>OY987335.1:71534348-72936727 GCA_963920685.1 Polydrusus tereticollis
ATATGCTATCGCCGGAACAGTGTTTCCACGATTTTTTTCTCAGTTCAACTTGTGACTGTCCTCTAATCCAACTACTATTTTCGAAGTCATAAAAAGAACCACCATACTCGGCCCAATCACAACTACGGCTTATTGCACTACTGTACAAACATTCCATAAATAGTTCCATTTGCTCTTTAACTTGTTCGGCACTACAAGGGCTATCATTAATTCGAAACATATCACTAAATCCCATCAACCCAATGGCCAAAGGTCTGTATTTTTGGCTGTATGCAAATGAACTCTTAGTGAATATAGAGTTCATTATATCGACTAGACATTTTACTCGCTCGCTAAATCGTCCAATTAGGGGGTCGTCAAAGTTTAGCGGGTACCTTTGTTCCCGAAGAAATGTATTTTTCAGGTTCATTGTACCGACACAACAAGTAGCACACTCGTCATCTTTCATTGGCAACGAAATTTCTGTACATAAGTTCGATCCACCAATTGATCGTAGATTGCCGGTGCCTTCCGTTGAAAACTGACTAAACTTATTCATGTTATCAAGAAATATTATGGACGGCTTTCCCGTTTCCAACATTCGATTACAAATTATATCTAACAAGTCCCGAGCTGGTATTAATTTTTCATAGTGTTGTGTACTTGCCAATGTTCTGTAAACTTCACTGGAATATATTTCGACGTCTGTATCATACATGCCCCACATATCGTTTCGACTTACTGCCATCATAAAATCGTCTAATATGCCAATAGTAAAAAGATGTTGTAGCGGACTATCGACGTTACCCATGGCGTTTGTCTCTCTTAGAACGTCTAGTACGCGCGCATCACCAATACTTTGATTAAAATTACATACTATTTTTCGATTGGTAGCGCTCATTGATGAAATAAGAAAAATGTAATGTTTAATATGATCCAGGCTTTTTAACTCCAAACCCAATCCTAAATAATTCGCCATACACTTTTGCAATTGTTCCATAAAGTGTCGCTTTGATTCTTGATTATGTTGAGAGTCTCCGTAAAATTCTCGGATCACAGCACAAGATTCTTGAGCCAATAAAGTTCCGGCGTGCCGTAATATTTGCCCACTAGGTGAAATTAATTGTCTTACTAAATTTACATAATATTCGTTAACCGAAAATCGAAGTTGTGGTGGTACAGATAAATGGGTAAATAGAGCTACACGTCTATACATAAACTCTGGTCTTTCGAACCTTAACGCGTATCTAGTTAGAAAGACAAATTTTTGATTAAATGTTCCCTTAAACTTCTCCATTGTTTCATCCCAGTCATCGGCACGTATAAGTTGGCTTAGCTCTTCTGTCAATAGATTTCTATTTGCATCAAGATATTCGTGTTTGGTAAACGAAGCACATAAGTCACTCACTATTAAGTTACAATACCTTTGGCCTCTTTTTGATTTTGAAATAGACGCCAGCGCCATTTGCCAGTTGCTTGAGTTGTCAGCTACAAACTTGCGAAACTCGTTGTAATAATATTCATATTGAAAATAGGTTGAACCGACCCACAACAATCTGCCACAGATAAGTTTATCGTAAAACATCGTATCGTTTGCTATGATACTACTACAAACAATGAATGTCGCGGGCCCCCTTTTATATTAGTGAGAGCTATATTTTCAACATTTTTACATATAACTTTGTAATGTTTAAAATTGTTCCCTTCAATACGATATTATTAGATATAAGCCAAACAATAAGTGCCGAGCTTTAGTACCAAACCATGTCGTCAGCTCAGTCTCGGGCTCTTTCACACTTATACAATATTCAATATTTAACTACTAGTTTACCAGAATATTTTCATCGTGAATGTGACCCCAAACTTATGAAGTTAGTTCGCGAGCATTTGGCGTGCATTTGGGTGGCCGGTGATCTTGACTTGACGAAGGATAACCTTCGCGACTGTCCGAAAAGTATACGCCAAGCCGTGAGAATTGCGTTAGCCTTTCTTATGCGGGCCGACGACATAGTAGTTAAAAAATTAGGCGATGCATCCAAGTTCGATATTTTACCAGATCGTCAATATTTTACTGCCGTACAAACGCTAATTGAATTAGTACATAGAGAAGTCTACACAAAAATGGTAACGACTCAATACACCAGTTCGGAGATTAAAGAGCTCGATGTGTGGGGCAGTAATAATTTAAACGTTTTATTTAATTGGCTTGACGTTGAAGAGGATCAGCTTCCCTGGATACAAGTTAGTAAATGGGCGTCATTGGAAGGAATAATTTTTAATTTTGCCTTTGCATTATTTTGTTGGATACGATTTCAAAATCTTCTACCGGAATTTACCAAGGCTAACGAATACATCATGCGAGACGAACAATTTCATGCGGCCGCTTGGTTACGTGTTTTGGGTTTGTTAAAGGAGACCGACGACGAAGGTGGGGTTTGTCACAGCAAAAATGGTGTTAATCCTTTAAGTATATTTTTGCGTGCTTATCGAGCACAAGATTTTGTAATCGTAAGTTTCTTACCCCCATCGAAAATGCGCAACGAGATCCGTCAAGGTAGTGATTATTTAACGAAAGTATTTCTAGAGAACGTAAACAAGTTTGTGGACCCACAACGAGTACTGTTCTGGGAACTACAACTGAATCTAATAGATTCATCTATGTATGAATACTTAATGAAAGTACCGCTTCCCGAATACTTGAAGGCATCAAAGCGCATAACAAAAACTCAATTTTTAGACAACACCGCCGGTGGGTATGAGTACCAAATATGGAATGTAAAACAACAAATAAATTTTTAAGGACTTTATTGTTATTGAATTAAGGTACCTACAGTAAAATATACATGTTTTTTTAATATATTCATCTTGTTTTTCTTTAAAGGTTCCGGCACTTTTTCAAGTTGCTTGTAGCGAATATTTATCCTAGTTAGCTTAACGTATTTAAGTCTCTTCAAGGTGTTAGTATGATTGTACACTAATGCAAATACTTTTAATCGGCGAAGATGTTTGATATTGTTAAGATTCCAATGTGCGTTGTTCATTTGGATACAATCATTGCCATCATGATTCTGAACTTTCCGCATGTCAAAGAATTTGAAATCGTACGAGAAAATGTAAAATGGGTCGACGTTTATATATCGTCGGAAAAAAAACGAGCAAACAACGAAAGTGATCCGATCAGTACGAGTGCATCTGATATAAAATTAAAGACTTGTAATGTTATTGATTCGATCGACATACCAGATTTGGGACCGGAGTTAAGCGTTTATTTGGCACGATCAGTATTTGAAAATCAAGATATCATTACTTCCACAGATATAGACAGGCTGTTAAATGTGGGGCCGAAAACAAAAAAACATTTATTACAGATTGCTCAGCCAATTCGCAATGGGGATTATTTTCTATTAAATATGTTACCACACATTTACCAAGAGACGCAACAAGAAGTGCTGAATAAACACAATGGACGTTTAGAGGGTTCCTTCAAAAGTTCAATTAACTCAAGTGGTAATGATCGTAAATACACCACTATTGCGTACATTAAACCACTTAATGCCAACGTGGTGCAACAACTGGGAGAGATCATCGAGTCGCAAACCGACATTGGTACCGAGCTTACGGTTTTTGTAGTATTGAAAAAAAATGAAAATATTGTTTATAATGCGTTCGGTAAAAGTATGCTTTACTTCACGTCGAATAGAGAACTGTACAAGGATTTTATTTCATATGTCGTTAATTTTACCCGATTGTTCGTATTTGAATATGGGGACCAAAGCACGTTTCAAACTTTTATGTTTGCTCTATTGACCTACGAATTGGGTCGTAAGCCTCTTCGTTATAGTACCAATAAAAATTTGTTTAGTTCTCTCACATCGGAAAGCGGATACCGTAATACAAAAGAGTACATATTGGATCCGACGCGAAAATTTGCAAAAGCTTCATTGTTACTGAATAATATACCGGTCTCGTTTGATCATGAGACTCATGACGAGTCAGGCATCTTTTCTCGAAGGTATTTAAACGAGCCTCCCGTCGACAATATTAAACCAATGCGAATATGTGTGAAATTGTCGAAGCCTTAGACGAACTACAAAAGGCGACACGAATCGATTTAAGTTTTGCCTATGGAAATGTACCGTGGGTGGGTGTGCGGCGGAAATTGTTGGAACGCAACGACTTTTCTTGCATCTACCTTTGTTCCAGGGCATCGGTAAACGTTCAAGACTTGTGTATTGAGCGAGGACTATTTCCATTGCCGATACTTGTTATGGAAAATATGCCGAAGAAGGGGATCAAGTACGAAAATCTATGGTTTCCCATTATTAGAATTATGGGACAGAAAACCGACAGAGCGTGGTTTGTCGAACATAAGTCACAGGTGTTCATTAAACAAGTATTTCCCAAGATGGCAAAATCTTTGATCACCCTTAAAGATATTTCCATAATTAAACCGAAGAAGGCAACTCCCGTTGTAATTTAGGGCGACGGCCAATACAAAGGTGTAAAATATAATCTAATAATAGTCTATTTCTGTTAAATAATAAAAAATAAATTAATTCATTCCTATGTTGAAGGTATTTTTTTTCCTCCTTATCGTTTGAATTTAAACTGTACTTGTTTCGGATTAGCATCCCATACAATAATTAAAGATACCAAGAACAAGGTAAAAAAGTAAGCAAGTACAATTTGTAATCGCGATGAGTAGTCAACACGCATATAATTGATCCACTTTAAATTGGCCGTGTGAAATATCATTATATAAGTACTTGCTTATGGATAACAAGGAAAGTGGAAAACGTAGTTTATGGGAAATAACAGCGCGTCAGGGTGAACAATTTCGCAATGTCTTAAAAGATTGTGGCTTTGTCTTGTCCCAAAATCAATATGCATCCTTTGTTATGATTGTTTTTGCTGTAACCCTATGGTTAAGTTTTCTGCTTAATTGGAATAATAATTTGAAAATGTTAATCGCTTCGGGAATGTCCATTATAGCCATTTTTCAAGCGTTGCTAATATCGAACAATCGATGTTATGACATTAAACGCGTAATTGCAAAAACGACCGTAGAACAACAGACCAAGTAAACTTAAAAAAATATTTATTTTATATTATTTTTTTTATTATTGTGTTTGCAATTTCTCGATATGCATTTACGTATTCGTTAACTTGATCGTTGTTCAAACCAATGTGACGAGTACGCAAAGAAATGGAATTATGAAAATTAATTAGTACTTTCTCGGCATCATTAACTAACTGTTTTTCTTTGACGAGTAAATTTATCAGTGTGGAAGCTTGTTCTTTATATTCCTGAACGCAGGTACCACAAAGTAAATACCAATCAAAATGCTCCAATAATTTTAGAAACTCTTGTTCGCCGGTTTGGTTTAATTTCACCAGGGCCATAGTAATATGCAAATACAACCAATAAAGTTGTGAAATACCTTCTTGAAAACTAGCTACGCCCTTTGCAAAGGGAAGGAAACGAAAAGTAAATGGTGAATAAAAGTTTTGTAATAAACGTATATATCCTTCGTATTGTAATACTTGTTGATCGCCCACACGACCAACACCCACAACTTCTTGACGTTGTTCATTTTGACTATGCCATATTTGCCATTCTTTAATTTTTTCAATTTCCTTCTGCAAGACGACTTCCTTTAAACCGATAATATCTATGTCGCTTGATCTATTGCCCACTACATCTCTGTCGCTAAAGGCTAGCTTCCAAGCTTGCCTTAGGAGACTGCGTTTTTCCTTGTCAATCTTGGATCGCGGCCAGTTCAATGCCAGGAAAGCTACTTCGAGGGGGAATGTTTGAAGTGTGTATCGTGCATCAAGTTTTTGATCCTCTATATGTCGAATGGGTAGTGCATTGAAAAGTCCTATATAAATAGAGCTCGACAAGTAACCGTCTCTGTCTGATAAGGAACGGCGTAAAACTTGTCCATAATTTGGTACTATTGTTGGCCAATTGTCTAGTATAGATTTTGATACCTTAGCCAGTTTAGATCCATCGATGGACGCAAGCGGTTCTTGTTTTAACGATGACAACGACACATCGTCGGCCTTCAATGTAAATGGTTTGTCGGCGGCGGTCGGATCAAGCTCTAATTCTCCATTTGGAGCTTTGGACACAAGTGGTAAATTCGAAGATATCATAATGAAGGATAATCTTAAAACTATTCTTAATTCAATACGGTCACGACGGTGGCAGGAGGTCCAGTTTATCGAAACCATAAATAGGTGTTATGAAGAAATTGGGGCATTCCTATGTTCAAATATCGTAATAGACGAGGAAAAAACGTTTGCCGGTTCAGAACCATTTATGTGTTGCTTTAATATTGGCGAACACCATTTTTGTAAAATACTTTACGTAATAATTGGAAGCGCATTGGACCTTTATTCACCGGCCGATATACGCCGCGGTTTTCTGGGTTCTATTAAAGATCGTGACTATTGTCACGTTCCATACTTTCTTTGTAACAATGTAAAGCAAATCCATTTGTACAAATATAATATCAACAGATCAATAAGTATGGAACCAAGAGCATTTTATTACGACGAAAGTTCAGACGGCTACATGTTGCTGCAAACGTCTGATGAGAAAATTTGGTGTCGTTTTCCCAATGCCTACGAACGCACTCTGGATATTGAGTCGCTGTCGGAACCGTTTTGTAGAAGCCTGGGTATAAATCTTCCAGTACTAATCGAGGCCGATACAGCAACCTGGGCGGAATATTTTAATACCATTCGAAAGGAGCAGATTAACATTGACGAAATGGACAATAAATTTGTTATTACTTATGCCTATCTAATTAAATTGTGGTATAGTCAGTTACGATATCGAGTTGAAATTACGGGCAATTTACGGGTTAAGGATTTTCGTACCATTATTCGCACTGGTAACATGGCGTTTCTAATTTCAAAAACTAATCAAATTCAAACTAAATCACAAAAGCAACTTTCGAAAAATATATTGGATTCCATGAAAGGTTGTCCCATGATGGCGACAAGTAGCACCTCAACAATAGATTTAAAAATTTCAAACGGTAGTGGTAGTAACAATAATCCTATAGGTATGCAAACGTTATTTGAAAAATCGTACTTTATGAAGTCCCCCTTTAATCAAGTAAAACGTTGTTCATCTCAAAAGAAACAACGCACCTCGGCCATGTTTATACCAAAAAATCATGAAAGGATTTTGGCTAATACAAACATCGGAAATATTTCATCGGCAGGAAAACGCATGAATATAGTCTATAGTACTCATATTGTATTTTGCTTAGATCACGAATGTGGCGCGTTATGGTTAAGTCTCATACCGTTGTACGATGAATGTGGAAAATGGCAAATTATATTTAATTCTGTACTGACTGCATTTCGAAGCTCGCTCGAATTTGAACAATTTTATTTCAAAGTTAAATCGCTTAATCCACAATGCACAGTGACACAGTTGGGTGAGAAGTTTATACACATTCGATTACAAAGCGGCATTCTTCTATTTCCACTTGTAGTTAACGAGTTAGAACTATGCACTTGTGGTAAAATGACGCTTAGTAAACATCCACTTGTTGGCTCACAGAGTGTTTACAATCCTGCGCAAGGCTGGTGCCGTCGTCATATTCTAACTAATTACAGCGAACTTAAGTTTCAATATATTCCGTATTATTTTTTTGAGAATTGCGACGTTTATTCCCTACAATTTGGATACCTGAACAATACCGAATTAAGTAAATTACATGTATCTGTGACGGCAACAAAACGACAGTTTATAGAGCATTTACACAAGTTTACCCCAACAACAACACATGAACAAACACAAGGCTGCTATGCCCAAGAGCTAAGGTTATTTGCCATCTTTTACGATTATGAAAATCGCAATGTCGAAGACGGCTATATTGTTGGTAATCATGTTAATTTTAATGTTCAGCTGACTACCAAGTTTACGTGCGAACTGAAAAAAGAAACCCTTAATCAGAAAATTACATTTCTAGCGGACAGACAAGTTTGGTCTATACCTGGTATAGGTCACAAAATATATTTCGGTTATATACTTAGTGCGGCTCCTTTAAAAATTGACGCAAAAAAATTTACAATTGTAGAAATGTGTACTACTGCACCGCCCTACCGTTATGAAATCTATTTAGAACTGATGCACGATACTCCGTTTGATGACATCGAAATTGACTTTAAACGATTGGACAAATCCCTTATCCTTATTGTGTTAATTCACTATACTTCCAATCAGAAATATAATGCAAAAATTGTTAATTGTCATGGTAACAAGGGAATGGTTGATTTTGCCGATTTTAGCAATTTATTACGTGAAAATGGTCGAAGGGTTGATATAACAATGAATCCCGGGTCCCTGGTTGCTAAAGGTTCATTGGGATGTATTTCGGAACAAACGGAAACGGCCGAACGGGTATTTCACAACGGTGTTTATGTTGGATTGGGGGGCTATGTGCGATTTAAACTCTTAAATGAATTTCCGTGGGATAATTTTCAAAGTTCTGAGACTGGCAATCCAATGCGAATCGATAAAAATACTTCAAAAATTCTATCCAGCCTCATACCAAATTCCTTATACCAAAAATCAACAGAACACTTTAATACTACACATGGAACAATTCAACTTCCCAATTCTCTTCAAATGATTTTTGAGTGGACAAAATGTTGTGGTAAATCAGTAATATTTAATTATATGCCCGCTCCTAATAATACCTTGGCAGACTACCTAGATTGCCAACCTCAGCAAGAGCACAAAATGCGTGCTAGAAAAAATGATTTAAATAGGTGAAAATTCAGGTAGTATTTTAGTAGAAGTTGTCCGTGCTCAAAACAACCACCACCATTAGATCAACACCAATATGGTTTACATACAATACGCTAAATGGTACGTTGGACATGAACACAGTTCATTTTTAAATATGCGGAAACTACAGATATTTTCTCCCGAACATTTTATCATTACGCTCTTTTACATTCGACAAGTTAGTAGAAGTAGTGGAGCTGCCTTATTGGAAATGTTACCGTTAATAGATCCAAATGAATTGAACCGGATGATTTTAGTTAGAAGAAATTGGCCAGTCGATTGCCTTTATCAAGCATGTGATCAATTATTTGAAAATCTTATGGTGTATTTGGACGTGGAAGATTTAACGACCGGCTGGGGAACAAATGAAACGGAATCTATGCCTGGATTCTTGATTGGACACCTCACCGACCAAAGTACGGTGCCCGACCTCTTACGGACATTTCATATAAGCGTGAAGTGTAATGGACCCTTTGTGTTCCATAAATATGACGAGAAAACAAAAAAATTCCGTCATCGGGTAGACCGCGTTTTGACGTGTCTAAGAACAAAATGTCTTGCGGAGAATTTTTATAAAAATATAAATGATCGAAGACAATTTCTGGAATTGTTGGTACGATTTGACTTGCATCAGTTTTTAAGTTTGTTTCTAAGAGAAGACTTTCAAATAATTTTGATAAGCGAAAGACAAGAAATTTACAGAGAGAGTGGCCGTAAGTGTGACGTTTGTCTTCAGTTACTGTCTATAAAATAAATAATAATTATATTAATGTATAAGAAATACAGCATAGTCAATAAATAATTATTCCAAGTTGCATAATATATTTGTTTCTTTAAATGTAGCCCCTTTATCGACCGACAAAATATGACTTATACCTTTTAGTAACGTGTAAATACTAGGCACCTGATATGCATTATTTTAGGATTGTGTTTATTTTAAATAGTATGAGAAAAACTTGTTGAATCAGCATGAGATTCAAAAAGTGCACAATCTGTACCATAACTTATGGTATCTTAACGTATATAAACGGAACTGGTACACAATATTAACCACAGTAGTATTAGTAACTTCATTACGAAGTAACATTCTACTAATTCCAGAAAGATTACCTATCATTAAAACAATTAGCAATGGTTAGTTATATGGAACCAGAATACTTGGATTATCGTAACGAAGAGGATAGATTGAAATCCTTTGTCGTTGACGAATGGCCCAATCCCAGGATGTTACCCGAGACCTTGGCAAGTTGTGGATTTTTCTACGAGGGGTTCCATGACAAAGTAACTTGTTATGAATGCTCTATTGCTGTATCAGAATGGGAAGGCACTGAAGACGTCTGGTTTGTACACGTTAAAGCAAATCCCTTCTGCCAATTTCTTATTAACACTAAAGGTGTGGATTTCATTCGAACACTCTTCAATTTACCATTACCCCCGTCGATACGTTGGGTTCACGAATGCTATGGTAATGCCACTATACCACCCGACAATATAAAATCTTCCTGGTTGTTAGCCTTTTTTGGAAAAAGGCTCGTTCAATGTAACTGTAAACTAAGGTGTTATCCAACTCAATCTGGATGTATAATCTGTAAACGTAATTATCCTCTAAGCCGTCTATTGCCTTGCGGACATAGGTCTAGTTGTAAATATTGTAGCAGGAAATTAAAATGTTGTCCTGTATGTAAATGTCCCATTTCATTTAGAATATACACAAGAAATAATTAACGCTGTGTTTATTTTCACATAATCCTTTTTGAATGAACTGGCAGATTTACATATACAATTTCACCATCGTAAAGGGGACCTCAAAAGATTCCTTGACTCAGGACAATGTATATTGCTATACTTGGATGGAGCATGAGCACAAGAAGGGTGCGAATGAAATTGCGTCAGCACTTTTTCATCTATTGTCAGTCCTCGATTTGACAGCCTACTCAACAATTCGACTTTGCGCTGATGGTTGCGGTGGTCAAAACCGTAATTCGATCATGATTAGAATGCTAAGTTACACTTCTTGACCCAAGTCGCTTCTCCTAACATTCAAAAAATAGAAAGTATTTTCCCAATCACTGGTCATTCGTTTTTGCCACCCGACCGCCTATTTGCTTCCATAGAGAAGAAACTTCGTAAGCTACCAGTAATAATACAACCAACAGAATATGAAAGCGTTTTTTCGGAGCACTCCACTGTTCTTAAATTGGGCACTGACTTGAAAGTCTATGAATCTTTAGTTGGGAGTTACTTTAAAAAAACTACATCTTGGCACTTCAAGTTCAATGAAGCAAAACGATTTATTCGCACTAAATCAAAACAGCAAAATATCTTGGTTAGAGGTGAATCAAGTTACAACAGTGACTTAACCCATGGAAAATTGGTTATTAAAAAAGGTGTCAAAATAAGTGCGATTGCATTGCCAGATGAAATACCATTGGGAGTCGCTTTAAAAGCAGCGAAGATTGCTGATGTTAAAAACCTTTTGAAGAAGCACTTCGGCGAAGCCTGGAACACACTGGAAGGATGCTCCATCTATAAAAATGTGATTTCGGGAAACACAGCCGAGATGTCGATAGAAAACACAGCAACAAGAACAAGCGACATGGAGGACCCCGAAGGACAAGATAAGTTTTGTGAAGGGCATGTAGATGAGACACTTGCTGAACGAGTGTAATTCTTTAAAAACTTGTTTTTCAAAATATTGTTCAGTTATGGTACGACTTATTCCAATTGCGGAAGGTCTCTATTTTTAATGTAAAATAAAAAAGACACAAAAGCGACCAAAAAAGGGTATCCATCTCCGTCTCGGAAAGTAGTACGAATCTTGATCTCACAGAAGTATCTACTCGCGCATTTTTAGTTTTTTTTTGTTTCCACCTGGAACGTCACTAACGTTCGCCCCAGTGGCTCCGTGTGTTTGTTAGCCCTTTCTCGTTGCTATCCAAGTGGACGTCGACCCCATTGGTTTGCGGTTCCAAAGGTACCTTGCGAAGCCCCGCCAACCTGGAAGATTCGCCAAGACCACGGTAAGTCGTTTTTGTGTCGTTCTATAAGCCACTGTGGCTACATTTTGTAAAGAGGTTATTTCGCCATTGGAATAGGTATCTCCGACTTTTACCCGCCGCCTACGGCTTTTACAGTCAATTTTGCTCAGAGCTAAAAAAGTTGAGCCCCACGCTACGCAACCAAATATAATTTGTTAATTTTGGAGAAGGATTTATAGTTTTAATTTTTTTTTAATAAAAATGAATGTGATCATGTTTATATTATGATAGTGTGCCAAACCAGCCTAAATCCCAATGTTGTTGGTGCAAAAGTGCCTTTATCCATTTGGTTACAGCAAAAGGTTCTATATCCAAATTCTGAAGCTAATAACGTCTATTTTCTACATTTTACGTTTACGTTCTTTGTTATTATTCATAATATGAGTTGGTATGAATGATCTAAAAAAGTTTTTGTAGCCATTATCACTATAGTTTCTTTTCAACAGTTTTTTGCAAATACTGAAGAATGACTGGAAGTGGATATAGACCCTTTCGCGGTGATACGCCTCATTTATGTCTTATTTGATTTAAGTAAAATTAAAATTAAACAACAAATAATAGCTCTCAATAAAATTAAATGATTTAAACAGTTTTAGGCAAATACAAAGTATGCTCAGTGAGAAAACTCACCCAATAATTCTCTGGATATAACACACACAAAAATCACAAATTCTTCACTGTTTTAAAACTGTGACCCTAATGAATATAAAAGTAATTCCCCAATTTTAGCCAAAGCAGCTTTGTTTATAGTACTGCAGTCATAGAGGATCAATAAATCAGATAATTACATCTGTGGCTCTCGAGTCCACGAGGCTTATCGCTTTAACATAAACACTGACTGGAGGTAACTTTGCTGCTTTTCTCGGTTCTCTGTGCGTGTTTAGTTTAACATGTAAACTATTATAGAAATATTATTTAAAATTTATACAGGGGAAAGTTTTCTACAGGGTTGAAGTAAAATAAAATAAATTAAAGTCTTACAAAAGCAAGAAGGCAATAGATCTACCTCCTCCACTTTACGAAATTTTTTGGACGTGTCATCTAAACCTGAACACGAAAAATTAGATGAATTATTAGCTAGGGCTATATATGCTAGTGGCACACCATTTGCATAAGTAGAAAATAAGCATTGGCAATTATTTTTTATATGATTGCGACTGTTTTTTTAAACGCCCTCACGCTTTTCTCTGTCAAATAAATTCCTAGACTCTGAATTTTAAAGAGTCAACGCAGACATTAAAATTAAAATATCAGAAGTCACTTCTTTGGGCTTACAGTGCGATGGTTGGACCAACCGTCGTAATGAAGCGATACTTAATTTCATAATTACTACTCCTCAACCTGTTTTTTATAAAACATTAGCTACCGGTGTTGATCGACATACTGGGGAATACATGGCTCAAACAATTGAAGATATCCTAACTAAAATAGGTTCCAGCAAATTTCAAGCGATAGTAACGGACAATGCATCTGCAATGGTAAAAGCAAGAAGTATTCTGCACGATAAGTTTCAACATATATCTGTGTACGGTTGTATCGCTCACACATTAAATTTATTAATTGGGGATATTTCCAAAATTAAGACTGTCATCTATACTGCCGTCCAAAGCTAAACCCCCGTATTTGAAAAAAAAAACGAAAAATGAGATATTGTGTCTAGTATAATCAAAATATGAAAAACCCGGATGTTTTCTATGGTATAACCTCGTATCTTGCTCAAAAACGCTGAAAAACGATTATTTTTTTACCCGTATTTGCAAAAAATACCTTTAATGCTAAGAGAAATTCACGTATTTCACGTTTTACTATGGCATAAACCCGTACTTGCAATCAAATACGTAGATTTTGCTTAGTAAAATTCAAATACGGGTATTACGCGTAGCGTCTACAATATTTCGCGCGTGTTCATACGTGTTTCTTTCTAATTGTATAATAATTGTCTTAGTTTGCCGATAATATCTAGCCAGAAAGCATCGTTTGTTTTTTGTTTATTTTAAATCAATATTTTGATAAAGAGGGTGTATTATTTTAAACTTGATACTTTATGGTTCGTATGCGTTTGTTGTTACATAAAAACTAAAATGAATTCGTCTGGAATAAGAGGCAAAAAACTGCTTGATTTAGCAAAGTTAGTAAAAGTTCCGATAGAGGTTTCGACATTTTACAAAGACCATACATTTGTTGGTGATACCCAGAGCAGCCAATTTATTAACATTTCAAAAAGTTGTGACAAAGTGCAACCTATGTATTTATACAGGGTGGTACAAATATTATGCAAGGTAAAATTATTATGAAATCGATATTACTTACAAAAGAAAGTCTGTAGTTATCGGTCTGAAAATGCATAGTTTTCAAGATACAGGCTGTCAAATTTTAAAACAGCTTTAAAAAAATATATTATAGTTTTAGCCATTTCCAGAACTCGTAACGTAAATTATTGTTAATGGGATTATTGGCAAATATTGACTTTTTGTACTTACTTCGTAGATCCAGAGGTACAAATTTACGATTTCTTTGAGGCAAGCCAGAAAGTCATGTTCAGTCAGAGGAATAACTTTGTAATTTTAATGCAAGTCATGAAACGAGAACAGAAAATCATGGAAATGCTATTGGAGGGATAATAAATGAAGCCAAAGGTTAAAGCTTCTCTATATTTTGCGAAGATAATACATTTGTTGGTGAACTTAATGCCCAGGATGGACAATTTATTACCATTTCAGAAATTTGTGGTATTGATGGGGTACAGCCTATGGTTGTGTCGAATGGTAAGTTTGCGTGTACAGTTTTTTAACTTACACATCTTTAGGGTGACACTTAAATTTCGCGGTACTTGAACAAAAATTTTTGGAGTAATATTAGAATAAATATTTTATATACCCGGAGCTAGAAATTGATTCATTGAAGGAGAGAACGAAAACGGGAACAGAAAATTGTAGTGATGTTAATGGGGTTTTAAATGATTGCGAATATCAAGATTCCAATAATTTAGGTAAGGCAATAACATTTTTTTTTCGAATTTTTAAAGTCAATTGAAAATGCATAAAAACTAAGCGGCATAAAAACTAGGCGGCCGCGTCTTCTTCAATCCCCGGCGGCGATAGGAATGCACACATTGTCATATTTTACTGAATTAATTAATTTTAATATTTATACACTGAAAAAATAGCTCTGTTTGGGACAAAAGAATTGATTCTTTTGCCATTTTTTCCTTCAGACCAAAGCCAAGTCATTTAACTTAAAATATTAAGTCTTAGGATAAGACCGCATCCGTTCTTGGGATTAGTTCAAAGTTCTCTTGGCCTTCGATTCTGTTAACGCAAAAGAAATGCATTCTTCCCAACATCTTCTGTTTGGTATTCGTCTATCAAATTCTAAATCTCTTGCCTGAAAGGTCACAGCATTTGTCTGCAAAACATGACATCGTCGCAATTCGTCTTCACTCGACAACTGCCTTCTACCGGGATTCCCATGCAGGATGCAGGCCGCCGTGCCAGTCGACTTTAATTACAGGGCGGGATAACGCATTAGATTATAATTTGTGTTCTTTGTTATCAGTTGGGCAGTGGTCTGTGCAGGTTACTGATGCATTTAAAAGATTTGTTACCTTCGTGGCGTCTGGACCACTTATGGCCAAAATTTGAAGGTAAGTGGTGATAATTAAGTGTACCTTATTTTGATCTAAAAGTAACATGGCTAACTTGTTAAAAATTCTATAGTCATCCATAGATGCTAAAGCTCTTTTCATTTATTACAGCTAAAAATCACAACTGATTGCTAGCTGTACTCTGTTATAGGTATGCATAAGAGTAAATTTTCATTATACTTGAGTTCCGGCTTTAAGTTAGTCAAAAAGATGGTTCATTTTAATTCTTAGTACCTTAATTTAGGAAACAAAATGGCGGTGTCTTTTCTGAAGTCTATCGGGCTTGCCCTAAAAGAACGAGGTCTTCCTAAAACTTACAAACACATTAACTGAAGACCGGAGAGTCTGCTCTCAACGGTTTGAGATTTTGTAATAATTGCTTATTCATTTCAGTCAAGGTACCATATACTTTAATCAAAAGCAACTGTCTTTGATATACCTACTGTTTTTTTGTTTGAAATCGCTTTAGAAATACAAATTAAAACCAAGAAGTATACTCTCATGGTCATATCTTCTGATGGCATAGATATCTATTTTGTTTAGTTTTAAATACTTTTTTTAATTTTTCATGACAAAAATAGAACAAAGAATTGATGAGACGGAAATATTAAAGTACCTTACAGAGGAGCAAATAAATTCCATAACAGAAAACATAGGCGATAAAATTCGCCTCCAGAAAGGTATTAGAAGCCTAGAGAAACATACTGTATCAGAGGAAAATGTAAGAAAACCAACAATTATTTTAACTGAATATTGTAGTAAATGCATAAGTACATAAATCTTTATCTTTGAGTAAATTTATATAATGTTGAAAGCGACTTAAAACTAAAAATGCATACAGGGTCTCTCATAAAAATTCAGCATGAGTTTCTCTGCTTAAAATATATGAAAGAAAGTTCCTATAAACCTATGTCTAAAAATGCTTCTTTGCATAAGGATAATGGTTTATTTTTATTTTTGTTTTTCTAAATAATGTCGATGTTTTAACTAAAATTGCTATCTAGGGGTTTTTTGAATTGCGAAATTCGAATTTTATGTTAATATGACTCCCACTTGTAGAGGGCGCCACCTACTATGCTTTTGACGAGTCATAACTTTTTTTTCCGTGCTTGTATTACATTTTTAAGAAAAAAATTGATATCTCTATCGCTTTCACGTGAAAAAGGCATACTAACTAGAAGTATTACTTTAATTATATATATATATATATATATATAGAACAGAAAATCCTAATATTGGGGGATCGATCTGGGTTTGGACGGTTTGAAGAAAAACTCTTTTCTACTACGCCGAGCTTTCGGAATTATTTTATTCCTTTTTCAAGGCTGCAATACAGAACAAGATCTTATTTTTTAAATTTATTTTATACAATTTTAAAGACTTACGTGTAAAGTGAGTTATTTTTAGAGAAAACTGGCACTGACCCTCAAGTGACAGATGGGGCGTCTGTGTGCCAGTGGGGATGTTTCAGAGATTCTCTTGTACTTCAAAAACAACATATAAACATACGGCTACCATGGCACTCCCTTTCCGCTGGGTATTCCTTTGAGTGACAGGCGAAGGCGCTTATGTCGGCACTGTGATGCTTATGATTAGCCTAAAAAAGTCTTGTTGTCGCCCTTACGTGACAGGTCAGGAATGACGACCAGACCACACTTAAAAATTAAAAATTAAAATTTAAAATTAAAAAATATTCCACCCTATAGCGATGCACCCATCATGGCTCCTGATGCCAAGTGACAGGTGGTATCTTGTGCTATATGGGCTAGCCACTAACGCCCCCCACAGGAGTTTCTCTGTCCTCCCAAGTCTTACGTTCTTTCACATTATTTCAACCTATATTTTCCGGCTTCTCCATAGGTCACATTGACAAATTTTCACTATCCCTTAACTCTCTAACAAAAAAGACTGGTAATAAAGAAAATCAGCTTAACAACTAAAATAAATAAAAAACTTTGGTGTGACTCTGGGTGACAGACAGACACACACTTGAGTACAATCAAATAATCAAATTAAATAAAATATTTATTACTAATTCCTAACTCCAAATAATTTCATGAATAAACAACGCCACCACTGGAATATGCGCACGCATTACGTGAGTCAGGTGGTACTTGGTGGAAGCAGCGCACTGCCAACATTATTCCCTCTCTCTCCTTCAGTCGTCTCCCTCAGATTCATGCAACGCGAAGGCAGGTATCCCGCCATTTTCTAAAGTGAAAATCAAACAGATATGTTCGCGGCCACATGGTGTTATCCCATAGTTATTAAAATCAAAAATATGTAACAAATAAAACAAATAAATTTCAAAGTTTCCTTCAATGACACCTACGACGAATTAAAAATGCCAGTTTTCTCTAAAAATAACTCACTTTACACGTAAGTCTTTAAAATTGTATAAAATAAATTTAAAAAAAAAAAAAAAAAAAAAAAAAATAAGATCTTGTTCTGTATTGCAGCCTTGAAAAAGGAATAAAATAATTCCGAAAGCTCGGCGTAGTAGAAAAGAGTTTTTCTTCAAACCGTCCAAACCCAGATCGATCCCCCAATATTAGGATTTTCTGTTTAACTAGTCGATCAAGACTACCTTCCCACTTTTTATATATATATATATATATATTAGAATATTACCTTTTTACTCATTAGTTTAACAAAAAAATTTTATATAAGAAAAAGTAAATTTATAGTGTGTCCAATAGGGTAGCGCGAATGGACCTCTAAAAATAGTTCAATAAAATCGAGATTTTGGTATCTTGTTTTACATCAGAAAAGACAACGTTTGAGCACTAAGTAGCCGTTTTTCAGTTAAGAAACATTATTTTGCGTTATTTTTGTCATATCATTGTGGCTATCTTTAAAACTGTAAAAGCTATGCAGTCGATTAAGTTAGTATTATTTTTAATCGAAGGGCAATTACAATGTGTAATGTATAACAAAGTTGTATTTACAACTTAAAGTGTATCTAAACATCAAGTGAATTATGGATGTACATAATAATATTCTTATTATTCTTGCTTGTGTTTTTTAGCTTTCACCACTAACAAAAATAATTAAATTATCATCAGTAAGTCAAATTAAAGAGACTGAAGAAACACAAACTTTAAATTTCTGTGAAGTAGCCAACCCCGTTGTACAAGCTGATATCGAGAATATCCCCATTTTTATTTTGGGTGAACCGTCGACGCAGAGAGAAGAGATACCCAATTCACGAACTACAAGCACAGCTAGCACGGAAACTGTTATCTGCTCCCCCTTAAGCCGGGCTACATCGGATACTGCATATCAATCATCAAACAATTCGGTTACACAATGTGTTCCAAATTTAGGTTCGGTAATAAACGATTTTAACTTAGAAGAATTTCTAAATGGAGATATTGTTGGTCAGGCTCTACTTGCTAAAGGAAAAAAAAAGAGACCTGGCAAATCTAGATAGAGATAGACTATCCGAAATAGTAGTAGAGCATTTACTGAACAAATTTGGCAAATTATCAAGTGGCGACTTTGAAATACTTTTAAAGAAAATTGAGGAGCTTATGCCAAATGAAAAAAGCACGACATATTTTGTCCCAGCAATCCCAAAAAGTAAGTCAAGGCGACATGTCTCTGAAAAAGCTCGTGGTAAACTGATAGATAAACAAAGAAATTTATTATATTTAGTGAGGATACTCTTTAAGTCTGATTCAAAAATAAGCGTTGCTTCTGAAGGTTCCTCTGATGGTAAAACAGAAAGTAAGATATTAATTGTGTTAATTTAGTCAAGTTTAGTAAGGGGTTTTATATTTTTAGATATTACACAAGCTGCTAGGGATAGCCAGATATGGTTAAAGAAAAACTGCGAACCTTCATCGGAGGTAATAAGCCACTGGAAGAGGTCATATAGTGTAAGAAAACTGTCTCACACAGACACTATTTCAAATTTCCTTGATGAGTGGCCCATTTTGAAAACTCAGCTCGCTCCTGAATTGGTAAGTTTCACTATAAAAATAATTACAAAATGAGCCCCTGAGTATGAAAGTGGAATAAGTCGAAAACTGGGAAAAATGGGAATAAGTCAGTAATGTATACAAAAATGTGTATTATGTTTAGTTTGAAAGTGATTTAAGTCAATGTTCACCTATTGACTCATAGATGGCGCGGCAAGTGTGCATGCTTAACGTTATGAAGCCGTTGTTTACTTTGAAAGTGAAACAAGTCATTACACCGGTTTCAAACTAAACGAAACTGAGTGCTGGTAAAGCAATATAGCAAGTGAATAGTTAAGTTTAGTTTCAATAGTTCCGTATTTAAAGTATATTTTTGTACCAAATGGAAGACCCTAACTTACAGCTGTTATCTGATAACACAGGTGAGTAAAAATCTGAAATGTTAAGATAGTATAATGCTAAAATATCCGTTTTTTGGTTATGTTATCGTATGTGTATTCTAGAATCCATTATGCTGGTTTAAAATTAGACATATTGCATCTTGTATTTTTCTTATCGGATTGCGTAACTGTTTATCTTTTATTTCAGATTCAGATCCTAATTACGTTCAGACCAGCAGCTCTTCGGACAGTGACTGCCTTCCTGATATCTCTACAGATAAAGAATTGCCTGGAAAATCAACATCTGGTATGGGAAGAAAAAGGTCTAGAAATGAAACACTTTATGGACAGAACTCTAGAAAATATAAACGTAATCATGGAGAAGAATACTTTACAGCTAAAGGAAAAAAAATAGAGTCTAAAACCTTTGAACATAAACCTTGCTCCTGTGCTAAAAAGTGTATAAGCAGAATTACTTCTAATGAAAGAGAATTAATATTTGAAAATTTTTGGAAAATTGGAACTTTTAAAGATCAAAACTTGTTTTTAAACTCTTGTGCGCATCGTCAGTTGATTAAGGTTCGAAGACCAAGAAAAAAGAACGCGGGAAAAAGAGAATGTCAGTACAAATACTACTTAACAACGAGCATTGAAACGATACTGGTGTGCAAACAATTTTTCTTAGATACCTTTCAAGTCTCAGTGGGGCGTTTGGCCAGGCTGACCAAGAAGAATAATTTAAATTCCGATCTGAGAGGAAAGATGGAGGGTTCTTCACGTAAAACAGATGAAAATCTTTTTAACTTTGCTCGAAATCACATAGGAAGTTTTCCTTCTTTTGAAAGTCATTATACTCGGGCACATAATCCAGGAAGAAAATATTTGAATCCTAGCCTTGACTTGAGAAAAATGTACAATCTTTACCTCGAAACTACCAACGAAAATAATTTGCCTCATATAAAGGAATGGACTTACAGAAAAATTTTTAACAAAGAATTTAATTTGCATTTTCATCAGCCTAGAAAAGACACGTGTCAAAAATGTGATAGGTGGAAACTTCAAATTGAGAATAGTACTACTGAAGACAACCAAGAATCTCTTCGACAGGAACACGATCATCATTTAAGAAATGCAGAACTTGCTAGAGAATCAATGAAAAGAGATCAAGCAAGGCACAACAAAATCCTGAGGATAATTTGGTATTTACTTTTGATTTACAAAAAGCCCTACCCTATCCAAAACTTGCTGTATCTGTAGCTTATTACAAGCAAAATATGTATGTCCTTAATCTAGGAATTCATAATCTAAATAATAACGATGTTGACATGTATGTGTGGGATGAATGTATGGCATCAAGGGGTGCGCAAGAAGTGGCATCTTGCATCAAAAAACACTTACTGAGTTATATTACTTGTCAAAAAAACATTGTGGCCTATAGCGACGCATGTACTGGCCAGAACCGGAGCATTAAAATGGCTCTTATGTGGATGCAACTTGTTCAATCAACAGAGAAAGAAAACTTAAAGTGCGTAGATCACAAATTTATGGTTTCTGGTCACTCATACCTCCCTAATGATAGGGACTTTGGTGTAGTAGAACTAGTGATTAGAAAAACCAACAATTTATACGTGCCTGATCATTATTTCAATCTGATTGAGAAATGCCGAAAGAAAATGCCATTTAAAGTTCACCGGATGAATCAGCAAGATTTTTTATCTACAAAAAATTTGGAAGATGCTATCTCTAGAAGGACAAAGAATACGCAAGGGAATAACGTCAACTGGCTTCAAATACAATGGATAAGATTCCTAAAATCGCAGCCTTACAAAATGTTTTATAAAATGTCTTTAGATGACAATGCACCTTTTCTGATATTGGAGTTGTCTCCAAAACGAGGTCGTCCCAAGGACTACGGCAAAATTATGTTGACCCTGTTAAATACACATCCTCGACCAGTAACTGCCTCTAAGTACAAGGATATGATGGACCTGCTACCATACATTCCTCCAATTTACCATGACTATTTTAAAAATCTTAAACGGACAACTTCTAACATTGGTGAAGAAATAACTCCTTTATCAGAAGATGAGGAAGATGCTGAAGAAATGTAAAATATATACGTCTAATGACTCTTATATATAAAATATTGTATATTTTTTTATTTGAATATTAAAGTTAATATTTAAGCCATAATCTTCATTTTTTTAACCTACAAGAATTATTATAATGTATACTGTATAATAAAAAATATATTGGAATTTAAACACTTTGTAATTCTGGTTTACTTTAAAAGTGGTATAAGTCAAGAAATTGTGAAAAAACTAGGTAAAATCAAAGTAATTTTAACAAACTTGTACACACCAACAAACTTCGACTTAAGCTTAACCCAAACCGCGAAAAAAATAATCTTTAAAATTTACTCATATTTTTAGGTGCAAACATTTGCAAAAGGTCAATTTACTCAAAATGATAAAAATGTGACTTATACCACTTTCATACCCAGGGGCTCAAATAAGATTATGAGTAGCTAAAGGCTGGTACAGTAAAGTACAATTACGCCATATTTGCAGTGTAATAGAAGTTCGTAGAAATTCCAATACCATAATATGATATATTTATTAATTATTTTTATTTTTTAGATTAATTTGGATTTTCAACAGATCCATCAATCCATAAATGAAAATTTGGAATTGGAATCGCGATTTGAAGAGTTTTTTAATAAAGCTTTAACAAATAGAAAAGCTTCTCTTACCACCACAGACAATACGATTCTTCAGCTTTTAGATGGTGAATTAACAAGCGGTAAGCAATATAGTAGTTAAAGTTGCATAATATTGCAAAACACAAAATTATTAAAATATAATATGACTACCTACATCAGTAATGGTGAGGGAGAGTACAAATACTATTAGTGTTGGAATGCCTAGTCATAATTACTTGTAAAATAATTTATAATTCTGATTGCCTAAATTCTATTACACTACCGGTTTTTTTAGATTCAAGAGTTGCGATTAAGTTATATTTATTACCGGCCCTTGTACCGCCAAAAACTCGAACGCAAGTGGGAAAACTACACTGGAAACCGTCCGTTACTGAATGTCGCGACGGACTCATAATTCACGTTAAGCTTCCGGGTGACATAGAGGAGGCGAAAAAAAACAGGGTGGATACAATGTACAAGAAGGGATTAACAGTACAACCTTACATCTTACTGGTAGGACACACTCTTAGCAATATCAATTCATCTTTTGTAGTAGTTAATAATATAACTTACAAATGCCCATCTGTACTTGAAGCTGTAGACTTTTGTTATAAGCTCTACACAGAAAAAAATCCATAAAGCATAATTAAATAAATCGTCTATTTGACCCACATATAATTAAAGAAAATAACTATTGGTTTCACTTAACGAAATTAGTTAATTTAACGGAAATATACCATCTATTTAACCCATATTTAATTCCCTTAAGTCGATGACTATTTATCTTAAATAATTTATAAAAGTATTTTTTTACAAGTTTACTTTATATATTTAACAGATTACTCTAACTTTTTATTAATTTGGCCTAAATTAATGCACCATTAAATGTCTGAAAGCCGTAAGTTTGTGCGAAATACGCAAATGTTTACTTCATGCTTCCAAAATATTCAGGTAAGCACGTGTGTCGTACACTCGCTACTGTAGTTACTTAAAACAATCAGGCAATGTTCCCAACAATCGAATAGTTCTTTGTAAAAACGAACTTTCCCCGAAGGGACAGCTCTAGACGAGAGGACAAGACGTTTCTGTTTTATTCGGCCGGCAGTCGTTTAGTTTGTGTCATAGTGGAATGGAATTGTTGGTGGATAAATTAAATAATAATTATTATGGAAGATTTTTTAAGCAAAAATAATCTTTGCCATTTGGCACCAGTGTTTGAAGGTAAGTTTTAAATATTTGTATGTTGTTTTCATAAAATTTAGTTAAATTCGTTTTAAATAAATGGTTTATACGTAAAATAATTTTTAAATGCCTTTTCTTTTGGCCGTATCACGAGCAACGACTGAATCGAGGACCGAATTTAGGTTGTTTTATATAAGTTAAAAGTAAAAAATTAATCGACTAAAACTGAAATTTCAATGTAGAATTAGGTGATTTAGGTAACGTATATCTTTAGGGTGTTTTTCAAAATATCTTTAAATAATAGTTTATTACCCTTCTGCCATTTTTCTCTATCGTTTTAATGCAAATATATGGAATTCATCATTTAAGTTTGTAATAATAGCTACAACCGTAATAGAATTAATACAAATAATTTAAACTTTATTCAATTCATTAAGTATTTATTTCTACTTAATATATAAGCAGTGTAAATCAATGCTTATTTAAGTACATACATTACTCTTTTACCTGACCGGCAGCGATGTGCGGGTAGGTATATGGGAAACATTAAAAATGGTAGAAAACTTCTGCATGCCCTAAAACCAAAATAGTAATTAAAATATTTTGAAAATCTGCTTCCATATACAGGGTAGGGGCAAAAATTTGAATTTTGTGCTTTAAAAATACAGGAAAATATGACTAAAAAGTTGTTTGAAATCAAAAGTTATATTTATATAAAATGCCAACGAGTCGGCCACGATAAAAATAAAAATTCGACAGTACCTAAGTGAGTTTGAAAAGCGAATAAGTAATGGATTTATTGAATAAAAAAACTTAACAATTAATTTTCAAAAAAGATTATAATGTTGATTATAATTACTATTTTTAATTTTTAGCACAGAAAATTACAGAAATAGACCTGTTAAAATTAATCACAGATGAAGAAATTGGCAATACAGTGGACAATATCGGGGACAAAATTCGGTTAAAAAGGGGAATTGCCAATTTGCTCTCAGAAGTAAGTTTGCAACATTCGGTAATATGTTTAGCGGGGTTTTAAAAAAAAATATTGGTTAAACATTGCAGTTTATTATACAGAGGTACAGTACGATTTTTATTTTGTTACAGACTGAAGATTCTGATGAGTTGCCAAAAAAAATACAGGTACTAGATGAGGCAATAAATTTACAAAGTCCATTCGAATATGATGCTTCACAGAATATACTAGATGCGTCTTTGCCGATCGTTTTTGTCAGTGACCCTAATGACCCACGACCCAATTCCATTAAAACCGTTACCTGTTTGTCATCACCAGCCAGCACCAATACTCTGGACACTGATTTTTCCTATCCCTCGGACACTTGTGTATTGGCGGAAAACATTGACTTACACGATATTTTAAATAAAGACTACCTGGGGCAAGCTTTGCTCAGTAAAGGTAAAGGTCAAAACCTGAACAATTCTGAAAGAGACAAGCTGTGCGACATAATTGTTTCACAATTATTAAATATCTTTCAAGGCAAATTAACTCTTTACCACTTTAGAGTTATTTCTAAAAAGCTAATCGAACTATTGTCCAACGAAAGACAAGGAACCTATTTCATCGAACCGATTTTAAAAAAAGACTCGCCAAGAAAAAAATCAGAACCAGCTCGAGGAAAACTTGTAGAAAAATATAGGAATAAGCTTCACCTTATCCGCAAGTTGGACCACAAAAATACTCTTAATGATGATAGTTTAATCAACACAATTTATAGTGGTAAGTTATAATTCTGTATTTTTTTAAAGTATTAGTTGCCAAACAAATTCATCATTTTTAATTGAAAATCGTAAGATATTATTCTACTGTTGCTCTATTTATTCTTAACTTATTCAAGACACTTATTATTTATTTTTATATATGAAGAGTAGTATAGAAATGAGTTATACATAGCTAAACCCTCTTAAATCCCGATTGAAAACACATTGCAGACAAATATTTTTAAATATCGCGGTCGATTTAAGAAATAATTATGGAGTGTTTTTTTAGGACACTTAAGAAGTCGCTTATTGAAATATAGTAACTCATCTCCATAACACCCTGTAAAAATTTATAACTATAAAAAAAAATGTGTGGGTTTTACTAATAAAAAAAAATGTCTGTAGGTCAAAAAATCATTTTAAATTTTATTTTAGTAGTTGATCAGTCGGCAACTGATAGCAAAATATGGTTATCAAAAAATCTTAAACCCCAGGCTGATGTGTTAAACCATTGGAGAAAATCATTACCATTAAGAAAGATTTCAGACACTACCACCATTGAAGAATACATTAACCAGTGGCCAATTTTTAAAACAGTACATGCCCCCGACCTTGTAAGTATTGTTATACGAATTATTCATACTAGCAATTTTCAAAATTATAGACCCAATTACTATTCTCACAAGAGGTAAATAAATAATAAAATGTAATAACCGATTTTTAAATTCTTAATGCAAATAAAATATTTTAATCTGGATTCATAATTTTTTAATTCAAAATTTTTTTGCTGTATGTGTACCTATATTTAATTATTGGTAATAATACTTAACAACGGTACAATATTAAATATAATTTCCTGTAGGTTGAATATGACTTTGAACAAATCCATTCGACAATAGATTTAAATGTAGCCCAAAAATTTGACGAATTATTTGAATGTGTTTACAACAAGAGAAACGCCCAACTAACTACCACAGATAACATAATCCACAGCCTCCTGGAAACAGATATTACTAGTGGTAAGAATAAATTGTATTCTGTTTTTTAAGAAATGGTGACAAAACCTATTTTTTAGATTCAAAACACACTATTCAACTTTTCTTGTTACCTGCATTGGTGCCACCCAAGACCAGGGCAAAAAAGGGCAAAAATTGTTGGAAACCTTCCATAAGTGAGTCAAGGGACTCTTTAATGATTCATATTAAAAATCCAGGAGATATTGAGGAAGCTAAAAAAAGGCAAGTCGATTTTGCATACGCAAAGGGAATACCGTTGCAACCCTATATTTTGATAATAGGCCCGTGCCTAAACAACATATCTACATCACTGGTAGTAATAAATAATATAGAATACCGCTGTCATTCTGTAATTCATGCAATTGATTTTTGCTTTAAAAGTTATCAAGTTCTGGATGCACAATATCCTCTTGCCAGCCAGCACTTGTGGTATGTGATTCAGTGGAAAGTTTACAACTTTCATACAAAGAAAGATGTTACCTTTCCATATTTAAATGAATTTCTTTAAAAAATAGTTGTTACAGTATTTGCTCATATATGTATTTTATAACACTATGGAACAAAAAGGTTTTGGTTGTTTTAAATGTCATAAACATTTTCAATGCTACTCAAGTTTGATTAGACACATATCTCTGAATTATCCGTATTTAAACAAATATGAATGTTATCAAAATAATTGTGGGCGGTCTTATACAAATATAAGTAACTTAAAAAAACATTATGTTTCATCCCATAATAGTGACACTAATACCTTATCCGTCTTAAACCAACCTTTAAACTCAAATATTCCTTATTTACCTCTCGATTCCAATCTTTTAGTTTCCCCTCAAATTTTACAACATGAACGTGATCTGAGAACAAATCAAGAAGTTATTAATATTGAAAATATGGTTTTAAGTTTCATTGCACAGCTATATAGTAACCCAGGTTTAAACAGAGTTGTTGTGCAAGACATAATTTTTAACACAAGACAGCTTTTAAATACCATTTTGAATTGTATATCTAAGAAAATAACAGATGAATCTTCTCAAATTTTACAAGCCCAATTATTGAAAATTAATATTATTTTTGATAATTTAAAATCAGACTATTTAAGGCTAAAATATTTTGAAAATTGTAATACTTTTATTCGTCCCGAGCCATTTTATATAGGATCTCAAACTATATTGGATAATATATCAAAACCGGGAACTCCAGGTGTTAAAATAAAAGCGGATTTAGGGCAAAAATGTTCACTAGAGCATAAGCTTAAAATGTTTTTGGAATTACCCAATGTTTATAACGAAATTCTGAATTACGTTCAAAAACAAACTTTACAACAAAATACAGTTATATCTAGCATCTTTCAAGGACATATTTGGAAAAATATTGAAGGCTCTTTTAAGAACAAGGTAGTTTTTCCTTTGTTATTATTTTACGATGACTTCGAGCCATGCAATGCATTAGGATCCCGAGCAGTTATATACAAAATAGGAGCGATTTATATTTCACTTGCATGTATTCCTCCACAATACGCTTCTTTACAGGAAAATATTTTTTTATATCAGTTAAATTATACTTCAGATAAAAGTTTTTATGGGAATCAAAAATTATTTTCTAGTGTAATAAACGAGCTAAAAAAACTTGAACTCGAAGGCATTGACCTAAACATTAATAATGAAACAAAAAAAGTCTATTTTCCCTTACTTTTAATTCTTGGGGATAACCTTGGCTTAAATTCAGTTCTGGGATTTTCGGAAAGCTTCAGTGCCGAATATTTTTGTCGTTTTTGTTTAGCAAATAAGGATTTAACAAAGATAGAAACTGCTTCTAATTTCATTTGGCGCACGGTTGAAAACTACATTTTGCATGCTAATGAATTAAGTCATGGGGTAAAAGAAAATTGTGTATGGAATGCCTTACCAAGTTTTCACGTGATCACTAATGTATACTGCGATTTAATGCATGATGTTTTTGAAGGTATTTTACGTTATGATTTTGCTCTTTTAATAAAGGAATTATTAGATAAGAAATATTTTGATATTGATCGCCTAAATAATAGAATTAAATTCTTTAAGTTTTCCAAAGTTGATTTAGGAAACCAAATGGCTAATATTAAGTTGGATCATATAAAGAAAAAATACTTAGTAATGTCTGCTAGTGAAATGTTGTCCCTATCTATATATTTTGGCATTCTTGTTGGAGATTTGGTACCACAAAGCGAACCGGTCTGAAATTTTTATTTAATATTAAGGAAAATGCTGGACATGCTTTTGAGTAGAGCTCTTACGCTGGAAAGAGTTGACTATTTAAAAATATTAATTACTGAACATCATAAATTATTTCGTGAATTATTTAATGAAGATTTAAAACCGAAGCATCACATACTTCTTCATTACCCTGAAATTATTAGAAAAACAGGGCCACTTAGAAATATTTGGTGTATGAAATTTGAAGCTTATCATAAAAATTTGAAATCTACAGCTAAATCCACTACTAGTAATAAAAATATTTTAGTGACATTATTCATAAAAGATTCATTAGGATTTTCACAAAAAATTTTAAGTAAAAGGGGATTTGTCAAACGATTAGAATTTAACCAGATAGGGCAAGACGTTAACGTTTTCTCTAAATGGGACTTTTTTGAAAAAATTTTGCAGACTGCATTTTGCGTTTCTTGGGTAATCATAGATGGTCTATATTTTAAATGTGGCTTGGCCATTCAAATATCAGATGAAAATATTCTCATTCCAAAATTTGCCCAAATTAAGCATATAGTTTTAAATAATGAAAATGTATGTTTCATTGTGATAAAATTAAAAACTATTGGTTTTTGCAATCATATTTATGCCTACGAAATTAAATATATTGATTACAATGACGACCAAAACCTTTTTTTTTATAATATAAACGACCTGTCTAAAGGCCGCCTCAGACATGCATGCTTTTCGCTCGTTTTGCTTGCACAGTCTTAAGTTGCTATGCAAGACGGTGTGTGTGAGGCATCAAGTTTTCCGTTTTGTTTATTGTGTACCGTCAATTGACTGGCTTGAACGCAATCAGCCGCCGGTTGATTTTTCGTTCGCGTTCCAACTTGCTTGCGAAGAAGACGTTGAGTCTGATTGGTCTTCAGTGTTGCATAGCGTCTTTTACTTAATTTAAAATGGGTGATCTGAGACTGATGTCACGAGAGTTTCTCTCAGATTTCATTGAATTGTATAGAAATCATGAATGTTTGTGGAAAATTAAGAGCAAGGAATATTCCGACAAAAATAAAAAAAATGCTGCTTACAATATCTTAATTGAAAAATTGAAGGAAGTCGATCTGGCGGCCAACAAGGATATGGTGATAAAAAAAATCAATTCCTTGAGAACCTGCTTCCGTAAAGAATTAAAAAAGTACAATAATTCCTTAAAATCGGGATCAGGAACAGAAGAAATTCAGAAACCAAATTTATGGTATTTTGATCTGCTTCTATTTCTTTCTGATCAAGAAACTCCAAGACAAGATGGCATGGACACTCTCGAAGAAATCATTGGGAGTCCACGTAACCAGGTACGTATTTAGGGTGAATCTTAAAAAAAACTCTAATTAAAGGAAATTTTATTTTTATTTCATAAACCCAAGTGTTGAATGTCAAAAAATATAGGTACTACTAGTTGTAATACATGAACCTCATTCCTCATTGCTGATAGGTGCACTCTAAATATCACGTAGGATTTTAAGACTGTCAACGCTTGGCCTGTTCAATATCGAAAACAATAATACGATTTAACTTATCATCTTATCCTGCCAGTTGACCTTTCCTTCATTATTAAAATAGTCAAGAAAAGTGTTTCTTGACTCATTTGCCTCTCGTCCAAAATGTCTATTATGACCTTGCTGTAATCCGGCCACAATATTGGGTTCCATTCGTAACCCATTAGTTATTGTAGACTGTAGCCAATTTTCACTATCCATACTCTCTGGTGGAATATATGATGAACCACACTTTCTGCGCAAAAAATTATGCAAAACCGCACAGGTCAAAACGACGAGATCTATACGGTCTAGGCGCAAATTGATAGCGGTGTGCAAAATACGGAATCGTGCAGCCATTATTCCGAATACATTTTCAATAATTCTGCGTGCCCTAGATAGCCGGTAATTGAAATTTTTTTTTTCTTTACACAAATCCCCATGAGGAAAAGGCTTCAAAAAATCTGGGCGCAAACCGAAAGCCTCATCTCCTAGGAAGACATATTATGGCAGCTCCTTAGTACTATTTCCAACAGTTTCAGATTTAGGTATATTTAGTTGTCCATTTATAAGTTTTTGGAAAAACGTTGTGTTTTCAATCACGCCTCCATCGGAAACACGTCCATTCGTTCCCATATGACAGTATATGAATTCGTAATTTGCGTTTGCTATTGCCATAAGAACAGAACTGTTATAACCTTTATAATTCCAAAAATAAGATCCGCTTCCTGGTGGAGGTGTTATTCTGATGTGTTTTCCATCTACACATCCTAGACAATTCGGAAACTGCCATCTGATTTCAAATCCTTTTGCAATTTTTTTCCATTCTTCTTCTGTTGTAGGAAACTGTAATAAAAAATAAGATATATCTTCTGCTCACTTAACAATCTTTTAGAAATAAAATTGTATATTATTATTATTTGTATTGCAGACTCTACAAGATACGGAAAATGTTGAAGACAACATAGATGGAATCGAAAATACGACAAGAAACACTTCTCCTCCTTCGACCCCATCTGTGTCGCGATCCTCATCCAGAGCAACATCCACAACGTCTTTAAAGAGAAAGACAAATGATCGTTCTGATGAGGTACTGGATATTATAGCAAAGTCGTTACAATCAAATATTTCAGCAGGGACACAACCAGTTGGAAGGTATACTTCGTATGGGCAACATGTAGCACAGGAACTGAGTGATCTTCCACAAGAAATGGCCATGTACTGCAAGAAAATCATAAATGAAGCTCTATTTCAAGCACAACTTGGAAATCTATCAGCATGTTCCAGAATTGTGAATGATCCACAGCCCATTCCAACCACCATGCAGCGCGAAATCCAACCGGTCAATACATTACAAGGTTATACTTATCCTGAATCACTCAACCCACCCACCTTCCAACCCGAAAATCAACCGGTCAATACACTGCAAGGTTATACTTATCCTGAATCACTCAACCCACCCACCACCCAACCCGAGAATCAACCGGTCAACGCAATACAACATTTTAATTATCCTGAATCCCCTCAAACTGTAAGGAAATTTTATTCGCGTTTTCTTCAAAACGAACAATTTAATAAGTAGTTATTAATAATGGAAAATATGATTTAAATTGTTAACTTTTGTAAATAATACCTATTAAAAATGCTTACCTTCATATATTCTCGTTTTAATCCTTCATAAATAGCTTTACAAGTGTCTGGTATGATTTCGGTCAAAGCTGGTGCAGATATGGCGCAAGTAAATTTTAAATCTTCATAGCTTCTGCCCGTTGCTAAAAATCTTAACGTGGCAGTAAGCCGTTCATGCGCAGTAATTGCTTTTCTCATTCTAGTGTCACTTCTTTCGATGTATGGAATTACAATTTTTAGTAGTTCGGAGTAGGTTGCTTCATCCATACGTAAATAATTAAACCAGTCTTCCGGTTCTAACTTCAACTCATTCAATAAATTAATGTGTGTCAATTTTTCTCTCAAAAGCAACCATTTTTTGGACCATATTTTCCGGGGTCTCACCTTTTTTTTCTTTTTTATGATCAGGACTGCTGCTGCACAAACAGCTAATTTTTGACGGTCCATGTTTGTTTTGGAAAACGGAAGACTGATGACTGAAGAGAAAACTGTACTGTAGACGGAGTGTATGAAGGATCGTCAGCGTTCAGTGTTGCATTGCAACTTATGACTGTGCGAGCAAAACGAGCGAAAAGCATGCATGTCTGAGGCGGCCTTAACGCCCATCCCTACAATATTCATTGTACTGGAGATGGAAAACATGTTATTCCAAGAGTATAGGATTTTGTTTACTGTTATTATTATTTTTTGTATTTTCTTTTGTTGAGGGTTTTAACTTTAAAACCCAAAAAAGTGGGAATCAGTTGAATATTAGGATTAGTAAAAATATAATATTCTTTAAAAACTCGTTTGCAAAGTTAAAATAATCTTGTGCTTATTTTGTTCCTATATCTATAAGGTTTAATAAAGTTTTGATACAATTAAATTTTTTTCTTATTTTTTCCTGCAACCCGCTTAAAAAAATTAATAAATAAAAATATAGGGAAACTCAAAGAAATAGGCCCCTGTTCAGTCCTGGTTGGATGACCCTGTACAATATCCTCTTGAAGTTTGGTGTATTCCTTCCGACAAACCCTGTATTTATTTGGATATACAGTAGAACTTCGGCAATTCGGACACCCCGTAAACCGGACACTCCAGTCAATCGGACACCCGCTACAGTTCGGACACTTTCAGATTTTTACCTCTATAATCCGTACACTGCCAAAAAGCACAACAAATCATAACTACTAAAGGCGAAAACGTAAACAAAGCTATTTTTATACATGCAGCGGCTCGTGGAATGTGGATTAGTTTTTATTTGGCGCCGGATATTAGACCACGTGTAAAAAATGACTCCCACAAAACGCATCCATTGCTCTGTTACTATAAAAGAAAAGTGTAAAATTCTTGACAGTTTAGATGCAGGTAGTAGTGTTCGGCAAGTTGCGAAAGTGTTCAAGATTACAAAATCAACAGTATCCGATATAAAGAAGAACAAAGTGAAGATAAGAAATTTTGTTGCGAGGTCGTATGCTGATATAGGTAAGTTTTATGGATAAATTCTGGGTTTAAAGTTTGCACCAAAAATAATGTTTTTCAGGCAAGAGAAAAGTTATGAAGAAGCCCGAAAATCCTGAAGTGGAAGAGGCGTTGTACACTTGGTTCCTTCAACAACGTAAAAATTACGTTCCTGTCTCCAGTGAAATTCTGCGCACAAAAGCCCGATATTTCTACGAGCAAATCACAGGAGAGACTGACTTTCAAGCTAGCTCAGGATGGCTTGACAAATTTAAGGCAAGACATGGCATTCGATTTTTAAAAGTGTGTGGAGAACGTGTTTCAAGTGACGCTGAAGCAGTTGCTCCTTTCCAACTTAAACTGCAAGCTCTGATTGAGGAAATGCAATTAACTAAAGACCAAGTCTACAATGCCGATGAATCCGCACTTTTCTGGAGGGTTTTGCCAAACACAACGTGGGTGCATAAAGATGAGAAATCGGCACCAGGAAGAAAAGTTTCAAAAGACCGTGTAACCTTTATGCCATGCTCAAATGCATTAGGTACACATAAGTTGCCGTTACTTGTGTTAGGTAAATCTAAGAATCCCCGAGTTTTCAAAAATGCACAGTTGCCTGTAAAATACCAGGCTAGTACCAAAGGATGGATGACTCGAAACCCTTTCTCCGAATGGTTTAAAACAACCTTTGTTCCTGAAGTGAAACAATATCAGGGTAACACCAATAAGTCATGCAAGGCATTGCTTCTTATTGACAATGCGCCTTCACACCCATCCGAAGAAGAGCTGAATACGGATCCAAATTTCAAAGTGGCGTTTTTGCCTCCTAATTGTACCGCTTTAGTTCAGCCAATGGATCAGAACTTGATACAAAACATCAAGGTTTCTTACAGAAGACAATTGTTGACCAAGATTATATCACAAGAAGACAAAGACATAATGAAACTCCTGAAGAAGTTCAGTCTTCTGGATGCAGTGACTACTCTCAACTCTGCTTGGAAGTCCATAACCGAAAAGAATATTGAAAAAAGCTGGGATGGAATATGGCCTCAACTGGTGTCAGATGAAGAAGATGATATTCCGCTGGCCGATCTAAGAAAAAGACTCCTACTTGAAGAAACTACGGAAATGGATGACTTGAAAAAAATGTTAAGAATTATAGATCCGAAAAGTGAACTGAATGATGAAGAAATTACAAACTGGGCGACAGGAAGGGACGAAGTAGCTGCTGATAATGTTGGCGACGAAGGAATATATGAAGCTATACAATCAAACACAAATAATGATGATGATGAAGAAGAAGAAGAGGATGGTATTGAAATTCCGACGAAGATCAAACATTTAGAAGCAGTACAGTCTTTTTCAAAATGTGTGCAATGGGCGGAAGAAAACAAATTGAATTATCAAGAAATCCTTTTAATGAAAAAAAATCTAGAACTAGCAAGAAAGCTTCACAACCAGAACCTTACTCAAAGAAAAATGAGTGACTTTTTGACTTAAAATATATTCCTTTTCGCCAGTTTCACAGATACATATGTACGAGTATATAATATGTATGTACATATACATATGTATAATATGTATGTAATATATTAAACAATATATGTGTCCCTACATTTTTTTAATACATATACATATATGTATGTACTATGCCGATTTGTAAAACATAAAGGCAATGTTGGAATAAATACATAATGCTGAAAACTCAACCTGTTCTTCATTATCAGTACAACTTCGGTAATCCGGACAATTCACCAATTCGGACGAATACCTAAACTATATCTGTCCGGATTATCGAAGTTCTACTGTATTAGGTAATTATTACTAAATATGTATTCATTCTAGTCAAACACATGATATAGTTGTCATGCGATAACTGTATATACTCCCAAACATTTTATATATAGAAGAATTATATATTTTTTTCATGGAAATATTAAAATAATTAACTTAATACAGAGTCATTTTTATTTAAATAAATAATTATTTGTATATCCTAGTTATTATTCGTCTTAATATACGAAATAGTTGAATTAAACATACCGATGATTACTGCGTTGAGTCATATATGTAGATAAAAAAATATTTGTTTGTCATAAATGTATGATCAAATTGTGTCAAACGTCATTTATGTTTTATAAATCTTTCATTGATTCAAATGAATTATGAAATATTTTTGCTAAACAAATAAAAATTCTGCGCTAACTATATCCACAGTTAATTAAACAAATTATAAATTCACTATACACATGTATATGTTTTCATGAAACAAATTATTCTAAAAGTAACAAATACATTTATAAATTAATTTAAATACACGATGTTGTCCCCCTATAGCAAATACATATTTATTTAGAGCTACCCTAATATATATTTGACTTAATAGAATCTTTTTTCTGTGTATCAAGTGTTTGATGCGGAGTACCCGTTTGAGTCAAAACATTTTTGGTACTTAATACAGTGGAATATATTTAAATTTGTGTCCAAAAATGACCCAAAACTGCCATTTGTAAATGATTTGGTAAATAAAAGGGAACCCCTTGACCTATAACTTTATTTCTTGATATATTGTTCAAGGTATTTTTGAGCATTTAAGTCATGAGCGACAATACAGTCGGTTTTCTTTGTTTCAAATGTAACCGAACATTCTTTTCTTCTAAAATATTAATACAGCACATAAAATTCAGCCACCCGTTTCTATACGAATATCAATGTAAGCAAATAAGTTGTTCTCGATCTTTTAAAGACTTAATTGGTCTTCGTAAACATTATCAATATAAGCATTTTGAAGGTTCAATTGCAAATAGCAAAGACGTTGTTTTTAATGAAACTGGTTCAAGCTCTTCAAGTTTGCTACTTGTTTGTACAACCCCTAACCAAGACAACGGTTTATCTACCATACTTCTTAATTTTATTTCCAAATTGTATAACAATCCTTCTGTGAATAGAAGTGTTGTACAAGAAGTAATGAATTACACCCGGGAACTAACTGATAGTATATTCTCTTTCATAAATGTTAATTCTGAGAACTTAAAAGATTGTTCTGAAATAAACGAATTTCTCTGTAGTACATCTAAAGAATTTTCAGCTAAATTTGAACAAGTAGGTAGTGAATATCTCAGGTTTAAATATTTGGAAAAAGAAGGATCGTTTGCTAAACCAGTACCGTTTACTATTGGAGCGGCAACAACGTTGTCTCAAAATAATACACCTGGGGAGCCAATTGCTACCGTTAAAAACAACGTGGTTCCGAAAATATGTATTAAAACGATGTTAAAACAATTTTTAGAATTACCCGATGTTCTTGATAAAATAGTGCAATTTATGTATGAAGAGGAGACAGCTTCCACGAAAATTTTAACAAGTATATTTAAGGGTGAATTGTGGAAAAAAACTAAAAAACGATTTGATAATAAAATCCTATTGCCCATGTACCTATTTTTTGATGATTTTGAACCTCTTAATGTTTTGGGATCAAGGGCTGGAAATTATAAAATAGGGGCAGTATACATTTCGCTAGCATGCATTCCACCGAAATTTGCATCACTTTTAGAAAATATCTTTTTGGTTCAGTTATTTTATTCTTCTGAGAGAGTTGTTAATGGTAACAAAAATATTTTTCAAAACTTAATCGACGATTTAAAGATTTTGGAAGAAAAAGGACTAAGTGTTAGTACTACCTCTGGCGAAAAAATAGTTTATTTTTCATTACTTGCCATATTAGGCGACAATCTAGGATTGAATTCAATTTTAGGTTTTACAGAAAGTTTCAATTCCGAATTCTTTTGTCGTGTGTGTATAACGCCCAAACTACGTACTCAGATTGAGTGGAGAGAATCTAGTTTTGTTTATCGTACTACAGAAAGCTACAATTTAGATTGCATAAATAGATCTCACGGGATAAAAGAGGTTTGTGTATGGAACGAATTAGCCTGTTTTAACGTTACAGAGAACCTATCTTGTGGCCCTATGCACGATATGCTTCTTGGGGTTCTACGATATGATGTTGCATTTATTTTAAATTCATTGATTAAAGCCAAATATTTTTCCCTTGAACATTTTAATGAAAGAATAAAATTTTTTAAGTTTTCACAAGTAGATATTGGTAACGCTATGCCACAAATTAAGTTAGAACATTTGAAAAAAAATATGATTATTATAAGTGCATCTGAAATGATGTCACTCACTGTTTATTTGGGATTACTTATAGGAGACCTTGTACCGGAAAATGAACCTGTCTGGGGATTTTATGTATTAACTGTTCAAATACTGGAAAATCTCTTAGCTAAAAGTTTTTCACCGGACTCAATTAAATATTTACAAACTCTTATTGAAGAACATAATGCATTGGTTCCAGAATTATTTAATGAACATTTAAGACCAAAATTTCATATTTTACTTCACTATCCGAAAATAATATCTTTATTGGGTCCACCAAGATATTACTGGTCCATGAGATACGAAGCTTTCCATCGATTGTTAAAATGTACGGCAAATTCAGTCACATGCAGAAAAATTTTATTATAACCCTGTCAGTTAGACAACAGTTAAGGTTTTCTTCCAGAATTTTGGGCAGGCAAGGTTTGGTTATATCTAAAAGTCATGGACGGCCCGTTTGCTTACATAAGGATGTGCGAAGTAACTTTCCTGGTATTTTTAGTGAAAACGCTGTTGACGTACCTTGGGTAAATATTGAAAATTTTTTTTATAAAAAAGAATTTTCATTACAGCTATCTGTGACAGATTACGTTATCAACTTCGGCAAAATTAAATATATTATTATAGATGAAAATGTAACATTCTTTATAATTAGACCCTTAGAAACAATCGGATTTTGTAACCATTTGCAAAGTTATGAAGTGTCCACAGTAAAAAAACATGTTTCCATAGTTCGGTCATTTGAATCACTTGATAATAAATCGTCATATAATATTCATTATGCTGCGAATGGCAATATTTTTATTTGCACAATAAAATAATTTTTTTGAGTTGTAATGATAAAACGTACTTTATTATAGGTTATTTATAAAAATTACTTGTGTTCCAATGTTCATAAATATAGATTGTTACTTATCTGTTATATTTTAAAGTTTTTCATTATCCTGTGAATAAGCCTGTTGTTAGCTTTAAGAACAGCAAACGATAGACAGTTAATGTGCGACAATTTCGTCGGTTAGAAAACGCACATTAAAGTGAAGAAAACAAAATTAAAATTTGTTAACAGCCTAGGCTGTAAAGGTTGTCATATTATATAATAATAAAGGTAATTATATTACAGCAAAAACTTGGCATTTTTGATTAACTCCATCAGTTGCCCTTACTCAATGTGCAAACTCTCCGATTATTAAAAAATAAAAATTACATTTCAAGAAAAATTTTGTCAGGTGGTGGGAACAATTGAAGAGCTTGTCTAAAAAGTTGAAGTTTTTGTGGTATTTAATTATTACTTATATACGACCAAACTGTCCCTTAAGGTCTGTCGTTGGCTTTAGGCCTATACAGGGTTGCTGGTATGTATGGAAACGGTCGATTATATCTTAAAGTAAGTTACCTAGCAAAAAATATTAAAGACAATAGCTTTAGGATTTATTAAAGTCTATTAAAATATAAGAGTTCAGTATACAGGATGAGCCAGAAAGCCGTAGAAAAACAAAGTTACTTTTTTTTAATGTAATACCCTATATCTTAGATTATTTTTGAATTCTACATACAATTATAGGTATTTATTAGTAAGCGCGTTATAAGTCTAAATTTAATAATTTTCGAGATATCGACTTCTAAAAAATTACTTTTTTGAACTTTGACATCCTCTAACGTTACGTCATAGAGCCAAACGGCTTACATGCCCCTATCTTACTTTTCTATTATCTTTCCAAAAGCATCAGGTTCCGGTTATACCGGAAGTACTATATTTCCGGCTTTCGAGTTACATCCGCTTTAACCAGAAGTTGACATTTTTGGGAAGATAGTAAGAAAGTAAGATAGGGACATATAAGCCGTTTTGCTCTATACCGTTAGAAACCTAAAAGCTGTTAAAGTTTAAAACTGTCACTTTTCAAACGTCGATATCTTGAAAACTCTTAAGTTTAGACTATAGTGCATTTATTAGTAAATATTTAAAACCTTATGTGGTAATATTCTAAGATATAGGATATTCCATTAAAAATAAAGTAACTTTGTATTTCTGCGACTTTCTGGCTCATCCTGTATACTAAACTCTTTTTTATTCTAATGGATTTTAACGAACCCTAAAACTTTTGTGTTGGGGAACAGCCCTAAGAGTTGAAATGAGTTGTCCAAAGATGGACTGTTTAGTTTAGTTGTAACATAGTAGGCGTAACATGTCAAATTTACGATCTCGTTCATAACGTAGTAGGTATAAGAAATGATGTATTTTGAAGCCGCGCCAAAGGAAGCGGCTGGAGACCACTGCCACGCTCTACTTTTGTTCTCTGTAAAATGCGCCCACGGGATTGGCGGAAGCTTGGCGTCGGCCACAAAAGATGAATGAGTCGCGTCATAAGGTATTCGTGCAGCGGTTCCATCCGCTCCATTCGGCGCAAATTAAGAAATAAGAGGGACTGTTGAGTGAGCAAGTAAGCTAGCAACACGTCCCGTCAACCAAAGTTGGTTGTTGGCGGTCATTTTACTATTTGTACCAAGTGGTAAATCTTTACGAATGTTAGTGTATCAATTTAGAGGAACTGTTGAGTGAGCAAGTAAGCTAGCAACACGTCCCGTCAAAAAGGAATAGCCAAAGTTGGTTGTTGGCGGTCATTTTACTATTTGTACCAAGTGGTAAATCTTTACGAATGTTAGTGTATCAATTTAGAGTAACTGTTGAGTGAGCAGACAAGCTAGCAACACGTCCCGTCAAAAAGGAATAGCCAAAGTTGGTTGTTGGCGGTCATTTTACTATTTGTACCAAGTGGTAAATCTTTACGAATGTTAGTGTACTAATTTCTATGTAAAAAGTGGAAGTTTCACCCTAAGTACGGGTACAAAGTGTGCATAGCTCTGTGCAAAGAGTTATAATGTGTTGATTTCGCCAGAAGTCATAGTGTGTTAAGTTCGCCAGTATTTTAAATAAAGTTATTTTGCTTTAACACGAGTTTAATTTCCAATCATAATAAAACCGACCAGTGAGTCACACGCCTGTGGAAATATACCACAAACTTGATTGAACGTAAGAGGAAATAAAGCCCGGCGTTTCAACATGGTCCTTCGAATCCGGATGTTGGAAAATTGAATAAGTGCGAAAGTAAAATTAAAGTAAAAAATTAGCAAGAAGAGGCAGTAAGAGACTTCCAAACCAGTGAGAGTAGTGAAGTGAAAGTTAAGTGAGTGTCGACAGAGAGACAGCGGAAGGTAAAAACGTTACATGTAGAAATTGTAGTAGTATATATTGTTGTTGATAATTCTAGATTTGTTAGTAGCATTACACTTTGGTAGCCAACATTAAGGTAGTGTTGTGTTCGACTTCACCTCTGTGTAAGTTGTGTTGCTAGTTAGAGAGCAAAAGTCATTAAAAAAAATAAAAAAATAAAAAAAAATGGAGCCTTCAGACGAGGCAGTTAATATAAGTGAATTAAGCGAGTTAAAAAGAAAGCGTGGGGTGGCAAAGGCTGCGATCACGAGGAGTCAAACATGGTATAATACTAATAAAAAAGACAAAGAGGCACTGAAGCAAATTATATCGCGAGAGGAGACGTTGAGAAAAGCGTACGGGACGTACTCGGATTTACAGGATAGTATTGAATATTTAGATCCAGACGATTTAGATAGGGATGAAGTCGAGGGCAAATACCATTCTTTGGTGGCGGCGTTTAATGAAATATTAAGCGCAGATAATGCACAAGGTAGTGTAACGAGTAGTAATCAGGAGCAACATTATATTTCTTCGGGTGTTAGATTGCCAGATTTGAAGGTCCCATCGTTCGATGGCAGTGTTTCGGATTGGCGGTCTTTTGCAGAAATTTTTAAAGTTTTAATTATAGAGAACGCAGTTCTTTCGGATGTACAACGATTAATGTACCTAAAATCTGCACTCAAGGGCGAGGCTTTGAAGCTAATAGATTCTCTTGAATTAATAGGAAGTAACTTTCAGATTGCTTTTGACATTTTGCAAAATAGATTCGAGAATTTGACATGTGTGGTAAATAACCACTTCAAAACTATTTTAGGTGCGCCGGTGCTAACTAAGCCAAATTCAAATAATTTAAGGGAGTTCATAGCGAATAATACAAAGACAGTGGAGTCGTTAAAACAATTGCCGGTATCTCAGACTCAAGTTATTGAATATTTGTTAGTATATATTATGGAAAATAAATTAGATTACGCCACAAAAAAGGCATTTGAGCTGGATCGTAATTTAAATAACTTACCAGGGTTAACAGATTTCTTTGAATTCTTACAACGTAGGTGTTTAGTGTTTGAAAATCTTTCTAGTAGTAGCGAACAACAAAGTTCACAGCCCAGAGGCACAACTAGTAATAACAGAGTATCCTTTTTTGCTAGTCAACAGCAGAGCGATCAGTATTGTTGTATTTGTGGCATTCCAGATCATAGAACATATGCGTGTCGAGAATATTTGGATTTAACATTATATGGAAGGCAACAGATCGTACAATCGAAGCGATTGTGTTTTAATTGTCTGGGTGCACACTCTGTCGCTCAGTGCAAATCACAAAGTAAATGTAAATATTGTAATTTATCGCACCATTCAACGTTGCATAGAAATGTGCCAAGAGGTAGTCCTGATGCAAGTTCGGGCACCGCACAACAACAAAATTCCACGCGAAATGCAAATTTAGGTACCGTGCGAAACGGGCGATATTCTCAGAATAATAACGACAAAACCTCGTACAACGCGAACAGTTCAAATAATCAATCGTTCTTAAGGCCATCCGGGCAGTACAACGGGTCTGGGAATCGAACACACAACGTGTCAAGTTTAAATACGAGTACGGAGACGCCTAGTCCTCAAAATATCGGTGTAGAAAATTTACAGGGTAAGTCAAGTAGGGATGCCCAAATAAGTTCCACTAAACCAGTGTCTCTTTCAGCATTGGCAAATGAACATTTTAACGTATTATTGGCAACCGCGCAGGTAAATCTTGTGAGTAAGAATGGGGATGTGATAACAGCGAAAGTATTGTTGGATAATGGAAGCCAAAGCTCGTTTATTACTAAATCATTAGTAGAGCAGCTACAGTGTGATATTATTAATTATAAAGTAAATATTTCAAGCGTTTCACAAAACAGTTTTGTATGTACTAAATTGGCGAACGTTACCATATATTCGAAAACGCAGGATATCTGTTATCCAGTGAAATCGTGTATCATTTTGGATAATATCACGTACAAATTGCCGCAAATCCCTATCAAAGTAGAAACGTTGGATATTCCGTATAATTTACAAAGCCGGCTGGCTGACTTTTAATATTCCATCCGATATCGACATGTTGTTGGGCGCTGATGTCTACTATTCGATTTTAAGCCAGGGGCAGTGTATTTTAGGCTCTAACAAACCTACTTTGGTAAATACCACACTTGGGTGGATTATAGCAGGGAAGGTACCTTCACATTGTACATCGCCAGTGAAAGGGCACGCTACGCAGGCAGGCGGAAGTAGTGCGTCATTTTTTTTGCAAACTCAAGACGTGGATAAGTTGTTGACAAAATTTTGGACAGTCGAAGAAGTGTCTTCAAAACCTATAATGTCAACTGACGATCAGTTGGCAGAAAGTATCTTTATTAATACTACAAAACGTGTAGAAAACGGTTCGTTTCAGGTCAATATGCCGTTTAAAACTCCGGGTGAGTATAAGAAACTTGGTGATTCGTTTAACATGGCTGAAAAGCGGTTCTCCTCGTTGGAAAAAAGATTTCAAAATGACCCTGCTCTGTTCAGAGAGTACAAGCACTTCATCGATGAATACGTGAACCTCGGACATGCGAAGTATGTGCCGCTTACATTGAAAACAAAAAATAATGAGAATAAGTATTTTATTCCGCACTTGTGTGTGATTCGTGAATCAAGTGCTACTACAAAATTGCGTGTGGTTTTCGATGCGTCGGCTAAATCATCATCAGGGTATTCGCTAAATGACGTCACCCTAAAGGGGTACCAGGTGCAGCCTGAGTTGTTCGATATTTTATGTAGGTTTCGGTATCATCAGTACGTTTTAATTTCAGATATCAAGAAAATGTATCGGCAAATAGCGGTTAATCCAGATCATGTTTTTTTGCAGAACATTCTTTGGCGTGAGGCTCCGCATGAGGACCTCAAATGTTTGGAACTCCAAACAGTGACATACGGGGCAAATTTTGCACCATTCGCGGCCACAAGAACAATCAATGAAGTGGCAATCTCGGGCGCAACCACGCATCCAGTGGCAGCACAAGCGTTACTGTCGCAGTGTTACGTGGATGATATTTTGGCAGGGTGTGAAAAGTTTGAGCAGTTAGGTCAGCTATATTCACAGTTGAACAGTTTGTTAGGTAACGCTGGATTTACGTTGCACAAATGGTGTTCAAATTCTAAAGAATTCCTAGTGTCGATAGCAGAAAAACAGCAGAACGAGTACGATTTGAATTTTGACAACGCGCCAAATAAAGTTTTGGGCTTAAAGTGGCGTCCTGAGGAAGATGTGTTGAAAATTTCAATACCTACAGATGCAAGACCGATAACGGTAACTAAGCGAATTATTCTTTCAACATTGGCACAATGTTTCGACCCTCTAGGGCTCATCAATCCTGTAGTTGTCAAAGGAAAAATACTGATGCAGAAATTATGGATAAAAAAATTGGATTGGGATACGGAAATCACAAGTGACGAGTTGCTGGCTGAGTGGACTGCTTTTCTGAATATGGTTTCGCTTCTTGAGTCATTGGAAATTCCAAGAAAATTGTGTAGCAATAAAGAGGTTTCTAGTATAGAAGTCCATGGGTTTGCAGACGCCAGTACAGTGGCGTACGGGGCGTGCGTGTATTTCCGTATTATATATGACGATGGCTCAGTAACAAGCACATTAGTTTCATCTAAATCTAGAGTAGCACCGATCAAGACAATAACCGTGCCAAGGCTTAAGCTTTGCGCTTTGGTAATTTTGGTTCAATTAGTAACGAAAGTTGTGACAATTTTTCAGGATATTTTGAGTTTTGCCTCAATAAATTTATGGTCAGATTCTAAAATCGTTCTAGCTTGGTGTAACGATCATCCAATGAGGTGGTCCACGTTCGTGTCTCATAGAGTCTCACTAATTCAAAGTTTGACGGAGAACAGCAAATTAAGATATGTCAAATCTGCAGACAATCCTGCAGATATTTTGTCGCGCGGAAATTTCTCAAACGAAGTAATTGCTTCAGGATTCTGGTTTCAAGGGCCTAAGTTCTTACTTGACGTTAACTTGGATTTGAGTTTATATGATCAGCAGATTAACATTGCTAATCTGCCAGAGCAAAAGAAGGTGGCACTTCCAACGGTGTGCCAGGAGCAACCTTGTGATTTTTGGATAAATTATTTTTCGCGGTTTTCTATCTTTTCACGTCTGATACGTATGTTAGCCTTTATGTTCCGGTTTATACATAACCTTCGGAATAAAGATAATAAGATTCAGGATGCAACTGTCACGGTTGGTGAGCTTGATAGGTCATACCAGTTCGTGGTAAAAAATCTGCAACGACAGAGTTTTCCAAAGCAACTTTCGGAATTAAAGAACAATCAAATAATCTCAGATAAGCAATTGAAGCATCTTAAACTTTTTTTGGATTCGAGCCAGTTAATTAGAGTGGGAGGCAGACTTGAAAATGCGGATATATCATTTGATCAAAAGCACCCGTATTTATTGCCTTCACATAACGCGACAGTAAAGATCATGCTTAAGTACGAACATTTGAGATTAGGACACGCTGGCGCTCAGTCAGTGCTGTCAAATTTTAGGCTACGGTTCTGGCCACTTAACGGTTTGAGAGAAGCGAAGCAAGTTATAAGGAATTGTATCACGTGTACGCGATTTAGAGCTCTTCCAGCTCAGCAGATCATGGCAGATCTTCCTACAGATAGGGTGCAAGCAGCACGTGCATTTCAAAAAGTGGGGATTGATTACGGGGGCCCATTCCTAATAAGATCGTCTAGATTACGGAAAGCGCCGTACATTAAAGCATACATTGCAATTTTCGTGTGTATGTCAACAAAGGCTATTCACATCGAACTAGTGACTGGTCTGTCAACTGAAGCATTCATGATGACGTTGAAACGTTTCATCGCTCGTAGAGGTAATCCTACTATTATTTACAGCGATAATGCAACAAACTTTCAGGGGACGAGTAATCAATTGTACGATGTTTACAAGTTTTTCAGTAATGCGCAAAATTGTAAGCCTTTTTTAGAATATCTCGCCCAAAATGAAATTCAGTGGAAATTTATCCCCCCCCAGGTCTCCTCATTGGGGCGGATTGTGGGAAGCTGCTGTAAAAAGCACGAAGCATCATATTTATAGACTGATGGGTACTTCAAAATTCACATTCGAAGATTTTTATACGATTTTGACGCAAATCGAGGCGGTGTTAAATTCACGACCATTATGCCCATTGACAAACGACCCTTCAGATTTCGGGTATCTAACACCAGGGCACTTTTTGATAGGTGAAAGTTTAACCGCATATCCTGAACGCGATTTGACAGAAATCCACGATAATAGGCTAAAATTTTGGCAACAGTGTACCAAAATTCAACAGATCTTTTGGAAGCGATGGTCGGTAGATTTTCTCAATCGTCTGCAACAGTGTCCTAAATGGTTAAAAGTTTGTAGAAATATAGTCCCTAACGACGTGGTGCTATTACGCGAGGATAACGTACCTCCGTTGCAATGGCCGCTAGCGAGAGTGCTGGAAGTGTATCCTGGAAAGGATGGTAACGTGAGGGTTGTAAAACTAAAAACAGCTGACAGCATTTTCACTAGGTCTATAGCAAAAGTGTCTCCTCTCATTTATGACCAGGCACATGTAACTACTGAACTTCATCACGACTAAGCCAAACTACTTTTGATTATAGGTTACTGCACCTCGTGCGTGTGGCCATATTTTAAGTCTTAATCTACTCGATTACTAGTTTGTTGAATAATAAGTTTCAACGTACGTTTCATTTATATTAGTTTATTTTACACAAGGTGTCAGTCCTTTTTTGGCGTGGTGGCCTGCCTTAAGTCCACTGGGGGTCGAAGGCTTGTTTTTGTTGGCCCTTCGCTCTTAAGGAGCGTCGTATGAGTTCGCACAGTTGGAAACTTCTGGCAGCTTTTTCAAGAACACACTAGGAGCGTCCCTGGTGTCAAAAGACTAAAGACGTAGACTACCCTGACAGTAGCGCACTGCCCTTTCGGTTCTGGGTTCCGGCGGAATCTGGTTCCACCTTTCGCTCTGCGGAGCATCTGTCACTCTGTTACTTCTTCTTCTTCCATTTCGTTCTATCTACTTTGCGGCTTCGGCACTACAAGACACGAGTAGTGCTGTCTATCACTACCAAGTGTCATTTCTCTGGGTTGGGGCGGGTAAGGGGTTATTGAGCCCAGTCCAGGGGAATTATCAGGTCTTCTTCGGGTGGGGATTCGGGAAAATTGTGAGTGTGTGACGTGGGGTGCAAATTTACGCCTTGTGCTTCATGTCAATATTCAAAGTTTAGGGGTGTCTCATCAGTAGCGCCATTCGCAGTATTCGACTCCAATGTCAATACTCAAAGTTAGGGGTGTCTCACAGTAGCACCAGTTCAAAGTTTAGGGGTGTCTCATCAGTAGCGCCATTCGCAGTATTCGACTCCAATGTCAATACTCAAAGTTAGGGGTGTCTCACAGTAGCGCCAGTTCAAAGTTTAGGGGTGTCTCATCAGTAGCGCCATTCGCGGTATTCGACTCCAATGTCAATACTCAAAGTTAGGGGTGTCTCACAGTAGCGCCAGTTCAAGAAAGTTAGGGGTGTCTCATCAGTAGCGCCATTCGCAGTATTCGACTCCAATGTCAATACTTAAAGATAGAGGTGTCTCTCAGAAGCACCGTTCTTTAGTTTTTTAGTTTTTTTTATTATTATTTTATACTACAAGGGAAGTAGTTATGGGTGTCGCTGCGGAATGCCAACGTGTATGTGCAGCTCAAACGGAGCTTGCTATCTGGACCTCGTGTGTTCAGTTTTTTAAAATGAATTTTATGACAGTGCTTGAAGCGAGCTTTCAAAGTAAATTTCGAATATATTCTTCAAAGAATATCAAAGTCATTTAACACAATATGATTCGGTAAAAATGTGCCAGTTATGAAAAATAAGACATTCAATCTGTGCAATACGGAAGGGTAGGACGGCTGTACAGAACTTTAGGTTTTTTTAATATTAAGATTGTTGTAAAACCTATTCTACAGGTTTCAATAGGATACGGGTCACTTACGTTCAGATTACGTGAAAACAAAGGTAAAGAAAGACTTTATTTTTCTTTGGGACTTTATACACTTAGGTCAAGATTATGTTCACAGAACAAAACAGGACTTAAAGTGGACGATTGAGCATTGGCTTGTGTACGATTATGTCAAGTGGGTCCAGTAAAAGACAATGAACATTTGCGGAGTCGAGATAACTTTGACAGTGTTTGGAAATACGAGGGGCATGTGATACATGAAATCGTGTGTCATGCTGAACAATTTTGTGTGACCTTCGGTCATATTGTAAATATTTTAGTTTAAGTTATGAAGTTAAAAAAGGAAAAAAAATGGTTATAGTTAGAGCTGCATGGTTGCGTTGCACGTGGCACATGCGCAGCTCTCTTTCTGAATATGGGGTATTTGACTCAGATCATGAGACGATGTAGAGTCTACAACCATATTGATGGTCATGGCTGTTAACGTTTATGTATTGTTGGTTGTCGTTGTTAGGTTAGGTATAATGTTGGATACCAGAGTGTTAATTTCTAAGAGTAGATTGTGTAGAAAGGGGATGTACTACATAATGTTCGATTAAATTGAATTGAATCACAAGTGATTCAAGGTGGGGGAGAATGTTGGGGAACAGCCCTAAGAGTTGAAATGAGTTGTCCAAAGATGGACTGTTTAGTTTAGTTGTAACATAGTAGGCGTAACATGTCAAATTTACGATCTCGTTCATAACGTAGTAGGTATAAGAAATGATGTATTTTGAAGCCGCGCCAAAGGAAGCGGCTGGAGACCACTGCCACGCTCTACTTTTGTTCTCTGTAAAATGCGCCCACGGGATTGGCGGAAGCTTGGCGTCGGCCACAAAAGATGAATGAGTCGCGTCATAAGGTATTCGTGCAGCGGTTCCATCCGCTCCATTCGGCGCAAATTAAGAAATAAGAGGGACTGTTGAGTGAGCAAGTAAGCTAGCAACACGTCCCGTCAACCAAAGTTGGTTGTTGGCGGTCATTTTACTATTTGTACCAAGTGGTAAATCTTTACGAATGTTAGTGTATCAATTTAGAGGAACTGTTGAGTGAGCAAGTAAGCTAGCAACACGTCCCGTCAAAAAGGAATAGCCAAAGTTGGTTGTTGGCGGTCATTTTACTATTTGTACCAAGTGGTAAATCTTTACGAATGTTAGTGTATCAATTTAGAGTAACTGTTGAGTGAGCAGACAAGCTAGCAACACGTCCCGTCAAAAAGGAATAGCCAAAGTTGGTTGTTGGCGGTCATTTTACTATTTGTACCAAGTGGTAAATCTTTACGAATGTTAGTGTACTAATTTCTATGTAAAAAGTGGAAGTTTCACCCTAAGTACGGGTACAAAGTGTGCAAGTTACATACTTTAAAACTGCTTACAAGCTCCTTTTGACCACTCCTAGAACAGCGATAAGCAAAACTTATAAATAGTAGTTAATTAGATAAGTACGTGACTTCTGTTGTAATAGCTAGTCTGTAAAGCTTCTTTCTTTCCCAAATAAATTTGTTATATTTAAAGGGATTTTTAAGATTAAAGTTGTTTTTTCTTGAAAATAGTGTTTTTTAAAAACGCCTTTCCCTCGGCTCAAAATATAACTGGCGCAGTCTTGGTGGATTTTTGAGACGTTCAAAAGGGCATATTTTGAAACGGTTTCTTTTAAGAATTTACTCGAAAAAACCTACGAAATCCGGACAAGTGTTGGACCAGAAGCAGATAGTACCGATCTAAGGTGGCAACTGGACAATCAGCACCGGACCAGGAAGAAGTTTCAGCAACAGCTTTACTTCAGGAGTCAACCGGCTACAGACAGACAAACATCGCTGCCCCTGTAGACGACTGGAGAGGACAAACATCGCCGAACCAGTCTTAGTTAGGACGATTGGAGAGGACAAACATCGCCGAACCAATCTTAGGTTAAGGACAACTGGAGAGGACAAAAATCGCCGAACCAGACGGATGAAGAAAATATTCATCATTTTATTGTAAGTCGTTTTTGAAATCCAATTTTGATTATTTTCCTTTTTATAACTATATTTATTCCAATCTTTGCAAAGTCAATTCATTTTCAATTCTTTTGCGTTAAAACAGTATTTTACAGTTGACTTTGAAAAGATACCATTTTAGTTTAGTACATTTTATTTTTAAGTATATATTTCCATTGTGCGTATTTCAATTTTTGGTGTGTGCATTTTTCGAATTATTTACGTTGATTCTTTCTAAACTTTCAAAATTGAATCCAACTTAGAAGACCTAATTAATTCTCTAAACTCTATTAATATAGCAGATAACATAATGCCAGACCCAAATTACCAGCTTTTGAGATACCAGTCAGATAATATTCCACATTTTGATGGAAATCCAAAATTATTAAATAGATTTATAAGCGCTGTCGAAAACCTCTTAAAAGGATTCCAAGACAGAACTAATCCAACTGCAACAATAAATATTTGCCTTTTTGATACAATTTTAAGTAAACTAAACGGAAGAGCAGCAGAATTAATAGTTTCTCGTTCCGAATTAAAATCTTGGGCATTGATAAAACATGTGTTGATACATAGTTTTGCCGATCAAAGATCAATTGATTGCCTTATTCAAGATTTATTAAGTTTAAAACCCTACAAAAATGAAAATCCAATAAGTTTTGGTATGAGAATTCAAGATTCTCGAAGTTTATTATTTTCAAAATTAAACTCTGGGCCTGATGATGCCGCTACAAAATTAATCAAAATAACACATTATGATGAGTTTGCTTTAAAAACATATTTAAATGGTTTACCCTATAATTTGCAACTTGTCACAAGATTAAAAAATCCAGACTCTCTAGAAAAAGCCATGTCGCTTGTAAGAGAAGAAGAAAATTTTATATATTTCAAAAATGCTCAAAATCCTAATTCGAGTCCATCGTTATTTTTAAATAAAAATCAAAAACCAAATACTTTACAATATAAACCTAATTATACACAACCTAGTCACAACTATACTCAGTATAGACCAAGTTATAATTCTTTTCCAAATGACATACTTCGAACTAATAATTTTCCGAGACCATTTTTAAATTTTCCTCAACAAAATAATTTTCCTCAAAGTAATTTTCCACGACCAAATAATTCATTTTATCAACAAAGTCCAAATAATTCATTTTACCAACCAAGACCAAATTTCCAAAGCAACCCACAACAAAGCTTTCCAAAACCATTTTTTAATAATCAAACGAGACCACAATTTACTAGACAACATTTTGGACAAACGTCCCAAAGAAGCAATTTTAACCGAAACAATCAAGTAGAGCCAATGGACACAAGTTCAGGCAATACAGTTTTAAATAATTCCTTGCGAAATAAAACAGTGAATACACAAAAACTGTACATCCAAGAAGTGTTGCAAAAAACATTTGAACAATCAGATGAAGCAAGTAATGTTTCCCCTGAAAATTATTTTGAAAATTTTGAAAGTTCAGAACCGTACTTTAATAATGAGTATCCTACTGAATATTATGCAACCGAATCAGATTATGACCAATCTTATGATTTTGATATACCCTTGAGTTATCCCGCTAACTCATCCGATTTTTCTCAAATTCCTAACACCGAACAAGAAAATGTAAATTTTACGGTGACGAGCCAGAAAACGGACACGACATAATATACCTTAACAGTTATAACATACAATTACCATTCATATTTATACCGGAACTTAACGCTAAATTTTTACTAGATACAGGTAGCACTAGAAGTTTTATAAATCCGCAAATTGCATATACAAATTTTCCTCATTTAATAAAAGAAGAAATATTTCAAGTACAGACGGCACATGCAACGTCATTTCATAACGAAGTCGCTTCTTTACCAATTTTCCCAACTTTTAAATCCCCTGGTATACATAAATTTTATCTTTTTAATTTTTCCGATAAATTCGATGGTTTGATAGGACTAGATCTTATTCAGCAGTTAAACGCTAATTTAGATTTTTATAACTATACTTTTACATTGCCAAACGCAAAGATTCCGATAAGATACGAAAATAAAAAATTAACAAATAATTTACAAAGTAATTTAACTTATATTATTGAACCAAGAACTATCCAAAAAATTCAAATACCTGTGAACATGTCACAAGGATATGCTATTCTACCTTATCAAAATTTCGATGATATTAAAATACCCGAATGTCTAATTAAAATCGAAAATAATTTAGCATTCACTACCGCCTTAAATCCCTGTGAGGATCCTATTGAAATTACATTTTGTGAAAATCTTGACGTAGATCCCATAGACGTAAACGAGATGAATTTTATTGACTACCCTGTATATGATAGAAAACCTGAACAAAATATTGATAATAAGCTTAAGGCTAATTTAAAAAATATAAGGCTTGACCACTGTAACCGTGAAGAAAAAGAACAAATGCGTAAACTCTGCTATGAATTTCGAGATATTTTTCATTGCGAAGATATTCCGTTAAGTTTTACTAATGCTATTAAACATGAAATAAAAGTAACAAACGAAACGCCTCTATACACAAAAACGTATAGGTACCCTGAAATACACCGCGAGGAAGTGAAAAGTCAAATTTCAAACTTATTATCTCAAAATATAATAAGAGACTCTAATTCCCCTTGGTCATCCCCAATATGGATCGTTCCAAAAAAATTAGACCAATCAGGTAAACAAAAATGGCGAATGTGCATTGATTTCAGAAACTTAAATAAGGTCACTGTTGACGACAAATTCCCCCTTCCTAATATAACTGAAATTTTAGACAAGCTAGGTAAAGCTCAATATTTTACGACTCTAGATCTTGCTAATGGTTTTTATCAAATTCAAATGAATGAGAATGACATCCCTAAAACTGCTTTTAGTACAGACACAGGACATTATGAATATTTACGAATGCCTTTTGGATTAAAAAATGCCCCGTCAACTTTCCAACGGGTTATGAACAACATTTTACGAGGTTTACAAAATGAAATATGCTTTGTATATTTAGATGACGTGATCATTTTTAGTACAAGTCTCCAAGAACATGTTTTAAAATTAAGAAAAGTTTTTTCCAGATTACGCGATTCCAAGTTCAAAATTCAACTCGATAAATCCGAATTTTTAAGAAAAGAAGTTCAATATCTAGGACACGTTGTTAGCAACGAAGGTGTAAAACCAAACCCTGATAAGATTTATGCAGTAAAAAATTTTCCGATTCCTAAAACCACTAAAGAAATAAAGTCATTTCTCGGTTTAGTTGGTTACTATAGGCGCTTTATTAAAAACTTTGCCAAAATAACTAAGCCTATGACGCGTTGTTTAAAAAAGGATATTAAAATAGAACATACATCCGAATTTGTAAATGCATTTAAACATTGTAAAGAACTTTTAATTAACGCCCCAATTTTGCAGTACCCAGATTTTTCAAAACCATTTCTTTTAACTACTGACGCAAGTAATTTCTCTCTAGGAGCCATTTTGTCACAAGGCACTATTCCTAATGATAAACCTATAGCATACGCATCACGTACGTTAAACGAATCTGAAACAAGATATTCTACTATTGAGAAAGAATTGTTAGCCATTGTCTGGGCATGTAAATACTTTCGCCCCTATTTATTTGGACGCAAATTTTATATTTATACTGATCATAGACCCCCTTGTATGGCTTTTTAATTTAAAAGAACCAAACTCAAAACTAGTTAGATGGCGTTTACGCTTAGAAGAATTTAATTATCAAATTATTTATAAAAAAGGCTCTTTAAACACTAATGCTGACGCATTATCCCGTATTCAATTAAATGTTCATGAAAATGAATCAGTAATTAACAATCCTGGCGATTCAAGCGAAAATATCGTTGAATTTTTACGAGACCTTGCAGAACATCCTTTTCAAGACAATGAACAACCAAGTTGCTCTAATCAGCAAGAGATAAGAATTTTATCTGACATTCAACTCGTGCCCCCTAATGATGCAACTGTGCATAGTAATCGCGCTGACACAGAGAACACAAACCTTGACATACTAGACGAAATAATAAATAACAAATCTTTGCAGTATTTGATAAAAAAGTCTCCGCATCCTGAAATTAAAATAAAAACTGAAAATTTTGAAAAACTTAAAATTAATCATGTCGAATTACCTGATAACCCCAAAGTTATAAAGACATTTATTAAAGACTATATGAACCCTGAAAGAATCTGTTATGTATATTTTTATAATAAAGAATTAATCCCAATTTTTACCAATGTCTGTTTAAAAAATTTTCAAAATCCAAAAATCATACGCTGTACAAAATTAGTTAATAATATTACAGAACAAGAAGAAAAAATTATGCTTATGAAACATCAACACCAAGGAAAAACAAACCATAGAGGTATAATAGAGACATTTAATCGCTTGAAAGAACTATATTATTGGCCTAAAATGAAAAACGATGTTAATCAATTTATTAATGACTGTAATATCTGTCAAACTTTAAAGTATAGTAGATTAAAATCATTCGTTCCTTTAACAAAAACGGACACACCCTCTAAACCATTTCAAATGTTACATATAGATACTTTTACTTTTGAAGGTCAAAACTTTTTAACAATTTTTGACAAATTTTCAAAATTTGGACAAGCATACCCTTATGATAAAAACGCAAAATCTGTATGCGATAAACTAGTAAACTTTTTCTCATTTTACGGATGCCCCGAATCTATTACGTGTGATAACGGTGGAGAATTTAATAACGAACTCTTAAAAGAATTATTAAAAGCTCAAAAAATAACAGTACATTTTACTACCCCTAAACATCATGAATCTAATTCGCCTGTCGAGCGTTTTCACTCTACATTAGTCGAACATCTAAGAATTTTAAAACAAAAAGATAAGAATAAGTCTGCTCATGAATTAATGCCGTACGCAATAATTGCATATAATAGTACTGTACATAGCGTTACAAAATATACACCACATGAACTTGTCTTAGGTCATACAAATTCCAGAGACCCATTAGATCTAATCCCTACGTCATTTTATTCCGATTACGTATCATCCCATAAAAATAAAGTCGATGCAGTTTATGAAAACGTCACTACCAAAACTGATAAAGAAAAAGAAAGAGTTTTAGCGAAAACTAATAATAAAGGAAACGAAAACCCTGACTTTAAAATAAATCAAAAAGTATATAAAAAGCTCTCGCAGAGAAATAAAAATAAACCAAAATTTAGTGGACCATTCATAATAACCGAAATACTTGAACACAACCGTGTACGAGTTAAAAATACTAAAAGCCCTGGTAAGACAGAAATTATACACATAAAGGAATTAAAAAAGCCCCTTATTTCAGATGGCCCTTCGTCTACGGAGACAGACCAACATACCACAACCTAAACGATAATCCAGGAATATTACCCTATAAAATAGGTAATGCTCAAAAGACAACTAATCACTGGACATTTATACAAATTTTTGACATGACAAATCTTATTACCGAATTTTTAGAAATAAATAATAAATACGAAACGTTGGTAGCACATATAAACAATTGTACCGATTATAAAATGGAATTCCATAACTCTTATATTATTATTGAAAATCTTAAACGAAAAATCAACAATCAATTAAATCAAATGCTTCCTACTAAAACAAAGAGAAAACGAGCTCTCATAAACGCCCTTGGTAGTATAATCAAAAGTATTACTGGAAATCTAGATCAAGATGACGCAGAACGTATTGATAATAATATTAATATCCTAAAAAATAATCAAAATGACATAAAAGTCGCTTTAGACAAACAAATGACATTGTTAGGCAAATCAATAGATAATTTCCAAAATATCATAAAAAATGTTTCCCATAATCAAGAAATATTAAAGTTACGTGTTAATCAATTAACTGAAGTCGTGAATAAAGTCAAAATCGATGAAGTCAACCTTTTTGAGTTTTTTCGAATTCATATGATCTTCTCGCAAATAACTACATTCTATCAAAACATTTATGACATATTAGGAAATATCGGAACAGCAATAACTTTTGCAAAACTAAATACTTTTCATAATACAATAATTAATACAGAAGAATTTCTTCTTGAACTACAATCACTTAATCAAAAAATAACTTTCGAAAACTTACCATTTGAACCAACAACCAACAATATCCTTAATATAGAAAATACCTTAGAAATTAAAAGTTATGTAAAAAATAAAGAAATCATTTTTGTGATTGAGATTCCTTTAGTAGAAAAAGAGAAATATCACCTTTTTCAATTATTTGCTCTACCTACAAAACACGGAAACCATTTTAAAATAATTGTGCCTAATTTCGAGTATTTATTGATAAATGAAAAAAAATTTTGGCTATTCGAATCAGCCATGTAAACGTATTACATTTAATAATTATTTATGTACTCATATACATTTAGAAAAGTTCTATAAACATATTCCTTGTGAAGTACAATTATTAAGATACGAACACAACATTTCTAGTTGTAACACCCTGTATATTGATATTGAAGATATACAACTTCAAAACATCGATACTAATAAATGGATTCTCGTAACCAATAAAGAAATGATAGGAACTGAAACATGCGAAAATGCACAAAATAGTATATTATTTAATGGTACATATTTATTAGAACTTAATTTTCCTTGTAACCTTAAAATAGGAGATATTGCTATTAGATCTTATAGAAGCATAAAAAATACTTTTATGAATATACCTTTACCACGTATTACTTATAATGTAACACAAAAAATAGTGTATGAAAAGGTAAAACTGCTCAATCTTAACAATATTAATCTGAATAAACTAAATGAAATACAGGAAGAAATAAACTTCCAAAAATCTGAAAATTCAAAATTATTAAATACACCTTTATACTATAATAAAACAAGTATTTGGACAGTTTTACTATATGTAATTTTCAGTATTATTGTATTATTTATAACTTGGAAGTATCTATGGTCTTTTTACCTAAAAATCAAAACAGTAAAAAAAACTGAAACAAATGAATTTATTTAAGCCATAGAAACTTAAAAGTTTATATGCCTCTCTAAGGGTGGAGGAGTTACATACTCTAAAACTGCTTACAAGCTCCTTTTGACCACTCCTAGAACAGCGATAAGCAAAACTTATAAATAGTAGTTAATTAGATAAGTACGTGACTTCTGTTGTAATAGCTAGTCTGTAAAGCTTCTTTCTTTCCCAAATAAATTTGTTATATTTAAAGGGATTTTTAAGATTAAAGTTGTTTTTTCTTGAAAATAGTGTTTTTTAAAAACGCCTTTCCCTCGGCTCAAAATATAACTTGCATAGCTCTGTGCAAAGAGTTATAATGTGTTGATTTCGCCAGAAGTCATAGTGTGTTAAGTTCGCCAGTATTTTAAATAAAGTTATTTTGCTTTAACACGAGTTTAATTTCCAATCATAATAAAACCGACCAGTGAGTCACACGCCTGTGGAAATATACCACAAACTTGATTGAACGTAAGAGGAAATAAAGCCCGGCGTTTCAACATTTTGTCTTGAATATTTTTTTGCTAGCTGTCTTACTTTAAGAAATAATCAACCGTTTCCATTCATACCAGCAACCCTGTATATGAGTCGCATTTTTGTTGTTTATTTTTTTACTTAGGAAGAGTAGTTTTGTTGCAGTAATAGTTAAGTTGATTTTTACAGTGTAAAGTTTTTGTTATGTTTCTATATAATATATTTATAAAATAAGTAGATGACTTTTTATATTGTTGTTTAAAACCCTTTATAGGATATTAATTTTAAGGTAAAAAACGACATTTGTTATAAAGAAATTATTAGCTTGGTCCAAATTCATAATAATTTTAAGGTAAGAAACAGAATTTGGTAGAAAGATAGCAATAGCTTGGCCCAAATTCATAATAGTTTTAAGGTAAGAAACGATATTTGGTATAAAGAAATCAATAGCTTGGTCTAAATCCGTAATAATTTTAAGGTAAGAAACGACATTTGGAACAAGGAAATCAATAGCTTGGCTCAAATTCATAATGAAAGTAAAGTAAATTGAACAACCGACCAAATCTTTTCGGTCAAGAGCACGATTTCCTTGATACAGAAAACGGCATTTGCAACAAATGAATGACCAATAGTATTCGTTTGACTACAATATATCGTATCTTGTCACAACATCGTTCTTCCTTCCCTGAAGAATATGGTTAAATCAGGTATTTCTCGCAAACTTAGATTTCCTTGAACCAATGAATTATTATAAATTTGAATTAAGGAAATGTTGTCCTTAAATCAAATGCACCATTCATTTGGCATATATCAAAAGCATCATTCATTTGGGAAAATGTCAGATTCAGTTGAGACAAATGATCTCTTTTTTCAGTGTATACGTTTTAATGCAAAGTTTGAACTCAACCGAATGTAAATTACCAAGACGAAAAACCGAAGGATCTAAAAAAAACAATACCTTTACCTATTTTTTGAAAGATGTAGATGGCACTAAAAGGCGGGTTTGTAAAGTATTTTACTTAACCACGTTGGGTTACAAAAAAACGAATGATTGGGTAGTAGAGTCAGCTTGGTGTAGCTCAAAAACTAAATCGCAAATACAACATGAAGGTGATAAACGGGGTCGAAAACCTCCCCCAAATAAATTGTCGAATACAGAAATTGAAAATCACATAAATACTTTTAATCCATTGATTTCGCATTATAGACGAGAACATGCGCCAAATCATCTATATTTACCCAGCGATGTAACTGTTACTCTGATGTTTCAAGATTTTCAAACGAAGTATCCTGAGTTTATTTGTTCTTACGAAAAGTATAGGAAAGTTGTTAAGGCCAACAACATATCATTTGCGAAATTGGGCAATGAAGAGTGCGAACTTTGTGAGTCATTTTAATTACACAATCCTGAACATATGTGTGTATATACATGTCTGCTCTACTTGGAATGTCCATATTATAAAAGCTAATGATTCTCGGAAGCGATATTCGTTGGATAAGCAAAAGACTCAGGATAAAAATACCTTATGCGTGTCAGTCGATTTGCAGAAAATAATAATGCTTCCTAGATTGGAAATGTATAAAAGAGCTATTTTCACCCAAAGATATATCGCATATAATGAAAGTTTTGTGCCAGTTGGCACAATTACTGCTGAAAAATTACCTTTTGCTGTTTTATGGCATGAAGCCATAAGTAGACGTAATCAGGAGGACATTATAAGTACTTTTAAATCATTTTTATCCATAACAGAGATGTTAAACATTTTATATTGTGGTTGGACAATTGCTCAAGCCAAAACAAAAATGGGGCCCTGTTTTCATTTTTAATTCATATAATAAATTATGAAGGCATTTCTGCAGAAACTATCACCCTTAAATATTTTGAGCCGGGACATACCTTTATGTCTGCAGATTCCTTCCACCACCAAGTGGAGGAGTCATTAAAAAGGCTAAAAAAACTGTTGACTATGACTTTAAGGATTTCGTGCAGGCCGTTGAAATGTGTAACAAAAGAAGGGTAAATGTTAAAAAAATGGCACTTGAAGATTTTCAACTCTGGAAAAATTTGTCTTCCGTATCTAAAGTTAAAAAAGAAACTCCAAGACTGTACATTTCTAAAATTACTGAAATATTAGTTAAACGTAACGAGTATGAGTTATATTTTAAAAGAAATAATAATGACGATTGGAGAAAACTCGATTTTTTAAAAAAAAATATATTTTAGACATGCCAGACCCTTCAATAAAACCACAACCTAACGGGTTTAAAAAAAGTAAAGTGGAAAACATCCTAAAAAATCTTGGTGATATAATACCAGACAATAGAAAACAATTTTGGCTGGAACTACCTGAAAAAAATGTTTCTATTTAAACTTAATTATTGGGTATTATATATTATAAAACAATGTTAATATGTTTCTATTTAAACTTAATGATAAGGTATTAGTTTTGCACATTTGTGTATAATATTAAAATAAAACTGTATAACTGCTTTATTGTTACTTATAGTATTATTAATTTTAATATCGGATTGCATAAAATTGGTCCATTCCTTAGGAATATCCCGGCATTTTTACCTTTTTTCCAAATACTGGTATTTCTCCTAGTACATATCCCAATTAATATAGCGGTAATCACCGTATTATCAAAATACCGGTGTTACCCTTAGTATAAGGCCTTATTTTTTATAACGATATTCACCGTATGGGTTTTTATTTTACATAGTGATAAAATATAAAGGTTTTTACATAAAAAAATAAATTTACTCGTCTATTTCTTCTACTGTAACACAGATTCTATAATTGAGGCATGTAAATGCAAAAGGGTGTAAGTTGTAGCATTTCAAATGCTACTTCTGTTTATACAGTCTTTAATACATGCATTCTTGACTTGATGGCGAGTAAGCTTTAAAAAAAAAGTAGACGCTGGCGATGGCCGTTTGGATTTCTATCTACTTAAGTTCAATGACCTGGTCAAACTCAGAGAGCTGTGAGCAGGAACGCGACGCACCTAGAATGGTGGCGAATCCTGGATGGTCAAGGAGGCACGTGGTACCGAGAAGGCCTTTTTACGTTTACAGGAGGAGGAAGAGGGGATCGGAGAGGCCAAGGGGGAATTGAGGTTTTTTTTGGTGAGAGAACCGTCCCGAGAGATGCCACGTTTTAGAAGGCGTCAAAGAAAACTGTTCAAGATTTCGTTCGTTATGTTAAGAAATAGTATCTGGTTGTTTAGTGTCGTATCGTAAAGGCCACGAAAAGTGAATTAGGAGATCCCAGGACGTGAGAAGGCGGTGGAAATGGAAATTTAGGACCCTCCAACATCAACGAGGAGGTAACTAATTAAACCGTTTGGCTTTTTCATGTAGTGATTGGTGACGTTTAATTATAGGGTCGCTACGGTGACACCACACCATTTCGGGAACACCACAACTCGTCAATCGAATTGGGGGACTTCTTTCATGTCGGCAAACGCAGGTCAGCCTGCCCTAGTTGGATCGAGAGACGCGGAATGTACGAGACTTGGTGACTGGACGCGGCATGGTTCCACCCTAGGCCACCCTCCTAGAGATCACACTTCCGTAACGTACAATTGATAACTATTTTTCTATTTCCCGATTATTCTTTTTTATTATCGTTAATTTCAAGGTAAAATTAAAATCGTCGCCGAGTGGCTAAAATTATGATATTAGTTTATCGCTTATCGTCAATTATTTTCTTTAATTATTATCGTTTATTTCGTAATGAAATTAATATCACTACCGACGGGCTATATCAAAGATTTATCGTTATGGAGAGACCTGCCGCAAATTAAAGTAGGTTAAAGGTACATATTGTACATCTCAATTACAATCTATTTAAGAAGCGTCAGTTTTTCTCTCCCTATTACTGTTTAATAATCTTGCATTTTTAATAGTGAAGTTTGTGGCATAAAGCGCCGGGTATCAGATGCAAAAAGCATCAACCTATTATTCAAATATCGCGAATTATGTCGAAGCTTGTATCTTAAAATAAATACGTTTTCTTTAATAAAATTTCGCTTTAATGATACTTGTCGCAAGGTGCACCCAATCTCGTTATTTTTTTTTGTCATACGTATTTAGGATAGTTAACTAGCAAATATTGTGCTAATTTATATTCACGCCTTGGTTGTATGGTTTATACCACGGTGTAAGGCCCATTTGGTAGTATTAATTAAACTAATTCATTTTTCATTATTTTACGTTTGCGCAGGCGGAAAGAATCATGATTTTTTTAGTGCGTATTTTCGTCATAACAAGTAATTATTTTTATTCGGATCTCACTACCAAGAGGCGAGGTATAATAATTGATTATGATTATTGGTATTTTTCGGGCAATAATTGTTTTTAGGTTTAGAATTGACTTTATTTTGCGTGGTACAAATTAACATAATAATTACAGTTGTTTTATTTAGTAGTAATTAACAGATTAAGGTATCTGTTAATTTTTTGGTAAGTAATATTTATTGAACCAAAGTATATATGATAATGACCATTTTTCTTAGGTAACTATATTTATTAAATTTCATCTGACACATTGTTACCATTGTTAATATTTACCGTATCAAATAATAATAATAATACCATTTATTTGCAGTTCAAAAGTTCACAAAAATATACATTACATAATATATATAAAAAAAAATATGAAATGCAAATAGGAACTGAAAGCAATTTATAAAAGATCTAGTTCAGTCCCTAGAAACCACAAAACAACAAAATTAGATTGTTCACAATGAGAATAAATTTGTTTCCTATAAATACCCATAATTTATATAAATAATAAATAAAGAATCAAAACTTATCATAGTAGGAATGAGACAAAGGCTCAAAAAGAAACCAACTGACCAAAAAGAAAACATAATTGCATTAGTTAGAAAAGTTAATAAGGAAATTCGCGCTTCAGCCTCCTTTTAAAAATTGATGGTTTTAGAGATCTCAGAGAGGTATGTACATTGTTGTATAGCTTAAAAATAGTGTATGAAAAACTTCTTTTAAATGAAGTAGACCTATGGACAGGTGGCGATATAAGCCCCTTAAATCTTAAGTTTAGCCTGTGGACATCTGTGCGATAACCTATCTTATTTGTCAGGTATTCCGGACATTTATTGTATATAATAGTATGGAAAAGAACCAAAGAGTGAACCTTACGCCTTTCCTGCATACTAAGCCACCCTGCATCCCTCAGCTTATAGGAAACTGCATCAAACCTTCTAATGCCGTATATAAACCTTAAGCAACTTTTCTGGACTTTTTCAATCTTAGCTATGCCAGCCCTGTCCAGACATGGCCCATATACAGCATCACAAAAATTAAAGTGGCAAAGTACCAGAGAGTCGCACAGTTTTGTTTTAAGATTTTCAGACAGTATATGACGATGTGGATATAGCATTTTCAAAGATAAGTAAGCTTTTCGTATGCAGTAATCAGTGTGTTTTCTGAATCTAAGATCAGTATCCAAAATGATTCCTAAATTTTTTGCACTCGCTAAAAACTCCAATACCCGTCCGGCGATTTGCACCCTTACCATTCCTTGAACTCTGTCCTTATGCCTTCCAAATGCCATAACTGATGACTTCTCCGGGTTTATCTGCAATCCGTGTCGCGTCGAGAATACAGTTAAATTGTGCAAATCACTCGCAATACGCCGTTCCGCCGCAAGACAGTCGCCAGGAAAAAACGAGTAGTAGAGCTGCGTATCATCCGCATAAAAGTGAGCTGTCATATGTGCCAAACAGGAAGCAAAGTTATTTGTATATATAGTAAACAACAATGGCCCCAGTATTGAACCTTGAGGAATACCGCATCTCACTCCATCTCTCGACGACTGACCCACTGACGTCTCAACGTACTGCACGCGATCCTTAAGGTAATCGCCGATAAAACCTATTGCGCTCTCAGAAAATCCGACAAAATTTAAGATGGCTAGTAATAATGCGTGACTAATAGTATCAAATGCCTTTGAATAGTCTAACAGAACTAATATGGTCGTTTTACCAACATCAGACGCACGAAAAATATCGTCGGTGATGTTTAAAATTGCAGTTGTGCAACTATAACCCGCTCTAAATCCCGATTGGTTGACGGGCAACACAGAATATTTATCTAAATAGCTACGAATTTGCTTATCCATAATTTTTTCCAATAATTTTGACAAACAGGGTAGTATGCTAATTGGCCGCAATTCATTAAAAGAACTAATATCTTGCTTTTTAGGTAGCGGGATTACTCGAGCTACTTTCCACTCATCTGGAAACTTTCCTTCCAACAAACAAGAATTTATAATATTAGTAAGAATAGGCAAAATTCTAGGACAGCACAACAAAACCATTTCAATATTCATCAAATCTGATCCCGCAGACAGTGATTTAATAGTATTCAAATGTTGAGTTATATCATCTAAATGTACCGTAACAAATTCAAATTTTTCAGTAATGTTTAGTTTTATGTTTTGTTTGTAATACGTGACAAGATTGTTGTCCACCATCCCCACACCCTGAGAAGCATTCAAGAAGTATTTATTAATTTCTGAAGGTTTATTTAACAGATCCGGAAGTGGTGCTTTTGTATTTTTGGTAACAATATTTAGATTATTTAGCCTTTTCCATAAAATCTTACTATTTTTTTCATTAATGCAAAACTCTAAATATTTCTTCTTTTCATTTTTTACGGCTATATTAGTTTGATTACGGATCTGTTTATACGCATCCCAATGCCCTGGATCGTGACTCTTTTTAAACTTGTTGAAAGCTTTATCCCTCAATTTAATCATTGTCTGTATAGTGTCCGTCAACCACGGCGGCTTAGGGTTTTTTATTGTTATATTTTTTAAAGGAGCTAGAACGTCAAAAATGTTTGTTAATATGGTATTGAAGTATGAAACTTTATCATTGATGCTTGGAATGTAAAATATGTCTTCAAAAGGTGCATTTGCTAGAAAGTCTGTTAGAAGTTCTTTATCAATACGTTTTAAATTTCTTATTGTTACCTGTTGCTTTATGTCTAGATCCATTTTAATATTTATTTTAACCTCTACTAAACTATGGTCAGAAATTTGTGGCATGTGTTTGGAACCAAATATATGCTGATTTTCCTTTGGAGTTAGTATCAAATCTATTAAGCTGCTTGATGTATTAGTAATTCGCGTTGGTGTATCAACAATTTGTTGTAAATTAAAAGTCTCAATGCAACCTAAAAAATCCTGAACACTTTTATTGTTTAAATCTATAATATTTAAATTAAAGTCGCCTCCACAGATTAATTTATCAGATGACATCGAAAAAAGTGACAACGAGTCTTCAAATAAACTCAAAAATTCCGAGAAACCTCCTTTGGGTGGCCTGTACACTGATCCAAAGACAAAGGATAATCCGTTGATTTTAGTTTGTATCCATAATTGTTCTAAATCATTACTTTGAACCGAGTTTAATATGTCATATTTAAAATTGGACCGAATATACATACCAATACCACCACCCCTACAACCTCTGTCTAATCTAACAAAGCTGTAACCAGCTACTTGTATCGCATTATCTGGTATATTTTGTGTTAACCATGTCTCTGAGATCCCAAAAACGTCATAATTTTCCTGTAGTAGAAGAGTCTTGATATCTAAAAAACTATTGGTCAAAGAACGAACGTTAAAATATGCAATATTTAATAATTTCATCTCCTTCCCACTGAAAATAAAACAAAAATAAAACAAAAGAAAAAGTTACAAATATGAAATAAATGAAAATAACGAATGTTTATCTATTCCCTTTAGGTAATGACAATATTGCCGGCAACCGGTTCTTTTAACTATATTTAGCAATATCATCTTCGGTTTTCAAATAAATCTTCTTTACATTAATCTTAGTAAACAGCTTCCCTTCAACGGTCCATACTTTGTCTTTGCCAATTTTATCTCGAGCCAATAGCAGTAATTCATAACGATGCCTAGTGAGTTCCTCAGCAATTGCAATCGTACTATTTTTTAACTTGCTCTTACTGAAAAAAACTAGATTTCTTTGCTCAACAGCTTCAAATCTGACTATGACAACCCTAGGCCTTGAAGAAGTTCTCTGGGGTTTTCCTATTCTATAGCACTCACCAATTTTAACATTCTCAATGCCAAGTTTGGTTTGGAAGATTTTTGACACTTTTATTTTTAGATCGATATTATCTTCAGGTATTCCAAATATTCTTAGCTGATTTAATTTACATCTTTGCTCTAGCGTATCAATTTTTAGAAGCATTTCTTCCTTTTCACCCTGTATGCTATTTATTTTAGTTTCCAAAGTGTTTATTTTTGTTTCTTGGATTTGCATACGATCTTCAATTTTTTGTGAAACAATATCGGCCACCTTTTTTGCCAAGGCCTCCACAAAATTTGCATCCTTTATAATGTCAGATATAATTTTTTGTGAACATTCCTTTACAATGTTTACCAGCTCATTTTTTTGCCGTTCAGTAAATACCATTGTAGACAACTAGGATTCCACACTGAATGATTATTAAATTCTGATGCAACTGCAAGTTATTTCGCGATGATTTTATCACCAGTAGTTTAAGCGGTTTTTAATAAATATGTGGTAAATTAATTGTTAAAATCACTTGCACATAAACCGACTATTTTAGCTTTCAAACCGGAGCCAACAAACGTGTCTACTCTCTGTGAACACACATATATGAAAATAGACTGTTCGTTTTCAGAATAGCTGTTTGTTTCATTGCCCTCAGAATATATGCTAATTTTATCGTTATTTCATAATAATACTTATTGCATAATAATTATTCGATTCAGATCCAAGTTCTGGGTTACTTGGAATATTACATAATATTAACCTAGTGGCGCTCTAGTGACCATTAGTATCCCTATAGAAAAGGAAACAAAGTAAAATCGGAGAACCGATCTCACGACACATTGCCTCCAAAAAAGAGCTGCCGCGCACTTGTGCTTTCCTGGGCCTGTATTTATATTATATAAGCCTTAGAACGCAGCAAAGTGCCAGAAGCCCCAAAAGTTATTTTTTTCGCTAAAAATGTTCTAAATGCGATCGCCAATACTGTAGAAAAGGTTGTATGTGTCGCCGGCTACTAGTTTTACAGAAAGTTATGCTTTATAGGTGTCAATACTGGTGAAACTTACATCGCGCGTTACCTGGAAAGCGGTGTAAGTGCCACCGCCAGGATGAATGTGCCAAACAGTACAGAACGGCTTTGACAGCGTCAGTTTGATTTTATCATCGAAAAGAAAGCGTTGTGTCACGTTTAGTTATTTTGTTAATATTTTTGCGCTGTGTAGTTTGTGAAAATGAGTAGTTTAGACGGTGCTGGTGGTGAAACAAAAAACACACAAAAGAAATCGTAGGCAAAAAACCCTCACCGAAATCAAACTGTTCATGTAAGTACTCCTGTAAAGATATCTCCCGTGAACAAAGAGAACTGTTGTTTTTGGAATTTTATAAAATCGAAGAAAAAATGCAGGGTACTTATTTAATGAACCGAATGCAAATTCAGCACATCGCTAGAAGGCGTCACGGCAGTTATGATGAACGCTCTGAGAGTAGACGTCAATGTACTTTCTCGTATTTTGTGCCAAATGGCTCGGGTCAAAACGTACAGGTTGTAACAAGCATTTGGACACGCTCGTTACAAGGTCATAGTTTGCATATATCTTAGAAATTAAAACGTTTTTAAAATTTTCTTAATTTATAAAAACCCTACGCCATTGGAGGTTGGAAAATTAAAAATGGTAATCAAGCACACGCCACTGGAGTTCGTTCACTGGATCGTGGGTGTGGAATGGTTAAATTAATATTTGATTTATTGAGGCTAGGCAACCAGTAATACTTTTCCAATTTCTGATTGAAATTCGACAGACTAATTAATATTATATAAGATGCGAACAAATGTCAACAGTAGGGTTGATGTAACCTCAATTTTGCTTGTGTTTAATTCCACTTCAATGATCTTAGAGGATCAGATTTCATTGTTTTGGGCTTGATGTTTTTGAAATAACCTCCATTTTAGTGAGGTATGACTGTTAAAAGTCATTGGAACGGAAGTGATTTTTTATAAACCGACTCTATAAATAGAGGTGTATCGTGAATAAGGTCCCTTTTGATACTTGACCTTTGCCTAGGCAATTGTTGTAATAGACCGATCCTGAAGACAGTGAAAAATGTGATAGTTTGTTTTATATAAGTAAACTAGAAGCGGCGAGTCCGGATTTGATTTAAAATTTCGTTGTCTAAAGTCTCGAAATGAGAATGGTCTAAACAACAATAAATGGAGCCAAAAACATCAGGTAAAATTTTATTTTAATACAAATCATATCGTGCTAACACGTGGTTATCGTTTTGGGTTTTCTTCATAAGGTAAATTCTTTCAGGCTCCAAAATATTATCCAAAATATTATCCAAAATAATATCCAAAAATAGTATCCAAGAAATATCCATAGGAATGTCCAAATAAAGTATCCAAATTTAACCTCCAAGGTTTCTTTAAGTTTTGGATGTAGATTTCTTCAAAATGCTTGTTCAACCGTCGTCAATAATGAAATAGTTTATTCTCAACCAAAAATTTAACCTTCTAAGTGAACCGTTCAAAATCCAAGCTATGGGGAAATTCAAGTATCAACTGGGCACATTTTTCTAGTGAGGTTTCTCATAGCTGAGAAGATAGGAGGACAGAAGAAGTAGCAGTTTATGTAAGGTTACGAGCTTTCCTTGCACTCAATCCTTTCGGACTAGCCGATGTTAGTGGTTGGTGGGGATATGTTATGGTCGGAGTCTCCATGGTTGGTACCACCATTGCTGTGCAGCGTTTGAGGAGCTCTGAGCGTGTGGCTCGTGATGGATACTGTTACAGATAAGTCCATTATTTATTAAATTCTCAGAATTAAACCAACATTTTTTAAAAACCCAATAGTTAGATGTATCTCTCTTACCTTTATCTGTATCTTATATCTTTATCTTACCTATCTTTATCTTACCTATCTTTATCTTACCTATTGTATCTTACCTATCTCTATCTTACTTAAATACTTTTTGGTCTGATCAACCAAAATTTGTTTTATTGCCTAGATGAGCTATAACTAGGTTATCTCTTTAAGACTTGAATTATTTTGGTAATAAATTCATTTAACCAAAACTATATATATATCTGAATTTTCCTGTAAAATATTGATTTCTAAAGTATCTGACATTAGATTACTATCTAATTAATTCTGTAAAAATTCTCTTGTAAACTTTAATTGATTATGTATTGCATGTAAAAATTATCTTGTAAATTTATAGAAAGTAACTTTTGTAAATTCCTTGTAAATTCTAAACTAAAGATAAGGTCATTAGCTGGATCTCATTAGTGATTAAGGCCTATCCGTGCCAATCAACTAAGATTCTTCATTTATGTAAATATTATAATTGTATAGGTAAACTTTCCAAAAGCTGCTAGATCCTTGTGAGCTTTTACAATAATTTTCAAGAATCTCAGGTTTTGCTTTTGATTTGATTATGAAAGCTCATGCAGACTAATTATTGAGGCTTATCATAGGCTGTTTGGTAATTGTCTACAGTACTAGATTTCAGAGCGAGTCATGAATGATTTGTCTGTAGGATGTTTTCATATTCCTGATTTAGTTTTACATAATAATTTTTTGATTGGAATTTTTAAGTAGCAAAATAAATTTGTTTTAAATTTGCTCAATTGAATCTAGCAATTTTTGTACATATTGAATGGTTTATACTTGAAATGTAAGATACTTTCAAGTGAGACATATAATTTAATAATTGATTGTTTAATGGGACAATGTCAATTTAAAGTGATTCATGATGTGTTCCTTTGAAAAATATAGGTACCTAATTGATTAAATTACATGAATTTAAAATATATTCTTTTATTTCAAGCAATTAGTTAAGAAAGCATTACACATCCCAGTAATTCTATCTTATAAGTTGTCTTATATCGTTACCTATTATCTTAGTATAGCATTGCTCATTACAGTAGTAATACTATAAAATAGTTATCTCATATCTTTACCTATTATCTTTATAGCATTGCTCATTTCAGTAGTAATACTATAATATAGTTATCTCATATCTTTACCTATTATCTTTATAGCATTGCTCATTTCAGTAGTAATACTATAATCTAGTTATCTCATTTCTTTCTCTATTATCTTATCTCTATCTTAATTTTCTTTTCTTCTGATCCCATCTGTGGATCTGGCGCCCATAAAAATAATAAAAAGAGAAATCTTTAAACTCACTCCCAATTGCCGCCACAAAATTTAAAAATTGAGCAGCTTAAGGGGCAACCCATATTTGTGACATCATATAACTTTAATAAAGACAATTAAAATAAATATTCATCAAAAAGAGGTTACAAGGTGTGCTCTAAGACTTTTAAAGAGATATTTGCAGTTTCGCCTAAAAGATTGCAGGTTTTGCAAATGAAGAAAAAAATGGGAGCTTTAGTTTTTGAGGCAAAAGGGGACGCAATCCTGGATCTCATAAACATAAATTTAAATTTACAGAAAATGACAAAAATATTGTGATGGATCATATCAACTCTTATCCGCGAACTGAAAGTCTCTATTCGCGAGACAAATCCGAACGTGAATTTTTATCACCTGATTTAAATACGCATCGCCTCTTCAAAGCCTTTCAAGAAAAGTACCCAAATAATGCCGTTTCCTACAGATTTTATTGCAAAGTATTTGATAAGAATTTTTCAAAAATTAAAGTTCAAACGCCCGACCGTAGACGCGTGCAAGAAATGTTATCTGTTAAAAATTACTGCAACTTCTGGTGAAAACGGTCAGGAAAAAAGAGAGGCTGCTGCCAGACTTGAACTTCATCACAGGAAAGCGGAAAAGGCACAGAAGTTTATGACAGAAAATTTGAAAGTATCTCAACTTCCAACTGTTTTTTTCACGACAATGTGTATGGATTTACAGCAGGTTATGTTCGTTCCCATCCTGACTCATAGTACCATGTTCTACAGCAGACAGCTTTCTAACTACAATCTGGGAATTCATTTAGGAGATAATGGTACATCATTTATGTGTACGTGGCATGAGGAAATAGCGTCCTGATTTTTCAAAATCGTAACTACCCCCGGAAATATTTCTCGAAATAGACTTGTGCTGTGGTGTGATAACTGTGCCTCGCAAAATAAAAACAAAATGCTTCCCATGGCTGTTATATATCTTGTTTATAAAGGTTACTGATTTTTCAAAATCGTAACTACCCCCGGAAATATTTCTCGAAATAGACTTGTGCTGTGGTGTGATAACTGTGCCTCGCAAAATAAAAACAAAATGCTTCTCATGGCTGTTATACAGGGTCCTGCAATAGTGCGTCAGGCTTCCATAGCTCCTATACGAATTTAGTTAGGAATTTCATTCATATGCTAACTTATACTGTATCATACGGGGTACTTCAGGAAAATATTTTTTTATATACAGGGTAGCCCAAAAAAGTGTGGACATAAAAAGTTTTGATTTTTTAAATGGGATACCCCATATTTTTTTGCATATTTAGATTTATGCTATTGTCCTTTATAAATGCCTAAAATTTTGTTTGATTTGCTTTTTTAGTTTAAGAGCAATCAATTAAAAACTAAAAAAAACATATTTTGCTGTCGTGAAAAAAATATCAAAAAAACAATCTAAAATTAGTTTTTCAACCACGGTATGAAGTGAGTTTAATGACAAGAGGTTTAAAGATACTATGAATCGAATAGTATTTATCTATTTTATACAGGGTGTTCATAATATGGTTTCAAAATGACACATTTCAAACCTATTTTTCTCAACTTTTCCAAATGGAACACCCTGTATATTATTTCGGTATTTTATATAAAATACACAAGCAATTTTTTTTTGTAGTTGAAGCATATAAGTTATTTCCAGCCGTTTTCGAAATAAATGCAAATTTCATAAATTATGTTGATTAAACAGAGTTTATTTTTAAAATTAAGCGTAGGCGACTACACCTACTAATAATTATAAAGTATAGCAAATGTTTAAAATATCTTCCATTTTGATCTGTGCAGAAGCCAACATGTTTTTGAAAAGGTCTGTTTACTTTCCTTTTAACATTTCAATTGAAATACCAGCAAAAAGGTTCATTAGTAAGTTTTATCCCTAAAGCCCATAGTAGGCTTTGAAATAAAACATGGATTCTTATACTTAGTTTGACAAGTTCTTTAATTCATTTTAAAAAGGTGTAATATCGGGCGAATAAGTTATAAGAAATTAAAATGAATTTTAATAAAGATGAGTTGGTCGATATGATTTTTGTACTTGGCGAGAGCGAAAAAAATTGCTTGTTAGCAACTAGAATTTATGCGTCACGTTATCCAGAGAGAAGGCGCCCGGAAGAAAAAAGTTTTAAAAGATTATTACTAAGATTTGTTGAAACAGGAAATGTTGTGTATACAAAAGAAGAAAGAACAAAGACGGCTACTAACGAGGAAAATGAACTTGCGGTGTTGTTGACAGTCACAGAAGATCCACACGTAAGCCAAAATAAAATCGGTAACGCAACAGGTATAAGTGAACGATCTGTGCAACGGATTTTAAAAAAGCATCGATTCCATGCCTATCATATTCAATTGCATCAAGCGCTCAGCGATAGAGATTTTCAAAATCGATCCGAATTTTGTGCCTGGGCAAGCACTAAAATACAAGCGGATCCAATGTTTTTCAAGTATGTTTTATTTTCCGACGAAGCAACCTTCCATAACACCGGTAGTGTAAATAGACATAACTTTCATTATTACTCCACGGAAAATCCGCGATATATGAGACAAATCGATCACCAGCATCAGTGGTCATTAAATGTGTGGGGTGGAATTGTTGGTGAAACTATGATAGGTCCTCATATCTTTGAAGGTCATCTTAATGGACCCATGTATTTAAACTTTCTACGCAATGATTTACCAGGTTTATTGGCAAACGTTCCGCAATATACAAGAAATAGGATGTGGTTTCAGCAAGATGGTGCTCCGGCACATTTTTCACGGGAGGTAAGAAATTATCTTGATGATACCTTTCCGAACCAATGGATCGGTAGAAATGGACCCACGGTCTGGCCAGCTAGATCGCCGAATCTTACAAAACTAGACTTTTTTTTATGGGGACACGTAAAACAAATTGTTTACAAAGATCCACCTACAACTGCTAATAATATGCAGCAAAGGATAAGAGACGTGTTTGCGAGCATTTCCCCTGAAATGTTAAGAGAAGTAAACAGATCTTTTGAAAAGCGTGTTGGCTTGTGCACAGAACAAAATGGAAGACATTTTGAACAATTACTGTAGTTTTTAAATATTAGTCTAGTCGCCTACGCTTAATTTTAAAAATAAACTCTGTTTAATCAACATAATTTATGAAATTTGCATTTATTTCGAAAACGGCTGGAAATAACTTATATGCTTCAACTACAAAAAAAAATTGCTTGTGTATTTTATATAAAATACCGAAATAATATACAGGGTGTTCCATTTGGAAAAGTTGAGAAAAATAGGTTTGAAATGTGTCATTTTTGAAACCATATTATGAACACCCTGTATAAAATAGATAAATACTATTCGATTCATAGTATCTTTAAACCTCTTGTCATTAAACTCACTTCATACCGTGGTTGAAAAACTAATTTTAGATTGTTTTTTTGATATTTTTTTCACGACTGCAAAATATGTTTTTTTTTAGTTTTTAATTGATTGCTCTTAAACTAAAAAAGCAAATCAAACAAAATTTTAGGCATTTATAAAGGACAATAGCATAAATCTAAATATGCAAAAAAATATGGGGTATCCCATTTAAAAAATCAAAACTTTTTATGTCCACACTTTTTTGGGCTACCCTGTATATAAAAAAATATTTTCCTGAAGTACCCCGTATGATACAGTATAAGTTAGCATATGAATGAAATTCCTAACTAAATTCGTATAGGAGCTATGGAAGCCTGACGCACTATTGCAGGACCCTGTACATATATCTTGTTTATAAAGGTTATTACCGTTCAATAGACTTGAAGTACCTTGTAAGTGGTCATAGTTACATGAACTGTGATCGAGACTTCGGGGTTATTGAAAAACCTCGCAAAAAGTGTAGCGCTATGGTTTCTCAGGATCTTGAAAATATTATAAAGACTGGTCTTGAACATGATGTCCCTCCAGTCTGGAAAAAATTGATGTTCTAAAAAAGAAAAAATTTGAACTCGCTCCCAGATAAGGACCTTTTGCCAAAAATTAAATTTACGCCTAAGATTAGTTCTGAAAAAGCCAGAGACTTAATGGGGATGATACCTTTCCTACAAAAACCAGCTGATCGTCAGTTTTATCGAGACCTTCTTCGGACGCTCCATGAAAATTCAACACATGAAGTAACACCTGAAGAAGCTCCTCTTGTAAAAGTCCCACTTGGGGAAGAAGCTCCACCAACAGAAGCCCCACGTGAGGAGTTACCGCCTATAGAAGCTCCACCTGAAGAGATATCACCTTGTGGAAAAGAAACTTCTCTCCCCCCCCCCCCCCCGCAAGAAGAGTAGAGGACGAAAACCAAAAAAATAAATAAGTTAAGTTTTCGTACATTTTTGAGAAAAATAAAACATTTTAAACAAAAGCTTTCAGTATTTCCAGCCTTTTTTAAAGGAACGTTGTGGACTTACACCCTTTTCTAGGAGATTAGGTTGGAGTTACAGCATTTTCCAAGTAAATAACATTGGACTTCCACCCTTTTCTGTGCCTATCCTTTATCAAAAAAAGCAAAAAATCTAACAAGATTCATATATAACAAACAATGTCATATTCTAACCACCTATCGAATTTCAACTTTTTAAACCAATATTTTAATATTGAAGATATATATTATCGATTTCTGAACATTTTTGATTTTGGCGCTTACAACCTTTTCCATTTACATGCCTCAATTTGAAGCCATTAGGTGAAGCTATATTATACATTAAAGTTTACTTGTCATTTTCCGCCATTTTTATTGTTTTGCAAATACGGGGGTTTAGCTTTGGACGGCAGTTTAGAAAGAGATGCAAAATCTATCGTAAAAGAAGTTAATAATTCACACGTTTTATTCGCCACATTTAAAAATATTTAGATGGAAAAAAATTAAACTAAGCAGTCAGTATCTCTAAAGTTACCAATAAAAACACGGTGGGGATCGATCATACATTGCTTAAAAAGTCTCCTTGATACAAAATATGCTTTAAAATCATTGGCCGTTTGTGAGACAGTGGAGGATATTCTTAGTAAATCGGTATCTAAACTAATTTTGGATGAAGATATATTTTGGGTAAGGGTAGCAAAGCTCTACCAACTAATTAATCCAATGTTGAATATATAGCCCAATTAGAAACAGATAAGCCAAAAATCGGTCATGTCGCCGAATGTTTTAGCAGTTGCAATCCCACTTGGAGTCTTCGTTATCATCAAGCTCTTTTTCAAAACAAGAAGATAAAGAAGAATTGATGAATCATTTTTTCAAAAGAAAGCTTAGCAGCAAATATATTAAATCCCAGTTGAATGATATATGTCTCAGAAGAGACGAACAAATTCAGGGCCTTGAGTTTAAAGACGATCAAAGTAATTTAAAATACCCCGACGACTCAACAGAAATATTTGCTGAATTAGGACAGTATCGGTCAAGAGAAGGTTTTTATTCCAAATCTTATGTTGTCAGATCAGTAAAAAAATTGGATCCTATAACGTGGTGGAAAGGAATATGCTTTGGATCCAAATTAAGTAAAATTGCTATCAGTATCTTAAACATGCCCGCTTCAAGTGCAGCTACAGAGCGCAGTTTTACCACTTACGGAAACGTCCATACTGCCAAAAGGAACAGACTAACGGCTGAACGAGCTGGCAAAGGTACATTTGTAACTCATAATTTAAAATAATTGGAGTCGTCGGAAAATGTTATTATGCCGCAGGCTCGCACAGCTACGAGTGCTACGACCTCCCAAGAAGAAATGGAAACTGGTAAATTCATCAATATTGATAGCTCGGCGACCGATCAGTTGGAGGAAGAAACATCTTCGTCAGTTGTTTCTCATAATTCGTTAGAGTCAAGTCAGTCAGGTCAAATGTCAGAATTGGACAGCGACAGCGATTTAGTATAACTAATGTTTTTTTGCATGACTGTCACTGTCCTAATTTTTATTTTGTTTCTAATCAATGTGATTTTTATTTTATTAGTCTTTCTTTAGAATAAAAAACCTTATTTGTTTTTGTAAATTGTGAATTTTTTTTTTTAATACTTTTAGTCGAACATGTTTTTTTATGATAACTGCACCTATACAGTGAGGACCTAAAGTCCGTCCCCCCCCCCCTCTAATTTCTAAACCGTTCGGTATATTTTAATGAAATTTTGTACGATAATATTTGAGTAAGTCTTGCATTTTTTGACATACCAATGACAGCTTTAAATGCCAAAATGACAGCTGGGTCCGCTTTTGGAATATTTTTTTAAATAGAAAGGGGGTTCCAATGACACCTCATTTTGAAGGTCTTTTAATGCTTAAAACATTCTCCAATTTAAAAAACATTTGGTTCAGTATTTTCTAAATAGAAATCAATAATATCGGTTTCTACGTTATGACTACCACTGTTTATAACACACTTTACTTTTTTACCTATTAGTTGTCTATTGATTTCGAAAAATCGTGGAAGATGTGAAAGTCCAAGTCTTAGCTGAAATGGTTGTTACTCCCCAACAGCCAACGAAACACGTGGCTGAGGCAGGCAATGTTTCTCAAAGTTCTGTCAAAAGAATTTTGAAAACCCATAAATTTCATCCATATAAAATGAAAATTATACACAAATTAACAGAAGATGGTCCAGATAGACGACTAGAATTTTGCGAAATTATGTCAGAAAGAATCGTACGAAATAATAACTATTTGCGGAATATTTGTTTTAGCGACGAAAGTACTTTTTTCTTACATGGAAGAGTTAATACCCAAAACTGTAGGTACTGGAGTGATCAAAACCCCCATGTTTTTCGGGAGGGACACACTCAGTTTCCCCAAAAAGTAACTGTTTGGACACGCATTTTGTGTAATCACATTATAGGTCCCATTTTTCTGGAATATAATCTTAATGGCCCCAGGTACCTGGATATGTTGCAACATACAATTCCTCCACTTATTAATGATGTTGTTGCCCAAAACCCACATGAGTTTCAAGAGATTATATTTCCACAAGACGGTGCCCCGCCACACAATTTCAGGCAAGTCAGAAATTACCTGGACGAATCTTATGAAAAAAGGTGGATTGGTCGTCGAGGTCCGACAGAATGGCCAGCTAGATCGCCAGACCTAACGCCTCTACATTTTTTTCTTTGGGGATACGTTAAAACTGAGGTTTATAAAACGGCTCCAGGCTCATTAGATGAACTTAGGCAACGAACTACGTAGCTGAGGCTTGTTCAAGAATAACGCCACAGGTGCTTCACAATGTCCGAAAGGAATTTACCAATAGAATATTTATTTGTCAGGAGATCCATGGTGGTCATTTTCAACAATTGTTAAAGTAACCACTGTTTTGTAGATGTGTGCCTTTATCTTTTATTTAAAATACTTATAATTAATAAATTTCATTTAATACTGAACCAAACGTTTTTTAAATTGGAGAATGTTTTAAGCATTAAAAGACCTTTAAAATGAGGTGTCATTGAAACACTCTTTCCATTAAAAAAAAATTTTTCCAAATGCGGACCCAGCTGTCATTTTGACATTTAAAGCTGTCATTGGTATGTCAAAAGATGCAAGACTTACTCAAATATTATCGTTCAAAATTTCATTAAAATATACCGAACGGTTTAGAAGTTAGAGAGGGGGGACGGACTTTAGGTCCTCACTGTATACAGGGTGTTTCATTAAGGTCGAAGAGCGGCCATATCTCGGAAACTATTGGGCATAGAAATTCAGGAAAAAAAAATTAATGACTAAAGTGGCCATGAGAAAATCCTGGAAATAATTTTTAAGTTCCGCATTTTGCCGCAAGGGGGCGCAATTGAAAAGTAAATTTTTAAATTTTAGATATCTCCGAAAATTGCACGTTAAGGTATATTTTTGATAACACCATTAAAAAGCTTGGACAATTTTGCATAATTTTGGTCCCATGCTTATTGGCGTGCCGACTTTAGTAAGAGTGGGGGAAGCTGTTGAATGTGTAATCATTTAAATCGCTGTAACTTATCAACGACTTATCCGATTTTAGCAAACTAAAACTTGTTTGGAAGAGAAATGTAAGTACTTTTAACTATCGTCTTGAGTGGTCCATGATACTTCTCAATAAAAATACAAGAGTGCGCAATTTGCAATAATAACACATTTCTTAACTTTATTCATTTATTTCAAATCATACGGTATAATTATGATACCATAATCGAAAAGTAGATGAAATTTGCTACAAAAAATGTCAAAACCGCAGTTCGATATCTCCATCCGTTTCAGAGTTATTGCCAATAGAATAATTTTTAAAACTTTAAATGAAGAAGCGGTTGTTTTCATAGTTTTGTGATCAAGCATTCCATGACAAAAAATATTTTTAAACTTTATGGTTAGGTAGGTTTGTTTCTCATTATTCCAATGGCCCAGAAACCACTCTAGAATTAATGGCAATCATGGAAAACGTGTCATTTAGGCGTAACTCTAACAATATGATGTGTTTTAAAAAATAAATCTAGATAGCTGTGAAATAAAATCTGAAAGTTTCCATGGAGATAAGACAAATAATGCAAATAGTTGTCAACTAGTTTCATTTTGAAAGGTGTTGACAAAAGTTTATCCGTAATTCATCTTAAACTTCTTGATAGAAAATTGTGATACGTACCTTTCAAAAATGGCTTATACCAATGCCGAAGCTTACGATATGCTGGCCGTATATTTTGAATGTTTTCAAAATGCGCCTATAGCGGAACGCGAATATGCTCTCAGATATCCTGAACGAAGGCACTATGGCAGAGCAGTATTTCAGCGACTGGCAATATGCGTAAGGCAAACGGGAAGTGTACGACGCATTTCAGTTGCTTTTAGAAGACGTCCAGTAAGAAATGAAGTCAACATTACAAACGTTCTTGCGTACGTAGAGGCCGATCCGCATTTAAGCATAAGAGCAATTTCTTTAGACCTAGGTATAAGTTGTACTGCAGTGTTTCGAATTCTAAGGGATTTTAAGCTGCATCCCTATCATATAGTTTTACATCAGGCGCTATCAGAAAGTGATTATGACAGACGGCTCGACTATTGCTATTGGCTAAGAGAGATGTGTAACGAGAATCCTCAATTCCTCTCCCACGTGTTATGGACTGATGAAGCCACTTTCAGTAGCTGTGGCAAAGTTAATTTACACAATATGCACTATTGGTCACAGACAAATCCTCACTGGATGCGCGAAGTGGATCACCAAAACAGATGGAGTGTTAACGTGTGGTGCGGAGTATTAGGACACAGAATTATCGGACCGTTTATTTTTAATGATTATCTAAATGGTGAATCTTATTTAAACTTTTTACAAAATGACTTGCCTATCCTTTTAGAAGATGTTCCTATTGGCCTAAGAACATCCATGTGGTATCAACATGATGGATGCCCGGCACACTTTTCGCATATGGTCCGTGATTTTTTAGATATTGGATACCCAAATCGCTGGATTGGAAGGGGTAGTTTGTTTGCTTGGCCACCTAGATCCCCGGATTTAACTGTGTTAGATTTTTACTTGTGGGGGCGAATAAAAGACATTGTATATAAAACGCGACCAACCACACGAGACAACATGATTGAGCGAATTGAAAATGAAAATTTTTTTTTTCCTGAATTTCTATGCTTAATAGTTTCCGAGATATGGCCGCTCTTCGACCTTAATGAAACACCCTGTACACAGTGTGTAAAAAGTCCCGGACCGGTCAATTATTTAGAAAATGGCGCACAATATAAAAAAATTTCCGGTATAAAAGTTGTAGGTCTTAAAAAAATCTATAAAACTAGGACACCTGTAATAATACAGGGTGCCTCAAACAGTCATGGTAAACAAAACTTTGGTTTATTTAAATGGCATGACCTCTTTCTAATCACGTTTTCTGATTCCTCTAAACATTCTTAACAACAATTATGAAACATGTCATATGGCTAAACCCATTAGTTTAAGAAATAATTTGAGTTAAAATACATAAATACAACAGGTAAGATATTACCTACATTTTGCATTTTTACAAGCTGGTACCAGAATGTTTTGCGTTGAAACTGTAAAAAAACATAAAAATTTTACTAAATGTACCCACGCAAGTTTTGTCAAAAATCTACTAACAATTAAATTAAATACAAGCAGTAAAATTAATAACAAATTTACAACAACAAAAATAAATCGAAGCAAGTCGTTATTTAATTAAATGTTGAAAATGTCCCCCTCCCACAGTTTGACAATGGGCTAGGTTATAATAAAATTTATCGATGACGTTTTGTATCATTTCTTGGTTAATAGATTCACATTCTTCAATAATTCTTCTTCTCAATTCGTTCAGATCTGCAGGTTTTGTCACATACACTTTATTTTTTAGTTGTCCCCAGAGAAAAGAATCAAGGGGCCGTTAAGTCTGGCGACCTAGCGGCCCATTCTATAAGGGCCCCTTCGCCCTATCCAGCGGTTAGGAAAAGTATTAATTAAGTAAACTCTTACAGCTCGCCCAAAATGAGGAGAAGCTCCGTCCCGCTGAAACCACGTATGTCGTTATAGTGGTCCTACTGTATTGGTTATTGCTGGCACAATTTGATTTTGCAGCATATGGAGATAATATTCTGCATTCAAATTCCCCTCTATAAAGAAAGGTCCCACTAATCTATTGCCAATAATACCGGCCCACACATTTACTTTCTGGGGGTGTTGAGTGTGTGTTTCTCTCATCCAATGTGGGTTCTAATCAGCCCAGTAACGACAATTATGTTGATTGACATTCCCGTTTAACATGAATGTTGCCTCATCCAAAAAAACTATTCGATTAAAAAAAATTGTTATTTTCTTCCTGTTTTTGCATCATTACTTCGCAAAATTCCATTCTACGTTCGAAATCGCCTTCTGATAATTCCTGGACTAAAGTTATTTTAAAGGGGTAAAAATTACTGTTTTTTAAAATAATTTCAACTGACATATAAATATGTATACACGTGAGAACTTTGTTCTCAAGCCACTTGCTGAGACCTTATACAATTGTAACATTACATTTTGTAAATGTTACAATTTAACTAAAATAATAAATAATATTAAATAATTTAATCAGCTGCAATAAAACCAATCACTGGCCAGGAACGATTTTGGATCGGCAGAATCGGGCATGCATGAACTTTACATTTAAATTTACTTGGAAAGATACTAGAGTTGTTTTGTTCGACATTAGTGACATTCCGATTTAGCTAAGAACTACGTTGACGAGTTTAAGGCTAGTCGTTTCTTGGATCGTGGACCTTTTTTCAGTTCTTAAATAGTTTTTTGGGTTTTTTTTCGAGTTGGTCGATTTTTTTTGAAACCGAATCTATAAATTCACAAGCGACGGTGAAAAAGCTCTCTTTCTCCTGCTCTTCTTTGGCCAACTGATTCGCAGCAAAGCGATTTGAAGATTTGTGAATAGTATCAGCATAGTGCTGGATTTTGGGGTCCCATAAGAGCTCACTGCTAGAAACAAAGAAGAAATCGTTAAGCTGAGGAAAGCCACAAACGACGTTGTCTCAAGAGTTCCCTGTGAACTTGATTTCAAATTTTCACGTTGATATTCAATTGAGCATCAAATGGTTGCTAGCCAAGTTGGAATTGCTACCGTAGGAGTACAGTTTTCTTGAGGAGAGGTACCGAGTCCAGGCATTGAACACCCGAGGCAGCTGCACCTGAACAAGGAAACGTCTGTGACCAACACGTGTTGAGACGTGGAACTGTTATCGAGGGGCGCTACATCAAAACCAGTGTAAAGATAAGTACTTTGCTTTAAGTGAACTTGCTTCAACCTTGCAAAATATCTCATATTTAGGGCAGTATTGAAAGTTATTCGTAGTCGACTAGGTGTGACTTAGTCGAAAATATAGTTATTTGGAGTGTTCCGCTATTAATGTGGCACTATATCGTATTTATTACCTATAATTAGGGTCGCAGGCCCACATTTAATTAATTTTTGGTGCAATAATATCTAGGTCACTGACCTTAACTTATTTTTTATTCATAATTACCATTATCCAATCTTAATAAATTGTAATTTGGGTTGAAGGCCCACATTTAATTAATTTTAGGTGTAATTTATATCTAGGCCACTGACCTTATTTTATCTAATCATTAATTAGCTTATCTAACCTTAATAAATTATAATCTTTGGTAGCTAGCCTGTATTAATCTCACTTTTATTGCATTTATATTTAACCTTATTTTATCTAATCATTAATTAGCTTATCTAACCTTAATAAATTATAATCTTTGGTAGCTGGCCTGTATTAATCTCACTTTTATTGCATTTATATTTATTCAGTGATTAACTTATTTTACTTTAAGTGATTAATTGATTAGCTAATAACTTAACGTATAATTTGAAATGATGCTAATATTTCCTTGACTGTCAAACTTATTTCTGAATACCTACTTACTTAAATAAATCTTTTGTTGTTGATTTTTGTAGTTGTGATTGCTTTTTCTTTCTTTTCTGTTTGCCACTAGTGCAAACTGGCGCCCAAAAATAGTATTTGATTGTTTTTTCCTTAATAAGAGCTAATAGACAGAATTTGCCTTTTAAAAAAAAAATCCCACGACCCAGCTCAAATACCTTATAACTGCAGCAACGTGGCATATGATGAATATATATATATATATATATAAGGGAAGAAAGGTTTAATTTTTTTTAATTAATAAAAAGTTAGGATCCCCTTTTCTATTTCTCTTCTTTTTTAAATATATTACAAGTGACGCCTTTTCTATCTCCCATACTATTATTATTTTCTTTATTTTATATATATATATATAACACAATAAGGATTAACCAAATTATGCTAAAACAGCTATTCTCTGGGCTACATGCCCCAACGAGCGCTGAATTAAATAGCACAATTTGGCGTATTTTGACTAACACTGTTAGTACTAAAATACAGACTCAGATTGCAGAAACTACCGGGAAAGAAAAGAATGAATCTTTATTTCCAATTATAGGTTGCTACGCTGCTGCTACCTGTAGACCGGTTTCGAACTCTTTGGTTATCGTCAGTACAGGGCAAGCATGACAAGCGAGCACACCTACCATTGGAAAATTGAAACACCCCATAGCCACAATATTGTTCTGCCTAGGCAGTACAATACAGGTGGCGCCATCCTCCAGCAGTTTCTAGCAATCTGATGTGAAAGATACCGTATGGTACTATAACACAATAAATAGTAAGAGAATACTACTTGGCAAGTGGTAATCATAATATGACATATAAATATGTATACACGTGAGAACTTTGTTCTCAAGCCACTTGCTGAGACCTTATACAATAAGGATTACCCAAATTATGCTAAAACAGCTATTTTCAACTGATTTAAAACATACATCAACTTCGGTAGCAGCTTTTCTCAACGACAAATGTGGATCCTGAACAAAATGAAGTAATGTCTCTAACTTTTTTTCATCACTAGTTGCCGATTTTGGTCTTCCGGAACGAACTTTATCTCTGCAACACCCGGTTTTTTCGAATCTTTGAACTGTTCTCACAACTGTAGATTTTGATATAGGCTGTCGGTTTAGAAAAGTTATATTGAAAAATTGCTTTGTTTCGGTAAATAATCTTTGTCAGTCTCCATAACCTCTGACCATTAGTAAAGTTATAAGTTCCGTTGAGAGACAATTTCAGAATTTAATATGACAGTGACGCAAAACATTCTGGTACCAGCTTGTAAAAATGCAAAATGTAGGTAATATCTTACCTGTTGTATTTATGACCTTTAACTCAAATTATTTCTTAAACTAATGGGTTTAGCCATATGACATGTTTCATAATTGTTTTTTAGAATGTCTAGACTAGTCTAGAGGAATCAGAAAACCCGATTAAAAAGGGGCCATTCCATTTAAATAAACCAAAGTTTTGTTTGCCATGACTGTTTGAGGCACCCTGTATAATTACAGGTGTCCTAGTTTTATAGATTTTTTTAATGCCTGGAACTTTTATACCGGAAGTTCTTTTTTTAAATTGTGCGCCATTTTCTATTGACCGGTCCGGGATTTTTACACACTGTGTATATGTATATGCGTCCTATGTTTTTAATAGTTAAATGTGATGTTTCATTATTTGACTGTTTTTTTTTGTTTAGTTTTTAGTTACTCTTGGGAAGGTATGTCATGTTTTTTGAATAAAAATTTTATTTCTTTAAGTTTTGTTCGATTTACGCCGTTCGCCGTTTGACATTTGCCGAAAATAAGCATAATAGGTAATTTTTTTTATTTTTTTTTAGTGTCAAAACTCAACCTTGAGAATATTCTCAAGAATATTCGTCAAAAGATTTATTACCGAGAATTTTACATTTCTACCCATGTATCAACCGATTCACCCAAACTTTTCAAAGCACGAGTATTGTTTTCACTATTGTTAATTAACTTTCAGAGGGCCACATGGGACTCTCTTGGAACACCCTGTTCCTCAAAAATATTTTCTAAATGAGTATCAATCAAAATTTTTTTGTTTTCATAACGTTCTTTTAATACATTTATTGCGACATCATAATTTTGTTCGCTTAATACTAACGAATGCAATAGTTGAGTTGCTTCGCCACGTAATTATGACTGCAAATAATAAAACTTTTGTTAAATCGGACCTTTCATGTTTAAAAGACTCAACTATTTTAAAGAAAGGTATCCATGCCTTGTAAGAACCTGAAAAAAATGGTACATTCATTGCCGGTAAACTAGGCATAATATTCGTGTTTATACTTTGTTGCGGTACGTTTATTGTCCCCAAAGACTGCCCTTACAGCCTAGCCTCTGAAGCCTTTATTGGGCGGCATCAAACTCGGCACATCTTAATCTCTTAATCCCTTTGCATTTTTAATGAGATTTGTAAAACTACAAACTCGGCACAAAGTGGTGCACCTGACCCCGTAATAATTATTACTAACATCTTAATCTCTTAAACCCTTAGCATTCTTAATGAGTTTTTTATAACCACAAACTCGGTACCAAGTGGTAGATCTGACCCCTTAGTAATTATTACTAAGAAAACCCTTGATTGTTTTTCCGCATTATGTTATTCCCGCAATATTGTCATCTATAAATTCGTCTAAAATTTACATGGGGATTTAGTTTATAGTTATTGCTACTATAGTATAGTCGTACTAAAATGGCAACAGCAAATAGTGAATTTTCTGATTTGAAGGAAATGTTCAGCCAAAGGGGAAAACTCCTCTTGGTTTACAAGAACTATAAGTTTAAACAGCACAACCGAGAATTAGCTTCTGGAGAAACAAAATAGAGGTGCATTAAAGACAAGATGTAAAGCATATTTCCACACCATTGGTGGTAAAGAGAAAAGCTGAAATTGATATAACAGAAAAACCATTCAAAATAATTAGAACGGAAGTAGCTAAAAATTATTTATCTTTAACCGATCTGACAACAAGTGATCTACACTGTGCAAGAAGAAACATTTATACAGCTCGCCAAAAATTGTTGCCGGCTTTACCAAAATCGATATCAGAAGTCCATGACGCTTTGAATCAACTTCAACCAAAAACCAGTAGAAATGAAGATTTCCTAATTGTTAATGATTCGTCTGAAAATTTGGTAATATTAAGCTGTAAAAGTAATTTAAAGTTTTTATGTGACTCTAAAACTATTTATATGGACGGTACATTTTCTTACTGCACCAAATCTTTTAAGCAAATGTTTACCATACATGGTTTTTTGAACGGCAATTATATACCATTAGTTTTTTGTTTGTTAAAAGACAAAAGTAAAAAGTCATAATATATGCTTTGCATGTCTAAAATAAAAGAGAATTGTGATAAGCTACGCATTGAATTTGTACCGAAAGAAATAGTTGTCGATTTTGAGTTAGCGATTCATAATGCTGTACTAAAAATGCCTCCAAATGCTAAGATTACTGGCTGTCGATTCCACCTAACCCAGGCACGGTATGGAAAAATTCAAACTCTAGGTTTAACAGTGGAATACAAAGACAAAATTCAGAGATTGGGAATTGGCTTCATTATTGTTTTGGTCTTTTATATTTGGAACCAGAACATGTTGAAGATTTTTATTTCTTTGAACTTTACGAAATTAAGCCAGCAGACGACAGATTGGAAAAATTTTCCGATTTCCTCCCAGAAAATTATTTGACAGATTATTCGAAAATTCCACCCACTATATGGGCGGATGGGTCTGCTGCGTTAAATAAAACTACCAACGCTTGCGAATGTACAAACTGAAATATATATCAAATGAGGCATATAGGATCAAAACCCACTAAATCCACTTTTGGCCAAAAATAAGTTATATACAGCAGATTGTGTACTTTAAAAATCTCTACCGATGTGAATAGCAATACAGTTGCAAAACTCATCTAATCCATCATAAAATACCATTTCAAAAGTCGGTTTAGTTTCAAATTCCCCTAAATCCAACTTGCTTTATTTTCAAACAGCACCAAATCAAATTTAACCAATCAGATATCTCGGTGATCACGTGGTCAACAGCGCGTCATGATTACATTATATTATTAATTTTTGAGGTTCTGTGTTCTTGCCAGTCATTATTTGGCATCAGTTAGTTGCCGTAGACCTATAGGTACTGGTTTTTACGTTTTTACTAAAAAAAAAAAGGAAAAACAGAACAAAATAATGTGCGATGACGTAAGAGAAGTCGACGTTGTGGCTTCCAACAAAGCTAGAAAGCGAGAGCGAGCCCCAAAATTTTGGAAAAGAAATGTCGAAAAGGCTAGAAGGTAATTAACATTTCTAATCTACATTTTTTTTTTATCTTAAGGAACATAGATAAATACCTCGGGTATAAAGTAGTGTGCTGTGCTTAAGGAAAACTGAGTATGTATGTTGCTTTTTAGGTATGCTGCTTCAGCCCTACCGAAATACCCAAAATGTAAGCATTGCACCAAATCCTACAGATGCAGTACTTTGACCATGCTAGATATTAAAGAGTTTCATAATGCTTTTTATAAGAATGAGACTAAGGTAGGTCAAGACAACTTTATCGTGAAGTTCTCCCAGACAGAGGTGCCCAGTCGGCGTCGAAATAAAAAAGGATCATCCAGTCACAATGTTCAAGGAAGTATTTTATCGGAAAGTCTCCAAATAACAAAATGATACCAGTCTGCCGAGAAGCTTTTTTAGGTGTGCTCTGCATTAGCTCAGATAGAGTCAAAGGTGTCTTGCAATGACATTTTGTAAGTCGTACTATGGCAAAAGAAAACCGTGGTGGAAACAGAAAAGAAACATTGTTTCAGCCTAAAAGAGAAGCAATAATTAGCTTTATAAAAAAGTTTAAAGCTACTGAGTCGCACTACTGCCGCGGCAGAACAGAATGCAGAGTTTATTTACCTAGCGGTTTAAATATTCGACGATTGTGGAAATTTTATAAAAGCGAGGCTCCTTTGGTGCTTCAAGTGAAAGAAAGTTATTTTAGAAAAATTTTTATTACCCATTTCAACATAGGGTTTGGATCTCCCCGAACCGATGTATGTTCAAAATGTTTGGAGTTTGGAGAAAAGCTAAAAGAGGAAAAAGATGCTGTTAAAAAAAACAAGTTAATAACTGAACTTCGAATACACAAACTGAGAGCAAAAGCGTTTTTTGCAAAATTGAGAGAAAGAAAAGATGGGTTGCTGATCATAAGTTTTGATTGTCAAAAGAACTTAACACTACCTAAAATTCCAGATCAAAGTGTATACTACAGCAGACAACTGTATATGTATAACTTTACAACAGTCACAGGAGACTCTCATTCTTCACTCACACCAGAAAATGTTCGGATTTTTGCATGGACTGAGGACAAACATCACAAGGGAGCAAATGAGATTGCATCGGCAGTTTTTTGTACTTAAAACCACAGTTATCTTGATGGTGTCGAGAAAGTTCGGCTTGTCGCTGATGGATGCGGAGGACAGAATAAAAATAGCATTATGTTGGCAATGTGTTTTAAATGGTTAAGTACTTCGCCAGTAAAAGAAATGGAGCTCGTCTTTCCTGTTGTTGGGCACTCGTACATTCCTCCGGACCGAGTATTTGGTAACATTGAAAAAGTTTTTAGAAAACTTGAGCAGATAGTGGAGCCTAGTGAATACCTTGATATATTTAAAGAACACGGAACAGTAGTTGAACTGGGTAAAGATGTACCTGTTATGGACTGGAAAACTGCATCCCAAGAAGTTTTAAATCCACCAGCTAGGTGGCATTTTAAATTCAATATGTCCAAAAGGTTTATTTTAAGTCGAGGGAAGAATAATACAGTCAACATAAGAGGAGAACAAAGTTATATGTCCGACCTTAATCAAAGTAAATCCGTTTTTAAAAGAGGAAGAAAAATAGATTCTTTAAATCCCTTGCCACTGGAAACCGGAGTTCCGCCAAAAATTAGAAAACTTCAGGACATGGCAACACTATTATTGAAACATTATGGGGCTCAGTGGAAAGATTTAGAAAGATTAGATTACTATAAGCAGGTATTGGAAAAATATCTGGAAGGTAATATTCAAGAACCAAATATTCAAAATGATGAGAATGAGCATAACGATCTTTGTGAAGCAGTGAGAAGTTTTCAAAAACCAACATAAACAGCAATTCGGAAGATTAGACGTGGCAGCAACCAAATAACAACCCGACTTTTTTTCAGCCATCTATTTATAAACACAGATAACATGGGCGAACTGTATTTTTTATTCTTATACCTGTTTAGTTTTCTATAGTTGCTAAGGAAAAGAAAGAATTTAATTTGCCGTCAGTTACCTTTGTGACAATCTTGGGATAGTGAAAATTAATTTATTGATTCAGATTTTACTTCCAAAATGGTTTACACACTAGCCGAAAGAGTGGAAATGATTCTAATTTATGGTGCCCAAAATCAATGTGCTCGGCAAACTGCCGTCACATTTAACGCCAGACATCCGGAAAAGATAACTTCGCATAGGTATATTTTGGACCTTGTTACTAAATTTACTCAAACTGGATCTGTTGCAAATAAAAAACGTAATCATCGTAGAGTTTTGGATGAAGCCGCTTAAGTTGAAGTTTTGGGTCATTTTGGCATAAATCCTAATACTTCATTACGCAAAATTGTTGATGCGACTGGTATTTCATTAGGCTCTGTACACACAGTTACTAAATTACATAAATTTCATCCATTCAAAATGAAAATATTGCAAGAGTTAACCGAAGATGATTTCGATAGGGGAGTTGAGTTTTGTGAACAAATGACTGCAGCGATTAATGATAATACCATTCATGTAAAGAATACCTGCTTCAGTGATCAATGCACATTTTATCTAAATGGATTTGTTAATAAGCATAACTGCAGGTATTGGAGCAATGACAATCCTCATGCTTTTGTAGAAGGGCATACTTAGTACCCCCAAAAAATTAATGTATGGGCAGGCATTTTAGGAAACAAAGTGATTGGGCCATTGTTTATTAATGGGAATTTAAATGGAGGCATTTATTTAGATATGTTGAAAAATACCATCAATCCGCTTATCACTGAAACCTTGATGAGGCTGAAATATATTTCCAGCAAGACGGCGCTCCTCCTCACTATATTCTTCCGGTTCGGCAATGGCTAGACGACGAGTTTCCAGATAAATGGATAGGGCGAAGAGGGCCTATAGAATGGCCTGCTAGGTCTCCTGACTGGACGCCATTAGACTTTTTTCTATGGGGCCATTTGAAATCTATTGTGTTCACTCCCCAACCAGAAAGTTTGGATGAACTTCGTCAACGCATCATCGAAAGCTGCCATGATCTCCCACAACATGTTTTTGAAAATGTCCGTCAGGAATTTAAACATCGCCTATATCATTGTTTGGCCAATAACGGGCAACATTTTGAACACTTATTGAAATAAAAAGTGATATTTTCGTGTGTTTTTTTTCTATCTGAACAAATTAAGATAAATAAAGATTTTTCTACTTTTCTCGAAAACGAATCGACCGATTTTAAAAAATCAAACGTCAAAATAAAGCACTTTGAAAGACCTTTCAAACAAGCTATTACTTGATACCCCTTGTCATTTAACATTTTTAAGGGGATGACCCCAGGGGGCAGAGGGTAAAAGGGGGTGAAGTAGTTTTTGGTTAAAAAGTTGTCCCCTTTGGCAAATCTTTTGAAGTGTCTCGGCGTTTTTTCTTTTAATCAGTGGTCTTCGATAAATTCGTGGTGGGAAGTTTTCAAATGAACACCCTGTATATATATATATATGTAGTATAATAAATTTTGTTATAAAGATACAATCTTTTTTTGTTTCTAAATTAATGTGCCGAGTTTGATTATTTTAAAAAGGGCATTTGAAACTCTGTGCCGAGTTTGACTATTTTAATTATGTCTACCTGAGGCATGTGCCGAGTTTGTATTTTCCCTTTATTATTATATTTGCGTTGGCAATCGCTCTAAAATAATTATCCCCAAATAAATCATGTTCTTTATTTGCGTATTTGAACTGTCCAAACATTCGATTTCTGTTTGAATTTTATCGAACTCGTCCCATACGCATTCAATTTTGTCTAACCGTAATTTTAATTTCGTAAAAGTGCCTTGAGATTCAAAAGTGGGTAGTCGTTTTCCAAATTTTGCTATTTTTGTTTTTAACGTACCCTTATGTCCAGTTAATATTTTTGTTTTATCCGTATCTGATTCTGCAGGTTCGGCCATTTTGCAACAAGATATCTACTTTTTATCATAAAACCCGTAACACGCGGTATAACAGAAATCGAGGTAGGACAAAAATGAAAATATACTGAAAAGACCTTAGAGTAAAGTGGGGGAATATGCCGCACTGGGGCATACGCCGCAGTTTCATATTTTCCTTGTAAGTCGACAATTAGACAACAGTGTTAGTTTTAAAGCGTTGCACAGTGGTCCCGATACCGGTCATAGCACGAAATAGGTCACCATCAAATTTTGCCGTTTAACTCTACCAAACTGGTCACAAACTAGGTATATTTTATTGATATCTTATAGAAATCTTCTTACCTATGGCCCTCATTAAGTATTCGTCGATCGAAGTGTGCCATTCTTCTAACACGTCAACTCCATCATCGATTTATTAATTTTATTATATCTGTTCGCCAGTCTAGCTCAATTTGCCCATTGAAAAGTAAAAGTGCCAGTATGTATATTTAACATTTTATAATTTAACCCTTTCGTGACGGGAGCCGCGAGAACGCGCATTTCTTTAAGCGACAAATCTGCGGGAGACGCATATATTCAACGAACCTAAAGAGCACTTTGCATCAGAAAGCGCACGATTCCGTCATACCAGAATGTTAGGCTACAGCCTGGAGACGCCCGAATGCGGCCTGAAAAATTTCTTGCGAGTATACAGGTTCTAACTTCTAACTCGTCAGTATATAACAAGCGGTGGTTCGGTAAGGTGCGAGTCTTATTTCGCAGCTTTTTTATTAAAAGAAATAACAATCTAGTATAAAATGAGTAAAAATAAAAGAGTCTTATCGGATACTGAGCTAAAGAAAATTTTAGAGGAGGAATCTGATAAAGAATCGCTAGATTTTAACTCCGGTAGTGATTCGGAGAGTGCTTATGAACCGAATATTGAAAAGAACACTACCGTAACGTCTGAAGGTTCAGAGAGTAGTAGTGATGAAGAAAGAGAGCGTACTCAAGATAAAGACGGTGAGTAATATGTTAAATTATTTATCAAATAAGCCAAGCATCTGTTTTCTCTTATATTGGAATTGAAACTTTTTGTTCTACTGTCATATAAATCTACGCAAAATTGTTTCATGAGTATATTGTTGTAAAATAGCTTAAATTTGTCTACGTTGTTTTTAAAAAAATACAATAATATTTTTTTTATTTTCAGAAACGACGCCAAAGAAAAAAAAGAAGTTAGATGACCCTGAAAAAATACACTGGCAGCAAGATAATAATTATGTACCAAATAAACATACTTTTAGTAAAGAAAATGCAGGTTGTAAGAACAAAGACTGCCAAGTTAGTATATTGGAATGGTTTGAGCTCTTTTGTCTGAGAGTATTGTGACAAAAATTACAGAGCAAACAAACTTATTTTATAGTCAAAATGCAGCAGACCATACTGTAACACACGACAAGAAATTGACCGATATTAGCAACAACGAAATGTACTGCTTTATTGCTGTTTCACTCTTGATGGCACAAGTAAGAAGCTAAAGGTGGTCGACTACTGGTCAAAGAATGCACTGCTCTCAACACCGATTTTTGGACAAATTTTCTAACGTGATCGTTACTTATCAATCCTTCGAAACTTACACTTTGTAAATAATAATAGTGAGGATATTGTCAAACAAGATAAGTCATGGAAAATTCGAATGGTTTTAACTCACCCGCCAAACAGTATACAAAAATGAATTTTATCCCTTTGAGAATTTGTGCCTTGATGAAAGTCTAATGTTATTAAAGGGAAGACTTTCTTTCAAGCAGTACATTCCTTCTAAAAGGGACAGGTTTGGCGTAAAATTCTTCGTACTTTGTGACCGTGAGACAGGATATATTCTGAATTTTATTGAATGTGGTGGTGCAGGGTCCGATATTCTTAAAGAAGCAGATAATGTTGGTATATATAACTAAAAAGGTCCGGTAATTGCTAAACAAGTTTAAGAAATTTAAAACTATTTTTACAACAAAAACAATTACGAATACTTTACCTTGCGATCATTGGAACACACATCTCTTATGGAATTGTGGCATGGGGTGGAGCGACAAATAACCATATTCATTGTTTGGAAATTGTTCAAAAGTGGATAATTAAAATAATTTATAATAAGGAATTCACTTACCCCACTGACTTACTATTTGCAGTCTCAGCTGTTCGATATTCGGCAAACCTTTTGTCTTAAAATACTGATTAGGCAGCGTCGTAATCCTTTCGAGATAACAAACATAAACCACCACTATCAAACCCGAAATAAAAATTACAGAAGTAGAGTCCCAAAAACAGGGAAGAATATAACACAAAGAAGCTACTACTTCCTTAGACCCAAAATATATAATGAAGTACCAACAGAATTAAAAACAATTAACTCGATAAAACTCTATAAGAAAAAGCTAAAACTGTGGATTAAACATAAATCGAGATTAGAAATTCACGGCCTAATTGACATAAAAAATTTATAAATATAACTATTAAATGTTAAAACGATTCATAATGCTCTACTGGATCCTCTAAATAAGTCTAAAATATATAAAAACCATAAACTCATAAACTGATAAATTAATGATTGATTAAACGATGAGACGATAGTTCTACTCGGGATTAAATGAAAGTAAAATATTTTTTTTCTACCATAATAATTATGCCAAATGTTGGCATAGTTTAGGATTAACTCCTATTGGTTTGGCAAGTTTATATATTAACGCAGTATAATTGGTATAGGTTTATTGTTGTCAAACCTAACACGGATTAGAGACTTTAGTTTTGATTTAGGTTATAAATATAAATTTTAGTTAAGATTGTATTTAGAAATGTAATTACCAGATTTTAGAATAAAGCAGGAAACATTATTTTGCAAATTAACGTGTACAAGTCCATTTAAGACCTAACACTACTACCTTTAATTTATTTACAATTATTGCTGCTGCTGTAAGTATTTTTGTGTAATTTTGTGAATAAATTATTATTATTATTCTTATATCTGGGAACATAGTGCTTACCCTAATGAAAAAGTATCTTAATACCGGACACACATTGTGTACGGATAACTGGTATACTAGCCCAAATTTACACAACCTCTTATGGTCATAAAAAACAAAACAGAAAAAATATGCCAGCATTGAAATCCAAACTTAAACCAGGCGAAACCGAAGCTTAAAACTCAAACAATCTTCTTGCCCTCAAGTGGCAAGACAAACGTGAAGTAACAAGTAACCATGTTGAGTACCTTCCATACTCCAGAGATGGTTGTTACAGATAAAAAAAGATCCTAAAACCAACGAGTATCGTAAAAAACCGAAACTAGTGATTGATTATAATGTGAACATGGGTGCGGTAGATCGTACAGACATGTAACAAAGTTCTATTGAGTCGGTACGCAAAACCGTAAAGTGGTATAAAAAGGTATTTTTTCACCTTATTGATAAGTCATTACTCGACGCACACTCCGTGTATAAAATGAAAACTGGAAAAAACATACCAGTAGCCGATTTTCAACTTTCATTAGTCAGAGAGATCCTTGAAAAAAAGCATATAGATACTCCACGGCCTTTCACTAGAAAAACAGCTGATAACGATTCCCCTCTGAGGCTAACTGGTCGGCATTTTATGTCCTACTTGGAGAAAGTCACTAAAATTAAGCAATCCCGTAAAAGATGTGTTGTCTGTTCGAAAAAGAAGATCAGGAGGGAAACGACATATGGGTGTGAAGCCTGCGCTGTGCCCCTATGTGCCATCCCTTGTTTTGAGTACTACCACACAAAAAAAATATACTGGGCGTGATTCCTCTGTTTAGTTCCTACCTGTTTAGTAATAGATTTACGTTGTTTCGCCGTTTGTTTTTTGTTTATGTTAATATAATAATTATTATATAGTTTATGATTATACATTGTATAAAAAATGTTTTTTTTTTGCGCTTACGATTCTATGTTCTTGTGTTGGATAAAATATCTTTATCATAACAATAAAAGGTATTATTTTTTCAATGGGTTATTTCCATATTTACTATAAGTTTTTTCAACAAAAAACATCATTTGTGTTGATTTTTTCGATTTTGCGCATTTAAGCGCGTGTACCATAAAGACGGAAAACGCAATATTGCGCAGAAAGAGTAAACGGGTGACGCATGCATGCGCAAGCCTAAAAAACCCGGTTTATGGGGCACGCCACGCAAAAAAATCCCCGATGCGAAATGGTTAAGAAAAAAATATATGCGCCTTCTGGGCTCTTTGTGAAGATTTATTATTTTCTTTAAAGTATTTGACTAATTTAAGATGCAAATAGACTTTTAACTATATTCCCCTACATTCCCCGCAAAACTATATATCTCAAAAAACTTCTTGTAATCTCTAGTTTTTGGTACATTGAGAAAAAATTGCGCCAAAGTGCGCCGGAACTTATTTTTTTATATAGGTCATTGTAAATCCCACCCAAGACAGAATTTTTTAAAAATAATATTTGATATTTGTATACAGTGACCGGCAGAAAGTACGCACCAAACGGATTTTTTTTTATTTCAAAACTTACCAAATTTTTTTGATGGTGGAAATGTTCTGCATGTTCTTAAACAAAAAAGAGCATAAACAAAACTAGTAAATATTGCGTCGTATACGAGGGAGAGGTAAAAACGTTAAATTGACTAAAGAATAAAGTGCCCTTATTTTTCACCGTAGAAAAATTTTTTATTAGGAAATGTTGTTTGCACCTAAAAGTTATCCATAAATACCAAATTTTAGCTCGGTAGCACAAAAAAAAATGCTTTTACTCAATAGAAGCTATGCAACCTATAAATTCAGGTTAGTAATCAAGTAAAAATAGCATAAAAGAACACAGTAATTTAACGTTCTACATGCCCTCCGCAGTTTTCGATACACTTTATGGTTCTATGAATAAGCTCCCTTGGAACATTTCGTAGAGTGATAGGATTGATTTGTCTAACGCATTGCCGGATGACTTCTTAGTGATCTTGATTTCGAAATGGTCGATGCTTAAAAACTTTATTTTTAAGGTAACCCCAAAAAAGAAGTCCATTGGTGTGATATCGGGCGATCTTGCGAGCCAAGGGTTTTCAAAAAAGCATCCAGGCCACCGATTAGGGAAGTAGTCATCTAACCATTCCCTTACTGCAATAGTACTATGGATTGACGCGCCATCTTGTTGAAAATAAAATTCCTGACGAACATTTAGTGGCAGATTCTCAATGAAATCACTTACAACGGTTTGCAAAAAGTCCAAGTACATTGCAGCACTTGGATTTCCACGAAAAAAAAATGGTCCTAAAATACGATTGTTTATTATCCCGCACCAAACATTCGTCTTGAACGAATATTGATTCCTACATTCGATCACAAAGTGGGTGTTCTCGTTTGACCACCAGCGGCAATTTTGTGAACTTACTGTACCGTTACTAGAAAAAGTTGCTGCGTCGGTAAAGAAAACATGCATACCGAAGTACGGGTTATCTTCTGTCATACCTTGCAACCAAAAACCAAAAGTCGAGGCGAGCATCAAAATCCCTTGCCTGAAGGGTATGTACAAATTTTGGCTATCTATGTTTCTAAAAATCCTTCGTATTGACCTTTCAGAGACGCTTAAATCATCTTGTCTCTGAGACAATGGCATCGTTGGAGCTACGACTGCAGACAGCAACACATTTAAAATTGTGTCTTCATTAGTTAGGTTTTTATTGTGCGGCTGTTTGAATTTATTTTCGACTGATCTTGTTTGTTTAAATTTAGTGAAATTCTTAAAACGGTTAAATGAATTATATTTCTATGGGGATGTCTCTGATTAAAAATATCTGCCGTTTCGCGAGAAGAATGGTGATCCTCCCCAAAAATCAAAACGACTTCAATTTTTTCTTGTAAAGACAATTTTGTTTCGGCCATTTTTTACAACTAAAACAACAACTGACGCTTAACGTCAGCTTGAATCCTAAATATTTTTTCATGGCAACTAGATTTCAATGAAAACGAATTTTATTATATAAGGGTTTGAACTTTAATTCATGAACCAATGGATTTAAGAGTTTTTGAAAAATTTGGGACGGCAAAACATTGTTAAATGTATGAAGTAAACCCTCATTTGTTTTACGTAAAGTTATTTCGCTTATCCATAGAATAATGTACGGTGTGCACCAAAAAAATGAGATTATTTTTGACGTTATTTTATTAAACGTCCAGTTTTCGCGTATTTAAACAAATTTAAGTAAGTTATGTGTCTAATTGCCAACGAGCTGTTAAAAAACTGAGTTTATAGGTTGCATAGTTTCTATCGATTCGTTATACGAGGGGGCGTAAAAAAAAATAAAAACATTTTTTTTTGTGCTTCCGAGCTGAAATTTGGTATTTATGAATAACCTTTAAGTGCAAACAATATTTCCTAATAAAAATGTTTTCTACGGCGAAAAACAAGGGCACTTTATTCTTGAGTTAATTTAATGTTTTCACCTCTCTCTCGTATACGACGCAATATTTCCTAGTTTTGTTTATGCTCTTTTTTGTTTGAGAACATGCAGAACATTTCCACCGTCAAAAAAATTTGGTAAGTTTTAAAATTAAAAAAAATCCCCTTTGGTGCGTACTTTCTCCCGGTCACTGTATACTGAAATAGTCGCCAAAACTGAAATGGCAAGTGAACTTGGCTCTTAAGTCACGTTCGCGCAATATTTTTTTGTTTTGATGTTGTTTTCATTGATCTTCCATTGATTTGTGGCCTTTTTAAATACATAGAAACACGTCTAACTGCCTACTTTTTCTAAAAATGTTGCCTGTGACGCTAGTTTCAGATGTAGACCTTATCAGATTAATTTAATATCAATTACTTTTTCATTTTTCATAGAAAACGTTCCAACATGCACGTTTACAAATTGCTAAACATCTGGCTATCGAAGAAAGGCAGTAATATTTGGAGAAGACTCGTCAGGTTTTTGCAGCGTTAACCAGTCGGTGTCTTCTTAGTTGGGGACTTCATACATAGAGACTCTACCTGCTAAACTTAAAACTATTCTTACTTCGCCCCGCAATTATTTTCGTTAATTTCCTGGTTCGCCACGTTCTGTTTCGCCACGAACAAGGGCGGTCCTGGAACGTCTTTCTGGGGGGGGGGGGGGGGGGGCACTTTTAAATTTTTGCAACAACGCCTTCTAGATTTTACCATTTTTTTATTACTGCATAGTGCATTTAAATGGGAATAAAAAAAATCACTTAATAAATTAGTGCTTTGGCAACCCTGTAACCTGTAAGCGACGAAGGAACAAGCCTAGTCTAGGAGTCTAGGAGAAATAATTGACCTGTTACAACGAGTAAAAGTAAGATAGTAAGATTTAGTGTTCTACTAGGCTTTGTCTGTGTGTATTGTGAATGGTACCTTTTATTAATGGAAAGGTAAATTGTATTTTTTTATTATTTTATAAATATAATTTAAGGTTAATTTTAGAAAATGAGTACACGACAGAGCACGACGTTAGATAGTTGTCAAGAAAATTCGACCGTTAGATTGCCAAACACAATTGCCATCAACAAGTAGCAATTTGCGAAAAAACATTGAGGCTTTGAGCAGTGAAATATTTAAGGATCAGCCATCGACTTCGTTAAGTACAAAAACAAAAGAAGATGATCCCGAATTTTGCAGCGATATTGGTGTTTATATAAGTTCTGGCAAAACTATTTCTGACATTGACAAATATAATTTACTAAAAAATTCCTTTGTACCTGGTAAAAATTATAAGTTTCCATTTTCAGTTCACAAGAAAAATGAGAGGGAAATTCACTGTTTTTATCGTCCAAACATTTCGACTCATTTAAATGGCTTACATATTCTGAAAACCAATCTGGCGTTTTTTGTAAATTTTGTAGTTATTTCGCATTATATGGTGGTGTTACTAAAAGTACACCGCTAAAAAAGTTAGTTACCTTACCACTTTCTAAATATTCCAAATTATTTGGAAAAGATGGGGATTTAATTGTTCACGATACAAACAAGTATCATCGGGAGGCTATGGAGTCCGCTGAAAATTTTATGCTCACTTACGAAAATTCTGAGAAAGAAATTATAAATATTTTAGATTTAAAAAGGAATGACCAAATTATACAGAACCGAGAAAGACTTCGTCCTATTATAGAAACAATAATATTTCTAGGGAGGCAAAATATACCATATACCGCGGACATAGAGATTACGGAAATTTTGATTTAGAGCAATTGTTAACAAATGAAGGAAATTTCAGGGAACTTCTTAGATTTAGAGCGTCTTGTGGAGACAAGGAACTAAAACTGCATTTGGAATCTTCAAGTTCTAAAGCTACCTAGTACCTATATTAGCAAAAATATCCGAAATATGTTAATTAAAATTTGCGGTAACGAAATACTAACGAGCATATTAGACCAAATTAAAATCTCGCGTTTTTATAGTATAATTTTTGATGAAACCACGGACCTAAGTCACACTTCACAAATGTCGTTAGTCGTAAGGTATTTTGATAATAATAATGAAATAAGAGAAGATTTTGTTGCATTTATAAATTGTTATAGCAGTTTGGAGAACGTAGAAGGCGAAATCAAGCTAACCGGCGAAGCATTGGCTAAGATAGTATTAGGGTTTTTAAAAGATCACGATTTTAATTTTAAAAACTGTGTGGGGATCACTACTGATACTTGTAGTGTTATGCTTTCAGACAAGAAAGGTGCTGTATCGGAACTTCAAAAACATTTGCCTAATGCAATAAAATCTCCTTGTTTAAGCCATTCCCTTAATCTTTCCATTTCCAAGTCGAGCAACATTCAGGATATTAGAAATTGTGTAGGTGTAATGAAAGAAGTAATATCATTCTTTAATAGTTCTGCCAAACGACACTTTGTTTTAAAGAGTTATAGTGAAGAAAATTTGATAAAATTGTGCGAAACAAGATGGACAGAACGTCACGATTCAGTGCTAAGATTTAAGTTAAGTTTAGAGCAGGTTATAAATTCACTGCAAGCGATAACTGCATGGAAAGATGCGGAAACATCGTCCAAAGCACAGACCCTAATTACATCGCTTTTGTCTACCAATTTTATAACGTCTCTTTATTCTTTATCTTTCATATTGTCAATAACTCTTAATTTAAGTAGATGTTTGCAAAAGAAAAGTTTAGATAAATTTTTAGCCAAAACGTTAGTTGATGACATTTTATCAATTCTAAAAGATAATCGAAGAAATGCTGATGCACAGTAAAAAATTCAATTGATTAACCACCAGGTACGTCTGATTTTATTGGTTTGATTAATTATTTTGATTTATTTTTTAATCAATTTGTAAATCAATTGTCTGATTTTCATCTTTATTTAAAAAAATTACTCATTTTCGATTTATTTAAATCGATATTGGTGAAATGTATAAAAATATGCAATCTTTTAAATCAGATTTTGTTAAATTTGTAAAAAGAATCAATTACTGATTATCAATTTCCAATCAGGATTGAATGTAGTTACTCACGCATGCGTGCGTAGGCAACCATTTAATCATTTTTGAGTGTGCTTCCGCATACCCCGACGCAAATGTGAAATGTTGCAATTTGCAATTTCCAATATGGCCGGTACACCTTCGGTTTTACGTACATCGTGTCGTGCGTTGTGGTGAAATTTCAGGAAAATGTTGGTTAAACTTTGTTTTCGAAACCAAAAAAAATATGCCAAGGTATATGTTGAGCCCTCGGGATACTTACAGGAACTCACAAACATAGGTAAGTGAATAATTTATTAAAATGATTTCTTAAATGTGGCGGTTTTTTCTTTTGTTGGCCTACTAGAATATTAAATTACAAATTTTTGCGTTCTTTTTTAATGGTAGGTATAGGTGCATACTTATTATAAGGTCGTTGATAGTAATTTTACTCCTCTTAGTACCTATTTACTTTTTAAATGGCCTTCTAGGTTCGAAGTTAAATACCTACCTAGAGAAAAATAATTTTCTCTCGTTTACCCACATCTTGGAAAGCCATGGTACTTTTACTGGTATGGGCAATTTTCTGAAAAGGTGCCAATTTCTGTAACTTGGCTATTTTAGCCGAATACCTTGTTTAAATTTGGATTTTTCCTAATATTTTTATAGTATGCGAACTAAAGCTTTCGTTTCTAGACAAAAAAACCATTCTGGACTAGGGTTTATAATTTATTATTAATGCCTAAGTTAGTAAATCTCAGGACCGTCACGCGTAACTTCGCCGAGTTATAATATTCAATTAAGTATTAAATGCAGATATGTGAACATAATGGGCACTTTTTAATTTCTAATCAAATAAAAAACTCAAAAGTATTTCAAATATACCAAAATAAAAAGCATATCTTGATTGCTGTTTCTACAAATAACGTATTTATACTTGTAACCAGGGTCTCGCTCAAGACCGTCACAAGTAAAAATTGATTTTAAAAAAGCCCGCGTGACCGACAGCGTTTGTTGGAGCCACTAGTCTGGTGCCGTTTTAAGTAAACAGACTAGTATTAATTCTGCGACGCGGTATGCAACACGTGCAAGGTGAAATTTTGATTTTTTGTGGTGTGATTAAAGGTAAGATGTGTTTTTTGTATACTTACTTTTTTATTGACCGTCACTGTGTTTACTGGAGCAGTTTTTTATAAATATCTTTTCATTTCTTGCGGCTCAGGACGGATTTTGTTGCCGCTTGCTAATTCTAACCTCAAAATGATGAAACCAAAACATGCGTAAATTGAATCGCTTATTTTAACGAATTCTCTCAGAACCGTCACACTCAAGTCCGTCACAATTAGTTGTGACGGTCCTGAGACCAGTTGTGACGGTCCTAAAACCAGTCATGGGATTGACCCCAGAGTTCATTTTAGGTCTTAATTTTACAATGGTTTTATCCTTTAATTCTAGAAATTAAAATATGAATGAAGAGCCAGGAATGTCAAAACCTTGGTCAACAGAGAAAAAAGAAAAGTTTATTTTAAAATTGCGGCTTGCAAGAGAAGAAAACTATTTAAAAAAACATAAAAAGGAAGAAGAAGCAAAAAAAGAAAATAATCTAATCAAGCAAAAAAAGAAAGAAGATGCAAAAAAGGAGAAATTAATTAAATTAGCAGAAAAAAAAGATATGCATTCCGAGAAATCTAAGAAATTTGAAACAGACCAAAATTTAGAATGTGCTGTGAAAAGGTCGGCAGAGACCTCGGCAAAGCCACATAAAAAGAAAAGACAAAAAAAGAAAAATAAAAGTACTGTAAATGATTCGTCTTTGTTAAAGAAGCGACAAAATGCGGCCGAGCGGAAAAGAAAGCAACGAGCTAGGATGAGAGAAAATCAAGAAGCATACGAAAAGGCCAAAGAAGCAGAAAAGCAGCGCACTAGAAAGCGACGAGCAGAGGGGAAAATTAAGTGCATATCGGATTTAAGCGACCGTGATAAAAAGAAACAGCGAAAAAGGTGGCGTGGCTACTACTATGCGCATAAGGCTAAGGTTGCAAAGGCCAAAGAAAATGAGCTCTTTTTACAAACAAATACTCCTCCTGAGTCTGATGAAGATGAGCTCGAACCACTAGCTAACTTGAGAAATATAGACGTCCTGGAAACAAATAACAAAAATAAACCAGTGGTAGATTACAAAGCCGCAAGGCGCAAGAAATTATTGAGAAAAACCCGAGAGGGTTTTATGAAAAAACTAGAATTGGTGAGTAAACAAGTAGAAGAATATAAAAAAAATGCTAATCGATGGAAACAAAAGCACTTTCGACTTGTTCAATCCATAAAGGAAAAGGACTCGCCGTCTCCGGGAAAGCAAGCCGATATGACAATTAAAAAAGGTGTTGAAGAAGTAAAAAGAAAACTGATTATGGAAAATATTCTTAGCAGGAGTGTTAAATCTTTAGTACTAAAAAGTCCGAAAGAGACTTCTGTCGTTAAATGTTTCTCAGAGTCAAAGAAGAATATTGAAAAATATAGGTTAAAGTCTCAATTTAGAAAACTAATCGGAAAGTCTCGACAAAATTTGTTTTTTAATAACTCCTTAAGAGGAAAGGGGGCAAAAAATGGTAAAAAACGTTTAATATTGGAACACATCAGACCAAAGATTGTAGCATTTTTAGAAGATGATGAGAACTCATTTCCTGCACCTGGTCAAAGAGACTGCGTCACTAAATACAAAAATAAGAAACAAAAGCACTATCTACGGGATTCGTTATTTAACCTTCATAAAAAATTCATATTGCAAACTAAAATAAAAATATCTTTTGCTACTTTTTATCGATGCAAACCATTTTGGATAACACGCCGCAAGATATCTAGTAGAGATACCTGCTTATGTAAAAAACACGCAAACTTTACTTTTTTATTTGAAAAATGCAAACTGTATAAATTCTTGTCACAAAAGTCTCTAACTGAATTTATTGAGTCCTTAACTTGTGACAAAAACAATAAGAATTGTATGTATGGCGACTGTACCTTATGCCAAGATCGTTTACTGTTTGATCAGGGTACTTTAAATAAGTCTGAAAAAATATTTTATTACGAATGGGTAACCGAACCGGAAGACCGAATTATTAAAGGGAAGGAAGTAAAAGTAAAAGTAACCAAAAAGATAAAAAAGTACTGTACAGTAGAGCAGCTTATGGAGAAGTTAAAATCAAGTCTTCCCGAATTTTTGCAGCACGCGTACAGAGTGTGGCATCAACTCAGCTTTTCAAAGAATCTAAAATCAACAATAAAACTAAACGAAATATTTATGACTATTGATTTTTCAGAAAACGCTGTATTAAAATATGCTGAAGAAACCCAATCTGTGCATTTCGGTGCATCAAAACAGCAATTAACTTTACACACAGGGGGATTTTATTACAAAACAGATGTTGACTCACCTCCTAGTGTTAAAACTTTTTGTTCTATATCGACTTCCCTTAGACATGATCCTTCAGCTATTTGGGCCCACTTGCTACCGATTTTTGAAAAGATTAAAACAGAGTTCCCGCAAGTAAATACCGTTCATATAATGAGTGATGGGCCCACAACACAATACCGGAACAAAAAAAACTTTTTTCTCTTTGAGTATTTTATGAAAAAATATAACTTTTCAAAAGCTACCTATAATTTCAGTGAATGTGGCCACGGTAAAAGTATTGCCGATGGTGTTGGAGGGCTTATAAAACGAACTGCGGATCAGGCTGTTGCCCATGGCAAAGACGTGCATGACATTGAGACGTTTGTGGATACTGTAAAACATACCAAAACCGAGGTTTTTGTCATTCAAGAAGATCAAATCACTGTAATGGACAAACTTTTTCCTGAGCACAATCTTAAGGCTATTCCTCAAACAATGAAGCTTCATCAGTTGGCTTGGAGTATTTATAATGAATATAGATTTAATCTGCGTGCACTCAGTTGTTTAAGATGCCGAAATGAATATGAGTGCTGTCATTTTACATCACTACAAAAGAAGTTTTTTAGCTTTCAGCTTCAAGATGATGACTGTATCCTTTTAATTAATTATGTCTGTTTAAGATATCAATTGTTTTTTTTTTTATTTATAACCTGTAGAAATAAATTGTGTTTTGATACAATGTAGGCAAAGTTTCTTCTAGGACCTATAAGTTTACCAACCTTTCCGACATAGACACAAAGTTTGCCAATTTGAAATGTTCCATTTAAAAAAGACACATTGTTTTACTCTTGAATTTTTTATTAGTTTTTAAGGTTTTTCTTGTTTGGTATCACTGTTTCATAAATATTTGTTTGAATCTCTAAATGTTGTTTACTATATTTCAGGACCTTCACATTTTTGCAGGACCGTCCCTTATTTAAAGGACCGTCACAAGTCACATTTTCCAGTTTTTTAACAAAAAACGAATACCTATATTTGATACTGATTTTTTTTTATGTACTTTTGTCACTTTGGCATCCAAACAAAATACATATTGGCGACTGGTAAGTTTTTTTTATTAGCTACACTAAAGTTTATCGATCAGTTTTCAAAAAAAGTCTTTACATCAGTATCTTTTACGTCACAATTTAATTGTTAGGCATTCAACTTTATTCTGCTATGTCTTAAATCATTAACTATGATTTGTTTATCTAAAATTAGCCTTATGGTTTAAATAAAACTTCCTCTTTTATTTATTTTTTTGCAAAATTTAGTGCGTGACGGTTTTGAAATTAAGGCATGTATTATTGTATTTTAAACGTTGCAGAATTTACAAGGATGGAGATGGTTCAGCCCCCGATTAAAATCGTTTCAATTATACTCTAACCTTTCTAAAAAAGTATTAAACCTACCCATATCGAGAAACTTTAAGAAAAATTTTTTTTTTTTTTTATTTTGGACGGTTTTCAGAAAATTGCCCATATGTCTACATTTTGTGTGAAAAAAGTATTATGGTACCTTAATGGTAATTTAGAAATTTTTTTGTTTCTTGAGATTTTTCTCGGGGATTTTAATGTTATACTTAAAAATTTGTTTAGCTAAATGATAAAAAAAGCAGACTTGTACCTATGTATTATACAGGAAGTACCTAGGTACCTATAATAGTTGTCTTCACTTAGCTTTTGTTTGTATTTTTTGAATTCAGAACTTATAAATTAAGAGGCTTTTATAAGAAAATACCAGATACCTAAATAGAAGAGAAAAAAATAAAAGTAAATAGGATTGTGTTTTATTTTTAGATCAATTAAAACATTTTATGTAGTAGTAAATTTTTCAGTACCTAAAGCTTAAAATTAAATAGTTTTCCATGTGTCAAGAATTATGCAAAGGTTGTGAACTTGTGTATTTATAGAAATTATTTTAGCGTATTAAAAATTTCCCATAACAAAGGACCAAACAATTATCTTTCGGGACTATCAAGACCATGCCATTTTAGATGATAGTGAAGTGCTCGAAGAATATTTATTATCAAAATCAGACGATAAAATAATTGAAATCATTATTGCTGATGAAAGTTCTTATGCAGAAAGTAGCGGGTGTAAAGGTAATATACAGTATGGTTAAAAAATATGTAACATTCTGTTTTGAAGATACACATAAACAAATGCCAAAGTCAAAAATTGGCATCATAACCTTTTTCAACATCATTTTAATAATGTTGGTATAGATTTCTTGTTCCATGATCCATGACACATTTAGATGTTTCGATATCATTGTACAAGCTCGGAGGACTAACGACTTTAATAAATATAATATACTAATTAGGAAAATATTTCCTAGCCATCTGTTGTAAAAACCTTATACTATAAGGCCGTATTTGTAATATTGTAGCGCTAACCGTGTTAGCCAAATACGGCCTTATAGTATAAGGTTTTTACAACAGATGGCTAGGAAATATTTTCCTAATTAGTATATTATATTTATTCTACTCCATCTGACAAGTAAGGATTTTTAAAGATTTTTAGTTTTTAATATACCTAAAGGTATAGCCCTTTTTCCTGATTGCTTAAAACTTCTAAGATATGGCGCCACTTGTCGTTCACTGCCTGAGCAGGACGATAAAACTGGTTATAAAGACTTGAGGCCTTTCTGTTGTTAGATATGTCTGCGCTAACCCTATGCTGACGAGAACCAATAAGTTCGAAACCGGTCCATAGGTAGCAGCATCCTACCAACAGAAAGGTCTTCCTTTCTTGGTAGTTTAAAGCAATCAATTTAATATTGTAGCGCTACCAGGGTTAGCCAAATACGGCCTTATAGTATAAGGTTTTTACAACAGATGGCTAGGAAATATTTTCCTAATTAGTATATTATATTTATTTTACTCCATCTGACAAGTAAGGATTTTTAAAGATTTTTAACGACTTTAAGATTATTTTTGTTTAATAATCTAATTAAGCATAGGAATTAAAGTTTTTATCTAATTTTTCAGAATCAATTACTGATACGTTAACAGTAAGTTCATTTGAAAATGACAGCTGTTTAGATTATTGGCTCTCGGTATGATTACCAAATAAATGAAGAGCATGATATTATTCACACAGTTAATCCAACATTGGCAGTTCCACAAACATTTCTGCCGTGCAATTGAAAAACCTAGTAAGTCGACTTACTATGTTTTTGCTCTGTTTAAACGTATCGACTTGAATTTTTGAGATGTACGTACTGCCATTTTTAATTTTTATTTATCATCTTCCGTTATTAAATTACAGATTACAAGGTTTTAGCAAATACACTTACTTATTAAGATATATCATATTAACTCGAGTTACTAAAAAATGTATAACTTTTATTAGGGGTTTATTTAAACTGCCTTGAAAAAACATAGTAAAAGAAGTTACTATTTTTACTGTTCTATACCATTCCAAATAAAATTATAGTAAATTGATTTACTATTTTTAGTGGCCCAAATTGAGGACCAGAAGTAACAAAGGGGCTAAGTGCCAATTTGCTGAAAAATGAGATATTCCTATAGATAGGTGCTATGTGCCTTCGACTATATCCTATCAAACGGGCAAAGTGCCAGGACTTTAAATTTCGTAAACAATCAGACAGATAGATGGCGCTTTCTGCAAGTGCTAGGTCATTTCCACATCAAAGGGGTCAAGTGCCGTAGTACGCATTGTTGTGTTGTGCATTCATTTGGTTTATTTCCCACCGGAATATATGCCACGTGCCACACGGCTGTACAATATTATAAAGTAAGCTTTAAAATGAATATAGAACGTCGCAAAAATGGATTGGGGAGATTAAGTGACGAACAGAGAAAACGCAAAAATGCAGGACAGTCCTATAATAGGAGAAATGGAAATGATGTAGGCGAAAAAAGGATACCTAACCTAGAAGTAAGTTATTATTTCTAATGTAGCTATACGTGTGTAAAAATTATAGTGAACCAGAACCATATTTATTTTGTGTAAACCCTAAAACGTTCTTTTTTTTATAGATAACATGTAAATGCAAATTTGGGTGCAAGTCGTTAAATTACGCAAATAGATTGGCTCTTTTTGAAAAATACTACGAGTGCAGGCCTGACGTCCGCGGAACATATATCATGGGTTTATTACAGTTGACCGACGTGAAGAGAAGAAGGCATGGCTCATATGAAGACGCTCGTGAAAGTCATCGTCAAGCTACCATCCACTATAGCCTTCCAGATGGAGAGGGTAATATTGTAGTTGTTTGCAAATTTACGTTTATTAATACTTTCGATTTGACAAAAAAGCATTTGGAGACTATTATACAAAATAAAAAAAGCGGTAAAGTAGTTTATAAAGATATGAGAACTCGTACAGCCCCTGGAAAATTTACACAGGATGACAAAAAACTTGTTACAGAGCACATAAATAGTATACCCCGAGAACAGTCTCATTATTCGCGCGCAAAAAGTGCAAAGGAATATATTAGTCCAGATTTAAATATTAACCGCCTTTATAAAGCGTTCAAGCAGAAATATCCCCACAGCTTGGTCACTTATAAGTTTTACAGAAATGTATTAAAAAATGACTTTCCAAATGTTTCATTTAGAGCTCCTAGAAGTGACACCTGTCGGAAATGTGACTCGTTAAATTGCGAAATAAAAGCGCAAGTTGAAAGAAGTAGGGCAGCAAAGGTGGAGTTGGACGTCCACCATCGAAAGGCAGAAGTAGCTACCATGCTAATGAAAAGGGACATTGCATCCTCGCAAGTACCAGGAAGCACCACTAGTGTATTTTCAGTGGATTTAGAACAAGTCATGTTCGTACCTACATTGACCCATTCTGATATGTTTTACATGAGCCAACTTTCATGCTATAACTTAGGAATCAGTTTTGGGGATAACAAGAATTCATTTATGTGTTGCTGGCATGAAGGAGTGGCAGGACGTGGCGGTAACGAGATTGCTTCCTGCTTATTACGCGTCCTAAATATGGGCATTACAGGAAAAAGGAATGTTGTTATTTGGAGCGACAACTGTACCGCCCAAAATAAAAACAGAATGGTTGTATTTGTTTACGTATTTTTGGTGAGTTGTGGACTCTTTGACACCATTGAACATAGGTATCTTGTCAGTGGTCATAGCTTCCTTCAGTGCGACAGAGATTTCGCCTTGATTGAGAAAAGAAAGCGTAAGTGCGCTCCGATTGTACCTGAGGACTTACACGATGTAATACTATCAAGTACACACACAGGCCGATTTGCAATAGTAGATATGTCACAGGAAAAATTTTTTGATGTACAAGCGGCAGCCGATAAGCTCTTAAATCTCAAACAAGTGAATATTAGCAAAGTTGTACGATTGAAGGTTAATTCCCAACAACCTGGTTTTTTGTTTACTGCTGAAGCTTTTTCTGAAGTAGCACAATGGAAAGCAACTCCGATACTTAAAAGAGGAAAAACCATGGAAGACCTAAAAAATATCTCAATTAACCAGCTACCACACGTAAATAAGGTTGGTGACAATAAGAAAAAACACCTAAAATCAATGATTCCGTATTTACAAGACAAGAAACACGAAGCATTCTACGTTGATTTAACTAAATAATATATTGGCACTTAGCCCGTTTCCCATTTTTTTGTTTTTAACTTTATTTAAATGTTCAAATTTTCATTTTTTTTTGTTGTTTCTATCGTAGTATATTTACGCGTAACGCAAATAATATACAGGGTGTTATGGAAATGACTTATTATATTTTAAGGGGCCACTCCTGAGGTGGTCTAGAGTTACACTTGTGGTCTAGAGTTACACTTGATAGTTTTTTTTTCTAAAATCGGAAGTATTTTGAATTTTGTAAAATACCTTAAAACCGGACTATGTGCGCCTTCCATGATAGTTCAATGCCCCTGAACACATGTGTTTTTGACAAGACAAACTGCTGGAATGGTAATTGTTTAGTTTAGTGCAATTAATGTTGAATTTTGTGCTAAAATTTCGTATATAGACTAATTGAGGGTAGCTGATCACAATTTTCCTTTTGCGTTTTTACGGCAAATGCACTGGTTTTGAGAAAAAAAAATGTTAAAGTTTTTCACTTACAGGTTAGGGTATTCTTTGGGTGTCGCGTTTCACTTTCCTTTCAATTTCCTAGATTTTATGGTTTTCCCTTCAAAATATGTGATAAAACTTTCACCAAACTATCTGTTCATAAAATAAGAACAACATTTTAGCAAAAAAACAATGGAAAAGGCACAAATTTAATTAAATTCGTTGTTAATACGCCGACAAAGTAGAAACGTCTCTTTTCAGATTCATTGCACTCACGTTGCCAGATTGTTCTTCTTTTTCTTGTAATTATTAATGGCTTCCATCCAGGAGAATGATATGCTAGCTCGAGCCAATAGGATTCATTCAATTAATAAAAATGAATTGAAAGTATAGGCAATTTATAATACACTAACAATCTGACAACATGGGTCGTGCAGTTTGCTTCTGCTTTTTTGGCCAGCTGTCAGTGAGCTGTCTCCCGTCTTTTTCCAGATAACGTAGAGTTTTCTGTTCGCTTACAAGTTATCTCGTTTTTCAGAGTTTCCTTGTGGCATATTTCGTTTATTTCAACTCAGAAGTGTATACTATGACTCCGACAAGTAATATTTTATTGAAAATAGCAACATTTTAGGATTACATGCAAAATAACATACCGGTGAGTTAGAAAAACATTTTTTTTCTCAAAACCAGTGCATTTGCCGCCTAAACGCAAAAGGAAAATTGTGATCAGCTACCCTTAATTAGCCTATATACGAAATTTTAGCGAAAAATTCAACATTTGCACTAAAGTAAACAATTACCCAAATCAGCTGTTTGGGTCATTGGCGCGTAGGTGTTTTGGACCTAAATTTTTGAAGGCATTTTTCTCGAATTTCTAGCTTCGAGCGCCATTTATAGCAATTTTTCCCCAATTCGTCTCGACCTATATATTTACGGGTTAAAAAATAATAAGTCATTTCCATAACACCCTGTATATTAGATAATTATTTGGAAATAAAGTATGTTGTTTTGGTATGTGAAGGTTTTTTATTAATTTCTCTATTTAACAATTTTGGCACTTAGCCCCTTTGTTACTTTCGCTCCTCAATTGCAGATTAAAAACATAGTAAGTCTAGTTGATGATCTAAAAAATGTCATCTTTACAAAATAGCTAATAGCAAATCTTGTTACTTGGGACCATTAATATAGCATTATACAAATAGTGGGGCAGTAACTCGACTTGCGCAAATGCCGTGGACGAAGGAACGACGCGATACGACCAAGTTCAGTCGTTTGCAAGAAGACGTGATTGAGTGAGGGTGGGCGTTGCTGCGGAATAAATACAATGGCGCAATCATCAGAATCTAGTCGCGGAAGCAAAATTCTTAAACTAGCTTTAGATAGGTTAGAACAACTTTTTATTAGTTTTAATTTTGTTGTTTATTTTTTAGATATTAACGGGTTTTATTAACATTGTGTGTCAAAATTCATGTACATTTTTATTTCAGATCTAATATTTTGTGTGAAAATAAAACAAGTCCCGACAAGCTATACCCCAGAGAATATTCTCCACTTGATGATTCGGATGCAGATCCCGACTATGACCCCACCCATTCTGATGGAACATCTGGGAAAAGAAAATGCCCACCACAGTTTTTTAAGGACAGCGACTTCAACTTGCCTAAAGAAAAAAGAAAAAGTAAAATAATAGACTATAAATACGAAACAGGGTACGTTTTTCCATCTCCAGATGCATCATGGGAGACGATAGGGCTCACAGATTCTGAAAAAAATATTGTTTTAAAAAAAGGTTTCCATGTTCTAGTGGATAATGGCGCCAGGGATGAACACTTAACGTCCTGTGATAAAGAAGATGAAAACCAAGAGTCTGTTTTAAAATTAATGAATAGGACAGGTAAAAAAACATGTAGAAAAAATATCAGAGAAAAATTAGTTTTTCTTCCGCCATGTCAAAGTAAATGTAGGAAGATGTGCTTTCAGAAGATAACACCCGAACAAAGAATAAATATTTTTGATTATTTCAAAGGCCTAGATTATGGAGAAAGACAATTGTTTTTTGATAAGTATTTAACAAAAAATGATATAAAGTATAGAAAAGCTGATGCCGAAAGAAACAAGAAGTTTTCACTTTCATACAATTTACCCATAATTTCTTTGGACAAACCCAATGCAAACATCAATGTTACAACCGACATTAATAATATTATTATATTAAAAAATAATATTATATCAGTTTGTAAGACAATGTTTATCCATACAATCGGATTCAAAACAGATGGTTCGATCACTAATTTTCTTACAAGAACGGCAAACGACTTGCCTTGTTTGGAAGACAAAAGAGGGAAAAAACGGGGGCTGCAAATGAAAAGTATATCCGAGGCAAACAAGAAAAACGTAAATGAACATATTGATTCATATCACCCACAAGTGTCTCATTATAATATTATGCATGCTCCAAACAGACGTTATTTACCCCCTGATCTAACGATAAATCAGATGTATAAAGACTTTGCTTTAAAATACAAGCATGTGAGTTATGAGACTTACCGAAAGATTTTTGAAAGTAATAACATAGGAATTACAGCTCCTACTCAGGATGATTGTGGTGAATGTTCAATATATAAACAATATTCGCATGATGTTATTATTCTCAATTTATCCAATAATAATGACAATACTGAGAAAAATGTGGCAATGGAAGTGCAAGAAAGAGAAAATCTACCTAGTACTTTAGTTGATCAACCAGACGAAGAAAATCGTCCTAGTATTTCTGCTGGTACTTTAGCCGATAGACCTTGTTTGGTGTGCGACAATTACAACATTCATAAACGTAGATACACTGTGGCCAGGCAAAAATATACCGAAGATACTTCAAAGCAGTGGGACAATGAATGGGAACTCTACGCTGTAGATATGCAGAAAATATTAATTTTACCAAAGATGACTATTAAGAACTCCTTTTTTATAAGCAGACTCGTAGTTTTTCATGAAACATTTGCTAATTTAAAACCAGGGAAGCAGAATAAGTGCGTATTATGGCATAAAGCTGTTAGAGGAAGAACTGCACAAGATGTGTCATCTGCCTTCTATAATGCTTTAATAAGACTAGATGCTGAGACCAAGCATGTTATATTTTGGGCAGATAATTGTACTGCCCAAAACAAAAATTGGACTATTTTCACTGCATGTTTAACTTTTGTAAACGAAAATTGGGGACCACAAAGTATAACTTTTAAATACTTTGAACCTGGTCATAGCTTTATGAAGGCAGATTCTGTTCATGGGCAAATAGGAAAAAAATGGAATAAAACACCTGAAGTATTGGATTTTGAAGACTTGGAAAAGTTGATCAAATCTTCAAATAAAAATAATCATGTAATAAGCTTACATTGTAGCAATTTCAAATTCCTACCCTTTTTGACCTTGGGGGGAAACATAGAAACTTCATTTTCAGTGCCCTATTACCTTCAAGCCCATTATTAATTTCATTTCTGGGTTAATTGTTCAATATCTTGTCGCATGGAATATTTCCGTCGAGTCGGTAATATGGGGTTAACCTGATTTCGCCGCTACTATACGAACGCGACGTTGGGTACCCACAATGCTGGTTTGCACCGCATCTGGTACGTGGAGTCGACAAATTCCGGTGCTACCGTTGAGTTCGCAATTTCGCACCGTTAATAAACGGGACTATCTCTAAGTATTAGGTAACGGGATTGACTTGAGTGGTTGTTTAATTTGTTATTTGTAGAGTTATATTCTGGCCATGCCCAGACTTTGTAAAAATTAAGTTATTATCCCTTAACTTTACATCCCGTTTTTGGTTATGTTGGGTAGTCTGGTAGGATGGCACCAACTGAGTTTTGATGACGGAGTGGGGGAGTTTCCGTAAATTGGACGGGACTTCGTTTTCTCGTGGCTTTTCCATCTTGTGCCCCGTGGGGGGAGCACGCCAAACTGGCGTCCCCCCACGGTTATTAATGGTCAGTGATCTGACGACCATTAGATCAGTCGATCTGGAAAGAGATCCACTCCCTTTTTAGAGGGTAAGCATTAATTTTTTTATCATTTTCATTGGGTAATTTTTACTGAATTATTTTAGGGTTGATGGTTATCATTATTATCCTTGTTGGTTTTGGTTTTGAGGCCTGATTTTGAGGGCTTGAGGATTTTTTGGTTTTGATGGGTTAAGAAGCCGGATTTCATAAACTTCACCAAGTACAAATGGTGCAACGGGCTTAACAATATATCCTGGCCAGATGAAATTTTAAGAGGAATCCAGCCGAAATTAATTCACCTATATGAGGCGATAAGCTGTTGGAAAAGACCACGTGGCAACAGAAATCTTCGAGATTCTCAGGCCGGTATTACAGTCTACCATTTAAAAGAGACAATTGCTGAATTAAAATATCCAAAATTTTCAAGTAACTTTTACACGAAATAATCGTTCTTTTCTAATTAAATTACTTTAAAATCATATATAAAAATATTATCAATTTTCTTTAATTAATTCATTTCAATTTAAATAATGTAAAGCTATCTAGACAAAGGTCACCTTTTTATATAACCCAATATCGTCATGAAGGTATAAAAGGTTCTAGAACTTTCACAGGTTATACCCATTTTATAAATAAATCCTTGAGTCAAGACAAGCTAATTCAACTTCACCTTTTATCAATTTTTTATAACCATAAATAAACAACATTTCAATCCTTGTTAAATATTAGATTTTGCATTGATCCAAATAACCTCAGTCGACCAAATTTAACAAGTGTAAACAATTTTAGTTTTTTTATTTTTTTTGATGTAAGGTATTCCAACGGAGCCCCATTGATTAGGATATTTTTTGTCTTTTAACCTAGTAAAGCCAGTGGCGCCCTCTAGAACGTTCAGATTAAGGGAAGGTGGTAAGTAATAGGTATCCAACCCACTACTAAAACTCTCCGACGGTATTGAGCAAGCCGTACGCATGATAATATGGCGGTTTTTGTCTGACAAAAATTGCCAGGTTATAAATGTGGCGCAGCCAACGTGGAGCCTGGAAATTTTTGAACTTTCCTTTGTCTGAACCTATAGTTTTTTAATTTTTTTATGTTGGAAGACACTGCATCGGATATTAAAAGCAATTTTTGATTTTTTTATTCTGGTAGAAACAGATATGCCTTTAGCATCTTATTAGCGTGGTGACTTACCTTTGTCTTACCTTTATCTTATCTTGATCTAGCTTGGTTTAAGGCTCAAGTTTATTTTGGATTTATATTTGGAGTCTCAAGCTATAAATTTATCTCACCTGGTAGAAGTGTTTTTTTGGGTACGGAAATACAGATTGCTATTAATAGTTCAATTATTTTGGGTTTATATTTTGTGGTTTAGCACGTTGAGTGTGTATTGAACTATTGCTGTCATTTCTATGAATTTGGGTAACTTCTATTTATTAGAGTGTGTTGATTACGGTTTTGGTATTAGTACTTTATAGTGCAAATTTTACCAGAAATATAAGGTCTGATACAGTTTTAGTGATTTTTATTGGATTAGTTCTTTAAATATCAAGTGTTTCTATTTTCGATATATTTGGGTAGTACTTTGTGAATTTTATGATTAACCCTTAATTGATCACCGATTTAATTAGTAATTACTATACAGAGTGTCCAATATTTAGAGATTTAATTGTTATTGTTTCAGATATCATTCGTATACCTTCATTAATTTAAAATAGCTTAATTACAGGGCGATAAATATTTTTATCTTGGTTTGGAAATTCGCTATACAGGGTGGCCGAGTTGTATCTAGTTATTTGAAGTATAAGGAACATAATTTTTTTTTATATTTAACTTCATAACCCCATATGACAATAGAGGGGGATAAAGCATTTCTTAGCCCTGCCATTACCATTCAGTGTACAGAGTGGCACAAAAAATAAATAGTTATAATTCCACCTTGGTGTTCCTTCGGAATAATTTTTTTGTCAACTGTGATTGATTATATTAGGGTAATTAGGGATTAAAAATTTTTTTATGACTGGTACACAGTGGCACAAAAACAATTTAAATTAAAGGTTCCCTTGGCTATTTCCCAATCATTTTTTTTTGGAGCTCATCTGTACTATAAATATTTTTTTTGTTGATACCTACCTATATACAGGGTTGTCTTGAATGATATTTGGACTGTTAAAGGTATTTTAATTTTTTTATTTCAAATTTTTTATTCAGGCATTGGCACTTGTATTTATCCAAATTTTTCTATATCTATATACAGGGTGGTCAAAATATTTTATTTATTTACAGCCTTAAGTTGGTTTACATCCATTCTTGCTTGACTATTGGAAGCATTTGATGTTATTTTGCGGTTTTAATTTTATTTCGAATTTTTTTTGAGCCCTTACATTGACTTACAATCATGTCCGATTGTATGCAGCCAAATCATTTGTTAGATTCTGAATTAAGCTATGAGCTAGCAATTCGTGCGGTTACATCCACGCGTCCTGTAACAGACAAGCGGAAAATTTTAAGGAGACTTTTAGCTAAGGAGCTTAGTAGCAACAAGTCTGAAATTGTGGATGCTCTTGTCAAAGCACGCGAGTTTAGGGTTGAGGCAATTGCAATTGAGGCGACAATGCAATCAATTAAAGAAATTATTGCTGATTTTGAGGGTAGTGCAACAGACTCTACATTTTTAAGAATGAAATCAAGGTTAATTCATCTCTCAGGTAGAATTAGCAGATTATATTGTCCAGAAGATAATGCTGATGCCAGTAATTTTAAAACCGAAGCTCATGCATCTTGCTTAATTCTTGAAGCCGATCTATATGATAGCATCATTCCTACATCTCCTGGTATTAGTACTGCTAATAATACAGCTCTTCAAGCACCAATTATTAATGTTGCACCGCCTATAGTAAATTGTTCAGGTAATATTCCAGCGATAGGTGAGTGGCAAATTAAATTCAATGGCGATTCTAAGAGTCTTTATAATTTTCTAGAAAGAGTTACTGAACTTGCAGAATCTCGCAAGGTAAAGCAAGAAGATTTGTTTATTTCTGCAGCCGAATTATTTGTCGGTGATGCTTTTGTTTGGTTTAGGAGTGTAAAAAGCTCAGTCAACAATTGGGATTCCTTAGTAGCTAGATTAAAATCAGACTTTTTGCATTCTGATGTTGAAGATGATTTATGGAATCAGATAAAGCATCGCAAACAAAAGCGAAATGAGACAGTTGCTGTATTCATTGCGCATTTAGAAATTTTATTCTCTCGTTTAGTACATATACCTGCAGAAGTAACCAAAGTAAAACATATTCGTAACAATTTATTGCCAGACTACATTACTCAATTAGCCTTAGTAGATATTTCTACAGTCTCTGAATTAGCAAATCTTTGTAGAAAACTTGAAGAAGCTTCTTATATTAGGAATAAAAATAACACAGTTAGCAAACTGTCCAATTTAGATATTTCTGGTTCTAATAACCCAAATAGATCTAATACTAGTTTTAATAGAAGAAAATTTCACAATTCCTCTAATAGAAATAATTCTAGAGTTTTTTCTAATAATTCTGGGTTTAGGAACAAGTTGAATGTCTCCAATGGAGCAGTTAATTCAAATCCTAATAAGGCTTCAACTCCTTCGAGTTCTGGACTGCAAAATAAGCCTAATAATAATAATACCACTGGTAATAATAATAATAAACAGCAAAGTAATATAGTCTGCTATAACTGTAATATGCCAAATCACGTACATCAATTTTGTAGACAAAAACGAAAAATTTTTTGTTTTAAATGTGGATTGCCTGACGTTAAAGTAAATTCTTGCCCCAACTGTTCAAAAAAACTAATAAAGGAAGTATGTCCTCGAGGCAGGCATCCTACTTCTAAATTTAATGCCTCAAGTAATGTAAAAATATTTAATAAATTTAGTAAACCTGATTGGAGTAAGTGGCTTGAAACCGTTTCAAATTTTTATCGAAGTTCAAAGAACGAAATTTCTCCTTTGTTTGTGCGGAAACCAATGGACAATAGACCATATATTTCTGTAAAATTATTTGATCAAGATATTACCGTTTTATTCGATTCTGGTGCTACAGCTTCTGTTGTAGGCACGAAAGGTATAGATATTTTACGTCGCTTCAATATCTATCCAGCCAATTTAAGAAATATATGCACAGCTGATGGAACTCAGAAAAATGTCGAAGGTCTAGTTGATTTGCCTATTGTTATAGGAAATATTTGTCAAGTAATTACAGTTTTAGTGGTTCCGACATTACCACATAGTTTTATCTTTGGATGCGACTTTGCCAAACAGTTTAAAATTTCAGTAAATTTTAAGAATAATTCTTGGCAAGTGCAAGCTAATTTAGCAAATTTTGATGTACCTACAGTCAGGAATTGTTCCGATTTTGTTTTAGAGCCGTTATGTTCTCTCGATGATCTTCCTCATTCGGAGCGTTTTAAAGCTGAAAAGATTATTGCTTCTTTTAATTTTATAAGTAATAGAAATCGTTTAGGCAGAACCGATAAGTTAACTTTAACTATTGACACTGGTGATGCTTTACCATTTCAAAAAAACAATATCCAATGTCACCATATATGTCTCAGATTTTAAATAAAGAATTGGACGAAATGTTAAAGTTGGGGGTCGTCGAACAGTCACAAAGCCCGTGGGCCTCTCCAGTGCTTTTGGTTAAAAAATCAAATGGGGAATTTAGATTTGTTTTTGATGGACGATTTTTAAACAATGTTACTAAATTTGATTCATATGCTCTCCCTAGTATTGACAAAATTCTAAGTTCATTACGTAATGCTAAATTTATTTCGTCTATTGATTTACGTAAAGCATTTTGGCAGATACCGTTAGACGAAAATTCTAAGGACAAAACTACCTTTAATGTTTCTGGGCGTGGTTCCTTTAGGTTTAATACAGTTCCTTTTGGATTATGTAATGCAGCACAGGCGCAGCAGCGTCTAGTGGATGCTATTTTTGGTGCAAAGTATGAACCGTTCATTTTCACGTACCTGGATGATATTTTAATTTGTAGTCCTGATTTTGAGCATCATGTAAAATTACTAGGCGAAGTTAGAGAAAAATTGAAAGAAGCAAATCTTACTATTAATTTGGAAAAGTGCGATTTTTTTAAGACCAGTTTAAAATTTTTGGGTTACATTGTTGGGTCAAATAGTTTGCGCACGGATCCTGACAAAATTATTTCAATGGTTAATTATCCGAGACCAAAAACTGCTACAGAAGTTAAACGTTTTGTTGGACTATGTTCGTGGTATAGGCGCTTTATAAATAATTTTTCTACATTGATGTCTCCTATGAATGATCTTCTCAAAGGTCGCAGGAAAAGCCAACCTATTACATGGACTGAAGCCGCAGAATCTTCCTTTGTTAAAATCAAGGAACTTCTAGTCTCGTCACCAATTTTGTCGCAGCCTGATTTCGGCAAACCATTTATCATTACGTCAGATGCCAGTTTGACAGGTGTTGGAGGCGCACTCTCACAAATTATTGATGGAGATGAGCACGTCATAGCATACGCCAGTAGGTCACTGTCGAGAGCTGAAAGGAATTATTCTGTTGTGGAACGTGAATGCCTTGGAGTTTTATTTTTTTTAGATAAATTTCGCATGTATATTGAAGGCGCTCCAAAATTTCAGATCATAACAGATTGTTATTCTCTCTTGTGGCTAAACAACATGAAGAATCCTACAGGCAAATTAGCTCGTTGGAGTGTTCGCTTACGTCAACATAATTTTGATCTTGTTCACAGGCGCGGAGTAGATAATGTAGTTGCTGATGCGTTAAGTAGAATTCCTCCTCCTGAAGACAGTCAAGATGACTCACCAATTGTTTCTCTCATTAATCCTTTTAGTATAGATATCGATCGAATTGACCCTTGGTATAATGACCTTCGCGATAAAATAACTCAGTCTCCTGATAAGTATATTCAATGGAAGGTTGAAGATAATTTTGTTCTTAAGTTTATACCTAATAAACTTCCAATGAATGTAAATATTCCTGAGTGGAAAATTCTTGTTCCGAATCCCCAAATTTCTGACGTCCTTCAACATTGTCATTGTCCGCCAACTTCAGGTCACTTTGGTTTTTATAAAACTCTTAATAGGATACAAGACTTTTATTATTGGCCGAAAATGCGGCGTGATGTTTCAAAATTTGTAAAATCATGTTTAGTTTGTGGTGCTCAAAAAGTATCAAATACTTCTCGTATGGGACTTATGGGAAAGGAGAAGAAAGTCGATTTACCTTTTCAATGTATAGCTGCAGATCTCATGGGACCCTTTCCCAGATCCAAGAAAGGGCACAAATGGCTTTTAGTTGTAGCAGATTGGTTTTCGAAGTATACTCTCTTATACCCATTACGTAGTTCTAAATCTTCACATATCGAGAACATTATAGAAAATCAAATATTCTTAGTGTTTGGGTGCCCAGAAACTCTTATTTGTGACAATGGACCTCAGTTTATTTGCAAAGGCTTTAAAGATTTATGTAAGAAATATAATGTAAACACTCGGTATAATCCTTTATATTCTGCTCAGTGTAATTTCGTAGAACGGAATAATAGAACAATCGGTACTGCGATTCGCAGCTATGTTAGTGATCATGATGGATGGGATAAAGATATTTCTAAAATACAGCAGGCTATAAATACCTCTAAGCATGAAGTTACTCACTTCACCCCTGCTTTTCTAGCTTTCGGTAGACATCCGCCTTTGTCAGGTAAGTTTTATTCTCAATCATCTGAACACAAAAGTCAAGATATCGAAATTATTCCGGGAGATAGGGACTCATACGCGGAAAACATGCATGGTCTTAGGGAAATTTTTGTAGATGTTAAAAAACGACTCCATGCTGCTCATGAGCGAAATTCGAGAGCATATAATCTTCGAAAGCGGGACATTTCATTTAATCAGGGTGATCGCGTATGGCGGAAAAATCAAGTTTTATCTAATGCGGCAAATCATTTCATGGCAAAGTTGGCTCCAAAGTATACTCTTTCGATAGTGCATAAAAAGATTTCAAATTTGGTTTATGAACTTAAAAATATTAACGGTTTAATGGCTGGAAGATGGCACATCAAGGACCTTAAAAAGTATCATGGTACTGATCTGGATAATTCAGATCAAGACTCACAATTTTCAGACTAATTTTGGAGGTTAGGGAGAATGTTAAAATTACAGGGGCGAAGATGCCTGACCACGTATTCTGTTGGCAAATCGTTATTATTTGTATCCCTGGCTTAGTAGCATTCACAATTCCTAAAAATCCTTAATTGAGTTTGGAATATTTTTGTTTATGACGGCCGCATATTTTATTTGGTATATATTTTTGGTATTATGTTGTCACCTGGTAGGCGAATACAGTCGCTGATTTTTCGTACTTCACTTACATTATTTGGTATATTATTTTGGGCGAGTAAGTTGAAGCGTTATGGTTTTGCTATTGACAATTTCATATATTTCTTTGGTTATTTTGCATATCACCGAAAGTGATGATATTTGGATTGGGTTGTTGGTGTAGACGTACATCAATAACTTTTTACCCCTTTGACGTCGACTTGTATAGTCGAAGAGAGAAATAGTTTTTGTGTTTGACAGGCCGTTTATTGTTGGGCGTTACCGGGTTTCATATGGAAGATGGTTAGCCATGTCTGGTTGGAAGGATGAGCATTGGGGGGGATGAGCATTGGCGTAAGGTCCTAATGAGTCCTTACATTATGCTGGGGCCATCCTACTGTGTTTCGTCTGAGCTCCTTCTCAGATCATTTTGTATGAGGGGCTGGTGACGGTGCCAATTCACGGAACAACCTTTCGAGTAAATGTATTTTTCTCTGTGCTTCGGCATTTTTAGCTTAGCGAGTGCTACAATTTGCTTCCGTATGATAGGTGGAACATATGGGTTACCTTTATTTTTCGACTAATAAATTTTCCTTGGTTTTCCACTTTTCAGGAGATACCTTCTCGATGGGTGTTTGTGGGTTCCCGGTGTTGGGGGGCGTATTCTCCAAATCAGCCTGTGTGAGGTTGGTAAACGAGGTGCTTCACGCCATAATTGAAGTTACGCAATGCTAACTCACATAGTTAAATCAGGTTTTCCGCACTGACTGTTTGGAGGGTGCTTTTTCTTCCACGGGGAGTCTCGTGGGCATCTCATCGTCCAGATATCTTTTGAAATTATTTTTATTTTCCCGTTAGCTATCTGCTAAGGACTCTATTCGTGTTTAGATTAGTTATTACACTTACGTGTATATAGAGCCGTGATTTTGTCTGGAAATTCCAGAGAATTTTCCATTTGAATTTTTTTTCCCTTTTGTGATATAGATTTTGATATAGTAGGTAAATCCTACGAGGGAACTGTATGATTGTCTTAAGTTGTGGTGGCATGAAGTATTATTGTGTAAATATTTTCTACGATTATGGTTGCCACGACACTTACCGCGTTGTTCTGCAAGTTTAGATAGACCTTCCTGATTTTGACCTACCAATTATGACTTACCGATTGTGTCCCTTTTTGGCGAATGATACGCGCAGTTATCAAACTAAATCTTGTCAGAAAAATTCTCTTAATTTCCCTTAACTACTGTCTAGTCGTTCCATATTCTTATTATTCTTATTATTGCTGACTACCATTATAGTCATCGCATGTTAAGTATTTATCGTCTGAGGAAATTAAATCTTGCCAAGAAGACTTCTCCTTTTCTCTTGATATTAACGAATACTGTCATAGTCTTTGAATATTTATATATTATATTATTAAAGTGATCTATTCATAATAATTCTTGGTGACTGTCTTATAATGACTGGTTACTGATGTAAGAATATTTTCTTTCTAAATTAACCGTCTCAAATTTTTTGGTTAAAACTTGTGAGAGACAATTTTTTTCTTTTATCCTTGATTAGCGTTGATTATAATTATTGCGTATATTTTTTTTGGTTAAAAATAGTATATTTCATAGCCTATTTTATTTTCGGTGGGGGATAATGTAGCAATTTCAAATTCCTACCCTTTTTGACCTTGGGGGGAAACATAGAAACTTCATTTTCAGTGCCCTATTACCTTCAACCCATTATTAATTTCATTTCTGGGTTAATTGTTCAATATCTTGTCGCATGGAATATTTCCGTCGAGTCGGTAATATGGGGTTAACCTGATTTCGCCGCTACTATACGAACGCGACGTTGGGTACCCACAATGCTGGTTTGCACCGCATCTGGTACGTGGAGTCGACAAATTCCGGTGCTACCGTTGAGTTCGCAATTTCGCACCGTTAATAAACGGGACTATCTCTAAGTATTAGGTAACGGGATTGACTTGAGTGGTTGTTTAATTTGTTATTTGTAGAGTTATATTCTGGCCATGCCCAGACTTTGTAAAAATTAAGTTATTATCCCTTAACTTTACATCCCGTTTTTGGTTATGTTGGGTAGTCTGGTAGGATGGCACCAACTGAGTTTTGATGACGGAGTGGGGGAGTTTCCGTAAATTGGACGGGACTTCGTTTTCTCGTGGCTTTTCCATCTTGTGCCCCGTTATTAATGGTCAGTGATCTGACGACCATTAGATCAGTCGATCTGGAAAGAGATCCACTCCCTTTTTAGAGGGTAAGCATTAATTTTTTTATCATTTTCATTGGGTAATTTTTACTGAATTATTTTAGGGTTGATGGTTATCATTATTATCCTTGTTGGTTTTGGTTTTGAGGCCTGATTTTGAGGGCTTGAGGATTTTTTGGTTTTGATGGGTTAAGAAGCCGGATTTCATAAACTTCACCAAGTACAAATGGTGCAACGGGCTTAACAATATATCCTGGCCAGATGAAATTTTAAGAGGAATCCAGCCGAAATTAATTCACCTATATGAGGCGATAAGCTGTTGGAAAAGACCACGTGGCAACAGAAATCTTCGAGATTCTCAGGCCGGTATTACAGTCTACCATTTAAAAGAGACAATTGCTGAATTAAAATATCCAAAATTTTCAAGTAACTTTTACACGAAATAATCGTTCTTTTCTAATTAAATTACTTTAAAATCATATATAAAAATATTATCAATTTTCTTTAATTAATTCATTTCAATTTAAATAATGTAAAGCTATCTAGACAAAGGTCACCTTTTTATATAACCCAATATCGTCATGAAGGTATAAAAGGTTCTAGAACTTTCACAGGTTATACCCATTTTATAAATAAATCCTTGAGTCAAGACAAGCTAATTCAACTTCACCTTTTATCAATTTTTTATAACCATAAATAAACAACATTTCAATCCTTGTTAAATATTAGATTTTGCATTGATCCAAATAACCTCAGTCGACCAAATTAAACAAGTGTAAACAATTTTAGTTTTTTTATTTTTTTTGATGTAAGGTATTCCAACGGAGCCCCATTGATTAGGAGATTTTCTGTCTTTCAACCTAGTAAAGCCAGTGGCGCCCTCTAGAACGTTCAGATTAAGGGAAGGTGGTAAGTAATAGGTATCCAACCCACTACTAAAACTCTCCGACGGTATTGAGCAAGCCGTACGCATGATATTATGGCGGTTTTTGTCTGACAAAAATTGCCAGGTTATAACATGCTCAGGACTTCAAATTATTTGAAAATGGCTGTATGACACGGAAAAAGGGAACGGTGGTTCCAAAATTAAACGATATAAAAACCGTCCAATTTCGAAAGGGATCTAGGAAACTTTTTTATAAGCTTGAGCTTGAAAACGATGATTTTTCTGAGGTGAATATTTTAAATCAGAAATTTAAATTATCTTTACCTGATTCCTGTTCTTCAAGCAGAGGATTAAATTCAACCAAAAAAGATAACATTGTAAAACAATTACTACCTCATATGCCCCCCCCGAAAACAAATATTCTGGAATAATTTACCTAGTGCAGAAAACTTGGAAGATTTGGGAAAGACTGTCACACAAGTTTGAGCGCATTTTTGTATGAAGTGTCATTTTTATATTATATTCTGTTGGTTCCTATTTCTTATACAGGGTGATTCACGGTGGATGGAACATTAGACGATTCTGACGAACCAGTAAAGGAATCGTTGCGAAAATTTGGTTGCTTACATAAACGGACATGCTCTACCCATCTAAAATATTTTTAACAATACAGTGATGCCGCTTCCACACAAAAATAATAGTAACTTTGATTTTTCGAATGGAACACCCTATATTTTATTTTATTTTCGAAACACCCATTACTTTTCTTACAATTTTTGTTAACTCTATTCTACACTTATCTCTTACCGTTTCTAAGATATAAATTAATTTTCGTTTTTTTTGGCCGAAAACTTCACTTTTAAAAATGCTGATAATTTTGAACTCTAAAATACTGAAACCCTGAAATTTGGTAAATAGTTAACTAATACCATAGGGCTCTTTGCCCTACCCTCAAATCTTAGTTGCAATATACAGGGTGGTTAAAAAATACACTTATTCTGGTAACTTGAAAAAGTGACCATAAGTCCTTTTTTTGAAATGTAACACCCTGTATATTATTACGTATTTGAAAAGCTGCTGAAATTTCTCCTAATTCTTGTATATTCATACCTGTACCTAACTAACTCGTTTAACCATTTTTTTGACGTATTAAGCATGATTTGTAAAATTTTCTATACAATTCAATTTTCATTCGGTTATTAGTAAGTTAGCCATGACAAAAACAATGATGTTGACTTATGTTACTATGGTTACCGTTTTGACATTTCATTAAGTTTAGATACAAGATAGTTACAGTACAAGACAGTTTAAAATCATGGAAGAAACCTATACAAATGCAGTTCTTATGAATTTATTTATTTTATTTGGACAATGTGATTAGAAGAAGAAGAATTATCACCAGGACATGTATAAAGTTTAACGAAATGTACCCTAATTTACAGCCAATGTATCTCAGAAAATTCATAAGGATCCAGAACAATTTTACTGCCTTTGGTTCAGCTTTAAAAGCGCCAAGAAACTTGCCTCGACCCGTGACTTCTAACGAAGACAACGAGATTAATGTTTTGGCATATTTTCATGTATTTCCCCAATCTTCAATACGATGTGCTCAATACGATTTAGGTATAACATATTCATCAGTTCAAAGAATTTTAGTAAAACATAACATGCATGATTACAAGTTTACAAAAGTTCAAGCCATGAAGCCTCAAGATCCTCAACAGAGAGTACAATTTTGTGAAATGATATTGGTGCGCACTCAAGAAGATCCAAATTTTTTAAATAGGATAATTTGGACCGATGAATCAAAATTTTCAAGGGAAGGGATTTTTAATAGACGAAATAGTCATTTCTGGTCCAGAGAAAACCCGCATGTAACAAAAGAAGCCGGATTTCAAGAAACATTTAGTTTTAATGTTTTTTGCATGTTAATGGATAATCAATTAAATTATGTAATATACGAGGAGTCATTAAATTCGAGAAACTATGTTAATATTTTGAGGACAGATGTCGAAAATTTTGTAGATAATCTGCCACTTGCAGATTATCGAAGCTGTTGGTATCAACTTGATGGAGCTCCTGCACATTGCACTAGGGAAGTTAGTGCAGAACTTGATAGGATTTTCGACGATGGTTGGATAAGACGTTTGGGACCTTGGAATTGGCCTCCAAGGTCACCCGATCTCAATCCATTGGATTTTTACTTGTGGGGCATGTTCAAAGAAAAAGTTTACAAATCACCCGTAAATTCTAAAGAAGAGCTGCTACTTCGAGTCACTCAAGAATTTAGAGATCTAAACCCAACCGAAATTAGATCTGCAACGACAAATGCAGTCAACACCCGCATATTAAAGTGTTTGGATGTAAACGGCCAGCGTTTTGAACATTTGTTAAAATAGCATTTTATTAGTTATAATTTTAGTAGTCTTTTATTATTTCACTAGTTAACATTTAATAAAATTGTTCTGGATCCTTATGAATTTTCTGAGATACATTGGCTGTAAATTAGGGTACATTTCGTTAAACTTTATACATGTCCTGGTGATAATTCTATCACATTGTCCAAATAAAATAAATAAATTCATAAGAACTGCATTTGTATAGGTTTCTTCCATGATTTTAAACTGTCTTGTACTGTAACTATCTTGTATCTAAACTTAATGAAATGTCAAAACGATAACCATAGTAACATAAGTCAACATCATTGTTTTTGTCATGGCTAACCTACTAATAACCGAATGAAAATTGAATTGTATAGAAAATTTTACAAATCTTGCTTAATACGTCAAAAAAATGGTTAAACGAGTTAGTTAGGTACAGGTATGAATATACAAGAATTAGGAGAAATTTCAGCAGCTTTTCAAATACGTAATAATATACAGGGTGTTACATTTCAAAAAAAGGACTTATGGTCACTTTTTCAAGTTACCAGAATAAGTGTATTTTTTAACCACCCTGTATATTGCAACTAAGATTTGAGGGTAGGGCAAAGAGCCCTATGGTATTAGTTAACTATTTACCAAATTTCAGGGTTTCAGTATTTTAGAGTTCAAAATTATCAGCATTTTTAAAAGTGAAGTTTTCGGCCAAAAAAAACGAAAATTAATTTATATCTTAGAAACGGTAAGAGATAAGTGTAGAATAGAGTTAACAAAAATTGTAAGAAAAGTAATGGGTGTTTCGAAAATAAAATAAAATATAGGGTGTTCCATTTGAAAAATCAAAGTTACTATTATTTTTGTGTGGAAGCGGCATCACTGTATTGTTAAAAATATTTTAGATGGGTAGAGCATATCCGTTTATGTAAGCAACCAAATTTTCGCAACGATTCCTTTACTGGTTCGTCAGAAACGTCTAATGTTCCATCCACCGTGAATCACCCTGTATACTTAGTTCATAATATTTTCGACATAATATTAACGTAACCTATTATCTTTTAAGTATTATAATAAAGATAAAACTGTCATTTTTTTATACAGGGTGTCCCAGCCGAGAGTGACCCATTTTAAATGCTTATAACTTTTATACCAGTTATGTTAGCCACCTGCGGTTTACGCCATTCCTTTTCTCTTGGCCTAAAGTTTTTTCTAGTTGTTACCAAATTTTGTCTACAATTATACAGTGGGAGTAAAAAAATTGCCTTTTTTCGACATTAAAATTTTCAACTATTTTTAATGGAACACCCTGTATATTGCAACGCCATAATTAGGAGTCGTGTCCAAGGTATCCATATACCAATAAACATCGGACTTATAACTTGAAGTTTTAGCAGCAAAAAATTAAAATAGTAGTTTGGGTATTTTAGCAAACGTATTTTTTATTAGCATATTTACAACTATACAGGATCTTAGACGTGGTGGATGAGTCATGCGATGCCTGTCATTAATAAAGAAATAAATATAAATCTAAAAAAACTGCTGTTACAGCAAAAAATTAAAATACAAATCGAGCTATATTTTTTTAAAACTAAAATAGGTATAGGTACTTATCATCTACCTTTGTACTAGGTATCCATAGTAAACAATTGTCACTGTCAGAGTAAAATATCAAATTAAGTTAACATAAAAACATAAATTTTAAAGAAAATGATTTATTCATTAGTTGAAAAAGCAAAAACAGTAATCTTTTATACCGAAACCCGATCAATAATAACGACACAAAGAAGATTTAGAACTAGATTCCAGAAAAATCCGCCAAGCAAAAACGTTATTAAAAAATGGCATCAAAATTTTTCAATACATGGATACTTGGAGGTCAAGAGACCAAAAAGGAATTTGTTTAATCCTGAATATTTAGACAGACTTTTAGCGGTCCATGAGATTATTGCAATTAATAATCAGAAAATACTCTTAGGAAAATGGCGGCTGCATTAAATTTATCTAAAAGTGAGTGCGAGAGATGTGTTAAATGTTTAAAATTATTCCCTTATAAGCTTCAAACATTTCAAAAGCTTCGTCAGGAGGACTACCAAAAGAGATTGTTTACTTGCGAAACTCTTTTGGACTTGTTTAGAGTTAACCCAAATACGCTGTTAATTATGTCTGATGAGGCGAGTTTCCACATAGATGGTAGATGTAACAAGCACAATTGTAGGATTTGGGCATCAGAGAATCCAAGAGCATTTAACGAGTTCCAGCGAGATACTCCAAAGGTAACAGTTTGGTGCGCCATCTCTGCTGAAAAAATATATGGACCATTTTTTTTCAATGAGCCAACGATAACAGGAACTGTATATACTGATATGTTGGAAAATTTCTTTTATCCACAGTTAATACAGGAGGGTATCTTGGATGAGGTCTACTTTCAGCAAGATGGTGCTCCACCTCATTATTCTTTAATAGCAAGAGCATCACTAGATATGACATTTGGGGCAAAATGGATAGGAAGAGCTGGCCCTATAGAATGGGCACCGTACTCTCCTGACTTGACAGTTCCAGACTTTTTTCTCTGGGGTTATGTCAAGGATAGGTGCTACAACCCCCTTCCACATAATTTGGATGATCTTAAGAGGAATATTCGTGCAGTAATTGAAGCTATTCCCCAAGATATGTTACACAATTCATTCAACCATTTAATGGTCCTACTTCATAAATGCGTAGAACAGAACGGTCAACATATACAGCAGTTTTTTTAGATTTATATTTATTTCTTTATTAATGTATAGTTGTAAATATGCTAATAAAAAATACGTTTGCTAAAATACCCAAACTACTATTTTAATTTTTTGCTGCTAAAACTTCAAGTTATAAGTCCGATGTTTATTGGTATATGGATACCTTGGACACGACTCCTAATTATGGCGTTGCAATATACAGGGTGTTCCATTAAAAATAGTTGAAAATTTTAATGTCGAAAAAAGGCAATTTTTTTACTCCCACTGTATAAGTGTTGTAGACAAAATTTGGTACCAACTAGAAAAAACTTTAGGCCAAGAGAAAAGGAATGGCGTAAACCGCAGGTGGCTAACACAACTGGTATAAAAGTTATAAGCATTTAAAATGGGTCACTCTCGGCTGGGACACCCTGTATTATATCCACATTTTTTATTCTAATAAAGATAATATTGTAAGAAACTTAACAATTATTGTAATATTATTTTCTTATTGCCTTAATAATTAATTAATCTTAATTAAAAAAAAAAAACATTGAATGAGTTAAAATGGAAAGAAAATATCAAGTCGATTTACTAATGTTTTATTTTTTTCTTCCTATCCGACAGAATATTGCAAAACAATTTGCTAACCTATTACGGACAACTACTGGGTCCTTTTACCATTTTAAATCTAGTTGCTAGGTTTTAGCATTGTTAATCAAATCAATAATAATTATAAACCGACTTACTATGTTTCTTTTTGGTACATAGTATGTTAAATATAAAACTAGTAACTGAACAATTTTGATTATTGCAGTTTGCAATTCAAATAACCAAATTTTGAACATATATCTGAAAAGAGCACAAAAAGTTAGGTTTTAAGGCTAAATCTTAATACCCAACAGTAAGTAGAAAAATAAATATAAGAGAAATTATATAAATAATCTTCACAAGGCTCTAACCAAAACTTAGCTTTATAGAGTTACTAGGTTATTCAATTGCACGGCAGATTTATGCTCTCGGTTAATAAAAATGGAACGGAACAGAATGGTACTGTTGTCACCTATGTAACACACCCTTCAGCTAATAATAAAGAATCTATTAGTACCCCAACACTAACCGTCAATGTTAATACACCACCAAAAAAAAATTATGGAATTGGTTCAAAGTGATCAGAGGGAAGCAAGTGAAACTGGCGAAGCTTCCACATCATCCCTAACAAGTTTTGAGAAAACATCAATGAAGTTAATTAAACAGCTTGGAGAAAATGTTACACCAGAAGTAAGAACTATAACTCATCCTAAATGTTTATTCTCCCACCATGTCGTTTTGTTGTTTATAAAAATATTTTTGAAAGTTTTATAACAAAATCCTGCTTTTATATCATATAGGTACCTCAGCATTATGTAAATCAGTAAAAATTATGTGACTTGTAGGAGCTTAAATCATATATATTAGTTCACAATGGAGAGAGTATTGTCGAAGAATATACCAGGTTAAAAAAGCTGACAACAGGAACGCGGCAATTTTTAGTGACACTAGTAACCGTTATGATGCTCGAGCGATATGGAACTTTTATTCCAGTTCATGTTCGAGAAGATTATGCTATGTGCCTTATTAAAACATTTACTGGATTAAGAGATCCAAAAGCGCCTAAAGGTTGGGTAAGTTTGATTGTTTTTTAACAGTTTTAAGACCTTGGCTTGCTGACTGTTTTCTTATATTTAAATCATTATCGAAGGTGTAAAATGTGCTTTCATTAATTTTAATTACTTTTTTCTTATCAGAAAGCCTACTTTGACTCCAAGACCCACTCAGGGTTCCTTGCCTGGAAACTAAAGAATGAAATATATAAACGAAAAGGCCAGAAAAGAAAATCAGTGGAAAAACCAGTTGTAAAGGAGGAAAAAATAAGAAAAATAGAAATCACAGAAACAATTAAAGAGGAAATCGATTTCTTAAAAGCCGCACACCCTATAACTGATAGGAAAGAAATTTTAGATAAAATGGTCAAAACTTTTGACTATCGAAGAGCAGTGGGAAAGAAGGTTTTGTTAGAATTCCCAAGATATATAGATACTTTTGGCTTGGTAAGAAATCTAATAGTAAATTAGATATTTATAAATATTAACTTTAAGATAAATATGTTTATTTTTTTATTTATACGGGGTGACTCAGAAATACGTGCCGAAAATTAATGATTTAAGGGAAATATGAAAAAAAGTTAAATAAAATTTTTGTTCAACTTTCACCGTTTAGAATATACAGGGTGGTAAAGATGTGTGACATAAAGAACATTTTTTTTATGTAATATTTGCTGAGAACGAGATATAAATTTGAATTTTGTTACATGTATGATCACTACGTAAATGTGCATAAGAATAGTCAAATAAGTTACTTCAGAGGCACAGAACAGGGGTGTATGCACTACATTTACGGTCATATCTTTTATATGTTACCTTGTTTATTTTTTTTAATACCTTGCTTATTTTAATACAAAAAATTATTACTCTTAAATTTTTTTCATACGAACAGTCGTTTTGATGTTAAAAGCAGATATTACATAAAAAAATGTTCTTTATGTCACACTTCTTTACCACCTTGTATATTCTAAGCAGTGAGACTTAGACAAAAAATGTATTTAACTTTTTTTCATATTTCCCTTAAATCTAACTACCCATACATTTTTCGGTACTTTTAGATTCACCCTGTATATTACCCATTTAAGGTCCTAAAATTGTGTGTTGATAGATAAACATAAAAACAGTTCAAAAAATACAAACAAAACCACCATCCTGTTGCGCTAATTTTGCCACTTTCCATAGTACTTTTAGTACATGAAATAGTAAATTATAGTCTATGGTTGTTTCTGTTTAAGATTGAACAAGATTTTGCATTGATGTTTTCATCAAAACCAACCCTAGCTGAATGTTTCCAAGAAAGCCGCGATAAAATATTTGAAGTATACAAACAAACAGTAAGAAAACCACTACTTGAAGTTATTAATCCGGAAGATGATCAACTAGGTAAAATTGTTTTTATATCTTTAGATTTCAATTACTTTGTCTCTCCCCCCGCCCCCCCCCCCCCCAATATATATTTTGTTTATGTTCAACATGCTCCTAAAAATAAAATTTTAATTCATTTCAGCGTGGGATGAGGACACCAGCAATTTTGCATATGCTGCCACCCACAGCAACAGGACAGAGAACGTCCAATAATCGGGACAGTACCGGCAGTGTTGTTAACAAATTAATTGTGTTTAAAAAGTATTTTTTATTATTTTTATTAGTTAACCATCACACTAATATTCTATTTTTTTAGTAGGTCATATAGTATGGTTGAAGCTTTATTGTTATATATTTCCAAAACATGCATGAATTTCTTTAGTCTGGAAAAAGTCCTAAATTATAATAGACCTTTTATTTTAAAGTACTGTTTTTGTAAAGTTACTATTAAAATAGATTTAATGTTTTTCAGTGAAGTTCTAGGTCATCATTTGTTAAATGTTTTTTTTTTTTTAGATTACCGTTCCATTTGCAGACCTTGACTCATTAAAGGAGGCTACGCAACCTCTTCTTATAGCAGAGGGAGAGTCTCGCGCTGAAATTGGAAAATACCATCTTCAGATAGACGGAACACTAATACCGTTACAACAACAAACTCCTCTAGAGGCTTTTAATGTGCTTTTTATGAGCCATGTTGTCTTCAACTGTAAGTACGACAGGTCACTGGAAGCGTTCTGGAATTTTATCCAAATTTTCTTTTATCAAATTGAAGAGAATTGTAATTTAACTCCAAAGATGAGAGTTCTACGAACAAATTTAATGTCTTAATTAGACTAAAATTTAATTTAAAATTATATTTCAATACTTATACTCATACTCATTTATTTCAAAGGTGATAATTTGTATAATTATAATATATAAAATACTACTGGGGCACTTGTGTGTTAATTTTTATTGTAGTCTTGTAAGTAAAACTGCAATGAATCTTACTTGTTTTGTTTGCAATACTTCATACCGTGACCTTAATATTATAATTAAACATATTAGAGAATTTCATAGATTCAGAGATAGGCCCTATTTAAATTTAAAGTGTTGTTCAAGGGATTGTAAATTAAGTTTTAAAACATACAGCGGTTTAAGAAAACACATTTTAATAAAACATAATACTTCCGAGTAGTGGGAATAGGCCGGTTCACCATCATAGTGCTCCAATGTTAATTTTCGGAGCAATTTTTATCAGTCATATCTCCGGAACCAATGGGCCTAGGATATTGCGCATGCGTAGCTGGGGTCTATGAAATGGGTTCTTGCACATGACTCGAAAATGTCACCTGTCAATTAAGAACTGTCACCTGTCAAATGTCACCTGCTAAATGTCAAAATTGACAGCTGATGTATGTCACGTGTTTAGGGTGACATCATAAGTCGTAACAAAAGGAACGGAGTTGATCGGCCAATAGGGCCAAAGTTAGTATAGCTAATGCCCTAACGGCAGGGGGTGAAAGATTGCAAATACATGCTACGTGTTTAGGGCGACGTCATAAGTTGTTTACAAAAAGAACGGGGTTGATCGGGCAAATAGGGCCAAAGTTAGTATAGCTAATGCCCTAACGGCAGGGGGTGAAAGATTGCAAATACATGCAACGTGTTTAGGGTGACGTCATAAGTTGTTTAGAAAAGGAACGGGGTTGATTGAGTAAATAGAACCAAAGTTAGCATAGCCTATGTCTAAATGGTATGAAGTGCTACTATTGATTTAAATACTAGAATGATACCCCAATAACCCCTACGAAAAATCAATTATTTAAACTATAAGAATCTTTTTAGACGCGGTATTTAATTTACTTAAATTTATTATGTTGAATAATAAAATATGTTTAGCAAACATTGTTGCAAATTTATCTTTTGCTTGTTGAGCTCTACTTGACCAATAATGGATTAAAACTAATAAAAATTTAAAATATTTTTGCTTATATAGACATATTATTATTATCGATTTATAAGTTTATTATTTAACAAACAGATATTTTTAATTATATATATATTGCGAGTCACAACATATTTTTATAACACGGAATAATTCTGTGAGGCAAAACAACCTTGAAACGTGCGTTATTTATCACCTCGCAATTAAAATATTCTAGTCGGAAAAATACATGACTAAAATATGCATATTATTTACATAAATGCATAATATCCTGTTCACGTCGCCGGCATACATAAATACGAGAGCCGAACGACGTTTAAGCGCGTAGTTGACGAACAACAGCAGCTGACGAGTAGCAGAGATAAAAATTCGGTAGTGCGTGGAATAATTTAAATTTCTGGTAAGTACGAAAGTGTTTAGAAATAATTATTTGTTACTTTGTATTGTGAATGTTATAGACATATTTATTTGTAACGTCACGTTTAATCGCTGAATAAACGCGATATTTAGATATAATACTAGGCTACATGGTTTTAGAAATTCGAAACGATTCATGGAAATTTCCTTTATTTTTAGAAAAAAATGTTTACATGTGAATACTGTTCCCGCTCATTTACACGGAAGGCTAATTTGAAGCGTCATGGGGATTGTCGTGCAGCAGCCAAAAGCTGCGACACATGCGGAGATAGTTTCAAGTCCGAGGGGGTACTCCAACGGCATCGGCGCGAGGAGCACCGAGCCCCCAAAAGACAAGCAGATACTCCGCCATCCAACCATGGCGAAGCGAGCTAGACTTGACTTCCAAGACGGTAAGTTTATTATTTTGGTAAATATTAGAATAAATAAACACTGTTAAATATTTTTAGCGGCTACGCAACATTGCAAACCCTGTAAACGAGAGGTTCCCGTCAGTGGCTGGGGTGGGCACGTTAGTGTACGGACACAACGGAGCGCCGACCATTGCTCCGACCATAGCATAGCACCATAGCTTCGCTCACCAAAAAAAATAAATACACAATATTAGATCTATGTGGTAACATCGGAGCGCCGACCATCGCTCCGCGCATAGGCTTGACCTAAGGCCTGGTACATGGTGCCAGGGTAAAAACCGAGCTTAGTATTTTTTGGACCCTCGACCAAGGTACATCGGCGTCGGTCACATTGAATTGCGCCATCATGGATAAAGAAAAGTTAATCGGGTTTGTGTTTGTTCGCGAACCTATTTGGAACAAAAGAGACAAAAATCATCATAACTGCATTATTTTAAATAAATTGTGGAAGGACATTGCAAAGGAGTGTGATGTACCAAGTAGGTAAAACAATTTTACTTAAAAACAACTGATTATTATTTAGTTTTGTTGCATAAAATAAGTTTTAAAATTGTCTCGAACAAATTTTGCTTCGTCGTTTAACCTTCCACCAGCATTTCGTTGTTCGTTATTTTGATTGTGGTTTCCAAATGTAACATCTCGCAGGTTGTGGTCTATACCCTCCATATCAATTATTATATTATGTAAAATACAAATGGCTTTAACAATTTTGTCTGTTAGTGTGACATCTGTAAGAATGGGTTTATCTAAAATTTGCCATTTCGCTCGTAGAATACCAAACGCACATTCTAGGGTGCGCCTTGCACGAGATAAACGTTTGTTAAAATTTTATGTTTCGGTGTTTAAATTGTTTTTACTATAGGGTTTAAGTAAATTTTTCATTAATGGATAAGCTTCGTCACCTATCATAACATATGGCATTACTAAATTTGAACCAGGAAGTGGACTATTGTCTGGTAAATTAAGCGTGCCTTGTGAGAGCTTTTTGTATAATGGAGAAGCTTTAAATGTACCACCGTCACTTTGCTTACCATATCCCCCGACATCAATATTTACAAACCTATAGTTTGCGTCTACTAAGGCTTGAAGTACGAGAGAAAAATATCCCTTTTAGTTGAAAAACATTGAACCAGAGTTACTTGGACATCTCAAACGGATATGTTTTCCATCGAGTGCTCCCACGCAGTTAGGAAAATTCCAAATTTTATAAAAATTTTCAGCAATTTTTCTAAAGTCATTCTGCGAGGAAACTGGCATATGTGTTTTAAAAAACACGTCCCATAAAAGCTCGGTGACTTCCATAACAATATTTCTGATGGTGCTTTTTCCCATTCGAAATGAAAATGCTAAGCTTCGAAATGAGATGCCGGTGGAAAGAAACCTAAAAAAATGAAATAGTGAAAATGAATATACAGTGTCCACAAAAAACTCTGCATCAAAGGAGATTTTTTATTATTATTAGAAACAAATTAGATTATTCAGTTAGTTATTGATTGTTTAAAAGCCAAAATTAAGGTATATCATAATAGTGGTGCGACTTAAAAATGTCGAAATGTGCCTTTATTTATTAAATTTTACAAAAAGTTTCTTTAAACTTTCTTTGAATTAAAGTAACTAAGAATGTAACTAACTTAGTTATTTATATAACTGTTAGACAATCGCATTTTTAAATAGCCATAAAAAATATTCCTTTTTAGTGGCTACTGCAAAAGCAAACTGGAAGAGACTGAGACAAACTTTTATAAAAAAATTGTCAGAGGAACAATTAAAAAGATCTGGTGATGGGGCAGCTGGTGATGATGATGATGAAAAACACAAATGGCCATTTTTTGATTCTCTTTTATTTTTAAAAGACACCTGTACCCCTCGAGCAACGGAAAGAAATTTTTCTGTTGAAGATAATGCTGACAATACCTTGTCGGGTGATTGCAGTTATTTGAGCGACGATGACGCCGACGCTGGGGATGACAGTTCATCTCAAGTTTCCGTTTCAAATTCCGTTTCTGATTCCAGACTGGCGTCGACAATGAAAACATCAACGCCGATATCTAAAAGGGCTAAAATCCAAAGAATCTCTGGCAAGAGAGATACACTTGGTGAATCATTAATTAGAGTGGAAAAGGAAAAAATTGAATATCTAAAGAGAAAAGAAGAAAATCGACAGAAAAGACAGGAAATGGCTGAAGAAAATGCGAGTTTAAAAGAAATAGATGAAGATGAATCATTTTTTAAAAGCATTTTGCCACACGTAAAAACATTTGATGCAAATTCCAAAATACAATTTCGAATAGAAGTGCTTCAACTAGTACATAAATACCGACCCCAAACAAAAAAACAATGTACAATCATCTACTGAACAACAGATGCAAGTAGTAGAAAAATACCCACCAAAAACACAAAAAAACAATGTACAATCATGTATGAAACCACATTTCACAGAGTTAGCAACAATTCAACAAAACGTACTTCCAACATTAAGTCATTCATCAAGTCATTCGGCTTATTATCCACATAATGAATACCACAACTCTGGCAACCTAGAAACCAATATAATGTATAGCAATCCTAATACCCATTTTGAAAATAATGACCATTTTGAAAATTAAAACGTTAAGTTTCATATATTTGTATAAAAAAAAATGTTTGTAGGTGCTTAAATAAAGATTTTTCGTACTTACCTTAAAGTTACCATGAGTCTTTCTTCAGATCCAATTGGTTGACGATGACAATTCTGGTAATTTTTGTTTACTTTATCTCCAAACCCGTTGAAAATATAATCAAAAGTTTCTATTTTCATTCTCATGTAGTCAGAAAAACGGGCCGGGTCTTTTCTTAAATCGTAATATAGATGATGAAATTCTCCATACGACATTCGTTTTTTGTTTAAGAAATGTATCTTCGTCTTTTGGCGACCTTTATCCAGGTACCACTTTTTAGCACTTGACATCAGAATAATATCTTCCTCATCTGAAGAAGATGTCGAAAAATCCATGTTTATGGGACGCTGGTTTTCACTTTACTCGAGCAAAAGTGCGATGCCCCGAGCCTCGATGTGACCACGGGTGCACGTGGGTCGGAGCAAGGGTCGAAGCGAAGGTCGAGGGTACTAAGCTATGGTCGAGGGTCGATGGTCCCCGTTGTGTCCATACCCTTAGAACCCTTCAGCACCGGGAAAAGTGTTGCGTAGTGCAGGAGGAGGGTGTACAGTTGATAAAGACCTCGTTCAAAGGCCGTTTAGCTACCTATCGTTTGGATGGTACTGCGGATTCCACCAACGTAAAGAGATTTTTAGAAAATTTAAAAAATAAAACAGTAGCGTTGGTGGAAAGTAATGTCAGCCTTCACTCGAGCACTAAGGTTGGCATGGAACTATTCGGCCGCTTCCTCCTGCAGCCTAAAGAAACAATGGAAGTCAAGTCGTTTAATTCAAAGTTTCGGATTGTGAGCGGGAACACGGATTTGGAGGAGCTGTTTGCACAGTTTGCTGCAATTTTGGATAAGAAGGCCAGCGATTTTGCAGAGAAAGAAAGTGGTATGTATTTATTTTTAATTCTGAAACTTGAACGTGGTCTAGTCTAGGCTAAATGTTAATTATGTCTCCTTGTTACAGGTTGGGCCTTGCAGCAGCTCCTACACCTAGAATTAAGTATCAATAGGTACAACCCCCTAAAGGCGTCTTCCTATATACCGCTGCCAAAGACGATCGACGCAAAGAAAGCGGTACTCAACATTCAGAACAACGATGAGAAATGTTTTACATGGTCAGTCTTGGCTGCTCTACATCCAATACATTGGACTCAAAATGCAAATAGAGTCGCGAACTGCTTGCCTTTTGAGAACGAGTTGGATTTTACAGGTATAAGCGCTTCTCCTATGAAACTTGTCGATATTACAAGGTTTGAAGAACTCGACGATATTTCGGTCAATGTCTACGGACTTGATAAAGTTTACGAGAACGGAAAAAATATCGTTGAAGTCGTTGGACCTTTACACTTTACCAAATCTCGCAGAAACAGACATGTAAATTTGTTATTAATTAGTGATGATTATGGAAATAATCATTACTGCTTAATAAGAAACTTGTCTAGACTGGTCTCAAGTCAATTAAGTAAACATGAACATGTCAAATACTTATGTGATGGTTGTTTGCAATATTTTTACATTGAAGATAAATTAATATCCCATCAGGCTCACGATTGTAAACACGTTTCTGTTAAACTGCCAACTACTGATTTGCGCAAGGATAAATACGGCAAAGACGTTCCCGAGAACAAGTTTAAATTTGAAAATTTCGATAAAAAATTAAAAGTACCGTTTGTAGTGTATGCGGATTTTGAAACTGTTGTTGAGCCTATTGAAATAGAGGAAAATGAGCTCTCCCCTAACCAATCTAACACCATCAAAACCCATAAGCATACGCCTTACTCTTTTGCCTATTACATTAAATGTTCTTTCGACGATTCGCACTCTCAATTCAGGACTTATAGGGGTGATAATGCTAGTGATAAGTTTGTAGAGACGTTGGAAAAGGACTGTAAACGACTTAACAACGACTTTATAAAAATCAAAAAGCCGATGGCTCCTCTAACGCCTGAAGAAGAGAACGAATTTAAAATGGCTACTAGTTGCCACATTTGCGAAAAACCATTTAATGTAGGTGATGAAAGAGTAAGGGATCACGATCATCTCACATCAAAATTCAGAGGAGCAGCTCACCCTATTTGCAATGTCAACTTTAAAGTTCCAAAATTTATACCCATCTTTTTCCACAACCTATCCGGTTTCGATAGCCATCTGATGATTAAACAGTTGGCTACCGAACAGGAAAAGCTGGATGTTATCGCCCAAAATAAAGAACGTTACGTCTCGTTCACCAAACATAACACATTCAAAGTGGAAAAAGACAAGGAACAAAATGTATTTTTAAAATTACGCTTTCTCGATAGTTTCCGCTTTATGGCGAGTAGTTTGGATAAACTTAGTCAAAATTTAAAACCAGGACAATGTCGCGAAGTCAGAAAATATTTTCCAAATGAAGACGAGTTTAAACTTATTCGACAGAAGGGTGTTTTTCCATATTCGTATGTTGATTCTTTTTTAAAATTAAATACGACAGAGCTACCATCACATGAAGAATTTTATAATAGTTTAAAAAAAGAAGATATTTCTGTAGAGGAATACAAGCGTGTCTGGGTAGTATGGAACCTGTTTAAATGCGAGAATTTAGGTCAATATTCAGACATTTATTTAAAATCCAACGTGTTACTGCTAGAAGATGTTTTCGAAAATTTCAGAAATGTTTGTATGAATGTCTATAAGCTCGATCCTGCGCAGTATTTCACAAGTCCCGGTCTTTCGTGGGATGCGGCTGCGCTCTCTGGAAAAACCCAGATTACCCTGCTTACAGACATTGATATGATACATATTCTGAAACGCGGTATTCGCGGTGGAGTCAGTCAGTGTAGCGTTAGGAAAGGTATCGCGAACAACAAATTTATCCCACATTATGACGCTTCTAAACCTACCTCTTACATCATGTACTTGGACGCTACCAATTTATATGGGGCGGCCATGTCTCAATATTTACCAACTGGTAATTTTAAGTGGTTGGAGGAGGCTGAAATTCAAAACTTAGATTACATGAACATTACAAACGATTCAAATACCAGCTACATTTTGGAAGTGGATTTAGAATATCCTGAAAATTTACATTATCTACACAACGAGCTACCCTTTTGCCCAGAATCCATCGAGCCACCAAAGACAAATTCAAAAATCTCCAAATTAATTCCAAATTTTAATAAAAAAGAAAAATACGTTATTCATTATCAAAATTTGCGACAATCACTAAATCACGGTCTCAAATTAACCAAAATTCACCGCGTCCTTTCTTTTGATCAATCACCCTGGCTAAAAAAATATATAGACATGAACACGGCATTACGAAACAAAGCTCAAAATAAGTTTGAAAAAGACTTTTTTAAACTTATGAATAATGCCGTGTTTGGTAAAACGATGGAGAACGTGGAGAAAAGGGTAGATGTTAGACTTGTTACCCACTGGGAAAATATTGGTAAGAGACTGGGAGCAGAAGCGTTAACTATGAAACCGCATTTCAAAAATCGAACAATATTTTCCGAGAATCTGGTTGCTGTACAGATGCAGAAACAGAAAGTCGTATATAATAAGCCTATTTACGCGGGCTTTGCCATTTTGGAAATCTCTAAGACAATTATGTATGACTTTTTGTACGATTATATTAAACCCAAATACGGAGATAAGGCTGTCTTGCTCTACACCGATACTGACTCGTTAATCTTGCAAATTTTACGATGATATAAAGGAAAATTTAGACAGATTTGATAAATCCAACTACCCAAAGGATAACCCACACAATGTTCCTGTAAACACATCCATCTTGGGCCGTATGAAGTATGAGTATGCAGGAAAAATTGTTTGGGAATTCTATGGAACCGGTGCGAAGGCATATTGTGTAAATGTAGACGGCGAGTTGACCAAAAAGGCCAAAGGCTTACGCTTACAGACTATAAACAGGCGGTTGACGTAGAGGGTACTAAAATATGTAGTGAAATGTCGACTTTCCGTTCTCAATTACACAATATGTATGTCGAACTTAAAAATAAGGTGGCGTTGTCACACGCGGACGACAAACGCTTCCTTATACCGGATTCCGAGTACACGCTTGCTTGGGGCCATCGAGATTTGGTATTGTACGATGAGGATTCACAGGAGAGAAAAGACTGATTATGTGTGCAGCTTTTTATGCCTCGACATTCTTTGGTAGCTAGGGGGTTGTTAGGTTAGGATATTTATTTTAGGTAAACAAATTGAATTAAAATGATTATTTATTAGAGAACCCTAATACTTTTTATCACTCATAATAGGAAAATTACTAATTACAAGCAAGCAAGCAATATTTATTATCATTGTTACTGTTAAGTTACCTTTAACCTTTCTATCTCTAATAGGAAAATTATCATTATTTAGATTTAAACATTTTTATTATAATTGTTACTATCTAGTTCCACCTAAAATCTTTTTAATATATTTTTTTTATAGACTTTTAGTCGCCAGAACTACATTTTCGGTATCTAGCTGGTATCATATTATTTTTTCCATAGGGGAATGTTGAGTAAAATAAAAAGGTTTTTATACAATAATTGTAACAAAAACAACTTTTAATAGAATTACACCATATACCTACTCTACCAAAAAAAGAAAATGTAACTTATCAGAAATTAATTTTTAATGAGAACTACATAAATACTTGGTAATTTCTGTTAAAGGAACATTAATAATATTGTTATTAATATTTGAAGTAGTACCTAGCAGAAGAGAGAAATAAAATGAATATTCCATCCACTGTGATTATAAAGTCAACAGACCCAATAGATTATCCAAATGACATGGCATTGGTTGTCATGAAACATATTTTCTCGTAAGTAGATTTTATTTGTATTATATTTGTGAGTTATATATTTCATATATACCGGGTGTCTCATAACTTATTAATCATAGAACAACTGGAGATACTAGATATTAAACTAGATCGATTATGTCATATACGTTTTTTTCAAAATGTTACTGGTTCTAGATATAAAGGGTGTTAAAAAAGTGAAAATTTTTATTCTAGAAAAAGGGGGCACAATTTGAAAACGATTCAATGTATCGAATTTTGATATGTTAGAAGTAATTAGTGGCTGCAATAATATATGCAATTGGTGGAACACTGATCTGGAAAAATCAGAGGTTGCCGGTTTAAGTCCTGCTCGGGGTTTACTTTTTCTTGAATATTCTATCTTTGTCTGATATTGTCAATAACTTCCACTAAAAATTAAAAAAAAAACATGACTTTCACTAGTATCCATATTCCAAAATTCTCCAAAACCAATATAGATTAGATTTATTTTTTTGTTCTTTCTAGCTACCAGAAATCAATCAAACTCAGAGGGGATAAGATTTTTATTTCCTTACCATATTATCCAAAAAAGGAAACTATTGAACGAAATTTTGGAAACCTACCGGTTCAATATCTAAGGACCAGATTTAAAAACGAGAAGGAGTGTGATCTATTTGGAAAGGCTCTAACCAAATTTGCCTTTAATTTCGCATCGATAGAAGCAGCATCATAATCAAAAAATCTTTTAATACTTTCCGCTTTACCGGAGCCAGAAGAACCTCTGGTAAAAAGAAAAAAGATTAACGTAATAGAAAATCTCCTACCGGTACCGCCAACAGCAACAACAACAACTGAACGGAAGAAAATAATTATCCCGGATAATGATGATGATGATGGTGATGATGTTATTTATGATGTTGATGAGGGTGATATTCCTTCATGGAAAAGTTAATTTTATTTTAAATAATATTTATTGTAAATAGTTAATTTTATTTTTAAATTAAACACACCTATTCTATTTAAAAATTTTTTTTTATTGCACTACATAATTTTTACATCATGATTTTACATAACATTATCCTTTGATATCCAACTATTGTGTTTACTGTCAAATCCTAACCATTTTACTAATACCTTATTACCTTTATGTTTTAATACTTTTTCGACTAAATAAATATAAGGATATTTAACTTTCTGCAGTTGTTGTTCATAAAAACCCCTCCCCCTTAATATCCTGTTTGGATACATCTTGTAATAAATAAGCTGTAGGATTTGTTAGTTGTACTTTTTTTATTATAAAAATTTCAGTTCACCAATTAGATTGATATTTTTTATCGAAGATATCACGTATGTTAGAAATTCTTACAAAATCACCATTTTTAAATTTTGGTTTATGTGAAAACTTAATATGACTGTAGACAGTTTTAAGTAAATGTTTTTCCTGATTTTTGGTCACTTCAGAGGGTTTCATACCTATAGTTCTATGTTTTTTTATTATTGTATTTTTTAACAATGTCAGGTAACAAATAATGCCATTTATAGGAACTATTTATATTCATTTCTTTCCAAATTATGCTTTTAAGTGTTCTGATTGCCCGCTCGACAATAGAAGCCTTTTTTTCACTAGAAGTATTGTAATGTTTTACATTGTATTTTTTTAAAATTTGTTGAAACTCCTTTGAAAGAAACTCCGTTCCTTGATCAGACTGAAGAAGTTTAGGTGAAGTTGAGTCCTTAAAAACCTTTTCCATTGCATCAGCTACTTCCTTGCCAGTTTTTGTTTTTAGGGGAAACGCTTAAAGGTACTTTGAAAAACAATTAATAACTATCTGGAGGAAATGAAAAGTTCGCTAATTTTTGCAGAAATTTTATGTCTACGAAAACATGGTTGGGGGAAGCTTCTGAAAAAAACTTTGGAACAGGACAACAGCCCTGTTCAACTAAACAGCCCTGTTTAGTTGAGCAGCTCCAGGCCAACAGCCCTGTTCAACTGAACAGCCCTATTCAGTTGAACAGCCCCAGGCCAACAGCCCTGTTTTCCAATCCATTTTCCTGAATCATTCAGAAACTGTCTAACAGGGAATGCATAATGCGGGGGTGCTCCGTCTTGCTGAAAGTAAATATTTTCTGTCCGATAACGGTCATATTCTTCTATGGCATTCGTGAAACAGGATCAGTGCTAAACAAAAAAAGGATTGTTGAAAATCCTGTAAGAAATAAAACTGTAGAAGTTGCAGTTTCGGGTCATATTGCCATCGATCAGACACTTAGCACGAGGAAAGTGTCAAATGTATAGAGTGTTTCACGTAGAACGATTTAGCGTACTTTAAAAACGCATAAGTTCCATCACTATAAAATAAAACTGGTTCATGAACTTAATGAAGACGATGAGAATCGCCATTTGCAATTTGTAAGTTAATTAGTAAAATGATCATTCGCAATCCACAATTTATTTTTAACATTTGTTTCTCCGATGAATGCACTTTTTTTCTTCACGGTACTATCAATCGAGAGAATTGCAGGTATTGGTCGGATTCCAACCCTAGAATTTTTAGAGAAGTGCATACTCAACATGCCGAAAAATTAAATGTGTGGGCTGGAATTTTTGGGGACCGTATTATTGAGCCGTATTTTATACCTGGAAATTTAACAGGTGAAATGTACCTGAACCTGTTGGAAACGACTATTAACCCTGCTTTAACGAATGCCATAGAAGAATATGACCGTTATCGGCCAGAAAATATTTACTTTCAGCAAGACGGAGCACCCCGCATTATGCGTTCCCTGTTAGACAGTTTCTGAATGATTCAGGAAAATGGATTGGAAAACAGGGCTGTTGGCCTGGGGCTGTTCAACTGAACAGGGCTGTTGGCCTGTTCCAAAGTTTTTTTCAGAAGCTTCCCCCAACCATGTTTTCGGAGATATAAAATTTCTGCAAAAATTAGCGAACTTTTCATTTCCTCCATTTGAACAGTACCTTAACGTAGCGTTTATCTGATAAAAATTTGTATTTTTAGATTTATGTTCTAGGTTGTAAGTAGAACTTTTTTTTTTTGTATGTTACATCGTTTTCGAGCAAGAAAATAAAAACATGTCGAAAAATTTGATAAATATTAAATGTTTAACCCTCTTCGTTTTAAAAAGTCATGCTTGTATCAACTTTATCGTTTTATATAAATACTGATAATCAAATATCAAAATGTACCTATATCAGAAACGGGTGACCAGAAAAACATCAGTTTTGTTAACAATGGATCAACATAATTAGGCATCATTGTGTATTAAATTTCATAATTTAGATAAATAGTTTTTGGAAAAATGTAATACAATATAAATGACTTTTTTATTAGCTCCCCCCGTATGCATGTTGTCCTTTATAGAATTAATACAATTTCGTCTTTGGTAGATACGTACATTTCTTTCTGATCTGTATATAATTTAAATGTTTATAATATTTCTCGTTACTCTAAAATTTCTACTGCTTCGGTATTCAAACTATATGTATTTTAATATTAAGGCTACCTAAAATTACATCTATTTTATGCAAAAGTTTAGTAGTATCGGGTATTTTTTACAAATGTCATAATCGAATTAATTATATGCTAAGCGCAGAATATATTTTAAAAAATGGTTACTTTCCATGCGTTGAATTGTATTTTTACTTTTATTCTGTTTCTCTACAGTACTGTGAATTCCCAAAAGGTACATTTTTAGTTTATTTAACCTGTTTAATTCTCGATGTTTGTAAATGTATATACAGGGTTAGTTGTGGGGTTCGAAACGTTCATTGAACAGGTCAATAGGTCAACAGGGTCTGAAGGCAATTTTATTTTGATCAATAGTATACACATTATGTTTGAAGGATTTAATTAATTTTTGTGAACATTCTGTAGTTTTATTGTTAAATAGACATTGGTAGTAGTCATCAAAAGTAATTGATTTTAAAGGGGTTGCTTTTATTCCTTTAGCTTTTTTAAATTCTTTATTCTGATTATTGTTTAAAACTTTATAGGTATACATTTTAGATTTTAGTCCAATAAATTCAGTCATAAAATTTCCACTGTTTTCATCTTTCATTAAACCCATTACTTTCTTATTTTTTAGGGGTATATTATAAATATTATTAGGATCGTAATTAGACGTATCAAATTTATGAATAGATGTTTGTAAATGTATATACAGGGTTAGTTGTGTGGTTCGAAACGTTCAATATTTGTTCGCTATAGATAGGTATCTTATCTTATTACACGCACATTTTTTAAATGCTTTTATTATCGATACATATTTTTAGTTCAATTTTTTTCCTAATTTATTCAGGTGCCTACATTTTATTAAATTGTCTATTGCTTCTTGTGAAAAATTTACATGAGCCTTCTCTTTAAGGAAATATTCTAAATCTTTATATAACTTAAAATAACAGCCAGTTGTTTTTTTTATTATTTATTTTTGTGAACCTATATAATGCATCATAGTATTTTCTTGTTTGAATATTAGCACTTTACTTTTCATACAGAGCAAGGTGCCTTTTCTTTTGAGAATAATATTTATTGTGAAAAATTTACATGAGCTTTCTCTTTAAGGAAATATTCTACATCTTTATATAACTTAAAATAACAGCCAGTTGTTTTTTTTTATTATTTATTTTTGTGAACCTATACAGGGTGTCCGGATAAGGATACGGAGCGGCCATATGTCGGAAACGATACGTCCCACAGATCTGAAAAAAAAGCTCTCATCATAAAAACTGCCAAGAGAAATTCATTCAAAATAATTTTAAGTTTCGGAAATTGCCGCAAGAGGGCGTAACGGCTTATTTATTTTTTAAAGTTCATTTTACGGCAAAAAATGCCACTTAACCGTAGAAAAGCAAATAAATAATTAAAATCAGTAGATTGTTTACTACAACTTTTGTTATTGTTATTTTTTTGAATCTCGCCTAATAAAGGAGTGGGGGAAGCCTTTAGGACATTTTTCAAAAACTGTCATTATGTCGTTATCCTTCAACGGATTTTCTATAACTTGGACTTGTTTGAAAGGGAATTCCTTGGAGTTTAAATAAATGATTCAGGAATTGTCACAAGTTTCCTGATACAATTTTAAGATGGCGCTGTTATTCAATCTAACTTATTTTTTTATTTTTCTCGGTATTTGCAAATTGGATGGTATAATTTTTTTCGGTAGTAATAGGAGACAATTTGCATAGGGAACGATTAGTCCAAACCGCAAATCGATATCACCAGGGGTTTAAAAGTTATTTTGATTTTTCTTTAAAAAATGATACAGTTTCCATTTACCGGTACCCGGTATACCCCTAATAAGCAAGATAACAACTAATTTCATGGCCTACTGTTTAATAAACTATAAAATTTATAATAAAAGTTTAACGAGTCAAAGAAACATCAATAACACTGAATAAAATATGAATATTATGATATGAGATTATGAAAAAGTGCACAAATCTTAAATCTATAAACAATTAGCAATTTAACAAGACAACAATAATTACAAATGTTTAAAATATTTTCCGTCACTTCCTAAGCTCTTAGTTATTCTTCTTTCAGTGAAAAACACACTTGCCTCTTGCCTCAATTTCAGCCGTGGATAAGCTTCGAACGGCATTTCAAATCCTTTCCATCATGTTTTCGCCTAAATTACAAGTTCCAAGTTGGCCATGGAAAAAAACAAATTAATAATTTATTGTGACAAGCTGTTGATAAGTTTTAAACGTCAAGCATCTTATAATATTAAGCATTGTTTTTTAGATTTATATTGCAATGCCGTTTACTAATGCAGAAGCGTATGATATTGTAGCATTTTTATTTTTAAATGCCACTTTTATTAATTATTTGTTTAATTTTTCCATACCCAGCGCATTCGCCTAACTGTACGCTTCTAGGTAGTATCATTTATAGAGGTTGCGTATATATCCATTAGCTAGTGAAGGCTCGCGCGCAGTACTTTTGTTAGGTGCGATTTGATTCCCACCGGAACTTTCTGGCATTCTTGGCGGAATGGCCGTTAAGTCGCCTTCATTTTAAAATGTGGGTCTGATTTTTTTATCAGTTTTCCTGTGCTTTTATGCATAATCATTTTCTAAACCTTCTATAGACCTGATGGTGATATAGTTGGTGTGTTTTCTGCATATATTTAGCCATATAAGTGTTTCTTCGCCATGTGCAATTCAGATATGGTGCACCCTCAGTATTGAGGTAAGATTTCTTTTAATTTTCTGGGATTTTAGGACCTTTTGGTTTATTGTGTTATTATTTGCAGGGTTGTTGTTATACGACAGGTCTGAGGACACGGCTTAATTTTGAACTGGGATTTTACCCACTCTGTATATAACTTCTACAAGGAACTTCGTGGAACTTTCCGTCCTTATTTCATACCTATTTCTTCCCCAAGACAAATGAAGTCGCTATAAGTTGATGTGTCTTCAAGTAGCTAATCTGGGTGAGGTTACCGTGACCGCCACCATCTAGGAGCTGTTAGGAGTTCCTGCCCAAAGAAAAAACTTGAGATCTAAGGCCAGTTTTTTCCTTTTATTACTATATTATTGCGTCACAATTTTATCCATACGGAATCAAGTAATTTAATTATATTTTTTACGTTATTTAATTTATTAAACTTTAAACTGTAAGCAAGTTTTCTGACGTTATTCTACGTTGCTCTATAAATGATTTTATCCGTAAAATATATACGATGTTGTACATAAGATGTACATAACGGGGGTATCTTTGGCCAAAGAAATGGGTTATGTATATACGGGGTAATGAATAAAACTTCACTTCAATGCATAAAAGGTTAAGTTATAATGCCAGATCAGAATACGTTGCAATAATTTTAATCAAACATTTTTAATTCAAGATTTTTATATCTCGAATCTTTATAATTTATTATACATGTAGACCATGCACTTTTGAAATACTATTCGCATTTTTATCCTATTATGAAGGCATTCCTTTTCATTGTAAAATCTAAATTTATTTATTTTTGCTATTAAAGCTTGATTGAAGTATATCTCAATGTGTTACCTTCTTTAAACTTATTTTAACATCTGCGTCCTAGAGAGTCCGATTTCTCAGTTAAAAACTCTCACACCCTTATTGGAAAACTGAGTGGCGCCCTATGAAAGTGCAAGTTGTCCTATCTCATGACCAACAACTGTTCTCCGATGAAAAGCTGCCGTCAGCAAGTGCTATAATTTTGGAAAACTTTAAGTTTCCCCAAATTGTAGTCACATAAAATAGCGCCCAAGAGCGTGGGGCACGACTGCTTGCACTCGTGTATTTTTTATATTTTTTTGAGATTCACTTCAATCTGATTTTCTTTTAAAATTATATTTCAGGTTAATTATTTTCAAAAATTCATACAATTATACCCCATAATTTATTTTTCAAAATGTATCCCTGATCACTGTATCTAGCAGTTTTAATTCTGTCCTCTTCTATTGTTCATTCTCTTACTCCTGCCTACAGACAGAAAAAAAAGAATGGTAGCTACTTTTTATAGACAACGATATACGTATGCCCGATATGGTTTTATCTATTTTCGAATATAAATCGGCTATTAATTAACGATAATTTTTTGTTGAACTTATTACCATTACCCAATAATTATAATAGTATTATACCTAAAGGCATAAAGTACATTTTGATTTTGTTTAAAATAGAATAAAGTAAAATACGTTTTTAAAATCTATAAATTTACAGACGACGCGACGCGGGTTCGTATAGCAACAAAAAACGGTACCGAGTTTTTATTACAGTAAAGATAAGGTGATAGAAATCATTTCTCATTATTTTCAGACTGTACATTTCCGAACATTATTAAATATTAAAACTTCTTTTTTGCAATAATTATATTTTGAATCGAGGTTAAGATTTTTAAAGGCAGGTTCTTTTGTTTTTTTTTGAGTCTTTATTAATTAGCTTGGGAATGATATTTATGCCCGCAAAATAGATTTTTGTTTAGCTGGCATGATAATACACGGTGCGCGAATATACTAAGGAAAGAAAATTTAAACATTTAGAAGAATACCTATTCTGAATATCTATGTCTGCGTTTATTTTTTCTTTTCAAAATTTTTTTATCTGGATGGTTAACCGCTGTTAGCTGATATAAAAATTTTGAATAAAATTTTAAGCCGCGTTATATTTTATTTCCCTGGTTCAATTTGAATATTTTGGAATTGAAATGGATCTATCTTTTGGTTGCAATCATCTCCTCGATTACGAACTCGATTATGAGCTTGCAATACGTGCAATAATTTCGACCCGTAATGTTGGAGAGAAAAGAAAAATTTTAGGAAAACTTTTGAGGAAAGAGGTAGCTAGTGCTCGACCGGGAAGTCAGATTAATCTCGAAGCTTATACGTATGATTTTAGAATAGAGGAACAAGCCATCAATCGTAGTATACTTTCTATTTCTGATGCTATAACTGATTTCGAGGGTACCATTACTGATTCCGGGTTTTCGCGCATTAAATCTAGAATTAATCATCTTATCGGTAGAGTTAAGCGTATTATAATTCCAGACATTGATCCAGACGATATTGTCAAATTTCAAAACGAGTCATATGCATCATGCATTAAGTTGGAAGCAGATCTGGATGATAGAATCATTGGTGATCCGTCATCACAAGCTACCACATCATTTTTTTCTCAGGCGACAACCCCTCCTGTCGTTAACTTAAATCCGGTTATTTCTTGTTCTGCAAATAAGCAACCCATTTCTACATGGGGAATTAAATTCAACGGTGATCCTAAAAGAATATTTTACTTTTTGGAACGTGTAACTGACTTAGCGCAAGCACGGGAAGTTACCAACGATCAGTTATTTAATTCGGCCGTGGAATTTTTTATTGGAGACGCGTTTATCTGGTATCGAAGTATTAAGTCGACCGTCACTAACTGGGATTCGTTGGTTCAACAATTAAAGAAAGATTTTTTGCCGCCATTCGCTGATGACGAAATTTGGGAATCAATTAGACAAAGGAGACAGAGAAAAAATGAGTCTGTTACTATTTTTGTCGCGCAACTAGAAAATTTATTTAGTCGGTTAGCTACACCTTCGGCAGAGGTCACAAAATTAAAATATATAAAAAAAAATTTGTTACCTGAATATATCAGTCAACTTGCCTTACAAACAATTGATTCTGTGGCATCACTACTAGCTTTATGTAAAAAGCTTGAAGAAGCTTCGTATATTAACTCGCGTAAATCAACGCAACAAGTTTCATATTTAGGTAATTCTCATTCTTCAGAACCTAGTCATGGTAGTCATAAATTTTCAAAATTTAATAGGCATAATCCAAGAACATACTCGTCTCGTCCCAGTGAAAGAGACAATAATATGATTTAATCGGAGAGGACAGGAAGGGCTCCGTCAATAAAAATAAAGTAGTTTGTTTTAACTGTCGTCTACCCAATCATATATATAGTGACTGTAGAGAGAAAAGAAAAACTTTTTGTTATAAGTGTGGCGAGCCTAATGTTAAAATTTCATCTTGCCTGACGTGTACAAAAAACTGATTTGCTCAATGTCTGCAAGTGGTCAAGGCATTGCGATTTCTTATCAAAAAGCCACTCATAAGCACAGTTTTTTCAGTAAAGCAGATTGGACTTGTTGGCTTAATACTGTTTCTAAGTTTTTTAAAGCCAAAAATAATAAAATTTCTGAAATTTCTCCACTATTTTTGAATAAAGAGTCTGACAATAGGCCATATCTTTTAGTTCAATTGTTTGATCAGGATATAAGTGTTTTATTTGATTCAGGTGCTAATTCTTCTATAGCAGGAGCAGAAGGACTAAAAATATTGAAGCATTTTAAAATTAGGATAAATCCAGCGTCAGTCAAAAATATTGTTACAGCTGACGGGACTTCTCAGAAAATAAGCGGTGTTGCCGACTTGCCAATTTTTATTGATAATTCCTGCCAAGTTATCAAGGTATTAGTTGTCCCTTCTGTTACTCATTCTTTTATATTCGGTAGTGATTTCGCTAGGAACTTTAATTTACTGGTCGATTTTAGGAATAATAGTTGGTTTATTCGGAATAATGATTTAAAAATCGATACAACTTCCAGAATAAGTAAAGATACTCGTATTCCTAAACTTTGCACATGAAATGATTTAACGCCTACTCAAAGATTGGAGGCTCAAAATATTTTGGATTTGTTTGGGGAGGTTGATAGTAAAGATAGGTTAGGGAGGACGAATAAAACTAAACTTACTATAGATACCGGCGATAGCCTACCTTTTAAGAAAAAACCTTATTTACTTTCCCCTTATATGCAGGAAATTTTAAATAAAGAGTTAGACTCTATGATTAAGTTGGGTGTTGTTGAAGAATCTTAAAGTCCTTGGAGTTCTCCCACCCTATTAGTTAAAAAACCAGATGGTGAATATAGATTTTGCTTTGACGGACGTTTTCTTAATAATGTGACTAAGTATGATAGCTTTCCATTACCTCATGTGGACCGCATTTTAAATAATTTACGCAATGCTAAATTTATCTCTTCCATTGATCTGAGAAAAGCATTCTGGCAAATTCCCTTGGATAATACTTCCAAAGAAAAGACAGCTTTTTCTGTAATCGGTCGTGGACATTTTCAATTTACCGTGGTACCTTTTGGACTGTGCAATGCTGCACAAACTCAGCAAAGATTAGTGGACTCAATTTTTGGCCCTAAGTATGAACCGCATATATTTTCTTATCTTGATGATATTTTACTTTGTTCTCCTACTTGGGAACATCATGTAGAGCTATTAGGTACTGCAAAAAAATTACTTACGGACGCAGGACTTACCATTAATCTTAAAAAATGTCAATTTTTCAGAACGTCACTGAAATATTTAGGTTTCATTGTGGGTAATAACTCGTTAGCTACAGACCCTTGTAAGGTTGACTGTATGGTAAACTACCCTCGCCCTCGTACCTCAACAGAAGTTAAGCGATTCATTGGAATGTGTTCGTGGTATCGACGGTTCATAAAAGATTTTTCTTCCCTTGTAAGTCCCCTAAATGCTCTTCTCAAAGGCAAAAAGAAAAAAGAAGCTATTAGCTGGAGTGAGGAAGCGGAAGACGCCTTTTTATGTATTAAACGAAAATTGGTTAGTGCGCCTATTTTGACACAACCAGATTTTGGCCAAAAGTTTTATGTCCAAGCCGACGCGTCAGACGTGGGTATAGGTGGTATGTTGACTCAGTTTTTAGATGGCGAAGAAAAGGTTATCGCTTATGCGAGCCGTACCTTGTCTCGAGCAGAAAGGAATTATTCGGTGACCGAACGGGAATGTTTGGCAGTAATATTCTGCATAGAAAAGTTTAGGCCTTGGATAGAAGGTACGCGTTTTACCGTGATTACCGATCATTTCAGTTTGCTCTGGCTTAACAACCTAAAAACTCCATCAGGTAAACTTAGTCGATGGTTGCTTAGATTGAGACAGCATACTTTTGATCTACAGCATAGAAAAGGCTCCATGCACCTTGTCCCAGATGCTCTGAGTCGTATACCTTATTCTCTTCCTGATAATATGGATATTGACACCCCATCTACTTAACAAAGTTTACCCTTACAAGTATCTTCATTATCTATTGATCTCACTTCCCTAGATACCTGGTATGTCTCCCTTCGGGACAATATTCGCAAAAACCCTGCGAACTACCCACAATGGCGGGTTGAAGGTGAAATAGTTCAGAAATTCATTCCTTGCTCTTCTTATCCGTTTAATAAGCGAGAGTGGAAACTGTTAGTTCCAAAAAGTCAACGTCTTAAAATTATTAAGGATTGTCACTTACCTCCCACCAGTGGACATTTTGGTTTTCGAAAAACCTTGTATCGGATACAAGAAATGTATTATTGGCCCCTGATGAGGTTAGATGTTTTAAAGTTTATTCGTGGATGTTTAGTGTGCGGTGCACAGAAACATTCAAATTTACCGAAGATTGGCACTATGGGAAAGGAAAAAGTAGTTGACTTGCCCGGTCAAATTTTGTCTCTTGATTTTATAGGTCCCTTTCCACGCTCAAAAAGAGGTAATAAATGGCTCCTAGTGGTTACTGATTGGTTTTCTAAGTACTCCTTCATTTTTCCACTTAGGGATTCTAAATCGAATCTTATGGCTGACTGTTTGGAGAATCAAATTTTTCTTATATTTGGTGTACCTCAGATTCTTATCTCTGATAATGCTCCAAATATTTCCGGTCATCAACTCAGAAATCTATGTGAGAAGTATAAGGTTAAACAGTGGTTTACTCCTTTTTACGCACCACAGTGTAACTTTGTTGAGAGAACTAATAAAACTATCACTCTATCCGCTGTTACATAGACAAACATGAGGATTGGGATTTACATATTGCTGAAATTAGACAAGCTATTAATACTTCAATTCACGAGGTAACTGGTTATCCTCCTACATATCTTATGTTTGGGCGACATGTTCCCTCATCTGGAGAATATTATGACAATCCTCCTCAGGATCAATCCATAGAAATTTTACCTGGTGATCGTAATACTTATGCCGAAAATTTGGTTGAGTTTCGTAACTTGTTTGTTGACATACGTCAGAAATTGCACTCAGCGTATGAAAGGAATTCAAAAGCCTATAATCTCCGGAAACGGGATGTAAGTTTCGCTGTTGGTGAAAAAGTGTGGCGTCCAAACAAAGTGTTGTCCAGCGCAGCGAATAAGTTTGCTGCGAAGCTCAGTCCAAAACATATCTTATCTATTGTATCTTAAAAATTGTCTCCATTAGTCTATGAATTAAAAAATGTCGACGGTTCTAAAGCCGGCAAGTGGCATGTAAAAGACATGTTACCTTATCGTGGCTCTCCTGCTGACGCAGAAGATGACCAAGAATCTCTTACCTTATGAGGTTTGCTTACCTTTAGTTTACTTTGAAAAGTCGTTGGACTTATTTTTATCTTTATCTTAACCTATAAAAAAAAATAGAATTTACCTTGCCTTATGTTTTTATTTAAGTTACTTTTTACCTACTTTAGCTTAGCTTTTGGGTGAAAAGAAAAATTATTATTTTATTTTTGGTTTCTTTTACGATATTAAATTATTATTCTTTCTTCCTTGGAAGGAATTATCAACTTAAGGCTGGTTAGAACTGATGCACGAGGGCGTAGCCGCAACTTCAGTTCATACAATATTGCCTGACGTTGAAGTGGTTTCATTGTTTTGTAACCAAGACATTCACTTGTTTGTCAACCACGAGGAAATCTTATAAAAAAAAAATGTATGCGAATTTTTTAATGGGTGTCAATCTCTTTCTCGTTGCTTTTTGCTATAAGAATGGTTCGTCCATTTTTATAAGTTATTGGGGTGTACATAAGTATTATATATATTATTGTAGGTAATTATTGCTATACAGTGAAGTAGTCATATTTATCTAGTATTTTCGTTAATTGTCAGACTTTAGCAGACCTTCCTATTTGGCGACCTCAACCGATTCGTGACCTATACCGACTTTGACCTACCAATTGTGACCTTCTTTACGAACGAGTGATACACGATAGTTATCAAAATACTAAAAGTTTTGACAACATGGCAATGAGTACATAAGTTTTGACTACTAAGTACTACCTATGATGTAAATAAAAAAAAAATAAATAAATAAAAAAATTAGAGGTTGCAAATAAAACCCTTAATTTTTCTCTTGGAGGGAGACAGTGTAGCATTTTTATTTTTAAATGCCACTTTTATTAATTATTTGTTTAATTTTTCCATACCCAGCGCATTCGCCTAACTGTACGCTTCTAGGTAGTACCATTTATAGAGGTTGCGTATATATCCATTAGCTAGTGAAGGCTCGCGCGCAGTACTTTTGTTAGGTGCGATTTGATTCCCACCGGAACTTTCTGGCATTCTTGGCGGAATGGCCGTTAAGTCGCCTTCATTTTAAAATGTGGGTCTGATTTTTTTATCAGTTTTCCTGTGCTTTTATGCATAATCATTTTCTAAACCTTCTATAGACCTGATGGTGATATAGTTGGTGTGTTTTCTGCCTATATTTAGCCAAATAAGTGTTTCTTCGCCATGTGCAATTCAGATATGGTGCACCCTCAGTATTGAGGTAAGATTTCTTTTAATTTTCTGGGATTTTAGGACCTTTTGGTTTATTGTGTTATTATTTGCAGGGTTGTTGTTATACGACAAGTCTGAGGACACGGCTTAATTTTAAACTGGGATTTTACCCACTCTGTATATAACTTCTACAAGGAACTTCGTGGAACTTTCCGTCCTTATTTCATACCTATTTCTTCTCCAAGACAAATGAAGCCGCTATAAGTTGATGTGTCTTCAAGTAGCTAATCTGGGTGAGGTTACCGTGACCGCCACCATCTAGGAGCTGTTAGGAGTTCCTGCCCAAAGAAAAAACTTGAGATCTAAGGCCAGTTTTTTTCCTTTTATTACTATATTATTGCGTCACAATTTTATCCATACGGAATCAAGTAATTTAATTATATTTTTTACGTTATTTAATTTATTAAACTTTAAACTGTAAGCAAGTTTTCTGACGTTATTCTACGTTGTTCTATAAATGATTTTATCCGTAAAATATATACGATGTTGTACATAAGATGTACATAACGGGGGTATCTTTGGCCAAAGAAATGGGTTATGTATATACGGGGTAATGAATAAAACTTCACTTCAATGCATAAAAGGTTAAGTTATAATGCCAGATCAGAATACGTTGCAATAATTTTAATCAAACATTTTTAATTCAAGATTTTTATATCTCGAATCTTTATAATTTATTATACATGTAGACCATGCACTTTTGAAATACTATTCGCATTTTTATCCTATTATGAAGGCATTCCTTTTCATTGTAAAATCTAAATTTATTTATTTTTGCTATTAAAGCTTGATTGAAGTATATCTCAATGTGTTACCTTCTTTAAACTTATTTTAACATCTGCGTCCTAGAGAGTCCGATTTCTCAGTTAAAAACTCTCACACCCTTATTGGAAAACTGAGTGGCGCCCTATGAAAGTGCAAGTTGTCCTATCTCATGACCAACAACTGTTCTCCGATGAAAAGCTGCCGTCAGCAAGTGCTATAATTTTGGAAAACTTTAAGTTTCCCCAAATTGTAGTCACAATATGTTGAATATGTATTTTCAATCTCTTGAAAATGCTGTAATAGCGTCGCGAGAGTATGCAATGCGATTTCCACAAAGAAGACACTATTCTCGAGAAGTATTCTCAAGATTAGCTCGACGATTAAGAGAAACTGGTAATGTGCAGCCCATTCAACGACCCTTACGCATTCGTAGGACACGTAATGAGGTAAATATTATCAACGTTTTGGCTTACGTTCAATACGATCCCACTTTAAGCACCAGAAAAATTTCCCTTGACTTGGGGGTTCCAAAAACCAATGTCCACGAGATTTTACAAACTAATAGTATGCACCCTTACCACATCGTTTTACACCAGGCATTGAACGATACTGATTATGATCGTCGATTGGATTTCTGTCACTGGCTATTAAATATGATTAGGGAAAATCCAAATTTTCTTTCACGGATATTATGGACAGACGAGGCCACTTTTACTAACGCTGGGGGTGTAAATTTGCATAATATGCACTATTGGTCTGAGCAAAACCCTCATTGGATGAGGCAAGTAGATTTTCAAAACCGCTGGAGTTTAAATGTTTGGTGTGGGATCTTGGAAGGAAAAATTATCGGTCCCCATTTTTTTGACCAAACCCTTAATAGAGCAAGATTTTTAGATTTATTGGCCACTTTCCTTCCACCTCTTTTGGAAGAAGTCTCCTTACAAACGAGAACAAACATGTGGATCCAACTTGATGGTTGTCCGGCGCATTACTATCGTAACGTACGCCAATACCTAGAAGAGCAATTTGCGCATCGTGTAATTGGAAGAGGAAGCTTGTTTCCCTGGCCGGCTCGTTCACCGGATCTTACTTGTCTTGATTTTTACCTATGGGGTAGGTTAAAAGATCTGGTTTTCCAAGAGAGACCAACAACAAGGGAAAACATGATGGTAAGGATAACAAATGCCGTTAGAAACTTATCCACGGCTGAAATTGAGGCAGCCGTATTATCAACTAACAGAAGAATAATTAAGTGCTTACAAAATGACGGAAAACATTTTGAACATTTGTAATTATTATTGTTGTCTCGCTAAATTGCTAAAAAAATTGTTTCTAGTTCTAAGATTTGTGCACTTTTTCATAGTCTAAGTCTCATAATATGATATTATCATAATATTCATATTTTATTCAGTGTTATTGATGTTTCTTTGACTCGTTAAACTTTTATTATAAATTTTATAGTTTATTAAACAGTAGGCCATGAAATTAGTTGTTATCTTGCTTATTAGGGGTATACCGGGTACCGGTAAATGGAAACTGTATCATTTTTTAAAGAAAAATCAAAATAACTTTTAAACCCCTGGTGATATCGATTTGCGGTTTGGACTAATCGTTCCCTATGCAAATTGTCTCCTATTACTACCGAAAAAAATTATACCATCCAATTTGCAAATACCGAGAAAAATAAATAAATAAGTTAGATTGAATAACAGCGCCATCTTAAAATTGTATCAGGAAACTTGTGACAATTCCTGAATCATTCATTTAAACTCCAAGGAATTGCCTTTCAAACAAGTCCAAGTTATAGAAAATCCGTTGAAGGATAACGACATAATGACAGTTTTTGAAAAATGTCCTAAAGGCTTCCCCCACTCCTTTATTAGGCGAGATTCAAAAAAATAACAATAACAAAAGTTGTAGTAAACAATCTACTGATTTTAATTATTTATTTGCTTTTCTACGATTAAGTGGCATTTTTTGCCGTAAAATGAACTTTAAAAAATAAATAAGCCGTTACGCCCTCTTGCGGCAATTTCCGAAACTTAAAATTATTTTCAATGAATTTCTCTTGGCAGTTTTTATGATGAAAGCTTTTTTTTCAGATCTGTGGGACGTATCGTTTCCGAGATATGGCCGCTCCGTATCCTTATCCGGACACCCTGTATAATGCATTATAGTATTTTCTTGTTTAAATATTAGCACTTTACTTTTCATACAGAGCAAGGTACCTTTTCTTTTGAGAATAATATTTATAGGCTCGGCCTTAAACTATAATTATGTTTTATTCTTTTATCAAATTAGAATATGAAATATGCAAAGTATTTCTACCATGCTGTATACAGTGTGCTCTAGTAAACCGTAGTTTTATGGATATTGCTATATACAACTGTGTTGATAAATAATATACAGACTTGAATATCCTTGAATGTTTATTGAAAATTTTGAATGATACTTTCATTATTTACTAACCGATCAAGCGTACAAAAGAGAAGAAAAACAAGAGTTTCTCATATACCGGCGCCATCTGTATGCTAGTAATATTTATAATTTGTATGGGCGTCTGGTACCAATCTCGTGAAGTAATAAAGGTTTTAGGGAATGGAATTTAGGTCACCCTGTCTACAGTCATGGCGGCGTTAAGTTCATCCTGTATTCTCTTGACTGCCTTAGTACAAAATGTGTTTTACGTTTACGCTCCGTATAATGTATTGAATGCATCGGTAATGTTGGGAACCCCGCCCTTTTCTACAAACAACACATGGCTTCAAATGACATATGAACAAATTGATAATAGACATACGGCTGTTTTTAAATCAAACGCTCCAACAGTTGGTGATTTACGATATAAGGTTAGGTTTCAGTTTAGAGACCTGACTTTTGGCGAAACCGAGTGGAGGACGCTAATAAACCAAAATGCTTCTCACAATTCTCCAATAGTGGATGGATATGCTGGAACACATGGTGTGCTTAGTTTAATTGTATTTATATGTGTATCTTGTACCATTTTACTAATTAATCTATTGCATACCTTTATTAAGTCAAGGTATAAATAAATAAATATTTTTATTACTATTCTAACGAGAGAAGACTAATAAAAATGATTAATGGTTCACAATTATGTTTATTATACATGTTATATACGTTACCCCTGTATATCTTTTATAATATTATAAGTCACTTATCTATACAGGATGCACGTGTTTATCAAACCTATCATATTACTGATAAAGTATTAAGAAAACTAACTACGTGATCAAAACTGCTGACACAAAATGAACCAGATCAGCATTGCACCTTTTATAAACACGCTCATCCTAGAAACAGTTCAGTTCAGATTAATCTAGGTAGTAGTAACTTTTTTTGTAATAATTATTGTTGGTCGTAAGAATAAAATTCTTTTTTAAAACTTCGTTTTTGCTTGCCACGATACAACAATTGGCGCAGTCGGTAGGATATCGTGTTGAACGCGTATTCCGCGGTGAATTCCAATTCTTTACAAACAAGAACCAGTTCCAAAGTGTTACAATTAACTTAACAGTATTTTACTGGACCAAACCAGTAATTTCAAGTCCAAAGAAGGAAGAAATACAGAAGCACACTAGTTTAAAAGGGTCCAAAGAGACCAACGGGTTAAAGTAACCCATCTTCAGAAAAAGAAGAAACAAAAGTAGGTTAAGTCTCCTCGACGAACTTCATTGTAGAACAAGTGGCCTGCGGGCAAGATCTAACTACTGGGTCCTTTCCTCTCAAACTTTCTACACTTTTTACACTTGACACATCAGTCACGTGACTTATGTATGCAAAATATTCAGGAATGGCACGTGGCAACTGTCAATTTTTACACTGAGTATAAAAGTGTAGAACAAATGAAATACCTAAATATTTTACAGACTATAAAAATTTACGTTACCTATAATACATTCCAGATAAAGATATTTTTTGGTTTTAGTTTTAATGCTCTATTTTATGCCTTAAGTTTAAACATTTTTTAAATTTTACCAAAGTTTTACAATTTTGCTTATTGAAGTTATAGACAATATAATTCAAATGGAGTTTTATTTCTATTTGTAAATATAAGAAAAATATCTATTTTTGCATAAAAAGGAGGAATAAAAAAAATATTTTTATTAAATAATATAAAAGTGTCCCCGCGCGCAGTTTTATTCAGTGTCCCGCTTTTTTCACTAGCAAATCCCGCTAAACGCGCTAATTTTTTTTTATATTTTTGTGTACATGTCGTTGATTTAATGACATAACTGTCCCAGCAAAGAAATATATTTTCCATAAATATTCTAAATAAATAGGATAGTTCCTTTTTAAACAGTATAGCTTTTAAGGTTATTTATTATACATATAAGTTGTGTCCAAACTAAATTAAGTGTTTGTTTTTTACGGTCAGACGTGTCAGATTGATCGGACATATTTTTAATCACGTGCGATCTCAGATACAAATATCATATACAGGGTGATTCAAAAGTACTTTGACAAACTTCGGGAGGTAATTGCCGGCAACATTTTACGATAAAAAGTTCATATAAACAGTGGTCCTTGGCGACTTCGTTACGGAGATACAGGGTGTTGAAATGTTAGTAGAAATAGTAATAATTTTTAAATAACTCCTTAACGTGTCATTTCTTTTTTATGAAATTTAGTGAACTAAATAAGCATCTAAGAACACTTATTTTCAAAGTACAACAGGTTCGTAAATTTAACCAGTGGCGTCGGTACAAAATGTTGATATCATATTTTTTGTGAAAACTATGCTACACCACACACTTATTTTATTTTAACTTTTTTCTTATGAATTTCCCCTTTATTTACAACAAAAAAGATCACGTGTGTTTTTTTGATACGAGGGGCGGTTTAAGGGTAAACAATTATTTATTTGACTATACACAAATATTCAAAAATGTGAGATTTATTTAATTTAATTAAATAAATAAGTACCGACGTCACTGTTTAAATTTACGAACGTGTTGTACTTTGAAGATAAGTGTCATTAGATGCTTAAATAATTCACTAAATTTCATAAAAAAAAATAAAAAATTATTACTTACTATTGCTTCTAACATTTCAACACCCTGTATCTCCGTAACGAAGTTGCCAAGGAAAATAATTATTATAAATAATAATTAAAAATAAAGGGGAAATTCATAAGAAAAAAGTTAAAATAAAATAAGTGTGTGGTGTAGCATAGTTTTCACAAAAAATATGATATCAACATTTTGTACCGACGCCACTGGTTAAATTTACGAACCTGTTGTACTTTGAAAATAAGTGTTCTTAGATGCTTATTTAGTTCACTAAATTTCATAAAAAAGAAATGACACGTTAAGGAGTTATTTAAAAATTATTACTATTTCTACTAACATTTCAACACCCTGTATCTCCGTAACGAAGTTGCCAAGGACCATTGTTTATAAGAACTTTTTATCTTAAAATATTGCCGGCAATTACCTCCCGAAGTTTGTCAAAGTACTTTTTAATCACCCTGTATATCTGAGAAATAAAAGAACGGTTGAAGCTGTCGGACAAGTCTGACGGAAAAAACAAACACGCCTAATATATAACCTAAAATTTTTCCATTTTCCAACATTTTCAGTTAGCTCTAAGTTGACAAAAATTTTTTTCCAGAAAACGACATCACGGATAAAGAAACGTTTATTTTATTGCATACTGACAAGGATATTATCAAAACTTTAATACCCAGCTGTGGGAAAGGTTGAGATTTATGGAAAACTACAGCACCCTTGAAGTAAGTATATCAAAATACATATCTATACTAATATATAAAATCCTTTGGTCACTGACTGACTCACTCATTCATCACGATCCTGCCTAAACCGCTAGACAAAGAAAGCTGAATTTCGGCACACAGGTTGGTTTTAGGGTGTAGGGTTTCGATAAGAAAATTTTTATAAAAATCGAGTTCTAAGAGGTTAAAACCACCTCCTAAAAATAAAAATTTTTATCTCAGAAAGTACCTATTCACTTTTTTGAAAAACTGTGAAACACATCAATTTTATTTTATTCGTTTACATAGTAAGCCATTTTTTTCTATATTCAAGGGGATAATGCAGGGGGGGGGGAGTGAAAACTACCCTGTATTAAGTGCACCTCATCGGCTTTACACAGAAAGCTGTATTTTGGCATACAGGTTTACTTTTTTGAAAAACGGTGAAACACGCCAATTTCATTTTAATTTTTTACACCGTAATTTATGTTTTTTTATATTCGAGAGGTTAGTGCAACGAGGTGAAAACTACCCCTTAAATATAAAAATAATTTTTATCTCAAAAAGTTTTTATTTTTTTGGATAACGGTGAAACATGCATGTCAATTGTATATTAGTTTTTTACATAGTAAAGCATTTTTCTGTATTTGGGGAGGTAACGCTATGGGGTGAAAACCACCCCTTATTTAAATATTTGATAAAAATCCTATCACGGACAAAATCTGTTTACAAATATAACTCTTCCTAAGCATTTCAATTCCTACGCATTTCAAGCCGGCCGCGTAGGTGGGCGGGGCATTGCTAGTTATAGTATATATTTGTAACCAGAAGAATGTAGGTTAGGTACCCATGTTTTATACACTGATTTTCAAACTAGAATAGATTGTGATTTTTTTGTTTTTTAATAAGAGAGCTTTCTCCAGCCCGGCCAGTAGCACGACCTGGAACAAATTGATGAAGAGAATGTAAAAATTTTGGCAACTTATGACTCCAATGACACTGAAAATATTGATGCTTTTCTAATGCCTCCGCCACCAAAAATAGGTTAAGATAATTTAAGTATTAATAATTCCTATACCATATTTGATTAATAAATCAATATTTTGAGAAATTTTGTTACCTTTAAGTGAGCTAAGGGCAAAGAGTTCTTGCATCATAAAGTACTGCAAGATTGATATATAATTAAAAATTAAAGCATGGCATAATATTTTTTTTACAGCCAAAACTGATGCGAACATTCTCATTGAGGTGCTTAATCAATCTTCACTGAAGAGTGTGTTTAAAAATGTAAGTTGTCACGCATTTATTTTATTTTAAAACTAACTTAGGGAGTTAAAACACTTTCAGTTTTATCTTTTATGTTTTAGGGTTTGGAAGCTTTTTTACAAAGGTCCGTGGTAGGCAAGTCGATTTTGGCCCATAAAAGTAAATTAAATAAAGCATTAAGAAAAGGATTAGTTGATTTGATTGTGGACTATTTATTAGAAAAATATCAGCCTCCAAAACAGTAAGTACTACTTGTGGAAAATATCGGTTCTTGCAATAGTGTAAAAATTACATTAATTTCCGACGTTTCGCCTGCGCTTGCTCGATACACCTTAAGAAATCTTTACTATTCGAAATTAGAATACTGAATATCACCATTCTAATCTCCACTGCAGGCGAAACATCGGACACCAAGTCCATTTTGACTCGGTCTTAGCCCAAGAACCATGATTTCCCAAATTAATTTTTTACTATTTTACAGAGAGGCACCCCAATGCGATTTTATGGCTATTGCAAAAGAAATTGAATTCATTTTTTCCGGAGAAATAGCTTCAATATATTTTAGAGCATATAAGCCCAAAGATGAAAATATTGACAAACATCAGTGTGCTGGAAAACTCTGGTCCAAATGCAACAATAAAAAACGCGTGTTATCCAAGTTAACAGCAGATACCGACAAAGGTTAGTGGAATTGAATTGAATAAAAGTATCTTCTCGTAATTCTCCAATTATTTGATTTTTTACTCCCGCAATGTTTCGATTAGTATCAATTTGTGTTATGGATGACCTGATAAACACTGTTCAATATATTCAGTAAAATGAGCTATGCTATACTTAAACATATAACTAGCTCATATGGATAAACTATGAGACACTTAATCAGGAAGAATATATTATGTAAACAATTAATAACATTTTTAGGATCGGTAAAGCCTTCTGAAGAAACATACGAACCTTTTGGTAGTGAAATTATTGCCCTAGAATATCTGAGATACAATATTACACCATATGAAGAAATAAAACAATACTGGAATTTAACATACACAGTAGGGTGGTTCGAAAAAAACTTTTTTTCGAATTTGATAATGGCCCGGGTGGCAAAAGTTGCCATTCATAAAAGTAAGTTTTTTGTCAAATTTTTTTTTTAAATTAACCCCTTCAGGTGCCCCAACACCCTCAAAAAAATTAAAAAAAAAAAAATCCGATACGGCCCTATGTGTAAACTCTTCTTGAATGTTTAAAAAGTGTGTGTTTAAAAATTGGAGGTTCTCGGAACATTTTTGGAGGTGCCCCAGTTAAGTAAAAAATATGTGTTTTCATTTATTCTGACTTTCAAATATATTTTGGTTACTTTTCACGTTATTTCGTTTTATTCAAGTTAATTAAATCTCTGTAGCTAAAAATGTTATAATAACTATTGTTTCTTTTGTTTCAGATACCAAACAAAGTAAAATGAGTGCAAAAACTCCTACCAGGAAAACCACCCTTTGTCCTATCTTTGAAACCCCTGCCGAGATGTCCCAGCTAAGACTTCCCACAAATGCGGATATAATGCGACACTACTTGTTTGTCAGGAATGAGAAAAAAGGCATTATGGCAGGCAAAGATCAACCAGCTTTAATAATAGCAACAGAAACTGCAAACACCATAGTGGACATCTGGAAGAAGTCATCGGTTCCAACAATTACATTTAAAAAAGTTACTGAGAAAATAAAAAAATTGAATACTGACTATAGGACTCTACTCAAACCATATAAGGGCATACAGCAATCTGAAAGCTACACAAAGAAGCTCAGAGATTTAAAACTTAGCTGGGAGGAAACTCTCTTTGATATTGCTAGTTGTAAATGTAAAGACCTCAACGATTGGCATTGTTCCAAAGAGAAGAAAATTCCAGCACAAGAAAGGGAATTTGTAATAGATCAGCGAACTACCAGAAACCTAGTCATAGCATCAATTGATGTAGCATCCTCCAGGAAAATAGCAAAAAGAAACCAAAGACAGATGGAACGATCCCAAGAACCCGAACAACAATTTGAAAAACGCCCAAATTTAAATTCTAAAAATACTGCATCTGGGCCAGGAGACTCTGAAAATGAGACTAGGAATGATCCTGGAAAGTTACCTGACTCTGATCCCCAGCCCTCTTGTTCTTTCACAACTGAAGACGTTACAAAATTGCAAATGAGGGTAAATCTCACAACTTTTGCTAGGTAGTGCGATCGTTACGGTGTTTCAGACAGAAGCGCTGCATCACTTTCTTCCGCTCTGTTACAAGATTTGGGCATCATTAATGAACAGGACACTTCTAAAATAATAGATCGAAATAAAGTTCGTCGGGAAAGGGAAAAGCACAGGAAAGAATTGCAATATAAGAACATGGAGGCAGTAAAAGCGTTGTATTTTGATGGACGGAAGGATAAATCCCTGACACAAACTAAGAAGGGCGATAAGTATTACTATAGTACCATCACAGAGGAGCATATATCCTTGGTAAAAGAGCCAGGTTCCATTTACCTCGGCCATTTAACCGTATCGTCTGGATCAGCTGTCGTCATCAAAGATGCCATATTGAATTTCTTTAATAGAAAAGAAGTATCGATTGAATCGTTAATAGCAGTTGGATGTGATGGCACTAACGTTAACACAGGAACAAACGCAGGAATAATAAGACTCCTAGAAATTGCCCTAAATCGTCCTCTTCAATGGTTCATTTGCATGTTGCATCTAAACGAACTTCCCTTACGTCACCTTTTAATTCAACTTGATGGTGTTACTCAAGGTCCGAAAGCATTCTCTGGTGCCATTGGAAAAGCAATACAAGCTTGTGAAACCCTCCCTCTAGTCAGATTCTCGAAAATTGGGAGTAACACCATTCCTGATTTAGATAGAAATATTTTGAGTACTGATCAGCAATATTTGTACGATATGTTGCATGCAGTATCATCTGGAGAATGCAGCAAAGACCTTGCGAGGATTAAACCAGGACCAGTCGTACATTCAAGATGGGTGACAACGGCGAGTAGAATCCTTCGGTTATATGTCGCATCGGAGCATCCCACGGAAAATTTGGTACACTTAGCTACATTTATCGTGAAAGTATATGGTCCATTATGGTTCAATATCAAATGTAAGCCATTGTGTACTGAAGGTCCACGACATTTGTGGAGATTGATTGCATATTCAAGATATATGCCGACTGATTTAAGGGAGATAGCAGATGTGGTAATACAGAGGAATGGATTCTTTGGCCACTCAGAGAACCTGCTTCTAGCGATGCTGGCAGATAACACAGAGCATATCCGCAAGTTAGCATGCCGCAGAATAATTGCTTCTAGAAAAGAAAACAAAAATTCAACATCTGTCAGACAGTTTCGCGTACCTCCTTTAAACATGCAGGCAGAGGATTATACAGATATCATTTATTGGTATAAAACAGATAGGTTAGAACCACCAATATTAAAGCACGTCTCTGACGAGGATCTGGAAGGTTTTGTATATGGTCAAGAAACTGTAGCACCCTTTTTAGATTTGCCCAAGTTCCCCTGTCACATTCAGGCCACTGAAAGATGTGTACATTTAGTTACAGAGTCATCATCTAAAGTTTGTGGAGAGGAAAAACGAGATGGTTTCATAAAATCTCGAATCGAGTCTAGGAAGCTTATGAAATCATTTTATTTTAAGTCAGAATTTAAGCTTAAATAACTTCTTGTTTGTTTTAATAATATTATACGTTCTAAGTTAAATATTTGTTAATAATAGTATATTTTTTGTACATCGGTACACGTTCCTTTTAAGCTCAATTCATTTTGACAGCTTTAGTTTTGTTGAATTTTTAGTTTTATTTTTCTTGCCTATATTATTGTTCCTACACTTACTTTTAATATTTCTAGTTGGATTTTTTGACTTGGTTCTACCTTAGAGATATGTAACGTATTGTAACGTGTCGTATTACCGTCAATAAATCTATTATTTCGTTAATTTGTTAAGATTTCAGCTAAAAGTGTATTATCTACATGAAATTGGATTTCATATTTTTCTGTTAGGTCTTTGGGGCACCTCCAAAAATGTTCCGAGAACCTCCAATTTTTAAACACACACTTTTTAAACATTCAAGAAGAGTTTACACATAGGGCCGTATCGGATTTTTTTTTCCAAAAAAAAATTTTTTTGAGGGTGTTGGGGCACTTGAAGGGGTTAATTTAAAAAAAAAATTGACAAAAAACTTACTTTTATGAATGGCAACTTTTGCCACCCGGGCCATTATCAAATTCGAAAAAAAGTTTTTTTCGAACCACCCTAATACACAGCTCGAAAGATGGTTTTACAAAAATCTACAATTGTTGAATATTTCGATAATTTCAGATATCTCAAACAGTCAGATGGATATCTTCTTTTGATAGAAGATTTTAATAAACTATATCCAGAGAGTAAAAACATCATATACGAAAAATGGCCTCAATTTAAAAATGACTTAACGGCACTGTATAGCGAAAAGGGACATAAACAAAATTTTGATAAAGGTAAATACTTTTTCACTTAGTTCAATTTCCACTTTTATAAAATTCGCATATAAAATATTTTCCTAAGCAATAACTGTGGCTGTGTTTGTCATAATTTTATTATAAGCCTGCTAAATTCGTTTCGCGCCATTCATGTTGGATACCAAGATCCCTATGGTAATAAGCAAATTATTTAAATCCTATATACATATTTCATTTCAGATGATGAAGTACTCCTGTCCCTTCCTCTACTCTTCGAAATTACAAATCTTAAAGTTGGAAAGAAATCTAGACGTCCTTCAATCGTTGAGGCCCAAAAGAATTTTATCCAGCAGCTTCCGGTAAGATTTTATATAAACTTTGCTATATATAACTTTTCAGAACACATAAATAGACGGCACTGTATTTAAAAAGAAACTATCGCATTTTATTAGCGAAAAAAAATTACACATTGATGAAAATCGCGAAATTTATTTCATAACCCCCAACTGCTTTTTTTTCACCCTGTTGGCCACCCTATATATTATGTATGCAAGGTCGAAATTTAACTTTCAGGTTTATGGGGACATTCAACACGAGATAGATAAGAAACGTACCGCACTCATTCAGGAGAAAGGAACACTTCAGCCCTTTCTTATATGAGGCGTTGCGGATAGTAAAGGCGAACTCAACATTGGATCAAATTTTTTTTTTATAATTCCATTTAACATTATAATTTTTACCTCATTAAACTGTCGAATTGTTGAGTTCGCCCTTGCTTCACCTTTAAATAAATGCACTTTGAAATAAACGAAATTTCAGTTAGGCGATAGCCGAACAGGTAGTAAGGGTGAACTCAACAATCTCGCGCGGAGCGATCGGCATCGGCAGCGCGTGACTAACGTTTAGTTAAGACTTGCCTGTCAGTTCGTGTTTATTTTACTCTGCATACGTTTACGTTTCGTTCGGTTCTTATTTTTTATATAAAATTATGACGGAATCTGGACCTTCAAGTACTGAATTAAGAGCAGAACTTTCCGATAATAGTGCTGTGTCGGGTTATTCGCGAAAAAGATCTGTTAGGATGAATGATTGGCAGAAAAATGCATGTAAAGTGAAGCGAAATTCAGGAAGCGCTTACGTTTCAAGAAAAACTAAAAGGGAAGTTGTTGCCCGCAAAATTGGACCTACTTGCAACTGTGGATGTTTTGAGAAAATAGGTGCAGACCAGGTAACCAATATTTTCGAGTCCTTTTGGCAAATTGGAAACTATGATCTAATCTACAGAATGCGTACTTATCAAAGTTGTTAATCTGCAATGATGTAAAAAGGTCTTACGTAAAGGGGCGTCCCAGCCGTACCTTGAGACGTATTCAATATAATGTGAGTGTTAATTACGTTACCCGTGAAGTTTGTCGTACTGCTTTTTATAACATTCATGGAATCTCTGAAAAGCGGGTTCAAATCGTACTTGACAAAACCAACAGGACTGGAACTGTTACTACGGATCAAAGGAAGAAGATTGAACCAGCGAAGAAAATAGGAAATGACGATCTTTCTAAAGTAAAGGAACACATCATGTCACTACCTACTGTGACCAGTCATTATAGTCGTGCTAAAAGCCCTCATCGAAAATACTTACCCGTTGGACTTAACATTAAAAAACTCTATTCTCTTTACAATGAATGGCTTATCGAAAATTACCCTGGTTACAGCCCGATAAATGAGCAATATTATCGTGATACCTTTAATAGGCAGTTTAATATTGGTTTTGAGCCTCCGAAAAGCGACACTTGTAATAATTGCGATAAAGTAGACATAAAACTAAAAAGTACCCAAGTCAACGATTCGGAAAGTGCTACTCAAATCGAGAGTCTTAAACAAGAGAAGGAGTTACACCTTACTCGTGCAAAAGCTGCTCGGTTTCTTCTTAAGGATTTTAGAAGTAATGCTAATGACTCACTTCTGGTCATAGCTTTTGATCTGCAGCAGGCTTTACCAACCTCAAAACTGACTACTGGGATTCAGTATTACAAAAGGAAGCTATGAACCTATAATTTTTGCATCCATAATGTCAAAACTAGTTCTTCAACCATGTACCTTTGGGATGAAAGTACAGGGAGGCGTGGATCATGTGAGATTGCGAGCTGCTTGTACGATTATTTGTCTAAAGTTGATGTTAACTATAAAAAAGTTATTATGTTCAGTGATAACTGTTCTGGACAGAACAAAAATTTAAATCTTGTTCTGGCAAATTTGTACTTTATACACAAAAACCGGTTTACAGAAATTAAACACTACTTTATGATACCTGGGCACTCATACCTTCCTTGTGATAGGGATTTTGGGAACATTGAAAGAGAAACAAGGAATAGCACTGTATATACCATGGATCACTATAAGTTAATGATTGAAAAATTCCGTCGAAAAAAAACAGTTTTGCGTTGTCCAACTCATGCAGGACAAGATTTTAAATTTTTCTGACCTTCAAAAGAAAATAACTAAAATGCAGATGGTTGCTGCTAAATTTAAAGAGGGAAAGATCTTTGAATTTACAGAGAACTTCAAGCAAGGTTTTTACATTCATCCTGCTTACAATTTGGATGTCAAAACGACAGTCAAACTACAAAAAGGGAAGAAGCAAAATTATGAACTTAATCATTTTAATTTGGCCAGCGAAACATTGACGAGACTTTACAATGCCCCATTAAAATAGCAGCCCCCAAATTAAAGGACATTCACGACCTACTACCGTATGTACCTCTACCTTGGAGTCGGTACTTTACTGAAATCATAGCCTCTCAAGAAGCGTCCACAGATAAAAATACAGAAAATGAAGACGTTGTGGACGATGACCAAATAGAATACAGCTGAACTTGACTTATTATTTGTTTCTTTATTTTAGTTTATTTATAGTTTAGTTTAATACTAGGTTTCCACTGTTTTGTGATTTGTTTCAGATACCTAACTTGTATTTTGTAATAATAAAACGTTTAATTAAAAAGGACAATAACGTCCAGATTGTGTGTTATTAAATTAGACCTTAAAATGTCAGTTTATACCGGTTTCAAGCTTAAACCCTTTTAGTGAATCTGAGGTTAAGACATTAATTTCTTTAATCATACCTAAATTTTAGTCCTAGGGTTAACAGTAAAATGTGAAAAAATGAAAATAAAATTTTGATTAAGAATACAAAAGTTACGGAAAACACTATCCTACGTAAGTAAATAACGAGTTAGTACGAAAACATAATGTTGCCAACCTTTTGTTGAATTCGCCGTCTGCAAATTACTTTAAACTCAATTTTCTCAAAATTAGCTTTTGTTGAGTTCGCCCTTACTATCCGCAACGCCTCATATATTGTGATACTGACGAAAGTTGCTATCTGCATGTCAACGATGTAATTTATCCAGTTGATAATCTAGTAAAAGGTATATATATAGCTATGAAAGTGTTTTTTGCTTTAGATTTGCAATATCCGAAAGAATGTGCCCATGTATGGACCTTTCTGCAAAAATACCTTTATAACATTATTACTCCACAGGACAAATCATTCAATAGTGTCGAGATCCTAATTTCCGAGATTAAATCGGTCCAAACTTAAATAAGTTCAAGTTTACGTTTATGTATCAATTAAATATATACTGGGTCCACTTCATTTAAATTTAATTAGTGCAACGAGGTGAAAACTACCCCTTAAATATAAAAATAATTTTTATCTCAAAAAGTTTTTATTTTTTTGGATAACGGTGAAACATGCATGTCAATTGTATATTAGTTTTTTACATAGTAAAGCATTTTTCTGTATTTGGGGAGGTAACGCTATGGGGTGAAAACCACCCCTTATTTAAATATTTGATAAAAATCCTATCACGGACAAAATCTGTTTACAAATATAACTCTTCCTAAGCATTTCAATTCCTACGCATTTCAAGCCGGCCGCGTAGGTGGGCGGGGCATTGCTAGTTATAGTATATATTTGTAACCAGAAGAATGTAGGTTAGGTACCCATGTTTTATACACTGATTTTCAAACTAGAATAGATTGTGATTTTTTTGTTTTTTAATAAGAGAGCTTTCTCCAGCCCGGCCAGTAGCACGACCTGGAACAAATTGATGAAGAGAATGTAAAAATTTTGGCAACTTATGACTCCAATGACACTGAAAATATTGATGCTTTTCTAATGCCTCCGCCACCAAAAATAGGTTAAGATAATTTAAGTATTAATAATTCCTATACCATATTTGATTAATAAATCAATATTTTGAGAAATTTTGTTACCTTTAAGTGAGCTAAGGGCAAAGAGTTCTTGCATCATAAAGTACTGCAAGATTGATATATAATTAAAAATTAAAGCATGGCATAATATTTTTTTTACAGCCAAAACTGATGCGAACATTCTCATTGAGGTGCTTAATCAATCTTCACTGAAGAGTGTGTTTAAAAATGTAAGTTGTCACGCATTTATTTTATTTTAAAACTAACTTAGGGAGTTAAAACACTTTCAGTTTTATCTTTTATGTTTTAGGGTTTGGAAGCTTTTTTACAAAGGTCCGTGGTAGGCAAGTCGATTTTGGCCCATAAAAGTAAATTAAATAAAGCATTAAGAAAAGGATTAGTTGATTTGATTGTGGACTATTTATTAGAAAAATATCAGCCTCCAAAACAGTAAGTACTACTTGTGGAAAATATCGGTTCTTGCAATAGTGTAAAAATTACATTAATTTCCGACGTTTCGCCTGCGCTTGCTCGATACACCTTAAGAAATCTTTACTATTCGAAATTAGAATACTGAATATCACCATTCTAATCTCCACTGCAGGCGAAACATCGGACACCAAGTCCATTTTGACTCGGTCTTAGCCCAAGAACCATGATTTCCCAAATTAATTTTTTACTATTTTACAGAGAGGCACCCCAATGCGATTTTATGGCTATTGCAAAAGAAATTGAATTCATTTTTTCCGGAGAAATAGCTTCAATATATTTTAGAGCATATAAGCCCAAAGATGAAAATATTGACAAACATCAGTGTGCTGGAAAACTCTGGTCCAAATGCAACAATAAAAAACGCGTGTTATCCAAGTTAACAGCAGATACCGACAAAGGTTAGTGGAATTGAATTGAATAAAAGTATCTTCTCGTAATTCTCCAATTATTTGATTTTTTACTCCCGCAATGTTTCGATTAGTATCAATTTGTGTTATGGATGACCTGATAAACACTGTTCAATATATTCAGTAAAATGAGCTATGCTATACTTAAACATATAACTAGCTCATATGGATAAACTATGAGACACTTAATCAGGAAGAATATATTATGTAAACAATTAATAACATTTTTAGGATCGGTAAAGCCTTCTGAAGAAACATACGAACCTTTTGGTAGTGAAATTATTGCCCTAGAATATCTGAGATACAATATTACACCATATGAAGAAATAAAACAATACTGGAATTTAACATACACAGTAGGGTGGTTCGAAAAAAACTTTTTTTCGAATTTGATAATGGCCCGGGTGGCAAAAGTTGCCATTCATAAAAGTAAGTTTTTTGTCAAATTTTTTTTTTAAATTAACCCCTTCAGGTGCCCCAACACCCTCAAAAAAATTAAAAAAAAAAAAAATCCGATACGGCCCTATGTGTAAACTCTTCTTGAATGTTTAAAAAGTGTGTGTTTAAAAATTGGAGGTTCTCGGAACATTTTTGGAGGTGCCCCAGTTAAGTAAAAAATATGTGTTTTCATTTATTCTGACTTTCAAATATATTTTGGTTACTTTTCACGTTATTTCGTTTTATTCAAGTTAATTAAATCTCTGTAGCTAAAAATGTTATAATAACTATTGTTTCTTTTGTTTCAGATACCAAACAAAGTAAAATGAGTGCAAAAACTCCTACCAGGAAAACCACCCTTTGTCCTATCTTTGAAACCCCTGCCGAGATGTCCCAGCTAAGACTTCCCACAAATGCGGATATAATGCGACACTACTTGTTTGTCAGGAATGAGAAAAAAGGCATTATGGCAGGCAAAGATCAACCAGCTTTAATAATAGCAACAGAAACTGCAAACACCATAGTGGACATCTGGAAGAAGTCATCGGTTCCAACAATTACATTTAAAAAAGTTACTGAGAAAATAAAAAAATTGAATACTGACTATAGGACTCTACTCAAACCATATAAGGGCATACAGCAATCTGAAAGCTACACAAAGAAGCTCAGAGATTTAAAACTTAGCTGGGAGGAAACTCTCTTTGATATTGCTAGTTGTAAATGTAAAGACCTCAACGATTGGCATTGTTCCAAAGAGAAGAAAATTCCAGCACAAGAAAGGGAATTTGTAATAGATCAGCGAACTACCAGAAACCTAGTCATAGCATCAATTGATGTAGCATCCTCCAGGAAAATAGCAAAAAGAAACCAAAGACAGATGGAACGATCCCAAGAACCCGAACAACAATTTGAAAAACGCCCAAATTTAAATTCTAAAAATACTGCATCTGGGCCAGGAGACTCTGAAAATGAGACTAGGAATGATCCTGGAAAGTTACCTGACTCTGATCCCCAGCCCTCTTGTTCTTTCACAACTGAAGACGTTACAAAATTGCAAATGAGGGTAAATCTCACAACTTTTGCTAGGTAGTGCGATCGTTACGGTGTTTCAGACAGAAGCGCTGCATCACTTTCTTCCGCTCTGTTACAAGATTTGGGCATCATTAATGAACAGGACACTTCTAAAATAATAGATCGAAATAAAGTTCGTCGGGAAAGGGAAAAGCACAGGACAGAATTGCAATATAAGAACATGGAGGCAGTAAAAGCGTTGTATTTTGATGGACGGAAGGATAAATCCCTGACACAAACTAAGAAGGGCGATAAGTATTACTATAGTACCATCACAGAGGAGCATATATCCTTGGTAAAAGAGCCAGGTTCCATTTACCTCGGCCATTTAACCGTATCGTCTGGATCAGCTGTCGTCATCAAAGATGCCATATTGAATTTCTTTAATAGAAAAGAAGTATCGATTGAATCGTTAATAGCAGTTGGATGTGATGGCACTAACGTTAACACAGGAACAAACGCAGGAATAATAAGACTCCTAGAAATTGCCCTAAATCGTCCTCTTCAATGGTTCATTTGCATGTTGCATCTAAACGAACTTCCCTTACGTCACCTTTTAATTCAACTTGATGGTGTTACTCAAGGTCCGAAAGCATTCTCTGGTGCCATTGGAAAAGCAATACAAGCTTGTGAAACCCTCCCTCTAGTCAGATTCTCGAAAATTGGGAGTAACACCATTCCTGATTTAGATAGAAATATTTTGAGTACTGATCAGCAATATTTGTACGATATGTTGCATGCAGTATCATCTGGAGAATGCAGCAAAGACCTTGCGAGGATTAAACCAGGACCAGTCGTACATTCAAGATGGGTGACAACGGCGAGTAGAATCCTTCGGTTATATGTCGCATCGGAGCATCCCACGGAAAATTTGGTACACTTAGCTACATTTATCGTGAAAGTATATGGTCCATTATGGTTCAATATCAAATGTAAGCCATTGTGTACTGAAGGTCCACGACATTTGTGGAGATTGATTGCATATTCAAGATATATGCCGACTGATTTAAGGGAGATAGCAGATGTGGTAATACAGAGGAATGGATTCTTTGGCCACTCAGAGAACCTGCTTCTAGCGATGCTGGCAGATAACACAGAGCATATCCGCAAGTTAGCATGCCGCAGAATAATTGCTTCTAGAAAAGAAAACAAAAATTCAACATCTGTCAGACAGTTTCGCGTACCTCCTTTAAACATGCAGGCAGAGGATTATACAGATATCATTTATTGGTATAAAACAGATAGGTTAGAACCACCAATATTAAAGCACGTCTCTGACGAGGATCTGGAAGGTTTTGTATATGGTCAAGAAACTGTAGCACCCTTTTTAGATTTGCCCAAGTTCCCCTGTCACATTCAGGCCACTGAAAGATGTGTACATTTAGTTACAGAGTCATCATCTAAAGTTTGTGGAGAGGAAAAACGAGATGGTTTCATAAAATCTCGAATCGAGTCTAGGAAGCTTATGAAATCATTTTATTTTAAGTCAGAATTTAAGCTTAAATAACTTCTTGTTTGTTTTAATAATATTATACGTTCTAAGTTAAATATTTGTTAATAATAGTATATTTTTTGTACATCGGTACACGTTCCTTTTAAGCTCAATTCATTTTGACAGCTTTAGTTTTGTTGAATTTTTAGTTTTATTTTTCTTGCCTATATTATTGTTCCTACACTTACTTTTAATATTTCTAGTTGGATTTTTTGACTTGGTTCTACCTTAGAGATATGTAACGTATTGTAACGTGTCGTATTACCGTCAATAAATCTATTATTTCGTTAATTTGTTAAGATTTCAGCTAAAAGTGTATTATCTACATGAAATTGGATTTCATATTTTTCTGTTAGGTCTTTGGGGCACCTCCAAAAATGTTCCGAGAACCTCCAATTTTTAAACACACACTTTTTAAACATTCAAGAAGAGTTTACACATAGGGCCGTATCGGATTTTTTTTTCCAAAAAAAAATTTTTTTGAGGGTGTTGGGGCACTTGAAGGGGTTAATTTAAAAAAAAAATTGACAAAAAACTTACTTTTATGAATGGCAACTTTTGCCACCCGGGCCATTATCAAATTCGAAAAAAAGTTTTTTTCGAACCACCCTAATACACAGCTCGAAAGATGGTTTTACAAAAATCTACAATTGTTGAATATTTCGATAATTTCAGATATCTCAAACAGTCAGATGGATATCTTCTTTTGATAGAAGATTTTAATAAACTATATCCAGAGAGTAAAAACATCATATACGAAAAATGGCCTCAATTTAAAAATGACTTAACGGCACTGTATAGCGAAAAGGGACATAAACAAAATTTTGATAAAGGTAAATACTTTTTCACTTAGTTCAATTTCCACTTTTATAAAATTCGCATATAAAATATTTTCCTAAGCAATAACTGTGGCTGTGTTTGTCATAATTTTATTATAAGCCTGCTAAATTCGTTTCGCGCCATTCATGTTGGATACCAAGATCCCTATGGTAATAAGCAAATTATTTAAATCCTATATACATATTTCATTTCAGATGATGAAGTACTCCTGTCCCTTCCTCTACTCTTCGAAATTACAAATCTTAAAGTTGGAAAGAAATCTAGACGTCCTTCAATCGTTGAGGCCCAAAAGAATTTTATCCAGCAGCTTCCGGTAAGATTTTATATAAACTTTGCTATATATAACTTTTCAGAACACATAAATAGACGGCACTGTATTTAAAAAGAAACTATCGCATTTTATTAGCGAAAAAAAATTACACATTGATGAAAATCGCGAAATTTATTTCATAACCCCCAACTGCTTTTTTTTCACCCTGTTGGCCACCCTATATATTATGTATGCAAGGTCGAAATTTAACTTTCAGGTTTATGGGGACATTCAACACGAGATAGATAAGAAACGTACCGCACTCATTCAGGAGAAAGGAACACTTCAGCCCTTTCTTATATGAGGCGTTGCGGATAGTAAAGGCGAACTCAACATTGGATCAAATTTTTTTTTTATAATTCCATTTAACATTATAATTTTTACCTCATTAAACTGTCGAATTGTTGAGTTCGCCCTTGCTTCACCTTTAAATAAATGCACTTTGAAATAAACGAAATTTCAGTTAGGCGATAGCCGAACAGGTAGTAAGGGTGAACTCAACAATCTCGCGCGGAGCGATCGGCATCGGCAGCGCGTGACTAACGTTTAGTTAAGACTTGCCTGTCAGTTCGTGTTTATTTTACTCTGCATACGTTTACGTTTCGTTCGGTTCTTATTTTTTATATAAAATTATGACGGAATCTGGACCTTCAAGTACTGAATTAAGAGCAGAACTTTCCGATAATAGTGCTGTGTCGGGTTATTCGCGAAAAAGATCTGTTAGGATGAATGATTGGCAGAAAAATGCATGTAAAGTGAAGCGAAATTCAGGAAGCGCTTACGTTTCAAGAAAAACTAAAAGGGAAGTTGTTGCCCGCAAAATTGGACCTACTTGCAACTGTGGATGTTTTGAGAAAATAGGTGCAGACCAGGTAACCAATATTTTCGAGTCCTTTTGGCAAATTGGAAACTATGATCTAATCTACAGAATGCGTACTTATCAAAGTTGTTAATCTGCAATGATGTAAAAAGGTCTTACGTAAAGGGGCGTCCCAGCCGTACCTTGAGACGTATTCAATATAATGTGAGTGTTAATTACGTTACCCGTGAAGTTTGTCGTACTGCTTTTTATAACATTCATGGAATCTCTGAAAAGCGGGTTCAAATCGTACTTGACAAAACCAACAGGACTGGAACTGTTACTACGGATCAAAGGAAGAAGATTGAACCAGCGAAGAAAATAGGAAATGACGATCTTTCTAAAGTAAAGGAACACATCATGTCACTACCTACTGTGACCAGTCATTATAGTCGTGCTAAAAGCCCTCATCGAAAATACTTACCCGTTGGACTTAACATTAAAAAACTCTATTCTCTTTACAATGAATGGCTTATCGAAAATTACCCTGGTTACAGCCCGATAAATGAGCAATATTATCGTGATACCTTTAATAGGCAGTTTAATATTGGTTTTGAGCCTCCGAAAAGCGACACTTGTAATAATTGCGATAAAGTAGACATAAAACTAAAAAGTACCCAAGTCAACGATTCGGAAAGTGCTACTCAAATCGAGAGTCTTAAACAAGAGAAGGAGTTACACCTTACTCGTGCAAAAGCTGCTCGGTTTCTTCTTAAGGATTTTAGAAGTAATGCTAATGACTCACTTCTGGTCATAGCTTTTGATCTGCAGCAGGCTTTACCAACCTCAAAACTGACTACTGGGATTCAGTATTACAAAAGGAAGCTATGAACCTATAATTTTTGCATCCATAATGTCAAAACTAGTTCTTCAACCATGTACCTTTGGGATGAAAGTACAGGGAGGCGTGGATCATGTGAGATTGCGAGCTGCTTGTACGATTATTTGTCTAAAGTTGATGTTAACTATAAAAAAGTTATTATGTTCAGTGATAACTGTTCTGGACAGAACAAAAATTTAAATCTTGTTCTGGCAAATTTGTACTTTATACACAAAAACCGGTTTACAGAAATTAAACACTACTTTATGATACCTGGGCACTCATACCTTCCTTGTGATAGGGATTTTGGGAACATTGAAAGAGAAACAAGGAATAGCACTGTATATACCATGGATCACTATAAGTTAATGATTGAAAAATTCCGTCGAAAAAAAACAGTTTTGCGTTGTCCAACTCATGCAGGACAAGATTTTAAATTTTTCTGACCTTCAAAAGAAAATAACTAAAATGCAGATGGTTGCTGCTAAATTTAAAGAGGGAAAGATCTTTGAATTTACAGAGAACTTCAAGCAAGGTTTTTACATTCATCCTGCTTACAATTTGGATGTCAAAACGACAGTCAAACTACAAAAAGGGAAGAAGCAAAATTATGAACTTAATCATTTTAATTTGGCCAGCGAAACATTGACGAGACTTTACAATGCCCCATTAAAATAGCAGCCCCCAAATTAAAGGACATTCACGACCTACTACCGTATGTACCTCTACCTTGGAGTCGGTACTTTACTGAAATCATAGCCTCTCAAGAAGCGTCCACAGATAAAAATACAGAAAATGAAGACGTTGTGGACGATGACCAAATAGAATACAGCTGAACTTGACTTATTATTTGTTTCTTTATTTTAGTTTATTTATAGTTTAGTTTAATACTAGGTTTCCACTGTTTTGTGATTTGTTTCAGATACCTAACTTGTATTTTGTAATAATAAAACGTTTAATTAAAAAGGACAATAACGTCCAGATTGTGTGTTATTAAATTAGACCTTAAAATGTCAGTTTATACCGGTTTCAAGCTTAAACCCTTTTAGTGAATCTGAGGTTAAGACATTAATTTCTTTAATCATACCTAAATTTTAGTCCTAGGGTTAACAGTAAAATGTGAAAAAATGAAAATAAAATTTTGATTAAGAATACAAAAGTTACGGAAAACACTATCCTACGTAAGTAAATAACGAGTTAGTACGAAAACATAATGTTGCCAACCTTTTGTTGAATTCGCCGTCTGCAAATTACTTTAAACTCAATTTTCTCAAAATTAGCTTTTGTTGAGTTCGCCCTTACTATCCGCAACGCCTCATATATTGTGATACTGACGAAAGTTGCTATCTGCATGTCAACGATGTAATTTATCCAGTTGATAATCTAGTAAAAGGTATATATATAGCTATGAAAGTGTTTTTTGCTTTAGATTTGCAATATCCGAAAGAATGTGCCCATGTATGGACCTTTCTGCAAAAATACCTTTATAACATTATTACTCCACAGGACAAATCATTCAATAGTGTCGAGATCCTAATTTCCGAGATTAAATCGGTCCAAACTTAAATAAGTTCAAGTTTACGTTTATGTATCAATTAAATATATACTGGGTCCACTTCATTTAAATTTAATTAGTGCAACGAGGTGAAAACTACCCCTTAAATATAAAAATAATTTTTATCTCAAAAAGTTTTTATTTTTTTGGATAACGGTGAAACATGCATGTCAATTGTATATTAGTTTTTTACATAGTAAAGCATTTTTCTGTATTTGGGGAGGTAACGCTATGGGGTGAAAACCACCCCTTATTTAAATATTTGATAAAAATCCTATCACGGACAAAATCTGTTTACAAATATAACTCTTCCTAAGCATTTCAATTCCTACGCATTTCAAGCCGGCCGCGTAGGTGGGCGGGGCATTGCTAGTTATAGTATATATTTGTAACCAGAAGAATGTAGGTTAGGTACCCATGTTTTATACACTGATTTTCAAACTAGAATAGATTGTGATTTTTTTGTTTTTTAATAAGAGAGCTTTCTCCAGCCCGGCCAGTAGCACGACCTGGAACAAATTGATGAAGAGAATGTAAAAATTTTGGCAACTTATGACTCCAATGACACTGAAAATATTGATGCTTTTCTAATGCCTCCGCCACCAAAAATAGGTTAAGATAATTTAAGTATTAATAATTCCTATACCATATTTGATTAATAAATCAATATTTTGAGAAATTTTGTTACCTTTAAGTGAGCTAAGGGCAAAGAGTTCTTGCATCATAAAGTACTGCAAGATTGATATATAATTAAAAATTAAAGCATGGCATAATATTTTTTTTACAGCCAAAACTGATGCGAACATTCTCATTGAGGTGCTTAATCAATCTTCACTGAAGAGTGTGTTTAAAAATGTAAGTTGTCACGCATTTATTTTATTTTAAAACGCATACTAACTAACTTAGGGAGTTAAAACACTTTCAGTTTTATCTTTTATGTTTTAGGGTTTGGAAGCTTTTTTACAAAGGTCCGTGGTAGGCAAGTCGATTTTGGCCCATAAAAGTAAATTAAATAAAGCATTAAGAAAAGGATTAGTTGATTTGATTGTGGACTATTTATTAGAAAAATATCAGCCTCCAAAACAGTAAGTACTACTTGTGGAAAATATCGGTTCTTGCAATAGTGTAAAAATTACATTAATTTCCGACGTTTCGCCTGCGCTTGCTCGATACACCTTAAGAAATCTTTACTATTCGAAATTAGAATACTGAATATCACCATTCTAATCTCCACTGCAGGCGAAACATCGGGCACCAAGTCCATTTTGACTCGGTCTTAGCCCAAGAACCATGATTTCCCAAATTAATTTTTTACTATTTTACAGAGAGGCACCCCAATGCGATTTTATGGCTATTGCAAAAGAAATTGAATTCATTTTTTCCGGAGAAATAGCTTCAATATATTTTAGAGCATATAAGCCCAAAGATGAAAATATTGACAAACATCAGTGTGCTGGAAAACTCTGGTCCAAATGCAACAATAAAAAACGCGTGTTATCCAAGTTAACAGCAGATACCGACAAAGGTTAGTGGAATTGAATTGAATAAAAGTATCTTCTCGTAATTCTCCAATTATTTGATTTTTTACTCCCGCAATGTTTCGATTAGTATCAATTTGTGTTATGGATGACCTGATAAACACTGTTCAATATATTCAGTAAAATGAGCTATGCTATACTTAAACATATAACTAGCTCATATGGATAAACTATGAGACACTTAATCAGGAAGAATATATTATGTAAACAATTAATAACATTTTTAGGATCGGTAAAGCCTTCTGAAGAAACATACGAACCTTTTGGTAGTGAAATTATTGCCCTAGAATATCTGAGATACAATATTACACCATATGAAGAAATAAAACAATACTGGAATTTAACATACACAGTAGGGTGGTTCGAAAAAAACTTTTTTTCGAATTTGATAATGGCCCGGGTGGCAAAAGTTGCCATTCATAAAAGTAAGTTTTTTGTCAAATTTTTTTTTTAAATTAACCCCTTCAGGTGCCCCAACACCCTCAAAAAAATTAAAAAAAAAAAAAATCCGATACGGCCCTATGTGTAAACTCTTCTTGAATGTTTAAAAAGTGTGTGTTTAAAAATTGGAGGTTCTCGGAACATTTTTGGAGGTGCCCCAGTTAAGTAAAAAATATGTGTTTTCATTTATTCTGACTTTCAAATATATTTTGGTTACTTTTCACGTTATTTCGTTTTATTCAAGTTAATTAAATCTCTGTAGCTAAAAATGTTATAATAACTATTGTTTCTTTTGTTTCAGATACCAAACAAAGTAAAATGAGTGCAAAAACTCCTACCAGGAAAACCACCCTTTGTCCTATCTTTGAAACCCCTGCCGAGATGTCCCAGCTAAGACTTCCCACAAATGCGGATATAATGCGACACTACTTGTTTGTCAGGAATGAGAAAAAAGGCATTATGGCAGGCAAAGATCAACCAGCTTTAATAATAGCAACAGAAACTGCAAACACCATAGTGGACATCTGGAAGAAGTCATCGGTTCCAACAATTACATTTAAAAAAGTTACTGAGAAAATAAAAAAATTGAATACTGACTATAGGACTCTACTCAAACCATATAAGGGCATACAGCAATCTGAAAGCTACACAAAGAAGCTCAGAGATTTAAAACTTAGCTGGGAGGAAACTCTCTTTGATATTGCTAGTTGTAAATGTAAAGACCTCAACGATTGGCATTGTTCCAAAGAGAAGAAAATTCCAGCACAAGAAAGGGAATTTGTAATAGATCAGCGAACTACCAGAAACCTAGTCATAGCATCAATTGATGTAGCATCCTCCAGGAAAATAGCAAAAAGAAACCAAAGACAGATGGAACGATCCCAAGAACCCGAACAACAATTTGAAAAACGCCCAAATTTAAATTCTAAAAATACTGCATCTGGGCCAGGAGACTCTGAAAATGAGACTAGGAATGATCCTGGAAAGTTACCTGACTCTGATCCCCAGCCCTCTTGTTCTTTCACAACTGAAGACGTTACAAAATTGCAAATGAGGGTAAATCTCACAACTTTTGCTAGGTAGTGCGATCGTTACGGTGTTTCAGACAGAAGCGCTGCATCACTTTCTTCCGCTCTGTTACAAGATTTGGGCATCATTAATGAACAGGACACTTCTAAAATAATAGATCGAAATAAAGTTCGTCGGGAAAGGGAAAAGCACAGGACAGAATTGCAATATAAGAACATGGAGGCAGTAAAAGCGTTGTATTTTGATGGACGGAAGGATAAATCCCTGACACAAACTAAGAAGGGCGATAAGTATTACTATAGTACCATCACAGAGGAGCATATATCCTTGGTAAAAGAGCCAGGTTCCATTTACCTCGGCCATTTAACCGTATCGTCTGGATCAGCTGTCGTCATCAAAGATGCCATATTGAATTTCTTTAATAGAAAAGAAGTATCGATTGAATCGTTAATAGCAGTTGGATGTGATGGCACTAACGTTAACACAGGAACAAACGCAGGAATAATAAGACTCCTAGAAATTGCCCTAAATCGTCCTCTTCAATGGTTCATTTGCATGTTGCATCTAAACGAACTTCCCTTACGTCACCTTTTAATTCAACTTGATGGTGTTACTCAAGGTCCGAAAGCATTCTCTGGTGCCATTGGAAAAGCAATACAAGCTTGTGAAACCCTCCCTCTAGTCAGATTCTCGAAAATTGGGAGTAACACCATTCCTGATTTAGATAGAAATATTTTGAGTACTGATCAGCAATATTTGTACGATATGTTGCATGCAGTATCATCTGGAGAATGCAGCAAAGACCTTGCGAGGATTAAACCAGGACCAGTCGTACATTCAAGATGGGTGACAACGGCGAGTAGAATCCTTCGGTTATATGTCGCATCGGAGCATCCCACGGAAAATTTGGTACACTTAGCTACATTTATCGTGAAAGTATATGGTCCATTATGGTTCAATATCAAATGTAAGCCATTGTGTACTGAAGGTCCACGACATTTGTGGAGATTGATTGCATATTCAAGATATATGCCGACTGATTTAAGGGAGATAGCAGATGTGGTAATACAGAGGAATGGATTCTTTGGCCACTCAGAGAACCTGCTTCTAGCGATGCTGGCAGATAACACAGAGCATATCCGCAAGTTAGCATGCCGCAGAATAATTGCTTCTAGAAAAGAAAACAAAAATTCAACATCTGTCAGACAGTTTCGCGTACCTCCTTTAAACATGCAGGCAGAGGATTATACAGATATCATTTATTGGTATAAAACAGATAGGTTAGAACCACCAATATTAAAGCACGTCTCTGACGAGGATCTGGAAGGTTTTGTATATGGTCAAGAAACTGTAGCACCCTTTTTAGATTTGCCCAAGTTCCCCTGTCACATTCAGGCCACTGAAAGATGTGTACATTTAGTTACAGAGTCATCATCTAAAGTTTGTGGAGAGGAAAAACGAGATGGTTTCATAAAATCTCGAATCGAGTCTAGGAAGCTTATGAAATCATTTTATTTTAAGTCAGAATTTAAGCTTAAATAACTTCTTGTTTGTTTTAATAATATTATACGTTCTAAGTTAAATATTTGTTAATAATAGTATATTTTTTGTACATCGGTACACGTTCCTTTTAAGCTCAATTCATTTTGACAGCTTTAGTTTTGTTGAATTTTTAGTTTTATTTTTCTTGCCTATATTATTGTTCCTACACTTACTTTTAATATTTCTAGTTGGATTTTTTGACTTGGTTCTACCTTAGAGATATGTAACGTATTGTAACGTGTCGTATTACCGTCAATAAATCTATTATTTCGTTAATTTGTTAAGATTTCAGCTAAAAGTGTATTATCTACATGAAATTGGATTTCATATTTTTCTGTTAGGTCTTTGGGGCACCTCCAAAAATGTTCCGAGAACCTCCAATTTTTAAACACACACTTTTTAAACATTCAAGAAGAGTTTACACATAGGGCCGTATCGGATTTTTTTTTCCAAAAAAAAATTTTTTTGAGGGTGTTGGGGCACTTGAAGGGGTTAATTTAAAAAAAAAATTGACAAAAAACTTACTTTTATGAATGGCAACTTTTGCCACCCGGGCCATTATCAAATTCGAAAAAAAGTTTTTTTCGAACCACCCTAATACACAGCTCGAAAGATGGTTTTACAAAAATCTACAATTGTTGAATATTTCGATAATTTCAGATATCTCAAACAGTCAGATGGATATCTTCTTTTGATAGAAGATTTTAATAAACTATATCCAGAGAGTAAAAACATCATATACGAAAAATGGCCTCAATTTAAAAATGACTTAACGGCACTGTATAGCGAAAAGGGACATAAACAAAATTTTGATAAAGGTAAATACTTTTTCACTTAGTTCAATTTCCACTTTTATAAAATTCGCATATAAAATATTTTCCTAAGCAATAACTGTGGCTGTGTTTGTCATAATTTTATTATAAGCCTGCTAAATTCGTTTCGCGCCATTCATGTTGGATACCAAGATCCCTATGGTAATAAGCAAATTATTTAAATCCTATATACATATTTCATTTCAGATGATGAAGTACTCCTGTCCCTTCCTCTACTCTTCGAAATTACAAATCTTAAAGTTGGAAAGAAATCTAGACGTCCTTCAATCGTTGAGGCCCAAAAGAATTTTATCCAGCAGCTTCCGGTAAGATTTTATATAAACTTTGCTATATATAACTTTTCAGAACACATAAATAGACGGCACTGTATTTAAAAAGAAACTATCGCATTTTATTAGCGAAAAAAAATTACACATTGATGAAAATCGCGAAATTTATTTCATAACCCCCAACTGCTTTTTTTTCACCCTGTTGGCCACCCTATATATTATGTATGCAAGGTCGAAATTTAACTTTCAGGTTTATGGGGACATTCAACACGAGATAGATAAGAAACGTACCGCACTCATTCAGGAGAAAGGAACACTTCAGCCCTTTCTTATATGAGGCGTTGCGGATAGTAAAGGCGAACTCAACATTGGATCAAATTTTTTTTTTATAATTCCATTTAACATTATAATTTTTACCTCATTAAACTGTCGAATTGTTGAGTTCGCCCTTGCTTCACCTTTAAATAAATGCACTTTGAAATAAACGAAATTTCAGTTAGGCGATAGCCGAACAGGTAGTAAGGGTGAACTCAACAATCTCGCGCGGAGCGATCGGCATCGGCAGCGCGTGACTAACGTTTAGTTAAGACTTGCCTGTCAGTTCGTGTTTATTTTACTCTGCATACGTTTACGTTTCGTTCGGTTCTTATTTTTTATATAAAATTATGACGGAATCTGGACCTTCAAGTACTGAATTAAGAGCAGAACTTTCCGATAATAGTGCTGTGTCGGGTTATTCGCGAAAAAGATCTGTTAGGATGAATGATTGGCAGAAAAATGCATGTAAAGTGAAGCGAAATTCAGGAAGCGCTTACGTTTCAAGAAAAACTAAAAGGGAAGTTGTTGCCCGCAAAATTGGACCTACTTGCAACTGTGGATGTTTTGAGAAAATAGGTGCAGACCAGGTAACCAATATTTTCGAGTCCTTTTGGCAAATTGGAAACTATGATCTAATCTACAGAATGCGTACTTATCAAAGTTGTTAATCTGCAATGATGTAAAAAGGTCTTACGTAAAGGGGCGTCCCAGCCGTACCTTGAGACGTATTCAATATAATGTGAGTGTTAATTACGTTACCCGTGAAGTTTGTCGTACTGCTTTTTATAACATTCATGGAATCTCTGAAAAGCGGGTTCAAATCGTACTTGACAAAACCAACAGGACTGGAACTGTTACTACGGATCAAAGGAAGAAGATTGAACCAGCGAAGAAAATAGGAAATGACGATCTTTCTAAAGTAAAGGAACACATCATGTCACTACCTACTGTGACCAGTCATTATAGTCGTGCTAAAAGCCCTCATCGAAAATACTTACCCGTTGGACTTAACATTAAAAAACTCTATTCTCTTTACAATGAATGGCTTATCGAAAATTACCCTGGTTACAGCCCGATAAATGAGCAATATTATCGTGATACCTTTAATAGGCAGTTTAATATTGGTTTTGAGCCTCCGAAAAGCGACACTTGTAATAATTGCGATAAAGTAGACATAAAACTAAAAAGTACCCAAGTCAACGATTCGGAAAGTGCTACTCAAATCGAGAGTCTTAAACAAGAGAAGGAGTTACACCTTACTCGTGCAAAAGCTGCTCGGTTTCTTCTTAAGGATTTTAGAAGTAATGCTAATGACTCACTTCTGGTCATAGCTTTTGATCTGCAGCAGGCTTTACCAACCTCAAAACTGACTACTGGGATTCAGTATTACAAAAGGAAGCTATGAACCTATAATTTTTGCATCCATAATGTCAAAACTAGTTCTTCAACCATGTACCTTTGGGATGAAAGTACAGGGAGGCGTGGATCATGTGAGATTGCGAGCTGCTTGTACGATTATTTGTCTAAAGTTGATGTTAACTATAAAAAAGTTATTATGTTCAGTGATAACTGTTCTGGACAGAACAAAAATTTAAATCTTGTTCTGGCAAATTTGTACTTTATACACAAAAACCGGTTTACAGAAATTAAACACTACTTTATGATACCTGGGCACTCATACCTTCCTTGTGATAGGGATTTTGGGAACATTGAAAGAGAAACAAGGAATAGCACTGTATATACCATGGATCACTATAAGTTAATGATTGAAAAATTCCGTCGAAAAAAAACAGTTTTGCGTTGTCCAACTCATGCAGGACAAGATTTTAAATTTTTCTGACCTTCAAAAGAAAATAACTAAAATGCAGATGGTTGCTGCTAAATTTAAAGAGGGAAAGATCTTTGAATTTACAGAGAACTTCAAGCAAGGTTTTTACATTCATCCTGCTTACAATTTGGATGTCAAAACGACAGTCAAACTACAAAAAGGGAAGAAGCAAAATTATGAACTTAATCATTTTAATTTGGCCAGCGAAACATTGACGAGACTTTACAATGCCCCATTAAAATAGCAGCCCCCAAATTAAAGGACATTCACGACCTACTACCGTATGTACCTCTACCTTGGAGTCGGTACTTTACTGAAATCATAGCCTCTCAAGAAGCGTCCACAGATAAAAATACAGAAAATGAAGACGTTGTGGACGATGACCAAATAGAATACAGCTGAACTTGACTTATTATTTGTTTCTTTATTTTAGTTTATTTATAGTTTAGTTTAATACTAGGTTTCCACTGTTTTGTGATTTGTTTCAGATACCTAACTTGTATTTTGTAATAATAAAACGTTTAATTAAAAAGGACAATAACGTCCAGATTGTGTGTTATTAAATTAGACCTTAAAATGTCAGTTTATACCGGTTTCAAGCTTAAACCCTTTTAGTGAATCTGAGGTTAAGACATTAATTTCTTTAATCATACCTAAATTTTAGTCCTAGGGTTAACAGTAAAATGTGAAAAAATGAAAATAAAATTTTGATTAAGAATACAAAAGTTACGGAAAACACTATCCTACGTAAGTAAATAACGAGTTAGTACGAAAACATAATGTTGCCAACCTTTTGTTGAATTCGCCGTCTGCAAATTACTTTAAACTCAATTTTCTCAAAATTAGCTTTTGTTGAGTTCGCCCTTACTATCCGCAACGCCTCATATATTGTGATACTGACGAAAGTTGCTATCTGCATGTCAACGATGTAATTTATCCAGTTGATAATCTAGTAAAAGGTATATATATAGCTATGAAAGTGTTTTTTGCTTTAGATTTGCAATATCCGAAAGAATGTGCCCATGTATGGACCTTTCTGCAAAAATACCTTTATAACATTATTACTCCACAGGACAAATCATTCAATAGTGTCGAGATCCTAATTTCCGAGATTAAATCGGTCCAAACTTAAATAAGTTCAAGTTTACGTTTATGTATCAATTAAATATATACTGGGTCCACTTCATTTAAATTTAATTTTTTCCATTACCATTTGCTATAATAATGCCTAAATGCTTTAGATGTGGCAATATTCATTCAACTCTTAAGTTATTAGTACTACATTTTAGAATAATTCACAAACTTTCCGACGAGTCTCGCTTTTAGTGTATTGAAGATGACTGTGGAAGATTGTTTCCTAGTCTCAATTCATTTAAAAAGCACTTTAATAGGTGCCACACATTACAACAGATATCAGGATTTAGTGCTTCAGAGGGAAATATTTTTGGGGAGTTAAATCAGGATGTAAGGGCTGGAACTTCTGAATATATTAATCTTTCTAATACAGCTGGCAGGAATGATAACAAATGTAATTCAGAAATTGACAAAGTTGAATTTAAAAAATTAATAGCCGATCAGTCTATGTCTTTAATATGTAAAATGTATGCCAAGAGTACCCTACCTAGAAATCAAGTTCAGATAATTGGCACCTGGGGGGGTAAAGGGGTATAAGTCGAAAATTTTCAAAATTGAGATAAGTCACCCACAATACTTATAAATTCATTATCTACCCCTGGGAGAAGAGATATAAGTCATTTAAGCCTTAAATATGTGCCATTTTTGATTGTGGAAAAGGATATAACTAGAGAAAATGTATATTTTTTTGTGAAAAGGGTATTAAGATTTGTTAAAGCCTACTGACGAATTGAATTTTAACAAAATTATTTGTGGAAAGGAATATAAATATATTTATCTCCCTCTCCCCTAAAAAGTTGTTTGGCCTTTTATTGAGGAAAAGGGTATAATTAAACTTATATCTTTTAAGACAACTCCGTCAGCTAATCTGAGTATTGTAAGTATACTTATCCCCCTTTTCACCTGAAATATTTTTCCTGTACGACTAGGAAAATGGAGGTAAGTAAACATATTTCTCTTAACACAATTCCGCTCATCAAAGCTACGTCACACAAGTATACTTATCCCTCTCTTCCCGCCTTGTGAAATCATAATATTGATGTAAACAATATGACTTAATTTCAGTGATACACAAAACGTCTTGGAGTAAGGTTTGTGTAACAAAACAAAATTTAAAATATTGTGAATCTAATTTATTTACCCTGTTATGGTTAACAACGGGGTTACTAATAAACTATAGTAGCGAGCGTACGTGCTGTAAATACCGGCATAGATTTTCGTTTTATATGTGATTGAAAATTTGAGGTTATGTATTTAAACCGCCCAAAACGACTTAAATTTTTAAGAAGTTATGTTGATAATGCCCGTAATAGAAGCGATCCAAAATGTAAGTGCAACTTTATAATCTATCAATACCTAAATAATTTTAATGTCTTTTTTTTATTTCTATTGCTTAACCCTTGAATGCCCAAGGAGAAACTCAGAGACCCCAATAATAATTATACTTCTCTTACATTATAGTTTTAAATTGAAAGAGTTAACAACTACGATTTTGGATATGTGTCGGTCCCTAAGTGTCCCCACATGGGCATTTACGTTTGCTCCAATGGCATGGTCATTCAAAGGTCTAAGGTTGACAAAGACACGTCTATGCCCCTTATACGACAGGATTCAAGTAGTGCTAATAGTAGTCTTGCACCATCTTTGGATTCATGTTTACAGGAACAAATGTCAGAGATTATCAATTTAATCTTTGACGATACTGACGAATCCCTTAGAACGCTTATGCCGGATAAAGTAACAAAAAATGCTGCATATCAGAACACAGACCCAGATACTACAATAAAATCAAATAATGGTAAGAATACACCTACTTAGAAAAAATAAAAACAATTTTATATTATTATGCATTAATGTGGTTTTAAGGTATTGATGAAGATGCGTCTGCCCCACTTGCCCAACAGATTACTGCACCGCTCCTACAAGATTCAAACAGTGCTAACAGAAGTCCTGCAGCATCTTTGGAACCAGGTTTACAGGAACAAACAATCTTGGACGCAACTGGCGAATCCTTTGGAAAGCTTCTGCAAGATAATGAAACCAAAAGTGCTACATATTATAGCATAGAACCATATGCCATAATAAGTATTGGTAAGAAAATAACCCATACACATACGCTACAAGCAAAAATAATAAAAATACCTATTTTTATTAACATACATTATTGTGGTTTTTAGGTAATGACGAAGATGTGTCTGCGCTACTTGTACCACCCAAATCTGCACCGCTTATACAAGAGGATTTAAGCAGTGCTAATAGTACTTCTGCACCTTTGGATTCAGGTTTACTCGAACAAAAAATGTCAGAGATCAATAATTCAATCCTGGACGATACTGGCGAATCTCTTGCAATAAATAATAATATGCTTTCTCTAACAGAAGAGAATGACATACTTGCCTGTGAAGCATCCACGTCAGGAATAATACGGAATGAAAACTTCGCTTTGATGGAGAACAGTGATGACAGCGTAAAAGACAAGTCTTATGAAACAGAAAGCAGTGAGAACTCTTCCGAAGATGAACCGAGTTTGGTAGATTTAAAAATGCAGAAAAGAAAAAAAGAAAATTATAACAAGTAAAAAAATAAAAAACAAAAACTTAAACACACCCATAATAGTCCAGATGCTGATGGTATGGACGATAACAATAAAATGAAAAACAACAAGAGTGTCCAAAAAGGAGAAACACGGGTAGTACGGAATGAGCGGAAAACCAAGCGCAACCTAGAAGATCAATATCTAACAAAAACCAAGAAAGTCATACCACAAAGACAATGTAGGGATTTACAAAAATGCAGATTGAAATGCAATGAAAGGTTAGAAAATGGGGCGAGAAAAACCATATTTGGGGAATGTTGGTCTATGGGTAGTTATAATAGAACGATGGCTTATATCGCAACACTTGTATCTACCCAAGAAAAACAAACCGCTTGCGTGTAAATGGACAAATGACAAAGGTATGCAAAAAGTGCTTCCTATTACCGTTTGGCGAAAGTAATAAGTTTGTAACGAATGTTATTAAAAAAAAAGAATCCTCACTTTCTGGAATAATATTGGAAGATAAAAGAGGTACAGGAGTCCCATACAATAAAACTTCTAAAGAAGCATTAGACCTAGTTAAAAATCACGTCTTGTCTTTACCTTGCTATGAAAGCCATTACTGTAGGAAACAAACAACAAATAAATTTCTTCCTTCCTATTACACGCTCTCGAGAATATACGAAGAATATAAAAAATGGCTTTCTGAGACTATGGATCCAGTTAGTCGAAGAATATATGAAGATGTGTTTCGTAGTATGAAGATTAAGATAAAAAAACACCCAAAAAGATAGTTGTGCAAACCCTCGAAAATGATTTAACCAAGCATCAAGCAGATGCTGAGTATGCCTATGAATTCAAAAAAAAAGATATACAAGAAGCTTTGCATGATACAACTAAATCTGTATTTACTTTCGATCTACAGCAATGTTTGCCAACTCCTGATATTCAAACGTCAGTCGTTTTCTATAAACGCCAACTATGGACATTCAACTTGACGATTTATAGGTGTGAGGACAAACAAGTTTTTTGTTATATGTGGGATGAAGCCACCGCAGGAAGAGGCGCTAACCAAATAGCTTCATGTCGATAAACAGCTGATCGATAATTTAGACCCAGACACAAAAAAATTGACTTTTTATTCTGACACTTGTGCCGGGCAAAACAAAAATTCGTTTTTGCCTATTATGTACATGCTACTTATGAGAGAAGTAAAAAGTTTGGAATACATTGATCATAAGTTTCTAGAGCCAGGACACACGCACATGGAATGCGACACAGATCATTCGATTATTGAAAAAAAAAGAAGAAACATGATGCTCCCATTGAACACCCACGTGATTGGGTGCAACTTGTATGTATGTGTGGCAGGAAAACCCCATTTAAAGTGATTGAGATGAAGAGAAAAGATTTTTTTGAGTTCTCAGCTTTCCTTAAAACGTATTTCATAAACAAAAAAATAAACGAGGCTGGAGAGCAGGTAGTCTGGAGAGATATAAAGGGGCTTCGATATGCGTCAGATCAGTTTGGGATAGTGCAATACAAAATCACATTAAAACATGAAGAACCGTTTAAAATGATTAATTTTAAGCGCAAATCAAAAACCTTAATACCCAATGTCATTAAGGCTCCACTAAGCTACAAGGGACCTGTCCCAATTAATCCCAAGAAAAAAGAAAATTTGTTACAACTTTTTCCATATATTGATAAAAACTTTCACCCATTTTATCAAAATCTTTATACGAAGGATAATATTCCCAATGTTCTCCCATTGAGCCATGAAGAGTCGAGCGATGAATAAAAATAATAATAAGTTTTGTTTTTGAACTCTGCGTTTATTACCATTTGTTTCTTTTCATATTTAATACAGTTTTGAAGAAAGGACAATAGCAAAATTTTATTTAATTGGTGTAAAGAGGTATATGTAAGTTTTTTTAGAATTTTTCATGTGTAAAAGGGTATAAGTAATATTTTTTTTCATAATAATTATTTTATTTTAATTACTGCTATATACAATATATTAAGGACCAAAAAATACCTATTTTAATAAAAAAATTAAGTTTAAAAAAAAAACGTTATCCAAACGCGAGTATTAAAACTTTAAACTCAATTTCCCAAAATTGTCGATTAGGGACATATACCCATTTACCTCCCCCCCCCCCCCAAGTGCCAATTATAGACAGTTTTGAAAATTGTGTCGCATCTCCATTATGTGCGATTAGAAGCAAAATTGTATCAATGGATTTTAAAAGTGTTAATTAGAAAGAGACTCTTTTGGAAATTATTGATTGTTTTCAAAATATGTTTTTAGGCTGTAAAACAGAATTTAGCAGGTTTAAAAACTGGAAATTTTGTTTTACCGGAAGAAATAATTCTGGGAGATAAAATTCAAATTAATTCAACAGGCCATATGGAGCCTAAATCATTATCATTTCAATTTATTTCACTAAGGATAGTACTGAAACAATTTTTTGAGCTAGACAATGTTTTTAATGAGTGCTTTTCCTATTACGAAAAATTAACTCGAGATAAAAACACGGTTGTAACAAACATAGTTCAAAGCGACTTATGGATATCGAAAATTAATTCCTCCGATAAAATGATCTTTTCAATTCTAATTTACTTTGACGAATTTGAAATTGGTAATCCTTTGGGTTCCCACTCAGGCATACATAAGTTGGGTGGAACATATTGTAGCGTGCCAGTAGTTCCACTTAAATATCAATCACAATTGGATAATATATTTTTAGTTCTGTTATTTCATTCACAAGATCATAAAAAATACGGGAATGGACCAACTTTTTCCAAGTTAATAGACGAACTAAATTTTCTGGAAAATACTGGCATCATGATTAACTTGGGGGACAAAATTATCAATTTAAAATTTAAACTAATGTTGGTTCAAGGGGACAATCTAGGTGTAAATATGGTACTCGGATTTTCTCATTCTTTTAATGCAAATTTCTTTTGTCGGTTCTGTAAAATGGACAAAAATAACTGTCAAAAACAGATATTTCTAAAGAATGAACAGTTTCGAAATATAGAAAATTACGAAGTCGATGTCTTGTTAAATGACCTAGGCAAAACCGGCATAAAAGAGCGCTGTGTTTTTAATAGTGTAAAATCTTTCCACGTAACCGAAAATTACTTTGTAGACATTATGCATGACTTGTTTGAAGGTGTGTGCAAGTATGTGATGGGAAATATACTATATAATTTTATACTATTTGAAAAGATATTTACAGTTAACGCTTTTAATTCAAAAATACAGAATTTTGACTTTAAATTTGAGAGTAAAAATAAACCTTCAGTAGTAATAAGTGAAGCTATAAAGTCCAAAAATATTAAAATGTCTGCTTCAGAAATGATTTGTTTCTGTAGGTATATTTGTATCATTTGTGGTAACTTGATCCCTATTGGGAACGAAACATGGGCTCTTTATTAACTATTAAAACAAATCATCTTAATTGTTAACAGTAAAAGTATAACCGAACAAAAAATTAATAAATTAACTAAATTAATACAAGATCATCATAAGCTTTTTCTTAAGCTATTTCCCGATTCTAAACTAACGGCAAAATTTCATTCCATGTTGCATTGGCCCAATATTATTCGGAAAACTGGACCACCGGTTCTGTTGTGGTCAATGAGATATGAGTCAAAGCATCAAGAATTAAAATCTTCAGCTAAAGTAGTTTCATCAAGGATAAACATTTCCAAAACTTTGGCAATTAAAAATCAGTTGAAGTTATGCGACAGATTTATTTTAAATAGGGGATTTGAGACTAAAATTATTATAGGGTAATAATTTACATATTCTAAGATAGGTGACTCGGATCTACAAAAAATCTATAAAGATCTATTTTCCAGTAAAGGGTATGTAAAACATGTGACTGTGAGAAGCAGTGTTTCAATACTTAATACTAAGTATAAAACAGAAGATGTTATTATAGTTTGCTGTGACAATAAAGTACCTTCCTTCGGAATTATTCAAAAAATAATTCTTAATTCTAACCAAGACATTTGTTTTGGGTATAAGAAAACCGTAGTTGTTTGTTATAATAAACATTTGGCATCCTATGAATTCAGTATTTTAAATGAAGTGGACTGCATTAACCAAAGTAATTTAGAGTATATAACCCCTGTATTACATACAAGTATTGATAACAAGTATTATGCGACACTAAGGTATTGCCACATTGGCAACAGTACACAGAATTAAAAAAGAATGTTGTTTTTTGTTTATTGTATACTGTTAAGTAAACATTTATTGTATTATAGTATTAACTTTATTTTTATGACGTTATATTTCTTTTACATTTTACTATTTACAGCAATAAGAAGTTTGGTTTCAGGGTATTCAGAATTTATATTTTTGTTTTTAATGGGACATTACGAGTTTCGTTACTAAATTTTTTCTTCTAGTTTGCATTTGAAAAATATATATTTTTTACTTCATTTCTTTGTTTTATTTCCAATCCATCTTATTAACTTCAATTTATTAAAACAATTTCATTTAAGGTAATTTAATTAGGCTATATACTACCAAAAAGAAAAAATTAATATCAACTGAAAAATATAGTGATTGATTACCGGATTCCGTAGGGTCATCCTTTTTGACAATTTTAGTTATTTTTTGCTTATCCCCTTTAAATTTTTAAATGTCTCATCCCTAATATTTGTTGCATATATATTATGAGGATTATCACTGCAAAATATTAAACACTCAGTAACAACACGTGTCCCAGTTCGCCCTTGATGCACATATTATTGTCATTGGGTGTTTAACTTCAGATTTTTCACAGATAATAACTTCATAATATGAAGAAAAACGTTAGGGTGAAACGTCTACAAATTCAAACGAGGAAACCAAAAAAGTAATTATAATTTATTAAATCATAATATCCATGCATTTCAAAACTTAATACACAGGTATTTTAAGGTATAATAAACAGGTATATTAGAGGTTAATATACAAGAATTTTAAAGTATAATATACAGGCATTTTCGAGTATAGTATACAGGCATTTTGGAGTGTAATATACAGGCCTTTTAGAGTATAATATACAGGTATTTTAAAGTCTAATATGCGGATATTTTATAGTATAATATCGATGGTGTTTTGGTAATAGGTCCAGTGGCGGACAAATCGTCGGGCCAACCGGGGCAATGCCCCGGGGCCCAGGCGCTTTAAGGGGGCCCATTAATCCAGCCATTTTGATTTTTAAACAACAAGGCACGCACTAAAAAACTCTTAAATTAAAAAATAATAAAAAATAACTTAAAACATTCTTAGGAGCGCCTATTCTTTGTCTACACGCGGCAACACCGAACACCACCGCTTTCGTAGTACTGAATTTACCTCCAGTGATGCCAGGGCAGATTAAAAATCGGGGAACTTCCGAAGCGTACCTATTTGTCGTTTCTCAATTGCATTTACGTGGATTTACAGAGCCACTAGCGCACTAGCCGCTATAATAAATGAAACAGGGGAACTAACTAAGCGGAATCACATTATAATACTAAGTGCATCGGAGATCGGAGCGTCGGCATCGGTCCTATTTATTTCATTATATTATTCGCATTAAGTTTGTGAGGTTAGTGTTACTCGTTTTTTACACACACATTTCAAATTTGGAGATTTTTTAATAAACATATCGATAAAAATTGCGTTAAAACTCAAGAAACAATACCGACTTTTTTCCCAATCTACCGATATTAAGAGTCCTATTCCTATTCTAACTATATTTTAAGCTACACTCTGGACTCTGGCAACACTGTTTACTCAGTGTACGTACGCTACGTCGCGAGACGGTCATGGTGTACGTGATGTGATTGTGATTCCCGCCAGAATTATAGATTTCTAATTATTACAATAACGTATAGTTTAATGAGAATTGTGGTGTGGTGTGGATTGAAAGTATTAATTTAAACGGTAAGGAGTTTTCGGTTAACGACCACGTATACGTATTTTTGGACTAAGTGAACTTAAGTCTTGAATTTTCACTTCTCGAGTCTGTTTAATCGATTAGTATCGATAGTAGCTAAACAGCTTGGAAAACAAAGGTAACATTCAAGTTTGTTTATGGCTATTTTTATTAATTTGAATATGATATTTTAGATTTGTGATCAACTAAAAGTAAATACCTAAACTATGGAGAAGCCTAAGTATAAAAGTGGTGCTGAGAAACGCAAATTAAAGCATGAAAATATTGAGAAAATTTCTAAATTGCCTAAAATCAGTCAATATTTTGCACCAAAACAATCGCCAATTGAGCCACAATCCAGTAGCTCGTCTTTGTCAAACACTAAAACGGACCTACAGGAACAAGAGGCATTACCATCGGATACTTTTAAAGACGAATGCTTGGACTTACATTTTGGTGACACCACTATAATTCCAACAGATTTAGGACATTACAGGCATAACAAGCTTTCGGATGACGATAGGCGACTTATTATCAGTCAACCTCCTAACCAACCCAAAGGACCATTCCTAAAAGACGCAAAACAAGGAAACAGAAGCTTTACGGAGACACATTACTCTCAAGTAACACAATATGGTATAGTTCCTCGAACGTGGCTGTCCTACTCAACAATTTTAGATGCCGCTTACTGTGTTCCATGCTGGCTCTTTTCTACTAGTAGCAATTCGTGGCGCACTGGAATCAGGGATTGGAAGCATATTTCCTCTAGGATAGCTGAGCATAGTATAACTCACGTACATCTTCAGTCTTGTAGTGTTTTTGAACTTTGGAGAAAAAACCAAACCGTTGACAAAGAGCTCGAGGATAAGGCGAGATATGAAGTATCTTTCTGGAAGCTAGTTTTAGAACGATTATTCCGCGTAACTTTAGCATTAGCTAAGAATTGCTTACCATTTAGAGGCCATCTCGAAAACATTGAATATAAAAACTTAAATGGGAACTTTCTGACAATGGTAGAGTTACTGTCACATTATGATGACGTAATGAAACAAGTTCTAAATATGCCTTCAGGGTCTGTGCGGTATTTAAGCAAAACAACACAAAATGAACTAATTCATTGTTTCTCAAATTTTGTTTTGGATAAACTTGTAGCAGAAATTAAGGCAGCTAATTTTTTTTCTCTTATGTTAGACACCACTCAAGATATTGCTAAAAAAGACCAATTAAGTGTCATTTTGAGAACTTCTCACATTGTTAGGGATCAAAATGGTACAGCTATTAATTTTGAAATCAAAGAAAGCTTTTTGGGATTCTATGAAATAAAAAATCAATCTGCACAAGGCATGACTGAGGCAATTTTAGATATATTGAAGACTTTAAATATTCCAATAAATAACTGCCACGGGCAAGGGTATGATGGCGCTAATGTGATGCGTGGAGCTTACAATGGAGTACAGGCTAAAATTCGAGAAATTCAGCCACATGCGGAATATGTACATTGTGCCAGCCACAATCTAAATTTAGTAGTAAACGACGCAGTGGCCGGATGCAAAGAAGTCACTTCATATTTTGCTGTATTGCAGAACATTTATAGTTTTTTTGGAGTAAGCATTAAAAGATGGGATATTTTGGCATCTTTTTCTGGAGAATCGGAAATTACATTGAAGAAACTTAATCCTACTCGTTGGTCAGGAAGAATACAATCAATTACAGCTGTTAAAATTCGTTTTTTTGATATTTTAAAGGCTTTGACTGAAATTGAGTTAAAGTCAACAAAAAAAGATGAAATTATGGAAGCTTCAAGTTTAAAAAAGAATATGGCTAATTTTGACTTCGTTATAATGACTGTTTTTATGTTCAAAACTTTAAATCAAATAAATTTGGCGTCAAAAACTTTGCAAAAAACGGATATTGACTTAGGGGAAGCTACATCAGTTTTAGATCGCGTATACAAATATATTTCTAACTTAAGGGACCCCGAAGAATATAACAAAATTAAATCCGAATCAATAGACCTTGCCAAAAAGTGGAATATAGTACCCTCGTTTCAAATAAAAAGACAACCAAGAGTAAAAAGGCACTTTGACGAACTTTCCTTAGATTACCAATTTGAAAACAGGGAACAATATTTCAAAGTTAAAATTTATTATTTTACTATTGATATAATTTGCCATCAAATCAAAGACAGATTTTCAGGCATGCTTTCCGTTAAAGAAAGTTTCGAGGTTTTGGAACCACAAAATTTGCTGAAAAGTTCAACAGAAGCGATTCGAGAAAAATGCAAAAAATTATCAATTAAGTACCCCCACCTTTTATCTGCTAGTTTTGTAAATCAATTCGCTATGATGTATGATTTAGTTAAACAAGAACCTGGATTAGATATACCTATAACAGTCAGGCAGTTTTTTGAAATTATAATAAAAAAATATGCTTATCTCGAAGGTGATTTTTCTGAAGTTTACACAGCATTCTTATTATATTTTAGCCTGCCTGTAACGGTTGCGTCTTTAGAGCGCTCTTTTAGTAAATTAAAATTATTAAAGAATTGTTTGAGATCTACAACCGGCGAGGAAAGATTGCGTAATTTAGCTATACTGACCATAGAATATAAAGTTGCGTCAACACTAGATATAACAGATTTAATAAATCGGTTCGCAAATGCCAAAGTCAGGAAAAGGCCGTTTTAGACTTAAGTTCGTATCTATATATCCTTATTTACTTATTATAAATAGTTTCCTATTCCTATTTTATTTCATTAGTGTTCATTATTGTTATTAATTGTTTGTTTGTTTTTTTTATTGTTTATTATTACAGAATATTTTTTCAATAAGTACATTTTATTTGTCCTACGTGTTTTTTTTATCATCAAGGCCATCAAGGGGCCCATGAACATATTTTGCCCCGGGGCCCAAGTCTCACTAAATCCGCCACTGAATAGGTCGTAACCCTCAAATTTTGCAAATATGGTGTTAAGACTGCATTATATTCTTTAGACCTTAATCTATGTTCTGGCAAAATATTATAACCCACGGAGACCTCTAAAATGAATTAAAGGCAAAATTTATTATGGCGTAACCATCGAAAATATAAATCCTATTCGGGCAAAAAGTCGTATACCACTACAGTTTATTGCTCGAGTTCTAAAGCTTAAATTTACGTTAGGCAAATGGTCGTAAGCCACTGACAACGACGCATACGACCTATTGGCTGCTTGATATCTCTGTGTTAGACGTGTTTTGTTTTATTTTAACTATTTGAGGTTATAATTGTATATTGAACCACGTCCGTTATCATTGATTACAATACTAGGTTGTTTTTGTTTAAGAAGAAACGTGTTTAGCACACATCTTTAACATTAGAAATATATTAATGTTTTTGGTTAAAAAAGTAATTTCCAAGTGACATCCAGAATAAACCCCAGGGTAAGTTTGCTAACGTTTTTTTGCCATTTAAAGATTAGAAGACGATTGCTTTTAATTCCTTGCATTTATTTAAATATAATAATATTATTATACTATATGGAATATTTTTTAATTTTTAATTCATATTATTATCTAGGGCTAGGGTATACCTATACTTAATTAAAAACCTGTGGCGTACCAGATTCTTCTGAGACATCTTCATATATTTTTTACATCTAAACAGTTAACGTTTCCTTTTCAGTTCGTTGTCGTTTAAAATTTTTTCTTTTAAATAATAATAATTATTAATCAAATACCTACTAAATAGTATTATTTATTTGTGTTTATCTCTATGGAGAAAAATATCTTTTAACGCGGGTCTTTCAAGAAGATATCGCTTAGTCGCCAGAGACGGAAAGATTATTCAATCAACAACCTGTTTTATTTTAGATTTGTCAAAATGTCGTCAAGAGCAAGAAAAATGGTAGAAATGATAAGAACGAATAAATGTACCGTAATTGCCGACTTAAATCTTACTGTTATTACTAGCAACGATATAGAAAATACTGTCGGTGCAGAAAATATTTCTATACCTGATATAACAGATTTGGAGAGTATTGTGTTCGGTACAGACAATAACGGAAAAAAATTGTTTGTCGGTAAAAATGTTATAGGGAATGATCACGTTGATTATAAATCTAAGAATAATGAAACAGACGAATCATGTATAATTAATACCTATTTTGAGACGGAGTATCCAACCTCTATTCCCAGTAAAGAGAGTCAAGAGAATAATGCACTTATTGCAAAAAATCAGAAAGTTTACATTGAAAATCCGCATGATATTGAAAATAATGATCAAAATATAAATAATGAAATAGAAATAGAGGAAGAATTTAAGTACAAAAATAGCCAAGAGACTGACGAAGAGAAAATTGGTGAAAAGGGGAAAAGAAAAAATTCGTTTAGATATCAGGTAAGCAAATAAAGAGAAAAAAATTAAAAGGAGAAGAATATACAAATAGGAAAGGAATGATACGACCACCAAAGTCTCCAAAGCCCTTCATCTGCAAAAATACATGCCCTTTTAAGTGTAGTGAGACCATTTCTCAAAATGACAGACAACAAATTTTTTCCGGTTTTTGGGATATACAAGATTATAGAGGGCAAAATAATTTTATAGTTAATAATGTTAATAAAATTTCTAAAAAAAGAAAATACACCACAAGTTTAAACAGTCGAAGAACAAATACATTGGAGTATAACCTTTCCTATAATAAGAAAAAAAGAAGAACATGCAAGAAGTTTTTTTTATCAACACTTGACTTTTCGGAAAAGAAGGTATTTAATGCTCTAAATCATGTGACAGAAGTCGGAAGCCCAAACGATGATAAAAGAGGTAAACACACTCCTACAAACAAGACGAATGAAAATATAATATCATCAGCAGTCAACTTTATTAGCAATTTACCAGCGGTGTCTTCCCACTATTGCAGAGCAAGTTCATCACGAAGATACTTTCGGGTCAAACCATATCAAATCAACCAAGAAATGAGTACTTTTCGTTTTCCCCCTCCGATTTTAATTATTTTTGGTACAGTTGTTCTACCTGTCGAAAAACTCAAAAACCCAATTTTTCAGATTTTTCTGACAAGCAGTTTTTTTTTATTGATTTTTGAAAATTAAAAAATCTCAGAATTTCGCCTTAACATGTACTAAGAAAACATTAAATATCTAGAGAACTACTTACACTACATCCGTGGGCTAGAGCTTGTTTAAAAGGTCTTTTAAAGACCTTTCAAATGACGTATTACATGACACATTCAAAAAAAAAAATTGAATTTTTGAAAAAAACTTTTTTTTTTCAAAATTTCTCAAAAACACCCCTTTTGATTTTTTTCAAAAAAATGTATATTTTTTACTGTTATCTTGTTAAGATGTCCACCAATTTTCAAGATGGAGAAATGATGGATTCCCTGTCAAAAAAATTATGACAATTGTCAATGCATGGAAAATCCCATATACCACCATGTAAATTCCACCCCACCAAGGACGAAAAAGCATTATTTCAGTTTTTTTGCAAATTCCAGGCACGTCGATTTTGTCTTCAAGTAAAAAATCTAGTGTCTGATTTTTTTGTAACCCCCGCCCCCCTTTAAGGGTGAATGGGGAACATAAGTCGTGTGCGGTACTTTGTTTTTGTTAAAACATGTTGAATACTGCAAATTTTTTGAATTTTAAAAACTTGATAATTCCTGCAAAATGTTTAACTTATTTTTATACTTGTTTATTCCTGCTAAATTTTGGCCCATCCTACTATTTTTAATTGGTCTCCCCACCATACAAGTTATTCTCGCGGAGATTCTGGTGCAAACAGGAAAGATTATCGTTTTTATTTGTGTTTGTGTAAGTCCCTGTATTATTTTGTTCTTTTAAAATTCGTTTATCGATACGAATATTAAGAAAAGGTAACATGAGAAATACATAAACACAGCCGTCTGTGGATATTATTTTGTCAGCGTTTTCGATCCGTTTCTTGGATGTTTATATTAACATTGAAGGGCATTGATTTATGATTATTACCAACACATGGATTTTGGTCTAGGGGACATAGATTACGCAAAATTAATAAGAGGCATTCAGTTGTTGAAAGTGTTTTAAAGTTGTGGTACAGTACAGTTCAGTAAATACGAATATTTCAAGACTGTTAGAGTACAAATCTCTAGTTTCAACCCTTATTGTAAATAAGACATTATTTTTACTTATCAATTTTTTATTGTTAAATCAAAACATATTTTTCTAATTATTACACCATCTTTCACCATTAACTTTGTTTGCCAAAATTAAGAAGTAGATAAGCGAATTTCTTCATTTCTTTTTGATAACATTTTTATTACTTACAAAGAACCGACTCTAATTAAAAATTAAACTATTAACCTTCTACGGTCCATTTCATCTGTTTTGCAAAACATCACACCACGCACGTAGGCTTTTCCTATAAATATAAAATTCGCACTTCTGCTAATTAATTGATTAGTCGATTAGTTGACTAGCTGCTTTGTATAACTAACTTGGCAACAAGTCATCTTTCTCACCACCTTCAACAGTAAATAAACCAGTTATTTACCATCCAGAGGCCTTTTCTTCTTGTATACGACTCCTGAAGGTTGCATCCCAACAAATTGGCGCTGCGGACAGGATTCTTCACTCTGCAAAGGAATCCATCAAGAATATTCGTTCAACTACTTTTCCTTTCCCGACGAAGGTTAAACAGCCATTCCGGAAGAGTTTTGAGTGGAAATACCCGTTTGTTTCCAATCTCAAGAAAAGAAAGAAACGAACCATCCAGCAACCAACAGCCAGAGCAACACAAGAAGAAATAGTAAGTTCCTTTGTCCTAATCAATTCCCTTTGATAAAGTTTCTTTTTATTTGTAAAGGTGCAAATTTTGAATTCCATGCATTTTTATTTTTCTATTTTTTATTTTTGCTATTTTATATTTTTTCTATTTTTGCATTGCTATTTTTTTATATATATTGGTGCTACTTTCTTATTTTTTTTAACCTTTTATTATTAATTTTAATTGCAAATTATTTTATAGCTGTGTCTATTTTTCTCTTTTCTATCTTTATTTTTATATCAAAATGGATCACGGATCCGTCAGTTCTGTCAATACTATTGACAATGATTTACCTCAAGCTCCTAGAGCAACAATGAACTATTTATGTTCGTTAATTTCTAAAACATTTGACGGAACCAGGCTAGAATTGTTCGATTTCATTGGTTCTTGCGAGAACGCTATTCGATTCGCTGACGATAATCAAAAATATCTTTTAATGGGATACATACTTTCTAAACTAGTAGGAAACGCTAGGGCTCAACTACGAGACAAAGAATTTAATGACTTTAACGACTTAAAAGAATCTCTGATTCAACTTTTTGGTGATAAGAAACAATACACTCAGTTAATGGAGGAACTAAATACACTAAAACAAATTCAGCAAGAACCCATTATAAAATTTTATAATAAAATTGACAACATTTTTACTCGATTAATAAATTCTATTCAAATCGAAGACGCTGTTGAGAGACAGAGTCGAGTCACAATGTTAAAAGAATTAAGCTTGCAAAGATTCATTTATCACTCAGTTCCTGAAATATCACGATTTTTACGAGGAAAAAACATTCCTACTTTAAGCGAAGCTTTAAATATCGTACAGGACGAAGAACGTGCATTAAACATGAACAAAGGTTCATCCTCAAGTTCTTCATTTTCAAAATTTTGTAATTTCTGCAAAAAATCGGGACATTTATATAAAGATTGCAGAAAACGCAGTCACGCTAACGTTAATATAACTAATTTAAGTAGCGAAAAACCATCCAGCTCTTTTCATAAACCCTCTTATAACAATACCAGTAATAATAATAGAAACAATTCTAGGGAAAATAATAATTTTTCTAATAAAGCAAAAATAACTTGTCGTTATTGCAAAAAACCTGGGCATTCCATAAATGAATGTTATAAATTAAAAAATAAAAATAAAGAAGGTCAAGGCACACAGCGCGATTTAAACGCCAACAATTCACAGATCAACGTCGTCTCTGTGGATTCATGGGCATAAATCGGAAAACCGACGTATCAATTTATCTTCAAAATTTAAATAGTCAGGTACCAACAATTTTTATAAATAGGGGATCGCATCACCTCAAAACTAATTTCTATCATAGAGAATTTTATTTTATGTCTCACAATGATCGATGTAATCATTTTTATACACGTGTTCTCGGCCGACATTTATTATTAAATATAAAATTTTTAATTACACGTGATAGTCAGAGAAACATAGGCTCTTTTCTTCGGCAATTTTTAATTAGGGATCGTTCTTTAGTGAACAATCGTAGTGCGCACCTGCGAATTTTAAGACTATCTGAACAGCTATCTAGCCCTTTAGGCAGTCAAAATCCCCAATTTTTAAATATTTCTGATATTGGAAATTTAATTAATTTATTTAAGGAGACAACAAAGTTTAACTTTTCTCAGGACCTGTACAATCCTGATGTTTCTATTCGAGATTTAGCCGGCATAACTTTTACTAATTCCATTAGCAAAGCCACTAATGAAGCCATTTTTTCTTTAAAAAATGATGATATTTACGGACAAGAAAGTCCTTATTCTATAAATGCTCGAATTCCTATCTCTCTATGTTCTACTTCAAACTCAAGAAACAATGATATTATTTACGGACAAAAAAGTCCTTATTCTCAAGTTTCTACCTTACAAGGATTTACCTCATCTTTACATTCCCCTTTACCCAATAATTTCGCGAATCATTCTTATTTAATAAACAATGATAATGAAAAATTTGAATGTCAAACGAATAAAGATAACAAATTAAATTTACCAAATAATGTGTTTGACCTCTCACAAAAAGTTCAAGATTTTAATGACATCGATATTGATGCTATTTTTAATAATAATAATTATGACAAAGAGATTTATTCGCCTTACATTGAGGAATTAAAATTAAATACACCAAGTAGTCCAATACAATACGAAAATATATTTTTAATAGATTATAAACAAAATACTTCTTATCTATCATGCATTTTTGAAAATAGAACATTAAAGTTTCTATTAGATACTGGCGCTACCATATCTATAATAAAAGAAGAATCATTAAAAAATTATAAATTATTTTTGACGCAAAACAAAATTATTACTATTGATGGCATTTCAAAAAATTCGTATTTAAAAACTGAAGGATTAGTTACTTTACCTGTCGAATTTGAGAATCAACCCTGTAATTTAAGATTACACGTTCTCAAGGATCAGGGAACCGATAACGTTCCATTTGACGGAATTATAGGAACAGACTTTTTATTAGTAAAACAGTGTACTATTGATTATGCAAATAATACTTTAAAGATAGGCGACCTTGAACCTATAAAAATTCATCGTAATCTCGTAATACTAAGACCGCGTTCCGAAACAGTAATTTTAGCTAATATTAAGAACAAAGAGGAAATATCAGAAGGCATATGTCGAGAAGATATTATAAATCTTGGAGAAGATATTATGAATCTTGGAGAAGGCGTATTTTTAGCAAAAGCTATACTTAAAGTTGAAAATGGGAAGGCCGTTACTACCATTTTAAATACAACTAATAAAGCCCTTAACATTACAAGATTAAATCTCACTTTAGAACCTCTAAATCAAAATGAAGCTAGTATATTTCTTATAAATGAACGTGAAAATATTGTTCGAAAGAAAATTTTAAGAGAAAATTTGCGCATTGAACATCTCAATGACGAAGAAAAACAATCAATTTTAAAAATCTGTAATGATTTTAATGACATATTTTTCCTACCTGATGATCAATTATCATGTACCAATCTTATCAGTCATGAAATTAAATTAACTGACTCTACCCCTACAACATCAAAAATATATAGGTATCCCCTAGTACATAAAGAAGAAATTAAAAACCAAATTGCTAAAATGTTAAAACAAGGTATCATACAACCTTCGGTGTCACCTTATAATAGTCCTTTATGGATCGTTCCTAAGAAAAAAGACGCATCGGGCGAACAAAAGTACAGAGTTGTGATCGATTACAGAAATTTAAATAATTCATCCCTTGGGGATAGCTTCCCTATTCCACGTATTGAGGAGATCTTAGATCAACTAGGACACTCTCAATATTTCAGTACCCTCGATTTAGCTTCCGGTTTTCATCAAATCAAGATGGAACCCAAAGATCGATTTAAAACAGCTTTTTCAACCCCTGAAAATAAATATGAGTTCTTAAGGATGCCCTTTGGACTTAAGAATGCACCTAGTACCTTCCAGAGATGTATGAATATCGCTTTAGCAGGTCTTCAAGGCACTCAATGTTTCGTATATTTAGATGACATTGTCATTTATGCAAGTTCTATCGAAGAACATACTTCTAAACTTCAAGCAATCTTCCAGAGACTACGCACTAATAAACTTCTATTACAGCCAGATAAGTGTGAATTTATGCGAAAAGAAGTAGCATATTTAGGTCACATTATAAACCAAAATGGTGTCTCCCCAAATCCTGAAAAAATTACAGCCATTGCTAATTATCCTCAACCAAAAAATCCAAAACAAATTAAACAATTTCTAGGCCTTATAGGATACTACAGACGTTTTATCGAAAATTTCTCTAGTCTCGCTAAACCATTGACAAATCTTCTTAAGAAAAACCAAGCTTTTATTTGGGAACAAGAACAGGAAGAATCATTTAAACATTTTAAATCCATTCTTATGTCGGATAAAATCCTGCAATTTCCTGATTTTTCTAAAGAATTTATTTTAACCACAGATAGTTCAGATTATGCAATTGGTGCAATCCTTTCTCAAGGTCCCGTAGGTAAAGACTTGCCTGTTGCTTATGCATCCAGAACCTTGAATAAAGCCGAATGTAATTATGCCTGTATAGAAAAGGAGGCTTTAGCAATTATTTGGTCAACAATACATTTTCGACCATATCTTTACGGTAAAAAATTTACAATTTACACTGACCATAGACCCCTAACTTGGCTTTTTAACTGCAAAACACCTACAAACAGACTTCTTCGCTGGAGATTAAAACTCGAAGAATACGAATACGAAATAAAATATAAACCCGGTAGAATCAACTCAAATGTTGACGCCTTATCAAGAAACCCCGGTACAGACGAACAAATTTTAGTACTTTCTAATGAACCTACATATCAAGATTTTATAAAATTTCATTATATAAATGAAGAATTACCTAACATAACTATTATAAAGGACAACATAGTAAAGAAAAGTCCTAATGCATTTATTTATTCAACTGACCTAGACGAATCAAATCCATACCATCATAACTTATATGACGCACTTGAAAACATGCGCGATTATGAACCTAAATTACATTTTTCTTTAGAAATTTCAAAAAACACATTTTTACTTTTTGCCAAATTAAATCATTATGATCAATTAACATATCCTGATTTATTTTATACACTTCAAAATTTCAAGAAAGAACTAAGAAATCATAAAAATATAGAAACCATTTATCTTAAAAATCCATCTGAAGAACATTATACCCTTAAAGTACCAATGATTTGTGAAATAATACACTTTATTTTTAATAAAAGCAAATATAACATAACATTAGTGAATAAACCAAAATTACAGCCTAGAGATAAAAAGGAAATTAAACAAATATTTTCTGAAAATCACGAATCTTCTTTAGCAGGACACTCTGGGTTACGTAGAACCTACCTGCGTATTAAAGAAAACTATAAATGGCACAATATGAAAAGTGATATCAAAAATTTAATTCGTACTTGTGAATCATGCCAAAGAAACAAAAAATCAAGATCAGGCAAAGCTCCTATGCAAATCACTACAACAAGTGAAAAACCTTTTCAACGATTGGCATTGGACGTTGTTGGTCCATTACCTCTTACTGAAAACGAAAATAGATTTATTTTAACTATGCAAGATGATTTAACTAAATTTTCTCATGCTTATTCAATTCAAAATCACGAAGCAAAAACTATCGCAGATAAATTTGTACAATTCATTTTAATTTTTGGTATACCCGAATCAATTTTAACTGACCAAGGTACAGATTTCACCTCAAAATTAATCACAGAAGTCAATAAACTTTTTAAAGTTAAACACATAACAACAAGTCCTTATCATCCACAAACAAATGGCGCCCTTGAAAGAAGCCATGATACTTTAAAAGAATATCTTAAACATTATATTAATAATGATCAAACTAATTGGGACGATTATGTTTCACTAGCCATGTTTACATACAACACTCACATACATAAAAGTACAAATTTCACCCCTTTTGAATTAATTTTTGGACATAAAGCTACAATACCCGGTTCTTTAACAAACAAACCTGAATTTAGGTATACGTACGACGACTATCAGTCTAATCTTAAGTTAAAACTTAATAATTCTTTTAAGATTGCTAGACAAAATTTATTACATTCAAAAGAAAAATCGAAACAGCAATATGACAATAAAATAAATTCACATGATATTAAAGAAAATGACCTAGTATACATTAAAAATATGACTACCCAACCTGGACATTCAAGAAAATTAAAATCAAATTTTAAGGGTCCTTTCAAAGTTATAAAAGTAAATTCTAATAAAACGTATGATATTGAAATGAAGAAAAATAAAATCACTACATATCATCACAATTTATTAAAACCTTATTTGTCTTTTTCAGACAATGAAGATGATTAACCATTTCATCCTTTTTATTCTATTCATAGAAGGTTATTGCGAAAAATCATACGAAGTAACTCCTATTGACAACCATTCAGGAATATTTTATCATAATTTAGGTCATTCTAAAATTATTACTGATCATTACACATTATTCTCGTACACTAATATATCATTTTATGAAGTCGAACTAAAATTTATCGAAACAATTTTCGATCGTTCTGAATCTTTATGCCAACATCCTCAGGTTTTAACTATGAAAAATACGAATAATACAAATACTAAGAATGCAAACAGAAACAATGATAATGCCAAACAATTCGGTTACAGTTGCAACGACTTAATTCATATTCTTAAAAATCAAATTATGCAACTAAATGAAAAATTTCAATCTATTAAGCATCTTATTGGACACTCTTTTGAAACACGTACTAAGCGTGGACTATTCAACGGTGTTTCTTATGCTATTAAATGGCTTTTCGGTACCCCTGACTCTGATGATGCTGAATATTATTCTGATGCAATACATGCAATCGCAGAACAAAACAAAGAAGTACAAATTTTAATGAAACAACAAATACATATAATTTCTAATGCAATTGAAAGTCATAATAAGTCTGTACAAGCACTCTTAAGCAATCAAGAAAAAATTAATAAGAACGTTGAAACGTTTAATCGGTTTGCCACCGACACTACCAAAAATATAAATTTACTTAATTATTTTCAAAAAGTTACTGACCATGTAAACTTCGTTGCACATATAGCAAATGAATTAAGCGAAAAATTTGACGTCATAATTTCGTCAGTATTATTTTCTAAACAAAACATTTTACATCCTTCAGTGATTTCACCTATGCATTTGAAAGAAGAATTACTTAAAGCTAAATTACGTTCTTCTGTCGAATTTCCAATCGACCCCGAAAATAATGACTGTATACATAACTATTTTTCTATAAGTGAATTATCAGTAATTTATAGCAATAACATAATTTTATATGCACTTAAGGTACCACTTGCATCTAAAGAACTTTATCAATTGTATCACCTAATACCTTTACCTGCCCCTATTGCAAACACCTCAATTTATACCTACCTTGATCCTCAATTCAGTTACCTATTACTAAGTATGACGCATACTTACTATGGTAGAATAAAAGACCTTCAAGAATGTCAACGAGTCCTACCAGATGACTACCTATGCTATGACGTCACAGTTCATCTAACCCAAGAACAACCAGTTTGTGAAACTGAACTTAAGTTAGCAAAACTCCCACATCTTCCAAGTATATGCGAAACTAGGACCATTAAGTCACTCATGGAAATTTGGCATCAAATTGATAACAATCAATGGCTATATGTTTTAAGCACTCCCGTTACAGGAACCATTAACTGTGATTCATCTACTTCAATAGAAGACGTAGACATACAAGGCATTGGCATATTTACTTTAAAAGGCAAGTGTAAATGCTACACTCATACTACGCTCCTAGTTGCTACAAGTGATTTATCATCAAACTATAGTAACTACATTCCATATATAAATCTGCATAATGACGACTGCTGCATTAACGAACAAACCTACCTAAAGAATGGTCAAATGGAAGAGATTAAACTTACCAGTCTCGACCTTGATGATCTACGCCATTCTCAACAAAAATTGCAACAGTACGAGGCCAAGCTACAGCAAAATATTAACCAACCATTCATTATCAATAATTCTAGATGGTACAATACATTATTTGGAATAGTGGTAATCATTGCACTTTTAGTCGCATTTTACTTTTGCTGCTGTCGCTGGTGCAATTTAGGATATTACATATCTAAATATTTAGGATGTGATAAAGGCAACTATCAGATATGTATTAACAGCCATAACCGAGTTAGCCACAGTTCCATTGGATCAAAACATGATATCGATACACGATTAAGTCAACTCCGTTCCCGTTTGGAAGAAGCCATCGAGCCAACCAGGTCAAGTCCACGTACTTCAATTCAGCTAGAAGAACGAAGCCAAGCCGAAAGTCCAGTCTCTATGAGATTCACGAGAAGTTCCGCAAAATTTAAAGTTTAATTGAAAACTAACTTCTTTTTGTAAACCTTTTTTTTTTCTTTAAAATGATTTTTTTTTTGTTTATTTACAACTTTTTGTCATACTTACATATTTATATTTTTAATCAAGGTATAGGGCAAGGTAAAAAGTGAAACAATTATATTGTTTAAAATATATTTTATTTTGTAATCATCTCATATCCATCATCATTTTAGGGAAACATTAAATTAAAACAACCAGATTGAGTTTACTCATATTCTTTATCTTTTTTGGTGTTTTGTCACTTTCCATCAGAAGGTAACAAAAACACTTAAGTAGGGAGGTGTTAGAGTACAAATCTCTAGTTTCAACCCTTATTGTAAATAAGACATTATTTTTACTTATCAATTTTTTATTGTTAAATCAAAACATATTTTTCTAATTATTACACCATCTTTCACCATTAACTTTGTTTGCCAAAATTAAGAAGTAGATAAGCGAATTTCTTCATTTCTTTTTGATAACATTTTTATTACTTACAAAGAACCGACTCTAATTAAAAATTAAACTATTAACCTTCTACGGTCCATTTCATCTGTTTTGCAAAACATCACACCACGCACGTAGGCTTTTCCTATAAATATAAAATTCGCACTTCTGCTAATTAATTGATTAGTCGATTAGTTGACTAGCTGCTTTGTATAACTAACTTGGCAACAAGTCATCTTTCTCACCCCCTTCAACAGTAAATAAACAAAATTATTGTGTATTGTGGGTGTTACAGGTGACAAGCTATTCAGGTGAGCTTTATCACTGAGTGTTTAACTTTTAGTATTTTAGGTGTTTACATAAATGCCATAATTAATTGCTGCTATTTTAATTACTGATTTCATTATAAAGTTAATTGATATTGAACTATACCGGGTGACCACGAAATTACTGACCAGCTTGTCACGTCCTTATAAAATAAAATATTATTTTGAAATTTTGGTAGGATATATGGTTGCACTGTGCGCACATTTTCAGTATTCAAACTTCCGACTGTCACTTCCGGTTAAACCGGAAGTGCATACAAAATTGTTATTTTAAATAGAACACCCTGTATATTTTTACGAAAATGCATTCTACAAAGTATTCTAAGCATAAAACATGTATCATATTCTATACCTATCTAAGACAGATTAAGAGAAAATGGCGTTGGAATTTATAAAATTAGACACTCATTTTATTGTTTTTTCGAAAAACAAATGAATAAGCGCAAAATTTTATATTCTTTTTTTACTTCTTTTTAGGTATTCTTTATGAATAAGTCACAATTATTTCACTTCCGGTTTAACCGGAAGTGCTGCAAAATTTGACATTCAAACATAGATTTCTCCATTATTTTTAATGGCACGCCCTATTTTAAATATAATTTTCAAAATTACCTTATTGTTCTAAATATTTTTTATTAATGCTTCCCTAGGTCTAAAGTTATTCGTTTTTAAGATATAAGCATTTAAAGGTTTAGTTGCATTATTCAACAAGCAACAATTGATATTAACTTATTCATAGTTTCGTCTAAGGTGGCTATGGACCCCACAGATCTGTTTACTAATTTCAACTGTTTCACGACGCTATCGCCATGGTATTTTTAATTTAGTCCTTACATTCTTATACAAGTGACTTATTTATTAATAAGAAAAGTTAAAACTATGCCATTTTTTACGCGGGAGCATCAAATTGACATGCTGCTAATCTACGGAGAGACTAGAAAAAACCGGAGAGAGGCCAAATTTCTGTATATGCAGAGATTTCCCGAACGCGAGCACCCAAGCGATACGTATTTTCCATGGTTAGAAAATCATTTGAAGTACGAGAATGAAAATCAAAACGCAAATGGTTTTATTATTAGTGAGGAGGCAGAAACAAATACACTAGCCCTTGTTGAAGCTGACCCGACAGCATCGACGAGGCAAATTGCGAATGATATTGGCATCGGTAGGGAGAGTGCAAGAAAAATTTTAGAAAAACATGGCTGTAAATCTTTCAAATACCAAATCCATCACCATCTTTATGAAGGCGATCCTATTCGAAGATTGGAATTTTGCAACTGGTATCTTGAAGAGGAGCAGCAACAGCCACTTTTAAACGCACACATTTTATTTTCTGATGAATCCCGTTTTACCAACTTAGGGATGTTCAACAGAAATAATACCCGGTATTGGTCTACTGAAAATAATCACCTATATAGGGAAGGGGCGTTTCAAGAACGATTTGGCATTAACGTATGGCTAGGCGTTATAGGAACACGTATAATAGGTCCTATATTTTTTGAACAACATTTAAACGCTGTCCAATACCTGGCTTTTCTTCAGAACACCATTGAAGATATTCTGGAAAATTTACCTGTTAGGCAATACCCACAAGTATTGTATCAACAAGACGGCGCTCCGGCACATAATGCTAGAATAGTGACAGCATATTTGAATGCGACTTTTGGAAATCGTTGGATAGGCACTAATGGCCCAGTAAGGTGGCCGGCTAGGTCCCCCGACCTAACACCGCTTGATTTTTTTTACTGGGGCCATATAAAGGAGAAGGTGTATAGAACAAAACCTCAGAACCTCGACGACCTAAGAGATAGAATAACTCAAGCAGTAAACAATATTACACCACTACAAATGAACAATGTACTTCGAGAATTCCAAGAAAGAATTCATTTGTGTCAAGAAGCAAATGGCAATCATTTTGAGAATTTAATTTATGGATAATTAGTTTGTATTTTTACATATTATTTTATTAATTATAATTCTACCATAGGTTCGAAACAAAGTTTAATTTTTAAATGCTTATATCTTAAAAACGAATAACTTTAGACCTAGGGAAGCATTAATAAAAAATATTTAGAACAATAAGGTAATTTTGAAAATTATATTTAAAATAGGGCGTGCCATTAAAAATAATGGAGAAATCTATGTTTGAATGTCAAATTTTGCAGCACTTCCGGTTAAACCGGAAGTGAAATAATTGTGACTTATTCATAAAGAATACCTAAAAAGAAGTAAAAAAAGAATATAAAATTTTGCGCTTATTCATTTGTTTTTCGAAAAAACAATAAAATGAGTGTCTAATTTTATAAATTCCAACGCCATTTTCTCTTAATCTGTCTTAGATAGGTATAGAATATGATACATGTTTCATGCTTAGAATACTTTGTAGAATGCATTTTCGTAAAAATATACAGGGTGTTCTATTTAAAATAACAATTTTGTATGCACTTCCGGTTTAACCGGAAGTGACAGTCGGAAGTTTGAATACTGAAAATGTGCGCACAGTGCAACCATATATCCTACCAAAATTTCAAAATAATATTTTATTTTATAAGGACGTGACAAGCTGGTCAGTAATTTCGTGGTCACCCGGTATTAATAATTATCCGAAAGCACATAAAAATGTTCTCTGGAGCGGACAATCGCGCGTTTAATCCCCTTTGTCCATTGCACTACTCAGAATGCGGCCTACAGGGTCAAGCTCTAGTAGGTGGAGCGAGTATGTCGCGAGTCTTAATCCCTTCATACTCATTGCACAACTCAGTACTAGTAGAATTGTGAGACGTATTGCGTGTTGTATCCCCTTACGTCAAAGGGTGGTATCTAGGTAGGGGTCACGTCGCGTGTTATATCCCCTCGTGACCATATTACGAACTCCTATATACTGGGCCTTGAAATAGACAAATTAGTAATAAATGCATCGCGTGTTGTATCCCCTTGCATTTGGTGATTCTCGGATAATTGTTGAATTAACAAGTACACAGTAATAAATCGGTTTGAGTAAACCACTAAAAATCATTGAGTTAATGGAATCGGGTGTGAAATTTTGAGTGCATTTGCTATATTGACTCTATTTTTAGTAGAGTTAACAAACAATTGTGTTCGTTCACACACATTTTCGTAAAATTAACCTAATATTTAGTAGAATTACACAAAATGTATTTAAAACTTTTTTTTACTCAAATAATGTAACACTAAAGAAAATTTACCCTAGCTGAGAGCAAACAATACTCATAAAAGTGCTAATTGCCACACGTTTATGTTCGAAAATGTTCGGAATCAACTTCGGCTCCCGAATTACGCATCACCCGATTGGTCACACGGTGGTCACACGATCAAACTCTTTGCGTTTGCCCTTGACTTTCCCATAATTCCCATTAGTTCTTTACAGTTTGCGAGTGCGGGCGCGAACTCGAGTCGACTCGCTGCTTCTCTGGTAGTTTATTTCAAGCAAAGAATATCATAAAGTCATTTGTTAAGTTATTTTAATAGATAAATAGATAATGAATGATCCGCGCGAGATTTTGTTAAAATTAGAATATCGGGGTCGGAAAGTTTGGTGCCGAGTGGAGTCAAGAGAAATATCGTATGAATACTTAATAGAAATTGGCAAGTATCAATTTTATTATTACTCCTTAAAATATATTTACTATTTATCTACTATGTACCTATGGCCTAATTTTTAATATTATTTGCTGTGTATCGCAAAATAAAAACCGTTGCATCACGTCATATCATTGAAAGAATATTATAGCGTCTCTTCTTACAGATACTCAAAAATGATTAAAAGTTACACATAAAAGTGTTGAATTTACACATTATTTTATAAATATTTTGGCGGCACGCTTTGTTAAATTTAGCCAAAAGGCGAATTCATGCTCAGATATAAAATAATATCAAAGAGTAACCTAACTTACTCTTCGGTAATATATCAGATGCCTAACCTTGAAAAATAATTCTTTGTATTTATATGGAGGTGCTCGTGGAACAAAAAAAAATAACAACATAAAATAAAAGTTGGCCAACTGTTAACTTTTGATTATTTTATGTGAATTCAGCACTGCGCATGTGTCGTTAAAACACCATGACACAATACCTATATTGGTCCTCAAGCTTAGTTATTATTTTAAGTTATTTTTTCTTGCATGAACTCTAAAAAATAACAAATATATTCTAATTTTATTTTATGTTAAGTATATAGTTATCTGTTCCAAATAAATACAAAACAATACCTATACCAAAACTAAACATGGTTGCAATATTTAGTCTAAACATTCTAACGAGCATTCTAACCTAACGTTAATAGTCCAACAAAACAATATATTACCTACCTATTATTATTTTTATTATATCTATAAAAAGTGAGATAAAAAGCTTGTCTTCTTGCAAACTTTCTGCTGATGCTAAATAATTACCCTTGAAATTACCGACAGTGTGTCCATGGGCCATGGATTGAGTCCCAAATAGGGAAAACTTTTTTATTTATAGGTTTATGAAAAAAGCTATTCTTCATAAAAACTGCTGCTTGTGCTCAAATGACCTAAAAGTACCTAATTTTGTCAGATTTATACCGGCTGTTCAGAATTTAGAAAAATATGAAAAAAGCTAAAAGAACAAAGTAGCTTTATCTGTAAAGATCGAGGTAAAGATAAGTACTTACTAGGTGTAAAGTAATTAGTGAAATTGAATGGGTTTTAAAAGCTACACCCGAGGTATACGCCTCAATACAAAATTTTTACTCGATGCCTAAATGTACAGGGACTGGGAAAAAATTCCAACCCAAAATTAATATTTTCTGTCAACTAGGTATATACCTTAATTTTTTTGTAAATAAACTAAAACCCTGTTTTTCTGTAAACGGAAGTGCTCTCTAAAAGCTTTACATTATACGAGGAATATACATTTATGCAGAGTGAAAATTTTGTATTAAGGCGTATCTTTTCAAACCCATTAAATTTTACTAATTACTTTTCATATATATATTATCTTTCTTTCTTTAGGTATTTGTTCTTAGCTTTTTTCATATTTCTTTAAAGCCTGAACACCCGGTATATAAATCTGACAAAATGAGATGCTTTTGGGTCGTTTGAGCACAAGCAGGAGTTTTTATGAAAACTTTTTTTCATAAAACTATAAATACAAACGTTTTCCCTCTTTGGGAATCCTTTTTGTTTTAGGAAAAAAAAAGTTTGAAATTGGTTATGAAGAGGGCCCTGTGTTATTTTATGATACACAGGGTGTATTGGTTGATAATGATTTTCTACCGACTTTTTTGGAAATGGATGACACAATTAAAACATTAGTGATGCATACTACTAAATCAGCGGAATGTAAGTTATTTTATTTATTTCTTACTTATTTCAAAAGAAATAATGTACAGGGTTATTGATTATAAATGGACCCCCTACTATCTTTTTTCTTTTACATTTTAGGAAAAAACGAAAATTGTTGGGTTTGATATTAATTTTTTTAAAACTAATTTTATTTGTATACAGGGTCTCTCAAAAAATGTGACAGACCACAATTGCCTTTTTTTAAATGAAATTATTATTTTTTTTTTATTTTACTCAAAAATTTAGACTTCATTAAATTATAGATAAATCAAATTGTAACCGCTCTAAATATTTAAAAAATATATTCTCTACAATTAAAGAATACCTACACCGCGACCTACACACACTTTTAGAGCACATTATATATAGCGTGTTGTTTTTATAAGTGCCTGATTCTATTGTTATGTGTTTTAGATAATAATAATAGTTTTACTGATATCATGACAGACACATTAACCAACACCCCGTCGACATCGAACACTAGTTTAATATATACATTGCCAGAGGACCCTTCAAGTGATACACCACTGCTGATATCTGTGCCACAACCATCATTATTGGCAACAAACTTTACAATAGAAACACCATCAACAACTTTAATGCCATCTCCATCATCCCTACCTACAACTACAGCTGCATTAGTGAGAGAGCCCACTCTTAACATTAGTGGGAACATTAAAGCAGAGGTAAAATATAGTTTTTATTATAGTAAAAAATATTAAATATTTAATTTCACATTCTGTAATAATAAATAAAAGCACTGGTGGTAAATTTTTGTCATTGGTACCTCTATACAATATATCTGATGGCTAAGAAATATGTAAGAAAATATCCAAATCTAAATGTACAGGGTTATTCATTATATTTTGACACCCACCTGCAGTCGGAATTATAGGTGGTAGAAAAAACCTTAAATATAAAAGCTGTAGGGTTGTTCCTCTATTATCTTTTGGGAGTATCAAAGTTTAAAATATCTCATAAATAGGGAGATAAATTAACCCAACTTACATGTTTTTAAAAGAAACACCCTGTATATTATGTTATTTTCAAACTCTATTCGAAAATTTAGACACTTTTTGTGATAAACGCTATAGCTCTTAAGTTCAATTGTTTTCGATAGGCATATTGACATCTGAAAAATGGCATTTTCACCACTAGCTATAGCTGTGGAATCCAAAGGGCTGAACTTGGAGCAAAACGGATAGTGCACTTTCCTGTCTTATTTTTTAATTATCTATCGTCTTACATCAACTAATTTACAGTTTTCCGGTTTTGGGTTACTTCCGGTTTACCCGGAAGTTGATGTCAGATGAGAGATAATTAAAAACTAAGACAGGAAAGTGCAAATCGTTTCGCTGAAAGTTTAGCCGTTTGCATTCAAAGTGGTGAAAATGTCATTTTGCAGACGTTAATATCTCGAAAACAATTAAACTTCTATAGCGTTTATTACAAAAAGTGTCTAGATTTTCGAATATAATTTATAAATAACATAATATTCAGGGTTAATTTATCTACCTATGTATGAGATATTTTTAGCTTTGATTCTTCTAAAAGATAATAGAGGAAAAATCCTACAAGTACAAAGTTCTCTATTTAAATTTTTTTCTACCACATGTAATTACGGCTGCAGGTGGGTGTCAAAATATAATGAATACCTCTGTACCTACCTCCTTAATAAATACAAAAAAAAAAAACTTTTCTATTTTAAACACAGGAACTCAAACAGCAAATTATTGCAAAACAAGGAAACACTTTAATATTTGATGAATATGAAAGATTAAAATGTTTGACCAACCAGACAAGAAAACTATTGGTAAACGTAGTATGTGACCTTATGGTGGACAGGTATGGCCTATATATCCCCACGAGGATAAAAGAAGAATACGCAAAATGCATTATTGAATTATTTACTTCATTAAGAGACCCATTTGGAATTACAGGCTATGTAAGTTTTGTTATAGAAATCCTTATAAAATATGCGTGGCTTTCAAAAATGTTTAAGATTTTATGGGTTGCTATTTATTTCCCCTAAGAAAAAGAAACCAGTATTATATAGCATAGTATTTTAAAAGTAAAATCAAAGTATAGGTACGGAATTCTGTAGTCTTTGATAAAATGCAAGTTCTGTATGTTTCTACTGTTTTAGGAAATGTTTTTTAACTCGCAGAAACATGACGGTTTTTTAGCTTGGCGCCTAAAGACACTTTCAAGGAAAAGTCAATGCGATAAACAAAAAACGAATATCGCTAAGCGCCCAAAAATTATTGAAGAGTCTTTAGATCAAGCAGAGTGTAGCAATGACATAACAGGAACAATTGAAGAACTAAAAAAATCCAATCCCAGGACAGATATTGATGAGATAATGAGAAAAATGGCTGAGACTTTTGTCCAAAGAAGAAAGCGATTGATGGAAAATGTTCTTATAGATTTTCCAAGGTTTATCGACACTCCAGGATTGGTAAGAAGCCCTTTTATTTATAAAGCGTTCAGTATAGAAAGTTTGCATCGCAGGCTGTTTCGATTTTTCAAATAAATAATATGTTGTCATGAAATTGGGAGCACAGAAATTTGTTTTTAAGATATATGAAGAAAACTGACTACATTAAAAAGCAAAATACCAAAAAATGGCAGGATTTATGCTAATAAAAGATTTTCTCTTTAATTCTATTAAAATATTTGCTAGTATTAGATACTAATACATATATTATCTTAACAATAACAACTTAATGTTTCTGTGTACCTAAAAGTTTATATACAGGGTGAGTTTTTTTTTATGTTTAGTACATGGACCTCGGAAACTATAGCAGATAAGAAAAAGTTTAAATGGGCCAGACGAAAAAGTTTCTATGTCATTTTATTAAGAATAATATTTCCTACAACTTTTGTATTTCACATTTTGTTCTAAAATTAATATTTTCAGAGCTAAAGGAGCGTTTTAAGAAATCGCCAAAAATCAGTTTTCTTAAAATATCTAGTGACAGCTGTAAAATTTTGTAAAACCAAAATTGGTTTCGAGTAGAGCTTACAAAACTGCAATTCTTTGCCCATTAATACTTTTTCGTATCTGCTATAGTTTCCGAGATGCCTGTACTAAACATAAAAAAAAACTCACCCTGTATAAATATCATACATTTTTGTTTAATAATATAATTTGTAATTAGAAAATTAGACAAAGTGTGTTCAACCTTTTTTAAACACTATATATGAATCCCTTTTTGTAATACACAGGTTGTAAGAAAATATCTTTAGAGAACAAGCCCTTTTGTCTTATATTGAAAGAAGTTATTGTTTTGTCGCAGCTCAGAAAACTGCGAGTGCATTCTGTTAGAAGCTCTTGCGATTTTATTTTTAAAACTCTTCCTTACTTACACATTTCCATTAGGAAGACTTACAAAATTAAGTATTAATAGTTTTTTACATTTATTTATAGATTGAACAAGATTTCAGTTTGTTGCACCCAAATAAACCCACATTATCTGAATGCTTCATGCAATTTGTGGAAAAAGTCTTAGATATATACGTGAAAACCTCCAAGCAGATCAATAATGAGTTGTTGGATCAAAATGAAGATAATAAGGAAAGTAAGTATTGACGGTAATATTTCTTGATTTTTTATATTTTGTTTTGCTTTGTTGTTTTTTGCTTGATTGTCTAACAATCCATAATTTGTTTTAGGGTGGCCAAAATCAGTAAGAGCTTTATTAGCGTTACTGCATATGTTGCCTCCAACTGCAAAGGGAATAAAAACTACTAATAAGAATAATGTAGTTAGTGCATCCAAAAAACTGATCTTGTTTAAAAAGGTATATACATATATATATATATATTTCCATTAATGGTGTAAAACTAAGCCAGACATAGCAACATGAACGCACATTTCTGATCCACTTTTACAATCCCAAGCCATATATATGGCTCAGGATTGTTTTCCCTTGTTAATTTATGACGCGGCCATTAAAAAAACCGTTGGTGTTTTTTTTAAATGGCGGTGTGTATTAAGAATAGGATAACATAAAAAAACGAGTATTCTGGTTTATGGAGGGGGGTATAGGACTAATTTTGTACTGGCTCAGGTTTGTATGAATCTTTAAAATATAGTTCCCTAATAATGCGATAGGGGCGCAAATGTTACCATTGATAATATACAAGTATATATCTGCAAACAAACAAATCTATTCCAGTAACAATTGACAACAGTGTAAGAGTTTTTCATTATTGTTTTGTCGTTAGAAGCAGGTTGAGTACCTATTTAAATTAGTTAACCGTTTGTGTGTGCCCAATGTAATTATGTCCCAAAGAAGCAAAAAAATTGCATTTTTGGGAAAGGAAAATGCTACTTAAGGGTAAGTAAAGAAACATTTTTGTTATTAATTTAAAGAAATAGTCCATTCTCGAAGTGGAGTTGAAACATAGGGAAAGGGGAAAAAAAGTCAAAAAGTCTTTCTCCACTAATTTAATAGTGAGCTATTAAAGGCTCAATTTTAAAATTAAATTGTCTCTACATGTTTCGAAGGTAGTAACATTCATCTTCAGGAGACCAAAGTAGTGCTGCAGTTATTATTAGCAGTAGAGAGAAAACTGTTGGTGGAAAATGACGTTGATGGAGCTTTTTTATTTAAAAATATTTTGACAAGATATTAATAATTGAATGTAATCAGCATGCTAAAATTGGAATTGAAAGTGGAATGTTATACTTAAATCAAAGTTTCCGAAAAGACACTGTCAATCTGTGGTCTATCTTCCCTTTTTAAATTCGACCACAGATTGACAGTGTATTTTCAGAAACTTTGATTTAAGTATAACATTCCACTTTCAATTCCAATTTTAGCATGCTGATTACATTCAATTATTAATATCTTGTCAAAATATTTTTAAATAAAAAAAGCTCCATCAACGTCATTTTTCACCAACAGTTTTCTCTCTACTGCTAATAATAACTGCAGCACTACTTTGGTCTCCTGAAGATGAAGGGTACTACCTTCGAAACATGTAGAGACAATTTAATTTTAAAATTGAGCCTTTAATAGCTCACTATTAAATTAGTGGAGAAAGACTTTTTGACTTTTTTCCCCTTTCCCTATTTTTGTTATTATAAAAACAGTTTCCTATTATTAAAGTAGTAAATTAATTTATAAATGGTATAGTCGATAAACATAACCTGAAAGCGGTAAGTATACAGTATAGGTATGGCCCATTAAGTTTGGTACGAATTTGATTTTGTTTTGTTGTTAAATTAACAGATCTGAAAAAATATAAAATTCAGTCAGTACATTATTGTTAAAGATACAGAAAACCGTTATTAAGTGAAAATTGCTTGCCAGTTGGTTGTCATGAAGTCACAAGAAAGTCCTAAGGCTGATAATAAAAAAATTAAGGCTGTTTTTTGATAAATATTTTTATTTGCTCAGGGCCGTCCCTACCCAGGGATACAATGCATACCGGCAGCAACTTGGCACAGGCTGCAAAATCTGTAACTACATCGCCTAAAGTATGTTTGGCAAAATTTTAAAACGGGAACATATTTTTTTTTTGTTTTAAGGCCCTATCCAACTATGCGAATTCGCCTTTCGACCTTTGCCTATGTCGCCTCGAACACACAGGGGGGGGGGAGGATACAAGTTTTATTTTGCTCCCCGACGGAGCAAAGGAACGGAATGCATATTATGCTCTTATTAACTTTGAATAATCCATAACATAACATATTACTTTTAGGGGCCAAGCAACTTATCCAACAACGAGATACCTATATGTTCGCCAATAGTTTTCCGTCGCTCATCAAATCTTGTTTCAAGCTCTGATGAGATTTTAGTTTTAAGGTTGTTTGCAGTGTTATAAATACAGTGTCCTCGCCTATATCAAAAATTTCTTTGTTTTAAATGTATAAAATTGATAACAAACAAACCTTGACTGCAAATTAGTCTCACAAAATAGTTTCAAATCTTGTTAAAACGTTGAATGGATTTTTCTTTATTAATAAAATACTTATGTGTTTATTTTATGGAAGTAACTTTGTGTTTCATTCCTCACTTATGTGTTTTCCAATTCGATATACCTAAATACGTAAAAAATATGCATACGCGTTCGTTGGAAAAGTAAAAAATAGCTCGACTCCAAAGAAGAGGATTCTTCATTTTAAAAAGTAGTATTACAGTTTTGTTAAGTTAACTCGCCTTGTAACATAAATAAAACTAGGTTTTCATCTTATTGTTTAAGGGCCCAGATGTTCAAGATAAAAGAGTTCACACTGATATTTCTCAGTCGATTGAGGTTGAGGTAAATTATTAATGCTTATTTTCCTACGTCTGTTAAATAAAACATTCATTATTGGGCAATTTTAGATAAATAATGATTATCATTTATAATAACCCCTTTTGATTGTCATTATGATTTTTATGTAACTTCCGTTTAGGCACAGCGTGCTTAAAAAACATTTAAGCACGCTGTACCTAAAAGTAATTACTGTTCAGCACGCTGTGCCTAAAAGTAATTATTTACAATTATAATAGATTTTTTTTTTACAAGTGTCAATTTTTTTGACATGAAAGCTGTAAATGAAACACAGGTTATAAAATGTTTGGTAAAATAAATTAAGTTTTTTATTACGAAACAATATCTTTTAGTCACTTTGACGTGTTGTCCAACTCGGCTTCGCCTGGTAGGACAATTTTTATGTCGCGTGCCTAAAATACCCTTATTTCGTAACTTGTTGTATAAATAGCTATTTCATTATTCAACAGTTTACGAACCAATCAAAAAGTGCTATGTACAAAATGTGTTCAAGATAGCTATGGATACAGTTGACAAGACCATAATAATATGTCAAAATCATTCAAGTCTTTAATTTAACGTGTAAAGACTTTTTTGTTTCCCTTTTTTGTTTTTTCAATGAATACGCAATTTTTAATGATGAATTAAGGAAGGAACACTTTGCCGCAGCTTTGAAAGATATTCCTAAAATCTTAATTCCAATTTTATTCGCCGAAAATCAAAGAAAACTTTGATTTTACGTCAATGAAATACATCCATGGCCAACGTTAAAAATAATAATAGGACATTATTTCGATGTTTTTATCAATCTATAGAATACATATAATCTTCAAAACAGTCGTATAAAAAGCATAGTATTCTACTCGCGCTATGGACTATTATTTGCTCTTTGAATAATACACTATTATTTAGGCTAAATTTAAAATACACGTTTTTTATGTTATTTTTCAGTCAAAGCTGCTGCTTAGTTAATCATTGTTTAAAATCTTAATTTCTTTTTTAGGATGAAGTTGAGAAGGCTGGCCGTAAAAATTACACCGACCGAAGAGACTTTTGCATTTTTTGCGAAAAGGATATTTCTCACTTTTCCAGACATCTTTATACATGGCACAAAACCGAAGTAGAAGTACAACGCATTTTATCGTACAAAAATAAATCCAAAAATAGAAGAGAAGCTTTGTCCGCGTTAAAAAAAAATGGTAATTGTATAAGAAGCAGAACTAATACGAAATTAAGACCGGTTAAAAGGGTACCAAAACAAAGCAAACCACAATGAGCTGACTTTCTTCCCTGTGCACACTGCTTGGGTTTTTACAAAAAGAGAAGCCTCTACAGACATACGAAACAATGTCCAGAAAATCCCGATTTGGGAAAGAAAGGATTAAGGCAAACTTCTCAAAGTATGGGTCAAACAACACTTTTGCTGGGAACTTTAATTAAACATGATGAATTATTAAAGAAGGAGTTATTTCCTCACATTTGAACGATATAAAGGGATGAATCTGGATGATATAAATATGGATTTAAATCCTATTGCACAGGATGGTGATCAAGTGGAAGATATAGCGACGAAATCAATAATAGGGTGACCAATGCTGCTGTAACTACGACTATTCCTAATTTAGATGTTTTAGCAGATATAGGGATTACAAAAGACACAAAAAAATGCGTAACCACCAAATCAATCCCGATTAAAAAAGATTTAAGACAATCATGAACTAAGGAGCAAAAAAATATTATGGCGAACTTTTTTTCAAAACATATTAAATGTAAGCGAGCTCCTAAACAACATGAAGTTGAGGAATTTGTTGAAGAATACCCAGATGAGTTTAAGAATAAAAAGTGGACGTCAATCAAGGCTGTTGTGTATAATATCTACATGAAAAAACTTAAAGTTTAAAATATCTTGTTCTTGCTTAATATTAGTTGTTTTGTTGTTGTTTTTTATTAATATTCTTTAGTACCTATTTATTCAGATTTAGAGAGCGTTATTATTTTTATAGTTTCTTAATAAAGTATATTTTATTGAATTGTCTGTTCTTGCTCAAAATCTCGCAAATTACTGACAACAAACTGTAGCGCTAGTAGTAAAGTCGGCGATGGGAGATAAGCTTATTATGTACATCATCACAACATCTTTCTCCTTAATTACAAGTACCTTCAAACTTACAAATCTTACCAGTAGGTACTTAATATTTAAAAAATTTGGTATATCAGTATGTACATATTATGTTTCTGACTATTTTATAGTAGCTTTTTGAGCACCGGGTACACTCGGTAAAAATTTGCCTGAGCACTGAGTACATGCCTGCTCGGCACAGACAGCGCAGCCCCACGGTTAATTTATTGTAACATCTTAATTGGTTAAACTAAACCTAAAAACCTTTTATAATCCCGTAACTTCTCTTTTCTGGGCATGCCACCTTTAAGAGTGACCTGAGACGGAGATTTTGTGAGACGCCAATTTTAGTGTATAATTTAATTCTGCCTCTAGAATCATTCGATTGCCTTCGTCAGTCCACAGATTATTCATTAATGAAATACCCATTGAAAATAAGCGTTGTGATAGTGATTGACACCAATCTACGTACAATTTTAAACATTTGCAGCATTTCTGCATTTTAAAATATCTTGTTTCATATTTTGTCCATTTCGAAATTATGTGCATTTTCTTGCGTTTTTTTAAGAAGAAGTAAATAATTGTATAACTCATCCTCTTATATATCTAGTTTAATAGCATTTTTGACTTGTCTTGCAACTTGTAAGTACTCAATATTCAGATATTTTTTGAAATTCAAGCATTTAAAGTTTTTTTGTTTTCTTTTTGTTGCATGGTATTTTTATCCCGAACCATAATAAATATCAAAACCGGTAGTCTCTTAGTTGGAGGTGGCAACCCAATCCTCTTCATATTTCCATAAATTAGTCAAAAAGGAAACAGTAAACTTATAAATATTACAAAAGAAACTACCTATGTCCTAAAATAAATTTTTAAAAATAGTTGGCTTTAATGCCCGTTTAATATTAATTGAATAAAAATAGTTAAAGTCCACTTTCCCATACTGGCAACAATGTATTGGCTTAGTATTAGCCGTAGGTGAACAAATGTTTGTATATTTTGGCTTAAGAATGGTAGGAAATTGCAGATGGCCTAAAAGGGTACGGAATTTAGAAGGTATATATACATGATTTTTTAAAATTATTAATTGTCAATTTTTGTATACAGGGTTGGGCAAATGTTCCGGAACGGCTTAATTACAAGCGAACGAAAAGTGATATCGAATCGGGGTTTTGGGCAATCTATAGGACAAAAATTTTACTATTTGACTGGTATACCATATGTCAGTAATGTCACCAACTGTCAAGTGTCGACGATATTTTTTTATTTTTTTAAATGGAACACCCTGTATATTATCAGATATTCTAGATCTTCAATAAATTACAAATATTTTTCATATAGCATACCATATGATTAAATTCAACTGTTTCGGAAATACGGGCAAATGAATGTAGTACATTTTATTTAAACAAAACCAAGGTAATAACTTTAAAACACAATAATATAAAATAATGGTTATTTAATTAAATGTTCAAAATGTCGTCCTTCAGCCACCTGACAGTGTCCAATCCTGTCGGAAAATTTAGAACGCACGTTTTGCAAATGTTCACGAGAAATAACATGCACAGCATCTAAAATTCTGTTTTGAAGATCCTCCAAAGTCTTAGGTTGTGTACGATATACGACAGTCTTTAAATGACCCCAGAGGTAGAAATCTAGAGGTGTTAAATCTGGAGATCTAGGAGGCCATTCAATGGACCCTCTCCTACCTATCCACCTTCCAGGAAAAGTTTGATCTAAATAATTTCTGACATTTATACCAAAATGAGCTGGCGCCCCATCTTGCTGAAACCAAATGTCATTCGCTAGTATTTGATCGTTAAATATGGTATAATATGGTTTCCAATTATACCTGCCCACACATTTAATTTTTGGGGGTGTTGCGTACGGTGCTCAATCATCCAATGGGGATTATGGTCTGACCAGTATCGACAGTTGTGCCTATTGACGAAACCATTAAGACAGAATGTAGCCTCGTCAGAAAATAAAATACGACTTACAAAGTTAGGTTGTAGGTCTATGTAGTCCATTATTTCTTGACAAAATTGCATACGCCTATCAGGATCGTCCTCTGATAGTTCTTGAAGCAAGCTGACTTTATAAGGAAACATTTTATTTTTTTTGAGCATTCTTCTAATTGATTTTTCGCTGTTTTCATGTGCAAGAGCAAGCTTTGGAACTGACGTCTGTGGTTCTTCTTGCAGGGCAAGCAAAACATCCAGGGATTTCTCGTCATTTGTAGCAGTTTTCGGACGACCTGTTTTTGGCAAGTTTTTTTACCGTACCCGTATGCTCAAAGTTATGGAATATTCTATTAGCAGTTGATTTAGAAATGGGATCTCGAACAGGAAAACTTTGATTGAAAAGGTCGGTTGCTTCTTGAAAAGATCTCCGTCTATCCCCATATCCTATCATCATAAGCAGAGTAATCCGTTCTTGTTCAGTTAGCTGAACCATAGTTTTATCAGTTATATCAGAGGTTTAGTCGATAAATAAAAAACTCGCACAACTCACTTAATACAAATAAATAAAAATTAAATAGGAAATGTGTCAGAGTGACACTTGGGAGTCATGGAAACTAAGACTTTTATTTGGAATGTCATAATAAAAGAAATATGTTGCTTGATTTTTAAACAAAATGTAATATGGGCTTTCTACATTCATTTGCCCGTATTTCCGAAACAGTTGAATTTAATCATATGGTATGCTATATGAAAAATATTTGTAATTTATTGAAGATCTAGAATATCTGATAATATACAGGGTGTTCCATTTAAAAAAATAAAAAAATATCGTCGACACTTGACAGTTGGTGACATTACTGACATATGGTATACCAGTCAAATAGTAAAATTTTTGTCCTATAGATTGCCCAAAACCCCGATTCGATATCACTTTTCGTTCGCTTGTAATTAAGCCGTTCCGGAACATTTGCCCAACCCTGTATATATTTGAAATTTGGCAAACACGAATATACATAAATAGACATATTCCAATCCCATTTTTTTAAATACAAAAATAATCGTTGGATCAGAATTGTATGAATTTTCAAGTGGCTTAGTTATGATATAAATATCTATATATATATATATACCATACCCAACAACCATTTTTCATTAGTTTAATTTAAATCAAGTTTTAAAGTACTTTCACTGATATTTAAATTACTTTTTACTTGGCGTTTCTTAAAAATAATATTATTATGCTAAAACGTTACAACAAACAATTTAAAATCGATTTTAATTACTCCATTAAACAGGGTGGGTCATTCTGAATGTAAGATCACCTATAGGGTGTAAACCAAAAAATATATTATTTTAATTTAAGAACAGGGTTATATAGAGTGCTTTAGCTACATTTTAAAATCATTAAGGAATTTACAGGGTGTCCAATCAAAAAAAGTGTATACCTGCTACGCCCTGTTTTTTTGGGGACACCCTGATATTCCTTAATAATTTTAAAATGTAGCTAAAGCAACACTATATATCCCGGTTCTTAAATTAAATTAATATATTTATTGCTTTAGACGCTATAGTGGATCATGTGTTGAGAGTTGGCTAGCCTGTAAACAGGGTGATTAGTTAACGCATCATCAAATTGTGACAAATTAAAGGTGAGGTAGTTTTAAGAAAAATACTTTCCATAATATGTCCGATTTTGATTTTATTTGTTTATTATTTTATTTTTCTGTATTTTGTTTATTGATTTTTTTTTCTTAAAATAACCTCACCTTTCATTTGTCGCAATTTGATGGTGAGCTAATAAATCACCCTGTATATATTTATTAATTATTGTTAGCACTTCGTACAAAATTTATTTGAAAAATAACTTGTTTCTTTTGCTTTTAGAAATGAAAATTATCTCATTGTTTATTTTTTATTTTCTTAAATCATGATGTTTTAAAAATTACTCAAAAACCTTAAAATATTTATTCGGTAAAAACTGCATGTTGACATATTTTTATAGCAGTTTTTGGTATTGTTATTTTTAGAATAATGTCCCAATGTCTGAAGTTTTAAACCGAAACCAGAAACAACCATATTTAATAACCGAAGGCTTGTCACTGGGAGAACTTCTAGCATATCACTTGGTAGTGGACCAGAAGATTATAAGCCTTGAGCATATTTCCTGCCCATTAGAAGCATTTGACATATTATTTATGTGTCATTTCGTCTTCAATATTGAATACGACCAAGCCCTACTGAATTTTTGGACCTTCATACAGGTATTTTTTTATAAAATAGACAGTCTTCATGTAACTCCAAAAATTCGGGAATTAAGATCAGCGTTATCAAGTTAAATAAAAGTACTTTTTTTTTGGCGGTTTGGTTGTTAGTATATAAGTAAGCATGGTTATATAATAATATTCGTTAAGCAAGCGTTTTAAAATATGGCTCTAGCTTGTTTTATTTGTTCAAATTTGTTTGATTCTCTTTTTGATCTTATAAAGCATCTCAGATCGTTTCATCACTTACATGATGGACCTAACCTGAACTTAAAGTGTCCATTCGTTAATTGTGACTGTACTTTGCGAACATATAGCGGTTTTAGGAAACACTTATGTTCACATGAAAAAATTAGTTTGGATATAGATGTAAATCATTTAAAAGATAACGACTCTCTACATCATTCCTGTAGTCAGTCTGAAAAAAAACAAATAGATATTTCCGAATCGTTTGAGAATATAGATCATTGTATGCTGGAAGATGAGGAGGAAAAGAGTTATCAATCAAAAGTTATTAATCACAAATTTAGCGATTTCGATGAGACAGAATATATTGCTTCGACATTTTTTAATCAAATAGCATCACTGAATTTACCAAAATATGCAACTTCCCAAATATTCGAATTTACAAAAGAATTAACTGATTCAATGTTCAATCTTGTAAGTAACACTTTAGCCATTAATAAAGGCTTCGACAATGACTCAAAAAATTTACTGGAAATTAAAATCTGTAAATTTAAAAGCGAATTTGAAAAATTTAATAGCATCTATAAAATAAATAAAGCCCTTCGCAAAAACATTGTTGTTCCTAAAGAGATAGTAATAGGACATAGAACTGAGCAAATTTTTAATTCTGAAACAAAAACCTATGTTGAGAAGAATGTCCCGTCAACTTTTATGTATATACCAATATTAGAAACGCTAAATAAAATTGTTAATGACGAATTTACCAGACAGTTAATTTTTCGTGAAAATAAAAATCTCGAACTTAACTTTCTTTACGATTTATGTGATGGGAGTTACTTACAAAACCACCCATTATTTGCAAATCAAAGCAACCTACAAATACAGTTGTATTTTGATGAATTTGAAACCACTAATCCGTTAGGTTCAAAAACTGGTATTCACAAATTAGGAGGTTTATATTTTATACTAAGAAACATACCACCTTACTTTAATGCTCGCATAAAGAATATATATTTAGTTGGATTGTTTTATTCCGCAGATTTAAAAACGGTTGGATTAAACCAAATACTGCAACCAATCGTGGATGATATAAAAATTTTGGAAACTCAAGGTATTGACGTTGCTTTCAATTCTAAAATTATTAATGTAAAAGGATCCATTATTGCTTTATCTCATGATAATTTAGGAGCAAATGTTTTGTACGGGATGGTGGAAAGTTTTTCTGCCAAATACTTTTGTAGGATTTGCCTAATTGAAAAAAATGATATACAAACCAATTTTGTCGAAGATAAGGTGCTTCTACGCACAAACGAGAATTATGAACAAAACGCTTCAGAGGCGATAATGGAAAATAAAATTTGTTTTGGTATTAAAAAGAAAAGTATTTTAAATGATTTAGAGTATTTTAAACTTTGCGAGTCTCGCTCTGTTGATATAATGCATGATATTTTAGAAGGCGTTGCACAACTTAAAATTAAATTATTTTTAAAATTTATTATTGATAAGAACCATATTACTTTACAGTCCATTAATAATAGAATAAAGTCGTACAATTTTGGAGCAATACATTTAACTGAAAAACCAAGCATTATAAATTTAGATAAACCCGGACATCTCATAGGACAACGGGCTGTACAAACCTGGGTTTTGATAAGGTTTTTACCTTTAATTATTTCAGATGTAATACAAAGTCCTGATGTCAAACTTTATTGGAATGTTTTACAACACTTAATAAACATTATGCTTATAATTTTTGCCCCGAAAGTAAACACTAAAATGATATCCAATCTACAAGATCTCATTAAAAATCATCATTGTTTATTTAAAGAAATTTTTCAATATCCCCTTATTCCAAAACACCATTTTATGGTACATTATCCTAATACTATTAAAAAAATGGGCCCCATCATACATCTGTGGAGTATGCGATTTGAAGGAAAACACTCATTTTTTAAAAATATGACATTTAAATTACGAAATTACAAAAATTTGGCAAAAACGCTGAGCTTTCGCCATCAAGAATATTTCTGTAATATAAACACCGAATTATTCCCAGAATTTCATATCTCTAAAAGGCTCCTACTTAAGGAATATTATTATAAAGACCTAATTCAAGATTTATTAGATATAGATAAAAATGATTCTATAACTCAACTTGTTTGGATCAATCAGGGATATATGTATAAGAAAGAGTTTTTTATTTATATTAGGACTGACAATGTTTGTCATTTACCAATTTTTGGCGAAATAGCCGACTTAGTTTTGGTTTCAGAAAAGCTATTTTTTGTTTGTATTATTTATCAGACAGTCTTGTTTGATCAAAATTTTTTGAGCTACCAAATAGATAAAAATGGTCAAAATACTATTGATCTCATTACTTTTGATTCTATGTATTACAAGGAACCATACGAGGTTCACCAGCCATATCACGTGTCTCAGTATTACATAGTTCCAAAGCATATTTTTTGTTAACTAAGTTAGAATGTATATTAATTTAAAGAATTAGTTACCTGCTTTTCGTTTGTTTTTAACAACTTTACTGATCTAATGCAAGAATAACTTGATATAGATAAAAATGTTACTATATACGTCAACTTGCTTGGATCAATCAAGAGTATGTGACAAAACTAACAATAATAGAGTGTCATTTGCCATTTTTGGCGAAATAGCCAATTTAGTTTTAGTTTCAGAAAAGCTATTTTTTTATGTTTTTAATCTCATATGATTAAAATTTTTTGAGCTGTCAAAGAAATAAAAATGCTTAAAATACTACTGTTTTCAATGCATTGGATTTACCAGGCATATTACGAATCTCATTTAATGTTAACTTTGTCCTAAAGTAATTTCTTTTGTTATAAGTATTCCTTAAAATGTTTATTTAAAGAATGAGTTTGTTATTTTTATTCATTTTTGACAACTTTACTGAAAGTTACTACATACTATATTTTAGTTTTAATATACCAGTGTTTTTTATACTTCCTGTTTTATTTAACTCCCAAAACCAATCTTAAGAAGGATAGGTATATATGCAATAAATTTTACTAGTTTTTAAGATGTATATGATCAGTAAATCCTCCGCAAATTTCTTCAAATTTTTATCCCTTTAGCGAGCCTTTTGCAAAAAAATTGTACAATTTTATTAGAAATTAATTTAAATTCAATTATTATAAATTCGTCAAATATATTCTTAGAAATTTGGTATAATTTTACGAAAATGAGATTAAAGTAATCACTACATTTTTTTAAAAGTAACTCAAAATTGGTGAATTTTAATGGCAATAAAAACAAATTAACTCAAATTTGGGTAAAAAAAAATTAAGTGTGTCATTTTTTAGTAAATACTAACTCAAAATTAATTAATTTTAATGCCAATAAAACACAAAAAAGAAAAGAAATTAACTCAACTTTTTGTAAAAAAAATTAATTGAGACATTTTTTAGTAAATATTGACTAAAATTTGTGTCAATGTAACACAAAAGTTGTGAAAATGTACTCAATAGTGGAAGATGAAAACTCCAAAAAAATAAGCTGTTTACACAATTTTCATTTTAAATGAACACAATTTTGTGTACATTTATTTCACACATTGTGTAAATTTATTTCACACATTTTGGTGAGGACCTGTTTTGACAAAGCATTTTGTTAATTTTGAGTTAAATTTCACTCAAAATTTTTTACTGTGTAAATACTAAAAGATCACGGACACTCACGAATATTTTTCGTTATAGGTAAACCGGATTATGCGCTTTGAACGACAGTACCTCGACCATCAATCAATCCATCCTGACACTTGTTATTTTTTTTGGTAACTACTTATAAATATTTAAATTTGTATATAAATAATGATTATCTACATTATAATTTTACTTCTATCAGGTTATTGTCTCTTTTTCAAAAAACAACTCTTACATTTGTGAAACCTGTGGAGACGTGTATCAGCTTCATAATGTCGCAAAATAAAACAAAGCAAAAGCAGTGGAAAGAGTTTTCTGTAAAGTGTTGTAACCCTCTAAATGAGGAGGAACATTCTGTAAAGTTAAGGAATGTATCAAATTGGATGTGTGTCTTCAAAGGGGTTGGAATGGGGATGAAAATTTGTGACAGTTGCCGAATTAAAGTTTCAAAAGCACCTCATCCAGAACAAATATCTCCTGAGGCAGGGTAAGTACTAAGAAAGTTAAATTCTTACTTTTTCAGCTCTAGTTAACTTTAGTGATTTGACGAAAATTTTGACTGTCTGTCTTAGTGAGTGTGTACCACAATAATAATTGCTTCTAGCATGCTGAGCCTGTTTTTATTGTTCACATTCTGCTGAGCTACCGGACACAGACTTCAAAGAATCTGACAACTTTTTTTTATGTTATTGAATCAATCTCTAGAAATTATGGGGGAATCGCCAATTAAAAAAAGAAAGCTATCAAAGGAAAAAGCTGAAAAAGTAAAAGTCGTGATAGAGCAACGGTTATCTAAAGAACAATACTCTAAATCACGAATTGAGAAAGAATTTCAAGTGTCCCAATACATGGCGAGAATGGTTAAAAAAATGGTGAAAGAAAAAGGCATTTTATCCACACCCAACCCTAAACCAGGAAAAACACTTGATCCAGATATAGCGAAATTAGTGACCTCATTCTATCTAAGGGAGGACGTGAGCAGGGTAATGCCTGGAAAAAAAGATTTCGTTACCATACGAAAAGGAAGTACCAAAGAGCATTTGCAAAAAAGATTACTTCTAGCAAATATTAAAGAAGTATATTTGCATTTCAAGGAGGAACATCCGAACTTAAAAGTTGGGTTGTCTAAGTTTACGGAACTTAAACCAAAAAACTGCATATTAGCAGGACAGAGTGGCACTCATACTGTATGTGTTTGCACACTTCATCAAAACATTAAACTAATGTTAATGGGTTCTAGAATGAACAAGTTCATTGTTGATGCCAACGATAACCCTACGTTGCCACACTACCATGCATGTCTCTCTAAAATTATGTGCAACCCACCTGGGGCACAATGTTACCTAGATAAATGTTAGGAGTGTCCTGGGGTGGAAAATTTAAAAAACTACCTTAAGGAAAAATTTGAAGAAGAAATGATCGACCATGTTACATTTAAAAAATGGATTACCGTAGATAGATGTAATATGGAGACATTAATCAAAACAGCTGAAGACTTTATTGAGGAGTTCAGCAATGAACTCCTTAAACTTAAATCTCATTCATTTTACGCAAATATGCAAAAAGAATTTTATAATGAAGTAAAACAAAATTTAGCCTGGAAGAAAATGTTCAAAATCTTATTGCATCCAGTGGCTTATCAAAATCAGAACTTAAAAATATTGACTCTGGATTTGTAACAATAAATTATGATGGATTTTGGTGGGTGGGATGCATAATTGGCAAAAAACCTAGAAAGTAAGGAAATAAAAGCTAGTTTTTTGCATCCACATGGTCCTTCATTTAAAAAATGGATTACCGTAGATAGATGTAATATGGAGACATTAATCAAAACAGCTGAAGACTTTATTGAGGACTTCAGCAATGAACTCCTTAAACTTAAATCTCATTCATTTTACGCAAATATGCAAAAAGAATTTTATAATGAAGTAAAACAAAATTTAGCCTGGAAGAAAATGTTCAAAATCTTATTGCATCCAGTGGCTTATCAAAATCAGAACTTAAAAATATTGACTCTGGATTTGTAACAATAAATTATGATGGATTTTGGTGGGTGGAATGCATAATTGGCAAAAAACCTAGAAAGTGAGGAAATAAAAGCTAGTTTTTTGCATCCACATGGTCCTTCACCATCTTTTTATTTTCCAAAGCCAAAAGCAGATATATTAGTCATTGATCAGAATTAAGTTTTACGAAAAGTAAATACAAATACAGTTACTGGCAGAACATATACGTTATCTCCTGAAGAAATGGTTGGTTCAGTTGGTTAAATATTTTTTTGTTACAATTAGCTATTTTATAATAAATTGCGAATATTTTAGTCTCATGTATATACCCCAAGTTTGTTCCCAGTCTCATTTTATGTGCATTTGTTGTCGCAATAAAAATTTCAAAAAATTTTTTGACTTTGACTCCATCATTTCTCCATGCTAAAAGCTTCCAAATATGTTGAAAAAATGCGATTAAAAAATAGATTTTTTTTTGAAAAAAATCAAAGGGGGTGTTTTTGAGAAATTTTGAAAAAAAAAAGTTTTTTTCAAAAATTCAATTTTTTTTTTTTTTTGAATGTGTCATGTAATACGTCATTTGAAAGGTCTTCAAAAGACCTTTCAAACAAGCTATAGCTCACCGATGTAGTCTAAGTAGTTCTCTAGATATTTCATTTTTTCTTAGTACATGTTAAGGCGAAATTCTGAGATTTTTTGATTTTCAAAAATCAATAAAAAAAAAATACTTGTCGAAAGAATCTGAAAAATTGGGTTTTTGAGTTTTATGACATGTAGAACAACTGTACCAAAAATCATCGAAATCGGAGATGGTCAAAACTATGGGCTGGTTGATTTGATATGGTTTGACCCCTTCCTACAGATATTGGAAACCTCTCGAAGCTTTATACAATATACAAAGAGCACTGCAATGCTAGAATGTGCAAGCCAGCTGGAGAAAAAGTTTTTAAAGATATTTTCATAAATAAATTTAATATTGGTTTTCATCTTCCAAAAAAAGACAAATGTGTCACATGTGAATAGTACAAAAGTAATCCCGAATTGGCAAAAAACGAAGAAATGAAAAATGAAATGGCAAAGCACCATGAAGAAAAAAACATAATTAAAGAACACTTTAAGACTGATCAGACCAAGTTTAATACTGACGGTCATCTGTGTGCAATATTTGATTTACAAAAAGTATTAAATACGCCACAGCGAAAAAACAATATGTTACTTTATTACAGCCGAAAGTATTCGTACCTTAATTTTACCGTTTATGAAAGTGGAACAAAAAATACATATTGCTATCTGTGGGGCGAATGTGATGGTAAGCGAGGATCCAATGAGATATGCAGCATTTTATTTATGTATTTAAAACTAGTTGATGACCGCGGCAACGTTAAAACTCTGGCCCTTTACTGTGATTCTTGTCCGGGCCAAAATAAGAACCGACAAATAATTTGTATGCTTTTTTCTTTTCTAAAGGAAGCGGTGAACATTGAAAACGTAACTTTAACATTTCTTCTCCCAGGACATACTATGATGCCCGTCGATTCAGTACATGCGACAATCGAGCACGAAGTTAGAAATAAAACTATCTGGGCCCCATCAGAGTGGGCTACTGTAATAACAAATTCTAGAAGCAAGCCAAAACCTTACGAAGTAATTGTCCTTAGTTATGATAATTTTCTTGACTGAAAAGCCATACAAAACAAACTCTGGCCACTCAATAAAAATATTACGGTGGAAGGAGAATCTGTAAAATTTAAACAAATAAGAAGGTTTCAATTTACGAAGTCGAATATTATTGGCTTTTTTTATGATTTGGGAAAAGGTGCTAAAAGACATGAAATAAACATGGTGAATAACAAACGAAAACCAAGACAAACAGGCGAACTGCTACATAAATTGTATAAGACAAAAATAGGTTTACCTGATGCTAAATTTAAGGATCTTCAGGATCTATGTAAAAAAAAACATAATACCAAGTAGATATTACACAGAATATTTGTCAATGCCTCATAAAGCATCTATTCCTGACGTGCTCACCGAAACCGACGAAGAAGATGAGACCGAATACGTTAATAGCGGTTAATAGTTTGCTAAATACACTAATTGTGTTTTATTCTGCATTTTCATTTCGTTTTTTTTTACCAAATAACCTACGTACTTGTTATTACTTATATTACATGTATTAAAATATATCAATATGTAAGCTATGTTAAAACTGTATGGTCATGTTAAAACTGTATGGTCATGTTAAAACTAAATGTTTCACTTTGTTACTAAAGTAGTTTGCAATATTTTATTAACTTTGCCTACAAATAACTTACATTATACTTACGTTTGTGTGTAGTTTTTATTAATGACAATAACATAAGTTGACAAAAGGTCGTAAGCCACAAATTAACTTTCTTTTAAATGTCCTATTAAATCAACCGTTATTCCTTCTCTTTTAAAGTTTACCGCATTATAAACTAAAATATTGAAAAATTCATTTGATTGACAAAAACAATTACAAAACAAAGGAATTACATAGTAATCACCAAATGAAACATGCAAGAATATTATCATTGCTCCCCCGCACAAATATGTCATTAGTGGTTACGACCTTATGCCAAAACACCATCGATATGTTTCATATTTACAATAAAAAAATATGTATATTAAAATATAAGAGCAAGTGTTCTTATTATAAAAATACTAAATGTGTATTTAAAATATAAAGGATTTTAAGACGTAATATTTAATGTGTTTCTATTTAAAACTAGTTTATTAAACTATCATATACAGTATTTTATTTAATACAATCTATTGCTTTATTTTTCATATACAAGGTATTAAACTAAAACATAAACATATTTATTTTAAACAAAAATTATATTAAAATTCACTCCAAGGGGCTTTAATATAGCGTATATTAATTTCTACAATATTGTTGTTAATATAATTAAATGATATACCCAAATATATTATATAGTTGTCCCATATGGTAATATAAATTATATTATAGTGTAATATAATTATATTTAAATTTAACATATATTTTTCTCCGTGTAGTTGAAGTAGGTACTCTTTGCGTTTTGTTATAATATGTATATTTTTTACTCATTTTTTATACTCATTAAAATACTGTTTTGATAATAAAATTTCATTTAGAAAAGAAATAGCTTAATTTTTATTTTCGAAACCTTTAAATGCTTACAATTATTACAATCGTTGTAAATTTACGTAATATTTTAAAATTTTATTATTATTTATATTATTTTTAAATTTATTAGGTAAATTTACAAAGGTTGTTGGGTAAATTTACTACTAAATCTTACAAAATTTATGTAAAAATACACATTAATGTTAAAAAAATCTATATGTAATTTATACAGAATAGATTTGGTAAAATCACATTGAGAAAAAGTGAAAATGCAATTTTTATTTTGAGAATTTACAATACAAAATCTCTAAAATTAAAATACCCTTTACGTAAAAAATAATAAAGAACTTATTACGTAAAGCGCTTTTTACAATTTATTTGTAATTTTTCCAAATATGTTATGGCCACAAAATTACCCAAGATATGTTAGGTAATTCTACAAATCCGTTTTACCAGTGAATGGTGAAGTTGGGACATTCCTTGTTTTTTGCGTTTTTTTTTGTATTTAGGATTCCTTTTAATTGTTTTCTGTATTCTTTAAACATTTGACTAAAATATGTTCACATACTTGATAGAATGTACTTTTAATTTAGCAAAGAAAAATATATACTTGTTTCTTGAGGCCTGTGCTTGAAACTATCCAGCCAAAGATGTTAAATTTTAAATTTTCTCAAAACAAAGAGAGTGTGACATTCTTTGTTTTTTCCCTTCACCCTTCAAATAATGTATTCAAACCTCAAAATAATTCTAATTTTCCTAAACCCACACCTATGTCTATAACGACACGAAATACCAATCGTCATGGTTTTAAAAATAATTTTTCTCAAAATTATAATAATCGAAATCCTACACAATTTAATAACATATTCTCAAATCATCAAAATAATCATTTTGCAAGGCAAGGTTCTGCCCGTCCTAACGTTGTAATCGAAGAAACACACAACACAGAAATAAATTCTGAAGAAGAATATTCGGAAAATTTTCCCGAAGAAGCCCCCCAGCACAATTTAACCTAGATTTGAACAATTATTCAAACCAAACCTTCTTACCTTTTATTTTTAGTAACAAATATCAACTAAATATTCTTATAAATACAGGCGCTCCATCAAGTATAATCAACCCTGAAGTCGCTTTTAAATTATTTCCCTCATTAATTTATAACCGTACTTTTGAAATTACCACTTGTCAAAAAACTATTAAGGGAAACTATGCTGTAAAAATACCTATCCTGTCAGAATTTAAGAATTTTTTACCTATTGAATTTTTAATACTACCTTGGCACCAAAAATACGATTGCTTACTTAGTTTTAAGGATTTAGTTGATTTACAATGTAATATTGATACAAAAAATAAGTAATTAGTAATGCCACATATAAAAATTTATTATCAAGAAGATATTAATAAAAGTAACAAAATAATTAGTCCAATAAAAAACGGAGAAGTAGTAGTACCAAGTATAAAACTTAAAGATACTGTTTTACCTGAAAGTATATGCAATGTAAATAATTACGAAGTTAATTACCCTTATGATTTAAATAATTTAAATACAGACATCATTAATACTGAACCAATGAGTAATTTTGACATAAAAGAAAAATTTGACCGAACAAACAACCTAAATAATTTGCAAATAGACAAGGTTATTAGAACTAACCATATGAATAGCGAGGAAAAGGCAAAAATTATTAAATTATGTTATTAATATAAAAAAAACATTTTATAACCTTGATGAAAAGCTTAGCACATGTAATGCCACTAAACATTTTATAACCTTGATGAAAAGCTTAGCACATGTAATGCCACTACTCATTTCATTAGGACTAAGAACAATGATCCAATATATGTGAAAAATTTTAGATACCCTTATCAATTAAAAAAGGAAATCCAAGAACAAGTAGCTAAACTCTTAAATAACGAAATAATTAAACCTTCAATACCTCCATATTCCAGTCCAGTTTGGATAGTGCCTAAACAGTTGGACGCCTCTGGTAAGAAAAAATGGCGTATGGTAACCGATTTTAGAAAATTAAATGATAAAACAATTGAAGATAAATATCCGTTACCGCGAACAGAAGAAATTCTAGAAAACCTAGGAAAATGTCAATACTTTAGTACTCTCGACCTGGCTCAAGGTTTTCATCAAATTCCCCTAGATAAAGAATCAATAGAAAAAACCGCGTTTACGGTAGAAAACGGTCATTTTGAATATATTAGAATGCCTTTTGGCTTAAAAAATGGGGCGGTATGAAATTCGTCACCATTTTATTACTTGGACCGGTGAAGCTTACAGGTAAAATTAAAGGGTGCCCGAAATTCGTCACAAAACCCTTCCTTCAATAATGATTGTTACAGGTAGCATTAAGTTTGGTCATTAAAGAAGGATTATATTTATTTTACCTGTAATTGGCAGGTCTTAGGAATCTACAATGAAAATCTAATATATGAGTCGTATAGATGCAAACCCCGCCAAGTGCAAAATTAGGAAAAAAAGTGAGATAGAGCTGAATTTCGACAAAATGATATAATCTTTGTAAACTGTTAAAATATTTTGTCCCTAAACCCGCCGTTTTACAGAGTTATTCCCATGTGAAAAGTCAGTTAATTTTCAAAAAATCGCCAAGTGCAGCCTTGTTCTTTCGCAAAACCCGCCAAGTACTTACTAACCTATAGGAACTCGAGATTTTTGTCACATGACCGCAGAACTACATAGACACGTTTTCGTTGTTACTGCCGGCATTTCAGTCTGGTTGTGTCCACGTAAGCAATAAGTACGCATACTGAAACTCAATTATTAAATTAATTTCAAAAGTATTAAAATAAGTATGAGTGAGGTTAAGATTAAAAAAACCCCTTCCGAACATAGTCGGAAGCGGATAGTACAATCAGAGAAACATAAACGTGCTGTTGCTAAGCAAAACAGGTGAGAAAATATTGGTAGTATTTTCCATAGGATAAAGAATAATTATTCATTGTTTAATTTTAGGTATTCTGCAACGAATTTACCCAAATTCCCAACTTGCAGTCATTAAACGGGAACTATTAAATGCAAGACTCTCTCTATGAGAGACATTAAACACTTCCATGAATTATTTTATGAAACAAAAGATAAAATAGCACAAGACATGTTAATTTATAAGTGCTGTTCGTCACTAAAACCAAAGAGGTCACGTTTGGCAGATAATACAAGAGGAAAAAAAGGGCTCACCATTATCTATCGTTTTAAAAACAAACGAACTGGTTCGTGTTTGTCGGGAAACTTTTCTTGGTATACTACGCATAAAAAAAGACAGAGTTCAAAGAATCGTCAAAAACTGTAAGAATGTCCCAAAAGAAAATAGAGGTGGCGATAGAATTGACTCGAAGAATGAAGAAAAGAAGCGCGCAATTTCCCAATTTATAGAAAGTCTAAAATGTACGGAGTCCCATTATTGCAGAAGTCGCAGCAATGCCAGAATTTACGTAAGCTGTTCCCTGAATATTAGGAAATTGTATAAACTATAGAATACATCAGTGGAAGATCACCTTAAAGTTAAGGAATCTTACTTTCGAAAGTGTGTTAACACAAACTATAACATTGGATTTGGAACACCACAAACTGACGTTTGCTCTGTTTGTTTGAACTTCAAGGAAGAAATGAAAAAAGAAAATGATGCGGCAAGAAAAGCACACTTAATAACTAATCAAAGAATTCACAAACTGAAAGCTAGTGCTTTTTTTGAAATGATGAAGGAGGAACAAGATAATATTCTAAATTACTCTTTTGATTGCCAAAAAAACTTATCCTTACCCCGTCTTCCAGATTCTACGGTATATTTTTCTCAACAATTTAATCTGTACAATTTTACAATCGTCAAAGGTTCTTCAAAATCGCAGTTAACCCCTAAAAATGTGACGTTCTACCTATGGGTTGACAGTGATCTTCCAAAAAACTCGAGTATAATATTTTCAGCTTTGTTTGACTTTTTAATCAAAGAAAACATTCCACCATCTAAAGACATAATCCGTTTGTTCGCCGGACAAAATAAAAATTCTATTGTTTTAACGATGATTTCTTTATGGCTTGCAAAACATGCCCCTACACATGTGAAAAAAATAGAGGTCGTTTTTCCTATAGTGAGACATTCTTTTATGCCTCCTGACAGGGTTTTCGGTTTAATCGAACGAAATATTAAAAAAAAAACATGTATTTGTGTACCACAGGAGTATTACAACATAATAGCGGAATATTCTACAATAAGAGTCTTGGAAAAAGACTGGCAAGCTTACGATTGAAGACCAGCTGTTCAGAAAATTGTCAAACTGCCAGGACAGACGCACTTCCAATTCAATCCGTCAAAAAGATTTTTTATTATAAGAAATGGAAATCAAGCTTTAATTCAAGGAGAGCTAAATTATCGATGTCGGAATGCCTGGAAGTTTTTGCAAAAAGGGCAAAAAACTGCTGTCTATTAAACCGGATAAACTAGTTCCTGGCCGTACAGTAAATAAGGAGAAGAAAGCCTCAATCAACAACTTGTACGCTAAGCATTTTGGACCTGATTGGAAATCTCTACAATCCCCAAAATTCTATAAGGATGCAATGGAGATTTTGGACAATGAAGATTTGGCGGGATCTTCAACAGTCATGAATGAATTTTCCTGTGACGCAAATCCCGAAGATTACACTTCTAGATTGATTTAATTGAATTTAAGTTTCTCCCTTCAATCTTGACCTGTGGTTTATTATTTTCTATTTAAAAAAAACTTGTGTTCTATCCAACTACCTATAGTTGTATTTTTAATGAATAAAAATGTTTGAAAAATATTTTAATGTTAACAGGATCTAGTCTGGTGCTATAAACGAAAAGCATTTAGTAACTTTTGGTTGTTGTGGCATTTAAATATTTTAAAGTTAAACGTCTTCTAGCATATTCGATTATTTACTCAAAAAAAGTTTGGTTTCAAACCCCGCCATTTTTCAAATTCAGTTACAAAACCCGCCAACTGCAATCTTTTACTCTCATTTTGCGCACTCTAGGATGTATACAGGTAATAACAACTATTAAGAAACAGTTCTCTACATCAACTACAATAGTCAGATATTATATATTATGGCTGGTATAACCAGAAGCAGTTTATTGCGCTTTTCTCGAAACTGCACCATTTGCACTTGACGGGGTTTGCATCTATACGACTCATATATCTAAATTTATTTACCGACAGTATTTTGTGTATTCAACATGCCGTTTGTAAAAGAAATTAAAAGTGAACGCGGAAAAAAACAAATTGTGCATGAAAAATATAGTTTTCTAAACATCGATGCACCTTAACAAATGAAACCGTTTGGAGGTGCATTAAATGCATTATATGTGTACACTGTGGGAGAACCTGGCGGCTTTTCTGTTACAACCGTAAGAAACGAACATAACCACGGGCCTGAAGAAAATATTGCAAGACAAATACTTAGTGTTGCCTGCAAAGGAAAAGCCTAAGAGGATCTTACAGAAAGACCAACAAAAATTGTGCACAAGGAGTTAACTTCCAGTAATTTTTCTGAAACATTGAAATGCCGAGACTTAAAGTGTATCAAAGAAAATATGTACAATGCTCGTCGCAAAACATTGCCTACTTTGCCTCGCTCTGCCCATGAGGTTCACAGCTATCTGACAAAACATTTTTATAAAACTTTAAGAGAGGAAAACTTTGTGTTAGAAAATGATTTAGAAAAAGGTATCATAATTTTGGGTTGAAAGACAAATTTACAATTTTTATGTAAGTCGCAATTTATTTACATGGATGGAACATTCCAATATTGCACGAAATTTTTCACACTATTCACTATACTTGGCTACTTAAACGGACATTACATACCTCTAGTGTTAAGTTTACTAAAAGACAAAAAGGAAGAAACTTATAGACTGTGTTTAGAAACAATTAAGTTTCTATGCTCTGTTAATAACTTATATTTTATTCCTGAAAAGGTAGTTGTTGATTTTGAAATTGACACTCACAATGCAGTTCGTAAAGTATGGGATAAAATTACAATTATTGGCTGCCGGTTTCATCTCACTCAATCTTGGTGGCGTAAGATACAAAAATTAGGTTTAAGTTGTCAATATAAAGATAAAAATTGTGAAATTGGAAAGTGGCCTCGTTATTGTTTTGGGTTGGTATTTTTAGATTTAAATCTGGTAAGTGACTTTTTTGTTTTTGAGTTACTCAAAATAAAACCAAATGATGATAGATTAACAGCTTTGCTGAGTATTTAGTAGATCATTATATTTCCGACGACGCCACTTTTCCACCCCACATTTGGGCGGATGCCCCTTCTGCTTTAAATAAAACCACAAACGCTTGTGAATCTTTCCACTCGCACTTAAATAACTCTTTTTATTATAGTTCACCAACAATTTTTTATTTTATGGATATTTTGTTAAAGTTGCAAATACACTGACCGGCACGAAAAACGGGCCCCTTTAAATTTTACCGAATTGTAAAGTTCTATAACTTTTTTTGCTTTTTAACCGATTGTATTGATTTATTAGGAATATTATAGGTCATTTTCTTGACTTTAAACTATTGGTTTCAAATTAAATGTTAAATTTTTCCTAAGTCATATTGTACGAGGGAAACCAATATGTTGTTTCTTAGGCCTAATTTTTAATCATCCTGTGAAGTTGTCAGACATGCCAGGAATTTTAAAAAGCTAGTAGGTGTTAAGGTGTGTCTATTCTTAACATTTTGTTTTTTGATTTGTCTTGATAGCTTTATTTTTGTTGAAGTTATGGGTTTTTAAAGAGTGCACTTACAATTCGCAGATATTTGAATCCCAAGCAAGCCTCCGAGCTCCGGTAATATTAATCAACACATCCATGGAATATTGTTTTCATTTCCATGGAATCATTTTGATGGCGTCCTTTTAAATACATAATTGTTGTAAGGTGTCAATTATTTTGGCAGAAATGAGTTTAAGCTCAGAAGTGGTATCGACGATTGTGGCGTTAATTCAAGATGGCAGAGACCAAAGTTATGTCGCCAATAGGTTTAGATGTACGCGAAGTACAGTGCAGCGTATTTACGCTCGTTTTCTTGAGACGGGTTCTTACAGCAGGCGCCCAGGAACAGGCCCTCGTAGAAGAACTTCTAATAGAGATGATCGTTTTATTATAAATTTATCACTAATAAATCGACATTTACCAGCAGTACAAATAAGAAATGAAATACATCATGTAAGGAACGTAAACATAAGTGAGCGAACTGTTAGAAGGAGGCTAAATGAAGCAAACCTCGTTTCAAGACGACCTGCTACGGGACCAGAGCTTAATAGGGAACATCGTCTCACTCGAATGCGATTTGCCAGAGAACATCAAAATTGGGAGGAAAATGATTGGAGACGGGTATTATTTACTGACGAATCCAGATTCTGTTTAAGATCCCCAGATGGACGGGAAAGAGTATAGCGGCGAACAGGTGAACGTTATTCCGAATGAACGTTTAGTCCAAGATTAAGTTTTCAAGGTGGTTCAGTTATGGTTTAGGCCGGAATTTTCATAGAATCACGCACCGCCTTATATCTTGTTCCAAGAAGATCTATCACTGCTGAAAGGTATATACATGAGATACTAGCAGATTATGTTGTTCCACAAGCATTGTTGGCAGGAAATCGTTTTCTCCTTATGCAGGATAACGCGCGACCTCATGTAGCTCGGATAGTTAGGGATTCCTCAGTGAAGCTAACATCTCATGGCTGAACTGGCCACCACACAGTCCAGATTTAAATCCTATCGATCATGTTTGGGATATGCTTGGCAGAAGAATTCGAAATCTAGTACCGGCCCCCAGAACCTTGGATGAACCGCGAAGAGCACTCTCCGAGCAATGGGCAGCTATACCTCAAGGAGATATAAATCGCTTGATGCAAAGTATGCCACGACGAATAAACGCTGTGATCCAAGCTCGTGGGGGTAATACTCGATATTAGTATTGTTATTGGGAATATTTTTTATATGTTATTTGCCAATGTGATTATTACTTTTATTTTGGAAAAATGTTAGTATATTCTTTAAAAACCCACAACTTCGACAAAAATAAAGCTATCAAAACGAATCAAAAAACAAAATGTTAAAAATAGACACACCTTAATACCTACTAGCTTTTTAACATTCCTGGCCTGTCTGACAACTTCACAGGATGATTCAAAATTAGGCCTAAAAACAACCTATTGGTTTCACTCGTATAATATGACTTAGGGAAAATTTCACATTTAACTTGAAACCAATAGTTTAATGTCAAGATAATGACCTATCATATTCCTAAAAAATCAATAAAATCGGTTAAAAAACAAAAAAGTTATAGAGCTTTACAATTCGGTAAAACTTAAAGGTGCCCGTTTTTCGTGCCGGTCAGTGTAAAACTGTATATAAAATGTAATAGTGTTGCTACTTCTTGCAAGGAACTAGGAAGTTTGGTTGGCTTTATATTTGACGCAAGCCTAAAAAAGTTTGGATATCACAACGCCGGTAATAGCGACCAAGTCGCTTTCAGCGTCCCTATGGCAACAAGATATTCCTGGGGAATCACCAATTACTGGAACGGTCGGGGAAATACCCCTGTTTGTCGATCTTATGAATGTTGTTCAGTTTAGTTTACATTTTATTTAATGCCGGCCGAATGTGTTTTAGTGCGTACGTAGTACATAGTTGATTTTTACGTAATGTTGAAATGAGTTCACAAAAAAGAAAAGTTTTGTCCATTGAGGAAAAGGCCTAATAACTTGCAGACAGAGCAAGGTGAATCCAATACTGCTATTGCAAGGGAGTTAGGCTTATCGCATTCAAGTGTTTCTACAATTTGGAAGAACCGGGATGCAATAAAAAAATGCATTCAATGTAAATTTGTTACCAAAGAAGAAACTTAGGTTATCCAGTCATGCAGATATAGATGAAGCATTATTCAACTGGTTTAAAGTTGAAAGAAGTAAAAGATCACCAATTAGTTTCCTTATACTACAGGCGAAAGCGGAACATTTCGGCAGACTACTGAATAAAGAACCGGAATATACCTGCGCAGAAAGTTGAATAAAACGTTTCCGAAAAATGCATAATATTGTTTATGGAAAAATAAGTGGTGAAGCTGCTAGTGTACCTCTTGGAGTGACTGATAACTGGCCTAAAACTGTACGGCCTGAAATAAGAAAAGGTTATACAAATGACTGGTTTGTTCTACAAAATGCTTCCAGACAATACACTAAAATTTAAAGGCGAAAAGTGTTTTTTAGGATGTACCTAAATAAACTAAAACAAATTAGAAGAGGGGGGGGGAAGAGTGGTTCAACAATATACGGTCATAACGTGTACCTTGTGCAGCCAATGGATTCGACAGCAGATAATTAATTATGAACATGATGCTACTTTAAGCATTCAAGGAAATTAAATGTAAATAAGTAATAGAGGCCAAAATTCTTAATGGGATAATTTATAGTTATGTTATGATATATAGATGTCAATAACATGTTGAATCAAGAAAGTTCAATAAAATCATCGTTTTATGAATCAACTCAGTGAGGGGACATGATTTATATTTTGGTGGGTCAGACTTTTAATAAGAAAAAAGAGGGGGGGGGGGAGGGAAATTAAAATTACTTTAAAAACCAGTTACGTCATTGAGTAAAATTGGGGGTCATCAAATTGTCAATATTCATAGCTCAATTTCTCAATCAATTTATTTTAGACTGTTAAATAAATTTAATGAAGCCTATGTTGCGATTTTCTTCTTTTCTTTTTGGCAATTGAGACACAAATTAGTAACATGACTCAAGATTGATGCTGTTCGAAGCAAATGTCGAAATAAAATGATTGATGATGGGGAGCTAATCAGTTGCGAGACAAATTTCTAAACGTAATCACAAAATTATGAGCCTTTTGTTGACATCTTTTAAAAAACGAAATTCAATGGAAATTTATTCCTCCTAGGTCTCCACACTGGGGTGGGCTAAGGGAAGCTGCGGTAAAAAGCGCAAAACATCACATGACCAGATTAATGGGAAATTCAAAATTTACATTCGAGGAATTTTATACTATTCTAACACAAATAGAAGCAATTTTGAATTCAAGACCGTTGTGTCCGTTGACAAACGATCCGTCTGACGTCAGTTGCTTAACGCCAGGGCATTTTTTAATCGGAAAAAGTTTAACTGCATATCCTGAGAAGGATTTAAGCGATGTCTCTGAAAATAGGCTAAAGTTTTGGCAACAATGTATAAAAATACAAGTTTTTTGGAAACGATGGTCTGTGGATTATCTGAATCGCCTTCAAAGTTGCCCAAAATGGATAAAAAAATACTAAAAATATCAGTCCGAACGACATAGTCTTATTGAGAGAAGATAACGTTCCGCCCTTGCAGTGGCCGTTGGCACGCGTACTGGAAGTTTATCCAGGTAAGGATGGTAAAATTGGGGTGTTGAGCTTAAAGACAGCGACGAGTGTGTTTACTCGATCGATCACCAAGGTGTCGCCTCTGCTAAATGACGACATAAACATAAATATGAACCCTACCCAAAACTAATGTTTTGGTAAAATTAGATAACACGATTTTGTCCCTCAATGTGTGTTATGAAAAAGTTTCACAATGTGTGAGTAAGTTATTACAGCGGTAATAATTTCATTTTCTTTCTTAGAGTTTAAAATTTCGTAATTTCATTTCTTTTTAAAGTTTAAAGTTTTTTAAGCAAGGGTTCAATCCCTTTTTCGGTTTGGTAGCTTGCCACAAAAGTTACTGGGGCTGATGGCCTAAGTCCCTGGGGCAACCCTAAACATGTCAATGATCTTTTGCAAATTTTTTTTTTTTTGTTGGTCCTTTGCTTTTGCTCTAATTAAGCATCGTATACGAGAGCGCGCAAACCACCGTTTGGCAATTTCTTTTAACTGTCTAGGACACACTGGTTGCATACCTGGTGTATAAAAATTCGTAGCCGACTACCCTGGCAGTAACGCACTGTCCTTCGGTGCCATGATACAAAGAAGAAGAGAAGATATGATATTGCGCATGTGGGCGGAGCCAAGCGATCAGCTGGTTGACGTAGATTGGTGACCTATTTTAGTCGTGTACTATCTTTGTCCTATTTAAGTAGCATTGTTTTGGTTGATGGATAGTGTATTTATTCTTTAAAAAAGATTATTTTATTTAAATCATGCGATGTGCGGTAGCAAATTGCAGTGTAAATAATAAAGACAAAGGTTTTACTTTCAAAAAACAGTTTTTTCGATTTCCAAAAGACGAAAATGTGTGCAGTGTTTGGGTTGATGTCTGCAAACGTGCAGACGCGTTTAACATAAAAACTTCCAGGATTTGTTCATTACATTTCGATCAAGACAGCTATGTAAGAAACCTGAAACGGTGAAATTGCTCCAATTTTTGGTATGTTGTACCTCCTAACCCCTAGATTGATTTTCCAAAAAAAAATGGGGGGGTCAATCGGATGGTTTCGCCACTACAAGGACTCATAGGCGTGCGTGCAATTTTTAGAAATTAAGACCTGTTTAACTTGCGGTTTTTTAAATAACACTCTGGTCGTATAAATTCGTGTTCTACTGTTTTAAATTACTAGACGAGTCATCTAGGAAGAAAATAATAATTATTGTGAATATGGTTTTACTGGGTGTCGAAAAAAAAACCACAATTATATAAATCCATCAAATATTTAAAAAAAATTTTGCTTTTCGCGTTTGTAATAACCCTGTATATTATAAATGGTAAAAACAATTTATTTTGCATATGTTAACTATAGTTAATTAAAATATTATTTCCATATATTATGTACCGAGTGCTACGGATTTATTGTGAATACATTTTTATTTAAATACATATTTTTCTGGTATTAAATAGTAATCATTGTTCTCGGGCATATTTTGCTGCAGGAAACTAAAAAAATATTTGCATTGCAGCACGGTCTTATTATAAAATTAACTATAGCTCTAAGTTAATTTATTATTTAGCCTAAGTATCATCAAACTGAACATAACACTTAAAAAAAATTTATTTCGCATATTTAGCCCCTACTCAAAAAAGTATTTAATAAAGTTATGTTTTGCTCTAGGTAAATAAGTCAAGTCGGCTATGACGAACGACAACGTACAACTCCACAGAAATGACAGCCAATCTAGTCGCCTTTTCTATTTAAAAATGCATTTTTAAAGTGACAACTTGGGCTAATTTTTTATAATATTATATCTTGCAATAACACTACTTTAAAGTTGATTTCAATTCTTTTGGTTAATATTTATTTTGTTTGTTGTTACATGTATTATTGTTATTTAGTATTTTTCTATTTATTTCCAATTATTTAATTATTTACTGTTTTGTCAGAGTGAAAATTCTTGAACAGGTAAGTTTATGGTATGATATTAAACTACTTTGAATAACAGGATCCATTTGTCCAGGGTCACTTATAGGTTTTGGATTAAAATGGAAGCTGCGGCACAACTACAAAGACCCCGCTGCTACACGTGTAACAAACTCGGCAACATTCAACGTATGACAAGAATATTAGTAATTGATGGCGATGCAGATAATGCTGCAAAAATTGAAATAGTTTTTACTAGAAGAGAAACTTTTGGTTTACCACCTATACCCATAAATGATGTTAGTCGCCTGTGTATTAGCAACCGCTCAATTGTTGAAGAATTGCGTATATTAGCCAACGATCCTACTAGCTTGCGTTTAAACATTTTAAAACAAACGTCCAATGTTACGTGTTTAATATGTGATAATGCCAATAACATACATAGATTATCACTTAAATGTAGAGTTAATATTTTTATTTACAAAAATATTTATGCACCTGAAAGTGCCAGAGCTTGCTTTCAACACCTGGATGAAAATGGGTGTATCCTGCGCCCTTTATTGGAAGGCTTAGAATTTGTTAACAGGCCATATAAGATTAAAGGACAACAGATGTACGCATTTTTGCAAGAACTGAGAACCGCTAAGGATTATAAAAGGTGGGAATTTCATGATGAAAATAGTTTTAGCGATGAAGAATTTTAATCAATGTCACCAGTTGATAAGCAACAGTTTCAAAACCTTTTTACTTATTGCGACGTTATTGAATCTAGACATATTTCAAAAAAATATTTATTGACATTTTTATGCAAAATGAAGCAAGGACTTTCGGATGACTTTTTAAAAGTGATTTTTAATTACTCAACTAGACAAAATGCTAGTTTGGCGATTAGTAAAGTACGATTGTCATTGATGGTTAGATTTGTTCCTGCAAATATCGGTTTAGGTGCCATAAATAGAGAACAGTTTATTGAAAGACATGCCACCCCTTTCGCTAATCAGCTATATAATCCTAATCCTGAACAACCAAAAGCTATAGTGTACGTTGATGGCACCTATTGTGAAATAAATAAAAGTAAAAACTTTCAAGTGTTGCGACAATCTTATTGTGTACATAAAGGGCATCACCTAATTAAACCCGCTCTGATCGTTGGTCCTAATGGGTATATTTTAACAATTCAGGGGCCTTATTTTTCAGATACACAAAACAATGATGCAGCGATGTTACACTCAGAAAATTTATGCGCTTTAAAATGCACAACAAATCACGTTAAAATAATTAAGTTGGTCTGCTTAATTTAATTAATTAAAATTATTTACTTCATAAACGTTCGCTAAGGATATGATATTGATTTGCTTACATAATAAAAATGTAATTATTTAAAATTAAGGGAATTTCCTTTTCTTGGATATCTAATATAACTTCTTTTTAAATTAAATATTATCACATATAATTTAAAAGAACCACATTTAAAATAAAGCAGCATTGCTAAATTGTTTTACTTGTCTACTTACATTAATAGGGCGGCGAAACAATCAAATATACACATTTTTATTTAATTTGCTTTTCTGAAATGTTTAATAGTATTTCCTCTTCAATCAATTATTAGCGGCTATATGATTTAAAAGAACCACATTCGAATCAAACAGCAATGCATTATTATATGAAGATGTTTTCCTCGTCTGCTTATATCAATGAGACATCCTTTTAATTTTATGTGAACATTTTTATTTTAAGAGCGAGAAGATATTGTTTCTATAAGATTCGCCAACATTTTAAAAACACTGCGGCCAATTTTACCCGCGTGACCTTGTACTGTCCAATAGAAACTCGATGCAGTGGCCATCCTGCTCAACGCAGACTGCCATTCCGGCGTGGACATCAGAAAGCGCAGTGTGCATTTGTAATTGTGTCCGTGTGTAGTGTAGTGTAAATAAAGGTTGTGATAAAGTTTACAGTTTACAGGTAATTACAATACACCTTTAGAGTGTTAACACGTGAGGCAAGGCGGTTACATATCCCATATATACTATACATCCCAGATATAGCAGAGCCAGCAAGCATTATCCTGGAAAATGGCGATAACACTGAACTCGGCGTTCTCGCCGAACCCGGTATTCTCGACAAAGCCGGCGGCGGCGTTGTGATTTTGAATTTAACACTTGAAGAACTAAATAATTCGAGCCTAAAAAGTTTAACAGGTCAAGTTTTGCTAGAGGCGGGTTCAGCTGACAAATTAGAGGAAACAGACGTTGACCTTTATCGGCTACAAACATTATTAGAAGGCTGGAATTTATTGCAGCTTTTACCAATACTAAAAGGTAATTATGAAGAAAATATTATTAACACATATTTTAACAAGGATATTTTTTTATATTCCAAAAAAAGTTTTTCATATTTCTTGCTTTCGATAATATATGGGGCGTGCATTCATCGTTAATATAATCATTATTTTAGATTACGGTGTAACGTACAAAAGCTTAATTTATCTGTCTGTAGATGACATTAAAGAAGCAATCTCAGATGTTGGTTTAAGGGCCGAATTTCTCTCTCTCTCTCTCTGTAGCCTACAACCCAGGGTGGGTCTTCGCTGACTTTACAATTTGCCTCCACTTGCTGCGGTCCATCATAAGTTCTTCTGGTCGCTGGATATTTAGGCTTCGTAAATCCGCCGCAATATTGTCTTTCCACCGCATCCTTGGTCTTCCCAGCGGCCGCCTTCCTACCGGGGTCTCTTCCCATACCAGCTTGACGACACGTTGGTCTTGTCTTTTAACATGGCCGGCCCATCTCAATCTCTCTGACTTTATTATTTTCACTATATCTGGTTGGTTATATAGTTCTTGTAATTCCCTGTTAGTTTTAATTCTGTATTGCTGTGTGGCGTTGTCCTTGGCTGGTCCATATATCCTTCTAAGAATTCTTCGTTCTGCTATTTTCAGTCGGTTCTCATTTTGTTTCGTCATCGTCCATGTTTCACATGCATATGTCATTATAGGTCTTATAACTGCATGGTAAATTGCTATTTTTGTACGGCGGGTTACATTTTTCGATTTCATTATTTTTTGTAGCGCAAAACAGCAGCGATTGGCTCCTTGTATTCTGTTGTTAATCTCTTGTGTTACATTGTTATCAGAGGTGATCGTAGCTCCCAAGTATTTAAACTGATGGACCCTTTCAAAATTATAGTTGTCCATTGTCACGTTCTGTCCTATCCTGTCTCGTCGTTCTGTTCTTGTTGTAGTCATGTATTTTGTTTTATCTTCGTTTATTCGTAGGCCAACTTCTTTTGCAGCATTTTCCAGTTTGATGAACTCCTCCTTGACGTTGATAGTCGTATTTCCCACTATATCTATATCATCAGCGAAAGCCACCACAATGCGAGGACCCTGGTCTCTAAATAGGAGCGTTTCTATGTTCGCCTTTCGCACGGCGCTCTCCAAAGCGATGTTAAAGAGTAGTGGGGATAACGCATCCCCCTGTTTGAGGCCACTGTTGATTGAGGAAAAGGTTGACAGTCTTCCCTCAAGTCTTACTGCACTTGTAGATCCCTCCACACAGGCTTTTGTGAGCCTAATTAACTTTTTCGGTACGCCCAGTTCTGCCATGGCATTCCACAGTTCCACCCTTATGATGCTATCATAGGCTTGTTTGAAATCTATAAAAAGCTGGTGCAATGTTTTGTTGTATTCCCAACACTTCTCCATTAACTGTCTAATAGTGAATATCTGGTCTACTGTTGATCGATTTTTTCTAAAACCACACTGGTAATCTCCTATTTGATACTCTACACACGCAGTCAATCGTTCTAATAGCATTATAGAGAATACTTTATACCCTGTGTTAATAAGGGATATACCCCTATAGTTTTTACAGCACATTTTATCGCCCTTTTTATGTATGGGTATTATAACGCTTTCTTTCCAGGGGGTTGGTATTTGCTCTTCTTTCCATATTTGGCAGATGAGTTGATAGAAAGCAAGTTCCAAAGTCTCTCCTCCATGTTTTATACACTCTGCCGATATAGTGTCGTTTCCTGGGGCTTTGTTGTTTTTTTGTTTGCGGATAGCTCGTGATACTTCTCCCATTGTAGGTTCTTCCACTAAAGGCTCGGCGGTAAGATATGTATAATAACGCCCGACTTCATCTGTCTGTACATTCAGTAATTTATCAAAGTATCTTCTCCAGGTCTCTATCACTTCAGCTTCACTTGCAATAAGGTTACCTTCGTCATTTTTTATGACAGTTCCAACTCTGGGTCTAAATCCGTTTTTTATATTCTTTACCTCGTGGAAGAAATGTCTAGTTCTGTTGTTCACTCTATTTGACTCTAGTTCTTCAAGAATATTTTCCTTGTGTGTCCTTTTCTTGGTTTTTATTGTCTTTTTTGCCTTTTTTCTGATCTCTCTGTATTTCTGGATGTTTTGCTCGTTTGGATTTTGCAGCATTCGTTGTCGAACCTGGCTCCTCAACTTCAGGATCCTCTCGCATTCGTCGTCAAACCAGTTCTTCTTTCTAGTATTCTTTGCTGTTCCTATGGTGATCCGGGCACTATGAGTAATTGAATTTTTCATTGTTTCCCACATTTCGTCCGCATTATTTTGATTTGCTACGGATTCCAGTGCATTCTTCAGAGATGTTTGATATTCAATTGTCTTATTTGTGTCTTTAAACGCCTCGGTGTTCCACCTCGGAGATAGTTCTGGCCTATTGTTCTTTTGCTTAGAAATTCTTTCTCTGAATTTAGCTCTAACCAGAAAGTGGTCACTGTCCGCATCAAGACCCCGCTGACTCCTAACGTCGATAATACTGCTACCACGTCTTGCATTTATCAGCACATGATCAATCTGATTTCTCGTTATTCCGTCATTAGAAACCCATGTCTGTTTATGTATGTTTTTATGATCAAACATCGTTGATTTAATGAGGAGATTATTTGACGTTGCGAAATCCACTAGTCTGAGTCCGTTATCATTGCAGTGTTCATGTAGGCTGTGTCTACCGATGTTGGGTTTAAAAGCTTCTTCTCTTCCTATCTTAGCATTAAAATCTCCCATAAGAATCGTCGCATCCTGTTTAGGCAAAGCCACCAGAAATGTCTCCAACTGGTCATAAAAGGCATCCTTAGTTACATCATCCTTCTCTTCGGTTGGTGCATGGACTGATAGCATCGAAATATTGTGGAGTTTTCCTCTAAGCCTCATGTAACAGATTCGTTCATTTACTGGTTTAAATTCCATGACAGAGTCCAACACGCATTCTCGTACAACAAAGCCTGTTCCAAATTCATGTTGATTGTTGAGGCTACCACTGTAGAATACTACCGATTTGCTGGTTTTTTGGCTTCCGGTACCTGTCCACCTAATTTCCTGAACAGCTGTGATATCCATGCCAAACTTTTCAAGTTGCTCCACTGTCTTTATCGCTGCCGCAGGTCTATACCAGCTTAACACATTCAGGGTTCCAATATTCAAGTCCTGTTTTCTTTGCCGTGGTCGTCGTCGTATATCTGTCCTATTCCGAGGCATCTCGTTAGTTTTCATAACATGGTCGCTTTTTACAAGGTAGGGTTGTTAGCCCTACGCTTAACCCTCCTCCTTTATCCGGGCTTGGGACCGGCAGTGATGACTCAGAGCTACTCAGTTCGCTCGTCATCATCCCAGGCGAATTTCGGTCTAAGTTATTCACTTGGAGAAAGGATGAGGTATGTTCTTGCATTCAGTTTAATAAAATTTAATATTAAATATATGGATAATAAATATTACCATTAATATATATTTTAGCATAATATAGATGACGAAACTGTAACGATTCAATCGAAAGTAGCATCTTGGCTTAATGAATCCAATTTAGATCCATTATCACCTTCTACAAGTAGATAATCAACCAGTACTACTTGTAAGCTGTCTATGGTGAGTAGTGCACATTTATTCAAGAAATTCTACCAAATATAATTTACAATGCTATTTTAAAGAAGCTTATGCATATGGCTAAGTACATTATTTGTTTCAATAAAGTAAAAAAAATATCGTATAATATGTATAGAATATTATCTGTAATAATAAAACAAACTGTTATATGAATTACACTATAATTATGTACCTATATATCATTATTCTTTATATTCTTTGTTAAATTCCAAAATCTTGTATGTAACAGTTGTCTATTTTTTTACAGTTCAGATATACGTAGAAAATAGATCAGTTAGAGCAAAATGTTCTTTTGCGGGCATTTGATACACTTGACATTATAATGTTAAAATGTATATAGACAACTACAAACTGTCAATTTAAAGTTGGTATGACATATTATAAGACTTAAGACTTAAGTCAATACAATTTAACATAGGGTGTTCTATTATAGTTATTTATGTATCAAGGGTACTAAGTAGATGATTATGCCCTAAGGGTGACATTGTTACAAAGCCGAGGGCCTCTGGCCCGAGGGTTCGTAAGTCCCCGAGGGTATATTATATCTATTAGTACCCGTGGTACATACAAACTTTTATATCATACCAGTTCGTTTTAAATAATAAATATTTTTTTTAAATTTAATTTGTTTTACCAATTCTTTATTTTTACCTGCGACATTACTGTTTTTTGCGTCTTAAGGCCCGCGCGGGCCATAATGTTTACTTTATGCCCGCACGGACATAAAGTAATCCATTATGTAGATGAAATCTAAGGTATAAAAACACAATAATGTACTGGTATGACATAAAAAAAATTAAAGTTAGTTGACATAGCCAGGAAATGACTGATTCTTAAAAAAATATGCCAAAAAAATAACCTGATACAAATTTTTATCAACAAAGTTGTTTACATATTTTCCTTTTTAAATTTTACATACTATCTACATTATTTCATACATATTGGGCAATGGGCAACTGTAATATACCTACATAATATACTTCTTAATAATTTTATAGATTTATTTATTTCCTATTCTCTTTTTATTTTAGATCCTATGTGATCTATTAAAGGAATCTAATAAAGGCAAATCGATTTTGGAGTATTATAATAACCATAGTTCTTTGGACAAACTTCGTCGGGATGCCCTTGTATCTATAATATTGGAAGACGTTCAATATAATGCTGCTTCCTTATCGCCCAAAGATTATCCACTCATCCTTAAAGATATACAAAAGACTTTCCCCTCAGAAAAAAAATTTTTGGTAAAAATGTTTTAAAAACTTGTTTAATCCGAATTTTTATAAATATTTTTTTAGGATTATTACTTTTTTTCTGGACAAAAAAGAAAAAATCCGGGAGGCCGATTATATAATAAATATATTAATGCCACCACAAAAATAAGAAAAATAGAAAAGTCATCATCGGCAGCATCTTCCGCTGAACCTAAAATACAGGATAATCAGGAGTTTGATGAAGATATATTAAAGTCTATAAAAACATCTCTCCAAAGAGATTTCACTAACTGGGCAGAAGTGGAGGATAAATGGGAAAAAACTTTTGTCCTTCGACAGCGCGACTTAAAAGCTTCTAGCCATGATACAAATGTTCTAAATTTTTTTAAGGACTGGTCTTTATATTCGCATGCTAATGCAAAAGACTTGGTAAGTTTCTTGGTATAATAAGAGGCATCACTTGCTTCATGTGCGATCCACTTATATCCAAAGCATTTAATATATTATTTTATTATTTTCAGATTGACATTGATTTTCGCTTGCTATTTCCTGGAAAAGAGATTTTGCTATATAGTAAATGGGCGGATTTTAAGAAGAAGATAAAATCATTTTATACCACAAACATAAATGATAAATCCTGTAAACAATTATTTTCATCTTTAAATGACAAATCTGAAACAAGTAAGTTTTTTTGTAATATAATAAAATAGTTGCTACTTGTACCAAGAGCAAATTTTATTCTAACAAATAAGGATAAACTTATTTCAAAGATAATTATATAGTTTTTGTATCAAATAAATATTACACATTTTGCAAACAGTGTGGAAAATATACAACTTTTTAAAGAAATTGTTTCTGTTTTAGATGTTGAAGATTATATCTTGGCCACATTATTAAACTCCGTTATTCTACTAACTAGTCGGTTTTCAGTAGAAAAGGGAAGCAGCAAGCGAAAAGTAACTATTAAAGACGCACAGGAAAGCTTTACCCTAAGGATACCAACCATTAATGACTTCGAGAATAAATTGACGGAACTTAGAGCAAAGTATTATAATAAGGGTACAACATTACAGCCTCTCATTGTGGTTGTAGGATATAGTGCAGACGAAATTACAAATTATTTTCTATATTTTGACAAATATTGCCAGCATCATGATTCTTATTTGTCATGTTTAGATACATGCTTTAAATTATTTCATGTATTGGGTCTGGAATACCCGCAAGCCGCTTATGGGCCCTGGTATTTTATCCAAAAATACATCTATGAAATAGAAACAGAGTACGATAGACCATTACCCACTGTATCATCACTGGTGGCATATCTAAATTTGTAATAGTGTTTTACGTCATTTTTTTTAAGTACACTTTATGATGTTTATTTGCTGTAAATGTGCAATGTCATTTAAAATATTAAAAGATTTGGCAAATCATCTTAAATACAGTCATTTTATTGCTTCTTCTGACACATTACAGTGTAAACAAAATGGATGTAACCAACTCTTTTCTTCAATCAAATCATTTAAAGTCCATATTCAGAAAATTCATAAATCTAGCGAACCATTAACTAAAACTGTCCAACCTAATATTGATCAAAATGATTTGGCTATCCCAACAGATAATGGCAAATCTAATGATGAAATTGTAGCAACTGAGCAAATACCATTACCTTTTAATTTACTAGAATCCTTAACCCTCGAGCGGGCCCGCTGGCGCACGGAGTGCGCCAGTGCTACATTTTCTCCCACCAACTTGTGAATATTTTTTTGTCGCCCTCAACGCTTAAGGTATTCCTGCAGTGTACCATTTTGCTTAGGTTAAGCCGATTGTATAGTTTTTATAACCAAGTTTGTGGGTGTTAAAATATTATTTCCGTAGACTTGCTGTAACTGGCGCACGGAGTGCGCCGCGCGCCTGGTTATGTAAGCATAGTTTTATTGGTTTATATGTTTTTGTTATTATTTTGTTGTTGTAATATACGTATAATATGAAATTACAAATTTATTTTTCTTTATTATAGGACCAGAAAATACTTAACGGATGCCAAAATTCCTTTATGAAGCATAGCCTGTCTAAAGAGAAAATGACGTTGTGTCACGGGTGGTAGATCTAAAGATAAAATCACAACTATAAGATATGATAATATATGAATGTATTATGTTCTCTAAACACCCGAAAATACCTTATACAATATAAGGATTCAACAAATATTTGTTTACAGAAACAAAATTTGCCGTATTTTATTCTAACACAGTACGATAAAAATTAAATCAAAGCTACCAGAAAAAGGAGTCTATTCTTCAAAGTAGTCACTTATTTTTAATACTACTGGTTCTTGTGTGTGGTTTTAAGTTAGGTAAAACCTTTGACTTCTTTCCAGTCATCGTTTACTTTTCAGCATTTTCGTATAATACGTTTTTTGTTTATTCAGCAGAAGCTTTGAATGTTCATGGGCCGGGTGTGTGCGTTTCTTCTGAATTTTTGTACTGCTTTCTTGGCGTCTTTTTCCTGGTCACTTGGACAGTGTCGGGCAGTGCTTCTCCACTATTTCTAGTGCTTCTCTACTGTTGATTGGGCTCGCGCATAGGGAGCCAGTCTTTAGGTAATTTGTAAGTCGAGTCAGGTCTAGCTCTTGTATGTGAGTTTGTTATTAGTTCGTTTGTCGATACGTCTGTTCGTCTGTAATAGTCCGTTATGATTTTCAAAAAGAACTCATTTATTGTTGGTATCTTAAAGTCATTGTGCAAAACCCTATTCATGGTATACCTAGGGGCATTTGCGATCATTTTCAATGCCCTATTTTGAATTACCTGAAACTTATTCAGCTCCGCTCTGCTTATGTTGCACCATGATGGCGCACCATAAGTAAGAACTGGCCTGACCAAGACCTTGTAGAGGTTAACTTTAGTTCTGTTGCTGAGTCTACTCCGCCTGTGAAGCCTTGCGGCACTCCGGCCCCGATGCGTTTTGTCGCGGAAAGCGCGTTCTCTGATGATACTGCGAAACTTCTATTTTTTAAGAATGAGCCCACTACCTTGACAAGGTAGTTTGGAGCACCAAGCCTTATTAACTTTAATAGTAGACCGTTGTGCCAGACCTTATCAAAAGCTTTGCTAACGTCAAAGAAAACCGCCCCCGTGTGTGCCCTTCTATTAAATCCCTTTACTATGTTTGACGTTAGTCTTGTTGTTTGCCTAACTGTGCAATGTTCGGCTCGAAAGCCGAACTGTTCGTTAGGCAAAACATTATTATTAATAACAAAATCATTAATTCGAGACAAAATTATTTTTTCCACAAGCTTACCCAAACCTGATAACAAGCTGATAGGTCTATAGCTTACTGGTATCGTGGGGTCTTCCCCTTTCTTCTGAATCAAAATAACTTTCGCATGCTTCCAGATGCACGGGAAATGGCCTTCTCTGATAATTGCCTGGGATATGCTTATAATATTCCTCAAAGCTGTGTCTGGCAGGTTTCGTAATGCCGCATTTTTATTACCGTCGAAACCTGGGGCTTTTCTAGTATTTAACACACTCACCAGCGATCTTACTTCATCTAAAGTTACTACAGGGAAATTTTGCAATGGATGTTCGATTGCTTTGTAAATATCGATCGTTCTGGAGACCCTCTCATCCCTGAGCGGATCCGTAGTGGGATTTTCGGTGAATTGCTCGCAGAGTTTGTCTGCGAGCAATTCAGCTTTATCCTTAGCGTCCGTCAGTATAAGACCTGTTTCCTGATTTTTTAAAAATGACATTGGTTTTTTGGAACCTTTGGTCAGAGTTCGGGTCATTTTATATAGTGACTTGTCTTCAATAGCCAACCTCTGAACCTTGTCGTCCCACAGGTCTGATTGACGTTCGATAAGCATCTGTCTTATCGCTTCGGCTTCGCGATTCGCCTCAGCTTTGATGCGAGGATCTCCAGTTCGATATGCCCTGTTTTTTAAGCGGTTCTTTACTCGTATGCGTTGCTTAATTTCATCTGTTAAAGCCCCGAATTTCGAATACTCGGACACTTTCGTGACAGAAGATTGAGCAAAAGCCATACTGATGTCATTTGTGATCCTACTCACCGCGTTTTCGATATCGTCCGAGTTACGAAGTGGACCTAGTGGCTCGATATTTCTCAAAAAATGGTTGTATCTCAGCCAGTTCGTGGTGGTCCGAGATACAAAACCTCGGCCCTTTTCGAGCGGGTTGCCCACTTCTACGACAACCGGTAAATGGTCCGAGCTAAGATCACAAATGACTAATGGCTGTGAAATTTGAACAGAGTTCTTTATCACGAAAATATCCAAAATATCCGGAAGAGCTCTCCCGAACAAGTGGGTAGGCTCCTCCGGCGGCAAAATGTGAAAATTTAGCACTTCAGAGAACTCATATAGGGCGCGACCTCTAGGATTTGAGACTCTGCAACCCCAAACTGTATGCTTTGCATTGAGGTCGCCCCCTATAATTGTTCTGTTATTATTATTAAAGATTTTGCTAAGACAGTTGCCTGTGAAACCTACCGACGGACTACAGTAAACCGATCCCAGGTGAACACGTTGGTTATTCTTAAAGTTAATTGAAATAAATGTCCCTTCAATATGGGCGCAGTTATCAGGACCTGGCACAACTTGAGCAGAGATGTGCCTCTTTACCAGGATCATGGTGCCTCCCCCTCGTCTATTTAGGCGATCGTTTCTAAATATAGTATAGTTTGGGAACGAAAACCTCTCTCCCTTCAGCCATGTCTCTTGTAAAAGTAGCACATCTATTTCATTTCTTTCTACAAAGTCAATAAGTTCGTTTCTCCTGTTTTTAATGCTATTTACGTTTAATGTGGCCAATTTGAAATACGCCGTCTCCGTCTGTACCACCACTAAACCGCGGTTTTCTCAAAAGTACTAACGATGGTTTTTAGCTGAGCTTCCATAATTTTAGTGAACTGTGCGAGAAAGCTCTGCATAGTTGTTTGCAGTGCCGCCTCCAGTGCATTTGACGCTGGTTTTGCATCCTGCGGAGTGCCTTTGTTCATATTGCCATCGCTGACCAACTTACTATTGTTTTGCTGGCCCCAGCGGAAGTTTGGATTAGCCTTTGGTACATTGTTATTATGTGTATTTTTGCGCAAATTGTTGGGGTGACGCGGGCATCCCAGGTAATTTGCTGGGTGTTCACCCCCGCAATTCGCACATTTTGCCTTCTCCTCACGAGGTTTAGGGCATTCGTAGGAGAAGTGGTCCAAAGCACACTTTAGGCACTTGACGGGAGCATTACACCTGAACTGTGAATGTCCGTATAATTGGCAACGATGACATTGTGAAAAAGACGCGCGCGCTTTCTGTGCTTCGACTTTAATAGACATTGAATCTAAAGCTCTCAGCTCATAAATTGATTTTTCAGTACGCGGTAGGAAAACCAGCACCAATGGCAGTGGGGCGCCGCTGCGACTACTCCAGCGAATCACCCTGGACGGATGGAACCCTAATTCAATAAGATCATCCTTAATTTTGGTTTCTGACCACGTTTCCAGGACGCCTCGGAGCACCACGTGGAGCTCTTTTTCGTCCTGGAAGCGAAACGAATAATGATGTAAATTATTTTTAATTAGGAATTTAATAATTTTATTATAATCTGCAGGTGTAGGAGGGTGTATTTTTACACCCTCCGCCACGGTGACCGCTCGACCATAATCGATTTTTTCCGATCGCAAATGTCTAGTTATATCATTGTACTTTTGTTTGTCACGGATAACGATAGGGGGGACGCGTATTTTGGGCACGCCGGTCCCCTGATTGGTATCATTAGAATCGTTTTTGTTATCTTTATTCGGGATAACTGTCTTGGGAGCCAACGATTTAGTTTGGCTAAGCTTTTGAGAGCTGTTTTGGCTATCCTGTGACACCTTTTGCACCAAGTATGTGCTTAGGGCTTTGTTATTGGTTTTCGGCAGGTTGGGCCATGCGGAATCGCTGGCCACCTTCTTGTTACTTGTACTTTTATTATCAGAGTTTAAATTTTGTCTTTTTCTGTTTCGTCTTTGCTTTTGCGTTGACCACTGTTCCTTGTCGCCTGATTCAGACATGGATTCATAATCCATGTCTGAACCGGTGTTGTCAATTTCGATTGAATTAACATTAATTTGCAAGCTATTCTGTTTGCGCGCAAAAACGTTGTTAGTAATGTCGACACTAGTAGTTGTCTTTGGTTTGTCTGCATTTGCATTTAAATTTAAAATTGATTTACTGTCATCGGTGCTGTCACGGTACCTACCTAATTCGATCTGGAGATCTTTATGCGCTTCCTGCAGCTCTTGCAGTGCCCTCGCCTTCGCAAATCCAGCCTCTTTTTCTTCCCGGAGTTTATTCATCCATTCATGCTCCTTATCGTTAAGCAGCTTCTTCCATCTCGCCTCCATGCGTAGTTCAATGGCATCTATTCTCTGCTTCATGGTTTCTTGAACCTCTGGCTGCATAGGTTCATCGTCAGACGGTGGCATTAGGACATCCTCTGGCCGGGGGGCATCCCCCCCGCCTTGTGTTTCCATTTAAAAGATTAAATTCAAGAATTAATATATTTTTGACTTTGACAGAAAATAGTTTTAGAAAAATTTCGAAAATCAGACAGGAGCAAATTAGTGTCACTGTCAGACGACTGCTCGCTCCAACGGTTGAAACGAGACTACATTTTTAATACTATTAGATGCGATACATGTAAGGACTTCATGTGCAAAGCTCATTCTGTTGTTAAAACTAGTTGTCCAAAATGTTCCAGACAAACGGAATCATTCAACGAGGACAGCGACTAATTTTCTTTATTTATTCGACTTAATTTGTTCTTTCTTGTTATTTTTAAGGTTATAATTAAAATTTTGCAGGTTAAACACTTAAATAACATAAATATAAAAAAAATTATACAAAAATTAGTTTTATTAAAGTCAAACTGCAATTTATACTATTGGCGCACTCAGTGCGCCGCGCGCCTACTTGTGTTCTAATATAAGGCGCGCCCGCTCGAGGGTTAAATGATATAAAAGAAAAAGCCCTTTATTTTTCCCTTCATTTGCATGCCGAGGACAACATGACGAGAAATGATGTGTTATTTATCCAAAAACAGGTTACGACTTTGTGTTCTGCTCAGGGCCGGATCTACAATGGGGCATCCGGGGCGGTGCCCCGGGGCCCCCGACCTTAGAGGCCCCCTGGCAGGGAATAAAAAGGGGAAAATATTCAGCCCTTTCTGGACATATTTAACAATTTTACACAAAAACAAACTTGAAAAAAAAGATTGAAACATCTTAGTTGACTCAAAGTTTGCTAGTTCGACCTAATGTTAAAAAGAGATTTCAAATTTCCCGCGTCATTGGTTCATATCTGGTAGGCCCTGCCCCTACAGCCTACAGCTATTCGAGAATCGAGACTTGCGATGCGCGTGCGCGTGGTGATGTGTCTCGTGACACAGGCGTGTGTTTCATTCGGAGTTTCGTACCGTAGTAACTGCGTAGTTACAGATTACGTATAGCTGCGTATAGCTCTGGTGAGGTTACACGAGTCACACGAGTTTTTTCATAAGTGCAATGAAACACGCAGTCCAAAAATGAAGCGAACTCATCAAAGTGGCGCCCAAAAAAGGCGAGAAAAACAAAGGAAAATTGACGAAGCTTCTAAAAGCACTCAAAAAATGGCTGAGTGGCTGTCGAAAACAGGAACGAGTGATATGGAAAAACGAGGTACATTTAGTAGTCTTACTTTCAATGGGTAAATGTGCAGTTTAGTGCACATGATTGGAAAAAGTTTTTGCCTGAAAAATCGCTTCTCCTCAAGTGTATGATTTTTTCTAAAGAAACCAGTAATTTTCGTTCGGCGAGAAGTTATAACTCTGCGTTAAGATTATAAAAAATGCAAGTTTTTTGAATCATTTTTAATAATTCAACTGTTCCAGGTGTCCCAGTAAGCAAACGAAAAACGTTACTCAAACGTTTAAAAACGTTTCTCAAATTATAAAATGTCCGGTGTTAAAGGTTGGTAAAACGTTTTGAAACGTTTTTATCGAAAAATTTTTAAAACGATCGTGAATTGTTTCAGACACGTTGTATTGAAAAAATTCATAAGGTTTTGACTGCATCGTTCATCAAACAGATATCAACAGTTCCAAAAATGTTTTCACAAACGTTTCATAAAAGTTGCACAAACCTCTAAAAACAGACATTTTAAGCTTTCAGAAACGTTTTGGGGACGTTCTAGAAAAAAACGCGTCTAGAATCTTTCATTGCTAATTTGGGTGGATGTTTAACTTCTCCGCGAACAAAACTATGTCTTTTGAGTTAAATTCGAAGTTTATTCTCCTATTACATTCAATTTTATAGTATTAAACTATTTAAACTATTTACATTACCCAACCTTTTTTTCCCAGGAGCAACAGAAGAAAAAAATGATCTTGATGAAAAATGCGATAAAGAGGACCTTGTTAACACATCATCCGCACAAAAAGATGATTCGACCACCGAATTCGAGCCGAATGAAACTGCGAGCAACAAAGAAAACTCTGACTCCGATGAAGATGTATCGCCTGGAAAAATTGAATTTCCTGATATTATCACAGATCCAGCAATCAAAACACAATTAATTTCTTCTGGTCCTTCTCAACCACGTGGGCCTTTCCCGAAAGATGAGCAGCAGAACTGTCGCAGTTTCTCCGAAAAATATTATTCTGTGATCACAAAATCAGGTTTGCGTATCGTCAGAAATTGGCTCTCTTATTCTGAGAAGAAAGATATTGTATATTGCCTCCCTTGTTGGATATTTCCTCGAAAAGGATCTTCTGAAAATCCATGGGGGACTTGCGGCGTTAGAGATTGGAAACACCTTTCTGAGCGTATCAAAAGTCATGAAACTTCTGACTGTCATCTAGATTCGTGTAGAATGTATGAAACATGGCGTAAAAACGGTACCGTTGACATTGCGTGTCAGAAATCATTGCGCGAAGAACAAAATTTTTGGCGCAAAATTCTCCAACGAATTCTTGACGTTACGATGATGCTAGCAACGTGCAATCTTGCTTTTCGAGGCTCGAGTGACAATATTGAGGATTCGAATAAGGGGAATTTTCTTTCTGTTATTGATCTGCTGGCAAAGTATGACCCGGTTTTGAGTGAATTGTTAGCGCGACCTGCAGGTTCCACGAAATATCTTAGTTATCAAATACAAAACGAAGTTATAAATCTGTTGGGGCAAGAAGTTTATGACGATATCATTCGTGATTTGAAGAATGCTCCATTTTTCTCAATTATTTTGGACACGACCCAAGATTCTAGCAAAATTGATCAGTTGAGTCAAGTTTTTCGTTTTGTACATATCGTCTACAATGATAGAGGAGAACCAATTGATCTGGTCATAGACGAAGTATTTACTTCATTCACAGCTGTGAAAGATCAATCGGCTTCAGGCCTTGAAACACTTGTATCAGATTCCCTAAATGAAAAGTGTCTTAATCTTTAAAAATGTCGGGGTCAGGCATACGATGGTGCAGCGGTCATGAGCGGCGAGTATTCAGGATTGCAACAGAGGATTAAAGACGTAGCTCCACATGCACATTTTGTCCATTGTGCTACTCATAATTTGAACATTGTACTGAAAGACGCTGTTTCGTCCAACAGAAGCATTGAGGAATTCTTTGAAACTGTTCAATCTGTTTATGATTTTTTTGGCAACAGTATAAGTCGATGGGAGAAATTACAGAGCGTTTACGAGAGCGGTGCACCCACTTTGAAAACATTGAATCCAACTCGCTTTTCTGGAAGGTACGATGCTGTTCATGCTTTGAAACAAAGGTTTTGTGATATACTAAAATGTTTAAGCCAAATAATATTGAAAACAAAAAAGTCTAACGAAAGAAACATGGCGTTGGGGATTCAAAAAAAAATTGAAACTTTTGATTTTGTCTTTCTCCTCGTTCTTCAAGATGAAATTTTGCAAATAATGAACTTACCGTCAAAATTATTGCAGTCAGAAAAAATCGATCTTTTTTTTGCACATGATCAGCTTCAAAATGCGTTACAGAGAATTCAGAGCTTGAGAGAAAATTTCAATTCATTACTGATGAATGTGTCAGAAATTTGCGATAAGTGGAAAATTGAGAAAAAGTTTCTAGACAAAAGATCACGTAAGGTAAAGTCTCACTTTGATGAGTTGTCGCAAGATGAGAGATTGAATGATCCTCAACAACGCCTTCGAGTTAATGTCTTCTACCCGATGATAGATACAATATTATCGCAACTTGAATCTAGGTTTGTTGGAATGAAAAATGTTCTGAAAACTTATAAAATCCTGCAACCTCAGTATCTCACAAATTCATCCAAGAGCGAGTTGGAGCAAGAAGCTGATTTGTTTTCCAAAACCTTTTCGAATGATGTGTCACCTTCCTTTTCCTCTCAGTTGCTTTCTGTACGGTCAACATTTTCGATCGAAATCAATTCAATGAAAGATGTCAAAGAGCTAGCCCGTTTCTTGATGATTCAAAATGCGTCATTGTCGTCCAGTTATCCAGATGTGTGCACAGCACTGCTGATGTTTCTAACTGTCCCTATCACTACTGCGAAAGCTGAACGGACTTTCTCTAAATTAAAGTTAATTAAAAACTACTTGCGTACCTCAATGGGACAAAATAGACTTAGTAATTTAGCGCTACTGTCCATTGAAAATCAAAGAGCGCGCAAGATTGACTTTAATAAAGTAATAAACAACTTTTCTTCTGTAAAATCTAGAAAAAAGTGTTTTTAGTTTTAAGTTTCTGCGTTTGTAACAAAATGTCATAAGAGCGTTTGCAAACATTCTACATGTAGGATATTGCATGCAGATTATAATAACTGTTTCTACAAGTTGTGAACAATAAATTTCGTCATTAACAGAAAACTGTCGTTCTTACTTCTTACTCAATATTTATACGATATTATCATTACAAGTGATTTTAATATAAGGGGCCCCAAATAGTCTTTTGCCCCGGGGCCTTTCCAACTCAAGCTCCGGCCCTGGTTCTGCTATTAAAAATGTCAATTGCTTCATACAGCAAAATAGGAGCAGTGGAACGTTACAGGAAGATGTTATGGCAATATTAAATTTTTGCGAAAATCCCTTCTCAGAAATTTCAACAGAACACCGTTTTTTTAAACATTTAAAGCAAGTTCATTTATATCAAGATCCACAGCGTCATGAACTAAGCAATCATGTAACAACAAGAGTCCTAAAAGGAAATCCTACTTTAGACGGAAAGGCATTTTCTGCTTATTTTATGCCTTTACAATTTCAATTAAAATCATTTTTTGAATGTCCGGGGATTTTAAGTTCAACGCTAAGAAATGCTGAAGCATTAATATCGAAAAATAAAATATCTAATTTTATAAATGGAGAATCATATACAAATAAAATGAAATCATTTACTGGTAAAACAGTCATACCTATATTTTTATATTTTGAAGATTATGGTATAAATAATCCCTTAGGAAGTCACTCAACATCAATTTTGGCAGGATATTACAGTTTTCCAACTGTTCCTCACTATTTACTGTCCAGATTGCAATTTATATTCAATTGTGCTTTTTTAAAAACGAATGAAAGCAATTTGGAAATGACGTGTCTTTTCACCATATAATTGAAGAACTTACATTTTTAGAAAAAGAGGGTATCGTTATTAATGCACCTGATCAAAGTATTAGAGTTTACTTCATTTTGGGAGCAGTTTTAGGTGACAATTTGGGCCTCAACACAATAATGGGGTTTACCAAGTCTTTTAATGCCAACAGCTTTTGTAGAGTATGTAAACGAACAAAATTAGAAACAAAAAGAGACTGCATACAATTTGATGATTCTCTCAGAAATGAAAAAAACTATGACATGGACTTAAAAAAAATAGAATTTGAAGCAACAGGGCTACGAAAAAACTGTACATTTAACCGAATACCTTCTTTTCATGTTATCGAAAATTTTATTTTTGATGGTATGCATGACCTTTTTGAAGGTGTCTGTCATTATGTTTGCAATATCTTATTATCATTAATAAAGGAAAATATAATTTCTAAAGAGATTCTTAACAGCCGTAAAAATCTTTTTCAATATGGTGAAACTGAAGTCGGTTATATTTCTATGTCCACTATAGATATTGATCGTTTAAATTCAAATAAATTAAAAATGTCTGCTAGGGAATCTTGGACATTTGTTCATTTTCTTCCTTTAATGCTAGGTGATTTGGTTCCCAAATCTAATAGATCTTGGAAACTATTGTGTTTACTTTTAGAAATTTTGGATAAGATTTTATTGCCTGAGTTCGATGTGGAAGACATTAATGCACTCACAACTCTTATTCGCCAACATAATGAATTATATATAAAATTATATGGAGACCTTAAACCAAAACACCATTTTCTCGTTCATTATCCAACACTCATCCGTAAATGTGGGCCACCAATATTTATGGAGTTTTAGATTTGAAGCAAAGCATCAAAGCTCAAAAATGTATTCTACAAATACGTCTTCAAGAATTAATATCCCCTACACACTTTCTATCAAGGCTGGTCTTAAATATGCCAAATTTCTTATTGATTTTAAGCACGGATGTGGCCTGAATTTGATTTGGAAAAAATATATTCCCTAAGCTTAGAGTATATACAGTCTTTACACACTTTAACTGATGCTCAAAAATTGCAACTACAGCACGCTAGTGTTTCAAAGTCAGGAACATACCATGGCAAAAAATACAAAGATAATTTCTATTTGACAGCCGTTTAAACCCATCACCAAGTAAAACTTTTTAAAATAGTAAATCTTGTTGAGCTATTCAAAAATTCACTGTATATTTTGGCAAGTGAAATTGAGCTAAAACGTTTTGACTATCATTTTCAATCATTTGAAGTTGGACAGTATTTAAATACCTTGGAATTAAAACCTGTAGAGTATTTTAATTCACCACCATTGCACCTTTACACTTCAAATAACGGCAAAGTGTACTTAAGGAATAAGTTTTTGTAAATATTTTTTCGTTTTTCATACATTCTATTAACTATTTGTCAATAGAAAATGATATTTTTTTTGTCAATGTTAATGTAAAAAATATTTTTTTTGTCAATAATATTATGATATTGTAAGGCTGTAGTTACACTTAACGTTTGTCGATAGAGAAGAATATTTAGTTGTTAGTTTGTTTTTAAACTTTTTACTGGATTTGTGTAACGAAGTTTACCAGTGAAAGGCTATTAGATACGCCTTATTCTTATACAGTTTCTTGTTAGTGATGTTTTAGTTTCAAGTAAATGTTTTAGTTTGTTTGTCTTTGTTAGTTACTAGAGTTTAATCTTGTTTTTACGTTATTTTTGTATACTACCCATGCAAAATTATTAAAATTTAATTATATTTTTGTTATACATTTAATGTTGATTTTATTTAAAATGTTAGTACCTACTAATATATTAATAAACATTTCTTTTTAATTCATAAAGAAAACAATTTTATTTAAATTTACAAACAACTTATAATATTGTTGTAAGTTTTGAAATAAATGGAACCTAATTTAAAAACAAAAGGAAATCCCAGGAAGTAAAATAATTTTCTCTTTAAATCAAAGGGATAGCATTTTTATTTTAAATCAAATTTACTTTTAAAATGTTATTATCGGCATTTAAATCTATACAGAACTATTATAAAAATAATAGTGTTTCATGTTCATTGAAATAGATAAGTCATTTCAATTGCTTAATGGTATCTCTTTACTTCAAATACTACAGTGCGACGTTTTAAAAGGATTAACCAATAAGAATGACTATGAGCACGCGTATTTTAAAAATGCGTTTAAAATCAAAGGATTGGTTATTAACTTAAATAGAAACACTAATGAAGCAAAAACATATTGGATATTAGTTGAATCATTATCATTTTTTTTAATTTTACAATGATTTTTCTTTTAGTGTAAGAAATGAGTATCAGCGTGACACAGAAATGATCAGAAATTGGTTTCAAGAAAACGATATATTTGTGGTAGATAGAGGATATCGCGATGCCATTCCCATGTTACAACAATTGGGTATTGACCATAGTAGTAATGTCAGAGCAGGCGAGTCACAACTATCGGTCGAAGAAGCTAATACCAATCGCCTTATTACCAAAACTCGTTGGATTATTGAGGCCAGAAATGGACATTTCAAGTCAATTTTAAAATTTTTTTCGGAAGTTATATCAGTTCATCATGCAGTTCACCTAGGAGAATTTTACAAAATCTGTGGGGCAATTATAAATAAATATCACGATCCAGTTGTTATGAGAGGAGCTGATATTGCCCAGGCTGAACTGTTATTACAAAGATCAAGAGAAGAAAATAGATTAAAAGTAACTGTTAAAAATGATAATTTACTTCGGAGGCATGGTAGATTTGTTAGTTTAGAAAATCACCATCTTCCTGATTTCCCACATCTAACTTTAGAATATCTTCGGGACCTTACAGTTGGAACGTACCAGTTAAAGTTAGCGCAATCATATATACAAGATACGACACAACGAGAACGGAATGATGATTTGCAAATTGATTTGGCAAATCAGCTTGCCAACACTATTCGATTAAGAATATGGAAAGAAGAAGAAAGAAAGAAAGAAGATTTCAAAACCGAGTTAAATATCAGATCTGGATCGAATATCGCCATGAAATAAATGGATATTACTGTACTTGCAAATCAGGAGCAAGAACCGTTGGGACTTGCGCACATGTGGCCAGTGTCTTGTGGTTTTTAGGATATTCAAGATTTGAAAATAATATTAAATATCCCTCAGTAATGCTACTTGAAAATATTGCTGATGCTGCAAATAGACACCATGACAATGTTCCAGTTATTATAGACTAGTTAACATTTTATATCTAAAGTTATTTTATACTACGTTCACCCAATAATACTTTTCGTTGAAACGATCCGAACCTCACCCATTACTGAGAATACAAAAAATAATTTTGTGTTTGGAAATATTTCGGAATTGGTTCAGTAAATAGACCTGTTAATAAAAAGAATAACAAACATTTCAGGCTATTATTATTTGTCAACGAGTATTCTGAACTGAGCAATGATTACTATTTAATACCAGAAAAATATGTATTTAAATAAAAATGTATTCACAATAAATCCATAGCACTCGGTACATAATATATGAAAATAATATTTTAATTAACTATAGTTAACATATGCAAAATAAACTGTTTTTACCATTTATAATATACAGGGTTATTAAAAACGCGAAAAGCAACATTTTTTTAAATATTTGATGGATTTATATAATTGTGTTTTTTTTTCGACAGCCAGTAAAACCATATTCAAAATAATTAATATTTTCTTCCTAGATTACTCGTCTAGTAATTTAAAACAGTAGAACACGAATTTATACGACCAGAGTGTTATTTAAAAAACCGCAAGTTAAACAGGTCTTAATTTCTAAAAATTACACGCACGCCTATGAGTCCTTGTAGTGGCGAAACCATCCAATTGACCCCCCCATTTTTTTTTGGAAAATCAATCTAGGGGTTAGGTGGTACAACATACCAAAAATTGGAGCCATTTCACCGAAACCACTTTTGTGTGTATTTTGTGCGTCGTCCTTTATTAAAAATTTTGCCCACCTAACCAAACCTTTTACTAAATGTTTGAGAAAAAATGAAAAAATTAATATAAACGATCCAGAATACCTTGAAGCTTTCAACATTTGTAAAGAAACAATCTGTAACTCCCCTGTACTCACTTATTCCGATTTCAGCAAAGAATTTTTCTTAACAACCGACGCTAGCAATAGCTATGGGCTCTGTTTTATCACAAAATGGTAAACCCATTTCTTTCTATTCTCGCACTCTTAATACAGCCGAAAGAAATTACGCGACCATAGAAAAAGAATTGCTAGCTATTGTTGACTCTTGTAAACATTTTCGCCCCTATCTCTTTGGTCAGAAATTCACTATTGAGTCGGATCATAAACCCCTTACATCGTTATTCTCCCTCAAGGAACCAAATCAAAGATTAGTAAGATGGAAATTAAAGTTAGAAGGGTATAATTTTGAAATTAAATATAAAAAAGGTAGCGGAAACAAGGTAGCAGACGCACTCAGTCGAATCGAAATTAACGCCTTAACGCGAAGTCAGAAAAATGACGACGATACTGATTTGTTATCAATCCTCCCCAATATTGAATCAGAGTTTGATTTAAATCCAAATGATGCGGACGAAATATTAAACGGTCAGATTATTGATATAGATTCTCTCGATGATTTACCTTTCCTAGAACGAATAAACCAAACTTATAATAAAAATAATGACGAAGACGATATCACTATACATACGTCCGAAGAAAATCCCATGTGTTGTTTTTCATACTTATAAAAAAACTTATATTGTTTTAAAAAAAGCCGGTTTTAAACCAACTTATTTAAATAAGGAACAATTATTTACGGCAGAACTATCTTTTTATCACGGCCAAACACATAACGGTATTAATGAGACTCATAACCACTTCCAGATATTAATTTATACACCAAATATTAAAAAACTTATTACAAATTATATAAATCAATGTCAAATTTGTCTACTGTCTAAATACGAAAGACATCCTACTAAAATACCTTTTAAAGGCCCATTAATAGCGAACAAACCTTTCGAACATATTTTTATAGATATTTTTAGCGTTGAAAACGACCATTTTATAACTATTATCGATCTTTTTAGCAAATACGCGCAAGTATATCATACTCCTTCCAAAACAGCTATTAGTATCTTAAATAAACTACGCCACTTCATGTCTCATCATAATTTACCTGACAAGATAACCTCTGATTCTGCAGGCGAATTTAATAATCTTACCCTAAAAGAATATCTTAGATTACATAATATTGAATATCATGTTACTTCATCAATGAACCCTACTTCCTTATCACGCCTAGAACGATTTTATAGTACTTTAAAAGAAAAACTACGCATCCTACGCATACAAAATAAAAACGATAACATTAAAGATTTAATGATAACCGCAATCTTAATTTATAATCAAAGCGTTCATTCCGCTACAAACTTCACTCCTTTCTCTTTACTTTACGGCCCCTATGAAAATTTAAACAAACACTTAATGGAAATTAACAAGACTGTTTATGAACATTATAAAGAAAACGAAAAGAAATACTCCCATTTTATGAAAAACTTTCGCATAAGTTAAAAGAAAAAGCTGATAGAATTCTTGAAAAAAGAAACGAACACATTCCAGAACCTAACATTAAATTAAATCAGCCCATATACTTAAAAACTTTCACATCTAGAGGTCAAAAAACTCGTGCTTTATATCGTAAAGTTGGTAACAAGAAAATACAACAAAATAAAGAAAAAATAAAACTTGACAATGAACCTAATTTAACTCTTCACTTAAGAAATGTACGTCCTCAAAGAAAAATAATTTCATTACAGGATTTCGAAAATCGTCCTGATTCCAGAGATGGTCAGCAACCAGGAACTTCAAAAAATTGAAAATGTTCCTTATATACAGGAAAATATAGGTTTAGCATCCTTCGTTAATTTTTTCCATAAAACTTATTTCCATATTAATCTTACTTCTATTAATCGGAATATACAAAGTCTGAAAATAAGGAATAACACCCTATATAACCTTCTAGAAGATTCCATAATTTCACTTCAATCAAAATACAAATTATTAACAAAAAACAGAAATAAACGAAGTCTATTTGACGGTCTAGGTACGGCTATTCGATACGTAACTGGCAATTTAGATCAAACTGATCTTAAAGAAATTATGTCAAATATGCAAATCCTACGAAACAATGAAAATAACCTAATTTTTAAGAATACTATCAGTGTTGTCATTTTTACGAAACAAATTTGAAAACACTACGAAAAATATAAATTCTCAATTTGCACGAACATTAGAAAATCTCAATAAACTCGAGGAACAAATAAAAGTGCAAGAATTTATTATCAAGGAAATTTTCAATATAAAAAACCTTGAATCATATACATATTGACAAATTGTTAAATCTCATAACTTTTAGCATTAAGGAAAAAATTAATCTTTTACTTGTAGATACCTCTGATATAGTCGAGATAGAAAAATTATTGAACTCTATTTTTTCTCACAATGAGCTTATTCCCTTCTCGAAACTTTATTATTTTGAATTTTTGAACCTTTGCAAACTAAATACTATAGTTTCCGACCACGAAATAATCTTTGTGTTAAAAAATCCCTATTGTTTATTGAACTATTTATAATTACCAAAGATTGTACCTAATACTGTTTAACTATACTAATTTACTTATTATACCAAACTCATATGTATTAGAAGATAAAGATATTTACTTTTTAGAAAAACCCTGCATATAATTAAGTATAAATCAAGCTCTATGTTACGACACTTTGAATAACGAATGTAATGTTAAAACATTAGCTAATTGTCCGATTGTTAAGAGTGTCAATTACTCACAAGTTATGAATAACAATCAATAATTGATGAATACAAATCAGAAACTATCATTGTTTGAACACTGGAATAAAACTCATTTTATCATAAATCAACCTACTATAATTAATAAATTCTGCGAAATTTCAGTACTTAATAATAATTACGCTTTTAAAGGAACTCTAAATACTAATATTAGAACACCCGAAGACGGACATTTGGGCGCGGCCGTTTGAGCGCGAAGGCACATGGGCGCGGCGACACTTGTACACGGTGATGTTTGCTTAGTAAACACATGAGCTTGTTTGTTAAAAAACATTTTTAGTAGAAAAATTTTCTAGCCAATTTTTATAGAAAAGAACATTGGCAAAACTCTTTTGTCCTTTTGTATTGATAACAATTGAAGACCTGAGAATGAGAAGTGGATAACGACCATTTTTTGCAAAATCCACTTTCTCATTGAACTTGATACAGAAAAATATGCTCTATCGTTTGCAGTGGGGAATTTACCACTAGGCAGACTAGGCAACCGCCTAGGCCGCAAGGCAAAATTATTTTTCAGACCATTTTTGTAGATCGTATTTTGAGGAACAACTTTATTTCAAAACATTTTTTAATTTAGTCAATAGTTAAGGTTTTACAGCGCAATTAGTGCAAATCATTAATACATACGTATAATATATGTATAGTTATGTTATAAGTACTGAACTGTACTGAATAATATAATAGTACTCGCTTCGGAGCTCTGTAAAACCTTAACTATCGACTAAATTAAAAAATGTTTTAATCTAAAGTTGTTCCTCAAAATACGATCTACAAAAATGGCCTGATATTATTTTTTCGTAAAATGATTAGAAAAAAAGTTATATCGAAAAATATAAATTTTTTTCTCTAATTTCTGTACATTTTTGCTTATAACAAAAGTTGTAGATAATTTAATTTGCAATAAAAATTTTTTCTAAATTTTTCTTATGAGACCAATAGTTTACGAGATAAACCGTAAAAACGATTTCAACCCCTTTTTCCAACATTGCGGCCGTGGGACAAGGGTGGCGACCCCACAAACTTGGTTTTTACCTTACACTGACCCCCCCTACACATCTAAAAAATAAAATTGCCTCCTCTAAAATGTAACATTTCAATGGACTAATAAGCTGCGCGCCAATGCAATGATAGTTTGAGAGTTAGCAGCGATTAGAGAGGCGCCAATGGCGCCATAGGCCATCGCCCTCTGCCCCTCTCCTCACTCTTGTCATTCGTTTGTTTACTACAAGCACAGACTTGACAGACAGCGCGCGAGTTGCGTCAATTCACCTGTTTTATAGTTTTCGTATAGTTTTTGTTTAGTTTTCGTATTAATGAGAGTTGTTGACCAGTGCCTATGTTTATGTTTTAGTTTAATTTGTTAAAGTTTTTACAATAATAAAGAATATTATGGCGGGTTTATACAACATTTTCATAACTTTAAGGATAACTTTATCCATATTTCTAACAGTTGAATACTGCTTGTCTTATATGATCGTTTATACAATATGCATAATCATAAACGTAACTATAAGGATAGTTTTAGTGACCTTGAAGTTCCCAACTTTTAACTTTTACGTTTATAGTCATGCATAAAACCAAAGTGCGCATGCGCGGTAATAATCTGTCAAAGTCGAATATTTGAAGTTGTTGTTTTTTCGAGGTTATATATTTAAAAAAATTAAAATAAATAATATTCTAAGATATAATAATAATACAATATAATATAATATGAGTTTTGAGGAGGGAACGTTCCTTGATCTCATAGAGCAATTTCCATGTATTTGGGATTTGCGCCATAATGATCATAAAAACAAGATAGCAATAGAAAATGCCTGGACAAGTATAGCCGAAATTTCATTATTGAGTGGTAAATATAAAATTAAACGTTTTTAAATTCATTGGATATTAAATTTGTATGCATTTTAAGTCACCGAATGTCAGGATTTGTGGAAGAGCTTGAGAGGCAAATACATCAGGGAAGGAAAATTGGCGAAAGACATGCCTTCCGGTTCTGCAAGTTATAGTGGCACCTGGACTTTTTTTGACAAAATGGGTTTCCTGGCACCACACATTCAAATACGGAAGTAGGTTTTCTTGTAATTAATCTTACTTTTATTCTTTTCACTTATTTTTACACCCTTATTTTTAGAAATAGATATACTAAATGTTAACTACCAACCTATTACAGATCCAAAGGTAACATTTTGCTTAAAAGAAAATTTAACAAAACAGGATCCTCCACAGAACTGTCTGAGGCGTGGAGTGAAATGGAGGTAGGAAACGAGGGGTACTTACAAAGCCCCTCCTCGGACCTAGATACCAAACGAAGGGATCATACTACTAAACCAGAAAGTCTGGAAGAAAACCCACCAATAAGTCTTTCCGACGTTACTGAAGCAGGCAGTAGTGGGTGCAGTACACCCAGTGTCAATGTGCTGCGTCAAAACCGAAATAAAAAATTAAAACAAAAAAAAAATGAGAATTATGATGTAACAAAAATAGCGGAAACATGTGAATCTGTGGGAGAAATGTTTAGCACTTTTATCCGGCAAAGTCAGACCAGTAATGTAGACAATATACAAAGGGAGGATTATTATTTTGCCCTCAGTCTAGCTGAAACAATAACAAAAATTAAAAATGCAAAGAAGAAGCTAATATTGAAATCGAAACTATTAGTACTGGCTTCGGAAGAAGTTGATAGTGACGAAGACATATAATAACAAATATGTAGTAAGTAATTAGTGTTGTATTCAATTTTTTCTATAAGTAGGACCTATATTGTAAATCTTTTAACTTCCTAAATGTTTTTTTATTTTTATGATACCTGGGTATATTATGTAGTCTGGGTGAAGTTCTTAATAAGTAATCTATGTGTAGATCTATAGTTGTTAGTCAATAAATTAAAGTTTTTTGTACATTGTTTAATTACTTAAAAAGAGAACATAAATTTATCTGACAACAAAAAAATAACATAAGTGTTACTTATAAAAAAGGTGCACCTCCTTGTTGTACATAAGTCTCTTGCCATGGAATCCATCCATCTTTTGAAATTAGGTAATCTGATAATTTGTCTCTATTATCTTTAGCAGAATTAGTATAGTTATTTGAACTTAGTTTAGAGACTGATTTTAAATTGACACCTTCATTTCTCCAAGTCCCTTTATGTAGTACACCATGCTCATCAAAGTAATCTGTATATCCTGTTGGACAATATCTACGATCTTGGGGTAATAGATCTCTTTCACTATTTTGCAAATAATTATGAAGCACTAGGATTGCCTGAACAATTAATTCAGCTACTTCAATACTAGCGTTAATTGGACGGCGTAAGATTCTCCACCTTTGACTTAATATACCAAAGGCATTCTCAATACATCTCCGTGCTCGACTCACTCTATAGTTAAATATATTATTTTTTTCTCCAAGAAAATTTCCAGGATATGGCCTCATAATATTCTCATGCAAAGGAAATGCAGCATCTGCTACTAAAAAATGGGACAACTTGCAGTTGGTCTTTGGTAAACATTTTGGAAGTGGTATATCTAATTCACCATTTAGTAATCCTGATCCTAAGCCACTTGCTTTAAAAACTGCAGAATCATGATTGCAACCTTGGGCCCCTATATCTACCATAGTAAACCTATAGTATGAATCACATGTTGCCATAAGTACAATACTAAAATTCTTCTTGTAATTAAAAAACGTGTTTCCGGAGTGTTTCGGAGCAGTTATTGTAATATGCTTACCATCAACTGCACCTATACAATTTGGTAAGTTCCATCTTTTAAAAAACTCAGAAGCAGTTGTCTCAAAGTCATGCCTAGTAGGTGTTGGCAGTTCGGAAGGCTGTAATTTTTCCCAAAGGACTCTACAAGTTTCTTTTATTATTAAATGAGCTGTAGCTTTTCCAATTCTAAAATTCCAGGCAATTTCTTGCATTGAGCAACCTTCTGACAAATAACTAAAATACAAACAAACACATCAACAAAATATCTGAAAAAAAAATTTTTTTAGTAACTACCACTTAAGGTACTACACCTACAGTGTCTTGGTTATACAGAAAATTTCAGGACTTACTGTAGTGTTATTAATAATCGTTGAGAAGGGCCAATATGTTGTTTCCTTTTGTCCTTTTGAATGCTAGAACCAATGAACTGAAGCAAATATTGATATTGTTCTTGAGTCATTCTGCAGTATCTGAAGAATTGTTCATCATCAAGTTTCCATATATCTTTAAATAAAGTGGCAAAGACTCCTTCACTGTCCCTCTTTTTATTTATTGGTCTTGTTTTCCACCTTCTGTGTCTTATTTGCTTCCTATTTATAACTATAGCAGTAATTGTCGATATACATAAGAATAAATATGCAATAGTTAAAACCTTCATATCTCTTTTTTCAAGAATTTTCATTTTTTAAAGTTATTACAACTTCCAGTACCACAAGAATAATGATAACAAATTTTAATAAGTAGGTACCTAAACAGTTTTAAAAAGTAAGGTTACCAAAAGAAACTTTTTGTGTTTGTGATTATACTTATAAAACTGTATAAACACCTAATAAAATTAAGTTTATGGTTATCCATGTAAATATAGTTATGTTTATCCTTAAAGTTATGAAAATGTTGTATAAACCCGCCTTTAGTGTTATCAAGTTAAAATGAATAAAAACATTCACACAGCCAGTGGAGCCTTTAAACGTGAGTTGAAGAAAATTAAAGAGGAAAAGCACTTGGAAACGATAAATAAAAACCAAAAAGTTGACAACTTCTTTAAAACTACACAAGTTTCTGGTAACAACCAGTTCCAGGCTAGGGCTAGCGTTAGTTCTATTTCTAATGAAATAAAAGACGACTATGCTGCTCCAAGCACTTTTACTGTTTCAACAGAAGTAGTTCCAGACAATGAAGTTTTAATTGAGAGTGATTCAGTGTCTGCCAATGGATCTTGTGAAAATGAATGCAACTTATTAGATCCGGGTACATGGGGTCCTTTGACAGCAGTCTTGACCGAATATATTATAAAGAACTGTTGTGGTATTCAAGCGTGGAAATCGGCTATAAATAGCGCGATTTCTTAGTGAATAGCCAGTCGGTGCAGAACCATAAGACAGTAAACAACTAAAGTAATTGTTGAGCATTATTTCTGGTTTTTAAAATCTGCATAAGTCTTTTTCTTTGGACGACCGTCACCAAAATTTTGCCAGTTGATCTTGGAGCTTCCGGAGACCTGGGTATGTCAAGGCGGCATACGTGAACCTGAAGATTAAAAGCAAGGCGTGCTGAAGAAGCACCGGCGGAGAGACGCCGTAGTCGAGCCCGATACTGTGAGGAAACAGTGGTTCCTGGCCGTCTTAGAAGTTTGTACCTGGAATACGGACAGATTTTGCAAGCACCTAGGGGAAAGAGTCCGCTCACGATCGTCGGAGGAGGGCCAATCGTTCCGAGCACCATTCCACCTAGAGAATTAATTTTAAGAAGAAGTGTACGACGAGAACCGGTCATCGCCGACGTTGCCAAGCTTGGACAATCCGTGCCATAACCGCAGCAGCCGACGCCATCGCCAGGGAGGCGTGTACAGGAGGTTACCACCTGGGCATAACCTGCACCAGGTCGGCAACGAAGAAAAAACCTACGGCAAGATAATTTGAAGCAGTAAAACTACGAAAAACCGATATAGCCGACGTTGCCAGCATTGGACGAACTGTGCCATACCTGCAGCAGTCGACGCCATCACCGAGGAGGAGAATACAATAGTTTACCACCTGGGCATAACCTGCACCAGGTCGGCAAGACGTGAAAACCACGTGGCAAGTTAAGCAAAAGAAGTAAATCCACGGAAATCCGACATAGCCGGCGTTGCCAGCATTGGACAACCCGTGCCATAGCCGTAATAGCCGACGCCATCGTCAAGGAGGCGAATACAATAGTTTACCACCTGGGCATAACCTGCACCAGGTCGGCAAGACGCAAAAACTACGTGGCAAATTAAATTAAAAAAGAAATACAACGAGAATCCGACATAGCCGGCGTTGCCAGCATTGGACGGACCGTGCCATACGTGCAGGAGCTGACGCCATCGCCAGAGAGGCGTGTGCAAGCGAACACCACCTGGGCATAACCTGCACCAGGTCGGCGGAAGACGAAAACCACGTGGCAAACGTGAATTTTCGACTTAATAGTAGAAAACCGGCGACGCCAAGAGCTGGACGGTGAGGCCTCACCTCCAGTACCTAGTGCCGACCCCAAAACCCCGAGTACAAGGATCTACCACCTGGGCATAACCTGCCCCAGGTCGGCAGCGAAGAAGCCGCGTACGGCAAACATTGCATTGGCCGAAATTATGGCACTATACAGTGAAACCCCTCCAGCCCGGACGGCGGGGGACGAAGAAGAACACGACATGCTCTCAACTACCGAGGCCGTCCCCAGGAAAGGACCTGGGGCGGTCTCAAACTGCCCTACACAGATCGCCGCCCCTGAGATATTGACTGAAGCTAGCCGCGGAACTTCCAGGGATATGCCCCTTGAAGGAGGAAGCGAAGGCGAACTGTGCCAGGACATGGCGCCCAACTCGATGACTTACTCAAACAAAAGGAGTAACAAAGAACCCTGTGACGACGTTAGGCCCGCTGGCCTAAGCGATCGCAAATTATTTACATACCTGCCCATGGAATGCCCAGCTTTTAATACAAGAGCGAAGCGCCGATTATGGGAGGAAAGACATAAAATAGACATGGAAATTCGCAGCAAGTCTAAAGAAGACTTGGCTGGGGGATTTATCAATACAATGATGGAAGAAGAGATGCTATCATGGGAATGGCGAGTGCCGTCTCGATTAAAAGAAGAAAATGAAATGCCAAGCTATGAGGACGAGCCTAGAGGTCCGGCGCTGCCACCGTTAAGTCGGCAAATTCCGCCAACTCAAAGGGGAGTCCGGCAGAAGCGAAGCAAGAAAGTAAGAAATAAACGAGTATGGATGCCACCCTGGGAGGAGGGGTATCGTCGATACGTTTATGATAGAAACGAGCCCGAGCAGCGAATAAAACCTAAAAGGATAAATAGAAGGAAGAGGAAAAAATGGAATGGAAAGCACGGAATAGCGAATACGCTATTAAATATGAATTCGGCGACATTGCCAAGAATTGATGTAATAGTGGAAGGAATTCCAGTAAGAGCCCTGCTCGATACTGGGGCCAGTAGAAATATTATTAAAAGTACACTCCTACCCCTGACGGTTAGGAGTAGAGCTCCGAGGGGCGAAATGAGACTCGCCTGCGGTGAGACCCACCATGCAACAAGAGGAGATATACAGCAACGTGTGAAGATTAAAAATTTGACAACGATAACTAAGTTTACAATTATGGATGAACTAAACGAAGACATCATTTTGGGGATGCCATGGTTTAAGAATAACGAAGTAGTAATGGATATTAACCGATGCTGTATATACCTTGGAAACATCACCAGAGACATAGTATACTGGGGGAAGCGCGACGCAGACGAGGAGGATGAGGATAGTATCACTATTCCTTATGTACCAGAAATAGATAAGGTAGAATATACCCAGATTTTGATAGACTTTGGGGAATTATTTAAAGAAAGTGTACAGCAGAACACAACTAAAGCTACGCAACACCGAATCCGATTGACGGATACGAAACCAATCCGAGTGAGGCCATATGCGTTATCAGAAATTAAAAAGTGGCAGTTCAAGAACAGGTAGCAGAGATGCTTCGGTCAGGGGTAATCTCGCCGAGCACCTCTGAATATTGTGCACCGGTGGTAGCAGTAACAAAGAAAGATGGAACCATGAGATTCTGCTTGGATTATAGAAAGTTAAATGAGGTGACCCAAGAGGAAGTGGCAGCACTGCCAGTAATTCCAAACACTTTAAAAGAAATTGGAGAAGCCCGAGTTTTCTCTACCCTGGACCTTAAAGCCGGATATTAGCAGATACCAGTGGCGGAAGCAGACAGACACCTAACGGCATTCGGTTTATTGGATGGAAGCACTTACGAATTTAATGTAATGCCTTTTGGCCACAGGAATGCGCCAGCTACGTTCCAGAAACTGATGTCGGAAGTTCTGAGTGGAGAACTGCAGAAGTTTACGAGAGTATACTTGGATGACGTGATCATTTTTTCACCAGATCACAGAACACACCGACAACACCTCCGAAAAGTGTTGGAAAGACTCTCGACGTATCAGCTGAGATGCGGGGCAGAGAAATGTGTCATTGGGGTTAATGAATTGGAATACTTGGGATTTAAAGTCAAGGAAGACTATAATACCCCACAGAAAAAACATTTGAATGACGTGGAGAAATTCCCTCCACCAACGAATAAGCGACAACTGCAATCATTTTTGGGCCTGGTAAACTGGTTGAGAGAATACATTCCTCAGGCAGCAGAGCGTTTGGAGCCATTAACGCTACTTTTGCAAAAAGAAAAGCCTTTCCGTTGGAAGGCCAAACAGCAGGAAGCATTCAACGATGTAAAGAAATTTATGGCACAACCAATGCAGCTATGGAGACCGCATCCAGGAAAACAATTCTACTTGCAAACAGACGCCTCGAAAATAGGAATAGGCGCAGTGCTATACCAACTAGATGACCAAGAGGAACGACGTATCATAGCATACGCGTCCCATAAACTTAATAAAGCGGAACAAGCATACCACGCGAATGAACAAGAGTGTATGGCAGTAGTCTGGGCAATTAAACACTTTCGACAATATTTAGAAGATGCCCCATTTATTTTAAAGACCGACTCCCAGGCATTAACGTGGTTGCACCGTCTGAAGGACACAAAATCAAAATTGACGAGATGGGCATTACTACTTCAAGAGTATTCATTTCGGGTTATCCACTGTCCGGGAAAAGAAAATGCGCTTCCAGATTACCTATCACGGAACCCAGAAGATACAGTGAGAGATCCTGAGACATTCAATGAAGATAGAATGGTCCCACCAATGAAAGAAGAAAAACTTAAGGATGTAATAGCTATGTTCCAGCCCCAGGAGATTCAGAGCCTGGAAGAGCGAGTCAAAGAGGGACAAGACGAAGACGATGAGATGAAGGAGACTAAGAGACAATGGCTACAGGAAGCAAAGAAACCTCCAGAGCAGCAGCCATCATGGTGGAACTACTATATTGTCCAGGACGATTACCTGTTTAGACTACACTTGGATAGATTGTGCTTAGTAGTGGGTAAATTTGACAAACAAGATGTTTTTGAGGCCTATCATTCATACAGTGAAGCCCTCCATCCAGGAGCACAAGAAACAAGTAGAGCTATTGGCCGTTACTACTATTGGAGTAGTATGAAAAAAGAAGTCCGGAAATATACAAGAGAGTGCGATATTTGTAAGCAGATCAAGGTAGGAGCACCTCAGAAGAAAGCTGCGCTGGGGAGTATTATAGCAGAAGCACCGTTCCAAGTAATCGCGTGTGATATAATGGGTCCATATGAAGAGACTGGCAGAAAGAATCGATTTCTAATAGTGGCGATGGACGTATTTACCAAATGGACAGAAGCTATTCCGGTAGCTAGAGCAACCGCATCAAAAATCATCAAGTTTTTGAACGATGAAGTGTTTAGTAGATATGGATATCCAAAGGAGATAAGATCAGACGATGGTGCTCAATTTAGAGGAGCAGTATTCGAACAGTTTTGCAGAACAAATCATATTAAATGGACATCCTCCCCCATTTATCATCAACAGGCGAATCCAACGGAACGAAGATGGCAGGAAATGAAGAAAGCCTTAAGCGCCGCCATCTTAGAACGACCTATTACAGTATGGGATACGCAAATTCCGCAGGTCCTCTATGCGTTACGGACGCGGAAGAACGAAGCTACCCAGAAGACACCAGGAGAACTATTGTTAGGATATGAGTTGAAGAGACCAGGGGAATGGGCAATTGTGCGTGAGGAAATCGAAACAGTCCCACGTCCCGAAGAGATGGTTCGAGTTAGACAAAAAGCAAATCAGAACCAGAAGGCTTATCAGCAGAAGTACGCCCCCACCCCAAGAATACCAACTATCAGATTTAGAGTTGGAGAAAGGGTTTGGGTTAGAAATTTCGCCCCGAAGATTCCGTTTGCACCAAAGTGGATAGGTCCATATGAAATTTTGGAGGTCCTGGGATCTTCAACATATCAAGTTGATAAGGATGGAGCGTCCTCGAAAATCCACCTTAATAATCTAAGACGTGCCACAGTCCTGAGCGTGAGCGAAAGTAGCAGCTCAAGCACTGAGGAAGATAGCAGTCCAAGTGAGGAGGAAGAGCTCCATGGCCAACCCCCTGAAATAAAAGAAATTCCGGCCCCTCAGCCCGAGGTCGCCGAGGTACCATTGAGGCAGCCTAATGAGAAGCCACCAGACGTGGAAGAAATTACGGCCCCTCAGCCCGAGGTCGCCGTACCAGCATTGAGGCAGCCGAGAGAGAAGCCACCTGAAGCCTCCAAGGAGTCCCCCAGGTCGCCAGAGAACTATCCACAGGAGGCCTATGCCAGGTCACCTGGAGAAGAACTACCAGTCGAAGCTAGAGCTACGGAGGTTGAGAAATCGCCTCGGACTAGAGAAAAAGAGAAATCATCCCTCAAAAGGAAGTGATTTTAAAAAATGTTTATTTGGACTTAGTTATTAGTTTTTATTGTTGTTTTTGGACTTAGATATTTGTTGGTTTTAGATTTAATTATTTTTAAGTTTGATGTTATAAATACAGTATAATTGTACCAGATGGGTACAGTTAAATAAACATCCCATAATTAATGCTCTTAAGGGGGGGGGGTGTTGTGGTATTCAAGCGTGGAAATCGGCTATAAATAGCGCGATTTCTTAGTGAATAGCCAGTCGGTGCAGAACCATAAGACAGTAAACAACTAAAGTAATTGTTGAGCATTATTTCTGGTTTTTAAAATCTGCATAAGTCTTTTTCTTTGGACGACCGTCACCAAAATTTTGCCAGTTGATCTTGGAGCTTCCGGAGACCTGGGTATGTCAAGGCGGCATACGTGAACCTGAAGATTAAAAGCAAGGCGTGCTGAAGAAGCACCGGCGGAGAGACGCCGTAGTCGAGCCCGATACTGTGAGGAAACAGTGGTTCCTGGCCGTCTTAGAAGTTTGTACCTGGAATACGGACAGATTTTGCAAGCACCTAGGGGAAAGAGTCCGCTCACGATCGTCGGAGGAGGGCCAATCGTTCCGAGCACCATTCCACCTAGAGAATTAATTTTAAGAAGAAGTGTACGACGAGAACCGGTCATCGCCGACGTTGCCAAGCTTGGACAATCCGTGCCATAACCGCAGCAGCCGACGCCATCGCCAGGGAGGCGTGTACAGGAGGTTACCACCTGGGCATAACCTGCACCAGGTCGGCAACGAAGAAAAAACCTACGGCAAGATAATTTGAAGCAGTAAAACTACGAAAAACCGATATAGCCGACGTTGCCAGCATTGGACGAACTGTGCCATACCTGCAGCAGTCGACGCCATCACCGAGGAGGAGAATACAATAGTTTACCACCTGGGCATAACCTGCACCAGGTCGGCAAGACGTGAAAACCACGTGGCAAGTTAAGCAAAAGAAGTAAATCCACGGAAATCCGACATAGCCGGCGTTGCCAGCATTGGACAACCCGTGCCATAGCCGTAATAGCCGACGCCATCGTCAAGGAGGCGAATACAATAGTTTACCACCTGGGCATAACCTGCACCAGGTCGGCAAGACGCAAAAACTACGTGGCAAATTAAATTAAAAAAGAAATACAACGAGAATCCGACATAGCCGGCGTTGCCAGCATTGGACGGACCGTGCCATACGTGCAGGAGCTGACGCCATCGCCAGAGAGGCGTGTGCAAGCGAACACCACCTGGGCATAACCTGCACCAGGTCGGCGGAAGACGAAAACCACGTGGCAAACGTGAATTTTCGACTTAATAGTAGAAAACCGGCGACGCCAAGAGCTGGACGGTGAGGCCTCACCTCCAGTACCTAGTGCCGACCCCAAAACCCCGAGTACAAGGATCTACCACCTGGGCATAACCTGCCCCAGGTCGGCAGCGAAGAAGCCGCGTACGGCAAACATTGCATTGGCCGAAATTATGGCACTATACAGTGAAACCCCTCCAGCCCGGACGGCGGGGGACGAAGAAGAACACGACATGCTCTCAACTACCGAGGCCGTCCCCAGGAAAGGACCTGGGGCGGTCTCAAACTGCCCTACACAGATCGCCGCCCCTGAGATATTGACTGAAGCTAGCCGCGGAACTTCCAGGGATATGCCCCTTGAAGGAGGAAGCGAAGGCGAACTGTGCCAGGACAGAACCTTCCTAAACATTGTTCCAGTATTAAGGACTGCGATTTTTCCAAATCCAAACGTGAATATGCCGACACGGTGAGAACAGCAAAAGAACACATGTTTTTTACTCGTTTACAAAATGGGGAGTTGAAAAAGCGAGAATGGCTCATGCATTCAAACACTTCTGGACGCGTTTACTGCGTTCCTTGCAAGCTATTTCAGCCTTCGGATTCGGGAAATGAGAACTCTTTTTGCAGGGGATTTAATGATTGGAAAAACAGTAGCCGGCTTTACGAGCATGAAAAGAGAGCAGATCACAGGCTAAATACAAAAACATTTGTAATACGTGCCAATGTTTTAGAAAAAAAAGACTCCGCCTTACATGAAAACTATTTGAAGGAAGTTGACTATTGGCATCGAGTGCTTAAACGCGTTTTCCATGTAATTAAATTCCTTGGCACGCGTGGGCTCGCTTTCCGTGGCTCTGGCGGTTCAAAAGAAATATTTGGTACTCCAGGAAACGGCAATTTTATGGGAGCCTTAGAGCTTTTGGCTGAATATGACGATTTTCTGAAAACTCATATTCAAACCCGAGGAAACCCTGGTTCTGGTAAAGTGAGCTATTTATCAAAAACCATTTGTGATGAATTTGTTGAGCTAATGTATAAGAAGGTTGTGTCTGTAATAGTGGAAGAACTCAAAGCAAGTAAATATTACGCTTTGAGTGTTGATTCAACTCCTGATATCACTTATTCAGACCAGTTGACTCTGATTGTTCGTTATGTTTTGAGTGATGGTAGTCCAGTGGAGCGATTTATATCTTTCATCAAATTAAAAGACCACTCTGGAGCACACATGGAAGAAATTATTTTAAACAGTCTTTCAGAGTTAAATATTGCAGTCAGTGACATGAGAGGACAGTCGTATGACAATGCGGCTAATATGTCAGGCAAGTACAATGGCCTGCTAGCGCTCGTGAAAAAACACAACAGCTTGGCTGAATACATTCCTTGTTCTGCCCACTCATTGAACTTAGTGGGTACTAATGCAGCAGACTGCTGTTTGCGAGCTAGAAAACTTTTCATGTTTATTCAAAAAATATATGTATTTTTGAGCGCATCCACGTCAAGATGGGCAGAGGTTGTAGGTTTGGTAAAAGACAGTGAAACAACAAAAAAACTACTTCCAAAAAGACTTGATACGACTAGATGGGCTGCTAAATGGCACGCAGTAAGAGGTCTTTTACTCAATTACTGGAGCTACCATGATGCTTTGAGAAAAATAGCCGATGACCCAGATGAAACAAATGTTACAAGAGCAGAAGCAAACGGACTCTGCAAAGAGTTTTCGAAGTTAGAAATAGCTATCATGCTTAACATGTGGTACGATATTTTAGAACGGTTTAACAAAAGCAGTGAAACTCTACAAAAAATAATTACTGACCTAAATGTCATTTGTCATGTGTACCAATCTTTGATCAAATATGTAGAAGGACTGAGAGATAGTTATGATGTTTATGAGAGAAAAGGTGTGGAGTTGTCAAGAACAGAAACTTATGCTATTGATCTGGAAACAAAGAGACGGCCAAAAAGAAAACCCATGGCTGATAAAGTTAGAGAAGGGCGTGATACCGAAGTTGTGTTTAGAGGGAAAGAGGAAATGAAGATTAATACTTTCTTGGTTGTAATTGATAGGCTTTCAACAGAATTAAATAAAAGATAAGATGTGTACTATACCTTAAATAAGAGATTTCAGTTTTTGAACAATTTAAGGGTAATGGCAAACGAAGAAATAAGAGAAAAAGCAACTGAATTAGCAAACATTTACCAATCAGACATTGGGAGTGATTTTGCTGAAGAATGTGTACACTTTAAGGACTTTGTTGAAGGACTTGGGTTCTTTGAAGAAGATAAAAGTAAAAGAGAAAAGACAAAGCACAGAAATTTACCTTTGGAGTTCCTACAACTTATTCTTGACAAACAATTAACAACACTCTTCCCAAACTTGGACACGACCCTGCGAATTTTACTGTGTATGATGACTTCAAACGCGTCTGGAGAAAGATCTTTTAGCATTTTAAAAAGGATAAAAAATTATTTACGAAATGCTAGTTCTGACGCAAGATTGTCTAGTTTAGCAAGTTTTGTAGCTAATGCTGAACTTTGTAATAACTTGGACTTTGATGAACTGGTTAAAGAGTTTAGGTATAAAATTATATGATTTATTTGTATTTGACTGAACATAATACAATATACTGTAGTTCATTTTGTCATTGTGCGTTAATACTTTACAAATCCACATTCTAAATTGAAAAGAATGACTTTTTCACTTCTAAGAGTAAGAGTTGTTGACTTTTCACCCGCATAGAGTGAAAAAGCCGCTCTTTCCGTTTTTTCACTTTACATATCAAAAAAATCTAAATATTAATCTTAAAGTAGTTAACTTCTGAACTGGATAGGCTACAAACTTGTGATTTTAAAACATCCAAGCGTACATGGAATAATTATTTCAAAGAAAGTCAACCGCAAATTAATTTTCCTGTTGGTTTTTGAGGTTTAATTTGTTTTAAAATAGCCCTTAAAAAACCTTAAAACTTGCCATTTTCGGTTAAATTTTAGAAAATACATCCCGGTTGTAGGGGCCGCTCGAAAAGTCTTGCCTAGGGCCTCCAATGTCTTAAATCCGCCACTGATCGTTTGGTATAAGAATGGTACATGTCACGTTCGTCGTTTTGATAATAGATGGCGTTGGTAGTTGTCCGATTTTAAAATAACTACTACGTTGAGTATGACAAATAGACAACAACCACACATATCCAGTTATCATACTCGACGCTTTCTTATTTTATCGTGTGGGCGTGTGGTTAGTGTCACGTTAACATATCGTGTCCATTGCGTTTTTGTTGTTGCCTTGCAAAATGGATGAAATAAACTCCGACGATAGCATTATTGACCCTGATTATATTGAAACAGATTGTAGTGAATCTAGTAATAGTGCTTTACATGACAGTAAATCCAAAAAACGGGCTAAAAATGTGGAAACATGGAAACAAAACAAAAGGAAGTTAAATAGAAACAGTGGCATGGAATATGTATCTACAAGTAATAAAGTGGTTCCAGCTCGATCCCGTAGTGCTTGTTCATGTGTCAAAAGATGTACGGAGAAGTTTTCACAAACTGTAAAAGAAAAGCTACTTCAGGACTTTAATAACCTTAAAGATAAGAATATTCAGGATGCCTACTTATTTGGACTTATTTCAAAGGCTGCGGTAGGAAGGTATGGTCGTATTACTTTTAATTTCAAAGGTTTAATATGTTAATTTTGTAGACGACGGTGTATAAATACTAATAATGCTAATGTTGATCAGCCAAGACCCTCAGCCAAATTAATCAGAAGAATAACATTTCATTACCGAGTATAAAGTTTTTGAGTAATTACCTAATATTCCATTAATTACTACATTTTTTCTAGGCGAGTTTGAATGGTCGCGCTACTTTTGTTTGCAAGGGTGCTTTTTGTGGACTCCATGGTATTAAAAAAGGCAGAGTTAATAGAGTGGCAAACCATAAACTAACCTGTGATACACCACCTCTTGATAAACGAGGAAAATCAATGGGATCAAGAATAAGAAAAAAAGGCGAGGAGGAAATAAATAAAATTAAAGAACACATTAAAAGCTTTCCTACTAGACAGTCCCACTATTCCAGAAATAAAACTGGCAGGAAATATTTAAGCCCAGAATTATCAGTAAAAAAAATGCACTCACTTTTCCTGGAAAAGCATGAACCAGAAGTTTTTGAACAAATTAAAAAAAATTAAAAAGTAAAACCCAATATTACGTATGAGTTTTATAACAATGCTTTTTGCTCTAGTTTTAATTATTCATTCGGAAAGCCAAGATCAGACACATGTGCAAAGTGTGATGCACTAAAAGTCAAAATTGACGCTGAGATGGATGCTACAAAAAAATCAGAATTGGAGACAGAGCATAAAGTTCATTTGATAAAGGCTAATCTGTTTTACAACAACCTAAAAAAAATAGGAATTTTATGCAAAAACGATAAAAGTATTGAAGGCATCTGTTTTGATTCTCAACAGAATATGCCTGTACCAGTTTTGCCTGTGGGTGATATTTTCTACCTTCGACAGATTTGGGTTTTCAACCAATGCTTTTACTCATTAACAACTGAAAAATCCAGCTTGTACATGTATGATGAGATGACAGCAAAAAAAGAAGCCAACGAAACTATCTCGTTTTTAAAACATTACATAGATAACATTATTTCGCCCGAGGTCAAAGTGCTCCACTTATTTAGCGATAACTGTGCTGGCCAAAATAAAAATTTGGTTATGGTCAAATTTTTATCACTACTTGCGGCCTCCGGAAGATTTGAAAAAATCTTTTATCATTTCCCTGAAAGAGGCCACTCATTTTTGCCTTGCGATAGATGTTTTGGGCAAATTGAAATTCAGAAACGCAAAAAGGAATACGTGTTTATTCCAGAAGAATGGCTTTCAATGGTTTCCAATACCTCAAAAAAATTTGAAGTTGTAAATGTAACCCAACCCATTGTTAAAGATTATAAAACGGCACTGGAGCCCTATTTCAAAAAGAACATTAAAAACAATGTGGGACCATTTAAAATTTCAAAATATAAACAGTTTGCGTACGCTGGCAAAGATATCACAGTGTCAGAAACCCAAAACTCTTTTATAACTCAGACGTTCGTTGCCATCAAGAAAAATATCGATCCGACAACTTTTGACTTTCTTGCAATACGAAAGTTATATTTAGAAGAAATTCCGTTAAATCCCAAGAAACTGGAAAATATTAACAGCCTGAGAAAGTATATCCCCTTTGTTTATCACGAGTGGTACGACAAACTACAACCCAATATTACCAGAACAGAAGAATGCACTGATTTCTCTCTTTCTGAGTCTGATCAAGATGAATAACTGTTTTTGCTATTGTTAAATGTTCCCAGTAATATTAGTTTATATGTATTTACATATTTTTGTGAAATATAGTTTCTTTTAAACTCGTAGAACTGCCTTTTTTGCATTTTTTTCAAAATGAGTATGAAAAGTGGATAAGTACAAAACCAAAAAATAAAAATTTTGGGCTAAATTTTCGAATTTCAGATTTACCCTTAAAATATGTTATATAAAACAAGTCAAAAAAGGACATGACGACAAAATAAATAATTAAAAAAAAACTAATTTTGACACATTTTTCTCGAAACTTTTCAATAATTACACAGTTTACCTATGTTAAACCTTTTTTAATTATTTTTGTAAACTTCTCTTTAATTCCTCTTAATTACGTTTATCCTTTTGTATTGAACCTGGTATTCCATTATTCTACTTTGTTATATATAGCATCTAATTTATTTGTGTAAGTTAGTTTACGCTTACCTGTTTAACAGTTACTAGTATTGTCTATAGTGGTCAGTTTATTTTTTTACGAATTGAAAATGGAAGTAGTTTCGTTACGAGGCAAGCGTATGTACAGTAGTAATGGTTATTGCTATGTATTTGACAGGTTTGGTGCGTGTGGGACTAAAAAAATTTGGCGATGTGAATTTAAAAATCAAGGTTGCAAATCTCTCATTCATACCTTAGATGGCGTTATTGTGAATCAGTTACATAACCATTCACATGACAGTAATGCAGTGAATTTAGAAAAGAGGGTGGTTTGTACTGCTATAAAAACTAGTGCTGCTGAAACAATGGAACCAACATCGCAGGTTAGTAATTTGTGTCTTAATGAAGCAAACTTGTTGCAGGCAACACAAGCAAACCTACCAGCACCGAATGCTTTGAAAAAAATGTTTCGCAGGAAAAGAAATGAAGTCCAGGTTGCTCCTCCAACTCCACTACGAGTAAAAGATCTTATCATTCCTGACGAATTTGAGACATATGGTGTACGTGGAAGAATAGAGTAGTTTTTATTGGCCGAGAGCGGAGCAGAACCTCAGAGGATACTAATATTTGGCCGAGAAAAAAACATACATGAGGTAAGAATTTAAGTTAGTTCAGGTTTTCACATAAATCCTTTATATTTATAGCTATAACAAAATCGAACAGACGAACTAAAAAAAAGTCTTGCTTGCCTATTTGAATAATTTATTGAATGTTTTTATTTCATTTCAGATTTTGCTGCATTCCGACCAATGGTTCGTCGATGGAACAGACGAACTAAAAAAAGTCTTGCTTGCCTATTTGAATAATTTATTGAATGTTTTTATTTGATTCCAGATTTTGCTGCATTCCGACCAATGGTTCGTCGATGGAACATTTTCCATTGCTCCGTCATTATTCATTCAAGTGTATGCGATTATGGCTAAAAGGTTTGGTGGAGTTCATCCCGTAGCCTATGCACTTCTCCCAAATAAACAAACGACAACTTATATCAAAATGATTGATCTCCTGAAAAGTGTACAGCCGAATCTACGCCCCAAAAAAATCTCTTGCGATTTTGAATTAGCTGCCATCAACGCCTTCAAGGAGCGTTTCCGGAAGCGGAAATGATGGGATGTTTCTTTCATCTGGCAAAAAATATGCGAAAACAATTGGCACAACTGAATCTTCTCGGGAGATACAATAATGACGCCGATTTTGCAGCTCACTAATCTCTTACAATTATGAAATTAATCCATTGAATCAAGAGTCTGAAAATTTTTCTTTTTCTTATACATTTTGTGTATATTTAGAAAATAAAATGGCAACAACAATATTAAGATGTGTTTCATTTTGACTCGCGCCTAATTGTCTTTGCGCTCAAGTGCCCTCGCGCCCGCGCTCAGACGGCCGCGCCCAAATGTCCTAGACCGTTGTTTACTCCTTAATTGAAAGGAAAAGATGATATTATTAATATTAGTTAGAACGCCTATGTTTATTTTTACTTTTAGTTATTATAAATATCTGCAGGGAGAACACCAATAATCAAATATATATTCATAACTCATTCTAATTCATTCGATTCTCTAGCTCTATTCAATCAAAACGTATTACGGACAAACTGATAGTTGGTCAGTCAGTTCAAAGTGTTAATATTATTAAGTAATATAGTTAGTTATCCAAGTGTGACTTTCATTTTATCCCGACACATTACAAAATTGGTGTCAGAAGTGAGATTTAATCGGAAAATCGGAAAATTCATGTTCAAGATACTACGGTATACGTGAGCCGATTCGATATTCAAGTGTCCGTGTAAGAAGTCATACAAACAAACTCCAGCAACAATCTACAAGCAAACTTCAGCAAGTCAAACTCCAACAACTATCTTCAAACAAACTCCAACAACTATCTCCAAACAAACTCCAGCAACTAACTCCAGCAAGTCAAAATCCAGCAACCATCTATCTACAAGTGAATCCAGGAAGTATCCAAAATCCACAACGAACTCCAACAATTGTACAACAGCCAAAATCCAGTAAATCTAGCAGACTATATCCTGTGTCCTGTGCCAAAGTTCCAGATGCTGTCGCTAATCTTGTAAGACTCCTTTGAAATTTTTACTATTTTCTACTTTCACTCGCTGCTACACCCTCACGTATCAAATTATATTTCTTTTTATATACGTTATTAAAATGACTACTCCTAGTACAAGCGCTAACGCAGACCCAACAAACACAACAATTTTTTTAGAAATGGCTGACAGAATGCTAAATAAATACGATGGTGACAAAAGTAAATTACACGAATTTATTGACAATTGTTCCATGGCTATGTCTCTTGTAAAAACCGACCACAACAAATTTTATTTTAAATTATTACTTCAAAAATCACAGATAAAGCTAGGGTACTTATTAAAAACAGAAATTTTGAAGATTGGAATACTTTAAAACAATATTTATTAGACGGATATTCTGATAAACGCACTCGAGGCCAATGGCAGCTAGAACTGCATTCATGTAAACAAAATAGTAACGAAGACGTAATCTCTTTTGCTAATAAAGTAGAAAATTGCTATATTAAAGTCTTAGGTTCTTTAAATAATTCTGTAAGCACTGAACGTCGCAAAGGTTATACTGAGCTCTTGCAAGAACAAGCACTTAGTGTATTTTTAATGGGACTTAATAGAGATAGTGCTATAGTTTTAAAGTCGCGTAATCCAACCTCTTTAGAAGCAGCCGTGCAAATCACATTAAACGAAGAAGGCGAACTCAAATATTTAAGAGAAATTTCGAAATATCAAAATATAAATAATACTAATACACGTCACTGTACTTTTTGCAACCGCGGTGGACATACATCCTTTAACTGTAGGAATAGGATTCAAAATAATGTTAATCCTAATATTCGTTCTCGAAATTATAATCTCCCAAGACAAGTTTATAACTCAAACCATCAAAAACAAAATTTTAATACTAACCATTCGAATTTTCAAAGGCATAATTTTAACCCTAACCAAAATGTTAGACATGTAGGTACGTCGCAAAATCAAGCTATGTCGCAAAATCAAGGTACAAAAATTTGTAACTATTGTAAAAAACTGGGACATTTAATACATGAGTGTCGAAAATGACAATATAATAATAATTTACAAAACAATCAAGGATCCAATAATAACAGTCCTACCAACACTGGAAGCAACAGTACCCAAAATTCTAACAGCTCGTTAAACTCCAGAGTTCCTCGTCGCGATCAGGCCACAACGAGGAACGCAAACTACATACAGGCCGAATTTCATTCAAGGTCTTACTTCCTTAGTATACCTTGATATACCTGAGCTAAATAAAAGCTCTAGTTTTTCATAGATACAGGTTCGACAATTTGTCTTTTTAAAATTTATAATTTAACCTCCGAAATCATCAGTTATACTCTGATTGTCCTGTTACCTCAAAGGGTATCGATACTAATCCGCTTAACCCTTCAAAAACTCTATCTTATTCCTATTTTACTTCACCAATTTTTGGCAAACAACCTTATGTTTTTCATGCAGTTCCTGATGACTTCCCCATTCCATTCGAAGGCATTATAGAAAATGACTTATTAAAAAAATTTCCCGCTAGTATTAATTATGAATCTGATTCACTTCACATAAATAACCAAAACTTACCTATCCATCACATAATGCATCCTATGCTAACAAATGTCCAAACCCCTCCTATCTCTAAGTAAATATACTTAATACGCCGGATAGTCAACAGGGTATATTACCTAAAATGGAAATACCCGAAGGTGTATTCTTGTGTGAAAGTCTTGTCTCTATAAACAATAACGAAGCTCTAACCTCAATTTTAAATACTACTGAAAAAACTGTAAAATTATCTCAAATCGATTTAAATATAGAGAAAATCAATGATTCCAATAATATTCAAAGTATTAATACAGTAAATTGATCTAATTCTAATTATAATAATTATGACTCTAGTCGACTACAAAAAATTTCTGATTGTTTAAGAACCGACCACCTTAATGACGAAGAAAAAAACACTTTAATCAATATATGCCAAGAATACAATCACATTTTTCATTTAGAAGGCGATCAATTAACCTGTACTGATACAATCATGCACCAAATCCCTACTAACTCCAACATTCCTGTAAATGTCAAAACATATCGTTATCCCAAAGTTCATAAAGCTGAAGTCATAAAACAAATTAATAAAATGTTAAATAACGATATAATCGAACACTCCACTTCTCCTGTCTGGGTTGTACCAAAAAAGTCTTCTGCTTCAGGTGAAAAAAAAATGGCGTTTATTTATTGATTACCGAAAGTTAAACGATCTAAGTCTTGGGGATTCCCATCCATTACCTAACATCACTGAAATCTTAGATCAACTAGGTCATTTTAAGTATTTTACCACATTGGATCTAACATTCGGATTCCATCAAGATAAAATGGATCCTGCCGATGCGTTAAAAACTGGATTCTCTGTACCTTCCGGTCATTTTCAATTCAAACGCATGCGTTTCGGGCTGCGCAATGCACCATCTACCTTCCACAGGCTAATGAATACAGTTCTTGCCGGAATTCAAAATTATAGGTGTTTTGTCTACTTAGACGATATTGTTATCCATGCAAGTGATCTCGATATTCACAACAAAAGATCAAGAGAAATTTTTCAACGCCTTTCCGAGTTCAATCTAAAAATTCAACCTGAAAAATGAGAATTTCTACGTAAAGAGGTCATGTATCTAGGACATCTAATCACAGAAACGGGAGTTAAACCAAACCCAGGTAAAATTAAGAGTATTATCAACTACCCTATATTAAAAAGCGTCAAAGATATTCGTTCGTTCTTGGGACTCGTAGGGTACTACAGAAGGTTTATTTCAAATTTTAGTAAAATTACTCAGCCCCTGACAAAGTTGCTAAAAACAATGTTCCTTTTCAGTGGACCAGTCTCTAACAAGAATCGTTCGAAACGTTAAAAAATGTTTTAACTCAGAACCTCTTTTGCAATACCCCGATTTCGAAAAACCTTTTACTCTATCTACCGACGCTAGTGACTTCGCTATAGGCGCTGTGCTGTCACAAGGCGAAGGAAAGAACGATCTACCGATAGCTTACGCTAGTCGAATATTAAAAGAAAGCGAATCGAATTTTAGCACGATAGAAAAAGAATTATTGGCAATCGTATGGGCAGTCAAACATTTCCGTCCTTATCTGTACGGTAGGAAATTTTATATTTTTACTGATCACCGTCCCCTAACGTGGCTTTTTAGCGTCAAAGATCCTAGTTCACGCTTAGTCCGATGGCGTTTACTACTAGAAGAATACGATTATAATATTAAATACCGTACAGGTAAACAAAACCAAGTTGCCGATGCTCTAAGTCGTATAAAAACTGAAGAAGCCGCAATTAACGCTATAAATTCAACTCAAAATCCTTCGTACTCTGATTTTCTTCACGCGATACGATTATTACCAATGACAAAATAATTGAATGTAGTGAAAATATCTTATCAAAATTAAATTATTCTGCTATTTGTATCTCTAAAGACATCGAGTCAACCGAAAAATCGATTATGCAATTAAAACAAAAATTCGGTCATAAAGAAAAACTAATAAAGCTTAATGTAGAAGTAGGAGATGTAAAGATGATTAAAGAAAATGACATTTGCTTTTTCTATCTTATCAACAAACAACATAATTGGGAAAAAGGCAAGTATGAAACCCTTTTTAATCTATTAATGAAAGTTAAAACCATTTTATTTAAAACCAATATCAACTCAATTAACCTTCCTAGGTTAGGAATAGGATTTGACCAAATAAATTTCAAGAAAATTTAAAAATTCTAATATCGATATTAATATTTTTCATGATGTACTTATTACGCCTAATCAAGATTTAATACCGCAAATATTAAAGGAAAATCATGCAAACCCAACATCAGGTCATTCAGGATTTCATCAAACTAGAATAAAACAAAATTATAAATGGCATAACATGAAACTAGATATTAAAAATTTCGTAAAACGTTGTGAATCTTGTCAAAAAAATAAATTAGTCAGGAAAAAGAACCGTGAACCTATGCAAATAACAACTACATCACAAAAACCCTTCGAACGTGCCGCTTTAGTCGTCGTAGGACCGTTACCTTTAACATTATCTGGTAATAAATTCATCTTAACCTTACAAGGTGATCTTACCAAATATACTCAAGCTTACGCGATCCCTAATCACGAAGCATTAACAATAGCCTATGTTTTCGTTCACAGATTTATTTGCAACTACGGTATACCTGAATCAATCTTAATTGATCAAGGACGTGACTTTACGTCAAACTTATTTCCGTAAAGTATCTAAACTTTTTAAAATAAAAAATCTAACCTCTACTGCATATCATCCACAAACCAACGGTGCTCTTGAAAGATCTCATTCTACATTAGCAGAGTACCTTAAACACTATATCAATCAAGACCAATCCGACTGGGATAATTGGCTAGACTTTGCGATTTTTTCCTATAACACTACTGTACATACATCTACCAAATTTTCTCCGTACGAGTTAGCTATTATAATTACATCGATGATTTAACCTTAAGACTTCAAAAGAGTCAACAAATTGCTCATGAAAATCTAATTGAATCTAAAGAAATAAATAAAACTTATTATGATAGAAAAAGTTATCCAGTTAAATTCGCCGTAGGAGATTTTGTCTATTTAGAAAATAGCGCAACCAAATTAAACAAATCTAAAAAATTAACACAAAACTACAATGGTTAAAGATTTTTATAAATTTGATTCTAAATATTATTCTAGTATTAGGCCCGGAAGAAAAGTGGGAGATCATGTGGTAACCGATATTTGCGCACTTCAGTACAAACCAAATGGAATAATTTCCTATAAATTGCAGTTCTCGGATGCCTGGAGCGAACTACCCCAACGTCAGCGCCTATCCATCAACAATGATGAATATTCTCGCCTCTATGAAGGTCCCTGTCCAATCGAAGCGAGTAAATTTGCACATTTACAGGAACTAAAAGAACTGATTCCTCAAGACTGCAGATCTTTTTATGAAAATTTGTTGCACAAATGAATTATTTTAGGCATTTTAAGACTGAAGACATTACTTGTGCTTTGAATTAATTTTTATATTACCTAGCTATTACTTAAGAAAATAAAAATGTTTGTTGAAAATTAAATAATAGTAGTGTTTCCATTTGCATTTAGAACATACAATATGTCTTATGTCAAAATATGTGACCACCATGCTAAAAGTAAAATCTCCTATGTCATGCAAAATCATTTTTTAGGGCTCTTTCGGCTAATCTATAAAAATCTGTTTATACCACATAAATAGAAAGCTAAACATAATTTATGACGAATGTATAAGAAAAAAAAAACAGTATTTAAAAGTTATTACATTTTTTTTATTTTCTGAAAGTTTGTCTTTTTTAACATATGAAGTATTGCAGTAACAGCGACGACATCCTTTGACACGTTTTGCCGCCAGGAAATTAAGCCCATCGCTGTACAGTATTGAGCGGCATCTTTATCATTTGATGTTCGCCGTCACGGGTTTCATTCTTCAATAATTCATTAAAAACGGAAATAATAACAATTGGTCCAAAGAAACATGGCGGAACAATAAATAGCCTATTTGAGACAAGAGGGGAAATATGTTGCCTTGTGATTGTTCCGTATAACAGCGGGGCGTGATTTTCTGGTGACGAAGCAAACTTTCGGTTCCTCGGGAACCACTGCGAGTTAAACCATTAGAAGGTAAACACGTAGGTCAAAATTAACGTGTGTCATCGTCCGTCGGACATGACAATTGCATTCGCTTAACAAAAAGCACCAAGTAATAAATATAGTAACGTTATAAAAGTTGTCCTGTACTAAAGTTAGTAATTAATGAGTTCTCTTGTAAACAAGTGCCGAATTAAATGAAATAAACGCCAAATTAAATGTGATCTAACTGTCTACTTCATTTAGCCAAATATAGAAAACCAACCAGTGAAATAACCTAAACCCGAGGAAAAATTCAAAGCCTTACTTTTAATGTTGGGAGTTAAAAATACAACTTGATCCCCACATTATGGTCCATCGAGCCGGATTGGTAAAGTGGACAGCAGTTAGAAGAAAGCAAGTTTTTGTGAAAAACGTAAAAATAAAGTGGACAGTTTAAGTTGAGAAGTCCTGAAGATTGTCAAACCAGGGCATTGTGAAAGTGGGTAAAAGTCATTGGGGTGGAGTACAGTGTTGTGAAAAGTGTCTGCGCAAACGCAAAACGAGGCGTACTTTTATAAGGAAATCATTAAGGAAAGCATCAAGGAAAGCATCAAAGAAAGCACCAAAGAAAGCATCAAGAAAATAAGGAAGGTAGAGTAACAATAAGATATTGTCATGGTACTTTTGTATATAATATTGTTTGTAATTATTGTCAATATTTTGGTTAAGCAAAATCATACTTTGGTAGCCAACAGTTTGATACTATTTGCAATGAAAGTAGGTTGTAGCCGCAAGTTTATTTCAAAGTCAGAACGATTGGTTAATTAAATAACAAAAATATAGAAAAATGGATTTAGAAACGTTATAGAAAACACGGACTGTTGCGAAAGCCGCTATAACGCAAGTTCAAACATGGATTGAACAAAGTTTGAATGATAAAACGAGAGTAGAACAAGCTTCCGTCAGGGAAGACCTATTAAAAAAAGCATTTCAAAACTATACAGAGGCGCAAGATAAGATCGAGGAATTAAACCCCGACGACGACGATCGTACTGACGTTGAAAATAAATACTGTGCTCTATCAATTGAAATTGAGGACTTGAGGTCAACTAGTGTTGCAGCCTCAGTATGTAGCGTGCAAAGTGTGCCGCCGGTACACATCACATCGGGAATTAAATCACCAGACTTGAAAATTTCACCCTTTGACGGAAACGTAGCCGACTGGAGAGGTTATGTTTCCGGCATTAATTTTAAATATTACAAATTTGACAGATATTCAGAGATTAATTTATCTAAAAACAACTTTAAAGGGAGAAGCGCTCAAGCTGGTCGATTCGCTGAAAATTATAGGTTCAAACGGTATATTTTGAAGAAAAGGTATGAAAACATAACCTGTGTCATAAATAGTTATTTAAATAATATTTTAGATACTCCTCAGTTTACAAAGCCGAATGCGGGAAATTTAAGAGTTTATTGCAAATCAAAGAAAAACACTGAGTCATTAAAAAAATTAAGCTTATCAAACACAGAGATTTTGGAATATTCACTGGTATTTATTTTGGAAAATAAACTAGATTTCGCGACAAAAAAAGCATTTGAGCTGGATCGCGATCTAGATGAATTGCCGTCAGTAAACGATTTCTTTGAATTTCTGGAGCGAAGATGCATAGTATTGCATAGTCTTTGAAAATTTATCTAGTACGAATTCGCAGTCAAGCACTACCTCACAAGCAAGGGGTGCTAGAAATGATAGAGTTGTGGTATTAACGGGTAATCAACAAAATAATAAAACTTGTGACATTTGTGGTGCGACGGCGTCACAAACTATACGCATGCGATAAATTCTTGCAACTTCCGGTCCAGGAATGAAATAGAATTGTGCAGAAAAAAAGTTAATGTTTTAATTGTTTCGGGAGACATAGTATGGCGCAGTGTACGTCAATTTATACATGCAGAACTTGCGGAAGTAAACATAATTCTTTGTTGCATCAGAGCGGAGCGTTCGACTCAAATAGTGGGCGACAACAGTCAAATAATGCGAGTTATAACGCAAATATGGGAGGTACCAGTCAGTATTCACAAAACAGACCGATAAACAACTCGGAAAATGTATCAAATAGGCAGGTAAACAATGCAAACAATAGGCCTACTATAATAGTAGAAAACCAAGTACAGAATCAACAGTCGAATTCAGCTGAAGAAGCCAGGGCAAGCCGTTTCTTTGTCAGCAGTGTCTGCAAGACAATCAAATGTATTATTGGCAACTGCTTAAGTAAAAGTACCTAATAAATATGGGGAAATGATTTCTGTGAAAGCTTTGTTAAATAGCGGGAGCCAAAGTTAATTCATAACGCAGCCACTGCAGATGAACCAATTACAATGTAAAGTGTATAAGCACGAGCTAAATATTTCAAGCATTTCACAAAAAGGTTTTAAAGCAAATAAATTAACAGATGTAACCGTACACTTCAAAACGCAAAATAAAAATTATACCGTGCCTTGTATAATGTTGGATAATATAACATATAAGTTGCCGCAGATACCGATAAATATAGATAGTTTAAAAATACCAAATAGTATACAGGGTGAACTTGCAGACCCAACATTTTATGAGCCTTCTAGTATAGATCTTTTATTGGCAGCGAGTTTTTATTATGCAATTTTGGAGAAAGGACATTACAGTTTAGGTAAGCAATTGCCGACTCTTTTAAGCACCGAATTCAGGTGGATTATCGCAGGTGATGTACCTTCTTTCTGTACTATACCAGTGCAAAATCAACAAGACTGTTCACAGAATGAAGTTTCGTTTTTTTACAAACACAATAAATTGATAATAGGTTAACAAAGTTTTGAGAGATTAACCAAATCCCGTCAACACAGGTAATGTCAGCTGACGACAAGTTAGCGGAAGAAATATTTTGTGATACTACAAAAATTCTGGAGGACGGAGCATATCAGGTGGATATGCCATTTAAGCAGCCGCAAGAATATAAGTACTTGGGAAATTCATATGCAATGGCAGAATAGTAGATTCTGTAACGAGGTTGGAATGAAAATTCGATCCGACTGGAAGATTCCGAACGCAAGCGTGAGGAACCACGAGTATCGAATTTTCATTCTAACCGAGTAGCAGACTATATTTTCTCCACGACCAAACAGTACGAATAAAAACAAATAAAATCTGTACAAAGCAATTAAGTTATTTATTCGCAATATTCGTAATTTCAGGTGGAGTATTATCCAGTTCCATATCTGATTCATCCGATTTTTTACTCATTTTTTGACTTGCACTAAAATTTGTCTGAAAATAATTATTACAACGCGGCCATTTTTATCTGACACTGACAGTTTCGAAATTCATGGCAATCTATGTCGTTTAGATCAATTACAGAATATTCATTCCGTATCTTGTTATGGAATGAAAATACACGCAAAACGCATAAGAAGCAAGTGTTTCAGAATAAATATTCCAACTCAAGAGCGAGAATTTTTACATTCTATTATCAAAAATGATTTTGGAATTATTGCATTCAGTAATGGTCGTGGAGAAAAACGTTTTCTGTCACTTGAAAGGAGATTTAAGAGTAACCCGGAATTATTTTCGGAATACAAAAAATGTATTGATGAGTATGTTGACCTAGGTCATGCAAAGTATGTTCCGTTGGCTTTGACGAACGCGAATAACAAAAATAAATATTTTATACCACATCTGTGTGTAATCAGAGATTCTAGTGTCACAACAAAATTACGTGTAGTGTTTGACGCGTCGGTACAGTCAAAGTCGGGATATTCTTTGAATGACGTCACTCTAAAAGGATATCAGGTACAGCCTGAGCTTTTCGATATTTTGTGCCGGTTCAGGTATTTTCAATTCGTATTGATTTCAGACATAAAAAAAAATGTATAGAATGCATTAGAATTGTAGATGTCGCTGTACGAGTGACATGTGTTTATGTGCAGCTTCCTAATAATCAGTTAATAAGTGGTTATTTTCTATTGAAAAATAGTAAGTTAGTGCCAAATCTACTGCTTTTTTTCACCACAATCGGCAGATCAACACGTAATAAGCCAAATGGGTCAGATTCTCAGGAAGGTAACTCTGTGGATATGGGACACGAGGTGCAACGTTTAGAAGAGAATATGAAGCAGAGTGTAAGTGGACTGAGAAATCTTATACTAACACACGCTGCCAAAGGCTCTTCAGTTCAAGACGAGGCCGATGGATCCACCAATAATATATTGCAACAAATTGCAACGTTTGAAGCAAATACCCAAAAATCCATCAATGCTCTAAAGTCTGAAGTTACCAAGTTGAAACAACAGTCAACAACGTGCGAGAAGAAGATAGAAGATCAAAAGCAGTTCGTACTGTTAAAGGAGCTAGTTATCAGTGGAATCAATAAGGAATCTGACACGGACAGCCTGCATAACGTAGTAGCAAACGTCATAAATTCCAAAATGCAAAATGTTTCCCTGACTCCGCACGACATCAATTACTGTTATCGCTTGGGTAAAAAAGAGGATCGCCAGTCAACAAAACCGCGCCCGGTAAAGATAATGTTTGTAAACAAGTGGAAACGAAATCTGATTTTTAATTCAAAAAAATGTCTTAAAGGCAGCCGGATGGTTATAAGTGAGTGGCTAACCAGTGCTAAATTAGAGTTATATAAAAAAGCTTGCGATAAGTTCGGTTTTAAATCGACATGGTCCCGAAATGGGCAAATTTTTGCTTCAATCAACAACGTAAAACGTAAAATCCTATCCGAAAGTGACCTTCCAATTGATGGAAATTAAAAGTGAGTACAAACCCCAAGTTTAATATATTAGTAACCTTAAATTCCGGAGTTGCAGCATGCGCTCTCGACATTGATTGACTTTCTTATAAAAATTTATCTTCTTATCATTTTTAATTAGGTACTTCTACATCTCTACTTCAAACTATATTAAAGGCATACCTAACAAATTTTAATATTTAATATTTTTTCACAAGGTTAGCGTTATTTTTGCGTTCAGTCACCCATTATAGTTCTTGTTTTTTTCTGGTGTTTTATATTCTGTACGTTGTTTTCCCCTTTTTATTTTAACAACTAGGGAAAAGAAAAAAAAATTTACTTATAAACTCCCGGACAAAAAAAAACGGCACCCTGCATTTTTTGCTAACTTTGATCCTTTAAAACTTCTTTATTTTGAATCCGATTTTTACAGTTTTTTTGCCATTTAATAGATAATTTAATTAAGAATGCGCTGAACTTTTTTATTTATGGGTCATGTTCGATAGGGCGATATTATACCGAGTGACCCAATGTGAGTTTTTTCGTCCTAAGTTTTAAACACTCTGTGGAGTTATTGAGGATATTATTTTTCATACTGTCAATTTCAGAATAAAGCTACATGTGTTCCTAACATTTTCATTTTTTGACTCATTACGATATCTCTCTTTTTAAAAGAGATACGATTTTTTAAATAAAACTCTGCAAATTACATTATTTTATTAGACCACCAGTCATTGTTAAATTGAGTCAACTTATGTAATTGTTATAAGTATTTGACAGTGACAGCCTTCATAATAGTTATAATAATTATTGGTGTCAGCATGGTGTTAACTACAACAGACGTAGCAAAAATAGTTGCGCTAATAGAAGCGGGTCATAATAAAAGTTATGTGGCTCGTACGTTGGGATTTCCAAGGGCCACAGTTCAAGATGCTTGGAATAGGTACTTGGAAACAGGGAATTTTACTAGACGACAAGGATCTGGAAGAAAGAAAAAAACAATTGCAGCTGACGATCGCTTCCTTGTGGTAAGATCCTTAAGGGAACGAAGAGCCACTTCCGTGGTTTTAAAAAATGAGTTGCGAATGACACGTGGAGTTAATATTAGTGACAAAACGGTTAGGAGGAGGTTAAACGAAGTTGAGCTCCGTTCACGTAGACCGGCAAAAAAACCACGACTACTTCGGCATCATCGACGAGAGCGGCTACGATTTGCCAGAGAACATTTAAACTGGACTGTCGAGCAGTGGAGTAATGTTCTCTTCACAGATGAGTCGAGGGTTTGTCTTCGGTCACCGGATGGTCGTGAGCGTGTTTATAGGAGAGCAAACGAAAGATTTGCTGAATGCACCATAACAGAGATAATATCTTATCATGGTGGTTCCGTTATGGTGTGGGCGGGTATTTCAGCTGATTCGCGAACTGAAATGATATTTGTGGATAATGGAAGTAGATAAGCTATCTATGTTTCAACTCAAAACTCCATAAGAAATAACATTGCGCTGAAATCTGCATTTTTATCGCCATTTTAGGGCGTGGCACTTTTCCTGGAAGCCGCCATCCTCTATTAACCTAAGTGGAACCCAGCTACTATCGCCACCTAGTGAGTGACGTCATAACTGTTCGATGCCGGTAATATAGGGCCCTATTGACCTGTATGGAACCCTCCACTGCTGCCACCTAACCCCCACACATTATTCTAACCTAACTTTTGTCCCAACGGAACCCAGATCACGTGTTACCCCGATTATATAGTAATATCATTGTAGGGGTGCCACCTAACGGGGGAGATGTACGTACCTGTAATCTTGAGACCTGTAGCACCACCTGCTTTTCATATAAGGCATCTTGTTTACCGCGATGGTAGGTGTGACGTTGTAAATCAGTTAAAATATTTTAAAATATAATAATACCATAAAAAAGTTTTTGTCCTCGGTGGGATTTGAACCATAATCCTCTGGGGCCGAACCTCAAAGCCTTGCAAAATACGCTACGAGAGCATATAGATTAAAAGAGTTGATCAATGTTGATAAGCTAAAAATATGGGGGACCCGGCAATTATAACGTATAGGTGGAACAAAGGGCCCAAGTGTGGAGACGATGGCAAATGGCGGCAGCCATAGTTGTTTTTGTCTACATAATATTGCTACATCTGTTGCAGTATGCATGCGCCATAACATGTCATTAATGAACATTGTTAGAGGCCGCGTGGCATGTAATTAGACAACTGGGGATCTAGTATGTCCTTTTGGCAAACAGTATTTTCAGACGCCATCTATAATTACGTTCGCGCATACCCCCGCCATCTGGGTACTACCTGAACTTATGCAAGCAGAAGTCCCTATCAGCAAATATTGCCTTCACCAATTTATTAACAAACCTAAGTGTGGCGATGATGACAAAATGGCGGTAAACCTAGCTTTTATAATGCACTCACCATTTTATCGACAAACCAATACTAATGGCGTTGCCAAACCAATATTTCCCCTTATTCAACATAAAAATTGTCGAAACGGCAACACCGCCGTTCCAACACTGAAAATTTAAGAAAATACGCTTAGGCCATCTTGCATAGCCGTTCGCAACAGTACCATTCATGAGTGTATAATTAAATAAAAATCAATCAATTTTAAAACTTTTTATTCACAACATAACAATATCACTTACTACCACCCTGGTATATTACATTAAAGGAATAAAAAATCGGTGTAAATAAAAATTATAAAACTTTTTTATTTACAACATAACAATGTCACATACTATCACCCTGGTATATTACATTAAAGGAATAAAAAATCGGCGTAAAATAAAAAGACATATCTGTAATCATTTAACAACGTTTTATGCCAGAAATATATGCAGTTTTCAAGTCAAATGCACTATTATGGTAATATATAAAGGTCATATCGGAGAAAATAAGACATTTTCCGAATTTTATTATGTTTATCGCAACTTTAAGGATATGTTTACCGAATCGCGCAATAAAAAACAGAATACATAATTAATTATCTTTCAATAAAATGCTTATATAAAATCGAGTCACAACGCGAGGTAGAATTGATTTTATATGCAAATTTTACCGACATTGTTGGCCTATTGCATATGCAATTTTGCATTTAAAGTAATTACCCTTTTAATAAATAATTAATGCATGCATCATGTGGGCGAATAAAAGCAATTAATGGGGTCTGTATACAGGGGGTATGGAACACTTTTAACCGCTAAATTTCGCCTTTAAATTACAAATTATATCTATAAAACTGCCATAACATTCAGCCTAAATGGTATATTTTAGTACAATGGCGTAGCTAAAGACCAACTACATTTTAACCGATTGTATGTATTTGGGGGATATATTTAAAATTAATCTTGGAAGAGAACATATAATAATTATTTTTCGTTTCCCTCAAGCCCCGGCTAGGCTGATCAAAACCCCGTTAAGCTGTCTAATCTACCAGTAACCCCGTTTAAAATATCCCAACAGAATAGTTATCACCAGTCTCGTATATGTATTTAAAATCAGTGTAAAGAATAAACAAGCCCATTATCTACATTTTCAAAATGCCCTGTATATGATGATATTATATTAGTGTTTGAATTAATTAGTACGTACTCCAATCGACATATATTTATGCATCATAAAAATTAATTCTTTAATAGTAGGAAAAACTTATATAAATATAGATTGAACACCCGTTTACTTGCAAACGTGAAATTATGTCTGGTAAGTTCTTTTTATTATAAATTTTTTAATTTTTTAATTCGGGGTTTTCTTTTATAGCAGTACAACAAATCATCAATTATATTGAGTTTTTGGTGGGGGAGATGTTTCCCGGCGAGGCGGTATGTTTTTAAAAAATATACTTATGTGTATATGCCTAATTACGGCATTTTCAGATGACATATATATTCCACAATTTCCACCCGGAGTTCGCCACCCCGGAGGGATACGTCGAACTGTGGCATGGCCCCCTCCATGGGAGGGGGGTAATAGTCTGGGCCGACCCAGTACAAAAAATTATTTATATTTATTTCTATCATTAATGGGTCGACCCAGTGCAAAAAAATTATTTATTTTATTTCTATTATTAAATGTTCGAAATTAATTTTTGTGTTTCATTTTAAATGGAGCCGTAGAAAATTAAAAAAAAAAAACATTTTGAAATCCCAAGGTATATTAGTAAAAATAACTTTACAATTTAAAACGTTATACCAATTTATAATAAAAACTAATTTAAAGATATTGGGTTGATAAAATAGTGATTATAATAAAAGAAGCCCGCATCTGAAAGAAAAGAAACGAACCTTTGTAATTTCAAGCGTAAAAGTTAAATAATATTTTACTTACCAATACTTGCGTATCTCTAAAATAGGGGTGGTACACCCATATTTTTCTACATAATGTTTTCCTGTTCTGACAAGATATGTTTGGCGACAGGCTATATTAGTCACTTCGGCATCAGTTTTTAGCATCCTCTTAGGAAGATATACCATTTTATCATCTTCCAGATAAACTACTGTTTGAACCCCGTAGGCACCGTCCTTGTTCTCGATGTCAAGAATACGGTAAAGTAACTCTTCCAGGTCTAGACCGTTTACAACAGCAATTTTAGCAGCCATTTTTAGTTTTTTCAGGCCCTTAATTTGAGAAAAGAAGAAATCGGTGAACTAGCTTTCCTGCAGTGGTTTCTGGTATTTATAGCTATACCTCACCATAACAGATAATATTCTAGAACAACCGAAAAGTAAAAATTCAAGTAGCCCCACTCCAACAAAACGTTCAAGGATTTAGCGTCACTCTAGAAGGGACTTATAAATAGTGCAGAAATGGTGAGAGCACTTAATTGTTTCTGTTATAAGTTTGCAACAGGTAAGTTTTTGAATTTTATTATGGTGTCGGGGGGTTTTTAAACTGACTTGGTATTTTTATTCAAAGTGTTTGTATCCCTGTGATAGAGCGCATTAACAAGACGACAATAGGTCTTTTTATAGTTTTAGGGAAATTGAATTTATATGAACAATTTTAAAATGTTTAATTGTCATTTATGCGAAAAAATTTTTACACCAGAGGGCCTAAACAAATTATCGCAAGGGTTTTCTACAGATAACTTTTCTTAAATATTTCGTTTATAAGAAATTTAAACATCTGCTTTGAAAAGTGCATACGTTTATAGCGTGATGCTCAAAATTGTCTGCCTATATGTAAAATCTGTATTAAAACGCTCGAAAGTTAAGGTAATCTTTTTTATTTTGAATAAAATTTTTTATAATATTAACCATTCATATTTATGGTATTTATTTCCCTAAAACGATATCAGTATACCTAAGTCATTTTTTAAAATGTGTCTCATATACAGGGTGAGGATTTTAAAGTGTTACAACGCAATATCTGAAAAACGGCTATAAATATTTTAGTCAAATTTTGGGACGTGGATAGGGAGGTTAAGGGACAAATTTTAAAATATTTTTGATATTTACCCCCCCTCCAGATTTGATGTGGCTAGTGACAAATTTGAAATGTCAAATGGAAAGGTATTTTTTTTTTTGATAATTCGATTCCTCGTCAATAACTACGTAAGTGAGCAGAAAATTGTTACATTTGCTCTACTAGTTGCTTAGTTACGAATTTTTCAATAAATAAAATAGGAATACTTAAAACTACACATTTTAAATCATGACACCTATGATTATTGTTTATCCAAACCTTTAATTATGTTGTATCCTAGGAAACCACTTTTGACTTTGACAAGTAGTGATAATCTGATAAAGTTCATTATTCAGTGCAATTATGGAACAATCTTATGACATTGAAATAGACATGTTGTTAATTCTGGGAGAATGTAGAAAAAACTACCGGGAAGCGGCGCAATTGTGGACTGTTAGGTTTCCCGCCATTCAAAAATCTCATATGGCATTTAAGCGATTAGAAGATCGAGGCCGCAGCACGGGAATCCTAAAAAATAAGAACAGAGTTAGAAGACAAACAAAAACTAATGACGATATGGCCGTTGGAGTGTTGGGTGTAATAGCTGTAAATCCTCATGTTGGTTCAAGGGAACTTGCTCGTGATTCAGGAATGTGCCAAAAATCGGTACTGGCTATTTTACACAAGCACAATTTTCACCCTTACCACATAACTATTCATCAGGAATTGTATGGCCAAGACTTTCAAAATAGGATTACATTTTGTACGTGGTTACAAACTTTAATTCACGAAAACAATGCATTTTTAAGAAAGATAGTATTTTCTGACGAAGCTACATTTACCAATTGTGGTCAGGTAATTATTTAAATCAATATGGATTAATGTAACTTTTAATAATCAAAAATATGTAATCCACTACTTGATGGGTGTACATAAATAAATACATATTAACCCGTTAACGGGTGTTTAGAGAATATTCACATACATTTAGATTTATTTTTAATTTTATACTGATTCAATCAATTTTGCTTTTCTTAATTTAAGGTCAACCGGCACAATTTACACTATTGGGCACCTCAAAATCCTCACTGGATGAGATTTCTGCCAAACCAACATCCTTGGTCGGTTAATACCTGGTGTCGCATAGTCGGAGATAGAGTCATTGGACCACATTTTTTTGACCGTCACCTAAATGGAGAAATGTATAATAATTTTTTACAAACCGATTTGCCACAACTTCTGAATAATAATGGAAATCAACAAGAACTATGGTTTCAGCAAGATGGTGCTCCGCCACATTTTGCCCGACAAGCTCGAGATACACTAAATGAAATGTTTGGAAACAGATGGATTGGTCGTGGTGGTCCTGTAAATTGGCCTGCAAGGTCACCAGATTTAACCCCATTAGATTTTTTCTTGTGGGGATTTATAAAAGAGAAAGTTATGGCTACACCACCGACCACACCAGAAAACATGAAAGATCGTATTCAACAAGCATGTAATTTAGTAACGCCTCAAATGTTAACTCGCGTGCGCAACTCATGTCAAAAAAGAATTGCAAAATGTTTAGAAATGGATGGGGGTCATTTCGAACACCTTTTGAAGCATGATCGTCGTTAGATTTTTTAAGGAATTATCATTTTTAAGTATTCCTATTTTATTTATTGAAAAATTCGTAACTAAGCAACTAGTAGAGCAAATGTAACAATTTTCTGCTCACTTACGTAGTTATTGACGAGGAATCGAATTATCAAAAAAAAAAAATACCTTTCCATTTGACATTTCAAATTTGTCACTAGCCACATCAAATCTGGAGGGGGGGTAAATATCAAAAATATTTTAAAATTTGTCCCCCAACCTCCCTATCCACGTCCCAAAATTTGACTAAAATATTTATAGCCGTTTTTCAGATATTGCGTTGTAACACTTTAAAATCCTCACCCTGTAGACACGCACCCACATAAGCTATTGTTTTTATTAAGAATTCACGAACCCTTCTTCGTTATTATGTAGAATACAACTACTTTATATAGGCATTTGCACCAAGTAGTTCGGGTATTAGTTTTTCAAAACAGCCCTAAAAGAAATGAAAATTGTTTTTAATTTTTTTTTCATATCTGTATAATAGTTTGTTTTAACATTTTATCTACAAGCGGGTTTTATTAGTATAATATCCGACACATTTAATATTATATTGTTTTTTATATCTTTTTTAAATATTATAACTCAATTCTAGTAACTTGAGTATGTACGTCACAATATCTGTGCAATCAAACTTGCAGTTAAATAAGGTATTATTTAATAGGGTCATAGACCAAATAATCTTGCAAATATAATTAATTTTAAAACAGCTGTTCTACGCCAGTGTGTCGTAAAAGTTAATTTAACAAGTGACGGCAAGCTAGTAAATTACAATGACCATAACACTCCGTATGCATCGAAAAAGATATAGGGAAAGTAATTTATTTTACAACTTGTATAGGACTTGGAACATAGGCTGATTAAAGAAAACGGGTTTGGTATAGGTTGATTAAAGAAAACGAGGGCTCTAATAATAATAATATATTTTTATTGGGTTTATAATAATATACATTGTATTTATTTTTACATAACTAAAATTTTATATTACGAGATAATCTTATGTAATAAATCTTTAAGCTGGGTCAAAACGCCTACATTAGGGCAAGATATACCAAAAAATGAAAGATCCATTTTACCGATGCGAATTAAGCTCATGGTAAATTCATTATATTCAAAAAACATGTCGTTTTGAATAAAATAAAGGCGGCCGTCGGTGTAACGAAATACACTGTCTATCTTTGCGGGAATCCCGTTAAATAATTCAGACGTTATATGATAATTGTCTGGCTTAAACATACACTCATTTATGCCCCATACTAGAATATCATTGAAAAATAAATAGGTTTTTCCCTTGTTTGTGTTCACGACAGCTTGAACTCTGGGTTTTACATTTGTGGCAGCGAGACTATCTATTGATTCCGTTTTTATTAATGCAAACGTGCCGTACTCTACAAAGTAAATCAGATCACCAACAAACAATACAATGTCTCCATTAGGACGTTCATATATAGCAGTTATTTTCTTAAAATTTTTTGGCAAAAATTTAAAATAATCTGTTAATAGAAAAGGGGTATTAGAAATTTGCTTCGTCTCTAAATTCAACATCCAAACAAATGTCTCATAAAAAATAAATAATTTGTTTTTAACGATTAAATAAGCTTTATTTGTTTTCGAGTCCAAGTCACATAGAGTCGGAAACTGTGCCGCATCGGGTACCGAGGGCACGTCAGGGGTCGGGGGTACGCTGGGGATTGTTGTTACAGCTTTTGTCTGTATAGTTGTGGTTCTTGTCTGTGGGGTGGTTGTAACTTTTATTGGCATAGTTGTGGTTTTTATCTGTGGAGTGGTTGTAACTTTTGTAGGTATTGTCGTGGTTTTTGTCTGTGGGGTTGTATTCGGTGACGTGGGTATTTTTGTTGTGGCCAAAGATTTTTTGCCATAAAGGTACTCGATACCATAAATATCGTCCTGAGTTATTTTCACATTTTCCGCTTTGTAATACGGGTACATGATTGCGCTCTCGTCAGCTGTGTGGGCTAAACCTAGAGTATGCCCAATCTCATGTATTAAAACGCTTAGTAAATTTGTACCACCATTTTTGGAGGAAAGACTCCATGGCTCTTTTGAATGCATATGAATCTCTACATTGGAACTTCCATCTGGAAAAAATGCGTGTGCTAAAGTAGGTTTATCTAATTTGTAGGGACACCAGGTGAGGTCATTTTTCATTTTATGCCGTTGGTCGGCAAACGAAATTGTAATATTATGGATGTTTCTATCATATTTAAAGCGGAAATTAGAAACATCCTCCCATGCTTGAAAAGCTCTTTCAGCAACTGTTCTATATGGATATACTGAATAATTTGGAGGGTAGATAGACCAGGATAGCTTTAAATCTTTCCATAAGTAGTTAGAGCCTCTTCTCCAATCTGCAATATCTTTGACGCCACAGCGAGGTCTTTGCATTAGAGCAATAGTTTCGTCATTTAAGGTTCCATCTTCAGGGAGACCATAAGTTTCTTGAAATGCCCGTAACCCATCTGATATCGACACTAAGGCATTATCTGTAGCATTTTCTTCCAAGTAACCATAGTCTGTTAAATATTGGCGGGCAGCTGTTTCGTCTGTTGCCTGTACAGCTGTAGAAGTAACAGTGAGAAATAAAATGAGGTAAATTAACACACCCATTCTGCTCGAGGGGTAGATATATACTGAGATCATAAATAAGGGGTAGTGTATTTATTTTTAAAATTCGATTATACCAAGTTTTTCCAGTTCTAGTAATATAGACCATATTTTATCGTCGTTTTTATGATTAAAATTGTCGCTCTCTAACTGTTTAAACATTTCCACTAGCTTGTTAACGTCATTATCGTAATCAAGTTCTAAATCATTCAAAGTAGGAGGAATAGTACTGTTCAATTTAAGGTTTTTGTTTATCATGCTCACTCTGCTTTTCTTTAAATAAGTCCTTTTTGGTGGAAAAAGCTTAGAAATAATGTTTGTATACTTCCAGCTTCTGCTAGAATTTATGTGATTTTTACTATTAAACCCCCTTCGGTGTGCGCTTGATAAAAGAAGGATTTCTTTATATTTATCCAGCTCTGTATTGGAATAGCCCATAGGGCGTTCTTTTGTCAATAAATTCAGAAGTCCTACAGTTAAAGTATATTTCTCATTATCAATCACTAGGGTGTTATTTTCAAATTCTACGGGCTTATTCCCAATAAAGCAACCATTTTCAACCATTTTAAAACCAAAATCTAGACCGTTCGGTAAAGACAAAAGCGCTAATTTAATTTTTCGGCTCGCCATCTTATCTCGCAGAACTCTGACATTCGAATGACGTACTCATCAACGGAATGGGTGTTTAAAACACTACCTAAAACACAACACTAAGATAACAATATCTTAACTGAAACAAAACAGCGTCTTAACGGAAACAAAACAAACATATAACGCTTATATATCAATCACAACGTCAACACTGAAAAAACAAAACAGGTCTTATATACCTATAATATTGTTTCAGATCATCTGAACACAAACAAAAACACTAATATAACACTGATACGTTAATCATAATGATGGCGCTGTATACCCATAAACAGGGTGTAGTTCTGAGAAGCCCTAATATATTTTCTAGTAAAACACTGTTTCTTTTGGGTAAAAAATGATACGTATGTAATAATATTAATACGATTGTAAATATGCATAATCTTTATTAAATACATCTAGATACACTTCTATGAATAATTTTCCTAATCGTTTTAAGTTTATCTGGAGCTTTTGAAAAATAAAAGTGAGTTGATTTTGTTTCTAGGAACTGATTGAAAATATTTAACATTTCTATTGAATCCAGGTCTGCACCCAATTTATATTCTTTATATTGGAACTTGCTAACGTCGATAGAAGGCATCATATGTTTCATCACTTTAAGGGTAGGATCATAAGGTTTTTCTTTAAACACGTTCCAAAAATGAATGTTGCTTCCCATTTCGTCATACAAGAGTTGTCCACATTTCGGTTCAACATTGACATTATATTTTTTAGCAAGCTCCCAAACTATTAAGGTAGCCGGTAGACAGGATGCGTAATATATGTTCTGTATAAATACTCTTTCAACATTGTCGAGAATAATGTTTAATGTTTCTACCATGTTTAACACCACGCTGTCGACTATGCAATGAATCCATTATCCTAGCTGCAGCCTTTTAACGGACTCGTTGGGTGCAGCAAAACCTTTAGCGGTAAATAATAATAATAATAATAATATTAATATAATAATATAGTAGTTTGGGAGGGTTGTGACGTGGAGGGAATAAAATTTTTAGAGTCTGTTTTTGTTATACATTTTTACGGCGATTAAACTTATCGCCGGCTTCACTTTCAGTCAGTAAAATATTAATGTTTTCGGCAAGTAATATATTTTAAAAATAATAACGCGTAAAACCGCTTGTTGTATGTACATCTACTGCATACTAAACCTCGAATATTAATTCTGAACGCGCCTTATTTTTTCGAAGGCATGCTACTTTTCTGAACGCACCCCAACCGAGGTTATAAATAGGGGCGTATTATAAGCAGGACGCAGGAGCTCCAGAGTCCCTTCTGTCTTTGTACGTTAGAGAGAGCAGACGTATTTTGAGTCATATTTATTTTGTTACAGAGTAAAAAAAAAAAAATGCCGTTCCCAAGTGAGTACGTCGAGTTAATTAGGGCCCAGATGGATACCCCTAACTTAACAACGATTACCTGTGGTAAGATATTGCAGGACTGTACTCGCGCTCTTTGGAACTTGAATAAAGTCCTGAAACGCGCTGAGTCAGTGGCTGAAAAATCTCATATATTAGCGTGTTTAGCCCAAATTAAGGGGTTTCAGTCATTACTAAAGGACCGTAAAGTGGGCGGGGGTAGTGGGACACGTCGTGCAGAAACAGCTTCTTGTAGAGTAAAGTGGGAAGATTTACATTCGGCATTCCAATCGAGAATCAGGACGGGTGTTATTATTAACAAACGTCATACTGATGTACGATCATTTTTAGAAGACTGTTTGATAATTTTTAAGCGGCGAATTCAAAACGCACTAAAAAAAACTACTGCACTCAAAGTTAACACCACTCTTTGTGGGGATTTTGAAATTAGTAAAGCAGACGAAATTTTAATGGATACAAAGTACATTACTACTCCGAATGCCCCTATTTTCGGCAACACAAACTTAAATGAGTGGTTTGCTGATCATGTTAAGAACCCTATTTTAGTTGAATTAGACACTTTCCAGGAAAGAAATTCTGGGTGGGCACTACGCAAAATTACACATTTAATGGTATCTATTAATCATTATAATCCTCTTCGGGTTGGAACTTACATCGAACTTCCAAAACAAATAGCTAAAAGAAGGGCATGCATCAATGTAAAAAACAGTGATGAAATGTGCTTTGCGTGGTCCATCGTTTCCGCTTTATATCCCGCTTTCAAGAATTCTGAACGAACTTCTTCATACCCAACGCCTCAGTCGGTTCTAAACTTGGAAGGTATTAAGTTTCCCATGACAATTAATCAAATTTCAAAGTTTGAAAAGCAAAACCTAATTTCCGTTAACGTATATCGACTGCAAAAAATTGGAAAAAATTATTTGGTTGTGCCATATTATATACCCGAAAATAAGCATCCTACCCATATAAACTTACTACTTTTACAAGACGGCTACTTTTCCTTAGATGATGATATTGATTTAAGCCCTATAAAATACCATTTTGTTTGGATTAAAGACCTTTCACGCTTACTATCAAGGCAATTGAGTCTTGATACACGGCGAAAATTTTTTTGTGATCGCTGCCTTCATTATTTCCACACGCAGATGACGCTAGATAAGCACACGTCCGAATGCTCTAAAAACAAGACCTTAGCAATACCTCGGATGCCTGTAGAAGGCAATAATATTTTGGAATTTAATAATTTTAAGCATAAGGAAAAAGCTCCGTTTGTTATATTCGCAGACTCGGAAAGCTTGCTAAAACCTGTAGTCGATGATATAGAAAAAAACACTCAAAAGGAACAAGAGCATGTCCCTTATAGCGTCGGTTATTATGTAAAATGTAATTATGACGATTCTCTATCATTTTATAAAAGTTACACAGGCCAAGACTGTATGCAGTGGTTTATGCGCGAGCTTCAACAATTTGCTGAAGACGTCGAGACGGTCTTTTTATGTGATTTGCCCATGGAACCGCTTAAGCCTGCCCAGCAACAAAGTTTTTTGGCCGCTACTCACTGCCATATATGTGAGAAGCCATTTACGGAAGACGATAAGCGTGTTAGAGATCACTCACACTTCACCGGAAAGTATCGAAACGCTGCACATGAGCACTGCAATCTACAGTACCAGGATTCGCACACAATACCTGTCCTATTCCATAACTTGAGTTGCTATGATGGGCACATGATAATACGGGCGCTATCTGAAATAGAGGGAAAGATTGATATATTACCTGTAAATAAAGAAAATTACATCTCATTTACGAAGCATATAATGGATAGTACTGTTCATTTTCGATTTATAGATAGTTTTCGCTTTCTTGCTAGCGGTCTGGATAAGCTTGCATCATACTTATGCGAATATCCTAACCTAAAAGCAGAGTTTGAATACCTGGGGGAAGAACTGAACTTACTTACCCGAAAGGGCGTTTTCCCTTATGATTATATGAACGCTTGGGAAAGATTGAATGAGACTGAACTCCCTCCTAAAGAGGCGTTTTATAACAGCTTAGAAGATGTAGCTATAAGTGACGCGCAATATTTAAATGCGCAGAAAGTTTGGCAAACTTTTAATTGCCGTACCATGCAAGACTACTCTGACTTATATCTTAAAACGGATGTAATGCTTTTAACGGATGTATTTGAAGCATTTAGGGATATATGGCATAGGACATATGGCCTTGATCCTGCATGGTCGTATACCCTACCTGGTTATGCGTGGCAATGTTTATCCCTCTTAATTCATCGAGAAGATATGATAAAACTTGAGCTGCTTACTGATTGAGAGATGCTAACATTCATAGAAAAGGGAGTTCGCGGGGGGCTAAGTCAGTGTTCAAAGAGGTATGCAGAAGCCAACAACAAGTACATGTCAAATTATGATCCAACTAAAGAAGACTCCTATCTCATGTACTTTGATGTCAATAATCAATACGGCTGGGCAATGTCGCAATATCTACCTTATGGCGGCTTTAGGTGGCTTTCAGAAAACGAGATATCTCACTTAAACATTAGTGAAATTTCAGATAAATCTGCAGAAGGGTTTATTTTGGAAGTGGACCTGGAAATACCTGAAAATTTGCATGATAAGTTTTCCGATTTTCCATTATGCCCTGACCATGAAAAACCGCCCGGGGCAAAGAATGAGAAACTTTTGGCTACGCTACACAATAAAACAGAATACGTAATACACTATAGAAACTTAAAGCAAGCTCTAACTTTGGGTGCAAAATTGGGCAAAATACACCGAATATTAGCCTTTAAACAATCTCCATGGCTAAAATCATATATCGACCTCAACACGGGGCTGCGCCAAAATGCCAAGAATGAGTTTGAAAAGAATTTTTTTAAACTTATGAACAATGCCGTATTTGGAAAGACAATGGAGAATATCCGGAACCACTCTGACGTTAAACTTATAACGAAATGGGATGGCCGCTATGGTGCTGAAGCCTTAATATCCCGGCCAGAATTTAAAAGCAGCACAATTGTTTCCGAAAATTTAGTAATTGTCGAGCTTGCAAAAACACAAATTTATTTTAATAAGCCGATTTATGTAGGCATGTGTATTCTTGATTTGGCAAAGACTACGATTTATGGCTTTCACTACGAGTACATGGTTCCACGTTTTGACACCTGTAGTGTATTGTATACAGACACTGATAGTCTTATTTACGAAATTAAAAACCACGATGTGTATCAGATAATGAAACGAGACTGTAACGATTATTTTGACACCTCAGATTATCCCCGTGATAACGTTTATGCGATTCCACAAGTGAACAAAAAGGTGCTGGGAATGATGAAAGATGAGAACAATGGCCGCATTATGACTCATTTTGTTGGCCTTAGGTCTAAAATGTATGCTATTAAACTGCTTTATACTCCAGACGAGATTGAGCAAGAACGGGTTAAACTAGAGAATTTAAACAAAGAGCGGGCGGAAATTGATAAGGTTTTATCTAACTTGGGCGTTACCAAAAAGATAAAGGGCATTAAAAGGTCTGTTATTAAAAATAAAATCACATTTGAAGATTACGTCACCTGCCTTGAAACTTGGTTGGAAAAGCCTATTTCACAACGCCTAATTAGGTCCCAAAAACATGAGCTACATACTATAAAACAAACTAAAATCGGTCTCAGCCCTTATGATGATAAGCGGCAAATATCGAAATCTTCACCCGGCACATTACCATGGGGGCATTGCTCACTTATGCATGTGGATGAGTAAGTTGATCAGGGTCTGTTCAACAGGGTCTGTTCAGGGAACTGGTCTGTTCAGGGAACTGGTCTGTTCAGGGAACAGGGTCCGTTGAACAGGGTCTGTTAAACAGGGCTGTTTTGGATAACAGAGTCCGTTGAACAGGGTCTGTTCAGTTGTTCATTATTAGTATTATAATTATTCACATTATTATAACATTAGCACTCATATTATTATTAGCATTAAAATTATTTTTATTACTAGAATAATCTACTAACGCACATATATTATATCCTTAACCTGTATAACTTTCAAATGAGCCCATATTGGTTGTACAGTAAAAAGAAGGCCAAAATACTAACGCACACATATTATATCCTAACCTGTATAACTTTCAAAAGAGCCCATATCGGTTGTACAGTAAAAAGAAGGCCAAAATACTAACGCACACATATTATATCCTAACCTGTATAACTTTAAAAAGAGCCCATATTGGTTATACAGTAAAAAGAAGGCCAAAATTCCCCCTGTATAACTTTAAAAAGAGCCCATGTTGGTTATACAGTAAAAGAAGGCAAAAATTCCCCCTGTATAACTTAAAAAAGAGCCGTATATTATGTTATATATAGAACTGTTTTCTGATTTCAAATCAGATAACGAAAAAAATTATACCACAAATGGTTTTGCTTTGAAAATTCGTTTTTCCATAAAAATCGAATGGGGACAATATGGGCCACGTTCACGTCGTGTCCCTGTTTAAACCGAGTGCCCTCTGGTAAGTGTAGTGTTTTTCAGGTATTTTTGCTCTTGCCCTCGTTTCAAGTTGTATGTATAAGTTAAGGATAATATTCTATCTATACGCGAATATTGCACATTACTCCTACTCTGTTCAAATGCCCATACCCGCCAATGTCTTTTTCCATTCATTTTTTTGTTAGTTTTTAAGTTTGTATGTAGATATGCCTATTCTTGCACGGTAAATGTTCCTAATATAAATGTTTCTAGTCCTAGTTTTTTAATTGTATGTAGATATACCTATTCTTGCACGGTAAATGTTTCTAATCCTTAGTTTTAACTGTAAATATTTTTCGCTAAATTTTGAACTTATAATATATTGTACCTATATACAAGATTGGCGATAAGTGTCTTGTGCCAAATTTTTATTTCGTTCAGGTATTATTTTTGATGCAAGATACTTGTCTTATTTAAATATTTTTGCTAACTAGTGCTGTATTGGCGTATTTGACTTGAAAACTGCATATATTTCTGGCATAAAACGTTGTTAAATGATTACAGATATGTCTTTTTATTTTACGCCGATTTTTTATTCCTTTAATGTAATATACCAGGGTGATAGTATGTGACATTGTTATGTTGTAAATAAAAAAGTTTTATAATTTTTATTTACACCGATTTTTTTATTCCTTTAATGTAATATACCAGGGTGGTAGTAAGTGATATTGTTATGTTGTGAATAAAAAGTTTTAAAATTGATTGATTTTTATTTAATTATACACTCATGAATGGTACTGTTGCGAACGGCTATTGCAAGATGGCCTAAGCGTATTTTCTTAAATTTTCAGTATTGGAACGGCGGTGTTGCCGTTTCGACAATTTTTATGTTGAATAAGGGGAAATATTGGTTTGGCAACGCCATTAGTATTGGTTTGTCGATAAAATGGTGAGTGCATTATAAAAGCTAGGTTTACCGCCATTTTGTCATCATCGCCACACTTAGGTTTGTTAATAAATTGGTGAAGGCAATATTTGCTGATAGGGGCTTCTGGTTGCATAAGTTCAGGTAGTACCCAGATGGCGGGGGTATGCGTGAACGTAATTATAGATGGCGTCTGAAAATACTGTTTGCCAAAAGGACATACTAGATCCCCAGTTGTCTAATTACATGCCACGCGGCCTCTAACAATGTTCATTAATGACATGTTATGGCGCATGCATACTGCAACAGATGTAGCAATATTATGTAGACAAAAACAACTATGGCTGCCGCCATTTGCCATCGTCTCCACACTTGGGCCCTTTGTTCCACCTATACGTTATAATTGCCGGGTCCCCCATATTTTTAGCTTATCAACATTGATCAACTCTTTTAATCTATATGCTCTCGTAGCGTATTTTGCAAGGCTTTGAGGTTCGGCCCCAGAGGATTATGGTTCAAATCCCACCGAGGACAAAAACTTTTTTATGGTATTATTATATTTTAAAATATTTTAACTGATTTACAACGTCACACCTACCATCGCGGTAAACAAGATGCCTTATATGAAAAGCAGGTGGTGCTACAGGTCTCAAGATTACAGGTACGTACATCTCTCCCCGTTAGGTGGCACCCCTACAATGATATTACTATATAATCGGGGTAACACGTGATCTGGGTTCCGTTGGGACAAAAGTTAGGTTAGAATAATGTGTGGGGGGTTAGGTGGCAGCAGTGGAGGGTTCCACACAGGTCAATAGGGCCCTATATTACCGACATCGAACAGTTATGACGTCACTCACTAGGTGGCGATAGTAGCTGGGTTCCACTTAGGTTAATAGAGGATGGCGGCTTCCAGGAAAAGTGCCACGCCCTAAAATGGCGATAAAAATGCAGATTTCAGCGCAATGTTATTTCTTATGGAGTTTTGAGTTGAAACATAGATAGCTTATCTACTAATGGAGCACTAAATGCACATCGGTACATTGAAGATATTCTTCAAGAGGCAGTAGTTCCATTTGCTCCATTAATCGGTGAACAATTTATACTAATGCATGATAATGCTAGGCCACATGTTGCACGGATAGTAAATAAATATTTGGATGAGGTTGGTATTCGACGGTTAGATTGGCCTGCATGTAGTCCGGATTTGAACCCAATTGAACATTTTTGGGATCAGTTGAAAAGAGCTGTTCATCGTCGCCCTATGCAACCAGGTACTTTACAGGAGCTGAGGATAGCACTTTCCCAAGAATACAATGTAATCCCTCAAGAAAGAATCGTGACACTTATTCAGTCATTACCTAGCAGAATGCGTTCTGTTATTGAAGCTAGAGGAGGACATACACGTTACTAATTTGGTTTAAACTTTAACATTGTTTTAAAATTAATTGTTTTAATAAAAAAGGTTTTATAAATAGAGTTTTATTTAAAAAATCGTATCTCTTTTAAAAAGAGAGATATCGTAATGAGTCAAAAAAAGAAAATGTTAGGAATACATGTAGCTTTATTCTGAAATTGACAGTATGAAAAATAATATCCTCAATAACTCCACAGAGTGTTTAAAACTTAGGACAAAAAACTCACATTGGGTCACTCGGTATAATATCGCCCTATCGAACATGACCCATAAATAAAAAAGTTCAGCGCATTCCTAATTAAATTATCGAAATATCGGAGGTTATCCTTACTGGTATGGAAGCCTTCATCCCTTTCTCAAAAAAGTGCCCTTCTAACGGCAAGCCTTGGTTTACCAAAAATTGCGAACGAGCTGTTAAATCAAAAAATTATTTCTACCGACAATGGCGTAAAAATCCTACCGCCGAAAATCGTACCATCTTTGTTAACGCTCGAAACCAATGCAAGCAAACGATAAACCAAAGCAAAGAAGCACACAACCAGAGGATCAAAGACAAATTTCTTGAATGTCCTAGCGGCTTAAGATCATTTTGGTCGGTAGCTAAGGCCGTCAGTCAGAACTTTACCAAGTCAACCATTCCACCTCTAACACGTTCTGATGGCACCATTGCGACCAAAGCACAGGAAAAAGCAAACTTACTGGCGGAACTATTCTCTTCACATTCAACGGTAAATTTTCAGGGAAGTACTCCACCGAACATTACCCCTGTAGAATCGAGAATGCCCGAGATTGTCTTTCGCCACCGCCATGTTAAGCGAATCTTGAGGAGTCTCGACACTAAAAAGGCTTCTGGTCCTGACGATATTCCAGTCATTGTAATTAAGAAATGCGCTGACGAACTGACACCGGTATTTTGTAGGCTTTTTAACTTAACCTACAAAAAAGGAATATTTCCTTCTTGCTGGAAAACTGCTGAGTCCAGCCCATACCCAAAAAAGGCAAGAAGACCTTGCCAAACAACTATCGTCCAGTCGCATTGCTCTCGGTTATATCAAAAGTTATGGAGAAGGCTATCAACGAAAAATTACTAAAATACCTGGAAGGCTTCAACATTATTAGTGACCGCCAGTATGGATTCCGTAAGTCTAGATCAACAGGAGACCTTCTCGCTTATGTTACTCATGTTTGGAACAACGCAATAGAACACCATGGGGAGTCCCGGGCGGTAGCACTGGATTTTTCCAAGGCTTTTGACCGAGTATGGCATGAGGGGCTCCTAACTAAAGTGAGAGCATACGGAATGCCGGTTCAATTTTGTTCATGGCTGTCGAGCTTTCTTAAAGACCGTTCTCTGCGAGTGGCGATGGACGGATTTCTTTCAGACACATTTAACATCAACGCCGGAGTCCCTCAAGGTTCTATATTGTCGCCCACCCTTTTCTTACTATACATTAACGATCTTTTGGAAAAAACTAAAAATCCTATATATAGCTTCGCTGATGACAGCACACTTGTTTCAACTTTTACTTTGGATGCTCGGACATCGGCTGCTAATGCACATCTCTATAGGCAGCAAGAGGTCTCACATCTCAACAAAGACCTGGAAGAAATTTTGTCTTGGGGTGACAGTAACCAAGTAGAATTTAACGCTAAAAAGACCCAGGCGGCAGTTTTTTCTAAAAAAGTTAATGTTGAAGAACCGGATATAGTTATGGCGGGACACTCAATTCCCTTGGCTTCATCAATTCATTTATTGGGCGTTAATCTGGATAGTCATATGTCTTGGCATGGCCACGTTGCGGCCATTGCTAAGGCAGCCTCGCAAAAGCTTGGAGTACTTTTCCGAACAAAGAACCTCTATACACCCCAACAACTTTTGATGCTCTATAAAGCCCAAATTCGACCATCACTGGAGTACTGTTCGCATATTTGGGGCTCTGCTCCTAAACATACCCTGAGATTGCTAGATTCCATTCAAAGAAGAGCCATTCGCTTGATCGGTGACCACAGTCTGACAAACAACCTGGAAAGCCTTGAACATCGAAGGCAGGTTGGCGACTTGAGTCTATTTTACAAATATTTTCATGGCAAGTGTTCAACTGAGGTTGCCCGCTTAATACCACCCAGAGCGGTGCATGGTAGAAATACACGACGAGCCACTGCAGCCCACCAGTACGTGGTTCAGCTTAGTGTCCCTCGAACGACACTGTTTCAAAATTCTTTCATCTGGAGAACGTCATCACTCTGGAACGACCTCCCTGAGATCGTCTTCCCCAACGAGTATAGTCTCTAAAGATTCAAGACCAACGTGAATCGTTTCCTGCGCACACGCACCGCTCCTAGAGCGCCATAAAGGATTTATCCTGTAGTGCTGTGCCTTATCATAAAAAAAAAAAAAAAAAAAAAATCTATTAAATGGCAAAAAAACTGTAAAAATCGGATTCAAAATAAAGAAGTTATAAAGGATCAAAGTTAGCAAAAAATTCAGGGTGCCGGTTTTTTTTGTCCGGGAGTTTATATTAATGTACATTAGAATGTATAGTTAAATGATAACATTCCAAATAATGTGTTTAATATCGCCGGATATAATTTCCTTCGCCGCGACAGAATAGGCCGTGGTGGCGGTATAGGCATTTTTCTGAAAAGTCATTTTAATCTCGTAATTTTACCAAGTAACAATAATATTGAACAGCTTTGGATCCAAGTAGGACTCCCCGGCAGTAAAGTTGCGATCGGTGCTGCTTATAGGCCACCCAATTTTAACTATAAAGATTTTTTTTGCTGTTTTTGAGACTGACTTGTCTCAGATAATATCGTCAGTGAGCGAGGTTCTGTGTTTTGGCGATTTTAACATTGATTTACCTAAGGTCGACAGCTCCGAGACAGAATTTGTGCTAGATTGCTTTGAGAGTTTAGGCCTAAAGCAACTTGTAAATGAACCAACTAGAATAACTGATACATCTGCGTCACTAATAGATTTTATATTAGTAAATTCTTGTGATAAAGTCTCGTCCGTCAAGGTGCAGCCTGTCGACTTTAGTGATCACGAACTTGTTTCCTGTGTGATAAACACAACTATATGCAAACCAAAATTACAATTCAAAACCACCCGTAATTTCAAAAATATGTACTACCCAGTTCGAGCATGACTTACGTTCTATTCCCTGGCATAATATCTTTGATATTGATAATATCAATGGCAAGGTGGATTTTATGTGCCAAAACATCACTGCGCTTTTAGATATACACGCGCCTTTTGTAACCCATCGGATATAAAGCCGTATGGTTCACCGAGGCTCTACGCGCTATAAAAAAGGATAGAGATAAGGCGCTTAGTAAATATAAAAAATCTAAAACGCGAGAAGACTGGAATAGTTACAAATTACTATGAAACTTCTTCACTGCTACAGTAAGAAGAGAGAAAAAAGCATTTATTGATCAAAAATTTAACGACAAGAATAAAAAGGAACTTTGGGATAATTTAAATTGCATGAATATAAAAGTAATGAAAAAGCCCACTCGGACTTGTCAAAAAACCTATCAAATGTCGAAGAAATTAATGCGCATCTTATTGATTCTGTACCCAATATACCGCCAAATCAAGAACAGATTGCATACTACCAAAACAATTGTATTGTGTCGGAAAAATTTAGTTTTAAAACGGTCTCTGAATATGACATTCTAAAAATAATTTCGAATATTAGGAGTAGCGCCACGGGCTTGGACGGTATTAATATTCTTACTATAAAACTATGCTTACCTTTCTTGCTACCGTACATTACTCATCTTATTAATTACTGTCTAACTCATTCTGTAGTGCTGGAGCAATGGAAAAGGGCGGGTGTATTCCCCCTTCCTAAAAAGTCAAACCCTGAAAGCTTTAACGACATCAGGCCCATAAGCATTTTGCCTTCGAACTCATGTTGCAATAAATAAAATTTTGCCAACTTATCAGTCTGGGTTTAGGGAAGGACATAGTTGCTCTACAGCGCTGCTGTCTATTACTGACGACATACTCGAGGCCACAGATAGTGGTAAGCTGACCATGCTAATTATTTTTGACCATTCCAGAGCCTTCGATACGCTGCGGCACGAGGTGTTAAAGGCTATCCTTCATTATGTAGGCCTATCGGGTGCGGCATTGGATATGCTGTCGGCATTCTTAGCGGGTAGGTCTCAGGCAGTGGTATATGGAGGAAAGCAGTCCACTTTCCTAGAAGTGCGCAACGGTGTGCCGCAGGGATCCATTGTTTCGCCATTATTATACAGCACGTACATAGCCCTCTTTCCCAGCGTTTTTGTGTCTTGTAAGCAGCACTACTATGTTGATGATGTGCCTCTATTTATCATTCTATCCGAAAGAATGTCTACAGGCTGTTACCGCTATGAATTTCGATCTAAACGGTCTTAATCAGTTCTCCGTTAATCACTCTCTGAAATTAAATCCACAGGAAACCATTGCCATCGTGCTTGGTCGGTGAAATGATAGAGAATATTTTATCGATAACTACAGTCATCAATTAAATATAAACAACAGTAATATTACTTTTACATCTATCGTTAAAGATCTTGGTCTGTATATAGACCAAGATTTAATATTTTCTTACCATGTGTCGCAAACATTAAAGAAAGCATATTTAAACTTACGACTGATATATCAAAATCGACATTTTTTGTAATATTACTTTTACATCTATCGTTAAAGATCTTGGTCTGTATATAGACCAAGATTTAATATTTTCTTACCATGTGTCGCAAACATTAAAGAAAGCATATTTAAACTTACGACTGATATATCAAAATCGACATTTTTTTAATAGGAAAATCAGAGCAATGCTCTGTGACAGTTTAGTCCTTTCGCATTGTCTATGGCCCGTGCCTCACTGTTCTGGACTCGAACCGTCTACAAAAACTGAAAAATGCATGTTTAAGATTAATCTACGGAATACGAAAATTCGAACATATTAGTCATACACTAAATGAAATTGGTTGGCTAAACATGCAGCAGAGACGCCGATTGCACTCCGCTTGTCAGTTCTTCTCTATAATAAGCCAAAAAACGCCACCATAGCTATACAACAAGATTAGATTCCGATGCGATGTGCACAACATAAATGTCCGCTTGAGGGGTAAACTTACTATACCACCGCACTCAACAGAGGCCTTTAAACGGTCATTTTCTTACAATGTCTCTAAATGCCTAAATGAACTACCGATTGACTACTTGAAAAAAAAATGCATGAGTGAGCAAGAAATTTTTCTCTTGGGTATGCCTCTTTGTTTTTGCATTAAAATTTCTATCCTCTCTTTTTTTTATATAAATAATATTTACTGTTTCTAAAATTTTTTCAGTGTAGCTATAACTTTAAACATAAAAATAAATATATCTATTAAGTTGCTTTATAATGTAACTATATACAAGTTATTCCAATAGGGTTAGTTGAACAGACGTTCGAGGTATTCTAAATATCTAGGACGAACTGAACCTCGCCTGCTATATTCATTAATATCATTGTAAACTTTTAATTACTAAATAAAAGTCCTTTATTAATATTATTATTAACAAATAAAAATAAATCCAGAGCATAAGTTTCTGCAGAATATTCTTTGGCGGGACACGAAAGCTTAAAATGTGTGGAGTTGCAAACTGTGACGTATGGAACTAACTTTGCTACACGAACTGTGCTACAAACAGCAAAGGCGGGATGTGACGAATTTTCAGAGGCGTCCCAAGCGCTAATGACGGAATGTTACTTGGACGACATCTTGGCCGGTTGCAACGAGTTTGAACAATTGTCGGAGTTGTATGCGCAGTTAAATAAACTGCTCAACAATTCGGGTTTTACTTTGCATAAATGGTGTTCTAATTCGTGAACGTTTTTAGAATCTGTGCACCAGACACAAGTGTACGAGTATGAGGATTAAAATGGATTCCGGATGAGGATATGTTAAGTGTTGCGATTCCGACGGAGTTGGGAAATAAAAATCCAACGAAAATAATTATTTTGTCAACGTTAGCGCAATGTTACGATCCGTTAGGACTTGTTAATCCAGTGGTAGTTGCAGGAAAAATTTTAATGCAAAAATTGTGGATTCAAAAATTAGATTGGGACATGGAAATAACGAATATTGATCTGATAACTGATTGGGGTAAATTTCTAGGTATGATGTCTCTTATCGGCTCGTTAAAAATACCTAGGAAAATATGTGACAATAAAAAAATACTGAATATCGAAATTCAGGGATTCGCGGACGCAAGCACATTGGCGTACGGCGCCTGTGTGTATATTCGAACTTTATACGCGGATAACTTGGTGACTAGTAATTTGATCGCTTCAATATCCAGAGTAGCACCAATTAAAACAATTACATTGCCAAGATTGGAACTCTGTGCCTTGGTAATTTTAGTAAACTTAGTGCAAAAGATTCGGACTATTTTTGAGAACCTGATGAAGTTCGATTCGGTAAATCTTTGATCAGATTCTAAGATTGCTATTGCATGGTGTAACGATCACCCAAATCGGTGGTCACGTTTGTATCGCTTAGAGTGTCTCAAATTTAGAGCCTCACAACAAAATGCATGTTAAGATATGTAAAATCAGCAAATAATCCCGCGGACATTTTGTCACGGGGAAACTTTTCAACCGAAATCATTGATTCAGGAAATTGGTTTCATGGGCCTGAATTTTTGTTAAACTCGGACGTGGATTTGCACTCGTTCGACAGTCAAATAAATTTAAAAAATATTCCAGAACAAAGGAAAACAGTGCTCGTCGCCTTTCAGAGACCAGGGGCGTGCGATTTTTGGTTAGAATATTTCGCAAACGTTTCGAATGTTGGACGTTTAATAGGATCCGTAGCATTTATATTCTGGTTTATATACAGGGTGATTCAAAAGTAGTTTGACAAAGTTCGGAAGGTAATAGCCGACAATATTTTAAGATGAAAAGTTCTTATAACAGTGGTCCTTGACGACTTCGTTACGGAGATACAGGGTGTTGAAATGTTAGAAGAAATAGTAATAATTTTTAAATAACTCCCTAACGAGGTAATTTTTTTTTATAAAATTTAGTGAGTTAAATAAGCATCTAAGGACATTTATTTTCAAAGTTTAACATGTTCGTAAATTTAACCAGTGGCGTCGGTACAAAGTGTTGCTATCATATTTTTTGTGAAAACTATGCTACACCACTGACTTTTTTTTTTTAACTTTCTTTTTATGAACCCCCCCTTCATTTACAACAAAAAAGATCACGTGCGTTTTTTTGATACGAGGAACGGTTTAAGGGTAAATGATTATTTTATTTGACTTTACACAAATATTGAAAAATGTGTATCAAATTCACAAATACCCTCAAATATTTATTAAAGTATTTTAACGAATACATACATACTTAATAATAAACAAATAAGTATATGCCTAAGGAAGGCATCTGAAGATGCCTATTTTCTAAGTATAATACGTTCTCAGTGGCATACATATTTATTTATTAGTATGTTATTTTTTATTATTTTGTATTTACAAAGCGCCTTTGGAAATGCTTTTTTAATATTTTGTATTTTTACAAGGCGGCTTTGGAAATGCATTTGTCGAAAAATTAAAACATATTTGACAGTTAGTTGCTAATGTGGTTTATTTCTTCAGTTTGGTTTTTTTGGTTGGATAATATTAGTATTGAAGAAGTAGTCCATTTTCTGTGGCGAGATTATGAAAGAAAACAAGATCTGTCTATACCACCAAAATGAAATGTAAGATGATTACTTGGTTCGAAATTAGCACACAGGTTTTGGATAACGAAAATGACGTATATTCATTACGGTATTAGTACAATAGTAGCAAAATGTTAAAAGTATCAAATCATCATCTCTGAACTTATATATTCTTTTAAATCTAGTTCATCAAAATATATATATGTTTGGGTAACCTTAAACTATGGTACGGTTTGTTATATGTTATATGTTTATGTTTATCAATTACAAGCAAAGCTGGCACCTTACGTTCATGGTTGTAACCTTGTCAATCTAAACCAATGTTTAATAATATAAACTAATTTAATAAAATAGGTAAAATACTGTAAAATACTAACTGTCTTAATTTTACCTTATACTATACCTTACTTACACTACACCTTATACTACACCTCCGGCCGGCAGAAAAAAAAAATCGAATGCTAATGCTGAATTTTTTTTTTGAAATAATCAACCAATCTATATCAATCAAAATATTTCTTAACTCTATTCTTATGAACTAAAACTTGCTTATTCTCTATATCTAACAAAATATTTGGAGACTGTTCACTTATCACTGTAAAGGGTCCATTGTATAAAGCGTCCATTTTTGTTCCCGAATTATTTTTCAAAAGCACTTTATCACCACTCTTATAATTAACTATGCTACTTTTCCTATCATATACAGTCTTTCTTTTACCTTTTGACGTCATTAAGTTACTTTTTTGCATCAGCACATGCTTGCTGGAGCCTATACTTTAACTCTAAAGGATAACTATCAAAATTGTACAGAGGGTCAACTTCTCGTAACAAATTCGAAGGTAAATTAGCCGTTTTGCCAAATACTAACTCATACGGGGTATACCGAGTTTCAGTATGAACACTAGTGTTATAGGAAAAACACCAAAAAGGTATCCAACTACTCCAATTAGTTGGGTTTTTCGCTATTTGCATTCGTAAGTATGCTCCTAATGTTTTATGAGAGTTTTCTAATGCGCCTATGGTCTGATGATGGTAGGCCGTTGAATTAAGTTTTTTAATTTGAAGCAATTTACACGTTTGCGTAAGGGTTGCAGCTAAGAATTCAGTGCCTTGGTCTGACACTATCTCATCTGGGATTCCAAACCTCAAAATAAAATTTTCAACGAACGCTTGGGCTACTGTTACAGCTTCCTTATTTTTTAAAGGATAACATTCCATGAATTTACTGAGATCACACTGTAACGTTAAAACATATTTATTGTTATCAACATCTGATTCTAAAGGACCAACTAAATCTAAACAAATTCTCTGGAATGCTGAATCAGCTGTAGGCGTAATAGTCATTGGCTCTATACTTAGTTTTGAATGTTTATACCTCTGACAATCATCGCATTTTTTAACAAAGTCCTCAACGTCTTGTCTTAAACCTATCCATGAATAATATTTTTTAACATTATTATACATCCTATTTATTCCTGCATGACCTCCTGTCGGCAGTAAATGAAAATCATTAAGCACTATTTGCTTTGTCTCACGATCGTATACTTTTTGCACGTCTTTAATAACACATAAAATTTTATACCGGTTTCATTTATCAACTTTTTATATTTTAATAATTCTCTTAAGAATTGAGCGCTCTTTCCGTCTTTAATTACTATTAATTCGCGGATATTATATTTATCACATATAGCTTTCAGTATCCTCAACGATCCACTTAAGGGTAACGCCGATCGGATGTTCTGAAATTTAAATTCCGCTTCGTCGGAACTCAGGTTTCTCAACGATGCCTTCCTGGTCAACGTCGATCGAAAATCCTGGCAGGATCGCCATGTAAGATGATTACTTGGTTCGAAATTAGCACACAGGTTTTGGATAACGAAAATGACGTATATTCATTACGGTATTAGTACAATAGTAGCAAAATGTTAAAAGTATCAAATCATCATCTCTTAACTTATATATTCTTTTAAATCTAGTTCATCAAAATATATATATGTTTGGGTAACCTTAAACTATGGTACGGTTTGTTATATGTTATATGTTTATGTTTATCAATTACAAGCAAAGCTGGCACCTTACGTTCATGGTTGTAACCTTGTCAATCTAAACCAATGTTTAATAATATAAACTAATTTAATAAAATAGGTAAAATACTGTAAAATACTAACTGTCTTAATTTTACCTTATACTATACCTTACTTACACTACACCTTATACTACAAATATATTTGTCCTTTTAGGGTGAAATAAGAGTTAAAGAGTATACATAATTTAAATTTGACATTAGGTTGTACTAGTTTCGACTTTAGACAAAGTCATCTTCAGCAACCCAGTAATTAAGAAATGTGTTTTTTAGGATGTACCTAAATAAACTAAAACAAATTAGAAGAGGGGGGGAAGAGTGGTTTAACAATATACGGTCATAACGTGTACCTTGTGCAGCCAATGGACTCGACAGCAGATAAATATGAACATGATGCTACTTTAAGCATTCAAGGAAATTAAATGTAAATAAGTAATAGAGGCCAAAATTCTTAATGGAATAATTTATAGTTATGTTATGATATATAGATGTCAATAACATGTTGAATCAAGAAAGTTCAATAAAATCATCGTTTTATGAATCAACTCAGTGAGGGGACATGATTTATATTTTGGTGGGTCAGAATTTTATTAAGAAAAAAGAGGGGGGGGGGGGGAAGGGAAATTAAAATTAGTTTAAAAACCAGTTAAGTCATTGAGTAAAATTGGGGGTCATCAAATTGTCAATATTCATAGCTTAATTTCTCAATCAATTTATTTTAGATTGTTAAATAAATTTAATGAAGCCTATGTTGCGATTTTCTTTTTTTCTTTTTGGCAATTGAGACACAAATTAGTAACATGACTCAAGATGTGATTGATGATGGGGAGCTAATCAGTTGCGAGACAAATTTCTAAAAGTAATCACAAAATTATGAGCCTTTTGTTGACATCTTTTAAAAAACGAAATTCAATGGAAATTTATTCCTCCTAGGTCTCCACACTGGGGTGAGCTATGGGAAGCTGCGGTAAAAAGCGCAAAACATCACATGACCAGATTAATGGGAAATTCAAAATTTACATTCGAGGAATTTTATATTCTAACACAAATAGAAGCAATTTTGAATTCAAGACCGTTGTGTCCGTTGGCAAACGATCCGTCTGACGTCAGTTGCTTAACGCCAGGGCATTTTTTAATCGGAAAAAGTGTAACTGCATATCCTGAGAAGGATTTAAGCGATGTCCCTGAAAATAGGCTAAAGTTTTAGCAACAATGTATAAAAATACAAGTTTTTTGGAAACGATGGTCTGTGGATTATCTGAATCGACTTCAAAATTGCCCAAAATGGATAAAAAAATACTAAAAATATCAGTCCGAACGACATAGTCTTATTGAAAGAAGATAACATTCCGCCCTTGCAGTGGCCGTTGACACGCGTACTGGAAGTTTATCCAGGTAAGGATGGTAAAATTAGGGTGTTGAGCTTAAAGACAGCGACGAGTGTGTTTACTCGATCGATCACCAAGGTGTCGCCTCTGCTAAATGACGACATAAACATAAATATAAACCCTACCCAAAACTAATGTTTTGGTAAAATTAGATAACACGATTTTGTCCCTCAATGTGTGTTATGAAAAAGTTTCACAATGTGTGAGTAAGTTATTACAGCGGTAATAATTTAATTTTCTTTCTTAGAGTTTAAAATTTCGTAATTTCATTTATTTTTAAAGTTTAAGTTCTTTAAGCAAGGGTTCAATCCCTTTTTCGGTTTGGTAGCTTGCCACAAAAGTTACTGGGGCTGATGACCTAAGTCCCTGGGGCAACCCTAAACATGTCAATGATCTTTTGCAAATTTTTGTTTTTTTTTGTTGGTCCTTTGCTTTTGCTCTAATTAAGCATCGTATACGAGAGCGCGCAAACTGTCTAGAAGTATAGGACACACTGGTTGCATACCTGGTGTATAAAAATCCGTAGCCGACTACCCTGGCAGTAACGCACTGTCCTTCGGCGCCATGATACAAAGAAGAAGAGAAGATATGATATTGCGCATGTGGGCGGAGCCAAGCGATCAGCTGGTTGACGAAGACTGGTGACCTATATTAGTCGTGTACTATCTTTGTCCTATTTAAGTAGCATTGTTTTGGTTGATGGATGGTGAATTTATTCTTTAAAAAAGATTATTTTATTTAAATCATGCGGTGTGCGGTAGCAAATTGCAGTGTAAATAATAAAGACAAAGGTTTTACTTTAAAAAAACAGTTTTTTCGATTTCCAAAAGACGAAAATGTGTGCAGTGTTTGGGTTGATGTCTGCAAACGTGCAGACGCGTTTAACATAAAAACTTCCAGGATTTGTTCATTACATTTCGATCAAGACAGCTATGTAAGAAACCTGAAATATAAACTTTTGGGCGGCCCTCCAATAAAACAAAGACTTTTAAAACCTAACGGAATTCCAACATTCAATTTACCTATGGAAAAATTGGTTAATCCCGAAAGAAAAAACGTTTGATAAAGCGCAATCAACGAACACTGGTGGAAAAAATTCTGAAACCTGCGTAAGTACCCAAATAATTAATATTAATCTTATTTTGGACATATTTTTTTGGTATTTTTCCCATTATCTCTGAAATTTTATCTCTGTAGAACCGAGTGTAGGACGCATGTTATTTTGTATTTCAATTTGTAGCATGAAAGTAACCAAACCTACCTAGTTGTTAGTTGACAAATGAAATAACAGAAATTTTGTATAAAAATAGTTTCATATGATATTCAACGTAATGGGAAACTTTTTAAATTTTAGTGTATGTGAAATTGGTGCTGGTTTTCTGCATGATGCCATAGTAGTTAGCAAGCCTTCTTGCAGCAATTTACAAGACACAATTATTATTTACGAGCAAAACAAACCAGATGACAGTTTGCCTGGGAATATGGATATGGAGTAGGTTTTATTATAAATAAATTGGGGATAAATGTAATATAGCTGGAATGCAAACTTTTTTAGTATTTACAAGTTGGATTTTTTAACTTGAGTACCTATATAATGACACTACTTTTTTAATAAATTTAGCTACTTAGGTTAACACTAAAGACTTCTTGAAACGATGTTCACTCTAATTTTAGTAAAAACTTGGAAGAAGACAGTAAACATGGAGAAGAGTTTTTCGAGCTGAAATGAAATTCTGAAAACTGAACTATAAGTTTTTCAAAATATTTTCACTGCGGCTCAAATAAAAAAACTTAAAACTGGACCTTAAAAGATATTTCAAAAGCAATTGTTATTCATTCAGCTGGTGCGAGAGCCTATAGATTGTTGCTTAAGAAAGGATATCCATTGCCTGCTATATCTACTCTCAGGTCTTGGTCCAAGAAAATAAAAAAAACCTGGTATATTAAAACAGGTAAGCAAAATACCCACCTAATGTTCTTTGAAGTGATAAACCTATTCATGAAACAAATAAATATAGATATTATATATTTTATATGCCTTAAGGTTTTTTAATGTACCTTTATGATAAGGCAAATGATGCAACACAAAAGCCATATAGTTAAGTACAAGTTCCTATGATACAAGGCTTATTTGGAAATTGGAAACAACCCATTTTTTATGGATATGACTGTCCCATGACAAAAACAAAGCTTATGGAAATTATTGTGTCATTCTCCAAAAAACGTCAAATCAGGTTCCTTCATATTTATTTTTGTTAGAAGCTAAAATTGTTTAATTTTGAATTATATGTTTAGAACAAAATAAGCTGTATTGTGCAACTAAAGTGAAGTTTCAATAAAATTCAAAATTAATAACCATTTTTGGCATATATTAATAACCCATTTACGGCCATTGTTGCGTTATCGCAACACCTAACTTGTAATTTTTTTAAGGGGTTAAAACCAAATTTTAAAAAAATTTGTATGGCTGCTTTACTTTAACTAATGTCCAATGTATATTAAAAAAACAAAATTTTACTAAAATTTTCTATTCGGAAGGGATAGAAAAAAACTTGAAAAATGTTAAATTTTCGTCTATGCGCGCGATCAAGTTTGGTATCTTTTAAATAATATTGTAGTTATTTAAAATTTATTTATTTTTATTAAAATTCTTTAAACAACCTATGTACAATGTTATCCTTATTTTGGTTACATAATATTTATGACGGTTTTGTTAAAATTTGCATCTGAACTTGTCTGTTGCGTTTACGCAACACTGGCCGACCGTTGCATATAAGTAATACCGGCAACACTGTCAAAGCGAATCATTTTGTTGTTGTAACCTGCAAAGCGAGACAATATTTTCATTAGACGTTTCTCATGTAGTTGGGGGTCTTAGTTTAGTTGTATTTATTCATTCACAGAGTAAATAGAGTATCATCATATAAGTGTAATAAGTGCTACAGTATTTTGAGATCAACCGTGTAGTTTTCATAAAAACAGTGTTGTAAAACAGTAAAACAATAAAGTGTAAAAATGCCAAAGTATCTAAATGAGGAACAATTAAAACTGGCTTTAGAGGATGTGGTCACAGAAATGGAAAAGGATAGAGAGGCAAATGGAGAACGAGGGGAAAGCGAGGAATATGACACGGAAATGGGGGTAGGTATTTTTTTTCAGATTTTTTTGTTTTTTGTTTGTTTACATGCAAGTACTAAGTATGTACTGGCAACAAAAATATGTATACATACCTGTTATAAAATAACTATTTATAAAAAATAATATTGAGAGAAAAGTACTTGTTTAGTAGGGCGGAGCGAAAAAGAAAATTGGAAATCTCTGACATACCAATCGATAACTTCACATCTAAAAGTATTCTATGTAAAATTTAGCTAAAGTTTTGTTTTTATTTTATATTATTGTGGTGAACCACTATACCTTGTTGGATAATTACACTATTAATTAATGCTTCTATTTGATTGCCATGAGTTTTGATTAGCTTGAAAATATATTTCTGTCATCATTGTGAAACCTCATTAACTTAGCCTATACTTCGTGATGTAAATCTACTATGTTGATTCTTATATCGATTATCTTTGGCTGATATGAAACAGTTTCTTTTAATATGATTGGGTTATTACAGTAAAAACATCGTTTAACATTTCCTAAAATTAATAAAGTATTTATGGGACAAGAATATTGAGGCAACATTCAAACAAAATAATTCCAAGCCAAAGCGATTGGTAAATCAGTTTTTTAACCAAATTTTGCTAAGTACAGAGCAAGGGAAAGCGGTCTCCACAATTTCGATGCCCAGCGATTGATTAATTTTAACTTGATACGCGCATCCTCTCCACCTCTGGAACCACCCAATAATTTCTATTTAATTCTTATTGGTCAAACAATAGCGTACCTCGATTCTTTTGCTAAGACCATCCTACTAAACAACCGCCGGATATCAGAAAACATGGCGCTAAAAGGGTTTTGTTGCATCTGAACACTAAATACCTTTGTTAAAAGCCGGAAGACACCTGCATCCGTTACTTCCAGCACAAAACCGCGGATAAAGTCGCCGCCCTGAAATCATACGAGTTTTCGTAGCTTCTTGTGATTGGATATGTTCCACCACGGAATACTATGCCGTTCAAAAGACGCGCATATAAAAAGTATTTTTTTTTTACATTTTGGAGGAATTCAGAATTCAATTAAAACGACAGTGGTATTAAGATTAAAAAGAGTTGAGTTCGAAGATCAGTGAAGATAATTAAAGAAGTTCAGTTAAGATAATTATTAAAAGAGTTAAGATTCAAGAAGAAATAAAAGAAGTTAAGTCGAGTTCAGACAATTAAATTTAAAGAAGTTAAGTAAGTGAAGTCCAGTTCAGACAAAAGTTCATAATTAGATGTTTTACATTTTTTTTCTTATTAAAGATCAGTCAGTTCACAGTCAGATATTTGTACAAGTCTTATAAAAGTTCAGTTCAGACAAGAGTTCATATCTTAGTTCAGACCAGTGAAAATCTCAGTACAGTTAAAAATTCAAAGTATCAATTGAACTTGCAGTGCGTCGTTCTATTTAGTAATTTTCCTCAAACTCAATCAACACAGTTAATTGTGATCAAAATAAACTTAAAACTTTTACGGGATAAACCTATCAAGTACGTTTCTAGTCAACATTGCGAAAAAAAAAACGAATAGTTCTACTTCAGAGTGAAACAGTGCAACAAACCACCGTGTTAATTGGTAGTATCGAAAGTGTTAAGTTCGAGAACCTCCATTAGAGATAGAGAGAGATGCTAGTGTCGACGTATATGATATTCCTATGCAAGTTGCATATTTGAATAACAACCTATGTTAAAGACCATATGACTTAGTTGTAACCATTTATATCCATTATATTAAATAATAATTGTGCTATCGTAAGAAGTTTACCACGTAGGCTTCACGAAAACAACATTTTATTTGGCCAAGTGTCGCCAGCATTTATTTCATCATTATTACCTGTTTTATTTGACGTTTACAATAGAAACCAAGTAAAAAACCCAAAGATAGAACCTAGAACCCAACTTTTCTACCGTTACTCAGCTACCAATATAGCTCCCTTTCAACCACCATCTAAGCCTGTGTAGCTGGGTCTAACAGTGGTGTCAGGTTTTATTGCATAAAACTGACTTAACATTGATATCAGTACAGAACAAAAGAATCTGTTGCATGGGTGAAAAAATTTAAAGATGGAAGAAACCACACCTATTGCTACTACTACTAACACTATCTTTTGTGGAATAGAAACTATCCCAACTTATGATGGCACAACAAATATTGAAGATTTTATTGAACACATAAACACAACCGGTCTTATCGCCAATTGAACAGATGAACAAAAAATAGCGGTAGCAACATTAAAAATTACAGGGTTAGTTAGCTAAACAGTATTTTAGCACAAATAGTAATCTAAAAATATCAAAAGATTGGCCTTATTTCATCAATGATTTACGAGAACAATTTAAGAAAAAATCTGTACCAGGTCAGGAATTAAAAGATTTTGTAGAATGCAGGCAAAGGCATGGAGAATCATGTAGAGAATTTTTAACCAGAATAAAATTAGCTGGAAATAAAATTAGGGTAACTTCACCAGATAAAACAGCCGCTGCTGCTTTAGAAATTCAATTTGAAAAAGACTTACTTCTTCAATTTGTGCTAGGATTAGTTCCAACATTAAGAGATAAGGTTTTATCTGCACAAGCAAAATCGATCACAGAAGCTTTAACGAAAGCCGAAATCGAGGAAATGATAGAAGATTTACATAAAAGTAAAAGCAAAAATCAGTATGAGATTAGATATTGCAGTTTTTGTAAGTTAAATGGACACACCATTGATAACTGTAGGAAAATTAAACATCAGGCATATAATGCAAAGTATTGCACACACTGTAAAATACAGGGACATAAAATTGAAGATTGTAGAAAAATCAAAAATTATGAGGCTAGGTTATGCACTAATTGCACAATGAGCGGACACGATACACAACACTGTAGGAGTAATTTTTCACCACCTGTCCGGCGGTGTTTTAATTGTAATGAACCCGGCCACTTTAAGAGAGATTGCCAAAAATTCAACACAGATAACCGGCGTGGGAACGAAACAAGTGAATGGCGTCCAATAAATAGGGGTAGAATCAACGAGTTTCCGCGACAAGAGGGGCAAGCAGTTTCTTACAATAATAACGCAAGGCAGACTACATGGACAAGAAGAAATTATCCGGACAACACTAACCATACACGCCCAATGAATGAAAATCACAATGATAGTGCCACCCAAAGGCTAAATACACAACATTTAAATGCCAACGCAGTCACATTACCACCCCACAATGCGGCTGCCAACGTTTCCCAATGGTAATTCCCAAAAATGAGACAAGGATACTGTGCAGTTGTAATGAAATAGAGAATACACCTAAAAATATAATTATCTTAGAAATTAATAATAAGCAAATGAAAGCATGCATAGATTCAGGGGCAGCAGTATCCTTAATTTCAACAAAAATTGCCCAGGGGTTTGATATAACGACGGACGAGACAAGTTGTTTACGAGATATTCAAGGAGAAATCGTTCCTCATCTTGGAAGCGTGGAAATACCTATAAAAATAGGACCTCATACTATTGTAAATCATAAATTTATGGTTACAGAGTTTATGAGCCTCCAGGCTGACATCTTGATTGGACTTGATTTTTTATCAAACTATAGTGTAAAAATTGATTGGGGCGAAGACGTAATGTATATATTTGATGAAGTAATTCCTTTAGAAGAGGAAGATTCAGGTATAAACACGATCAACATTCACAGACACCTGCACAAGAGTGCAGAAAAGTGGCAAAAAGTTGCAGAAAACAAACAAAATAGTACAGGAAATGTGTCAGAACAGCACATAAGAATACTCCAGGAAGACCTGAAAGGGGTAAAAGATGCTCTTAGTTCACTTACAGAGAAAGTTCAGTGTTATTTTGACATGAATACGACTTTGCAGGACAATTTTTCTGAGAATCCATTGTTACTACCAATGACAACGGATTTAGAAAATCAAATGGTTGGTAGCCATCTTGATTTTCAGGAACAACCAAGCAAGAATACGTAAACAACGTAACGCACTGGACAATATAATAACTAGAAAAATGGCTGGACAAGCCGTAGAATCACAAGGATTTTCTACCTTATCATTGTTTAACAAAAAAGAAATGGAACAATTAGCAAATTCATTTTTACAACGAGTATATGGCTATGTCCTTTACATTGGTGACTGGACGTCCGGACTACTCGGAATTTACTTCATATTCAGAGTGCTAAAATTTCTCGTGGGAACGTTTTTATATGCATTATCAATACACCAGCTAAAAGGATGTATTATCAGTTTACTCGCAGCTTTTATGGGGCCCTTAACCTTATTACTTATCAATAGACACCGCTCTAAGGAAAACAATCCGGCCAAAAGTGCCGTGGCGCCAGCGAGTCTAGACCGACGAGTCTCAACGGAACCACCTGGCCAAAATGCTAGAGAAAGCAGATCCGTACTACAAACATAAAATAACAGCCTTCTGAATAATTTTACTAATTTTAATGTTTAAGAAATTTTATTATATAGTTATGTATACTAGTATATATACATATTCTGAAAACAAATTACTTTTAGTGATCACACTAGGGATAACGAAAAGCTCTATAACTTTATTAAAAGAAAATGATGGTTGGCAACCGCGACTGAGTGTCACAAAAACAATTGAGAGTCAAGCAATAATTAGAGTAGAATGGGACTATACCGAAACAAACTACAAAGAATCTACAGATCTTAAATGGGTGAATATGCTAACCTACGTACGAGCACAATTATCATTGCCAAACGAAAACACGGCCATGATATTATTAAATTGTGGGGAAAACTACATCATCTACCTAAAAAGAATTGATAATGAAACCAATATAGTAAGTGAATCTGATGTCATGCTGTATCATTACCAATGTGAAGCAATAAAAGATACTACGCAACATAATGCAGAGTCGAACTTTCAACCTTATACAATTTTATTAATATTAATTGCATCACTAGCACTGATAAGTGTAATGGGCAACATATACATTTTCGAAAAACTCAAGAAACAACGGATGGAGCCAGAAAACCAGAACAACGTACAAGAGGAAATAGAATTAAGATCCAGAGAACCTACAACGGGAGCATTTATAAGATGGACACCTCCCACCAACGCAATTGAAAATCTAACTTATGCAAGACCTCCATTACCAGTACCTTTGAAGGCGTTCTCAAATAGTACAAATACAAGCCACTATATAGAAATGAGTAGTCCAACATTAGTACAGACAAGCAAAACTCAGAAAAATGCCCAAATAATTTATCAAAATGTACGTCCCAAAGATTTTCATCATTCTAGCCAGTTAAAAACAATTGCCGAAACCTTATATGAAGAAATTAACCAGGATTAAATATAATTTAAATATGCTGAGTACCACCCTGTATGCATTATACACCTACGCCACCCCAATGGCCAGCGAAAATCTGAGAGTGTGGGAATTGCAACAAAATCTCATGCCCACAGTAATGCATTTTGAAGTGATAATTTTTTTTTTCCGGCAAAGAACTTAATGTATTAAGTGAAAAAAAAAAAAAAAAATAAGATTAAGGCCAATCAATAGTTTTAGTAATTAGAAGACAGCGATAAGAAACACCCCAATGTGAGAAAATAATCAATCCAAAGAAAATTACCTATTCCAGGACGACCCCAAGAGATTATAAAAGCGAATCCAACTTAACCGACAGCATCAGTTTACCAAGAAAACCAAGTGAGAAGATGATCAACGTCGGCATGAAGAATTTCTTGGCCTACGTTGGCGGGGTGCCACATTTCAGTTTAGCCTTACCAATGATCGAATCAACCTTAAGTGAATTGGTTGATTTACATGAACGATTAGGAGGGGAAGCACCACCTGAAAGTGAAGTGATAAACAAAATTAGAAACATAAACCTTCTACACGTCCACCTAGTTCATCAAGAATACCTAAGACGTCTGGCCCAACGAGCAATTCACAACCGTCAACCGGCGGAATTAATATTGCCGTGCCAATGTGACTATTGCCGACGATTAACCATTATCACATGGAAGACGAAACACCACAACACCTTGCCACCTAACCGTGCAGCAAATAATATGCAGGCCACATCAGTGCCTCAATTACAACCGGTGAATGCGCCAACAACCCGAAGGACTGTGCCCGAAGGCTTAGGTCATTTTGTACCACAGCCACAGCAAAGTAATCCAACCACCATAGGGTATAGGACACCATTCCCCATGTCGCCCTTACCACTACAACCGATGAACAAACGACCACCATTCCGTACCGCAGCATCATCAAACCTTGAAAAGCTAGTTCAGTTCGTGCACGCCCGAGCATCTACTGTAGCTGTACCAACTACACCAATTGAAGGCCTACCAGCCAGCAGAAGTTCACCACGGTCTACAAGTTCAGCAACTTCAGTAACCTTGAGTGATGACCACAGTGCGCGAATAAGTCAATTACAATCGCCCGTGAAGCGAGTGAAAACCGACCAAGGGGAGAGTGACGCGACTCCCAACAGTGAGTGACAAGGTACCGAAAAAGCGACTACAATAGTAACAAGGTAAAGACTTGTACTTCATAATTTTAAGTATAATATTATCTTCATGCCAATTTAATTCATATAAATAAACATAGGTACTTAACTTTTGTGTCGCAAGGTATTAAAATATTAAGAGCACCGTTACTAGGATTAAGATATATTCATCCAAGAAGTATGTTAGTATTAGATTTTTAAGAAACGTATAACATTTAATTTTTTTTTTCTTAAAAATGAATTTTATTTTATTAAATAATATTAAAGGTTATAGGCTAGATAATTTCTAAGAGGTTTGAATTCGAATGGTATTATTCTAAGAATGAAAGTACACAATTAATTAATAAAGTCTGTGCGTTTTAAGAAGTCCGATATCGGATTAAATCACTAAGGGATGTTATCGCTTTTAAAACAGTAAGTCGGTTAAGTTACAATATCTTCGCACCTTCGCTATACTTGATCACACCGAACATCCCACTGGTTTACTGTATTCTATTACTGGGCGAAATCAGAGGTTTCAAAACAAAATTATCTTAGAATTACGCGTTGAGCATAAATAATAATTAAATAGATAAATAATATATATTATTATTTTTCTTCACCTAAACTAATTTTTTATTTACTTTAAATTATTTTATTTAGAAAATGTAATTTATCAACATCCAAAATTACCTTCAATATAATTTATTGTTTGAGACCGACATAATGCTCAAGAGGTTTTATGGCTTGAAATTTTGGCCGAATAATTGTTAACTCTATCATGTAATTCCTAAACAAAACACAACATCAAACAAGGTTGTGCACCTAACATAAAACTATAAACCATTATAACTAAACTTAACAATGTATTGAGAAATTAGTAGCACAGGATTTTTTGTTAAATAATACTTTAGATAAGTACATGCCTATACACCCTACATTATAAGGACATATAAAACAATTAGCTGTAAAGAAAGATTAATAAAAACATTACTTAATGAAACAAATGCCTACATTATGCTTTAGGTCTTAGTAAGTAAGCAAAAATTACCTTAAAATAAATTCTTAATTAATTGAGAAAACCACGCCAATTTCTTATTATATTTTTTTTTTATTAGAAAAACGAAAATTTCTTTTATGTATTTTACGTTTTTTTTGTAAGGAGAGAGGAATGTGGTGAACCACTATACCTTGTTGGATAATTACACTATTAATTAATGCTTCTATTTGATTGCCATGAGTTTTGATTAGCTTAAAAATATATTTCTGTCATCATTGTGAAACCTCATTAACTTAGCCTATACTTCGTGATGTAAATCTACTATGTTGATTCTTATATCGATTATCTTTGGCTAATATGAAACAGTTTCTTTTAATATGATTGGGTTATTACAGTAAAAACATCGTTTAACATTTCCTAAAATTAATAAAGTATTTATGGGACAAGAATATTGAGGCAACATTCAAACAAAATAATTCCAAGCCAAAGCGATTGGTAAATCAGTTTTTTAACCAAATTTTGCTAAGTACAGAGCAAGGGAGAGCGGTCTCCACAATTTCGATGCCCAGCGATTGATTAATTTTAACTTGATACGCGCATCCTCTCCACCTCTGGAACCACCCAATAATTTCTATTTAATTCTTATTGGTCAAACAATAGCGTACCTCGATTCTTTTGCTAAGACCATCCTACTAAACAACCGCCGGATATCAGAAAACATGGCGCTAAAAGGGTTTTGTTGCATCTGAACACTCTAAATTCCTTTGTTAAAAGCCGGAAGACACCTGCATCCGTTACTTCTAGCACAAAACCGCGGATAAAGTCGCCGCCCAGAAATCATACGAGTTTTCGTAGCTTCTTGTGATTGGATATGTTCCACCACGGAATACTATGCCGTTCAAAAGACGCGCATATAAAAAGTATTTTTTTTTACATTTTGGAGGAATTCAGAATTCAATTAAAACGACAGTGGTATTAAGATTAAAAAGAGTTGAGTTCGAAGATCAGTGAAGATAATTAAAGAAGTTCAGTTAAGATAATTATTAAAAGAGTTAAGATTCAAGAAGAAATAAAAGAAGTCAAGTCGAGTTCAGACAATTAAGTTTAAAGAATTTAAGTAAGTGAAGTCCAGTTCAGACAAAAGTTCATAATTAGATTTTTTACATTTTTTTTCTATTAAAGATCAGTCATTTCACAGTCAGATATTTGTACAAGTCTTATAAAAGTTCAGTTCAGACAAGAGTTCATATCTTAGTTCAGACCAGTGAAAATCTCAGTACAGTTAAAAATTCAAAGTATCAATTGAACTTGCAGTGCGTCGTTCTATTTAGTAATTTTCCTCAAACTCAATCAACACAGTTAATTGTGATCAAAATAAACTTAAAACTTTTACGGGATAAACCTATCAAGTACGTTTCTAGTCAACATTGCGAAAAAAAAAACGAATAGTTCTACTTCAGAGTGAAACAGTGCAACAAACCACCGTGTTAATTGGTAGTATCGAAAGTGTTAAGTTCGAGAACCTCCATTAGAGATAGAGAGAGATGCTAGTGTCGACGTATATGATATTCCTATGTAAGTTGGATATTTGAATAACAACCTATGTTAAAGACCATATGACTTAGTTGTAACCATTAATATCCATTATATTAAATAATAATTGTGCTATCGTAAGAAGTTTACCACGTAGGCTTCACGAAAACAACATTTTATTTGGCCAAGTGTCGCCAGCATATATTTCATCATTGTTACCTGTTTTATTTGTCGTTTACAATAGAAACCAAGTAAAAAACCCAAAGATAGTGAGTTTTACTTCTCTTTACCATAGCAACAGATTCAAGTAAGAAACCTAGAACCCAACTTTTCTACCGTTACTCAGCTACCAATATAGCTCCCTTTCAACCACCATCTAAGCCTGTGTAGCTGGGTCTAACATTATATATATATATTTATTTTTAGTTTACATTCCTCCAGAAGTGGACACTTTGACAGACGAGGAAATTTTTTTAGATGGTCCTGAAGAAAAAAATGAAAATATAGATATTGCTGGAACATTTGAAATTCACACCACTGAAGAGATCTCTATAGTGAATCAGATGATGAGACTTTGGCTGTAAAAAAAAAATTACTTTCAAACGCTGCCAACAATAAATCATCTTGGAAGGCTGGTGATATTTTGCATTTCCATATACCCGAATCAAAAGAAGATCAGTCAACTGAAAACCTTCAAGCTGAGTTAGAAGGACAATCGCCACTGAATATATTTTTTAAATTTTTTGACGAGACCATTCAAGACATGATAGTGGAGTATTCAGTCAAATATGCACGTGATAAAAATATACCCGAATTTTCATTGACAAGAGAAGAACTGCTAAATTTGTTGGAATAATGCTTTTTTCTGGATACCACACATTGCCTCAAGCAGATTTATATTGGTCCTTGCAGGAAGATAAAGGTATAAAACTTATTAAAGATTGTATGAGCAGAAATAGGTTCAAAAGTATCAAGCGAAATTTGCACCTCAGCGATAACGATAAACTCGACAAAAACGATAAATTTTCTAAATTGCGACAATTTTTTGATCAACTAAACGACAAATTTATGCAGTTCGGTGTGTTTTCCCATAATCTATCCATTGACGAGCAGATGGTTCCCTACTTTGGACGTCATTCCTGCAAAATGTATATAAAAGGAAAGCCAGTTAGATTTGGTTTCAAACTGTGGTGTATTTGCTCGTCTGATGGCTACTTGTACATGTACAAGTTTATACCATATGGAGGGGCAGAGCAAAAAAAGAGTGAATATGGATTAGGTACAAAAGTTGTACTAGAATTGTTATCGAACGTAAACAATTATAATAACTACAATGTTTTTTTTTACAATTTTTTTTCTTCGTATAAGCTTTTTTCAATTCTTAAGGAAAAGGGAGTCTTTGCCACTGCAACCATTCGTGAAAATCGAACCAACAATTGTCCATTAGAGTCTGTGAAATCAATGTCAAAAAAGAATAGAGGTGTTCATGACGTACAATTTGACGAATCAACAAATATTTCAGTTGTCAGGTGGAATGACAACTCCATAGTTACTATAATTAGTACCCATTATGGGGCAGAACCTCTAAAATCAGCAAAGAGGATCAACAAAAAACAGAAAAAAATGTACCTCAACCATCCGTCATTTATCGTTACAATAAACACATGGGTGGTGTTGACCTCCACGATAACGGTGTAGCAAATTATCGAACAAGGATCCTGGGAAAAAAAATGGTGGTGGCCTTTGTTCGTTAACAGTATTGACAGCATCGTGGTCAATTCTTGGAAGATATTTAGGATTGCAAATAAAAGTAAAATGTCTCAGTTAGATTTCAAGTCCTATATAGCTTTGCGCCTACTACACTGGCGTAGCTAGGGGGGGGGGGGGGGCGGCACAGAAGCACTTGCCCCCCAAGAGATAAAAAAAATCTAGAAATAAAAATATACTTAGCATCTATCACTCTCCTACCACAAATTTTTAATAATAATATTATTTGATTTCATTTTACGGCCTTTTAGGGTTAAAGTAGGCCGTTCCATTGCTTGCGAATGTCCCGCTCGTTGGAGTCGTGAGTCGTTGGCGTTGGTCGTGCACCGACATGTTCGTTGCGCTGACTGCGAGGAAAAATTAGGTACTAAATTCAGATCATTTCGTTTGGTGTCAATTATTTTATTTTGGTGATTTGTTTATTACATTTTAAACGTTGTAAATTAAGTTGGATTTTACATATTTTTTTAATTGTTGAGCCCGTTTAAAGGTGAGTTCAGTGATAATAATATTACCTAATAACAATAATATAAATATTTAATTTTCCAGGGCTGAGGGTTGAGGGTCTGACGCAGGAATGAATATTATGTTATATTTCTAGGAATTCTTCCATATTTTAAGCTTCTAGATGGATCAACCAGTGAAGAAAAAATTAAAAACTAGTCAGTCTTTGTTGACAACTTTTTTAACAAAAAAATCAACAACCGAAAAGCCCTTGGAAAATCCATTATCTACAGCACAACAATCTAACGTAAAAGCAGTGCCTACAGTATCAGAAACACAGGTTTGTAATTTATTATATTTTTCCTCGTGTTAAAATTTTAAATTACAGTTAATTCATTCAAATACATTTTGTTTGGCTGAAGGACTTCAGTCGATGGCCAGTTGGGACACCAACAAATACCCAAAAATAAAATAATAATAATAAATATTGTTTTATTTTTTAAGGTTGCGTCACAATTACCATCAACATCATTCACATCGTTAAGGATGTCGCAAGCGCCCACTGATTTGCCTGTTGATGAAAATGATATAGCCAATTTCGTGGGAATTTACACAAATGATAAGGATAAATTAGAAAAATTAGGGTCAATTTGGCATCCACCAGATCTTATAGTAAAGTGAACAATGGGGTATTCTGCAAATTTTGCGCTTTTTTTGCTAGCGCAGTGGTAGGGCATTCTAGTAGCCAGTCGCTAGGAGTGTTTTACTCGGAACCTTTCAAAAATTGGAAGAAAGCAACAGAAAAATTTGATAACCATCAAAGTAACAACTATCATCAAAATGCAGTGTTGAAATACGAATATCTAAGGAAAGCCATAAAAAACCCAGAACAAACTGTTGAAAACATCCTAAACAAGCAGGCTTATTTACAGTCATTGAAAAACAGAAAAAAATAACCCCCATCATAAAAACAATACTTTTTTGCGGGAGAAATAATTTACCTTTGCGGGGGCATCGAGATTCGAAACACTTAGATGTAGATGCTGGCTTACAAAATGAATTGGCGAACAAAGAAATAGGAATCTTTAAAAAATTATTATTATTTAGGGTAGATGCTGGGGACGATATTTTAAAAAATCATCTATCTACTGCAGCTAAAAATACCAATTGGCTGAGTCCTGACATTCAGAATCAGATCATAGAAGCCTGTAATAACATTATCCTGAAGAAGATAGTCGAGGAGATAAATGAAGCCAAAGCCTTTACATTAATTGCTGATGAAACCGCAGACATTTCAAATATTGAGCAATTGTCTATATGTGTTAGATATATAAAAGATGAGAAAATTATGGAACACTTTCTTCAATTTCTGGCGATTGAAAGCACCACGGCTGAAAATATAGCAAGCACTTTAATATCATTTTTAAAATTGTCGGGTGTTGAATTACGTTATTTATGTGGCCAGGGTTATGATGGGGCTGCATCAATGGGTGGAAAAATATCTGGAGTCCAGACAAGAATTAGACAAATTCACCCTGCAGCAATTTATGTACATTGTGCTTCCCATTCTCTAAATCTGGCAATATCAAAATCTTGCGAAGTGGTCGATATTAGGAATACGTTAGGCACAATTGAAAAGTGTTATGTGTTTATGAACACACCTAAGAGGGAAGCAGTTCTTAAAATGAAAATCGACGAAGTTGTCCCTGAAAGCAAGCGAGCGGGATTAAAGCAATTATGCCCAACGAGATGGGTTGATCGTCATGAATCAGTAATTATTTTAAAAGAATTATATCACCCTTTAGTTCTTGCTTTGGAGAAAATAATAACATGGAAGGACTCTACATCTTCATTGGAAGCAAATTCTTTACATGATTCAATAACTAAACCCACGTTTTATTTAAATTTACTAATAATTGAAAAAGTGTTTGGTTTTACTTTGCCTCTTTGTAAAATGCTTCAAACACCAAGCATAGATGTGGCAGAAGCAGTAAAGCTGTGCGAAAATACGGTAAAGGAATTAAATGAAATTCGGTTGGCAGCAGATACATCATTCAATGAAATATTTTTAAAAACTAAGAACATTTTGTCAGAAATACTGCAGGAACAGGTTACCATTCCTTTACCTCGTATCAATGCCAGACAAACTAACAGGTCAAATGTTAATAGCGCAAATTCTGAGGATTACTACAGAATATCTACATTTCTACCCTTTTTGGATCATTTTATTAATAACTTAAACGAAAAATTTTTAAACCATGGTGAAATAATTAATGCCTTTAGCTGTATTTGATCCCCTGAAGATCATTCTGATGATGATTTTTTAAAACTGATAAACATATATAGAATTTCCGGCTTCATTACAGAGCCTTCAGAAACTATCTTATTCGCTGAACTTAAACTTTGGAAAAGAAGCCTAAACAATAAAAGGCCTAAGAATTCTATGGAAGCAGTTGCCAGTTGCAATGAAACATTTTTTCCAAATATTAAAGTATTATTAAAAATATTTGCAACATTGCCCGTTACCAGTTGTACTGCGGAAAGATCTTTTAGTACTTTAAGAAGACTTAAAACATATCTACGTAGTACGACTAGTAACTCTCGGCTAAATGGTCTCGCACTTTTAAATATTCATTTGGAAATTTTAATCTCACCAGAGGAAGTGCTCGATCATATGGCAAAAATGAAAAGAAGGTTAAAAATTAATATATAGGTGTTAGAATTAAATTTGTCATTAATTTTATTTACAATCTGTTATTTTATATTTAAACCAAAGTACCTTTGTTCCAATTAGTTTTCAGTTTCCTGTAAATATAACAAGTACCAGTATAATGTACCTACCTTACACTGAATAAAATTTTAGTTTAAAAGTTTTAATATTTTGTTTGCTTTAGTCTTCTATTTTAAATATTAATAATTTCTAATAAAAATAGAAAGAGTTGGTATTTACACGGAGGGAAATTTTTTTTTACTTTTACTATATTTTATAGTAAGAATTATTATTTAGGTTGCTTGCTTTTACTATATTTTATAGTAAGAATTATTATTTAGTTTCCTTGCTTTTACTATATTTTAGAGTAAGAATTATTATATTTTTTATTTGCTTTTACTATATTTTATTGTAAGAATTATTATTTTGTTTGCTTGCTTTTACTACATTTTATAGTAAGAATTGTTATTTTTTTCATTTGCTTTTACTATATTTTAAATACTTCATACAAAAACTTTTTTAGTTTTTAAAAATATTTCATATAAATTATTATCATAGATATTAGATATTAATTAATTTATCTGGTATTATATCGTTTCTTAAACTTTATTATTAATTGGTTGTATTATAATTTATTATTTTACTATTTGGATATTTTTAAAGTAGTAGGCTGCCCGTTTATTTTTAAGTCACTGATAATAAAAGAAAATAACTAAACATAGTCTTGCCCTTAATAACAATCTATAATATACAGAATGTTTTGTAAAACATCCAGTTTGGCTACAACTTTTAATCTAGTCTTTGCGGTTAACCACCTACGGTTTTTTGGAGGTTTTGTCAGTGAAATAAATTCAAACATATTTTAATTATTATTTTTTATTAAAAAAAATATGTATAAACATTATAAGGTCGGGTGCCTACGATTCGATCCCTGTATATCGCGTGCGAATTTAAATGGAACAGTCACCCACTAAGCGAAATACCGTCGCTTGGTATTAATTCTTTTAGTAATTCTCTGTTTGTATTTAATAATTGGATGGCCTCCAAATCAATGTCATTTGCTAAAAACAAAGTAATACATCAGTAATACCTAATTATTAAAAATATAACGCGACACATCTACGAAAAGTAAAACAATTACCTATTTAGAGGCTGTAAAATTCATTTAAAATAACCAGTCGTAACAGTGGCGGATATTCAAATTGTGGGCCCTCTTATGGGCAATTTTAAACACAAGAAGGCGCGGGCCACCAGGATTTCTCTCTTTTCCCGCATAGGTAGTAGACTCAATTCCAGGCCAAAAATGTATTTTAAGTTTTAAAAAATGGTAAAGCTTAAGAACCCATGATAGCAATGGTACAATACTAGCATCGGTTTATGGGACAGCAAAATCATTAAGAAATGCGCCGCAGGTGAAAAATTTCAAGGTTACGTAGTTTTTTAAATTTTTTACTAACCTAAAGACATCCTAATAATATTATTAAAAACTATTTGTAATTTTAACTTTTAGAAGGCATGTAAAAATGATACACTTACCTATAAAGGCATCAATTACTTCGGGCATGCCAAAACCTTCCAGGATTTTTTCGACTTCCATTTTCCATTGAAACGATGCCTTTTAATAAAATTAATGAATACCTAATCGACGTCTCTTCTCGCAGACTGCATCACGACTGCATGCGACTTGCTGCGTACATGGCAACCGGTCACTCGAAGGCCGAGCGTATGGGGTGGTTTGATAAATATTACTATACGAAATTGTAAACCGTACAATATGGTTTTAGTAAAAAGTCGTGTTTTATTATAAGTAGATAGTACCACAAACAACTTTGTGGTGGTAAAGGCAAACTTAAAAGAAAATAGATGTTATCTTTTACAATAAAATATTTTAGTTTCCTAATGGTAGTGATTTTTATTATAATTTTTAATAAAATTCACTACTTCTTCAATGATAATTTAATATTATAAGAAAATATTGTACAGCTTATTACCTTTCCTATTAAATTGATTTTAATATAATTTTATAATACCAGATACTAAAATTGGGTTTTATGTTTTATAATAATTATAATACAGGGTACTATAAAATTTTTACAAGAAATTATAGTAAAGCTAATTTTCTCCGTGTAGGTAATTTAATTCCTATCACGGTACAAGGAGAACCGTTATGCTCTTGCGCATGCGCTACCTGATGCGATTATGTCACTTAATATTTTTTATTCTAAAATTCCATCCTGGTAGTATTTAGAAACGTGAATTTTCGAAATTTGGGCGTGGTTCCAAAAAAATGTTCGCCTACCTATTTTACCCCTCTCATGCTCAAGAGCTAAATCCGACTTGCGGGTTCTACTTTGTCTGCCCCCCCCCCCAAGACAAAATCCTAGCTACGCCAGTGGCCTACTAAAAACAGAAAGAACAGCCAGACCACTGCCCATGGTAATACCGGATGAGGTCCGTTTAGACTACTTTAGACCAATCCGCTCATATTATATTACGACAAGAGACAAGAAGACGTTGCAGAGTTTGCCACAGCCAAACAATATATATATGTAGAAGATGCAACGTTCATTTACATTCAAACACAATACCATTGCCTTTCATTTATTTTTAACTAATTTAATACCAGATTTGAAAGAAAAAATTCCGGAACTGTCTAAGATTTTTTATTTTTCGAATGGAAGTGCGGCTCAGTATAAAAATAAGAAACATTTTCTTAATACATGTCTACATAAAAAATATTTCGATCTTGAGGCAGAGTGGCATTTTTTTGCCACTTCGCATGGCAAGAGTGCATGTGATGGCTTAGGGGGCACCGTTAAAAGGCTTGCTGCCAAGGCTAGCCTTCAACGTCCTTACGAGGACCAAATAATGACCCCATTACAATTGTTCACTTGGTCCAACGAAAACATTAATGACACCAACTTTAAATATTGCACTGAAGAAGATTACAACAAACATGAACCATTTTTAAATAAGAAATTTGCTGAAGTGTTAACAATAGCAGGGACACAGAAAATTCACGCTGTGATTCCTCTTTCAGAGAGTTAATTTGTGGCCAAACCTTTTTCATCCAGTTTAGAGGTTCAAACTCACGAACTTTTACCAGGTGCTGAAACAAAGAACTTCAAAATCTTGCATCAGGATTTGTTACGGTAAAATATGACGAAGCCTGGTGGCTAGCCTGCATTCTAGGAAAAAATGTAGATACTGAAGAGGTAAAAGTAAGTTTTCTTCATCCAAAAGGACCAGCGCCATCATTTTACTACCCAAAGCCAAATCAGGATATTTTAATCATAAAAACAGATAGCCTTTTAAAAAAAGTTGAACCTAACACCGCCACTGGTAGGACCTACACTTTAAGCAAGGAGGAAATATCAGATTCTACAAAAATCCTTAACAGAAAATTCAACAAATTATAATAACATTTTATTTTTGTTAGGTATATTGTATATTTTTAAGTTTTGTTAATAAATAATCGAAAAAAATTGCATTTTTTACAGAACAACCCGTTTATTTTTTTTTGTTTGACCATGAACCCAACATTTCTCCAAATCAAAATTTTGTGCATAACTAAGTAACATTCTTACCTAAAACATGTATTTTTTTAAAAAAAATTAAAAATTACCCTTTTGAGATTTTAAAAAAACAATTTTTTTTTTAGGAACCCTGTATATAATTTTTTTTTAATAGGTCATGTGACACCTCATATAAAAGGGCTTTACTAGACCTTTAAAATGAGGCTTCATTCACTTTTCTCTTAAGAGTACTTTTTAAGTTATGGCAAATTTTGTATGTGTTTGTAAGAGCGAATTTGACAGATTTATCAAATTTCAAAAATTATTTAACAAAAACTGCTTGTCCGAAAAAATCTCAAATTTTGGGTGTTTAGGTTTTTTGATTGATAGAACAACTATACCAAAAATCATCAAAATCGGAAATGATGTATAATTTTCAGTTATATTTGGTTGATTTGATATGGACTGACCCCTATGCAATAAATAAAACCAAAGTTTCCCACACAAACAATTAAGTTTTTATTAAAATAAAAGGTTACTTGATAGCAAAAGGGTTTGTTAAGTTTTATCTGGTATCAAATTGTTTAAAATTTAGTTGAGTCTGAATTATAAAAAAAGAAATGAATGAAAAGACAGCCTTTCCGGACGCAAGGATTTAAGATACAATTTATGTATAACCTCGGGGAAGATTCTAGAACCTTTTAAATCTTTTGATGGTGTATGGTTATAAAAGGGTTACCTTTGTCAAGATGGCTTCACAATGTTTATTTACATAACAAAGGTTATGGATTAAATTTTAGTTAGTTAATTAATTGAAATATAAAATGAATTGAAATGGCTTATGGTGGAAATATGGTGACTGTACTTTAATTAAATCATAAAATGCGGCTACGCAACTTGTATACCACTCTGACTCTGTATAGCTGGATCTATCGATTAGGACGGCCCAATGTGGTTTTCTCTGGTTGGCCAGGTGGAATTGATGTAGTAGCTCGTTATTTTTCTACTGGGAGTACATGAGGTAGGTGGTTTCCTAACCTTACATCCCCGGAAACGGCAAAACGAAAAATAACCCAAAACACAAAACCCCTAAAAATGATAGAAAGAAAAATTACCCACTGAATTCCCACAAACAACAAACCAAGAACAAAAGAAATTAAAGCAGCTTACCTCTAAAAGGGGGGTGAGACCTCGTGGTCTTTTAAATGGCCCAACGGCGACGGCTCGACCTTCTTCTTTAAAGGTATTTTCAGGAAGTAAAACTAAAGGCCGCAAGAACTCTAAAGACACCTCCTTCTCCAACAAAATCAGCTGACTTAGTGTTGCTAACTTAACACCAACAAAAAAAGAAGAGAACAGAGACACACTACAAAAGATCAAACGATACGAGAGTCTGGGCTTTTACCAGGACCTAAATTAAATAACGAAATGAAGAAAGTAATTCTAAACAACCCCGTTTAAACATAAAATCGCCAAAAGTAGAAATGGACGGTCTGCGACTTGACCGAGACGCAAAAACGGAAATACATGGTTCACCTATGTGCGGCGCCTGATGCCATCAGCCACAGAAAACAGAAGTAGTGCGTTCGCCCCATACTCTGACTAACGTTTGATAAACAAGGATGATACAACCTAATAAACAATTTTTCGAACAAAATAATGAAGACCTTAGAGCAACAACGGTACAAGCCACAATCTTCTTTAAAATTAGTTATATTCATTTTTCACGTCAGTAGTAGTATTCTGACCCAAGAAATAGAAGTCCTCGCTACTGTACCATAGATGGCGCCACAAACTCCAAAAATCCTTTTTGCTTTCAAAATAAAACCAACTATTTTAACTGGAATAATGGTACATGCCACGTCATTTACATTATGGCGGAGCCGGTTAGCATGCCGACTCGACAAAATACATATTATTACGAAGACTCTGAAAGTGATCGTGGCTCAGATTTTGGATCTGATGATAGTGTAAGGGACAAAGATTACATCTTAAGTGGTAGTGAGAGTGATACTTCTTCAGGTGACGACGTGCAGGTGAGTAATTAAAATATGTGGCTTGTCCCCTTCTTATGTAAAATTATTGTGGCTTAAATTTTCTTTTACAAATATTAAATTAATGATGTTGTTTTATTTGCTTAACGTTAAAATGACACATTTGCTTATTACTTTTTCAATAGTGTTTCCAAAAAAAACTAAATTATGATTGTGTTGTAAATTATTCTTATAAATTTGCTATAGTTGTGGCTTATCCCCTTTATGCTTTAAAAAATGTGCAAAGTGCACGATATGCACATTTTTTGCAAGAAAAGAAAAAGAACTAGGTAAATGTTTTTCAGTATTTGACTTGAAATAAAAATGTTATAAAAATATTACTAATCTTTGCCTTGTTATTATTATATAAAAATAATTTATGATATAGGTACCTATTGTAGCCAGATTTTAACGAAGTTTTTCTTTCACAGGAAAATAATGTTGCTAACATCGCAGAAATAGAAAATGAATCTGTAAGTAAAAGAGGTTCGTTGCCTACACCAGATAAACCTCCTCCTTCAAGATGGCGCAAAGCAAACCCGGAAAGACAATCCAGAAATAAAAGAAAAATAAAACGTAATTTGGGTCACAACTACATAAATAAACGACAAAAACAAGTACCTGAGCGAGAAATTGGACCTCCATGTAACTGCAGCCGAAAATGTCGAGAAGCTTTGGAAGGAAAAGAAACGCAAATTTTCAACGCCTTTTGGGAGTTAGCAGATTACAAAAAACAGAACATTTATCTTTTTCCCCAAATGAAATCGGTCCCAAAAAAACGAACATATCCTAAAAAAACAAAAAGAAATGTCTCGTCTCGCAACGTCTCCATTTAATATTTTGTCAAGGTTAATGGTATTGACGTTAAAGTATGCAAACAAGAGTTTCTTGCAGCTCACGGACTTCAAAATTTAAAAAAAAAGGATTCAGCTTTTATATAAACAGATGAGCGAAGGTGTCAGTACCCCAAAAACAGACAAACGTGGTAAGCACATAAACAGAGCAAATAGGATAAGTGACAGCGATCTTCAAAACGTAAAGACGCACATTAAGTCCATCCCTAAATATACCAGTCACTATAGTAGACAAAAGAACCCTAATAAGGTATACATAGATCATGATTTATCCATTTCTACGCTCTACATGACTACTACCTTGAATGGTGTCAAGGTAAAGGTTTACATCCTGTGAAAGAAAGTTACTACAGGAATGTTTTTTGCAAAGACTTTAACATCGGTTTTAAGTTGCCCAAAACGGATACTTGCAAAACCTGTGACTTTCTTGACATTCAAATTAAAAGCGCTTTAACTAAAGGGGAATCAGCAGACAACTTAAAGGCTCAACTTGAACTACATCATCGCAGGGCAAAAGCGTTACAAGAAAGCCTTAAAGAAGAAGTAGAAAATGCCAAGCAAACTAAAGGTACTCTTGTCATAAATTTTGATTTAGAACAGGCTCTACCCGTTCCAAATTTGACAGTGGGGCCTGCTTTTTATTTACGAAAAGCATGGACATACAACCTAGGTATACATGACTGTATTGCAGATATAGGCTACATGTATATGTGGCCTGAAAACTTGGCAAAGCGTGGCAGCGATGAGATTGCTAGCATATTGTATAAACATTTTAAGGAAAATAGCAATGATTACAGGAAGCTTGTTGTATATAGCGATAATTGCGCCGGGCAGAATAAAAATTGGACTGTTGTATGCTTATGGCAACAACTAATAAAAGAAAATATTTTTGAAACCGTCGAGCATAGATTTCTAGTAGTCGGGCACACGCATCTTCCATCTGATCGTGACTTTGCTCTAATAGAAAAGTATAAACGCCACTATTGCAAACAAGTATATAATCCCGATGACTGGTGCCAAGCTGTTTTAAAAGCGAAACGGAAAACCCCTTTTAAAGTAACCATCCTTCAACAGCAAGACATTTTGTCTTTTAAGGATTTACAGTTGCAAATTACAAAAAAAAACTCAGACCGATAATAAGGAGAAAGTTAGTTTCAGCAAAATCTGTGCATTTCAATTCTTACAAAATAGTAAATGTAATGTTTTTAAAACACGTTTGGAATGAAGACTTTAAATCTCTTAATATTGGTAAAAGAGGCGTAAGAACATCAGTAAACCTAACTATAAGAGATCTCAAAATTAAATACGATGCTCCTATTCCATTAAATCCAAAAAAAATTTCAAATCTTTTGGCACTTCTCAGGTACATACCACCGATTTATCAAGACTACTACAGGGAGATTGGCGTTGTTCAAAATAATAATGTAGGGATTCTTAACGCTATAGATGATGAGATTGAACATTTGGACAACTTTAGCGATATTGACGATGGAAATTAAAGATGTTTTCAATTTAAAATTTATTGTTACTTACTACCTACTCAAAATATTTGGTTTCGTGTTTTTTTTCAAATATATCTTTTCCTACTGTTACAAGCTCGTTAAAACAATTATTTTTTTTAAACTTTAGATATATTGACTAACTATGATAATATACTTATTTTCTTTCATTAAAAACTTGTTATGACGGGATTATTACAATAAGTTTATGATTAGCATTTGCGAAACGTCTTAATGTAATAAAGGTAGAAGCCTCATTTTTTAAAATAAAATATTAGTTTTTTGAATAAAAACGTTTTTTTTTTAAATAATTTTTTCAGCATTCATCAAAGACGGGTTTCAAATTCGTAAATAGTATGTTATAACATTTTAATTATATTTCTTGGTATTTCAAGATTTAGTTAGGAACTTTAAAGTGGATTTTCTCAAAAACTCAGCTTTGTGGCATGTACCGTTGTTGCTCTAAGGTCTTCAATTATAAAATATGCACTTTTGTGGAAATATTACTGTACGAATCAAGGTAAATCTACATTCCCCACAAAGTCAATAGTGGCAATTTTAAAAATTGCTACATTATGTGCTCATTTGAAACTAATTTTTTTAAGAAAGCAGATATTCTTCAAATAAAAGTAGCTCCTTTTCTTAGCGATGGACCGACCACACAGTACAAAAATAGAAAAATGTTCTACTTAATGGCAATTTATATTGCCAAGACTCTGAATGTAGATCAAATCCAGTGGCACTATAGTGAAAGTGGTCACGGAAAGAGGGCCCCCGATGGAATTGGGGGTTGTGTTAAAAGAATGGCCGATGCTAGTGTAGCACATGGACAAGATGTATCTTCATTCGAGGAACTGCTTTCAACTTTACAGAAATATTCCAAGAAAATTCAAATTATAAGTATTGACGAAAAAGAAATATTAGGTTTTGATAATTTGATACCAGATAATGTAAAACCATTTAAGGGTACCAAGCAGATACGACAGGTGGTTTGGTCCAAGCAATTTCCTAATATTTTATATTTTCGCTATCTGAGTTGTTTATCATGCTTAGGACATTGCAATCATTATGACCTCGGATCTCTGGCGATTAAAGATAATCAAACTAAAGCGGAATCTTCCAGAAAGTTGCGATATTCTGATATATACAGCTCCTCATCAGATGATGAAATCGAGAAAGTCATAACTGGGCAAAAATTTGCTAAAGCTGAGGGTAGATTTGTAATTGTTCAATTTCCTGGAAACAAAAGAATAAAACATTACACAGGAAAAATAATATCCGTGGTTGAAAATGGCGATGCTTTGATTAGTTTCCTAAGAAGAAAAAGTGACATCAAGTTTGTATATCCTAATCAAAGTGATACATACCCAGTTTCAGTCAAAGATATTGTTCTTTTACTGAAAAATCCGGAGGAGAGAAGAAACCAATACTTTCTTGACCTAAATGAGATCACTAAAATTGCAAATTTAGAATAAGTGATTTTATTTTCTTTTCTTTATATGTCAACTTGACAGTATTATATTATTTTGTTTTAGTAAATAAAGTATTATATTATATAGTAATCTATATACGTTATGTATTTAAGAATAAGTTTAGGTATATTTAATATCTACTACATGGTGGATAGTGCGGTATTTGTTTCTAAGTGTTTTGTTTTTTATTTTTATAATAAAATAAAAAAAACACAATGATTTTGCTTGAATGTCACTTCCGTGACCTTTACATCATTACCGTTATCACCGTTTTTGCAAAAAATGACAAAATACGAACAATTTAGCTTGACCACATGCTTTAATTTTAATGTTGTTACCTTTCAATTATCTTTTTTGTAAATATTTTATAATTTTTAAAATAAACACAAAAAAAAATTGTTGTGCAAAACTGACGTTTTAAGGAGAATGACACTATTGAGTTTGATCCGGTTTTTCCATAGCTGAAATAGTAAGTGACCAGTGGCGGCTCGTGAGCTATTCAACAGGGTCGGCAAAATTTTTGGAAAAATTTTAATAAAAAACTTAATGATTTGCTGTGCCCCTCAGAAAATAAAATAATAAAAGAAAAACAGCATGTTTGTTTAAGCTCATTTTCAATTGTATTATTTAAAACATGGCTTATGCTTTGAATTATTTCATTTTGAATGGTTTTTGAAACTCCGCTAAATATCTTAGAATTTGACAACAACTCCTGAAATTCTAGATCGTAAGCTTTTAATAAATTTACAAGTTCCTTATAATTTCCCTGACTTAAACTATCTACCGTCTCATCGTGGCCCCTGAATGGTAACTCCTGAGTTCCAAGATAAATATGTAGTTATATCAATTAATCGTCGCAAGAGAGCGTGATTTTTTTTTACAGCTTCATTATGGTTTTTAATATTTTCGCGTTCAGCAGTATTTAGAGCGGTGTAAATATTTTGTTTACCAAATAAATCTAATTTTAATTGGCTGTACGTAAGCTCTTTTGATACATCGTGTTTTTGAAGTGCTCTAAATAAATCTTTCAAGTTGTTATACCCGCATCTACTCCAAGGATTTTGATTTTGTTCAGGGTTGTTAGAAAAAAGTAAGCATGCCCAACAAAAAAGTTTATTTTTCGCTTGGCTACCAGTAAGCCATTGATATTTTTGATACCAGTTTATATTAAATAATCTATTTGAACCTTTGCCGCTAGCTGCAGTAATTAATGAAGCCATTTTTGGCATAGGACGGTCATTGTTTTTTATAATCATTTTTTCATCATGCGGTAGCGATGCAAAATTTTGAAATAAAAGGTCATTAACAATATCATTACTCTTAGTAATACTTACAAATTGGAAGCGTTTCCCTCCATTTTTTTACTTTCGCTACTTACGCCTAATATTTTACCCCTTTTTAAAGCCTGGAGCCGGCAAAACACCACAAAAAATAACCCTTAAATGTAAATTGCACAATCAACGTCACAACACAAGTACACAAGACAAAAAAACTAAACTACTTAGGTACTTTGGCCAGAAAAATAATGGAAATTGTCACAAGCACTAAGTAAAACCAGGGATAATCTAACTCCGGTCCGGTACTTTACACTGTCGGTCGAGAATCTCCGCGGTTGCCAGTATCGCCTGGTTCATTTACGTTGATCTTTAAAAACATAATTTGAAAAAAAAAACATTAAAAATTAAAACCATTGACCATTTTACAACAAATAATTAAGTAATGTCTACCATACACTACGCATTACCTAAATATGGAGGTATTACATTTTAATTAAAATTTAATATTTGTCATTATTCTTCAAATATAATAAAATAGTGGTCATATCGGCAACATAAGGCAGATTCCAATCTGCCGGTGTGTTGCTAAATAAGGATATTCGCATATTATATATATATATATATAACGAAGGGTAGTCGTTGCTGGACTAGTTAGGAACAACAAGTCTTTTTGTGGGGAAGCAGCAAATGAAAGTGCACTCTTTTAAGTTAAACCGAGCTTTCGGAAATGTTTATTTCCATCTTCAGGGTCTGAAAAACAATTCGATGCAATATTAAAATGTATAAAATGCAGTCACTGATTGTTACTTACATCTTAGATGTGTTTGTTCATAGTTGATGTTATCGCATCAACTATGAAAAACAATGCGATAACATCAACTATGAACAAACTCATCTAAGATGTAAGTAACAATCAGTGACTGCATTTTATACATTTTAATATTGCATCGAATTGTTTTTCAGACCCTGAAGATGGAAATAAACATTTCCGAAAGCTCGGTTTAACTTAAAAGAGTGCACCTTCATTTGCTGCTTCCCCACAAAAAGACTTGTTGTTCCTAACTAGTCCAGCAACGACTACCCTTCGTTATAAATACAGGTATGGGGTTTTACCAAACGATCAGAACATCATATGGAGAGAATGCAGTGGAAGGGCTGGGGCTATGGTCAAGTTGATTCACAATTTTTTTAAATTTTGACTGTGGACAGAACAGCAATAACGTTCAATTACAAGGGAGAGTGAATCGTATACAAACCTCCGTCCGAAGAGGAAATACCCACTTTCAATTTCAAACTCACCCTAACCTCATTTATTTGTCTACTGACATATTCAACTGTCGACATCACGATGTAGTACGTGTAAATTTTAATAATTTTAATTTATTGTTGTTATGTTAGACCATCTATAGATTTTATTGTGTTTAGACTGAACTAGAAGCTTCATCTTTTGTAATGCTATATATATCTCCTGAAAAACAATGCGATAACATCAACTATGAACAAACTCATCTAAGATGTAAGTAACAATCAGTGACTGCATTTTATACATTTTAATATTGCATCGAATTGTTTTTCAGACCCTGAAGATGGAAATAAACATTTCCGAAAGCTCGGTTTAACTTAAAAGAGTGCACTTTCATTTGCTGCTTCCCCACAAAAAGACTTGTTGTTCCTAACTAGTCCAGCAACGACTACCCTTCGTTATAAATACAGGTATGGGGTTTTACCAAACGATCAGAACATCATATGGAGAGAATGCAGTGGAAGGGCTGGGGCTATGGTCAAGTTGATTCACAATTTTTTTAAATTTTGACTGTGGACAGAACAGCAATAACGTTCAATTACAAGGGAGAGTGAATCGTATACAAACCTCCGTCCGAAGAGGAAATACCCACTTTCAATTTCAAACTCACCCTAACCTCATTTATTTGTCTACTGACATATTCAACTGTCGACATCACGATGTAGTACGTGTAAATTTTAATAATTTTAATTTATTGTTGTTATGTTAGACCATCTATAGATTTTATTGTGTTTAGACTGAACTAGAAGCTTCATCTTTTGTAATGCTATATATATCTCCTGAAAAACAATGCGATAACATCAACTATGAACAAACTCATCTAAGATGTAAGTAACAATCAGTGACTGCATTTTATACATTTTAATATTGCATCGAATTGTTTTTCAGACCCTGAAGATGGAAATAAACATTTCCGAAAGCTCGGTTTAACTTAAAAGAGTGCACTTTCATTTGCTGCTTCCCCACAAAAAGACTTGTTGTTCCTAACTAGTCCAGCAACGACTACCCTTCGTTATAAATACAGGTATGGGGTTTTACCAAACGATCAGAACATCATATGGAGAGAATGCAGTGGAAGGGCTGGGGCTATGGTCAAGTTGATTCACAATTTTTTTAAATTTTGACTGTGGACAGAACAGCAATAACGTTCAATTACAAGGGAGAGTGAATCGTATACAAACCTCCGTCCGAAGAGGAAATACCCACTTTCAATTTCAAACTCACCCTAACCTCATTTATTTGTCTACTGACATATTCAACTGTCGACATCACGATGTAGTACGTGTAAATTTTAATAATTTTAATTTATTGTTGTTATGTTAGACCATCTATAGATTTTATTGTGTTTAGACTGAACTAGAAGCTTCATCTTTTGTAATGCTATATATATCTCCTGAAAAACAATGCGATAACATCAACTATGAACAAACTCATCTAAGATGTAAGTAACAATCAGTGACTGCATTTTATACATTTTAATATTGCATCGAATTGTTTTTCAGACCCTGAAGATGGAAATAAACATTTCCGAAAGCTCGGTTTAACTTAAAAGAGTGCACTTTCATTTGCTGCTTCCCCACAAAAAGACTTGTTGTTCCTAACTAGTCCAGCAACGACTACCCTTCGTTATAAATACAGGTATGGGGTTTTACCAAACGATCAGAACATCATATGGAGAGAATGCAGTGGAAGGGCTGGGGCTATGGTCAAGTTGATTCACAATTTTTTTAAATTTTGACTGTGGACAGAACAGCAATAACGTTCAATTACAAGGGAGAGTGAATCGTATACAAACCTCCGTCCGAAGAGGAAATACCCACTTTCAATTTCAAACTCACCCTAACCTCATTTATTTGTCTACTGACATATTCAACTGTCGACATCACGATGTAGTACGTGTAAATTTTAATAATTTTAATTTATTGTTGTTATGTTAGACCATCTATAGATTTTATTGTGTTTAGACTGAACTAGAAGCTTCATCTTTTGTAATGCTATATATATCTCCTGAAAAACAATGCGATAACATCAACTATGAACAAACTCATCTAAGATGTAAGTAACAATCAGTGACTGCATTTTATACATTTTAATATTGCATCGAATTGTTTTTCAGACCCTGAAGATGGAAATAAACATTTCCGAAAGCTCGGTTTAACTTAAAAGAGTGCACTTTCATTTGCTGCTTCCCCACAAAAAGACTTGTTATTCCTAACTAGTCCAGCAACGACTACCCTTCGTTATAAATACAGGTATGGGGTTTTACCAAACGATCAGAACATCATATGGAGAGAATGCAGTGGAAGGGCTGGGGCTATGGTCAAGTTGATTCACAATTTTTTTAAATTTTGACTGTGGACAGAACAGCAATAACGTTCAATTACAAGGGAGAGTGAATCGTATACAAACCTCCGTCCGAAGAGGAAATACCCACTTTCAATTTCAAACTCACCCTAACCTCATTTATTTGTCTACTGACATATTCAACTGTCGACATCACGATGTAGTACGTGTAAATTTTAATAATTTTAATTTATTGTTGTTATGTTAGACCATCTATAGATTTTATTGTGTTTAGACTGAACTAGAAGCTTCATCTTTTGTAATGCTATATATATCTCCTGAAAAACAATGCGATAACATCAACTATGAACAAACTCATCTAAGATGTAAGTAACAATCAGTGACTGCATTTTATACATTTTAATATTGCATCGAATTGTTTTTCAGACCCTGAAGATGGAAATAAACATTTCCGAAAGCTCGGTTTAACTTAAAAGAGTGCACTTTCATTTGCTGCTTCCCCACAAAAAGACTTGTTGTTCCTAACTAGTCCAGCAACGACTACCCTTCGTTATAAATACAGGTATGGGGTTTTACCAAACGATCAGAACATCATATGGAGAGAATGCAGTGGAAGGGCTGGGGCTATGGTCAAGTTGATTCACAATTTTTTTAAATTTTGACTGTGGACAGAACAGCAATAACGTTCAATTACAAGGGAGAGTGAATCGTATACAAACCTCCGTCCGAAGAGGAAATACCCACTTTCAATTTCAAACTCACCCTAACCTCATTTATTTGTCTACTGACATATTCAACTGTCGACATCACGATGTAGTACGTGTAAATTTTAATAATTTTAATTTATTGTTGTTATGTTAGACCATCTATAGATTTTATTGTGTTTAGACTGAACTAGAAGCTTCATCTTTTGTAATGCTATATATATCTCCTGAAAAACAATGCGATAACATCAACTATGAACAAACTCATCTAAGATGTAAGTAACAATCAGTGACTGCATTTTATACATTTTAATATTGCATCGAATTGTTTTTCAGACCCTGAAGATGGAAATAAACATTTCCGAAAGCTCGGTTTAACTTAAAAGAGTGCACTTTCATTTGCTGCTTCCCCACAAAAAGACTTGTTGTTATATATATATATATAGAGAGAGAGAGAGAGAGAGTATCATTATATGTTTGGTTGCCTATTAAACTAGCTTTTTTAATCGGCTAGGCGCAATAAATAAACTGGGGCCTGAGGCCTACTAATATGACTTTCGGCCGTTTTTATGGTCTAATATGGAGATGACCGACCGGTGCAAGCGTAAATACTAAATACGCGTTTACAAATAATAATAAATAATAGAAGCAAACTGTTTCTGTTAAATTTAAAAGAACATTCGCTTTAAATATCGTTAAAATTAATGAGAGACTTCAGATTTATTACTGTTCTATTCTCCTATTTTGTTGGGTCGGCACAGCCGACCCTGCCGCCCCTGGCGAGCCGCCACTGTAAGTGACCTCGGATGAGGAAACCGAGGACTACATAGGGATTTAGAAATCACTACAACAAAGACGTGGTTTTTAAACCCCAACACACAGAAAATATTTGTTTTTACTGATGTTCCACACCTTATCAAATCAAAAGAAATCATTTTGTCGAGGGCTTTATTTTAAATGAAGTTAAAATAAATAAAAATATTGTAGAGAAGGTTATACAAGCAACTAGCAATAATGACTTGGATATAGCCCATAAAATATCTACGGAAACTTTAAATGTAAAAGGAACAAAAAGGCAAAAGGTGAAGTATGCCACAAAATTATTTTCCCACACGACTTCAAGAGCTATATCAGAATTCTTTTAAAGATGAAGTGTTAGGTATGTACTTTACATCGTATACAATTTATGTGGTTTACATAAACCGAACTTAAATTAATATTTTGATTTTTTTGTAGGTTAACAATTGGTTTAATTGCCTCGAGGACAGTAGAGATCGAATAAAAGCATTTGGCCTGGTTTATAATCAGCAAATAGAAATTTCCATAAAATTTACCGAAATCGGCATGTCATTAAGGGCCTTTTCACCCTACGGTGCCTGTTTTACTTAATTTGGCAACGCAGGTACGAAAAACCCATGTCTAAAGGCGCTCGCACGCTTTCTTATCGCCTCAAACCAACGTTCAGTGTCGTAGACAAGTTTCAATCAAGAGTAGTAACCAAGAAGTTACAAAACGACGTCATTTAAAACCTGGGGAGCGTACAATGGTAAAAAGTGTGTATGAGGGAATTCTAAGTACATACAGTGGAATATCATTCACTGATGCAGCAGAACTTTGTGCCATATTGACAAAGACATCCCTCTCTCAGATCAGCAAACGAAGTTAGCCATTCGTCGGAAAGTGCAGCATTTTTTTTTCGAAATAAACTTCCGAATTTAAAAAAAAATTGTGCCGAAATTGAAAGGGATGAAAATATGCAAAAAATTTCACGAAGAGCTCTAATGCGTACACTACAAGAATTTATTTTCGATTCTTAAAACGAAATCGCAAAAGTTTTTTGGTGGAAAAGGAAGAAATCGTATTGTGGCGTAGAAAGTATCTAGAAGAAATACAACAATATTGCTGTGCAGGGAAAAGAATTTACTTTACGGACGAGACATGGTTAAATAAAGATCATACTGTAAATTACATTTGGCAAGATCTCAACATTAAAGATGCACCTAACGCCTTTATCAATGGACTGTCCACTGGATTGAAAGCTCCTTCAGGAAAAGGTCGTCGGTTAATTATAACCCACATCGGGAGTGATTCTGGTTTTCTTGAAGGTGGATTAAATGTATTTAAATCTCGTAAAACCAGTGATTATCATGAGGATATGAACTCGGGAGTGTTTGAAGATTGATTTAAATCCATCTCACCGCGTATTGAACGTGGGTCGGTAATCGTGATGGAGAATGCACTATTTCACAGCCGTCGGGTGGAAGCTTTGCCAACTTCTGCGTGGCGAAAAGGAAAGATTGTTGACTGGCTCGAAGAAAAAAATATTGCATTTGGCGAAAAAATACTAAAAGTGCAGTTGCTCGATCTTGCAAGACTTCACAAAAAAAAATATACGAAATATGTAGTGGACGAAATGGCTCGTGAACGAGGTGTTACAATATAACTTTTACCGCCTTACCATTCTGAACTAAATCCAATCGAGCTTATATGGGTATAGATAAAAGGCAAAGTGGCACGTGAAAATAAAACTTTTAAATTAAAAGATGTTAAAGAACTGTTAAAAAAGGCAATAGCAAATGTACAAGCAGCAGATTGGCATAAGTGCGTATTATATGTCGAGGGCGTAGAGAAAAAAATGTGGGGCTTAGATGTACGCGTTGAAGTCATGGTAGAAACTTTTGTTATAAATCCTGCAGATGACATCAGTAGCGACAGTAATGAAATGTTTTCATCGTCAGATAGTGAATAATCGCTGTAATGGCAATAATGAACTTAAAATTGTAACGTATTGTCACTACAACTAGGGATGCACCGGATCGGGGTTTTCCCGATCCGGCCGAAAACGGAATTCCGGCCATCAGCCGGACCGGATCGCCGGAATTCCGGCCGGATCAAAATCTAAAAAAGAACACCTGTCATCAGTGCTTCGCGCGCCGTCGCCCAAGGTTATTACGCTAACGTTGTATCTCCGTACTGTTTGACTAGGTATTTCCCCATTTTAAACAGGGGAATCACCAAATCTGTCTGCGGGCACTGCGTTTTCTTTAGTTTAGTTGGATATTAATTAATCTGGACTGAGGCAGTGAGGCACTCATTTACGTCACTGGTTTTTACAGTTTAGCTCTTTTGTGTTTTGTGTTACTTAGTGTGTAAGTATACAAATTAATAATTTTAAATTATAAAGCACCTTGGCTTTCTTTTGTAATTTTGCTTATTATACCTAATTGTTTTTTTTTTAAATACAGAGCTGGTAATTTAAAAATGTCAGTAGTTTGGAAATTTTTTTGTTATCGATAAAGAGGACAAAAATAAAGCTGTATGTAATTTGTGTAAAACAATTGTTTCGAGAGGAGGCTCTGGAAATCAGCTTCTACAACTCCGCTATTAACACACCTAAAGCGGAATCACGTTGAAGAATTTAAATCTACTAACAAAGCTGTGGGCTCAGGCTCTGCTAGGGGTAAGATAATTTCATTAAGTATCTATTTATATTTTTTACATCAAAAATGTTATACAAGTTAAAGGCTTTTGGGTTTTCGGGGTTAGTATGTTAGTAAGCTAGGAAAAATTAAATTTAGTGTCGCTAAGCTTTGTTTTAATTTAATTAGTTATTTTCTTCGCCGAAGAAAATTCTGCACTCGATTCTGCATCAACATCTAGATGCTCTTTCCAGACTACGATCAGACAACCAACTTTGGCTGAGTTCAAATCTTTAAACACCGTATGGGATATCAATGATAAACGAGCACAGAGAATTCATTATAAAATTGCAGATATGATTTGCTTGGATACTCAACCTTTTTCATTGGGAGAAAATACTGGTTTCAAAAGACTTTTAAATACTATTGTTCCTATGTATAAAATACCCTCTAGAAAATATTTTACCGAAAAGATTGTCCCTGGTATTTATAATAGGGTGAGGGAAAAAATTTCCAATGATTTAAGTAAAGCGACATTTATTTCATTAACATCGAATATTTGGACATGCTCAAATGCGAATGAGAGTTTCATTAGTATCACAGGCCACTGGATTTCACAAGAGTGGAAAAAACGCAATGTAGTTTTGTGTTGCGATAAATTTTCAGGAAGTCATACTGGACTCGCTATAGCCGACAAAATGATACACCTGATAAACAGCTGGGCCATTGAGAAACAAAAAATTCATTTAGTGTTAAGGGACAGTGGAGCAAATATTGTCAAAGGATGCAAAGATGCTGACATAAATAGTGAGGGATCTTTTGTACATACACTGCAGTTAGTAATTAATGGCAGTATTAATACTCAAAGAAGCATCATAGATATGATTAGTGCTGCCCGCCGAATTGCTACTCATTTTAATCACTTTTCTTTAGCATGCAGCAAATTATGTGAAATACAAAAGGAGTTAAATATGGGCCAGAAAAAAATTATACAAGATGTATTGACGAGGTGGAACTCCAATTTCTATATGTTAAAAAGATTGTCTGAATTAAAACGTTGTGTAACTATTTATCTTACGGAAAATTCCACTATAAATAATTTGATCAATAATCAGTGGGACCTATTGCAATCTGTTCTTGAATTACTTAGACCTTTTGAAGAGATAACAAAAGCTATGAGCAGCACGGACTCTGTAATTTCAGAAGTAATTCCAACAATTGCTGTATTAAAGCGCTACTTAATGTCCAACAAAATAGAACAAATATATGGCGTTGGAACTATGAGAGAAACTCTTCTTCCTGGTATAAACACAAGGTTTTTAAACGTGGCATCTAAGGAATGTTTTACTATTTCAACTATTCTAGATCCCAGATACAAAGTCTACTTTTTTTTCAAGTAACACCATAGCTCAAGAAATTAAAAACAAAGTTATGAGAAAAACTACAAAATTGAATGAGAAAGATAAGCCAGATTGTGAAATAAAACAAAATGAGAAATGCGTGATGATTAATAGCGGAGATGAGGATGAGGAACCATTAGCCGTTATTCAAAAAAGGGCTAGGATAGATAAGCAAAACAATCTTTCTTACTATGGAAGTGCTACGATAAATTAATACCAACTTTAAAATCTGCATCACCCAAGGGTCGAATGAACTTAAACCAACAACTTGAAATGTATTATGGAATGCCAAATATGGGTAAAAACTCAGACCCGATTGACTGGTGGGGTAAGCACCGCGACACATTTCCCGATCTCATTAATATAGTCAACCAGTTTTTGTCTAGCCCAGCAACTAGTGTCTAGTCAGAAAGGCTGTTCTCCGAAATTGGCAACATATATGTTGACAATCGGTGTAGGCTAACCTCTGGAAATGGAGAGAAGCTTTTGTTTATTCATCACAATCTAAACAAGGTAGATTATGACTATTAGTTTTAATTTTTGATTTATATGTTTATGTTTTTAATAACTTTGTTCTCAAAACGTTCCTTCCTATTATGTTTTATTATTCTTAGTATACTTTCTTACGTTCCTATTGGTATTAGTAGTATTGATACGTTATGTTCCTATAATCTTTTGTGTTCTTATTATTTTTATTACTATTTTCGGTTTGATGTTTTTGTATTTTCTGTTCATAAATAAAATTGATATCAAGCTTAATGTTTGTTATTGTATCTAAAGGAGTGTTTTTATAGTGAAATTCAATTTAATAAAGTCTAAACGTTTTTTTTACTTATTTTAAAGTTTAAACCTATTTTAATATTAATTTAAAAAATTCCGGCCGGATCCTGGAAATGACCCAGCCGGATTTACTGGTACCGCCGGAATTCCGGTGCATCCCTAATTATAACACTTTTTAATGTCGGCGTGGAATATAATTTGTCAAATTATTATCAATTAGTGTTCATTAGATAACAATAGTTAGGAAATTTATAAACATTCATAATTTAGGTTTAGGTTTTGCCCTTAATCCACTATTATATGTTTCTATTATTATGTAGTATAATAAAAACATTATGAAAATAACATACCTATACTGTTGCTTTATTATTCTTTTATATTTTATATTTTATAATTTATATCTGCGTAATTTAGTTTCTCTATGAAGTAATCATTAGATCACCAAATGTAAAAGCTTAATTTATTTTTCAGTTTAATTTATAATATTATATTTATTATAGTAAATGTAAATATATCATAATAATAAACAAAAAATTCATATATTTTTTGAATTATTACTGTTTAAAATGACACGCCTCTGGAGTTGGCGTTCCCCTTACGTCTTGCACACCCCGGTAAAAATGAGTAACTGCCAACTATTTTGGTACCGGAGTATAGTAAATAACTCTTATAAGATTTGGCGTATTTCCTGACCAACTCAAGGTAACTCTTATTAAGCCACATTATATATACCTAACTATAGACCAGTTAGTCTACCACCTGGGTTTTCGAAACTTTTTAAATTAGTCATGAGTCAGAGAATCATAAACTTCATGGAAACCGGTAACCTAATCTGTAACAATCAGCATGGGTTTTTGAAAGAAAAATTCACGACAGCAATATTTGAATTTATAAAAGAAATATTAAAATATCTAGAAGGTGATTGTTTAGCGACTGGAATGTTTGGAAACGCTCTTAAATGGTTATAATCATATTTTAGCGATATGCTTCAATGTGTGAGTGTGGTTAGGGATGGCGCTCGGGGCAGGTCAGAACTGTTAGTCTCGGTATGGAATTGCACAAAGAAGCATAATAGGTTCTATAGGATTTATCATTTTTGTAAATTATTCAACTATATTAACAAATTTTCAAATATGCTGATGACACAACATTATAAACTGGCAAAAAGAAATTCTCAGATATTGTATTACATTTTTCAAACTTGCAGTCAATTATGAAATATGGGATAATATTCTGGGGTGGACAAAGTCAAATTCAAAACATCTTTGTTATTCAGAAGCGCACGATCAGAATTACCAAAAAAATGAACTTGATCTAGACGTGTAGAAATGTTTTCAGGAATTCAGGCATTTTGATTTATGAGCGCCTGATGTTTCTTGACAAACAGACGATCGTTTAAAATTCCGTCTTCGCAACAATACAATACGAGTACACATAATGTAAATTATCCTTTGCATCGCCTAGCATTAAGTGAGTGCAATCCGCATTATACATTCGAATGTATGTGTTTAAGATTGTTCAACAAGCTACCAGATGGAATAAAAACCATACAGTCTCAGAACCGATTTAAAGTCAAAATTAAGACACTGCTAATACATCTGGAACTATAATATACAGTATAACTTCAATAGCCCGAACACTCGCTAGCCCGGACACTCCAGTAATCCGGACACTCTTGTTATTCGGGCATTTTGAGGATTTTGCCTCTGTAATCCGGGCACGAAATATTATATACATAAAACGATGCAGAACAAGAAGTTTCCTGTCTGAACAGGCAGAAATTACTTACTTTAACTTTTGCGAGTACCGCGAGCGGCGTCTATCATTCTGCATTTGGTTTTTAAGTGAGTTAGACGCACATAATGGCTCCAAGCAAAAGAGTACATAAAACACTTACACTAGCAGAAAAATCTAAAATATTACATTGCTTTGATGAGGGGAAAAGTACACGACAAATTGCAAATAAGTTTCTTGTTCCAAAATCTACAGTTTTTGATATAAAGAAGAACAAGCACAAAATTAGGACTTTTATATATCAAAATCATTTCAGGGGGCAGGTAGGAATACCCAATAAATATAAATACTATTTAACGAATTTACTTTATTCGGTGTATCTTTGCAGGCAAAGGGAAAGTTATTAGAAAAGCAGAGCATCCTGAAGTTGAAGTCGCATTGTATAATTGGTTTCTACAACAACGCAGTGCGCATGTACCTATTTCATCAGAAATTTTACGAGCAAAAGCTAAAAACTTTTACAAACAACAAATAACAGGGAAAACGGATTTTTTAGCTAGTTCGCGGTGGCTAGATAAATTTAAGCTCAGACACGGAGTTCGTTTCTTGAAAGTCTGCAGCGAAAAACTTTCTAGTGATGTTGCCGCTGTACATACAACCGTTTCAAGAAACATTTCGATCTGTCGTTGAAGATATGGAATTATGCAGCGAACAAGTGTATAATGCTGATGAGTCGGCAATTTTTTGGAGAACTCTACCTGATACCACTTGGGTTCTTCAAGATGAAAAATCAGCACCAGGTCGAAAATATCAAAAGATCGTTTAACATTTATGCCATGTTGTAACGCGGCGGGATCCCATAAGTTACCGCTGTTAGTCTTGGGGAAAGCGGCAAATCCACGAGCATTTAAAAATGAGAGTTCACTACCAATCGTATACAAGGCGTCTACCAAAGGATAGATGACGAGACCACTATTTACGGAATGGTTTAAAAGGTGTTCCATACCTGAAGTCAAAATTTTTTAACAACAGTAACAAGCCGCTTAAAGCTCTGTTACTAATAGACAACGCACCATTACATCCATCTGTGGAGGAAGTAAATGCCGATCCAAACTTCAGAATTATGTTTTTGCCACCGAACTGTACTGCAATTTTACAGCCAATGGATCATAAGCTAATTCAAAATATAAAGGTGTCGTATGGGAAACGCCTTCTTAATCATATTATTTTACATGAGGGTGAAGAGATTATAACCATTTTGGAGCAGTTTAATTTAAAAGATGCAGTGAACAATCTTGATCAATCCTGGAGGACCATAACTTCAAAAAATATTTTAAAAAGTTGGACACCATTGTGGCCTGAAATTACGGAACGAGAAGAATCCGATGACGAAAATATTCCGCTCTCAGAGCTTCAAAAGAAACTTCGCCCAATAAGTCAGGAAGATTTGAAAAAAATTACCGAATCTTTAAGGATCATTGATCCAGATAATAGTATAATAAAACAGCGAGGACATTACGAAATGGGATGTGGGAGAAAAAGAGTATGTCATTGATTTAACTGAAGAAGATCTTATCCAAGATGCATTAGGGAGCAATATTGAAAATGTAGAAGGACCTTCTGAATCAGAGGATGATGTAAATATAGAGAGAGTGAAACATTCACACGCTGTCAACGCGTTCTCATTAACTATTAGGTAGGCTGAAGAGAACAATCTTCCATTGGAAAATATATTGCTCCTGAAAAGGCTCGAGGAAAAAGCAACTGATGTAGTTACATTAAAATGATTCAAACTAAAATAGAGAACTATTTTTAAAAAAGTATATTTTTCCGCAGATTAATTACACACGTTATGTATATGTATTATGTGCATATTATTTTAGGTACATACATGTGTATGTACGTATGTAGATATTCTATTTTGAGATTTTGTATACTTTCGTTCTATTTTATAAGAATATATGTATAGGTATTCGATTTTATAATAAACACTATGGTTTTGACAAATTCCGAGTTGTTTTCATTTTCAAAATAATTTTTTTTAAGTAACTCCAGTAATCCGGATACCTCGATAGTCCGGACATATGCCGGAACGATATCTGCCCGGACTATCGAAGTTGTACTGTAGTTTGGACGAATTATTTAGTAGTTGAGCGGGTTTTTAGGATTTTGTTGTAAATTTTAGATGTGGATGTAGAAATTTATTTTTTTCATATAACGAAATTTCAGTGTTGTGTACCCAACATTTAAGTTGAAATTTAAAATCTGTGCACAGAAGTTAACCACCCTTCGGAAATTTAATAATAATTTTCGGTGTCTTAGTTTAGGAGTAGTTTTAGTGTAGTGTTAAACATTCGAAAGATGCAGCTTTTGTTGACTATGCAAATGATTTGTTTAAACATTTCATAAAGAACTGTATAAAATTGTACAATCCTGATTTCTGGTAAAGACAGTAGTGATAAATTACTATATTGTGCAATACCGCAAGTTGCAAGAAAACGTTATTAGATGTCATGATTAATCTAAATATTTTATTATTTTCATAGTTTATACATCGGAGAGCACACTGCATCAGCAATTACAAATATTAAAACCGAACTTAAATAAGTTCGTGCAAAGAGCTGCCCCTTATCCTTTCCGTCAGACCCAATCCTTGTGTGGGTTGATGCGTGCGATCGCCGCAAGATGTAGCCATATGCTGTAACTATCGTCTGTTTATTTACAGATATACAGGATTGGTGTACGAGTAAATTTTGGTGTATGTGCTCAAGCAAGCTTTAGTTTCGGATCATAGTATTCTTCTCATCTGTAGAAGAGTATCTTCAGTGAATAGGCATATGGTCCGTTTCTTTAAGAGTTTTGGATGATCCCTACTTAATTCAGAACCACCCCTCAAAAAGAACTGGGACCAAGGAAATCAAAAATATATGATTGCATGATTTGTATTGATAAATAGTCTTCAGAGTCATTTCTTCGTTTAATCAGGTTCTTCATTATTTCATCATGACGATGATGGGCTTACTTCAGTCTGACAGTGGATCAGTGAACTCTAGCGTTCCTCAGGGTTCGGTGCTGGGGCCTGTTTTGTTTTAATCTACATTGATGACTTGGCATATGTCGACATAAGTGGTAAATTCACCCTCTTTGCAGGCGATACTACAATTATGTGGCATAGTGATAATACCTACTCTTTGATGGATTTGGTATCGTCCGGTTTACTTAAGGTTAAGAAATGGTTCGACTCTAACTTACTTACTCTAAACGTCGATAAAACTCATATTCTGGGCTTTGAGTGTAATATGAGCGGAATGAAAATTGGTGATGGCTAGTTGCTCGACCTGTCAAGTGCAAAGTTTGTGGGTCTCAATATCGACAGCGATCTAAAATTTGGTCCCCATGTAGCTGAATTAAGCCTGACAATTTTATTACTATGCCTTTATGCCTTTAACTTAAGCTTTGTCAATAATATTTATTATGTCGGACAATAAAGCATATTTTGACTTTGACTTTCAAATGGTACTTGGATTACTTTCGCTAAGAAATACAAACTGGAATGTTCGTCTTGTAGTAATATTAGGCCAGATAAAATAACTATTGAGCAATGTTGCATGTTACTCGAATTGAAAGAAGCATGTGTCGATATTATCTGTCAAGTGAACATGTGTCACAAAAAAATCAAACAGGCATTCGATACACTGAAGTATATTGGCTTGCCAAAAAAAAAGAAAAACGAAAGTAACCTTTTCAGGTTCTTATTATATATTATTAGAGGCGATTGACTTTCCTTTGGATCTACTAATCTTCAAGTAAACTTGGATCGAGACCTTCAAAAGATACTGGCAATATTTTACTGATAGTGGAAAACACCCTCCTGTTATTGATGTATAATGGTATTTTTTGTTCGTTGATGAGTTATGACCTTCTGCACTTGAGTGATGAACATAATATAATTGTATTACAAAGTTTAGTATTGTGCTTGTCAATTACTCGAATAAATCATTGGTGTCAAATCGAATTTGGATTGTAATCTGTCTAAAATTTAATGCAATCTTCAATTCAAACTGCTTTATATCCTCTAGCAGCTGTTACGCCATTAACATAAATACAAGCCGGTTTTGCCTCGTTACTAAAGCTACAGCTAAGCGCGGCATTCAATAAGGGTTTTTGAGCCAACGCAATTTTCAGCGCTTAACGTTTTGTTCTCGCCACGTACGTCAAATTTAACTGCTAACTGCAAAAGTTAAGCGCTGATAATTGGTTTAAACACTCTACTGCCGCAGTGGCAAGATGTTTTTTTAATGGGTATAAATTCATAAAATAAATAAAAGATGGCAGGAGTTCAAAAGGGCTGCAACAGCTTTTTATAATAATCGAAGTATGTATTCAATTCATTGTTACTATCAGCGAGCGACCTTCCTATTGCAGTGTTCCTCAATGAATATAAACTCAAGAAATTCAGAGTGAATCCTTCCTTCGCACAAGCGCCGTTCGCAGAGCGCCCTTATGCCTATTTCCTGCAGTGCTTGAGCCGGATCATATAAAAGTCAGTTTGCCAGTCAATTTGACCAAAACGTCAACACTACAAATCTCACTGTGCTACCTTTTTGTGACAAAAAAAAGATGCTACAATCTGAAGTTTTAGCCTGTGTGTTTGACACGCGGGGTATTTCTTACAAGTCTTACATTTTGAGACACCCCTCATGTTTTCGTTGCCTTATAACTTATCAAATAGGTAAAAAATATATTTTTTTCACGTTGGGTTCTTTAGTGACTTACTCAGAAATTGCGTACGTTCGTAATATTCGACAAATTGCATTTTTTAATAACCAAGTCACCACATATGATGAGATCACGACATGATTCAGTTCAGGTTAAGTATAGTGGAGTCGGTAAGTCGGAAAAAAACTGCACATAAGGCAAAATCCGTCCAAACATACTCCGCCCCCCTCTCCCGTTTTCGAAGGTGCTGAACACTAATATTGAGGTTAAAATTTTTTTTATTCACTACCACTATCAAAAACGCCCCTTTTCCGTGGTTTCCAGAGAAATTGGTTTTAATATAACCAAGGGTGATTAAAGAGAGAAGAGTTATGACAGGGAAAGCATCGTAACAACCATTAGGAGCCGATTTTACCTTACTGGAGGGTGGAAATTGATATCACCTATATTCTATATTCATAATTTTTGGGCAAAGCATGCTTGGAGGAAAGCATGCTTGGAGGAAAGCATGCTTGGACGAAAGTGGCTCCAAAGTCAATAGTAAAGGAAAGGGTGATGACATTGTGACAACCCTCGGGGTTTTATTTTACGGTGGAAGAGGGTGCAAAATGGAGTTGTTTCATAACTTTAGACGAACCATGCCTCCTGGTCCATCTTTGATGGTAGGTCATCACATAAAAACCTGAACTAACAAGAATTTTTAAAAAAATTAAAAAACGTAAATATTAATCTTAAAACTAATATAAATGTAAAGTGGTAGTTAATATGTATTTTAACAAGCTAGAGACGAACTGAATCTTACATTAAAAATATATAGGGTGACCTAACAAAGAAAATGCAAAAATCAAGAACTACTGAGCGTAGAAACAATCTGAGTAAACCACTGGTTCTACGTGAAAAAAAAAAACGAGCTATTTTTAATAAATTACCCCGAGGTACGAGAAATATCCATAATTTAGAATTTCCAAAAACATTCCGTATCTTAACACTTTCGCCACGATTTTATTTTTATATACAGGGTGTTTTATTATTATTGCGAAAGAATTTAGGATGTTTCCCTGTTTAAAATATGAAAAAAAACTTCCTATGTCCGGAAATACATCGTTTCGGAGATACAGGGTGTTACAATTTTTAAGCGGAACAAAAAATTTGTACGCCACTGCCGTTTTCTCTTTTGATAACACTGTTATGTAGGTAGTTCAATAGCTAAGGTGAAATATCTCTAGATAATATTTAGATTCCGGCTTCGTTTAAGAGATAAATGCAATTTATCGAACTCTGATATGGGCATAGCATGGAAAATAATAGGCCATTTATTTTTTTATTATTCTTTTTCTCGAGAACGGTTGCTGATAGCGACTTCTAACAAGTATGCTTTTTTACGTAAAAATGATAGAGAAAGATATGGTTTGCTTAAAAACTTAATACAAGTACGTATAAGAAAGCTATGAATCCTTAAAAGTAAAAAATACATGTAGGTGGCGCCCTCTACAAGTGGGAGCCATACTAACATCAAATTCGAATTTCACGTTTCAAAAAACCCCTAGATACCAATTTTAATTCAAATATCGACATTATTTTAAAAATTTTTTAGAAAAAACAAAAATTAAAATAAAACTTTAACACCCTCTCCAAAACGAAGCATTTCCAGACATAGGTTTATAGAGACTTTTTTCATATTTTTAAGCTCGGAAACTCATCCCAAAATCTTCGCAAAATTAATGAAACATCCTGTATACAGAACTATTGAATTGTCCACTATTGGTATCTTATAAACAGTAACTCCTACGAAGTTGATTAAATTAGAGAAAATGTGCCATTTTTAAAGCTTTTTTAAGATCCACTAACTGCGTTGCCTAATTCTTTTTCATTCCTAAGATATAGGCGATTTGTTAAAAACGTCTAAAAAGGTTTCAATTTTAGAAAAACGTTCTTAAAACAAAAACTTTGTGGTTCTTTCTTCTCTATAAAATGACCTTATCAACCGAGTTATCATGACCCACTTAATTTTATTAAATACGGACCTGGATTTTTTAATTTTATTTTTCAAAGCACATTTTACCCCAAATACAATGATGTATCGCTAATATACAGTATAACTTCGATAGTCCGGAGACTCGCTAGCCCGGACAATCCAGTAATCCGGACACTCTTGTTATTCGGGCATTTTGAGGATTTGGCCTCTGTAATCCGGGCACGAAATATTATATACCTACTTAAAACGATGCAGAACAAGAATTTTCCTGTCTGAACAGGCAGAAATTACTTACTTTAACTTTTGCGAGTACCGCGAGCGGCGTCTATCATTCTGCATTTGGTTTTTAAGTGAGTTAGACGCACATAATGGCTCCAAGCAAAACAGTACATAAAACACTTACACTAGCAGAAAAATCTAAAATATTACATTGCCTTGATGAGGGGAAAAGTACACGTCAAATTGCAAAGAAGTTTCTTGTTCCAAAATCTACAGTTTTTGATATAAAGAAGAACAAGCACAAAATTAGGACTTTTATATCAAAATCATTTCAGGAGACAGGTAGGAATACCAATAAATATAAATACTATTTAACGAATTTACTTTGTTCGGTGTATCTTTGCAGGCAAGAGGAAAGTTATTAGAAAAGCAAAGCATCCTGAAGTTGAAGTCGCATTGCATAATTGGTAAAGCGGCAAATCCACGAGCAGTGCGCAGGTACCTATTTCATCAAAAATTTTACGAGCAAAAGCTAAAAACTTTTACGAACAAATAACAGGAAAAACGGATTTTTTAGCAAGTTCGGGGTGGCTAGATAAATTCAAGCTAAGGCACGGAGTTCGTTTCTTGAAAGTCTGCGGCGAAAAATTTTCTAGTGATGTTGCCGCTGTACATACAACCGTTTCAAGAAACATTTCGATCTGTTGTTGAAGATATGGAATTATGCAGCGAACAAGTGTATAATGCTGATGAGTCGGCAATTTTTTGGAGAACTCTACCTGATACCACTTGGGTTCATCAAGATGAAAAATCAGCACCAGGTCGAAAATATCAAAAGATCGTTTAACATTTATGCCATGTTGTAACGCGGCGGGATCCCATAAGTTACCACTGTTGATCTTGGGGAAAGCGGCAAATCCACGAGCATTAAAAAATGAGAGTTCACTACCAGTCGTATACACGGCGTCTACCAAAGGATGGATGACGAGACAACTATTTATGGAATGGTTCAAAAGATGTTCCATACCTGAAGTCAAAATTTTTTAACAACAGTAACAAGCCGCTTAAAGCTCTGTTACTAATAGACAACGCACCATCACATCCATCTGTGGAGGAAGTAAATGCCGATCCAAACTTCAGAATTATGTTTTTGCCACCGAACTGTACTGCAATTTTACAGCCAATGGATCAGAATCTAATCAAAATATAAAGGTGTCGTATAGGAAACGCCTTCTTAATCATATTATTTTACATGAGGGTGAAGAGATTATAACCATTTTGGAGCAGTTTAATTTAAAAGATGCAGTGAACAATCTTGATCAATCCTGGAGGACCATAACTTCGAAAAATATTTTAAAAAGTTGGACATTATTGTGGCCTGAAATTACGGAACGAGAAGAATCCGATGACGAAAATATTCCGCTCTCAGAGCTTCAAAAGAAACTACGTCCAATAAGTCGGGAAGATTTGAAAAAAATTACCGAATCTTTAAGGATCATTGATCCAGATCATAGTAACGAGTGATTTTTAATTATTTTGCTCAAGGGAGGCCATGCATTTTAAAAGCATCATGGCCGTACTGCGTAGATAAGATGACATGATTGTTTTATGACATTTACGTCTTATTTGAATTTGTGTATTTGTAAAGTTTAAAAATTGGAGAAATTTTGTAATTTTTGCAGTTATTTGAAGGTAGGTTACTATTGCTTTAACTAATATTTCTCCAGGGAGTCTTCTTTTGACTATTATAAAGTGCTATTTGCAGGATATAATTTAATTTTTTATTTTTTTTTTATTTTTCAGCGTATCAAGTTTTGGTGAAGCTTTGTTGCCGGATTGAAAGTTCTACAGTAAAAATGTTTAGTGAAGCACAAAAAATTTTTATTGTTAAAAGTTTTTTTAGAAATGGAAACAAAATAGGCGGTGTGTGGAATTACTCTATGCATGACTGCTTTGATGAATTTCGAACCGAGTTTCCTGATGTTACGGTGACCTTTCATAATTTTCGTACTGGGTCACAATACCTAATTGATAAATTTCGTCAGACTGGTTCGGTTCAACATAAAAAAGGGGCTGGAAGACCAACGAAACGATCGAATGAGGTTATTGAAGAAGCGCGACAAATTATGGAAAATAATCCTTCAACTTCTATTAGGCATTTATCTCAACAAATTAAGCAAACGGATTTATGCTACAGTACATGTCAAACACTGTTGAAAAAGGATCTGCATCTATACCCTTATCGTGTTACGGCTATTCATGAACTCCTTCCCAATGACGTTCCCCAAAGACTTAATTTTTGTGAATGGTTTTTAAACAATTTTCAAGAAGAAAATAGTGGTGCTTTTGAAAAAACATTTTTTACCGATGAGGCTTATTTTTATTTATCAGGCTATGTTAATTCACAAAATATGCGAATGTGGAATACGCAAAATCCGCATGTTTTTGTAGAAAGACCTCTTCATCCTCAAAAAGTTGGTGTGTGGGCAGCAATTAGTTCTAGAAGAATAGTAGGCCCAATTTACTTTGATGGCACAATTACAGCTGAGAGATATCGGATCGAAATTCTGACAACATTTATTAATGAGCTTCACGATGATGAATTGCGGGAAGGTTACTTCCAACAAGATGGCGCTACACCTCATGTAACCAGAGAAAATTTAAATTTTTTAAGTGAATTTTTTGAAAACAGAGTTATAAGCCGAAATACGCAACAAATATGGCCACCTCGTTCCTGCGATTTAACGCCCTGCGATTTCTTCTTGTGGCCTTTTATAAAAAACTCCATTTATCGAACACCAATTGAGGATATAAATGATCTTAAACGAAGGATTTCAGAAAAAATTGCCGAAATTAATAATTCTCCAAACGTATTGGTTAATGTGTCTCTGAGGGTAAGAAGAAACATCAGAAGGTGTCTAGAAGTAGGAGGCGGCCGTATAAAGTAGGCTTTCAAAGTAAGATAGCTCAGGATTTTATATTACATACCGTCAAAAAACATTATTTTAGGTTTTCAACGTGACAACGCTGCTTTCTTGCAAATTCGCCCTATGATTTAATCTACGCGCTACTGCTACACTATGTATACTGGGTCACAGCCGCCCTTGAGCAAAATAATTAATAATCACTCGTTATAACAGCGAGGACATTACGAAATGGGCTGTGGGAGAAAAAGAGTATGTCATTGATTTAACTGAAGAAGAGCTTATCCAAGATGCATTAGGGAGCAATATTGAAAATGTAGAGGACCTTCTGAATCAGAGGATGATGTAAATATAGAGAGAGTGAAACATGTCTCTTTGTCCGGAGTGATATTTCTTGTCAACGAGAGGAGACACTCGAGCCTAACGACTTTGATGTAATGTGGTTTAAAATATCAACGCAGAGAATTACTAAATTTATCTGCGGCCTTTACCGGCCGCCAAGCGATTCCCATTATAGAGACTTGTTCTCCTCTCTTGCTAATACTATCGACTTTTTGCAAACCCACCATCCCAATTCCGAAGTTGTCATCCTTGGCGATTTCAACGTTCATAATGTCAACTGGCTCAAATACTCAAACATGACCGACGAACAAGGTCGTGAAGCCGAATTCTTTGCCATCAGCTCCGGCCTCGCCCAGCTTGTGGGTGAAACAACTCGGATTCCAGACAGAGATGGTGATTTTGCTAGTTTGTTGGATCTTTTCTTAACTTCAAACCCTGACTTGTACACTGTCACCGTGAAACCGCCGCTAGGAACATCTGACCACAACCTTATTTCGGCACTGTACACTGTACACACTACCAATTAGTTTAGAAGAGCCTCCTAAACCACGCAAAGTATGGCATGATACATCAGCTAAGTGGTATGACCTAAGGGACCATTTTCGAACGTTTCCTTGGCGGGACGTTTGTTTTACCTCTAATGATCCATCCATCTGTGCAACAGAAATATCGGAGGTTATCCTTACTGGCACGGAAGCATTCATCCCTTTCTCAAAAAAGTGCCCTTCTAACGGCAAGCCTTGGTTTACCAAAAATTGCGAACGAGCTGTTAAATCAAAAAATTATTTCTACCGACAATGGCGTAAAAATCCTACCGCCGAAAATCGTACCATCTTTGTTGACGCTCGAAACCAATGCAAGCAAACGATAAACCAAAGCAAAGAAGCACACAACCAGAGGATCAAAGACAGACTTCTTGAATGTCCTAACGGCTCAAGATCATTTTGGTCGGTAGCTAAGGCCGTCAGTTAGAACTTTACCAAGTCAACCATTCCACCTCTAACACGTTCTGATGGCACCATTGCGACCAAAGCACAGGAAAAAGCAAACCTACTGGCGGAACTATTCTCTTCACATTCAACGGTAAATTTTCAGGGAAGTACTCCACCGAACATTTCCCCTGTAGAATCGAGAATGCCTGAGATTGTTTTTCGCCAGCGCCATCTTAAACGAATCTTGAGGAGTCTTGACACTAAAAAGGCTTCTGGTCCTGACAATATTCCAGTCATTGTAATTAAGACATGCGCTGACGTACTGACACCGGTATTTTGTAGGCTTTTTAACTTATCCTACAAAAAAGGAATCTTCCCTTCTTGCCGGAAAACTGCGCGAGTCCAGCCCATACCCAAAAAAGGCAAGACCTTGCCAAACAACTATCGTCCAGTCGCATTGCTTTCGGTTATATCAAAAGTTATAAGGCTATCAACGAAAAATTATTAAAATACCTGGAAGGCTTCAACATTATTAGTGACCGCCAGTATGGATTCCGTAAGTCTAGATCAACAGGAGTCCTTCTCGCTTATGTTACTCATATTTGGAACAACGCAATAGAACATCATGGGGAGTCCCGGGCGGTAGCACTGGACATTTCCAAGGCTTTTGACCGAGTATGGCATGAGGGGCTCCTAACTAAAGTGAGAGCATACGGAATGCCGGTTCAATTTTGTTCATGGCTGTCGAGCTTTCTTAAAGACCGTTCTCTGCGAGTGGCGATGGACGGATTTCTTTCAGACACATTTAACATCAACGCCGGAGTCCCTCAGGGTTCTATATTGTCGCCCACCCTTTTCTTACTATACATTAACGATCTTTTGGAAAAAACTAAAAATCCTATATATAGCTTCGCTGATGACAGCACACTTGTTTCATCTTTTACTTTGGATGCTCGGACATCGGCTGCTAATGCACATCTCTATAGGCAGCAAGAGGTCTCACATCTCAACAAAACCTGGAAGAAATTCTGTCTTGGGGTGACAGTAACCAAGTAGAATTTAACGCTAAAAAGACCCAGGCGGCAGTTTTTTCTAAAAAAGTTAATGTTGAAGAACCGGATATAGTTATGGCGGGACACTCCATTCCCTCGGCTTCATCAATTCAATTATTGGGCGTTAATTTGGAGTCATATGTCTTGGCATAGCCACGTTACGGCCATTGCTAAGGCAGCCTCGCAGAAGCTTGGAGTGCTTTTCCGAACAAAGAACCTCTATACACCCCAACAACTTTTGATGCTCTATAAAGCCCAAATTCGACCATCCCTTGAGTACTGTTCGCATATTTGGGGCTCTGCTCCTAAACATACCCTGAGATTGCTAGATTTCATTCAAAGAAGAGCTATTCGCTTGATCGGTGACCATAGTTTGACAAACAACCTGGAAAGCCTTGAACATCGAAGGCAGGTGTTCAACTGAGGTTGCTTGATACCACCCAGAGCGGTGCATGGTAGAAATACACGACAAGCCACTGCAGCCCACCAGTAGGTGGTTCAGCTTAGTGTCCCTGGAACGACACTGTTTCAAAATTCTTTCATCTGGAGAACGTCATCACTCTGGAACGACCTCCCTGAGATCGTGTTCCCCAACGAGTACAATCTTCAAAGATTCAAGACCAACGTTTCCTGCGCACACGCACCGCTTCCAGAGCGCCATAAAGGATTCATCCTGCAGTGCTGTGCCTTATCATAAAAAAAAAAAATCACACGCTGTCAACACGTTCTCATTAACTATCAGGTGGGCTGAAGAGAACAGTCTTCCCATGGAAGATATATTGCTCCTGAAAAGGCTCAAGGAAAAAGAAACTGATGTAGTTACATCAAAAGTGATTCAAACTAAATTAGAGAACTATTTTTTAAAAAAGTAGATTTTTCCGCAGATTAATTACACACGTTATGTATATGTGTTATGTGCATATTATGTTAGGTACATACATGTGTATGTACGTATGTAGATATTCTTTTTAAAGATTTTGTATACTTTCGTTCTATTTTATAAGAATATGTAAGTATTCGATTTTATAATAAACACTACGGTTTTGACAAATTCTGAGTTGCTTTCATTTTCAAAATAATTTTTTTTAAATAACTCCAGTAATCCGGACACCTCGATAGTCCGGACATATGCCGGAACGATATCTGCCCGGACTATCGAAGTTGTACTGTAGTTACATTTCGGCACAAATTATACATAATCAGAAAAATTTGGAAAATATTCTCACTACCTACGCCTATGGATTTTGCAAATATTATTTCCATTTGATTAAGATGAAATTGAATCAAAATAGAAACAAATAAAACTATCTTATGCAATTTAAAATGCTGTTTACCAAACTTTACCCAAATACCTACAACTGAATTAAACTTAGGCACACATTTCAGCAGTGGCGGCTCGCCAGGGGCGGCAGGGTCGGCAGTGCCGACCCAACAAAATAGGAGAATAGAACAGTAATAAATCTGAAATCTCTCATTAATTTTAACGATTTTTTAAAGCGAATGTTCTTTTAAATTTAACAGAAACAGTTTGCTTCTATTATTTATTATTATTTGTAAACGTATTTACGCTTGCACCGGTCGGTCATCTCCATATTAGACCATAAAAACGGCCGAAAGTCATATTAGTAGGCCTCAGGCCCCAGTTTATTTATTGCGCCTAGCCGATTGAAAAAGCTAGTTTAATAGGCAACCAAACATATAATGAAACTCTCTCTCTCTATATATATATATAATATCGTCGGTCCCATGCCAAAACCATGAATGTGCAAAATTGACCGATTTCACCTAAGTGCACCGTAAGTCTTAAAAGGACCAACATTAGCCATGCCAAACTCACGAATGTGTTTACGCGCCATAGTTGGCCCGATGTCAAGTCGAGTATTCACGAATGGTCAGTTCTCTGCCGGATGTCGCCACGGACACTGCACGAATGTGACAATTACGCGTCTTTGGCGTTGCGAACAATTATTCAAAATATCTGAATGTGCCACTTTCGTGTGTTTGGCGTTGTAAACAATTATTTAATTTATCTGAATGTACCACTTTCGTGTGTTTGGTGTTGCGACCAATTATTTAGATACATGTGAATTTGTCACTTTCGTGAATATCTATTTCGATGAACTTTACACATAATTGTCAATGTAACACTTTCGTGTTTTTCACGTTGCAAAAAACTAGGTAAATACAAGTGAATGTGTTGTGAAAACTCAAGCAGGACTTTCGCATTTAATTTTACAAACGTTAGCTTTTAAAAATCATGAGTGCCAGGACAAAAAGGATATTGCAAATGGCTAACAAATCAAGGATTATTTTAGAGGACAATAATTTAGATGAAAATAATCAGGTAAAAATAATTCAAAGAATCCGTCCATGGTTCCCAAAGAGACCTGAATTCAATTACAGTGAAAACAAACATCTAAGTCACGACCTCAAAATATATTGTTCTAGTTGGTAACGCGTTTCGCCTTATAAACTGGCATCATCAGACGTATACCATATTTTGAGGCCGTGACTTAGATGTTTGTTTTCACTGTAATAATAATAATAATATTGTTTTTATTTCAAATACCCAGGTCGAAACACGAAATACTACTATGGCCGAAGGTGACATTCATGAATCTGTCCCAAATATACTGGGTAAGCTATTTTTTTAATTAGAAACCTAAAAAGAATAATTTTAATTCTTTTTTTTTTCAAGATAAAATCGACTGTACCAGTGCCAATAATCAATATAATGAAAAAACAATATTATCCGAATCTGAATTAGAATGCGTCTATGAAAAAAACGCAGTACCAGAAAACAATGTTTCTCAGTTATCTTCGAAAATTGGATCATCATCAGGTAGGTATACTACATAGCTAAAATTACTATTGAAGTGACACCTTCTGTTTTATTTCAATTTTTTGTAGAAATTATGTACAATAACACTGCCATTGAACAATTTGACGAAAATATTCCATTTACTCTTGGAATAGAGCAATGTACTTCCGATACGACTTGTTATGAAGTCTCTCATAAGTTTTCAGCAAAATTAAGTTTGGGTAACTACTAGTTAAATTACTCAAAACCAATTTTAACTGTATTTTTTTTTTAGATAAAATCAACAATCAAAAAAGTATTAATGAAAGCATGCCCTCCACTTCCGGGATGAAACGAATTATTTCTAATACCTATAATAATAATATGACTGAATGCGAAATCGAATCTTCATCGGATAACTATGATCCAGAAAATGATTCTGATACTTCTAGCAGTTCATCAACCTGCTCATCATGTTCATCCAGTTCGAATTCAAGCACTGAATCGAATAAATCTAAATCTAAAAACGAAAACATTCAAGAAGATGAACCAAGTAAGTTGATTGAAATCAATATAAAATTTTGGAATAAAAATACACTTAATTATTTTAGGACACCCCATCAAGAGGAAGAAAAATATTGCTTTATGGAAGAAAAACGTTAGAAAATAAAAGAAACTTAAGGGCGAGTCATACGTTGGTGCGCAAAATATAGAGAAACCTGCACGCCCCCTGCTACCATCCCCTTGTTATGGAAAATCAAAACATAATTGTATTACATTTATGGAAGCAAACCGACGTGAAATTTATAATGCCTTTCGTGAATTGTCGACAATAGATGACCAAAGATTTTTTGTTATTAACCATATTGAACAAAAACTGAAGAATAGAGTAACAAGAAACCTAGAAAATTCTAGAAGAACCTATACTTATAACTACAGCTTGACAGTTGATGGACAAAAGAAAAATGTATGTCGGGAGTTTTTTATGGCTACCCTCAATATAACCGATTCGTTTATTCGCACATCATTGCAGAAACGCTCTTCCAATGGGGTGGTTGAGAAAGACATGCGTGGAAAACACAGACCTTTTAACAAGCTTAGCAATAATGATGAGCAGTTGATTAGGGAGCATATCCTCTCATTTCCCGCCGTTCAGTCGCATTACTGCAGAAGCTCCTCACAAAAAAAGTACCTTGACCCCTCTTTAAATATTTCCATTATGTATGCAATGTACAAAGAAATGTGCCAGGAGAAAAAAATTATAAACTCAGTTTCTTTAGAAAAATATAGACAGATTTTTAGAGAATATAATTTAGGGTTCTTCCGGCCAAAAAAAGATCAATGTAAAAAATGTTTAGAGCAAAAGGAAATGACAGAAACTGAAAGAATAAAAGGAGAAGAAAAATTTCAACAACATTTAGAAAGAAAAGAATTAGCTCGCAAGTCCAGGGATGACGACAAAAGAATTGCAAAGGAAAATACGGAAGTTTTATCTTTTAACTTCGATTTACAAGCAGTTCTTACAACACCAAAAGGCCCAGTAGGTCAAATCTTTTATTTGAGAAAATTAGCCATCTACAATTTCACAGTTTACAACTTGGGCAACCAAGATGTTCTTTGTTATGTTTGGGAGGAAACTCAAGGAAAAAGAGGATCAGTTGAAATCTCTTCGTGCATTCACGATTACATTCTAGCACATCAAAATATTAAAGAGGTTCGAATGATGTCCGATGGGTGTGGTGGCCAACAAAAAAACTCCATTTTTGCTGCCATGTGCCTTCAAATTCTCTCCACTCACCCTACCCTAAATCAAATAGATCATAAATTTTTCGAAACTGGTCACACTGAAATGGAGTGTGACTCAATACATTCGAAAATAGAAGGAAAAGCGAAATACGTTCCGGTGTATTCTGCGGAAGGTTGGACACAAATTATTCGCAGTGCAAGAACTAGGCCACGACCTTTTGTAGTCAAAAACCTTACATACCAAGACTTTTTAGATTTCAAGGCATTCGGAACACAGTCTTTCAACATGAATCAAATTCCATGGCGCAAAGTTTGCTGGCTTCGCTATTTAAAGGATGAGTCAACAAAAATTTTCTTTAAAACAAGTTATGCAGATGAACATTTTAATGAAGTAAATTGTTCCAAAAAAGGCCGTCCAAGAAAAGTTACTTTAAACAAGCCCTACAATGATGAGTTCCCTATTTCCAATGCAAAATTTCAAGACTTGCAGAAAATGTGTAATGATCTTACAATACCTAAGATTTATCATAACTACTACAGATCTTTGAAGTGCAGCGAAAAAATCCGTGACTGTTTACCAGAGCCGAATGCGTCGGAAAGTGACTCAGAAGACAGTGATTAGTTTTTTTTTTTTAAATTAAAACTGAATGTATTTTTTAAAACTTTTAATTAGCTAAGTATTAACGTTTAATTTCCTTGTTTTTTTTTATTAAACGAGTTCGCAAAAACTTAATGGCTCTCAGTTTTCTATTCAGCGAAACTGAATTTGTTTAAAATGTTTCAACGGCAAAAGCACGAATGTGCTTTTTTCCAAAAAAAACCTGAATATTATCAAAAATTTTGTTAGACAACTTAAATTGGTCAATACAACTTCTACTTATTGCAAAAAATATTTAAAATCGCACAAAAACCTTATTTTTCCCAATCATTACAAACTTTAAATGCAATTATCTCAAAACTATAGTTTTGCACATTCATGGTATTGGCATGGGACCGACGATATGCGAATATCCTTATTTAGCAACGCACCGGCAGATTGGAATCTGCCTTATGTTGCCGATATGACCACTATTTTATTATATTTGAAGAATAATGACAAATATTAAATTTTAATTAAAATGTAATACCTCCATATTTAGGTAATGCGCAGTGTATGGTAGGCATTACTTAATTATTTGTTGTAAAATGGTCAATGGTTTTAATTTTTAATGTTTTTTTTTTCAAATTATGTTTTCAAAGATCAACGTAAATGAACCAGGCGATACTGGCAACCGCGGAGATTCTCGACCGACAGTGTAAAGTACCGGACCGGAGTTAGATTATCCCTGGTTTTACTTAGTGCTTGTGACAATTTCCATTATTTTTCTGGCCTAAGTACCTAAGTAGTTTAGTTTTTTTGTCTTGTGTACTTGTGTTGTGACGTTGATTGTGCAATTTACATTTAAGGGTTATTTTTTGTGGTGTTTTGCCGGCTCCAGGATTTAAAAAGGGGTAAAATATTAGGCGTAAGTAGCGAAAGTAAAAAAAATGGAGGGAAACGCTTCCAATCCAGCTCAAATTGTAAGTATTACTAAGAGTAATGATATTGTTAATGACCTTTTATTTCAAAATTTTGCATCGCTACCGCATGATGAAAAAATGATTATAAAAAACAATGACCGTCCTATGCCAAAAATGGCTTCATTAATTACTGCAGCTAGCGGCAAAGGTTCAAATAGATTATTTAATATAAACTGGTATCAAAAATATCAATGGCTTACTGGTAGCCAAGCGAAAAATAAACTTTTTTGTTGGGCATGCTTACTTTTTTCTAACAACCCTGAACAAAATCAAAATCCTTGGAGTAGATGCGGGTATAACAACTTGAAAGATTTATTTAGAGCACTTCAAAAACACGATGTATCAAAAGAGCTTACGTACAGCCAATTAAAATTAGATTTATTTGGTAAACAAAATATTTACACCGCTCTAAATACTGCTGAACGCGAAAATATTAAAAACCATAATGAAGCTGTAAAAAAAAATCACGCTCTCTTGCGACGATTAATTGATATAACTACATATTTATCTTGGAACTCAGGAGTTACCATTCAGGGGCCACGATGAGACGGTAGATAGTTTAAGTCAGGGAAATTATAAGGAACTTGTAAATTTATTAAAAGCTTACGATCTAGAATTTCAGGAGTTGTTGTCAAATTCTAAGATATTTAGCGGAGTTTCAAAAACCATTCAAAATGAAATAATTCAAAGCATAAGCCATGTTTTAAATAATACAATTGAAAATGAGCTTTAAACAAGCATGCTGTTTTTCTTTTATTATTTTATTTTCTGAGGGGCACAGCAAATCATTGCGTTTTTTATTAAAATTTTTCCGAGAATTTTGCCGACCCTGTTGAATAGCTCACGAGCCGCCACTGCATTTCAGAAACCCAATCGTGAATAAAAAAATAGCTACATATTTTACTTAGTAATATCAAGGGCTTTATTGGATGGGTTTAAAGTGAAAAGGACACTAGATTTCTTTAACTACCCCAACATCGAGCACGGCCTTGGTAATATCATTTTATTAAATACTCAAGATGGCCTCTTTGAGGTTATGGAAACTCAGCCGAATTAACGTTACTTATTTTTTATATCAAGTTGTCACGAGTAAAAAAACAGCATCGACTGTATCAAACCCCAAGCTCAGCATTCAACTTAAACATTATTATTCATTTCTATTTAATGGGGTTGTTTAGCCATTTTCTTTATTACATTTTCTAAAAGATTTTGCAATTTTAGTGTGAACCGCAAAAAAAATTTAATTTTCTGACGCCTCCAAAGGCTTTAAAATAAATTAGGAACATCGACTCGCGGAAACCGCTGTCTGACTATCTCCTGTAGCAAGTCGGGTCGCGGTTACTTGCTGTTTACAACTAACAAGACAGGTGGCCATTTACATCGCCCTCTCTCCGTTGCTGGGCAACGGGGTTCACATCGACGAAAGAGAAAAAAATAATATTTAATACTCTTTTTCTTTTTTCTAAAATAGTGTTAAGAGAAACTATAGTCTAAAACTCGCATGGAATGGCATTTCCTAATTGTTAAGAGAATGTATTATTAAAAGTAGCAATAGTAAGCTTCTGCTTTAACTGAACAAAGAAACAGTAAGCGCATCCCCCTTGTATATGCACAGAAAGACCGTTGCATAAGTTCAAAGCGGACGAACTATGAGAGGTAATGACGTCATCGCCTCGCCAGCGTTTTATTTCATTTTGATCTCGTATATTTCGTATTATTTGAGGTTTGGCCAAATGACCCCATTCTGACAATGGTTAGATTTTCAGTTGAGGAGAAACGTGATATGTGCGATGTTTACATTCTAAATTTCAGAAATTCGTTTTTAAGCGGAGAGAAGCTATGCTATTTTATATTCCGAGAGAATTTAACCTTCAGGGAAAATATTTTTTATTTACGATTGAGTGTTTTAATTTTGTTCCTAATTTTATTTCAGTTTTACTTAGGTAAAGTGTAAAGTTTGGCAACAGCATTTTAAATCGAATAAGATATTTTTACTTGTTTCTATTTTGATTTAATTCCATCTAAATCAAATGAAAATAATATTTGCAAAAACCATAGGCGTACTGAGAATATTTTCAACATTTTTCTGATTATGTATAATTTGTGCCGAATTTTAAGTATATTGGATTTAGCGATACATCATTGTATTTGGGGTAAAATGTGCTTTGAGAAATAAAATTTAAAAATCAAGGTCTGTATTTAAAAAAATGAAGTGGACCACGATATTCAGTTATAACAATTGATATAAAAAAGTGATAACGCTATTGTAAAGAGAAGAAAAAACTACAAAGTTTTTATTTTAAGAACGTTTCTCTAAGATTGAAACCTTTTGAGTTATTAAAGGAATTCATTTTAGAAGTTTTTAACAAATCGCCCTGTATCTCAGGAATCAAAAATAATTAGGCAACGCCGTTAGTGGATCTTAAAAAAGCTTTAATAATGGCACATTTTCTCTAATTTAATCAACTTCGTAGAAGTTACCGTTTACAGATCTAATTGCATCCAAAAAAATAAAGTAACTTAAAACTAAATAAGTCGTAATTTTGGGACCATGGTATACTGAGACACAATGCCCCATTAGTAGCGAAAGGGTTAAAAACAATGAGGGCTAAAACAAATCTTATTGCAGCATATTTTGTTTCAGAGAGACAAAGTACCTTTCACAATAAATCGAAATCGGAATCGAAAATGGACGCCCTGGATAATAAGCTAACTAGGGGAAAGTCGCGTATTATCGGCTCGCGGGTTGTACCGGACAGCAACATGTATGTACTCAAGATCCATTGCGAATCACATACCCCAAGTATAGATTGAAATGTGCGTAGTTTAGGACATGTAAGAATTTCCTGAATTACGATAATATGCTGAGGATTATAGAATACTAAAACGGTGCCATGAGGAATCATATTGCCTCAAAAAATTATTGGCTAGGCATTGCGATGTAACTCGGGTCCCTCGGTATCCCTGTAATGATAATTTCATAAACAAAATGCTCAAATTCAGTAATAAAAGTATGCGTGGCTGGTGAGATAAAGCTCACAATAAAGCTGCAACCCAAGACGTATTAAATAATACCCTTTTAACTACAGTTGTAGGAGAAATATATGGTGTTTGGTGTTCCCAAAAGTTCCCTTGGAGATAGGAGTTACAACAAAGATGGACGAGTAATCAAAGTAGCTCTAGAGTTAGGAATATTTCGGTTAATATTTTCAGAAGAGTATGAGGAACAACTTGTTGCACAAGATAAAGATTTAGACTGCCGATTCATTTTACTAAACAAAAAATTGAAACTTCCAGGCCGTTTTACTAAAAACAAACGATTGACAGGGAAAGTTTTTATTAAATGACTTAGAACAGCCGAGTCCACAAGCATGCAGGTATGCGTAGGGTTTAATCGACCTCAAGTTGGTCGTTTTTTACTAAATTAAAAGATTTAATGGAATGATATTTCTTAAATCCTTTTAAAATTTACAATGCAGGCAAGACTGGAGGTTCAACTCTCCACCAAAACCAAGAAATGCATTAGCTAGAATCACTGATTACGAAATTGCTGAACGTGTGATCCACGTAGTATTTAGTATATTTCCCTACAATCCCCAATTTTTACGGATTCTGATTTTATTGGTTCAGAGAGGGTTCCGGCCATTTATCAACAGGAACAGACTGAATTTAAGTTGCTAAATGATCAACAAACTGACTGTTCAAACCAACTTGCCAAAGTATCCCGAACCTCTGAGAAATGACATGATAACACCACAAAAAATCTCACTCCCCAGGCATTGGGAAAAAAGTTGACGAACAGCAAAATGCGAAATAATTTCGGCTAGACGCCTGAAGTAAAAGCAAATCGTCGGTGACCTGGCAATACCTCCTATCTGCCATTTTTAGCGAAAATGAGTTAATGATGGATTTGAAATCGACGTATATTTAAGCATAGTCCTGCAAAATATCCTAACGTTAAAAAAATCGTAAGTATTATTAAACGCGAGTTGTAATTTCTCCCACCTAAATGATTATGAAAAATATTGATGCAACAAGTCCTATCTCGTCAGTTAGCATGGTGCCGCTCTATGAGACATAACCTTCGTTAATCACTGTTCCCTTTTGTATCGGAAAAAGTATACTTTTTGGTAAGTTTTTGCGATTCTTTAAGTTACATTATATTTATAAGACATATATACGCAGTACTAAATACGTTAAAAATAAATTAAAATGACAATAGAATAGTAAAATACCCTAATTTAATTTTTTCTTTTAGATAGGAGAAATTGCATTTAATTTTGCAAAGTAAAAATACAGTTAGGAGATATTATTGTGTGGGTTTACCTGCTCCTTGCCCCATACTCGAAAGAACTTTTAAGGTAAAAAGTATATTATTTTCTTTTAGATACCACTATTTTGTTAAACTATTAAAAAAATTATAAATGAACCTAAAGTAATTTGAAAAAAAATAGTAGACTATAGCCTGAACTCTATTTTTGCCCAAATTATTTTATAATAATATTAAACAATAAAAAAAACAGTCGTTTGTTTTCAGATTTTAGTTAACATGGCGTCCAACAGAACTTTACGAATGCTCTCCATGGTTTCACCACAAGAAAATAAAGTAAATGTAGAAAAAAACACTGCAAATAGAAAAGACGAAGAGAATGAAACCCAGATAATTAAAAATTGTCACGAGGAAAGTGATATTTTAGATTTAGAGAATGTACCGATTGTATATTTGTTTGACGACGTTATGGCGGAAACTAATGTCAATATTTCATCCATAAACTTAATAGAAGAATTAAATACCCTTGAGTCCTTATCTCAAATCAACAATGACGACTGCGAAACCGAACACTCCTTACTAAATGATAATGTGATATTTATTAGTACAAGCAATGACGCTTGCGATGAAGGATTTCTTTTAAAGAATAATAATGAGTGTAATAGATTTGACTCAGTGAATATTTCTCCTCTAAATGATAGCATTATAACAAGCGAAAAAATGATTTTAAATACCAAACAAAATGAAGAACCAAAGCCCCTTGTTTCTTACGAATTGTCTAGTGAAAGTGAAGACGAAAATTATGAGCCTTCAGATGTCGGCCTTAATAGTTCTGGTGTTAGTAGCGAATTTGCAAAGGAAACAGTGCAAATTCAAGGAGATGATATATATAATGAAAATCAAACAGAAGGTGTGAAAAAACGAAAACGAAAACCTGATAAAAATGATTGGGCGAGAAATAAAAATAAAACGCTTAGAATGAAGGGTAAAGCGTATTTGGGATTTACTAACAAAAGTGGTGAAAAAATTAAGCAAAATTGTCCGAGAGGGGCAAGAAGTTTAAAAAATACGTGTACTTCAAAGAAATGTAGAAACTCTAAAGTAAGGTATTGTCACGAATTTACTCGAGAATGTAGAGAACAGATATTTAAAATGTTTTGGGACATGACTTGGGACCAAAGAAAAGTGTTTATAGCATCCCATGTATTTAAAACACCAACTTTTAAAAAGACCAAGGAACACTCAAGACGAATTGGCACTTATACTTATCACCTGAATGATGGAAATGAAAACTTGCAAGTGTGTCGTTCCATGTTCATCAATACATTAGATATCGGTTACAAAACAATTCAGCACTGGATAGACAATAGTTCATACGGTATGGCTGTAGACTCTTCAGCGCGCATTTCGACCAAAGAAATTGTAAAGAAAAGATACGCTGAGAACTACAAATATTTAGATGACTTTTTTGCAAGTCTTCCAAAACTTCCTTCACACTACTGTCGTCGTGATACTACTAAGTTGTATTTGGAGTACACTTTTCAAAATATGAACCAATTGTACGGACTTTATGTAAATGGATTTTGTAAGGATAGTAACTTAACTCCAATAGGCCGCAACGTTTTCTCAAAAACATTTAAAGAGAAGAACTTGTCACTATATACTCCCAAAAAAGATCAGTGTAATGTATGTTTTTCTTTTAAATATGGAAATATTACAGAAGAAGTGTACAGAGCTCACATAAAAAGAAAAGATGATGCTAGGGAAGCTAAAATTAATGACAAATTGAAGGCAGAAAAAGGAGAACTCATAGTATTGACAATAGACTTGCAAGCTCCACCGAACATTACCCCTGTAGAATCGAGAATGCCCGAGATTGTCTTTCGCCACCGCCATGTTAAGCGAATCTTGGGGAGTCTCGACACTAAAAAGGCTTCTGGTCCTGACGATATTCCAGTCATTGTAATTAAGAAATGCGCTGACGAACTGACACCGGTATTTTGTAGGCTTTTTAACTTATCCTACAAAAAAGGAATATTTCCTTCTTGCTGGAAAACTGCGAGAGTCCAGCCCATACCCAAAAAAGGCAAGAAGACCTTGCCAAACAACTATCGTCCAGTCGCATTGCTCTCGGTTATATCAAAAGTTATGGAGAAGGCTATCAACGAAAAATTACTAAAATACCTGGAAGGCTTCAACATTATTAGTGACCGCCAGTATGGATTCCGTAAGTCTAGATCAACAGGAGACCTTCTCGCTTATGTTACTCATGTTTGGAACAACGCAATAGAACACCATGGGGAGTCCCGGGCGGTAGCACTGGACATTTCCAAGGCTTTTGACCGAGTATGGCATGAGGGGCTCCTAACTAAAGTGAGAGCATACGGAATGCCGGTTCAATTTTGTTCATGGCTGTCGAGCTTTCTTAAAGACCGTTCTCTGCGAGTGGCGATGGACGGATTTCTTTCAGACACATTTAACATCAACGCCGGAGTCCCTCAAGGTTCTATATTGTCGCCCACCCTTTTCTTACTATACATTAACGATCTTTTGGAAAAAACTAAAAATCCTATATATAGCTTCGCTGATGACAGCACACTTGTTTCAACTTTTACTTTGGATGCTCGGACATCGGCTGCTAATGCACATCTCTATAGGCAGCAAGAGGTCTCACATCTCAACAAAGACCTGGAAGAAATTTTGTCTTGGGGTGACAGTAACCAAGTAGAATTTAACGCTAAAAAGACCCAGGCGGCAGTTTTTTCTAAAAAAGTTAATGTTGAAGAACCGGATATAGTTATGGCGGGACACTCAATTCCCTTGACTTCATCAATTCATTTATTGGGCGTTAATCTGGATAGTCATATGTCTTGGCATGGCCACGTTGCGGCCATTGCTAAGGCAGCCTCGCAAAAGCTTGGAGTACTTTTCCGAACAAAGAACCTCTATACACCCCAACAACTTTTGATGCTCTATAAAGCCCAAATTCGACCATCACTGGAGTACTGTTCGCATATTTGGGGCTCTGCTCCTAAACATACCCTGAGATTGCTAGATTCCATTCAAAGAAGAGCCATTCGCTTGATCGGTGACCATAGTCTGACAAACAACCTGGAAAGCCTTGAACATCGAAGGCAGGTTGGCGACTTGAGTCTATTTTACAAATATTTTCATGGCAAGTGTTCAACTGAGGTTGCCCGCTTAATACCACCCAGAGCGGTGCATGGTAGAAGTACACGACGAGCCACTGCAGCCCACCAGTACGTGGTTCAGCTTAGTGTCCCTCGAACGACACTGTTTCAAAATTCTTTCATCTGGAGAACGTCATCACTCTGGAACGACCTCCCTGAGATCGTCTTCCCCAACGAGTATAGTCTCCAAAGATTCAAGACCAACGTGAATCGTTTCCTGCGCACACGCACCGCTCCTAGAGCGCCATAAAGGATTTATCCTGTAGTGCTGTGCCTTATCATAAAAAAAAAAAAAAAAAAGCTGTTAAGTTGTGTCCCTATCTTCCGGCCAACAAAATATATTTTAAAATCAAGCTATGTTGCCACAACTTCACCGTGTATGACTTAAAATCTCGGGATGTCATGTGTTATTGGTTTTCTGAAAATGACAATAATCTATTAAAGGCGTCTACATTCACTTCATGCATTATAAACTATTTAGAAGACAATTGCGTAACTCCATTAAAAACTCCTGTTGTCATGTATTCTGATGGTTGCGGTTACCAAAACCGCAATAATGTACTGGCCAATGCGTTGCTAAATTTTGCAATTGAACACAAACTTACAATCTTTCAGAAATTCCTCGAACCGGGCCATACTCAAATGGAGTGTGACTCGGTTCACAGTGTAATTGAAAGACAGCTGAAATTCAGAGAAATTCACTTGTCTAGTGATTATGTATCGGTGACAAAGGAGGCTCGAAAAACGCCGGCTCCATATGAAACTAAAATATTGGACTACTCATTTTTCAAGGATTACTCCTCGTCCCAGCATTTGAGGTACTCTTCAATAAGACCAGGAAGAAAACCTGCTGACCCAGTCATAAATAATATTAAATGTATTAGATATGATCCGAGTGGTGAAATAGAAGTTAAACTCGACTATAATGAAGACTACATTCAGCTTCCTTGCAGACCCAAAGTTATGTCCTAAGAGTTAAATTTTAAAAGCAATACCTCCCCTCTAAAATAAAAACAATCATAATACAAAAATTTCATAATGGGTGCCAAAACCCAGTAAACCTTCTTTATTTAATAGATAATTATTTAAAACAGAAACAATAAACCATATTTTTATACTTCCTGAAAGTTTTTTGTCTCTCCCTTAAAAAGTGGATTAACTCACTTAGAAGGTATTGCCAGGTCACCCGCGAAATACAAAAGACCACCGAAGGGAAAAGAAAAATTCGCAACGAAAAATGGTAACACATGAGAAAACCGAAAATGTTAAGAGAATAAAAAATCAGAATTGTTCAGTTTGTGACAGTTGTAAGATAAATTAACGCATGTCCGATACTACTCACCATTTAACAAAACTTAAGAATGTAACATCTTATTTTAGTTTTAAAAAGTGTTGGTGCTTGTTTGTCTCTAATATCTACGGGGTCCTTTTAAAATATAGATGAAATGTTTACATTGGTTAAGCACATTTTTGTTAACGTGCCCGGTAAAACTCGGCTTTCCCCTAGTTAAAAAAAAAGCAGTAAAACATTAAAATCAAAACACCAATAATTCCTTATATTTATTTTGGGGTAACACTAAATTGGGAAAAAATTAATAACACATTTTTATTTCCAGTACACAGGGTGACCATTTAGTGTGCCGGTAAACAGTATCTCGTTAACGGTAGACTTTAGCAAACAAACTTTCATACAAAAGTTGTATGGCTTAACGGCGTCTATCTTTTTAAATAATTTCAAATATTCAGGGTGTCTCAAAAATAACGGGTCGGACAAACATATTTTTTAAATGGAACACCATACTATCTTCTAATGATACTGAAGTCTTTAGAAGTCCTTTAATTAGACCTACAATTTTGTTTAACAGCAAATGCGACTTTGTCGAGCCATCATTTTTTTGGGGTTTGGCGAAAAACAATTTCACATAACAATCGTTGGATTTTCACTAACTTTACAAATTGTTTTACTACAGTTTGGGAAAGAAACATTTTCGTATGTAAAATCAGTAACTGTTATTAGAATTGGCGTAAGTGGCGCAGAGTATTCAACATTTTGGTCCAGACTTTATAAATCAAAGATAAAGTTTTCGTTATATTTATTAATTTAGTACATACAGGGTGTTCGGAAAATGCGTTAGGAAATTTTAAGGGGTGATTCTACATGCAAAAATAATGTTAGTAGATCGTTTGGCGAAATGTCGAAATCTCCATGGTTACCAAGGTACAGGGGTTTGAATTTGATTTTTTAATTTTAGTTTTTCGTCATACTACATATATTTTCGAACCGATCCATTTGATACTCGGCACACACACTAAACTCGAGCGACTATACAATTTGAGGATAAAAGTGCTTCTTTTCCATACCGCGAGAGGACACTTTACCTGAAACATAAATATTATTTTCGTCATAACTCTTTTCTTTTGATAGTTAAAGCAAAACCGAAGTTGCCGTCTTAATGGAAATTAGAAACATAAAAAATAAATTACTCTTGATCAAGGTCAATAATGTTGTGATTATTAAATCATGTAGGTAAGGTATATTCTAAATGGTAATGCTTTACCTTTAATCATATTCTATAGGTATCTAATTACCTTTAATTATAATATTTATTTATTTATTTATTTCAATACACTGTTTTACAGTTTCCCAGTTACAAAACAGGTACAAAACAATTTAATATTATAAACTTAATAACTAATGTATTTAACCTGAATTCTTAGATTACACAATATACATGTCAATAAAGTTAATAATAGGTAATATAGAAATAACCATCAACAAAAAAAGAAAAATGGCAGCAGAAGGCCTACACAGGGTGGCTGTAAAAATGATTCTTGATCGTACCCGGACTGCAGTTGAAAATATCATATGCTATGATGTTTTCATTGTACAAGCTACAGATTCTATTGAGAGGCGCATATTTAAATACATTTGTTCGAAAGTTAGGTAGGTAAAATGTGTCAGCATACCGCGAATTCAGGGATGGAATTCTAATGTTTAGTCTGTGCAGTAGCTCTTCACAGATTAGTCGATTATTTATTAACTTGTATAAAAACAACTGGCCGAAACATCTGCGCCTGCCAGACAGGTTGACGAGCAAAAACCTCTGCAACAGCCGATCGTGTGGAAGCCCCTAAAGGGGTAGAACCCATCCGATCTGAACCACAAAGCCTTCGTGAATCGTCTCTGAACGGATTCAATATTATCTATAATATGTGCTTTATAATAGGGAGACCAAACCACCGATGCGTATTCCAATTTAGATACAACAAAAAAGAAAAATAAAGTTTTTAACGGAACATCACTCTGATTTAGTAGTGCTAGTAAAAAATGAGTGTTGTTATTAATTTTGATGTATTCTGTCATGTATGTAAAATATAATTTTGATAGTAAATAGATTATTTTAAAAGGAAGATATTTATACTTCAGTAGTTTTACTGTAACGCTGGATAAATGCAGTTAATATAACAAATAAACCCCACCGTTTAGCCACTAATCGACATCAAAGTTTTCATCGCTCTAAACCAAATGCCCACGTATTTAAATGTAATCGCAAATCAAGTGGCCTGGTTTCAAATTACGCGAAATTTGACAACTAAGTAATTTATTTTCATCATCAATCATCATCAATCGACCAATCGCGTCCACTGCTGGACATGGGTCTCCCGTAGCTTCCTCCATCCTTGTCTATCCTGTGCTGCCTCCATCCAGTTGGTCTTTATCCTTTTGATGTCGTCTGTCCATCTGGTTGGTGGGCGGCCTCTACTTCTGTATGCGTCCTGGCGCGGTCTCCACTCGAGTATCTTTTTTGTCCAACGGTTGTCCGAAAGTCATGGCATGGCCGGCCCAGTTCCATTTTAAAGTTGTTATACTGGTAACCGCGTCTGTCACTCCGGACCTCTCCCTTAATGTTATATTTGAGATCCTGTCTCTCAGCGATATACCCAACATCGACCTCTCCATTTTCCTCTGCGCGATATTTATTCTGTTTGTAGTGTTCTTTGTGAGGGTAAGTGTTTTTGCCCCGTATGTAAGCACCGGCAACACGCACTGGTTGTATACTTTCCTTTTTAGGCACATTGGGATGTCTGATTTAAAGATATTGCGCAGCCTTCCAAAGGCCGCCCATGTCAGTCCTATTCTTCTCGCTATTTCACGAGTTTGGTTGTCTCTACCAATAGAGATTTCGTGGCCAAGGTATTTGTAAGAGCTCACTTGTTCTATGCTTATACCGTCTATCTTGATTGCCTCACTCATAACAAGATTTGTCATGTATTGGATTTTATTGGTGTTGATTTTGAGTCCAACAGAGTCTGATGCCTCCCTGAGCCTCTGTAGCATTTGCTTTGCTTCGTCCATACTATCTGCGATAATCAAGATGTCGTCGGCGAATCTCAGATGGCTTAGTTTTTCGCCATCTATGTTTATGCCCATGTCACCAAAATTGGCCTGCTTGAACATATATTCCAGGAGAGTTGTGAATAACCTTGGCGATATGACATCTCCCTGGCGTACACCTCGTGCAATATCAAAGTCCCGGGAATCATCCTGTAGCCTAACACAAGCTTTTGCTCACGTGTACCAAAGAGCAAAAGCTTGTGAGCAAAATTTATTTTATAGGTTTATTAATACATTTTTCAACAAGCAAAACTTAATAGGTACTACTTTGAAATCTAGAATCTATGTCAGTAATTAATAAAATACTTTAAAAAATTATAGAAAATTTTACTCTATTTTTAATAACATCGCATACATTTATTATTCTTTGACGCAAATCATTTATGTCAATTACCGGCGTCTCATACACCAAAGCCTTTAAATGGCCCCAGAAGAAGAAATCCATCCAGGATTGAGATCTGGGCAAGGTAAAGGCTCGTTTCGTCCGATACACCTATTAGGAAATGTTTCATTCAGGTATCTTCGTACTACTAAACTAAAATGGGGTGGAGCGACATCCTGAAGAAGCCACATGTTTTTGTTTAGTCTGGCTTGTATGTCAACATCTTCCAACAAAGGTGGTAGTACATTTTGAAGAAAATGTAAATAAACTTCTCCGTTTATAGGCCCGTCAAAGAAATGGGGACCCATTAGGTGATCTCCTGCGATTCCGGCCCACACGTTTAAAGAAAACCGGCGTTGATGTCAGCTTCCTACGATGCAGTGTGGGTTATCATAAGCCCATCGATGAGTATTATGAAAACTTATAATCCCATCTCGCGTGAATCCTGCTTCGTCAGTAAACAGTACTTGTACTCGTACCTGGATTTTCCTCTACTCTTTTAAGAATCCTTTCTTCCCTATCAACAGTTCTAACATGCCTTGGTCTGCCTCTATCACCCAAACTATTTTTAAATAAACCTACCTCGCCAAGCCGTCTGTAAATACTGATAAAAGTTCGGGCACATGGAGCATTTCTATCAGGATAAGCTGCGATATAAAGCCGTCTAGCCTCTTCCGCATTCCCATTTGCTTGCCCATAACAGAAATGGATATCACGGTACTCAACATTTGAATATTCTCGTTCCATTTTAACTTCGTCTTTTTATGACAAAAAACTCTACCTATTTAAACTTTACAGTAAAATAAATTATTTAGTTGTCAAATTTCGCATAATTTGAAATCAGGCCACTTGATTTGCCGCGATTACATTTAAATACGTGGGCATTTGGTTTAGAGCGATGAAAACTTTGATGTCGATTAGTGGCTAAACGGTGTGGTTTATTGACCTTGATTAAGAGTAACTTAATTTTTATGTTTTTAATTGCCATTAAAACGGCACCTTCGGTTTTGCTCTAACTATCAAAAGAAAAAAGTTATGACGAAAATAATATTTATGTTTCAGGTAAAGTGTCCTCTCGCGGTATTGAAAAGAAGCACTTTTATCTTCAAATTGTATAGTCGCTCGAGTTTAGTGTGTGTGCCGAGTATCAAATGGATCGATTCGAAAATATATGTAGTATGACGAAAAACTAAAATTAAAAAATCAAATTCAAACCCCTGTACCTTGGTAACCATGGAGATTTCGACATTTCGCCAAATGATCTACTAACATTATTTTTGCATGTAGAATCACCCCTTAAAATTTCCTAACGCATTTTCTGAACACCCTGTATACAGGGTATTCCTAAATATCTTGTGCATATGGAAGAAAGTAATTCTTTGGCTTATTTCATGACTAAAAACTCATATAAACATAGGTACGCAAACGCTTCGTTACCGATCTACAGGGTGGTAAAATTTCAAGACTTTTTTTAGTTTTTTCTTTATAGGTCCTGCAGTTTTTGAAATATTTAGCGGAAATTTGGAATGTAGGTTACGCTGTAAGACTTACATCATTGGGCATGCCAAATGGTTGTGAGAATCTATAGGGAGATATTTTTTTAGGGGTCATGTCATGTCCCTTTTTCTCCCCCTGAACCTTATTGCGGTGCGCCGCTGGTAGAGTAAAAAAGGAAATGTTTTTTTTTTGTTTAAAAGCTTTAAAAACTACAAGAGTCTAAAAAGTTTTTAAACAAAATTTCGTATTTTAGACTTCTTCTTTTCATTTTCATTTTTGTCGATATTTTTTGTGCAGCTAAATACTTCTCAGTGAGACCTTTCATTTGAGGTATAACAAAGGGGGTGCTGCCATTTGAAATTTTAAAGAGGGGGTGTGGGGCGCCCAGGGGGTGACGAACCCTCGACTAAAGTTATAACAAATAGCATTTATACCAAATCGCGTTGTTCTAACTTTTGTTGAATTCAAGATATTTGCATTGAAAGTTTTCAAATTGACACCCTGTATATTGACATATTGTTTTTTTAAAGATCTTTTAATTTGATACCAAATTGTGACACCTAATTTCAAAAAGTTTTTGAAGAAAACGGGATTTAAAAAAAAACGTATCTTAAAGAAACTTAATATTCATGATTTATTTTATAACACAAACAATATTTGCAAAACAATTAGGAACTTCGTAAATTAGTGCGTAATTAATATCTAAGTAAAAATACTTTTCCATAGGGAATTTAAGTTATTACCGGGTTCAAACCATCGGGAGTGAGATGAAATTTCTGACAGCGCTCGGTGTGAACCTGAACTGTTCTGAAACGGTCAAAAGTTTAAACAGTGTTTGGCCCGTCGGCAGGGACGGTAGTCATTCCGATAAAACTATGGCGGAAAGTGTTGTTTATCAATCTGTTTATTGTTTTACGCTTGTTGACAAAAAAGGTGAGAAAATGCAATTTTTTACCTGAATACTTCCTATTGGGCTAAAACATTACAGATTGTTGGAATATCGCTGTATTTTTTTTTTACTACTTTTTAGTACTAATTCAGTCGGTAATGATATGCTAGCCTTAAAATTCAATTGAGACGGTTAGATGTAAGTGACTTTTCCCCAAATATAGAGTGCTGTATAATACAGTCCTGAAGCATCAATTTATTTGGTGGCAAAGAGATATATTATAAATTCGGAATTTTTAGATGCCCACTACCCTGGCAGATGGATAGGGCGAGGCGGCACCTTTCCATGGCCAGCTAGGTCACCCGACCTAACGTGTCTAGATTTTCATTTATGGGGTCGAGTGAAATATTTAGTTTTTGCCACCAGAGCCACTACCAGGGAAAATATGATTCAGCGAATAACAGACTGTATGGATACTATTTCAGTTGCTGAATTGGAGACTGCAGTTTTATCAACGCGAGATAGGATGCATAAGTGCATCAAAAACGATGGCAGACAATTTGAACATTTAGGGCGGCATTAATTGAATTATATAATTATTATTGTTTCTTTCACACGTTCCACTTAAATGGCTTTAATTTCCCATTATAATAAAAATTAAATATTGCACTTTTTGACGCCTACTGCACCACCTGGTGGTTATTTCAGAACATTGGTATAATTTTTGTCGATTTGCGTTAAATATTATCTGTGATATTACTACTGAATTATTGCGACGTAGGCTATGCCCCTACAGATTAGGGAGATGTTGCGTACCCAGCGACCTTATATTTGTTTTATTTATATCTCCGGTTTGAAAAAAGTTAGGAAGCTGAAATTGCACTAACTTATTGAGAATTTCCTCCTCTATTCAACTGTGTTAAAAGATATATAGCGTGCTATTTAAATTTTTCAAAATAATGCGTAATAATTGTTGTGATGTCAAACAGCGCCCTCTAGTTACCACGGCGAAATAAATTCGGATTTTTTTCTTACATCAGATTATTAGGTAAGAAGAGGTCTTTTAAACGAGACCTAGTTTGTTCAATTCCGTTAACTTATAACGGAGTTACTGACATTTAAATAAAAACATGTTTGCCCTTCCCCCACCACTACATTTTACGAGAGAGAGCAAAATATCATTAACATAAAAAAACACAATTTTCCTACTCTTTACGATTGCAGTATTTATAATATACCTTTACATGGATATTCTTTAAGAAACAGCCCTTTTTCTGATTGACCATAACAGTTGCGCCCCCTAGCGGCCATCTGCGGAACTTCAAAATAATTTCCAGCGATTTCTCTTAGCGGATTTAGCCAATAAATTTTTTTCCCCCAAGTTATATGATTAACGGTTAGCGAGTTATGGCCGGCGTCCATTCTTAGTTGGCCACCCGGTAAAACATGTGATGCGCTTGAAAAGTAGTAAGATCCAAAAAGACCTCCATTTACGTAAAACTGCGAAGGCCAGATCAGCTAAGGATGATGCTACAAATCTCGCTAAAGATAATCCTAGTATTGTAAAAGCAGTATGTTTTGATCTTGAAAAAACTCAATATAATATATTATTGCATTTAGTGATAACGTAGGCGACCAAAACAAAAATACCAACATTATAAAATTCTGGACGCATATTGTTCAGACAATAGCCATTTGTAGAGTTGACCACAAAGTGTTGTGTGCGATCAAGACTTAGGGCTTATGAAAAAGTGCAAAAAAAAACAATATATTTTTGTACCGGATGACTGGACAAACATAGTGTCTCACGCAGGTCGGAAGTTCACAGTTGTGCGAATAACAAACTAAGACTTTGTGTCTGTTGAACCATAAGAAAGGACATACAAGACAGTATTCCAGGGGTACGTAATATGCAGTGATTTCGACTGAAAAAAGATAAACCCAATATTTTTTTATACAAACATAGCTTAAATGAGAAAATCGATTTTGTGTAAATTGAAAACAGAAGAAGGGCCGTCCAACTACGAATCTTAAACTTACCTATAAAAACTGCAAAATACGGAAACCTTCAACAACTCCTTCAGTTTGTTCCCCCGCCTATCATAACTTTATTCTTCACTAAAGCACCATAGAGGTAAAAGAAATGTAGCATCAACGTCACAAAACGAAACCAGGGGAGATGTCAAGACCAGCCCCAGGTCCCAGAAAATTCTGAAGATATTATTTTGGCTGAATGGAAATCTGATGAGTGAAAATGACATGTTATTCTTCCTTACTAATAATATTAAACCATTTGGTGTATTTTTTATCAATAAAATTTGTATTTTGATGCATTTCTTTTTTATTTTACAACCAGAGCCTAGACCAAAAGAAAGTATAATGGTTTTTAAAAATTATCTAAGTTGTTTGCAACCCATAAGGGTAAGTTTGATGTAATGTCAGGAATGAATCAAATCATTAAAATCAATCATCAAAAATCGCAAAAGTTGCAGTTACACCTTTTTGTTTGTAACCGCCTCAATTATGGACTAATGCGTACCAATGGCGTATCATTTTTAATTTTTGTGTAATATCCGACTTGAAAATGTTACAGTCGTATACGGAGGAGAGCTGCATAGTCGAAAATATAGAGATCGCAGTGAGGAGACATTACAACTTGCAGTCTCGCGTTATAGAAGAGGCAACTTAGAACAGTTAAGCCAAGAATATGACAGTCCAAATATATATTTTGATGATTTAAAAGACAGCCCAAGAGATGTCCCACCAGGGGCAGAGAATATCAAGGCAGCAACGTCTGTCATGTTTGTTTGATCGGCTTCAGGGACGTTGCTGCCAGTCTATAAGGCTGATCACCAGTGGTTCCCATTCAGGCTGGTTTGACACCAGCATTTACCTCCAGGTCAGCAACCCACATTTCTGTCAATGTTATTGCAAACTGTGAAGAAAATCAAATTCGATTCATACTTTACCACCTAATAGCACTCAGCTGTCGGACCAATATAAAAAACATGCAGAAATTTTTTCCAAACGTGGAAAAAACACAACAAGAGATATAAGAAAATATATTTTCCCTCGTCGGTTAATCAGGCATTAAACTGCATTGAAGGATACACTAAACAAAATATAAAATCGGATTTTAAAAGAACTGGCCTGTATCCATTAAACAGGCAAAAGATTTTGGACAAGTTACCGAAAACAGACGCCGAACAATTATCACAACAATATATCCAAATCACTAAAAAATGTGTTTGAAAAGTCTCGATCCAAAATCATAACATCTGCTCTAAGAAAAAAAGCTAGCTACTTATTAATATTAATTAATACTCCACAAGTTAAACCCATTGTTTGTTTTTTCAATTATTGTATTGAATCGTTTTTTATGATGGCCTGATAGGGCGAAACGCATAGGCTCCAATATGTCTTTTAAAAAGAAGAAAGCTAGGGCTTTAGTTTTACCCCTTCACACTTAAAAATGCCCCTTTTGAACAGCAGATAAAACTTCGCTTTGATATTTTTCTATTACTCGTGTACGGTCCAAACGGTGGTTCTTTGCTGGTGCGTCATGGATAAACGATCAAGAGACAACGTGATTTACAACACATCATCTTTATTTATTATAGCGTTAAAAGTGAATATAAAGATAATAGAGCGTCTCCGGGGTTGCGCAATACGTCTCGAATTCAAAGTAACGTGCTAGACAGAGATAAAAGATATTTGGAGAGTTGTTTATTGATGGCAAAGTCATCGTTTCGATCTGTCAACTTTAAATCGTTTTTAAAAGTTTCTGTGCTTTGAAATTTAATTTAATAAACTGTTCCTTTCAGAGTAATTTTTATCGTACTTTCGTGTTGGCGGTAAGTAATTATGGATATTTGTTATTTTATTCAGTCCGAACGCTAGCCACGAAAATGTTGGCGTTTATGAACTTAGACTTTGTTTTGACTTTTTGAACCTAGTAATTTCGATTAGATTCATATGGTTTTAGTCACTTGGAAGTAATCATATAACTAATAGAATGACTAACATTACGAGACAAAAATACCCCATACCCCCCCCCCCCCCCCAGCCCTATCCAAACTGCTCGTCACGCCCAGGGAACTTAGAGAAATAATTCGTCTTATTCCTCTGAAAAAAGCCCCTGGACCTGACGGGCTTCCTAATATCTTAATAAAAAACTTACCCCGGAAAGCATTTGTACAAGTCTTGTATATTATAAACGCAGTAATTACGCTACAACACTTCCCTGTAGGATGGAGAGAGGCTATAGTAATTCCACTACTTAAACCGCACAAGGACGCTAAACTACCGAACTCTTACAGACCAATTGCACTGACCAACACACTTTCAAAAATTACAGAAAATACTATACTACTTAAATTGAAAAAACATAAAACTTTTAGACAACATACCTAACGAACAATACGGTTTTAGACCAGGACACAGCACAGTCCAGGCACTGACGAGAGTCCTGACTGATGTCAAAAACAAATTTAATCAAGGCCAAAACACAGTTTTACTGTCCTTAGACATCAGTCGGGCTTTCGACATTGCCTGGCACGACGGACTGTTATTCAAACTATTAACAATACATAACTTTCCAGTATACCTAATAACTTTATTACATACATACCTACAAAATAGGACCTTTTTCGTCAAAGTAGAGGGTGCACTGTCCGTTGCAAAAGTGGTTAATGCGGGGGTCCCTCAGGGAACCGTGCTGTCACCACTGTTATATAACCTGTACACAGCCGATTTCCCGAGGTATCCCCTCACCAAACTTGCATTGTACGCGGATGATGCACTAATCTACGCGCAATCTTTTTATGCGGAAGCCGCTAAGCGACAAGTCCAGTCGCATATTAACATCCTGGACCCCTATTTTAAAAAATGGAAAATAGCGGTAAATCCAATTAAAACAGTTCGCGCAATTTTGACGAAAAAATTTACTAACAATAAAATTTTTGTACCACTTAAAATTAATGACACAACAATTTTACCACAAAGACGATTCAAATACCTAGGCTTAACTATCGACGAAAGACTATTCTTCAAACCCCACATAACAGAAACCCTTAAAAAAGGCTTTGCAGCAATGCAAAGCCTTTACTCCATCCTGTCCAAAAATTCCCACCTCTCACCGACAAACAAACTACTTATTTATAAACAAATTATTAGACCAATACTCACATACGGTGCTCCTGTATGGTGCAGTGCTTCGATTACTCAGCAACATAGGTTGCTGAGACTCGAAAACAAGATCCTGCGATGCGTGACGTCATCGAATCGATACGTCACGGTCGCGGACCTGCACCATATGGCAGCGATTGACGACATACTAACATACATAACAGACATATCAAACAAATTTTACACCTACAAACTACGGGCCTCACCATTGACTAGAAATATTACTGACAGAAGAGCAGACAATGATGAACAAAACACACACAAACCACTGTACTATAAACTGCCCATTTACCAAACCCCACTGCCAGACATACGGCAACAATAACAATAAACAATAAATAAACCAACCTACAACCAAAAAATAATACAGACAAACAAACAACAACATTTAAAACTGACCAACAAACATACAAACAAATGCATAAAAGACCACAAAGGTCACGCTGGACTTCCAACATTACCGGGTCGTTCGGCGGATTTTTGCGGCCCAAAACATGCATTTGAAACACGAGAAACGGCAGTGGGACGGACTTACGAGACGCCAACTGACCCAGACAACAAGACACGCTACAAATCTCGGCCTTTCTCCACCTGGAGCCTATGGCCTATGCCACAGTGCATTTTTGATTCTCCGCTGTGGGCGAAGATAATTGTTAGTACCTGATTTAATCTTACTGGGTTTTTTCCAAATTTTTCCCAGCGTGCTTTTCCCATTGACTTTCCAAACTCCTAATAATAATTGTGCTCGGACTTGTGTTCATGAGTCCTTTTAAGCTCAACTGAGCAACAAACGCATCCTCAACACCCGTAAAGGCGCTTGCCGGTACGGAGTGAAGTGCTAAGTGATACCTAATCACTAGCAAACAACCAAAAGGCCATAAACATCGGCCGCCTGGCTCAAAGCCAGGTATTTGGGCGCATTTTGGGCCGTATGCTTACGGTCCATATACGCCCAAAACATTGTAAATAGACTAGTTATTTCACGTAATTAGGCTAAGTTAGGATATTTTAGTTGTAAGTTAGTGATGTAAAATTATAGGAAATAAAGAATTTTAAAATGGAAATGGAATGGAAGTAATGAAGTACCGGCAAAAAAACACCGTAGACTGTAATGACACCCCAGTAGGAGGTATACTTGCCAAAAAAGTGTAAACAACAAGTTGTTTAAAGATTTAAATGATTTTAAAAAATAATATTACTGAGTGTTCTTGTTTTTAATTTATAAAGTTTGGACCAAAATCTTGAACACTTTGTGCCACTTATGCCAATTCTAATAACGGTTTGGTGATTCTACACGCAAAAATAAGCTAGTGAAAATCCAACGATTCTTATGAAATTGTTTTTCGCAAAACATCCATTCAAAAAATCATATTTTGACAACGTCGCATTTGCTGCTAAGAAAATTTGAAGTGGAATAGAGCACTTAGTAAAGGCTTCAATAGCAGAAATGTATGATATTTCATTTAAAAATAGATATGTTTTACCAACCCTGCATTTTTGAGACACTCTGTATATGGGTGAATATCTCTAAATTGAGTAATTGCTAGTCCCAGGCCTCCAAAAATTAGACGTTCAAAAATATTTTTTTTACATTTAGATTAAAAAGTTATTTAGAACTACAAAGTTTTTTTTTTAATTGCTTTTTTCTTTTTTTTGTTGGAAAAAGAAACATGGTTTTGTAATTCCCGTGTCATGTCCCCCTTAGGAGTTTATTAATTCAATTATTCAGTGTAAGGCTACAATTGCACCAAAACTATACATTTTATATCTAGTAATTAAAAAAAAGGTAAATCTTTACGTTTCCTTAAAAAATTAAAAGAAAAATAAAAAAATAATATCTAAAAATATTTATAATCTCTGTCCCTCAGTATATTGGTAATTCCCGTGTCAGTATTATTGCCGCCATTTTTATCTACTCCCACCACTGAAAAGTATTTAAATATTGCATCATCATGTTGGCTGGCCGGTTGGCTCTTAGTAACAAAGTTTCATTCGAGCAGTGCACACGTTGTTTTTGCTGCAGAGAAAAAGATTCGTTTTTTTTTGCGTGCTGTAACCTGCTGGCTGTAATTCCCATGGTAAGTAAAAAATATTTTAAAAATTAATATTTTTGTTTTAAGAAAGTATTAAAATGTTTAAAATTGGTGCCTCCTGTTTTTAAAAAATATATAAAGCGTGTATCTTGTTTAAAACGGTCTAAAAATTTTAAAAAATCAAGGAATCGTAATTCCCGTGTATTTGTTGTAACACGGGAATTACATTAGAGTCACGGGAATTACACAATAGCATTTATAAGTATTTTTTTGCTAGAACTTAACTGTTAACACTAAAAAACTAAATGATTATTTTTTTTAGGCTAAAACAAGGGATAAAATAAAAAAATCTCGAGAAGATGTACTGCGAGAAAAGCGGGAAAGAGAAAAGGAGAGGAGAAGGAGAATTCGAGAAGATCCAGTAAAACGAAAAGAACAAAGGGAGAAAGAACGTCAAAAGTATTTGAAGCAAAGGCAAAATAAAGTAAAAAAATCCATTAATGAAATGACCCCGAGAGAACAACGGCAGCAAAGGAAGAAGTGGAAGGAAAATATCCAAAATTTTCGCCTTAAGAGAAAACAGATGGATAACGAAACCGCAGAGCCTGGACCCGTCGTGAACACTGTTCAACAACAAAAACCTGGACGAAGGGTAAATTACAGGATTTTAAATCGAAATAAAATCAACCGATTTCGAAAAACAGAGAATATGAAGAAACATATCCAAAAATTAAAAAAGATGGCGTCTAAGTACAAAAAAAGGTACCAGAGACTTCTGAAAAGTGTAGAAAATAATAAAGACCAACAAAATGATCCCATGGATACAGAGCTAACCCCAGTGACGAAAATAAATACTTTAATTAATGAAACACAAATCAATGACTCCAAAAAAGTGCAGCAAGTAAAGAAGGTTTTAATTTTTAATGAAGTGGTTCAAAAGCAGTTGGCTGAATCGTACACAGAAATAAAAGCTGAAAAGACCAAACGCTTGTTTAAAAAAATACTAAACGGCAGAGTAATAAAGCGGTACAACATGAAAACTGCATTATCAACGGTGATGAAGTATAGAAAAACACCTATGTTTGAGAGAAAAGTCGGCACCAAAAAGAAAGTCGCAGACCTTTTCAAAAGCAGAATTCAGGCTTTTTTAGAAGCTGAAATAAACAGCAGAGTATGTCCTGGAAAAAAGGATTGTGTCACCAAAAATAAAGCTGTAAAACAAAAAAGATTCTTATGTAAGACCTTAAAGAATTTGTACAGAGAATTTATTCGCCTCAACCCCAATATAAAGCTAAGTTACGTTTTTTTTTGTCGTGCACGTCCATTTTGGATTACACAAATGAAAGTAACTGACAGAGACACTTGCAAATGTGTAACCCACGCAAATATGGATCTCCTGGTTCATGGCCTTTACCAGAACGATATAATTTTTGGAAAAAAAGTGGATGACCTAATTAGAGATATGTGTTGCTCGGATCAAAGTGAGGCTTGTCTTTTACGCCAATGTGGAACATGCAAGCACTTAAAACCATTGTATAAAGAATACGACCAATCCAGATTGATTTCATACTTTCAATGGATTAGTGTAAAGGAAAACTACTTCGATAAGAAAACAAAGCAAATGAAACAAACTAAAAAAATTGCAAAGCAGCCCCAACAAAAGAAAGCAACAGAATTAGTTATTATTTAAAAAAAAAAATTGAACTTTTTATGGGACATCAGGCAAGAATAATCCATCAGCATTACATCCACTCTAAATTAAAACAAGAGCTTAAACCGTCTGAAATTATAATTCACTGCGATTTCAGTGAGAATTATGGATTAAAGTATGCTGAGGAAACACAGTCTTTCCATTTCGGCGGTGCCAGACAGCAGATAACTCTTCACACAGTGGTTGTGTATTCAAGTAAAACTAAACCCAAGAGCTTCTGCACATTGTCAGAATCTTTGAACCATGGTCCACCAGCCATATGGGCGCATCTCGAACCAATTATTGAAGAATACTGTGATGAGGGCATTGATACAGTCCATTTTCTTAGTGACAGCCCGACAACGCAATATAGGAACAAACAAATGTTTGCGTTTCTGGCAAAGCAATTGACCAAATGTTTTCCCAAGATTAAACGGGCTACCTGGAACTACCAGGAAGCTGGGCATGGGAAAGGTGCGCCCGATGGAATTGGTGGAGTCTGCAAGAGAACTGCGGACAAATGTGTGGCGCAGGGTAGAGATATACCCAATTTTTCAACACTTATTAACATTCTAAAAGAATGTTGCCCTGGAATTCGCTTTCATACAATACCATTCGACAAAATAGAAAAATTTTCCAAAATAATTGAAAATGATTTTGCTCTAACCTTTAAAGGCACTATGAAAGTGCATCAAGTTATCATTGATGGAAGAAACAAGCTGTGGTTAAGAAGTCTTTCTTGTTTCACCTGCGACACTTTTTGTGATCATTATGAACTAGGTGTTCTTCAATATAACCACTTAACTGCTTCATCATCAGAAGATAGTGATGATGATTTAGTTCAAATACCTTTTACAGACATAACTAATGCTGTAGAAAATAAAGTTAAATTAAATGTTGATGAGATATATGACAGTGATGATGATGAGCTACCACTTTGCTCATTAAAAGCAAAAGCCGAAAAAAAATCAGTAAAAACGGGAAAATATATCTTGGTATCGTTAAAAAGCGACAAAAAACATAACAGTAATAATTATAAGTACGTTGCAGTTTGCCAGGCAGACTTTGAAGACAACGAAATAAAAGTTGCGTTCTTAAAGTTATGTGATTCAAAAACAAAAGATCTATTTAAGCTCGAAGAAAATGATCTAAGCTACATTAAAGAAGACCAAATTTTACAAATTCTGCCCGAACCGAAGCTGGTTTTAAAAGGTTGCAGAGTTTTCTACAAATTCCCTATTTCAATTGACGTATTTGAACGTGCTTAAGAAAAATTAAAAAGATGGTTTTGTTTGCGTTGTTTTTAGGTTTACTTACACTATGATTAATATTAGTTATACGTTTTTGATCTCATTTTCTTATATTTAAGCAATAATAAGTTACCATTTTGTTAAGGTTTGAATTTATTTTAAATAAACAAAATTATAAAACACTTTTGTCATTCCCATGTATACTATGTAATTCCCGTGTCAACTACTTTTACATAAATATGATTTTTTTGAAAAATACTTAATTTTTACTTGGTTAAATGCAGGGAAGTGTTCAATGTGATGTTTAAGTCTCATAGAAGCAATTTTTTGCAGAAAAAAAATCTTTATTCTGGGCCGAATTCGGTTAAAAAATTACTCAATTTAGAGATATTCACCCATATTTAAAATTATTTTTAAAAGATGCACACTAAAGTCGACCGTTAACTGGGCACCACAAAATAATGGACATTCCATCAATACCCTTAACTAAAACTTACAAATTATAAAATCCAACAACCCTTGTAGCCCGTCCGTTCGTTAAACACTCTGAACTACTCCACAAGCTAAGCGGATATGTCCAGATTATGTTTCTCTATTTTTCTATGTAAACTCGCTGACCCTTTCGATCCTTAAACAATTTCGTTCCTTCAGGCGCCTATTTGTCGAAAGCCGCATCGCCTGTGTTTAAGTATGACGCCGCTGTCGTGCTGGATATTCTGCCGACGCCACTGGTGAAACTCGACGGCTGATTCGCCGTTGGGTGTAACGGATTTCGGCATGAATCGAAGACGGCCCTCTAGGGTGCTGGTGATGGTTGGGGCTATCGCTAAAAAATTAAAAAAATAATTTTACGAGTGATTCAATTCGGACTTCCACATAATAATATCGGAAGAAACACAGTAAAAAGAAAGTTGTTTTGGTAATTTACTTCATAGGGAACTTGCATTAAAATCAAGAGGAAGACATTACTAAAAAACATAAGTTAAACTATGTAATGTGCTTCAAGGTGTCCCTGGTGCCACACTTCCACAGCGTAATCTATTCCCAATATAATCATATTTTTATATAAAACATACCTATAACGAAATAGAATTAGTAGGTACTCAAACTCTTTCGTGTAAACATTTTAAAGTTGTTTTTTTCAATTAAATTATTAATCTTTGATGACCTCAAGTAGAAAAATGGAATCTTGGTTTATGACGATAGCCTCTAGTATACTTACTTACTCTCTGACTAACTTAAAGCTCTTTATTGAATTACCAGGATAATTACATAATTATAATGCAACTTAAAAGGTCCTTCTGCCTATAGTACATTTAGGGAATGGTTTAGGGCTTGCAATACCGGGATACGGATATCCCGGGATTCCGTTAAAATTCAGTCTCGAAAAATCCCGGGATTGAGCACATAAATCTCAGAATAAGTCAAATTTAAAAAATGTTAAAAAACGAATCAAATTAACGCTTCAATCATCATTGCAGTATTTTTCCTATTAAAATTTAAGTGAGTTTGTTAATTTTTTTATATTTCCTATATTAGTATCTGGAATTCTTAATTGTTATTGACCTTTTGTCTTCCCGGGTGGGGTACAAACGTACCCAGAAGCGTTTTTTTTTGCAAATTTTCCCCAAAAGTGCATATTTTTTGTGACTAATTTTATTTTGTGTCAGTAAGGGCTTCGTAAATAATTACTGCTAGTCAAACAAGATTTTTTTAAAAACTTTTTAGAAATAATAAATTTTGAATAGCGCGGGGTGCATTTGTACCCCACGTGGGAATCCGTGGCTACTATATTAAGTAGTGACCCGTTCGGACATTTGCACGTTAGAAATCTAAATCGGCGCGCGGCGCTGCTAAAAATAGACTAACAGTCGATAGCGTGATCGTTACACGTAGGGACAAGGGACATCCATCAGTTTGATTGTCGCATTCTTGCGTACCTGTTTGTATTGTGATTCTGTGTCTTATCTGGTTGTTTTTATTTATAAAAAAAAGTCAAAGGGTCTTAATGATGCCAAGTTAGAACGCCTTTTATATATGCAGAATCCGACGATGAAATGGAAGAATCTGACATAATATTGTCTGAAGATGAGGAGAGTGATAGGGAGCCGGAAATAAGTGACGACGTGGCTGACCTAATTCAATACGACAATGAAGTTAGTTCTTCAAGGGATATCTGTGGAGCAGGAAGAGAACGAAAGTGTACCGAAAGTAGATGTCGGAAATATAATTTATAAATCTAAAGATGGCTCGCAATGGTCGAAAATACCCTATCCCCAGACACGCAGAGGTAAAAAAGATATAATAAGGAAAAAACACGGTCTTACTATGTATAGTTCAAATTTTACCACCGAAATTGAAGCATTTTTGCTGTTTTTGTCAGACGATATAATGGAAATAATAGTAGTTCAAACAAATAGAAAATCTGAAGCGGTAAGTTGATTTTTTCGTTGACATCATTTCATTTGTTTATATCTTCACGCGTTATTTTGTTGTAGGTACTACAACAATGGAATGAAAAGTATCCACATAAACCACCACGAACTTGGCAGCCAACCGATTCTACGGAGATCAAGGCGTACGTAGGACTTCTGATTATCCAAGTAGCACTTCAAGCAACCAAGGAGCCCCAAAAGATGTTATGGTGCACCAATAAAAAATATGCTAGGTCTATTATTCCGGCAAGTAGGTATGTCATGCAATCGATTTCAGTTGCTCACAGCATTTATTCGTTTTGATGACTATTCTACTAGAGCTCAGCGTAAAATGAACGATAAACTGGCGCCAATTAGAGAGATATTTGACATTTTTGTTTAGAATTGTATTAGGGCGTATTCACCAGGATTGCATGTCACTATAGATGAGCAACTAGTTTTATTCAGGGGGAAATGTCCTTTTCGAGTTTACATGAAAAGTAAGCCCGATAAATACGGTATTAAAATTTGGGCAATGGCTGACAGTGAAAACGCGTACAGTTTGAATTTGCAAATTTATCTTGGAAAGATAAACAATCGACCAGAAAAAAATCAGGGTGAAAGAGTGGTTCTTGATCTTATTGAACCCCCTTTTTTTATGCACAGCACTACAGAATAAATCCTCTATGGCGCTCTAGGCGCGGTGCGTGTGCGCAGGAAACGATTCACGTTGGTCTTGAATCTTTGGAGATTATACTCGTTGGGGAACACGATCTCAGGGAGGTCGTTCCAGAGTGATGACGTTCTCCAGATGAAAGAATTTTGAAACAGTGTCGTTCGAGGGACACTAAGCTGAACCACGTACTGGTGGGCTGCAGTGGCTCGTCGTGTATTTCTACCATGCACCGCTCAGGGTGGTATCAAGCGGGCAACCTCAGTTGAACACTTGCCATGAAAATATTTGTAAAATAGGCGCAAGTCGCCAACCTGCCTTCGATGTTCAAGGCTTTCCAGGTTGTTTGTCAGACTATGGTCACCGATCAGCGAATGGCTCTTCTTTGAATGAAATCTAGCAATCTCAGGGTATGTTTAGGAACAGAGCCCCAAATATGCGAACAGTACTCCAGTGATGGTCGAATTTGGGCTTTATAGAGCATCAAAAATTGTTGGGGTGTATAGAGGTTCTTTGTTCGGAAAAGTGCTCCAAGCTTCTGCGAGGCTGCCTTGCAATGGCCGCAACGTGACTATGCCAAGACATATGACTATCCAAATTAACGCGCAATAAATGAATTGATGAAGCCAAGGGAATTGAGTGTCCCGCCGTAACTATATCCGGTTCTTCAACATTAACTTTTTTAGAAGAAACTGCCGCCTGGGTCTTTTTAGCGTTAAATTCTACTTGGTTACTGTCACCCCAAGATAGAATTTCTTCCAGGTCTTTGTTGAGATGTGAGACTGCTGCCTATAGAGATGTGCATTAGCAGCCGATGTCCGAGCATCCAAAGTAAAAGATGAAACAAGTGTGCTGTCATCAGCGAAGCTATATATAGGATTTTTAGTTTTTTAAAAAAGATCGTTAATGTATAGTAAGAAAAGGGTGGGCACTGGATATGGAGTAACCACAGATAATTTTTTTACAAGTTTATCATTGGCAGATAAAACTTGCTGAAAAAGGGCTTACCTTGTGTGGAACACTCCGAAAAAATAAGCCATACATTCCAAATCAGTTGCAACCCAAATTATTTATGCCTATACATTCTAGCATGTTTGCTTTTACAAAAGACCATACTATTGTATCTTATTCTCCCAGTAAAGACAAAGCAGTTATTTTACTATCTACGGAACATCATGATGATCTTGTTGCAGATGAATCACTGAAAAATAAACGGCACATTATACTTCATTATGACCATACAAAGGGTGCTGTAGACACTACAGATAAAATGGTAAAGCAATACTCTGCTCGCAGAATATGCAATCGATGGCGGATGGCAATTTTTGGCCAATTATGAGATATTGCGTCCCTAAACGCTTACATTTTATGGGGCATCAAATATCCAAAAAAGTCTGAAAGTAAGGTTGGCCGACGGTATTTTTTAAATCAGTTAGGAGAAGCTCTTATAAAACAAAATATTACACGGAGATATAATGCACAAGGTCGATTGAGCAACACACTAAAGCAGTTTATGCGGGATGTTGTTCCAGACTTGGCATCGGCCCCAGTTGAAACACTAAGAGGAAGACTTGCAAGTAGACGTTGTTATCTATGTTCACGATATAAAGACCGCAAATCTAGGCAATTTTGCAAAGAGTGACAAAACTTCGCATGTGCTGAACACCTTGTAAAGGAAGTAAAGAGTTTTCGATGCAAAGAAGATTAAGACATCTTTTTAAAACCTTGTTTGATTAAAAAAAAAAATTGTTAACTATACTTTGTTCTAAGTTTATTTTATCTATTATTACCTTTTAGTAGGTATAATTAAAAACATGTTTTTGTTTTATCAGAAGTATCACATATCATCTTTAGATTCCCACATGGGGTATATTTGTACCCCATGTGGGAATCTACATAGCTTTTCTGACGTGGGAAGTCGAAGGTTAAACATGTTACAGTACAATATGTTGTTCTTGTGTAAAGTATTTACGTATAATAATTAAAATTATTTTTGCTTTTCATACATTCATGTTTCCTCTGTATAAACTTTGTTTTGTTGAATATCAAAATTAAAATTATAAATATAAAAATACGATTTGCCTTTATTACTTTTATAATTTTTCGGGATCAATCCCGCGATTTTGTTTCTTTGACCTGAAAATCCCGGGATCCAAATATACGTTCGGGACCGCAAGCCGTATGGTCCGAATGTAATTAATGTCGTCGTTTAGAGTTCCGTGATTAACCAGATAGTAATGATAACCGAAAAATAGGTTAATGTCGGACTTCGGTATTCTGATATGACGTCACCTAGTCACCATGCTACTAAGCGACTTTAAAATCCCGATTACGAGTGGTTTCTCCTGTCACTTGTCAACTTTGTCAATATGGACGTATAAGACCACCATACTTTTGAAAATTTATAAAGAAAATAATTTGAATCATCCCAATATAATAAAAAAGGAGTGAGGAGAATTTATACATCAGATGAAAAATGGGAGAAATGGAGAAATTTGAAGAAAAAAACATGCGACAAAACATTGAAACAAAAAAAAAGAGTACTGAGAACTCTAACGTTTACTGGAAATTCTTTGATGACTTTCACGACATATTTATTTAGGACCCACATTTTAATCCAATCTATGCAATATAATATAAAATACCCATACAGAACAAGGACAGGAAAACATAAGTTCGTTTTGCAACTTCCTGGATTACGAGACCCTAACCGTCCCTACTTAAAGCAAGTCCCGCAGATATGTGAAATCGGCTGATTGGCGATATCACACTATCAGAAGTTTTGTGTTGGACAAATGTGAGAATTGAGAAAGAAAAAGCCAAATATAATGATAAGACACGGTCAGAAATCAAAGATTTAGACATAATTGAGCTCAAGGCGTCTATAGGCCTTCTCTTTAAACTACAGTAGTCAAGTCAAATCGTGAAGATAATAGGTGTAGAGATAGTTCGTGTCGTGATGTCTAAAAATCGATTCGCTTTTTCGCTGAGCAATATAAGATTTGATGACCCTGATTCCAAAAAGAACTTACTACAGATAGAGTTAAACTCAATCCGAAAAAAAATCGAAGCTTAAAAATATATATTCCTATTCCTAAAACACCAAAAGAAATAAAAATCATTCTTAGGACTTATAGCATATTATAGGAAATTTATAAAAAAAACTTCGCATAACCAACAAAGTCAATGACAAAATGTAAAGATTGAACATAACCAAGAATCTGTTCATTGTTTTGAAACTAGCAAAAATATATAATTGGGTAAATCTCTGCAAATCAAACAATTTGCCGTCCGGGTCTTTTTTTGGAGTTTGGATAAGTTTAGCTAGAAATATTTGTCTGTATGGGGTTAGTACATGATATATAGGTGCTAACTAAATTAGATTGTAGTACATACCTCGTGCTTTAGACAACAAAATTAAATTTTTTAGAGGTGATTTATCACTCCCTCATACTGTCCCAATCTCATAATTTTGAATTAATCGTTTTTTTTTTCAACTTAATCTTTTAAAATCAGTACCCATTTTAAATATGGTAACGAGTATACACAACAAACATTACGCAAACGTTAAATAAAGTTAAGTTATTATTAAGTTAGGACTAAATATTATTTTTTACATTTGGTCCCAAGGACTAAAGCTCACTCCCTCACACATTTATGTTTGGCGCGTTAAAATTGTTTAGGTGATGATTTATTAGAAACTGATTTGACAACAGTGTCGTCACCAGTTGGCCCGCTAATTGCATAAAGAAACGTTTGTTCATCTGTGCTAGCAAAAAGTATATCAATATGAATAAATAAAAGTGGCGGCGTATTTTTTTATACTCTCACTCCCTCAGGATATTTTCAATCAGGTAATTATTACAAGTTTAAATATTTTATTAATTAGGGTGTGTTTAGATGTAGTATTACTGGTAGAAATATAACCTTAAAATCTTTAACGGTTTTGCGATGTTGTCGATTTTAATTAATTTTCGTCACTCCCTCACCAATCACTCGCTCATAATTTTGAATAATGAGGGAGTGATTACTCTAATGAGGGAGTGGTTTTGTTTTTAAAATTAAATATTTTTCTTCATATTACAGCAATGGCACGCACCAAGGAGGAAGCCAAACTACGCAAAAAGGAGTATGACAAAAAGAGAAGAGAAGAAATAAAGAATAATCCAAAAAAATTTGCCGAAATGAAGGAAAAAGAGAAACTAAAATACAAGAAGAAACGCGAGCAAGGTAAACTTTCAGCAAAATTGGTTGAAGATATGAGCAGCAGAGAACATAGACAAATAAAAAAAGAATGGCGCAAGAGAGCACAAAGGTACAGAAAAAACAAAAATGACCAAAAAACCTTAAATCAAATACTGATTGATAATTCCCCTCCATCTTCACCAGTTCCCATTGATGATGGAGCAGTCACACCGTCAAACTTAAATGTGACAACTCCGAGCACTTCTACGTCCCGAAAAAATGTGGGACGTAAGAGAATAAACAAATCGCGTTCAAAATTGTACCAAACAGTACTTAAGATAAAGCAAAAACTGGCAGAATCAAAGAAATCAGCTCAGAAGTATAGAAAAAGATGTCAACGACTTAAAGAGAAACAATTTGAAAAAAACAGTTTACTAAGTCCAAACTCAACGGTTAATGAGTTATTAGGAAAACAGAAAGTTCCTGAACCTGTGAGAAGAAAATTGATATTTGGTGAAGTTGTTGAACGACAGCTGCAAGAAAATTATCGTAAATCTACCAGTCACTCAAATAAAAGGAAATACAATAAAACCATGCAGTATAACTTGTTAAAAAAATACCGGTTAATAAATGCGGCAAGAAAATCGAAAATTTTACACCCCCAATCACTAAAAAATTTCAACAAAAAAATTGGACCCCGAGGTCATTATCTTTCTGTCCATATTAAAGAAGAAATAAGAATATTTTTTGAAAGGGATGATGTATCTCGGATGACTGCGGGAAAAAAGGAATACATACCTTTAAAAAAAAAAACAGAAGCAAAAACGTTACCTATTAGAAACTATAAAAACCCTACACAAAAAATTTCTTTGTTCAGTATCCTACCATGTCAGCTACCAATCCTTTTGCCGCTTAAAACCGTTTTGGGTTTTAAAACCAAAAGTAGATGATAGAGACACATGCAGATGCATTAAACATTTAAATTTTGAATACTTAGTATCTGCTCTCTATAACGCAAAAGTTATAGAAACTCGTTCTGCACCTGACGTTGTCAATATCCTTTGCTGTTTACCTCCAAAACCTGATTGTCTTTATAGAAAATGTATTTACTGTTGTAACAAAAATCTAAAAGCCAAAGAGTTTATGGATAGGTTGGTTACCTATAATAAGTGGACAACAGTTGTAACTAAATGCATCATAGGAGGAAAAGAGAAACTGATCCGAAAGACAACAAAAGCAAACTTTCAAATCACGCTAGTGAATTTATACCATGAGCTGGACAATACCTTGAGCCTCTTTTTAAACCATACTGGTAATATCCTACATAGGTACCAAGCAATATCATTATTAAAATCGTCTCTTAGATTAAATGAAGTATTAGTTCACGTCGATTTTAGCGAAAACTTTTCTTGTACGTATGGCGAGGAAGTACAATCCTTTCATTTCGGTGGCTCTAGAGAGCAAATAAGTTTGCACACTGGTATTCTATATTTGAGGAGCAGCCAAGGAAAAGTTATCCCACGTTCATTTTGCACTATATCGAGCTCCCTTCGTCATGATTATATTGCCATATGGGCACATTTAAAAATAGTGTTTGATTGGCTTGACGAAATAAAAACTGAAGATATAACTGCAGTTCACTTTCTTAGTGACGGACCAGCAACGCAATATAAAAATCGTTTTATGTTTCATGTGATTTCAAATTTTTCGAAGCACTTTCTACCGAATATTAAAATTCTTACATGGAATTATTCTGAGGCCGGTCACGGGAAAGGTGCCGCGGATGGTGTCGGAGGTACACTGAAAAGGACCGCCGACCAAGCTGTAGCTGAAGGAAAAGACATTTCAAACATTTCCCAGCTAATAAATATTTTAAAAGAGAGATGTCCTGGAATATATATTCGAGAATTATCAGCTGACGCTTTACAGCAGGTAGAGCAATTATTTGCTGGTATTTCAGCTCCTACATTTCTAGGAACCACAAACGTTCATCAAGTCGTATTAAGAGAAGAAGATTCTTATTTATTTTTTAACAGACTCAGTTGCTTCACTTGTTGTTCAGATTCTATGCCATGTCTTCATTTTCACCTGGGAAAGAGCTATCCAAGATTTAATAAAGTTTCTAAATTAAAACCGTCGAATACTAACAGAACTAAAACAGTTCCAGTTCCAGTAACACGTAAAAATGATTTATCTGTTGATCAGTGGGTAGCTGTTGTGTATGATCAACAATGGATACCAGGAATTGTTGAAAAAAAGGAAGTGGCAGGAAACATACGGGTCAATTTTATGAAAGTTGTTGGCCCTAACAGATTTATCTGGCCTGATAAAAAAGATGTAGACGTTATTAATGCCGAAAGCATTTTATCTGTTATCAACGAATTCCCAGAATTACTTTCGTATACCGGAAGATCAATCCATGCATTATCTTCAGAAGAGTTTGCACGTATAACTGACTTATTTTTAGAATAGTTTTAATCCCTATATTATTTTTTTTCAAACACACTGTATGTGTCTATCCTAATTTGTGTATTTTGTACAGTTCAAACACTTTAATAAAGGCATAATTTTGTTTCTAAGTATTTTTTTTTAGTAAACCAGTCACTGCGTCACTCCCTCATACCTACTGTCACTCCCTCATTTCTAAACTAAGAGTAAAAAATAAATAAATAAGAAAAAAATTAACAAACCATCTTGAAATTGTTATTTTTTAATTTATGTTATCCTATTGAAATAATCTGGCAACAAAAACATCTCAGCTAATATGTTTTTCTAAATTGCCATTTTCAAAATAGAAATTGTTTGATTTGCAGAGATTTACCCAACTATACTTTAAGTTCAAAATTTCTGTCAGTGGCTTATCACCATCATATAAGTGCCCCGGATTGTGCGGCATCAGGGGAATGAATTCCAATGGCGTTGGCATTTCAAACAATAATAAATTATGAAATTTCGCCGATTCGACAATTTTTCTTCTTTTCCCGAACCTCCTGTATTTTTTCGTCGCCATACAATAATTTGATTTTTTTTTAATTAGTAGGCTATTTCGATTTCGTTTAATATACCTAAAAATAATTTCTTTTAAAATTTAGTTTGAAAACTCTTAATGCTATTTTAAGTAATAATGTGTCCTTTTTAATTTCAGCTATTTTTTTTCTTATCGTGGATATTTCATTTACAAAAAAAAATCCATGAATTTTGCGTCGAATTGCGTATTTTGTGGCATCATCCAGGATTATTTTTATTCTTCCTCTTGTCTCGGTTTCTCGACTATTTTCTTGATGAGGGCCTTTTAAGACCCTGAACACAGGGCGCGAGGAAAGTTTCGTTAAAGTGACACATATTTTTGCAGCATCCAATGTGGTTAGTTCAAGATTTCGTTCTCGAATTCTTTCAAGGGCATTATTCGTTCTTTTAATTTTTTTCGTAGGTTGACAAGTAGTTAATGGTTCGTGAATATATTAATAATATTAATAATAATAAATGTTTTTATTTCTGAATACACAAATAATTCATCCCATACAAAAGAAATATAAAAACAAAATGGTATGTTCAGAAAAAGGCGAAGTTCACATGAGGTATTCTAGAATATCTATCTATAGTTTACTCGATTAAAAGCAGTTAACCACACTAAGTAATATATTCACACAAAAAATATTTATGTGAACGACCCATATACTACGAAAACTGAAAAAAACTCACAAGGTCTATGGATAAATTAATAATAAAACACAAATTAATTAAGCAGTGCGAAAACCCTGCCGGTACGCTTATTTTTACATCTTTCAAGTTGTGAATTCCGTCTGTGTGTCGCCACATTTATTTGCTCTGCGATCAGAACCCCAGTATTGGAATCGCCGTGCTATTTGAAATGCATTTATCTGATTGCGGCTTGTATGACAACGTCGCCTCTTAAGTTCGCTGTTCTTGAAGCGCCAATGTGTATTTAATGCATACAAAACATTTACTTGCACAATATTTTTATTCTGCCGCTTCCTAGAATTGGTGATTGGTTTTAAATGAGTCACGGAGAGAATTTGTGGACTTTCGGTATGGTATAATGATCCTATATTACAACATTCCTATTTCTCGAAACAAATTAATGTTACCACTGATGCATCAAATTATGCAATGAGCAATTTTATCACAAGGTTCAATTGGCAAGGACTTACCTATCGCATATGCGTCGCAAACAATAAACCCGGCGGAAATACATTACAGTATACGATTGGAAAAGAGCTTTTAGCCATAGTCTGGGCAGCAAAGTTATATAAACCCTATCGTTTTTAATATATTGGCGTATACATAAACGCCCTCTCCAAGGAATCATAATTTCATCAAACATCAAAGACTTCTTTTCTGGCGTTGAAGTATTATGGTACCTAGTATTAAGCAGTGTTAAAACAGGTCGTATGCGAAAGAGACAATCTTGGGAACCAAGTAAATTTTCATTGTTGTTAAAGTCAAAACACTACGGAATTTTATGTAGATGTGTGTTCCAAAATTTTAATTCTTAATTAATAAGAGTTATTAGTAGGTCTAAACTGCATTTTTAAACAATATTTTTACTTCGATGTTAAACCTAACAAAACATTTTATTTTTAATGTAAATTTTGTGTTTGAAAAACTTTAATCTTGCACGTACCTTCCTTTGCTTTCTGATCTTCCCGTCAGACTCCTCCGACTACGGCAGCTGTGTTTTTTTCTCTTGCCTGCACCTTTGCAGTACACGTGGCGATTCGATGGCAGCCGCATCTCGAATGAGATTTACCCATCCATACCAAATTTTTTATTTTAACGAAAATTTTGAATGGGAATTTACTTGTTGTAAAGCATACTTGTTTATTTTAGTCACTACCTGGTAGGTAACTAAAAAGAAAAAAAAATTGCATTCCCTTACAAAATGATAAATGCCCAATACAAATAATAATTGCGCTTACCTAAGGATGTGGCAGTTTTAACAGGATGCTGACCCACGACACAACTGGTCGATTACATCTACAGATTAATAAATTTCCATAGGCTTTTCTACAACTTTTGAATGCTGTCATCAAGAATTCCCTGAAAAAAAGGTATTAATGGTCAAACAATTAAAAAATATCCTAGATAAATTGTTTCAATTTCCTTAATACCGAAATCCAGTTTTGTGTTTCTTGTGATACAATTTAAGTATCTAATACCTACATACCAAAGAAATATTTAAAAATAACCATACATTTTTTTTTAAAGTACACAAAAAGTACAAACTTATACCTAATAGCCGTTTTCGTAGGGTATACATAAGGTCCAAAATCGACATAGAGTAGCTCGACAGAATTTTGGGTTTGGCTATTTATGAAATTTCAGGTAATCATTGTTTGCCTAATGTTTACCTACTAAATTAATAAATATGTAAGCAGATAAAACAATTGGATGGATAAATCTCAACAAATGTCTTTTAATATACAGAAAACCCAGTATGTAGCGTTAACAAAAATGAATTAATGTTTTCAATGTCTTCTGTGATAATCCTTATAGGGGAAACATTTGTATTGTTTTTGTTTTAGAATAACAGAACTATACATGGGTAATTCTTATGAAAGGTACTTTCCTGGTATTCACACCACTTAATTTCAGAGGAAAAGATACAATTTAAATCTTTTTAGCATTTTGATGTAAAAATTGGTGTAGATTGTAGTATACAATAAATGACTTTCTAAAGTGCATCACTTTTTAAAAATTAACGTAAACTCTGTTTTATAACTGAAAAGAACACCCTGCCAGATACAGGACTCTTTTAGCATTTATATTCGATCGTAAATGCATTCGCTACCTTTTTTAGTAGCGTATACACTCTTTCCGCTTGCAACCCAAAAGATCGGATCCAGAGTGTTACTAACCTTAGTACACACATCACCCTCGATCATCTATCAGAGGATTCTATAAGAAAGGCAGTCAAAAAAATAAAAAACAAGACGACCTGTGGCCCCAACAAAATACCCTGTTTTCTTCTTAAAAACTGCGCCCCAGCACTGCTCCAGCCCTTGTTCTTTCTTTTCAACCTCATTATCAAAACAAACACTTTTCCCGACATTTGGAAAGAAGCCAGAATCAATCCTATTTTTAAAAAAGACAATGCTGATAAAATCTCGAACTATAGGCCTGTGTCAATACTCTCCCCTTTTGCTAAGCTCTTTGAAATTTCAGCATATGAGCACATCTTCTGGCAAGTTAAGCATTTAATTTCTGAAAAGCAACATGGGTTCTTTAGCAATCGCAGTACTATAAGTAACTTAGCTTGTTTTACTCAATTTACTGCTCAAGCATTAGACAACCGCCAACAAGTGGATGTAGTTTACACTGATTTCTCGAAAGCCTTTGATCGAGTTGATCACTCAATTTTAATAAGTAAATTAGCCGATATGGGATTCAGTTCCAATCTCACATCACTTTTAAAATCATACTTATGCAATAGTTTTCAATATGTGGAGATTAACGGCCATAAATCGAACAAATTTGTGGCAAGCGGTGCCCCCCAAGGCAGCAACCTTGCCCCGCTCTAATTTCCCTTGTCTATTAATGGCATTACTGCCAACATTACGAGTGAAGTCCTGCTTTTTGCGGACGATGTCAAGTTATTCAGAGTGATTCAAAACTATGGTGACTGCCTCGGGCTTGAGAAGGACATTGAATCTAGCAGTAACTGGTGCATTGTCAATCATTTACCACTTAATGCGGACAAGTGCTTTGCGATGACATACGCAAATAAACAGAACATTACTAAATTTATTTATACTTTGGGGAATGATGAAATTAAACGGTGTGATATGTTCAAGGATCTTGGCATCACCTTTGATTCTAGGCTCTCATTTGCAGCACATGTAAATCACGTTTGCAGCAGTGCTAACAGATCTATTGGGTTCATCTTGCGGAATTCTAAGGGCTTTTCGAATATTCAAACTTTAAAAATACTATATTATATCTACATACGATCGAAGTTAGAGTATAGAGCGATTATATGGCATCCCATTTATAACAAGTATGCAATACAAATCGAAAACGTACAGCGCAGATTTGTTAAATTCCTGTGGTTTAAAATGGACGAGGCCTTTCCTCCTAGAGGAACTGATCATGATGTACTCCTTAGCAGACATCAGATACCCTTCCTGCTTGACCGCAGGAAATATATGTTATGTCAGTTTATATTTAAATTATGTAGATCACTCATTGACTGCTCGGATCTCTTAAGCCAAGTAAACTTTAATATACCTTTTCCCTCAATTAGAGGCCATCCTGAGTTTCACATTCCTATCCCATCCACTAACTTCTTACTTCTTAGTAAAAAGCCCACTCTTCCAGTCCATGAGCATTTTTAATGCCACTTGCAATGACATTGATACGAATGGCTGCACCCATGCTCAGTTTATAGCGTTAGTTAAAAGCAAATTTATGTCGTGTTGTTCTTATTCCATATAATATATTGTGTATATTACTTTTACTTAAATCAGTATGATCATTATCTGTTGGTGATTGGCTGGAAACTTCATTATGTTACCTTAATCCTAGGTTTTTTTTTTGTAATTGGTAGTATCGCACTCGTATGCTGTGTCTTTAATATCTTATTGTGCATTGTATCACAAAATTGTCTTATTAATGGATGTAGAACTGTTAGACAATAAAGCTTATTATTATTATTATTATTATATTCACCTACGAGATATTAAACGAATATGAGTTAGAATTCAAAAGTAAATTAAAGTCATTTTAAGATGAAAATAGTTTACTAACAGTTATTATACAAATTCCGGTTTTTGAGAGCACTTTTACTTTATTATGATATTAACAAAGTCAAAACATGTTGCATTTCAAATCATACTTCACCTAAAGAGTAAAATGCGCTCGAAGTGGCATGTGTGTGTAAAAGGACGATGCCGTATCACGTCCACCCAGCTTACATTTTCTCTAACTAGAGGCAACCCCTCTCAACTCAAAGACAACGTCTTTACTAAAACAACCAAGGCATCGCCTTACATTCTCATGAGCTCTAACACCAAAAACCCAGGCAAAGGCTGCGCTCGAAGTGGCATGTGTGTGTGAAGGGACGATGCCGTATCACGTCCACCCTGCTTACAACCTTAACCTTTAACTGGTATGGTAAAAACTATGTACATTTAGGGTATGGCGGGGTCAAATTTGACCCTCAATTTTTTTTGTTGTGAAATATTCAAAAATAAAAACACAAGTTAAATAAAAATAATATATTTATGACTCCCTCACCCCTAAACGTAAAAAAATCACTATAAAAGGATTTGAAGAAAACATATACAGGGGCGTTGTGAAAAGTGCATGGATTCCAAAAATAATAAAAAAAAAACTAAACTTAAAAAGAAATCGCAAAATGAAATACTGTTTCCTGTTCAAAACATTTCAAACAATAATTAAAAATACAAAACAAAAAAAAAATTGATTTCATAAAAAATCTAACAAACATGTTCAAACGGGTTTAATATCTAATCCATACATCTACTACATTGAAACGTTGCAACGCAGTGGGTTTTGCAAATGTGGTTATTAAATTTTATACATACAAGGGAATGTTTATTATCAGAACGCGGGCAAATATAGCACCATGCACGTTTGGAAGCTCTTTCACAGGGCCTCTCATGAGCCTCCTCTGGGATGTTGCCCACTCGTCGAATAAGGTCTCTCAATTCCCTGGGGATATTCATCATTTGAGCACGTCTAACTAATTGATCTCTTATCAGTTCTTGTCCCAAATTAATAAGAAACTTCTGATGTGTCATGTCAGATTCTGGATTGGCAGCGTTATACAAAATATTTGCATCTACCCCACCAATATCTAAGATTCTGAAAAAAACAGTTTGTGGCCACCTTCTAGTGCGTCTTCCAGTTTTGTAGTTGGCACATACTTGGTCTAACACATCAACCCCTACTTTAGTGGTGTTGTAGAAGTCAATTATATCTGGAAGATTATTTTCTGTTTCTAATACCTTGTTATTATGGTGAAAACTGGAGATTAGGCAAACTGGTCGATTTTTTTTTAGGTACGTATGATACCAGGGACACATCTTTCGTAAAGCCAAATAGGGAGGAATGAACATCTCGTTGTTTATTTGGTAGAAACTCGTTTGGTAGATCTCTCTTGTTTTTTCTCATAGTACCAACGTAGGTGAGTTTCTGCTTCTGCAACATTTCAGTTTTATCCGTATGGTTTGCAAACTGACACGTCAAAGCTCTATCGCCGTAATTTGCTTGGAAATCGCTAATTTTCTCGTTCGTTCGTTCAATTATCTAATCCATGATGGGTTCGTCTATTAGCAGCTTGAGAGCCTTAAAAGGTGTTTTTGGTTTATTTATTCGTGCTGGTCCAACAAGCCCTGGAAGATGGGATACAATATTTGATGCTCGTGTGCGACTCGAAGCGGGAACACGCTTTGCCCATTTTTTTCTGTTTTTTCCATAAAAGTAACCTCTTGGTGCATTAGCCTCATCACTAGACTCATCATCACTTATATTGCTGACAGTAGGCTGTGCATCTGATTCATCCACGGGTACACTTAGATCGCTATTTTCACTATCACTGTGGTAACTGGAATCTGAATCTCTGTCACTAACAATGGTTTCTGCATTAGAAAGGTCACTATTACTATCAAATAGTCTATCAGCTTCCTCTTCCAACTCCTTTTGAGTCAAAGCCCGGTTTCTGTGGCTTCGATTTGCCATTACTTTTATACTACGATTACCATGAAAAGTGACGCTCAAGGTATGGCGGGGTCAAATTTGACCCGATCGCGTTTCCACACTAACGTCAGTATCGACTCGGTGGCGACAACCACACAAAAATGTTCTGCATGCGGATATGAGAGAATGGCTGAAGCCCGGTGTTGCCAACTTTTCAGGTTTTTTGCAAATCTGGTATATAATTTTATTCGGGTCAAAATTGACCCCGCTATACCAGTAAAGGGTTAACCCTAATTTACATTGCAAACATTTTTATATATTTCACTCAGAACGAGACTCAGTATAATTATCAAAAAGTAACGGTAAACTAAAATGTCATCATTTGACATTTACATTATCCTTTAACTTTGTATATTTATGTCTTATTTTATTTTAGTAAAATTAAACAACAAATAATAGCTCTCAATAAAATTAAATAATTTAAACAGTTTTAGGCAAATACAAATTATGCTCAGTGAGAAAACTCACCCAATAATTCTCTGGATATAACACACACAAAAACCACAACTTCTTCACTGTTTTAAAACTGTGACCGTAATGAATATAAAACTAATTACCCAATTTTAGCCGCAGCTTTGTTTATAGTACTGTAGTCATAGAGGATCAATAAATCAGATAATTACATCTGTGGCTCTAGAGACCACGAAGCTTATCGCTTTAACATAAACACTGACTGGAGGTAACTTTGCTTTTCTCGGTTCTTTGTGCGTGTTTAGTTTAACATGTAAAATATTATATAAATATTATTTAAAATTTATACAGGAAACAATTTTCTACAGAGTTGAAGTTAATAAAATAAATTAAAGTCTTACAATACATATTTCCAAATGTCCGATTAAAATCGAAGGAAACTTATATGAGTTCGTCGTTCGTCGGGTACTGAACGTGCTTACGGTTTTTGCTGACCATTTTTAATTTTCCAACTCATCCACTGACGAATTAAAGTCTAATTTTCTCAAAGTCTAAGTATTATAACTAAGTCCGAAATGTAGGAAAACTTTTGTTTGCAAATATATATACGTTTAGTGCTCTAACCAAGCTAATCAATTGTGCCCATACATTCATTTCTTTAAATTCTGATAAGGAACATAACAAAAAAGTGTTTATTGTTGTTTACAAAGATATTTAATACCACATTTGTAAAATATCTCCTATTATATTACGGTTCCGTCTCGTAAATAAATAAGTTTGTAGTACCCCCGCTTCGGCTTCTGGACCACATTTTTAAAGAAATTGTATTACACTAGCCGATTGCGATGCCCCCGCCTGCCCTTTCCACGGCGACCTGCTTTAGTCTTCGTTTTTGTGCGTACCGGGCCACATACCTACGTCGCGTCGTTACGCCGTAAATGGTTTTTTAATCTTGGTAAATATTCTTATTTTACCGCAAAAAATGTCCGACAAGGGAAAGAAGAGGGCGAGAAGTGCTGAAAATAAAAAATTGGATGGTGCTGAGATTAAGTCAATGTTTAAAACAGTGATACGAAGGTTAGATATGATAGAACAAAAACAAAAACGTTATCGTCGTTCGCCGGTCCATTCCTCTGAATACACAAAAAGTGATAGTGAACCGAATTACGCTGACGAGGTAAATTCCGAGTGTTTATCGTCAAGTAATGACGAATTAATCGACGAAAGAAATGTTCAGGGGAATAAAACTATTTCTGGTAAAAAAATATGTAACCACTTTTTTCTTTTAATTTAGCATAAATTATTTATTCCTGCGACCTATAATTTTTTTATTTTTTCTTGCCCCGTGCCTAGAGTGGCACATAGCACGGTTTTTAACTTAGACTTATGTCTAGAGTGACATGAGTTTGCGTGCTGGGAGATCTTTAATATTTTTTTTTTTTTTTGTACCTAGAGTGGTATAATTCAAGATAAGGTTAGCCTGAGTCTAGAGTGACTCGTGTTACCATGGAAAGTCCAATATGCCTTTTTATTTTCTTTTTGGTTGCAGACACACCAGAATCAGTAAATATTACTTCAATTCTTGGTGAAGATGAGGTCCAGGAAAAGAGTTTTTCTGAGCCAATACATGAGGAGTTGGTTCCACGATATGAAAAAATTTTATTAAATGGATTGAAAGAAGAGACAAAGGCGGACCTTATTAAAAAATATCTTCCTCCTGACAATTTTAAGACTATTGTACCTCCCATACTCAACCCGAGGTTAAAGTTGCCATTCAAGAAAACACCTTTAAAAGGGATGTAAGGTTATCAAAATTGCAGGAACAAGTCGCAGCCGTAATTTCGGCTTTGGCTCAATTTACATCTGATTTGGCTAAAAAAGATATGGAGGAAAACCTTAAATACTTGGAATTTTCAAATGACGCAGTACGCCTGCTTTGCGACATTTTCCATCATGAATCAGTATCAAGGAGGGAACTTTTACTATTGAATTTAAATAAAGACCTTAAGGAAACCTTAAAGAATACCAAGATTTCTGAATGGTTGTTTGGTAAGGAGCTAGAAAGCACCATAGAAGCTGCAAAAAAGCTCGAAAAATCGGGCAAACAACTGAAGATTAAGAAAAATAGGCCATCTGTTTTCACTTTAGCCACTACTTCCAGGCAGGGAAACTACCGTCGCCCGTTTGTAAAGGGAGTGCAGCAGGTGGGTCACAGATTTCAGAGACGCACTCCATTACAGAACAGCAAACCAAGGAGTTCCAAGACGCGTTATCCTCAGGGTCAACATCGCAACAACAGCGTCGAGAGGAGACGCCACTTTTAAAAGTCTTAGTCTCATCTTCTCCAGAGGAGTCACCCCCACAACAACAACCTCAAGAGGAGACACAGGTTTTGGAGGTTAGTAGACCTTGTGGAAGACTGTTGTCTTTTTCCCATAGATGGAAAAATTTGGGGTTTCATAAGCAGGTTCTTTCGTATATAAAGGGTCTTAAAATTCCTCTCATTGGTAAGCCCATACAAAAATTTGTCCCTCTAGAACCTATAAGATCACAAAAAGAATGTGTCGCCATTGATCAAATAATTAAAAAATCGTTACTAGAAGGGGTATTTTCTGTAGTAAAACCTTGTGATGATCAATACATATCTAATGTTTTTCTTGTCCCAAAACCGGATGGAACTAGCAGATTAATTATTAATTTAAAATCCTTTAATAACTTTGTAGCAACATCACACTTTAAACTTGAAAACCACAAGACCGTTACTCAAATACTTACACAAAACTGCTTCATGACTAACATTGATTTAATGGAAGCTTATTATTTAGTGCCTATACATAGTTCCTATAAAAAATATCTACGATTTCAATTTAATGGTTGTATTTATGAATTTAATTGCTTACCATTTGGATTGAGTTGTGCCCCATTAATTTTTACCAAAATTTTGAGACCAGTTATATCTTGTCTTAGAGAACGTGGGTTTCTTTCTGTTATCTATTTAGATGATATCTTACTTCTTGGAAGTACTTACGAAGAATGTAACCGTAACACACGGGAAACTATAAATTTCCTGGAACACCTAGGTCTTCTTAAAATTATAAAAAGAGTACCCTTATTCCTAACAAAAATTGCAAATTTTTTGGATTTCAATATGATTCTAGTAACATGACAGTTTCCTTGCCTAAAGAAAAACGGGTTAGGTTACATAAACTACTAGAAAGTTTTTTCAAAACTTCAACTTGCAGCATACGCGAATTTTCTAAATTTAATGGCAGTTTAGTTTCAGCAGCTCCAGCCCTTAGATATAGTTTTTTATACACTAAGCTGTTTGAACGCGAAAAATCTAAGGCCTTATATCGAGCAAATGGCAACTATGATGCAAAAATGAATATTTCTCCTCATTTGGCATCTGATTTTTCCTGGTGGCTAAAACACATAACCTTATCAAATAATACTATTAACACCGGAGGTTTCGCAATAGAGATTTTTTCAGACGCCTCCAAATCCGGTTGGGGCGCCTATTGCAATAATAAAACTACTTTTGGTTTCTGGTCAACTCAAGAAAAGCAAAGACATATTAACGAACTGGAATTATTAGCAGTTCTGTTCGCATTAAAATGTTTTACTCAAGATTTATCGAATTGTTATATTTTGTGTAGAGTTGACAACACAACTGCAGTCTCTACTATTAACAAATTTGGAAGCGTACGATTCCCAAATCTAAATAGATTAGCACGGAAAATCTGGGGCCATTGCGAAGAAAAACAAATATTTGTTTTCGCATCATATATTAATTCAGCAAAAAATGTACAGGCCGATAGAGCTTCCCGTCAGATACATAGGGAAACGGAATGGTCTCTTTCAGGGGCTGCTTTTTCCAAAATTGTTAGTAGATTTGGCTTCCCAAAGATTGACTTATTTGCAAGTCGCATTAACAAAAAATGCAATATTTTTATTTCTTGGGTAAAAGACCCAGAAGCTTATGGGGTAGATGCCTTTACTTTAAATTGGAGTGGAATGAATTTTTATGCATTCCCACCTTTTTCATTAATATTAAGGGTGTTACAAAAAATAATACAAGATAAGGCGGAAGGCCTTATTGTTGTACCTCGATGGTGTTCACAACCCTGGTACCCATTATTTAAATCTTTACTAATAGGAAAACCCATAATCTTTAAACCTAACATACGGTTACTTTTATTTAGCGGGACCCCCCATCCATTATGGAAAAACCTTTCCCTGGTAGCAGGGAAGTTGTCAGGGAGGCTCTACGACAGGGAAAAGTGCCCTCCGAAACCCTAGACATATGCTTGGCATCAATCACGGAGTCAACTTTAAAACAGTATAGTGGGGGCCTACGCTTATGGTGGATGTTTTGTGTGAACAAGAACATTAATCCATACGAAGTATCAGTTGAGGGCGTTTTGGAATTGTTGACTATTCATTTTAATACAGGAGCAACTTATGGAACTCTCAATTCCTATAGATCCGCTATATCTCAGATCGCAGGGCCAAACTTGGGTCAAGATTTTAGGATCAAGCGGTTTTTCAAGGGGGTGTTTGGTAAAAGACCACCCAGGACTAGATATGAAAATATATGGGATCCGCAAATAGTATTTATCCTATGTAAAGACGCTTGAAACTGAAACTCTTTCCCTACAAGCCTTAAGCAAAAAGCTTGCGGTTTTGTTGGCTTTGGCTACCGGCCAACGAATACAAACATTAACACTTATTAAAATTAATAACATTTCAATCCAACCTAACAGAATCCAAATAAAAATATCAGAACGACTTAAAACATCTTCAATAGCTAGACCTCAACCCCTTTTAATTTTACCCTTTCTTAATAATGATCCTCAATTATGCGTGGCTACAACCCTTAAAAAATATATAAGCGTTACCAAAAAATTAAGAAACTCTTGTGATTGGCTTTTTATTACCTGTAAAAAACCATATAGAAAGGCATCTACCTCTACCATAAGCAGGTGGATAAAAGACATGTTAGAAAAAAGTGGAGTGGACATGTCAATATTTAAACCACAAAGCACAAGACATGCATCCACATCCTCTGCGGCAAGGGCGGGAGTTAGTTTTGATACCATAAGGTTAGCGGCGGGATGGTCTAAAGATTCCAGAACGTTCGCAAACTTTTATAACCGCCCTATTGTAGACAATACTGAGTTTGCAAATACTATATACTAAGCTCTTAATCGCTAGTTTCCTTTTTTAACATTTTCTAATTTTTATTTAGAATAAACCTAATTTACTTTAGATAAGATAGGAAAAAATAGCTATTTTTTGTTGTTACCTACTTATATTCTTCAAATAAAGATTTGTTGTTTGAGCTCATTGGTTGTTGCAAATTACTTTAAACATCTACAAACTTATTTATTTACGAGACGGAACCGTAATATAATTAAAAGATCAAACGAACTTACCTTAAGTGATGTTCGATCTTGATTATATTACGGTTCCGCCGAAGTAAATAAAGTCCCTCCCTGCCCCATTCTATTAAAATGCATATAAATATATATACTAATTAGGAAAATATTTCCTAGCCATCTGATGCAAAAACCTTATACTATAAGGTCGTATTTGGCTAACACTGTTAGCGCTACAATACTAAATTGATTGCTTAAAACTACCAAGAAAGGAAGACCTTTCTGTTGGTAGGATGCTGCTACCTATGGACCGGTTTCGAACTTATTGGTTCTCGTCAGCATAGGGTAAGCGCAGACATACCCAACAACAGAAAGGCCTCAAGTCTTTATAACCAGTTTTATCGTCCTGCCCAGGCAGTGAACGACAAGTGGCGCCGTCTCTTGGAAGTTTTAAGCAATCAGGAGAGAGGACTATACCTTTAGGTATATTAAAAACTAACTAAAAATCTTTAAAAATCCTTACTTGTCAGATGGAGTAGAATAAATATATATACTAATTAGGAAAATATTTCCTAGCCATCTGATGCAAAAACCTTATACTATAAGGTCGTATTTGGCTAACACTGTTAGCGCTACAATACTAAATTGATTGCTTAAAACTACCAAGAAAGGAAGACCTTTCTGTTGGTAGGATGCTGCTACCTATGGACCGGTTTCGAACTTATTGGTTCTCGTCAGCATAGGGTAAGCGCAGACATACCCAACAACAGAAAGGCCTCAAGTCTTTATAACCAGTTTTATCGTCCTGCCCAGGCAGTGAACGACAAGTGGCGCCGTCTCTTGGAAGTTTTAAGCAATCAGGAGAGAGGACTATACCTTTAGGTATATTAAAAACTAACTAAAAATCTTTAAAAATCCTTACTTGTCAGATGGAGTAGAATAAATATATATACTAATTAGGAAAATATTTCCTAGCCATCTGATGCAAAAACCTTATACTATAAGGTCGTATTTGGCTAACACTGTTAGCGCTACAATACTAAATTGATTGCTTAAAACTACCAAGAAAGGAAGACCTTTCTGTTGGTAGGATGCTGACGAGAACCAATAAGTTCGAAACCGGTCCATAGGTAGCAGCATCCTACCAACAGAAAGGTCTTCCTTTCTTGGTAGTTTTAAGCAATCAATTTAGTATTGTAGCGCTAACAGTGTTAGCCAAATACGACCTTATAGTATAAGGTTTTTGCATCAGATGGCTAGGAAATATTTTCCTAATTAGTATATATATTTATTCTACTCCATCTGACAAGTAAGGATTTTTAAAGATTTTTAGTTAGTTTTTAATATACCTAAAGGTATAGTCCTCTCTCCTGATTGCTTAAAACTTCCAAGAGACGGCGCCACTTGTCGTTCACTGCCTGGGCAGGACGATAAAACTGGTTATAAAGACTTGAGGCCTTTCTGTTGTTGGGTATGTCTGCGCTTACCCTATGCTGACGAGAACCAATAAGTTCGAAACCGGTCCATAGGTAGCAGCATCCTACCAACAGAAAGGTCTTCCTTTCTTGGTAGTTTTAAGCAATCAATTTAGTATTGTAGCGCTAACAGTGTTAGCCAAATACGACCTTATAGTATAAGGTTTTTGCATCAGATGGCTAGGAAATATTTTCCTAATTAGTATATATATTTATTCTACTCCATCTGACAAGTAAGGATTTTTAAAGATTTTTAGTTAAAATGCATATATTTATGTATAACAATAATAAACCCTTTTTGCAACAACAACTTTAAAAAGACTAAAGCAGGTCGCCGTGGAAAGGGCAGGCGGGGGCATCGCAATCGGCTAGTGTAATACAATTTCTTTAAAAATGTGGTCCAGAAGCGCCGAAGCGGGGGTACTACTAACTTATTTATTTACTTCGACGGAACCGTAATATAATCAAGATCGAACATCACTTAAGGTAAGTCCGTTTGATCTTTTAATTTTTACTGTTTACTATTTACAATAAAGTTCTTATTTCAAAATGTTACCTACTTGCATATTTAACTAAACACATCAACGCTGTTAATGAATCATGAGTCTGAGATGAGAGTAGCGTAAAAAGAAAACAAGTTGAGGGCAGAGCATAAACGGCCGGTGTGAGTTGTTGACGAATATTAAAGTATAGCTATACGTACAAGGTGTTTTAAAACTACAGTATGAATATTGGTGTTTGTGGATTGCACATTTGTGTAGTTTATTTTATTGCACAATAGTGTAGATTGCATAATGGTGTAGATTGCACAATAGTGTAGATTGCACAATAGTGTAGATTGCATAATGGTGTAGATTGCACAATAGTGTAGATTGCACGCTAGTGTTAAAAACTCCTATACATTAGTATGGTGGTACCGTTCCTTCGAGTAGTGATCTTGTAAGTCTGGGTCTTACATGCGACTCGAAGGACACGAATACGTAGAAGGGTGCAAGTCGCGTACCCCTCTACTCAATTCGTTAAGACATATTTCAGGTAAAATGCTAGCTAGTTGTATAAAATGGAACAATATGAATTATAATAGAAGTTGACTAATATTGATGAATACAATGTGATAAGAGAGAGAAGCATCTGTGGCTAGGGACGCGTAAGTCCCGCGGTGAGTAAACTGTGTCATATTTAATGTCAAACAGAGCAGTAAAGTGTTATATTTGTTTTCATGTTTGAAATGTTTCTTGTGAGGCCCTGTATCAAGCACTGTTGGATGATAGCATTGTGAATACTCCTGCTCCATATTTAAAGTAAGTAATCTCAAAGATTTATTTATTTCAATTAAAAAGCGACTTTTACAACATTCCTTAAATTTCGCCCGCATCCATCGAAGTACTAAAAAGTGGATAGTGACCGTATTTTGTTTTATTCTACTATTTTGTAAAATATTCAGCATGCCGCAGTGCTCTGATTGCAAGAGCACACTAACAACAGATGATGTAAAGGCTAAAATTATCTGCGACACCTGCAAAAACTTGTTCTATCAAGATTGCTCAGGCTTGACTGCTTCTGAAGTCAGAATGATGCAACTAAGCAGAAGAATTTTAAAAAATGTGATGGTGCCAAAGATAGAAATATGCTATCAGAGGATCTCAACAACAAACTCGAGTCTCCGACATCTGAGTTTATGAAGACGCTGGAAGACGTAAAAACTGGCGTAAAAAGTTCGGTTGACCCTTTAAAAACTGATATCAATAACATCACCTCCACCAATAAAGAAGTTGTGCACATGCTTTTATCTGGAAATCTCCCGCAGGTGCATGGTTCGACTATTTTAAACCCGACATCACCAAACATCCAGTTCAGTAATAATCCGCTGCGACCAAAGAACTTGTCTAGCGGGACTCACACTTTGTCGGCGGAACCCATGAACCGTGAGAAAATTTTCAAGGCATTTCCTCTTGATGCAATAAAATTGGAAAGAATAACCAGAATACCTTTCCATTGCAGAGATCAATAAATGGTTATGCAAGATCTGCTGTAATTAGGGGTACCAACTCCGATTCCTGTGGCTCTTTTCCTTCTGCGGCCAGACGGGTTTGGCTCTCTGTGAGCAAGGTTGCTGTTAATACCAGTGAGGAGGACTTTAAAACCTATTTACAGGGTAAATTCTCAAGTCACACATTTGCCGTTGAATCCCAACCCAAGAGGCCAGAAGATTCTAGTTTGGCTATCAAGGTGGGTGCCGACCCTGATCTTGTTAAGGAGCTATACGATATGAAAACTTGACGCTCTGGTGTTTTGATAAAAAGATTCTCCTTTCGTAAACCCACCGGTACAAATCAAAAATGGTAATGGAGAATGGTTGTCCGGGGGTGGTTGTAATGGTGAGATTGGCATGTTGGAGTACAAGACATTTCACAAAGGCAGAGCCTTTATAACTAGTGCTAACAATCTAAAGGAGGTAACATACACGTCAACACAATACTTTTAAACATACAATCTATCAGTAATAAGTGTTTTACGGCTAGAAACAACTCGCGAGGACCACAAAATTTTCAGAGAGGATACCAAAATCGACGATACAGGAATTAAATAGCGCAGTTACTTCCGGGGATACTAATCTCAGTTGCTCAAACGATGAGACCCCGAATTCTTCGGATTGCAGAACAAGGTCATCTAGTGTTAACCAATATTATATATATTATCAAAATATGAGAGGTATAAAGACCAAGCTTTCCGAACTAAAAGCATCCATGTGTGTATCGGATTATGTGGTGAACAAAATTTATCAAATAAAAAATGTATTATCGTGGGTGATTTTAACATTACAGAGTATAACGACATTAATAAAAATAGTAGTCGTTTAGGAGATTTAAAGAACTTTTTAGACTTTAACGCTTATTCCCAATTTAATCATGTAAGAAATAAAAACCCCCATATTTTAAAGAGTTGGATAATTTAAAATGTTAAATAAATGTTATAAGCACTTTAACACCCGGTATAGTCTAGCATTGACAAAAACAGTTCAATGATTACAAACAATTTATTCAAGAAATAAACAAACGACACTGACAAAAATTATCAATTTAACGAAGCAAATAATGTTTGTGTGAATCACACGGACGCTCTTGGCTTCAGGCTCGCCAAAAGTTAAGTGTCCCGCCAGTTCCGCGGCAATCACCCTGCATTCCCGCCAACGGCGCCGGGCTCCAAAATTGCTGACTCTAACACGGCCTGACTGACGGATGCTTCGCTCTCGAAACATGTACCAATTGCAACCATTGCGGCGTCTTTATTGTCTGTAAATTGTAATAAACAACATTTTAGGATTTATCAAAAGGAATTGTACAAACACAGGCATCTTGCTCCATTGCCAATGAATGTACTTCATGAGAGTATGCTGACCTCATGCTTCGAAATATCGTTTCAATCTCGGCTAACATAACAGAATATGCCATGGGAGTATGCTGACCCCATGCTTCGAGATATTGTTTCAATCCCGGAAAACATAAACAAAATATGCCATGGGAGTATGCTGACCCCATGCTTCGAGATATTGTTTCAATCCCGGAAAACATAAACAAAATATGCCATGGGAGTATGCTGACCCCATGCTTCGAGATATTGTTTCAATCCCGGAAAACAAACAAAATATGCCATGGGAGTATGCTGACCCCATGCTTCGAGATATTGTTTCAATCCCGGAAAACATAAACAAAATATGCCATGGGAGTCTGCTGACCCCATGCTTCGAGATATTGTTTCAATCCCGGAAAACAAACAAAATATGCCATGGGAGTATGCTGACCCCATGCTTCGAGATATTGTTTCAATCCCGGAAAACATAAACAAAATATACCATGGGAGTATGCTGACCCCATGCTTCAGATCTCATTTCAATATTAAAAAACCCATTTACTGGTAAAAAAAAATCTTACTTTACCTTTGGTTTCAAACAGATTCATTAATTCTTGTAAATCAGTTCCTAACGACCATTCACTCGGCCAAAGTCGTAACTGTTCCTTGGCTGCTTTTATTATTTTGTGTTTGCCTACACCGACTCTTTTTAACTCATACCTGCCTTGTTTGGTAATGCTTACAATTTCATAAGGTCCAATAAATTCAAAATTAGTTTTGCTAACGTGCATTTTGCTCGCCCTATATAACAAAACAAAATCACCGACCGCATACTGCACAGTATCGCGCCTTTTTGTATTCATCTGGCTTATGACATCATCACTTTTAGATTGTAATTTTTCGGCGATTCTTGCCCGGTCCAACTTAAGGTTGCGGACAGGCGTCAAGTCTTGGGATAGGTCAGTGAGAGCTGCCTGTATTAATGGAGTTGTCGCTTCTATGCCAATTAGAGCTTGTAAAGGGGTGCAATTTATTGAGTTTTGAAATGTTGAATTTAAAACCAACTGAATCTTCCATAGAACGTTCGGCCATTCAACCTTAAGCCGCGTTTCAATTCTTATGAAATTCATAATAGTGCGCATATACCGTTCTACTTGTCCATTAGCTCTGTGAATATCAGGTGTAATGAAATGATATTGAATATTAAACTTATCAAAAAATTTACATAAACTAAGGTTGTGAAAATTCGTTCCACTATCCATTACAAATACTTTAGGCGTGCCAAAACACGAAATAAACCTTTCTAGAGCTTGCCGTGTCTCATCCGCCTTTACTGATTTTAAGGGTATCAAGTTACAGTATTTTGTAAAAGCGTCGATTATAACCAACACATACTTAAAATTATCAGCTGTTGATGGTAATGGACCTAAACAATCAAGATGTATTGTATGACAAGGAATTATTGGTTTTGGTGGTGTTAATATCTTACCTTGTAATGGACCTGTTTGGGTCTTTTTAACTGCACAGACAAGGCAGTGCTTTACATAGTTTTTCACAAAATTTCTCAGACGAGGAAACCAAAAATGCATTAGAATTGATCTGATTGTCTTTTCCGTACCTATATGACATTGTTAATCATGAAACAAACGTAAAAGACCTAGCCTACTTTGTCTGGGGACAAAATACCTAAATATTTTTTGATTATTAGGACCATTTTGTTGATGACACAAGAGACCATTTTTTGTAACGTATTGATTTGAATCAAGCTTGCCTTCCTCCAAATCTCTTAACATTTGTTGAATCTCCGCATTCCCTTTCTGCTCAATATGCAACCAAGAACTATGTTTCGATACTCGTAGAACACTTACAGGGTTTCGACTAAGGAAATCCACATGACTTAAAGATGAGCCTTTTCGATATACAATCTCAAAATTAAAATCCTGGAGGTATGTCCACCATCTTGCAATGCGAGGAACAATTTCGCGTTTATTGACAGTCGCCTTAACAGAATTACAGTCAGTTATTATTTTAAATTTGATGCCAACGAGGTATACGCGAAAACGTTTCAGTGAATTTATTATGGCTAGAGTCTCTAACTCATATGAATGATATTTGGCATCCGTCGTTGAAGTGCGTTTACTAAAGTATGCGACAACTCTGCTTTCCGCATCATATTTTTGAATCAATATAGCTCCGTATCCCACGGAGCTTGCGTCAGTATGTAACTCAGTAGGAAGATCAGGATTAAATACTACCAAAAGTGGTCGTGAAGTAAGACAATTTACAACATAATTTTTAGCTTCCTCGTGTTCATGGGTCCATAAAAATGGAACATCTTTTTTGGTTAACATGGTCATACACGCCGTTCGAGTTGCGAACTCCGGAACAAATTTTCGGAAATATCCCGCGAGACCCAAAAATTGCCTAACTTGTTTAACGTTGCTTGGTGACGTTATTTTCGTTAAAGCCTCTATTTTTCTCAGTCCTGGTCTAATACCTTCTGCAGAAATTTCCTGACCGAGATAATCAATATTGGTTTGTAAAAAGGAACACTTTGAAATATTTAGGGAAAATCCTGTCGATTTAAGAGCTTCTAAAACTTGCTCTAAATATATCAAACCCTGTGAAACAGTATCCGATGGAATCAGGATATCATCCATATACACTAACGCCACGGTGTGTTTTAAATTTCCCAAGGCTTTGTTAATTGACCTCTGAAATACAGATGGGGCATTTGCCAGTCCAAAAGGCATTCGAAGAAATTCGTAGTGCCCATCCGGAGTAACAAAGGCAGTCTTTTCTATCGAATCAGCATGGATGGGTATCTGATAAAACCCGGAAGCCATATCTAACGAAGTGAAAAATTTACCACATCCTAGACGATCAAGTTGATCATCTATCCGTGGTAAGGGAAATTTGTCCTTAACCGTATGAGCATTAAGTTCTCTAACATCGCAACACATTCGGTAAGACCCTTCTTTCTTTTTCACCAGCAAAATAGGGCTGGAATAAGGAGAAGTACTTTCCCTAATAATGCCATGATTAAGAAGATCATCAACAATATTTCGTACTTCCGCTATTTCACTCATTGAGAGTCGATATGGTCGTCGATTTACAATAAAGTTATCAATTAAATTGACTTGCATAAAACAATTGTTTACGGCAGAAACCGAAAACCCTATAGACAACAAATCAGAATATTTTTTAATAACATTACATAAATCATCCCGATATTCTTCAGGAACTTTTAACTGATCTAAATTACTTTCAGAATCTTCTGAAATCCTTAAGACACCCGGTAACTGTCGTTTTATAATACACGTGCCATCACAATCTGTTACAGCAGCAAGCCTACTATCAGCAAATAAATTACAACCTATGATGACATCATACTCTAAATAATGAGATGGCACTAACATAAACATTAACTTCGTGTGCTGACCCGTAATCTCGACATCAGCTTCAAGTTTATATTTTGAAACAAAAGTATCACGAGTTATTCCTGTGATAAAAAATTCTTGTGAAACTAATCTTGATTTAAATTTGTCAGCAAATTTATCCGACATCAAAGACACTTCAGTTCCGGTATCAATTAAACCCATATAGGTTGACTTATCAATGTTTATTTTGGTGGGCACACTGTTTTTCTCGCTTAAAATAAAATTCACATTTCGGCGTTTATCAATCGAATTTTTAAGAAAACAATTTTCAAGTACGTGACCCAACTTAAAACAAAAACTGCATTTGTTATTTTTAGCTGAAACAGTATTATCGGTAAAAGTTTCATTATGGATAGGTTTTATAAAAGAATTAACTCTTACATTTTTATCGGGTTTAAAATTCAGAGAATTGCTATTGCGAGATCGGCAATTTCGCTTAACATGACCTAAGCGACCACATTTATAACAAGATATTTTAGACTTTGTTAACTCACATTTTTCATGACGAATATTTTTTGGAGAAACAATTGTTTCTGAAGTATTAGCATTATTTTCACTAGATACACATTTTGGAATAGTACCTAAATAAGCAATCAAATCCGAAATTGAATTAAAATCTCTCATAGTTACAGATTCTTGGATTTTGTTATCATGAATTCCATAAACAATCAATTCAATTAAATCAGCGGAATTCCAATGAGCACGAAAATTTTTCAATAAAGCAACCTTTTTATGGACATAAGCAATGTACGTATTACACATTGAGCTATTAAAAGTAGAAGCTTCACTCAATAAACGACCAAGAATTTTCTTTTGGGGAAACGATTCTAAAAATTCATTCTTAAAACTGCCCCAGTCTATAACAGACGGCGACCAATTTTCATACCAAATATGAGCATCCCCTAATAAAAAGCGACCAACTCTTACCAATACCTGCAGATCAGACCAGTCAAATTCCCTTTTTATCTGGGCGACTTGTTGAATCCACACAGTCGAGTCATCAATATCAGGGCGAAAAAGTGGCAAATCCACCTGCTCAGGAGCCGTTCTGCTGCGTTTCAGACTTTCCAACATCTCCGACAATAAAGCTTCCATGACGTTGGTTTTCTTTCTTCCACAAAAAGTATCGAACGAGGGCACAATCCCACTTCTGATTTAAAGAGTTGGATAATTTAAAATGTTAAATAAATGTTATAAGCACTTTAACACCCGGTATAGTCTAGCATTGACAAAAACAGTTCAATGATTACAAACAATTTATTCAAGAAATAAACAAACGACACTGACAAAAATTAAAATTGCTGACTCTAACAATATATTAGATTTAGTGATAAGTAATTTCACCGAAATACATGTAAGTAAAGATAATGTACCCCTTTTGCAGGAAGATGACCATCATCCCTCTTTGTCCTTAAAATTAAATATAATCAATTATTGCAGATCACGCGACTATTTTAATAATGTTACAAGTTATAACTTCAAAAAAGGTAATTTTGTTCTTTTGTACTCTGAATTGAATACTGTGGATTGGGCTGATGTTTGTACTCAAAGTAACGTTAATATAGCCGTAGACCAGTTTTATGATCATTTGTACAATGTTTTCGATGTTTGCATTCCCAAGGCCATACATTCTAAACGGAAATATCCAGTTTGGTTTAACCAGGAAATAATAAAAAATATAAAGAGAAAGGATAAGTTTAGGAAAAAGTTTAGGAAGACTGGTCAAAGTCAATGGGAGCTGATGTATCGAGAGAAGAGGCAGTTGGTTAAGGCCCAAAGTATAACGGCATATCGTTCATATCAGGAACGTATGCAGGATGAAATTAAATTAAATCCGAAAATGTTTTGGCAATTTATTAATAATCTAAAACGTAACTCTGATATTCCCGAAAATATGACTTTAAATGAACAGGAAGTAAGGGGTGTGCAAAACGTTGTGAACGCATTTGCTGGTTACTTCAGCTCCATATATATTGGCGATGACCAGCTAGATGCAAGAATTTTCACTGCTTTTAAAAGCTTTGGCTTTTTGGAAATTACAGAAGTTGAAATTATAGAGGCGATTAAAAAATTAAAAGTAAATAGATCAGTAGCAACTGATAATGTGCCTGCCTATGTTATTAGGGGTTGTGTTGATTCTTTTGTAAAACCTCTAAAATATATTTTTAACATTTGCTTAAAACAAGGTATTTATCCAGCAAAATGGAAGGAAAGTAAGGTAATTTCAATATTTAAAAGTGGTGATAAAAATGAGATTTATAACTACAGGTCTGTCAGTATAGTCTCAGCTTGCTCCAAAGTTTTTGAGTTGGTTCTTTGCAATAGAATATACAATGATATTAAGCATCAAATTTCAGACCAACAACATGGTTTCTTGCCCCTTCGTTCAACTGTTACGAATTTAGTAAACTTTTCTCAATATATTCAGGATTCCCTTAAGGACGGCTGCCAAGTTGATGTAATTTTTAACGACTTAGAAAAAGCATTTGATAGGGTGGACTTTGGTGAAATAACAAAGTCCTTGCAAGATTTTTCCATAGATCACAATATTATTTCATTGTTGTCGTCATACTTACATAACCGAACTTTATTTGTGGAGCATAAGGGTTATAGGTCTCAAAACTATACACCGACATCGGGAGTGCCACAGGGTTCCAATCTTGGACCACTTTTATTTCTATTAGTTATTAATAGTATTGGCAGGAATCGTAATTTCGCCAAAGGCCTTATTTTTGCTGACGATTATAAACTTTTTTATGATATTAAGGATGAATCAGATGCTCTTGCCCTGCAAGAGGACTTGAATGCGGTTGTGCGTTGGTGTAGGGAACATAAATTAAATATAAATATTAATAAATGCGCAGTAATGTCCTTTACATGTAAAACGGATAAAATTGTTTTTAACTACTCTATAGACAAAATGCAACTACAGAGAACGGAATTACACAAGGATCTTGGCGTTTATTTTGACACTAAATTAAATTTTACTGCGCATATTGAAAGTGTTGCTGCCAGTGCTATAAAAATTCTCGGATTTATCATAAGAAATTGTAAACATTTTAGTAGCATTAATGCAATTATTGCGTTATATAAGTCTTTAGTTATTTCAAAACTTCAGTATGCATGTATTATTTGGGATCCACAGTATGCAAATAAGATGTACAGTGTACAGTGTGGAAGTTGTCCAAAGAAGATTTTTAAAATTTCTACATATGAAAAGGTTTTCAGTATACCCACAAAGAGGGACTGATCAAAAGCTCTTGTGTAATTTATTGCATTTTCCCAGCTTGAAACAGCTGCGTATTGAGGCAGGTATGGCTTTCTTACATAAAATGGTCACTAATAATATTGATAATAAGGAGTTCTTACAACAGCTTCCATTTAGAATTGGTCGAGTTAACAGTAGATCTACAGATATGTTTTATATTACCGCACCTAGGACTAATCTTTATAAAAATTCCCCACTTATAAGACTTTGTTCCTATCTTAATGAATATGGCGGCAACATAGATATATAATAATAATAATAATAATAATAATAATAAATCTTCTATATTTCAGAACCAAAATACATAGGTATATAAATATACATACAAAAAGGAAATGAAATTGCGTCACAATAGTCTTTTAACACTACTTAATATTGTCAAAGTAATCTTGCATACTATATGGTTCTAGATCTAATAACAATTTCTTCACCTTATTTCTAAATCTTTTGTAAACGTTTACTGCTTTGACACTATTTGGTAACCTGTTAAATAATTTAATGCTAGAGTACACAGGATTTTTCTCAAACAATGTGTATCGGTGCTGTGGAAAAGTGATGTTTTGTGTTCTGGTCTCATACGTAAAATTTAAATTATTTTGTAGAAATAGATGTTTATTTTTATACAGAAACATGAGACATTCAAACACATATAGAGCATAAACCGTGAGAATGCGCTTCTCCTTGAAAATCCCTCGACAAGAATCCCTATATCCCATTTTAAAACATAATCTAATCGCCCTTTTTTGACAAACAAATATATCATGCACATTTGCTGATCCCCAGAAAATCAGGCCATATCTTAGAACAGATTCAAAATTAGAGTGATACAACATTCTCAATGTTCTCTCATTCATATACTTTGAGGCAACTCTAAAACTGAAACATATTCTATTTAGTTTCCTGCTAGTATAATCTACATGTTTATCCCACTTTAAAAACTGATCAATATACAAACCAAGAAACTTGGTATTTTCATTCACTTTAAAATCCTGGCTTAATACATTAATTGACTTCGGTATTTCTTTTGTACATCTGCTTGTTCTGAAAATTAATATATTGGTTTTTTTCTCATTTAAAATTAGCTCATTCTCTTCAAACCACAATTTTGCCCTATTTAGGTATTGATCAGTTCTCAAAATAAGAGGATCCACTTTGACATCACCAACTAGAAGGTTTGTATCATCTGCGTACTTTGTGATACCTACTCTAACACTGTCGACAATACTGCACAAGTCATTAATGAAAAGAATAAACAATATTGGGCCCAGGATGCTCCCCTGAGGCACCCCTATTGTATTAATGAGTATGTCAGACTTTGCTGTTTGTCCATCAGACACTATCTTGACTCTTTGTTGTCTATCTGTTAGGTAGGACTTAAACCATTTATTCAAATTTCCTCTGATTCCATATCTTTCCAGTTTTTTCAATAATAACTCTCGATTAAGACTATCATATGCTTTAGATAAGTCAAGAAAGGAACCAGATACAATCATACTGTCTTCCATGAGCTCCAAAATTTTCTTTGTGAATTGAAAGATGGCAGTTTGAGTTGATCTACCCCTTAGGTACCCATGTTGACTTTCATTAAAAATATTACATTTGTTACAAAAGTCTGTCAACCTTTTGCACATAGTCAACTCAAAAATTTTTGAAAAACTTGATAATAAGCTAATTGGTCTATAGTTATTCATTGATTCCTTATTCCCTCCCTTATAAAGTGGTTTTATGATGGCAAGTTTTAGTTGCTCTGGAAAGATACCAAATCTAAAGGAATTTCCCACAATATAGGCTAACACATTTTTTATCATTACTATGGAAAATTTGACCATACATAGAGGTATCTCATCCTCTCCAGAACAATATTTATTTTTTAAGTTTTTCGTTACCTCTACTATCTCATCCGAAGAAGGAGCAAAACAATAAAGTGACTGATTATTATAAAATATATTAGAGACCCGCTCATCATTATCAAGTGGTACATTGCCAATGGCAACCGGAATAGCATCCAAAAGAAATTTATTAAAATTATTTGCTACTTCTTCAGGGCCGCTACCAATGTTAAAAGTTTGATTTATTTTTTGATTACCAAGGAGTTCATTACAGATGCTCCATAGTGTCTTAACTTTATTATCTGATCGGGCTATTTTTTGTTCATACGAAAGAGTGCGCTGTTCACCGAGCAGCCTGTCATATTCTGACTTTGTGCTATTATACATTTTTGTGAACATGGGGTTGTTACGGCTTAAAATTAAAAGGGTATCTAGTCTATTTTTCAAGTTCAAAAACTCTGTATTTGTGTGCCTACGAGGCCTTACGTTTTTACTTTTATTATGCACAAGTTTAAGAGGGAAGCACTGATTAAACATACTCAGATACGAATTTATAAAAACATTCCATTGCATATTCACATCATGTACAGGCACATCAAAGACCAACTGCCAATCCTGATGTCCAAGCAATGCCAAAAAATCATTCCTTGCCTCCATGCTAAAAAACCTTTTGTACATTTTTGATACATTACATTTGTTTTCAACAGAAAAAATGATTATCTGCGCACTGTGGTCTGAAATGTGTCTTTCAACGACCTCACTTTTATATTCATCTATATTAGTGAATATATTGTCTATACAACTTTCTGAGTTATTGGATATTCTGGTATTTACAAAGACAGTTTGACTAAGATTGAATGATTTAAATAAGTTAATCAGTTGAGATTAGGGGTGGGCGATTATCAAAAGTTATAATCGATTATCGATTATGAAAAATAATCGATAATTTCGATTTAATCGATTAATCGGAAAATCGATTATTTCGATTAATCGATTATTTCGATTAATCGATTATTTCGATTTAATCGATTAATCGGAAAATCGATTATTTCGATTAATCGATTATTTCGATTAATCGATTATTTCGAATAATCGATTATTTCGATTAATCGATGTTTCGATTAATCGATGTTTCGATTAATCGATTATTTCGATTTAATCGATTAATCGGAAAATCGATTATTTCGATTAATCGATTATTTCGATTAATCGGTATTTCGATTAATCGATGTTTCGATTAATCAATGTTTCGATTAATCGATTATTTCGATTAATCGATTTTTTCCATTAATCGATCTTATTATATTTATCATTTTGGATAAATTCGATGTAATCGGTATATCGATTATTTAGATTAATCGATAAATCGGACAGGCAATAAATTTATTGTCCAATAATTTATTTGGTCCTTGTCGATTAGGCAATTTTTATTTAATTAAAACAATCTCCTTTTATGGGAAAAATTATAATATAACAATATTATGTTTAAGCAACGTTTCACTTTTTTTCAACTTTAGAATAAGAGTAAAAAGCTGTTTTTATTTGTATATATTTTAAGTAATAATTATTTTCATTTTTATTGCGCTATTTCGCCTACTTTTAATTTCCATCGATGGCTATTTTTGCAAATAAATCGAAAACGGTCACAGATACGAGAATAGTACAAGAGACAAGAACGCTAAACAAGGGAACAGAGAGTTCAAATTTCATACCGGAATTCATACAGGGAGCCCCAAAAAAAGTTCTGAAAGATAAAATTGTAGCGGATTCAAGAAAATGTAACACCCTGTATACTGCGACCAACAATTTTGATACTTTATTGTAGAGATTCTAAAAAATGGTTGTTGTTCCAAATTTGAAACAATTATCAGAGAATATAAGAGAGAAAACGCAAGATACGAGAAAAAAAATTAAAACTTTGCCACCCTGTATAACGAAAATAACGCGTTTTAGACCATGCATATATTTACATTTTTTTCTTATTTTGACGAGTACTAACTATCACCCCCTGAAATATCTGCATACCATTAATTAACACCCTGTATACTAGTAGAAATACGGGCGCAGTACACGTAACTGTTATTGTATAGAGTAATAATTAATTGTGCAGTATATTAATTAATATTTCACCAGCAACTTCAAAATCATTCAATAACATAATAATTTATATTTTCGATTATCGGGTAAAAATTTATTTACACTCGATTTTACAATCGACTAATCAGAAAATCGGAAAATCGATTAATCGGAAAATCGATTAATCGAAAAATCGATTAATCGGAAAATCGATTAATCGAAAAATCGATTAATTGAAAAATCGATTAATCGGAAAATCGATTAATCAAAAAATCGATTAATTGAAAAATCGATTAATCGGAAAATCGATTAATCGGAAAATCGATTAATCGGAAAATCGATTAATCGAAAAATCGATTAATTGAAAAATCGATTAATCGGAAAATCGATTAATCGGAAAATCGATTAATCGAAAAATCGATTAATTGAAAAATCGATTAATCGGAAAATCGATTAATCGGAAAATCGATTAATCGGAAAATCGATTAATCGAACAATCGATTAATCGATTAAAATTTTTCTTAAATCGAAAAATCGATTAATCGATTAATCGATTATTTTGCCCACCCCTAGTTGAGATCTACGAGGATTGTCTTTGATAAATTCAATATTAAAATCACCACATATTATAACAGATTTATTAAGTGATAGGTCTAGTAAGATTTCTTCTAGTTTTTCAAAGAACAATCCAAAATTAGAATTATCTGGGGGTCTGTATACAGATAATAGTGTTATGTTTTGTTGATCACACGTAAAATCTACACCTGCGCATTCGAAAAGCCCAGCCTCTGACAGACCTACGCATCTGTCTATAGGTTTCCATTTGGTTCCCTTCCTCAGATAAATCGCAGATCCACCGTGTCTGTTTTCTTCCCTGCAGTATGCCGATGCTAATTCATAATCAGCAAAAAGAAGCCTCTTTAGTTGTTCGCAGGACTTCCAGTGTTCGGTAACACATAATGCTATACAGTTAGTGTTTTCTTTTAGCATAAACTCAACTCTGTCCATTACATTACCCAATGACTGTGTGTTTTGGTGAATAACACATATATCTCTTTTGCTATTGCTAGTGCTAATGTCATTGTTTACCGCTATAAAAAAGAGCCTGCTTTTGCTTCTGGCAGCTTACCTGTTTCTGATAAATGCTTTAAAAAATCTTGATGAATCTTAAAATTAAATCTGCTTACTCCTACAAATTTTGGCCAGAAAGAACTATCATATAATTGTTCCTTCATGTCCAGGGGCGCTATTAACAAGAATGCCTTTAAGCGCTGTTCATCTGTCGGTATTTCTTTAACTGTGATTTCAATGCCATTAAAATCAGGTTTTTTCTCTATGTAGTTTTTTATTATTTCTTCTGTTGCTCTTCTTTTAACCCTATTTATGTAGAGCCAAGCTTTTCTGTCTGCTCCTGCAAAGTTAGGATCAACTTCACCCGTTCCCAGATTTTTTCTTTGATAGTAATTTTCCGATTTTCTGTTGTATGTAACTTTTTGAAAAACATTGTTTACACTATCCTTATCCTTTCCTGAAGCATTGCCCTCCTTGTCACTGATTGCTGTATAAACGTCAACAGTGTTAGTAAGGTTCCGATTTAAATTTGTCGATATGTCACGCGTACCTCTATCGATTTGTTTCTCGATCGAGGTCAAGCTGTTTACATCCCTTTGACTATTCGGATTCGGCACATTTTGAAACTGTTCTTTTCTGGTTACATCCCTATATGACGTTTGCTTCGGAGCAGTTTGTGATTGGTTGAGGTTAGATCTTTTGTTTTCATTACTAATTTTTTCAAGCAGCAATCCATTGTTTTGTTTTAAAATATTGTTTTTATCACTGATCTCTTCAATCATTTTCTTCAAATATTCTATTTCCATATTCATTTTGGCCTTTTCAACTGCAAATATTTCACTTTCATTCTTGTCACCTGGGTTTCCCGCCATTATCAATGCAGACATGCCTGACATGCAACATTGAATTTTTGTTTCATCAATTACCTTTATAATCTTGCCCATCCGTTTGGCACAACTATTATGAAATATTGAGTAACAATTTACGCACACACACACGTTACAATTTTTCTTGGCGCAACATTTAAAACCACTTATTTTGCTGTTTTTTATGCTCGCTTCAGAATCTCCGTCTGATTCACCCGCCATGTTGTTTACTTATATTTATTACAACTTATGCAATGTTTAAAAAACAAACAAAAGATGAATTAAGCAGGCGGTTGCAATAAAGAGGTGTCTAATGATAATTGTTTCTATAGTTTTTAAGAATTTTAGGGCTATGGGTTTAGTTAGTATTAATATTGTATCTGTTATTGACTTTTTGTAAAGTTGTTGATGCAATAAATAAATAAATAAATAAATAAGTGCGATGAACTGTTGCTTTTTCTTGACAATGTTAATTACCCAGTTATATTACTTATTACAGAACACTGGCTTAATAAGAATAAACCAATATGTATACCTAACTACAGAGTTGTATCTAAATATTGTAGAAATTCCTTTAGTCATGGCGGTACTTTGATTTTATACCACGAAGCTTTGCTAAAGATGTAAATATTCTCAAGTTTTGATAAATTTAATGATTTTAGTCAAAAAAGAATTTGAGTTCTCAATAATACACTCGACTAGGTTTAATATATTATAGACCTCCCAACACAGATGTTCATTTGTTTATTTCTAGGCTAGAGTTTCTTTTAACAGGACTACCTATGCATGCATCTATAATACTCGCAGGTGACTTTAACATTGATTTTTCCGGAAAAATGCATGGAAATGTACATTTAATTATTAACTTACTTAAATTTTTTGATTTATACACGCATGTTAATGCACCTACTCGTATAACTAGCCGAACAGCGACAACCCTTGATTATTTTTGTTTAAATTTTGACAGAGAACAAATTAATTGTAATGTCATAAATGCAGGTTTGTCCGATCATGAGGCTGTGGTGTGTAATCTTAAAATTAGTATTTTTGAACCCAAAGTGGTAAGACGCTATGGAAGACTTTATACGGCACGCAATTATGATAGGTTACAACTTTGGAACGAGGAAAACTGGGAAGATATTCTGTTTTATAATGATACTTTCACTTAATTTCATAATGTTGCAACGATCGTACTTTCAGTACTTACTCAAAGTATTTAAATTTAACATATTGATGCAGGGAACCGTGAGGGTGTGCTTCCCTGGCGGGTAAGTGTTGGCAAGGGCCCGGTTTGATCAGACTGTACACTGAAACCCTTTTGCAAAGTCTTGAGGGCTGTTCGACGGTGACATAAGTAATCTTATTAATTCTTAAAGGAAATTGTATTTTATTTTGTAAGTTAATCAATGTTTACATTTCCATCTTTGACACTGTCAATTTCCCCGATGTCACTTTAGACAAGTAAGTGACATTTCAAACGTCAGAATTAAATGATAGAAATATTAAATCTTAAAAATCACTGACAGGGATGGTGATATGGATTGAGAGAGAGAGGTAGTTTGAAATATAAAAAAATTATAGAAAAAGTGTGGAACGCGGATTAAACGGCGCCTTACTGATAACGCCCGAAATTTAGATCTTTTCTGTCCTGATAGCTCTACAAGTAACACGAAATGTGATTAAAATTTAAAGTTTTTAACTTATTCAAGTTTTATTAGCCTGAAGACATATGACACGATCGTCAAACATTCAGGGTGAGTGTGGTTTATTTAATCACATAAATTTGAATTAAATTGGAGGAAAAATAACTTTAATTAAAAAAAGAATAGATCTATACCGCGTGTTTCGACTACTGGGGAAAACTAATTGGGTTTTATCGTTCTAGCTAATGGTAGTAACTTGATAATGATATTTGCATAACGATAGACCAAGATCGTGGGCTTTTAAGGATTAAACATACCTAACTAAGGAAGAAAAATTACTGGGGTTTAATGTTCAACCAATGCTAGGGACCGTTTGAAGGGCAAACAAGGTCAACACTCGTTGGGTTTTTCGTGTAACGAACTACTGGTATTGGCATCTCTCATCATCTCCTCATCATCATTACTGCGTCTGGACCAGAGTCGTCTTCAGCCAGTAACACTAACAAGATAAGTGCTTAATTCTATTAATAAATTTTAATACCCGTGATTTACTTTGTAGAGCTACGTCCTTCGTCCTAATACCTGTCCTACGTTTTTATACATTTATATATTTGTTTTTCTCTTAATCGTTAAGTGTTATATATGTAGTTTGTAGTATAGAAATAGTCCAGTAGATAAAATAATCTAATTTAACCTGATAGGGAGATTTTCGTGATACCACATAGGTATTTAATATTATAAAATTGGTACCTGGAAACTTAAAGGAAACTGTGATATAACATATAACATATTTAACATATTTTATATATAATTTGATCAATCAAATTGCGCAAGGGTTGCAATTCATTATAACCTTAACTTACTAATTTATTCTTTATACAAGGCTCATAAATTGTAAAGTGCATAACGTATATTAATAAACCCTATCAGTAACAAACAAGTGAGTCCTTATTGAACTTTGTTGTAAATTACCCCTTGGAACGTTACAACTGGCGCCCGAGCTTAAATAAAATCACAGGTTCTTTGACTTTCTGGGTAGAATTGGAAGTGAAACATTGTATAAACCAGGAGTTACTAATAAGCAATTCTTGTATTTTTTTTTAAATGCAAAATTTTATTTTGTCTTTCAAATAATTCTTGTGCAATTGTACAAGGCATTCATTGTATTGGAACTAATTATTGAATTTTTTTAGGAATATTCAGTCACAGTAAGTGGCAAATTATAAAATAAAGGAGACGAGACGGACGTACTAGTGTTGTTGGCTGAGGGTCGCAGAGTAACGCGAGCTGGAAAGACACCCTTGGTACTTGCGAGGAGCGAGGTGGTAAGACAGTTTTGATTATTAACTGGGTCTGCGGGTGCACTGGGCTTGTGCAGGGAGCACACCTTTATACGTTTGATTTTGGAAATATTGAAATCAATAATTTATTATCAAGCAAGGTATAGTCATACCAACAGATAAAGTAAAAATAAATATAAAATATCATTAATTTATGATTATAATTTTTTTTTTGAGAAATCAGTCTCGCGTATGTTGATCATCGCTGCAGCCACATTATTACACAACTATTTGTTTATTTATTAAATTTATTTATTTGCTACATAACTGTAGGGGAAACACTCAGCACATAGTTATATTTCCTTATACCCCTTGTATATTATTTGTGTAGATGAACATATTGGGAGTGATAGTGCAGTTAAGGTGATTATACTAGGGTAATAGTGTTGATATATATATTTATTTTGTGTGGCCTTGAGCAAATTCTGGAGTGATTGTGTGAGTTAGTGTACAAGAAGTCAAGAAGATGGCAGATAATGAAAAAACAGAAATAAGTAATGAAGACGAAGCATGCGGTACACAGAAGAGGAATTTAAAAAATAGTGGGGCTATCCCAAAAACAAAAATAAATCGAAATGAGGAAAAGCATAGGAAGACTTTAAGATACGAGGAAGTAGACCGACTGAGAAGAGTGTCAGATATGTCTACCACGTCCGAATTTAGAGGGTTCGAAGAACAAACACTGCAGACAACAGAGAATCACAGACTAAATCGTTTGAACGAACTGATAGACGAATCTGAAAGAGAGTTCCAAAAGCAGAAAAAACAAAATCAACACAACGAACAGCGAAGCAGAAAGTCAGTCTACGAACTGTCTGACAGTGATGATCTCTATGAGGGGACAGTCAAGAAAAATTATGAATGCAACAAAACGCTACCTATGAACGACACGGCAAGAAATTGCAGGAAAAGCCTCGACGCAATGTTCGCACGTGACGAAGAATAACGCAGTACCTCACATATGCCAAGTCACCATAAGGAAAGGGACGGATATGTACACAATGACACGTTATACAGACAATTCAGATTTCCTGAACCACAAACAAGGGATGCAAGGATTCAAGGCAACAACACTGTTGTTTATAGGTTACCCATAGATGCTAAGAGCATGCCGACTTATAATGGTACAAGTGGCATAAATCCAATAGAGTTTTTAAAACGATTAGAAACCTGGATGGAAGATAACCAAATACAACCTCCAGAGTATACCAGCTGGGCCAAAAGAAGCCTACGTGGCGCGGCAAAGCTATGGAACGAGCTGTTCTGTGAAGAAATCAGAATATATGCTACTTGGAAACAACATTTCCTGCAAAAGTATTGGAGTCGCAATAAGCAACAAAGTGCATTAATGGAAATTTATAATGGAAAATATTGCCAGACAGAAATTTCAGAAATGGCTACGTATTTCCTGAGAATGGTAAAGAAAATAAAGGAAATTGACCTAATTTCTATAAAGGAAGGAATAGAAATGCTGATAAACCATTTTCCACTGAACGTAGCAAGGATACTGATCAGTCTAAACCCAAAAACGGCAGAGAACATTTATGAAGTGTTGGAAAATTTCGATGACCTAGAAAATCACGCAAGACAAAGAAGATCTGCGACACCCAGAAATGAGTTTACAAGGTATCGACCAAGATATACACAGGATGAATACTTTGACAACAATTACAGAAACACAACAAGAGAGAATACTACGCGCACTTCAGGAGTCAACTCACAAAACTATAACAATAGACACCAATATAAAAATGATGATTATTATAATAGAAATAAAAGTAAAACAAATGATGCCTTGCGAGAGTCACCAAACGGGTTTAGAAGATATAACAGACTGAACCAAAATGAAAAACAAGAAACTCCGCCGAGGCAAAGAAATTCAGAGAACATACAGTATGACAGAAGAAAACAAGCAGAGCGCAGCTACACACATAAGCCAAGACAGTATTCAACAAGGGAGAACACAAATAAGTATGAATACAAAACAAAATCTCAATACAATGTCAACGCCATACAAGTAGACAGCACCCAAGAACAATATGACAAAGGTCCACAGGAAGATGAACATAATGAGCACGAAAATTATGATTCGGAAAACTAAATAAGGTGTATTCATGTAGCTCCGATGATACACCTCACATGGACACAGGAGCTGTGTTGGCAAAAGAAAAGAGATTGGAAAGAAATAAAGAACAAGGCACAATAATATCAACAGTAGCACAAATTCATACAGCAAAAAAGCAAAATGAAGAAATGGATAAGACAATAATTTGTGATACCATGTTCATAGAAACTGAAGAAGAAGAAATTGAAGAAACAAAACATAAAATGCCAATAATTCAAGCCAAAATAGAAAATGTACCATGTACAATTCTGATTGACACTGGATGTCAAATAACATGTATTTCAAAAGAGTTTTATGAACAGATAATTAAAAATAATGAAAACATTTTGGCACTGCCAGCTACAGGTATTAAATTAATAGGTGCTACAGGAGGAAAGAGCAAGAATGTTCTGTGCCAGGTTTACCTTAAAATGGATATTGGGCATATGGAGTATTGCCTTGTGGCATTGGTCGTAGAAAATTTAATATACAGGGTATTGTGGGAATAGATTGGCTGTATAAGATGGAAGGAAAAAATAGATTTTTGTAAAAAAAATGAGAAAAGAGAATGTGATAGCAGATTCATTGTCAAGAGTGCTCTATGACGACAAGGAAAATCAGAAGGACATAATTGTTGCAAGTATAGAAATATGGAATAATAGAAACTTAAAGAAAAAAATTAAAAACTTAAAGGAATTGCAAAGTGCAGACAACACTATATGCAAAATTATAGACCAATTATTAACTGCAGACAATAATTTAAAGAATCAATATAAGTTGCACAATGACATACTATGGCATTCTGATATTATAACAAAAAAGTGGAAAACTTGTATACCAGCCGCACTTATAGAGGACATAGTGAAAGAACATCATGAACAATTCGGTCATTTTGGGGTTTGGAAGACATATAAGTCCTTATCGCAGTGTTATTACTGGAAGAACATGAGAGAGTCAGTTAAAAAAATCGTAAAGTCCTGTGAATTATGTCAGCGATCAAAAATTTCAACTCAAGCAATAAGCGGCGAAATGAAGTCAGTCATACCAAAGAATGAGAAGGATTTACTGGCTGTGGATATATTTGGCCCGCTTCCAGTCTCAGTAGCAGGGGTCAAATATATTTTTGTAGTCTTGAATGTTTTTACCAAATACATCAAATTGTATCCAATCAAGAGACCAACTGCAACAACACTTATATCTAAACTTGAAAAAGACTATTTCCAACACATAAGAAGACCAAACAGTATACTGTCAGACAATGGTACGCAATTCCTATCAAGAAAGTGGAATATATTTTTAGAAACTAACAAAATCAGGAATCTACACTGCAGTATAAGACACCCGCAAAGTAACCCCAGTGAGAGGTCAATGCGAGAAATAGCAAGACTGCTAAGGACATACTGCCATGACAAACACACAGCTTGGGCTAGATACGTTAGCAAAGTGGAAATGATGATAAATTGTGCCATGCACGAATCCACTGGGGCAAGCCCAATTTTGTTGGAAAAAGGTATTCTGCCAGAAAATGAAATAAGAAACCTACTCGGTTTGCCTACAGACCAACAAAATGTAAAATTAAACAGTGTACTAGCAAAGGAAAAATTACTCTCAAAGGCTGAGAGAAGACAAGCTAGACATAACAAGAATAGGAAATATACCACATTTACAGTTGGACAATTGGTTTGGCTACGAAGCAACAACATATCGTCAGCGGACGATAAGGAGATGAAGAAATTATTTCTCCTCTACGAAGGCCCTTACAGAATCAAGGACATTGCAGGGCATAATGCATATATTTTACAAAATCAAAAAACTAATTCAATTCGAGGAACTTTCAATGTAGTTAGTCTAAAACCATATATTTAGTGCGTGGCCAGAGAATGGTCAGGTTTAGTGGGGCTATGTAGGTGTAGGGATTAGCTTGTGACAGGTATTGACTGAGGTAGTGCATAAGAGTGAAGAGACAATTAATTTCTCAGAGCAATTTTTTTTTCCTTTCAATAAAAAACTGATTTCTCCTCTAAATTAATTAGTGGGGCTATGCAACGATCGTACTTTCAGTACTTACTCAAAGTATTTAAATTTAACATATTGATGCAGGGAACCGTGAGGGTGTGCTTCCCTGGCGGGTAAGTGTTGGCGAGGGCCCGGTTTGATCAGACTGCACACTGAAACCCTTTTGCAAAGTCTTGAGGGCTGTTCGACGGTGACATAAGTAATCTTATTAATTCTTAAAGGAAATTGTATTTTATTTTGTAAGTTAATCAATGTTTACATTTCCATCTTTGACACTGTCAATTTCCCCGATGTCACTTTAGACAAGTAAGTGACATTTCAAACGTCAGAATTAAATGATAGAAATATTAAATCTTAAAAATCACTGACAGGGATGGTGATATGGATTGAGAGAGAGAGGTAGTTTGAAATATAAAAAAATGATAGGAAAAGTGTGGAACGCGGATTAAACGGCGCCTTACTGATAACGCCCGAAATTTAGATCTTTTCTGTCCTGATAGCTCTACAAGTAACACGAAATGTGATTAAAATTTAAAGTTTTCAACTTATTCAAGTTTTAGCCTGAAGACATATGACACGATCGTCAAACATTCAGGGTGAGTGTGGTTTATTTAATCATATAAATTTGAATTAAATTGGAGGAAAAATAACTTTAATTAAAAAAAGAATAGATCTATACCGCGTGTTTCGAATACTGGGGAAAACTAATTGGGTTTTATCGTTCTAGCTAATGGTAGTAACTTGATAATGATATTTGCATAACGATAGACCAAGATCGTGGGCTTTTAAGGATTAAACATACCTAACTAAGGAAGAAAAATTACTGGGGTTTAATGTTCAACCAATGCTAGGGACCGTTTGAAGGACAAACAAGGTCAACACTCGTTGGGTTTTTCGTGTAACGAACTACTGGTATTGGCATCTCTCATCATCTCCTCATCATCATTACTGCGTCTGGACCAGAGTCGTCTTCAGCCAGTAACACTAACAAGATAAGTGCTTAATTCTATTAATAAATTTTGATACCCGTGATTTACTTTGTAGAGCTACGTCCTTCGTTCTAATACCTGTCCTACGTTTTTATACATTTATATATTTGTTTTTCTCTTAATCGTTAAGTGTTATATATGTAGTTTGTAGTATAGAAATAGTCCAGTAGATAAAATAATCTAATTTAACCTGATAGGGAGATTTTCGTGATACCACATAGGTATTTAATATTATAAAATTGGTACCTGGAAACTTAAAGGAAACTGTGATATAACATATAACATATTTTATATATAATTTGATCAATCAAATTGCGCAAGGGTTGCAATTCATTATAACCTTAACTTACTAATTTATTCTTTATACAAGGCTCATAAATTGTAAAGTGCATAACGTATATTAATAAACCCTATCAGTAACAAACAAGTGAGTCCTTATTGAACTTTGTTGTAAATTACCCCTTGGAACGTTACAATGTTTTACTTAAAAAATTTAACGCTGCCTTCCTCTTAACTACTATTAAAGAAAAAAAAACAAAGTCCATGGTTTACTAAGGGTTTTTTTTATTGTTCTGTTGCGACTAATCTATCTAAGAAAATCACTTCAAATAGTGATGCATTAAATTATTTGGGCAACGTTCATATACCTGAAACATTTTACTTCCTTCCTACTAATGTTTATGAAATTAAAGATATTTTCAAAACAATAAAAAATAAAAACACTTCTGGGTATAACGATATCCCTTTAAAAGTACTTTCCGGACTACCAATCCAAGTATTGGATGTCCTGGCCGAAGCTATTAACCTGTGTTTTATTTCAGGAACTTTTCCCCCGTGCCTTAAACTGGCGACCGTTTTGCCTTTTTTTAAGGGAGGTGATAATGAGGAACCGGCTAACTTTAGGCCAATTTCGTTGTTACCAACTTTGGCCAAAGTTGTCGAAAAGCTGGTAAAAGGGCGGGTACTTAGTTTCCTAAAGAAGCACAGGTTGCTCAGTGTAAAGCAATACGGTTTTCTGTCATCAAAAAACACAAACGATGCGATTTTTGCCTTCTTGGCGGATTTGTATTTGCGGTTAAATGATGGAGAGAGAGCCGCAGCGATGTTTTGTGATCTGTCTGAGGCTTTTGACTGCGTGGATCATGGAATACTGCTGCGCAAACTCGCAGTCTATGGCTTTAGAGGCAGATCGTTGGATTGGTTTAAATCCTACTTAACTAGACGTTACCAGGCGGTTTCTATTAACGACAAATTGTCTGCTCCACTCGAAATCACTTCAGGCGTACCGCAGGGTTCTGTGCTAGGGCTGTTACTGCTCTTAATTTACGTTAACGACTTGTCAATGTTAAATATTACTGGAAAATTTACCATATTCGCAGACGATACAACGATCCACTGGCATAACTTAAATAATGACATTCTGGAAGAAACCATTAAAAATGATTTGATTATGGTTAAAGATTGGTGTGATGCAAACAAATTGTCACTGAATATCTCAAAAACGAACATTGTAAGCTTTAAATGTAAAATTAACGATATTCATTTACATGATCAGGTTGTTGAGAATTTGAAAGAGAATAAGTATTTGGGACTGTTCATTGATTCAAAACTAAAATTCGAAAGCCATATTTTAAATTTAAATAATAACATAGCTCCCGGATGTTACGCACTAAGGGTCATGTCTCAAAATTTAAATTTTGCTATAGCGCGCAACGTCTATTTGGCTCTAATAGAGTCCCAGTTAAGGTACGGCATATGTTTTTGGGGTTCGTGCTCTAACTACAATTTTAATAAGGTATTCAGATTACAAAAAAGAGCTATTAGGTTTCTATGTAAACCTAAGCCTCGAGACTCATGTAAGCCACTTTTTACTAAACACAAAATACTAACGGTTGCTTGTCTATTTATCCTTAAAACGGTTTGTCTGCTAAGAAAAAATGATAAAATTAGAACAACTCTCACATATCCTTTACGTAACACTCACACTGTAACCTTACCAATTCCTAACTCAACTTTAATAAAAGACTCTATTTTCTACAATGGCAAAAAACTTTTTAATTCGCTGCCACTGAATATTCGGCAAATTCAATATGACAGGAAATTTAAAGGACAAGAAAGTTCCTCGTTGCTGGAGCGTATTACACCGTAAATGAGTTTTATGACGACAACCCTTAATTTATTTTGTTCTGGGTTGGTGTCTGATCTTTGTCAGGTTATTGTATTTTGTTTATTTGGTTTGTTTTTATTTATTGTAAAAAATGAATTGTTATTGTTACTTTTTTATTTATTCCCGTAATTGTAATCCTACAATAAGTGTCTGGTTATACAATATGTAACTACCTACCTCATTGTAAATTGTAAATTTCTAATATCATGTCATCTACATTGCAAATGTCTTACCCTTTATATTTTTTAGATATTTTTCTTTTAACTTTATTTTAGCCTTTCTGCTCTACCTTTTAAGTACATGCTTTGTCAATGAAACAATTTAATTTTTTTTTAAGATAATAAAGCTAAGTTTTGAGTTTGATTGTGGTATTTACGTATATATACACTTATGCTTGTATTAATTGTTTTTTGAGTATTTTTTTTCATCCCTCAAAAATTTTATTTTTTCTTTTGACATGTCCTATTCTTAAATGGGAGTTTTCTTGGAACTAATAAATATTTTGTATTGTATTGTATTTAACCAATTCGAGTTTCTATGATGCTCAATAGATATGGATCGTCTGTTGGATATTGTGGTAACTGGAATTAAGTGTTAAGTAACAAGAAGTGAATATAGCCTTGTTGTGGAAGACAAAATTCACCTATCACTAAAAATTACTTTAAATGTGATTAAAGAAAGACAAAAACAATTAAAACCTATAACTCAACCGTACAATTTTCGTAGAGCTGACTATGTATCATAATACCATATATTTAGTCAAACTGATTGGAATTTTCTCGAGGCACATAACAATGTACTGCTGTAGAGGCAAAATTAGTGTTCTCCTGAACAAATAGCGCAAAAGTTGGGTTTCTCACATAATTTAGTTTTATGACCATATCCACAACATTTGTAGTTCTTATATTACTTATATTCTTATACAAGACAATTATTTGGATAGAAAACATAACACATCCGAAAGAACCTCTCAAACAGGTTAAAGAAGTAAAAAATACAGATGTAGTAAGAAGCTTTAAAAGTGTTAAACAGACTAAGAATGGGGCAATAATCGAAAGTTATGTCAAAAAACAAGAAAACAAATTAAAAGCAGCAATACAAGAAAAAGGCGACATGAAAATTAAAGAACCACTAAACAACAACCCAATGTTTATGGTAACTGGAATTGAGAAATCTCTTTCACATGAAGAATTTATACAGGAAATATAAAGGTTGTACTATGAAATTTTGCAGGAACTTGGCTATAGTGTGAGCGATAAAATACAGGTAATCACAAAAAAGCAATGTCGCAATGCAACAAAAAAAACTGGATTTTGTAAGCCCCCCCCCCTGCCATTTTAAAATGGTTCCTTAAAAAAGATAAAATATTCTTCGATTTAACAACTGCGTATGTGCAAAAATATTTCAAACTATCACAGTGTTTTAATTGTTTGATCACATACAAATACCGTTCAGAGAAGCAGGGCTGTCACAAGTACTGAGAAGAACACTAAGAAACAGAGTGTAAGAAATGATATAAATTACAGTGATTTTTTATAAAAGGAAAACCAACACAAAACCCAATAAGCTCGACAAAAGTGTAGCGACTGCGAACACAAGAACAATTAGTCATAAAAATTCAAATGAATGTAATATCATTTATCAGGATGTACAGTTAGGAATGTCTGTAGATACTATAAGTAATATGTTAAAAAATAAGTCTTCCTGTAAACTGCTACGATTAACAGAACATTGGAAGAATCAACTAAAGAACTAAAAATGCTAGCTATCAGACTTTACCTTAGCAAGTGCTTTCTGTCGAGAACATGGCGGGAGCGCTATATATGTGCATAAATCTCTAACTTTTATGCCAAGACATAAATTGTCTCATTTGTCTAAAAAAAACGACTTAGAATGTGCGGCAGGAGTGTAAGTATAAAAAAGAACAGCTTTTAGTATTGTCAGTCTACAAACCAGATAAATCAGGTAGTGTAGAAATGTTTCTTGACTCTCTGGATTTTGGATATTTTTTTAGAAAATAAAAAAAACAACCAATCTTGTCCCAAAGTGTACTGCATGTGGCGCTGAGGACCACGGGTCCTTAAAGTGCCCTAAAAGACCAACGAAGCCCATAGAAGGAATACCAAACACTCAAATAAGATCTCTTAATAAAAGATCTATAGAAATAGATGAATCAGTAACTAAAAATTCCTGAATACATAGCCCAATAACCATACATGACATAATCGTTAACACATACATAATAAAACTGAACAAAGAAAAGAACATTGACAGGGAGATGCTAATCGTTAAACTTCGTAAACGATTTGAAGTACTTTACAACATTAATAAATGTGCAAATTTCTCTGGAAATCGCTTATACATTCTGATGTTCGATTTGGAAAACCCAGATGATGTAGCCCCAACTGAACCTACAACTGGTAAGCAGGTTAACGTTCAGAATGCTTAGAATATTATATGCCAATGTAAACAGCTACAGAGCAAAAAAACATATAATTAATTACACCATTGAAGATCGTAAAATCAACTGTGCCCTATTTGTAGAAACCAAAACCAAAGCAGACAGCAACACAAAATATCGAGACTGGAATACTATCCAGAAAAATGGAAATATTGCAAATCTTAATGTTAGAGGAGGAAGTCTGGCCCAAATAGCCCCTAAACTTAACATGCGCAAAGGCAATCCACCTGCGATCAACAATCCGCTAAATGAAGCCACTCACTTTAGCCTGCCATTTTTGGACGATCATCTACATATTTTCCTGTGCTACATACACCCTACCACTGCAATAGAGGAAACAATATTTACAAAAGCTGCTTTATATAAATATTCCATTATTATAGGTGATTTTAACATTAACGGGCCCAAACTCAAACAAATAAAAACATTTTTGGACAACTCTACTTTTCAAAAAGCAACAACTCCGCCTACATTCATTATGAATAATAATCCAGATTCTACTCCTGATATAATTCTATACACAACAAATATTAGAAGCACTATTGTAAGTATACAGACTGTTCCTGACATTGGATCTGATCACCTAGGATTTGAAATTATTGTAAACACCAAAGAAAAGATCCTAGAAGAAGAACACTTCAGAATAAATACTTCTAAATGCAACATGGCAAATTTAAACCAGAAAGTTAACACGTTCCTACACATCAATAGAAATACACCAATGTCTGAAAATTTTATACCAGATTTCAATACCACACTTTCAAAAACTGTAGTAGAAGAGTCACCCAAAATAAAAATTAGACACTACCTCCATGAGTTACCTCCATACATCGTACGGCTAATAAAGAACAAAAGAAAAATGTATAGAGAATACCTAATTGACAGAAACCCTCAATTTAAAAGATGCCTGAATGAACATAATAAATGCATACAAAAAATGATACAACAATACCGAGAAAATAAGTGGATTACAACCTGTAACAATATAAACAAACAAAAGGGTAAAAATTATTGGTATGAAATAAAAAAAGGTAACAAAATACAAAACAAAGACAACTATTCCTACATTATCAATCAATGGACGACAAATCAACGACGATAAAGAAAAAGCAGAAGCTTTTGCTGATTATTTTTACCAAGCATACTCTATAGACAATGACCCACAGTATAATACCGAAAACATGGACAATGTAACAAGATGGAGCGAACAGTTTTTTACCACCACTATTGAGGAAGAAATAGAAGATATAGAGGAGGCTACATATTTTAATATAATCAATTCTGGTAAATCGACCTCACCAGGCTACGATTTCGTCACAAAAAAAATAATAAGAAATCTGGACTATGGCATACACCAGAAAATTATACAAATCTATAATTTTTGTATAAATCAACAAAAATTTCCCAACATCTGGAAAAAAGGTCAAATAAACCCAACGCAGATCATTCCCAAATAAATAATTTTCGACCAATCACGCTCTTGCCGGTACTAGGAAAGACTTTAGAAATTATAATTAAAAATAGATTACAACACTACTTAGAAGAACACATCCCTGTCTATCAGTTCGGATTCAAGGAAAAAAGTTCCACTACTCTTCCAGTCACAATTATAACTTCTAATACACAGACCGCTAAACTCAAGGGCCAACGTAGTGCGGCTATATTTTTGGACATAAACAAAGCATTTGATAGTGTGTGACATGGTGGATTGCTTTACAAACTCTGGAAACTTAACTGTCCCAAGTATTTGATAATATTAATTAAAGATTGTTTACAACATCTATCAAAGTGCTTTACTCCACACCAAGGTGTACCCCAGGGTTCCCCGTTATCTCCTTTACTTTACAACATCTACTGCCATGACATATATAACTATCAATATAACGATCCAGAACTTATGGATAGGAAACTATACATCCTTCAATTTGCTGATGACACTGCCCTGATTAGTCACAACACAAATATCAGATCCACAATAGATTCACTGCAGGTTTTAATGAATAATACTATGGCTTGGTTCAACTTATAGAGACTAAAGCCCAACCCTTTCAAATCTCAACTTATAATATTCAATCACACCATAAACCAGAACTCTCCTACAATCACAATCAACAATCTTGCTGTAAAACCACAACCTACAGCCAAATATCTAGGCATCACAATGGACCACAAGCTAAATTTTAATCAGCACACAAAGAGTGTTAAAAAAAAATGTGTGACAAGAAGTAAACACTTTCGAAGTCTAACCTACAAAAATCAGGGCATATCACTTAAGACTGCAGCACACATATATCAGTCAATCTGTCGACCACTCCTAGAATATTGCCACCCGCTGTATCTGAACTGTCGAAGTCCAGCGCTGAAGAACCTCCAAACAGCAGAAACAACAACCCTACGTTCCATCACCAGGATGCGTCACCCAAACAACCCCCTACACAACCCATCCAACAATCAACTTTATGATGTAACCAAAGTTACACCTATTCCAACAAGACTCACTACGTTAAGCACCAAATTTATGGAGAATAATCACAATAGGTCTATTTTGCTTGCAATGTGCAATATTGAAGTACCACATAACCCAAGAAGAGTATTTCCTGAAAGATCATTATACCACGCCATGTTACATCTGATACAACACTAAATTTATAACCTAACCTACCAACCTATTGAGATACACCAACTTCATTTTTGTCCTGTATTTTTTTCTTTTTTTTCCTTCTTTTTTTTTGTACAAATATGTTGCAGTAGTACAGTAGTATCGCATAGTTTAGACATTCCTCAGAAATTTGTTATATTCAAGGCTGAAGGACTTCGGTCAATGGCCAGTTGATATGAGTTGTATTAATATGATTTGTATTAATAAAGAACATTATAAATAAATAAAATAAAAAAACAATTCTTGTAAGCAATTTTAATATTGAATTGCTTAAATCTAATGGGAATAGAATTAAGTTTATATCATTAATGTTATTTTTTAATATGGAACAAACTATTTTCGAAAATACGAGGATAACGTCACATTCAGCTAGCTATATTGACAATATCTTTGGATATTGTAAATATCTACATACCTTAATCTTACACAATTTTTTATATTTGACCACACTGCTCAGAAAATCGTATTGCCTTTGCAGAAACCTCCCAATTATAAAACAGATTCTAAAAAAATTTCTTCAGAAGAAAATAAAGAACTTTCTGATTCTGAAAAGAACAAAACTGGAATGAGGTTTATGAAAATGAAAGAACTGATGTCAACATACAGTAGAATGCTTTTATGAGTCATTTTTGCAGACTTTCCACTAAAACTTATTAAACATTTCAATGTAAAAAAACAGCATGAAGACAATGATCAAATTAGATCTTATAAACACAGACTGTTAACGTTATCTAGACATGATAATCAATTTAAAACAAAATATAAAGAGGTAAAAAATGAATATGAAGCTTTTTTAAAAGAATAAAGTCTGAAACAAATGACTTAAAATTAAATCTTTCTGATAATAAGACAAAATGCATGTGGTCAATTTGTAATGAGATTTTGGGTAAAGACAACTCAAAGTGTGATATTGAGCTAAATGGTGATCCTAGTAAAATTTCGAATCCGTTTAATGAATATATATTGAATATTATGCCAGAGTTATTAGATAAGTTAGTAAAGTTAGAGAGTAAGCTTTTCCATTGTAATGTATCTGCAAATAATCAGTCAATGTTTGTAAGACGGGTAACACCTAGCGAGATCTGTGATTATCCAGATTAAATATAAATGCAGTAACGGGGCATTAACAAGGTACCATCTGGTATTGTAAAAATGGCCGAGTCACATATTAAATATGTATTGTGTTATTTGATAAATTACTCCTTTAAAGAAGGTATTTTTATAGACCAGCTTAAGACAGCCTTAATAAAACCACTGTTTAAGAAAGGAGATAAGGAGCTTATAAATAATTACAGCCTTCTGCCTGAGTTTTCGAAAATATATGAGTTAGACATATGTAAAAGACTAATGGATTTTTTTTTAATGCAGTTTAGTTAACAGCCATCAGCAAGGGTACACATCTAACAAATCAACAGAAACTGCAATTTTGGCCTGGATGATAAAGTGTCTACATTTATGGACAGAATATGTCATGCGTTTAGACACGCTTTCCCAGAAAAACTTATCATAATAAAAATAAAAAGAGGTATAACTGCCCATGGTTTAATAAATACCTTCGTGGTTTTAGAAATTATGTAAATTCCTTCAATGAACTCCATAAACAACCAACTCTGCTACATAGACAACAACGGAACTTCTACAGGCGAGAATACAAAGGAGCAATTAAAAAAGCTAAGATGGAGTATAATGATGATCGAATAAAGAATTCTAGTTATCCCTCCAGGATAATAGAACCTACAAGTGGAGCCCCGCAGGGCAGTAATCTAGCCCCATTAATATTTTCCATTTTTATTAATGATATTATGTCCGAAGTAAAAAGCTGCACTCTTATATTCGCAGATAACTTAAAAAATTTTAATTGTATTCGTTGTTGGGAGGACTGCATACAACTGCAATTAGACCTGGACCTTATCTCGCAGTGGTGTACGGCAAACAGGCTTCACCTGAACACAAATAAATGTAAAAAAATGTCCTTCTCACTTAAACAAATTGAACTTGATCACCCCTACATCTTAAACAACACCATTCTTGACAACTGCCACCATGTCAAAGACTTGGGCGTTTGTTTTGATTAGAAATTAACATTCAACATCCACATAGACACAACTGCCCGTAGTGCACTAAAGTCGCTGGGGTTCCTCCTCCGATCCACAAAACACTTTGAAATTCCACTGTGTTTTATAGTGTTGTACAACACACTTGTAAAGTCCAAGCTGCTCTATGCATCACAGATATGGTCACCCATTTATCAAATACACATTAATAGACTAGAAAGCATTCAACGAAAATTCCTGAAGCATCTCGCTTACAGATTAGACGGTACGTATCCCCAACTCTTATAACGTTGCTTGCAATACCTATATCTTAAAAAACAATATCACGGATCATTATGGAACTATACTGAATTTAAAGAGTCAGCATACAAATATAAAGAAAGATATAGTATCTTATACATATAAACGCATAAACTTTAATCAACTTAGATTGTTATTTGCAGATGAAAGATGGTTGAATGTCTTAAATTCGAATTGTCCGCAGATTGCAACTACAAATTTTTTGCACACTTTTAACAAACATTTATCCGAATGCAGTACCGAACTAACAGTCTCTAACAAACATAAAAAAGTTAAGCCATGGATTACCCGTGGATTAATAGATTCTATTCTAACTAGGGATAAAATGAAAAAAAAACTTTTGACAAACTTTACAATTGATTCACAGAATGAATTTAAAATATACAGAAATAAATTAAATAATTTACTTAAGAAAAGCAAACATGGTTATAATTTGTATTCAATAAATAATGTTCCCAATCTCTTGAATAAAACATTAGATTTGGTTTTGACGGATCTGACATCCGCTGATGTAGAGGACAGTATAGCCCCACTAGTAAATATTGATAATTATCACCCACCCTTAGAAATTAGTTTTAAATTAAGAACAAAACACAAATTAACTAAATTCAATCCTGCACTTGATAATAATAAAATTTTCGAAAAAATGTATAATTTTAGGAACGCAAATTACTATGAATTATATAACTTAATGAAATCATGTGATTGGAGCATGTTAGATGGTTGTGATGACCCTGATGTTTGTCTTGATGTAGTATATCGAAAGATTTATAGCATCTTAGACAGGACAGTTGAGGAATATAAGTATGGTAAGGGCAATAAATATCCTCCATGGTTTAGTGATGAACTAAAAAATATTATTAAAGAAAAAAATTAATATTTTAAACTATTACGGAATTGTCAAGGAAATAATGCCTTTTTTAAGGAAAACCATAAAGAATTTCGAAAAAAAGTTAAACATTTAACAAATCAATGCTATAATAATTATTTAAATGAGATAGAAGCAAATTTAAGTCAAAATCCAAAAGCTTTTTGGAATTACATTAACAAAAAGAAAACAAATAGTAATATTTCTTATAGTCTCAAATATAATAATACTACATATGAGCAAGATAAACAAATCGCTGATGCCTTTGCTGAGTTTTTTCAGAGTACATATGTTGAGGACACCCCTGTACATAGTTCAATTCTCGGCGACAATAATTATAAGTATAACTTGGACATGTTTTCACTGAACTCAATTACGGAAATGGAAATTCGTAATGCTATTAAATCCCTTAAAGCTACGGTATCTCCAGGCTTTGATGGCTTGCCTGCCTGTTTGTTCAAGGCTTATGTTGATTTTCTAGTCAAACCAATTTTGATTCTTTTTAATACGTCATCAGAACGTGGGATTTTTCCTAGCAAATTGAAAATTGGTCGAATCATACCAAAACATAAAAAAGGTAATACAAGGTAAACATTGAAAATTATCGTCCTGTCACTATTTTAAATACATTAAGTAAGATTTTTGAACGTATTATTTACAATAGAATTAACGCTCATACTGGCAGTGTGATTGTTGACGAGCAGCATGGCTTTATGAATAAGAAGTCTATTATTTCCAATCTGTTTGAGTTTTGTGAGAATGTCTCAAGGGAGTTTCTAAATAAAAACCAGGTTGATGTTGTATACACGGACACGACTAAGGCATTTGATAGGGTAAACCATAAAATTCTGATACACAAACTTAAAATGTACAATTTTGATGAGAGTATATGTACTTTTTTAGACTCATATTTAAATGATCGATGTTTATTTGTAAAGTTCAATGGTGGTATTTCGAGGAGTTTCATTGCTAGTTCGGGTGTACCTCAGGGGTCTGTCTATACTGGGTTCATTGGTGTTCATTCTGTTTATTAATGATGTATCTAGATTCATTAAAAATTGCAAACTCTTAATTTATGCCGATGATTTGAAGATGTATGCACCAGTCACGAGTGAAATTAATTGTCAGTCCTTTCAGAACGATTTAGATTCATTTGCAGAGTTTTGTAGAGTGAATAGTCTTCAGATCAATATTAGCAAGTGCAAACACATGAGCTTCTTTAAATCTAAACTAATACTTAGACACCAATACAATATCAATAGCATGGAAATAGATTCAGTCGAGGAGATATCGGACTTGGGAATTACATTTTCAAGCAACTTAAAATTTCAATCGCACATTAAAGACCTGTGCCTACAACGCTATCGAAAGCTGAATCTTATTTTGAGATTTTCTAGAGACTTCTCTAATTGGAAGACGTGTTTGCTACTATTTTATGCATATGTTAGGTCTAAGATGAAATATGGGGCTGTGTTGTGGTGTCCAAAGCAGGTTACATACGTTGATACTATTGAAAGGATTCAGAAAAGGCTTATTAGGTTCCTATATTATAAAAAGCATGGAGTGTATCCTGTTTTTCCCTTACTGATATCCTATAATACTCAATTGCAAGATATACGAGTGTTAACTCTGGATCAACGCCGGGCAAATAGCTGGATACTTTGTATCTTCGATATACTGCATCAAAATATTACCTCACCACAGATTCTAGGGCAAATACCAATTAATGTACCTAATATAAGATTAAGAAGACGGGATATATTCTTTGGATGTCGGGGTACTGACACTCCTTTAGTGTTGAGTCTGGCAGAATGCAATAAATTAATTAAAAGATTGGATCTGGATATGTTCTACATAACAAGAAATCAGCTTATTCGCCAGATTAATAAGCGGTAAATTATTCATCCTATGTATGTAAGTTAAATAGGAATTAGGTATTTAGAGCATAGGTAAGGTTAGAATTAGAATTAGAATTAGATTTAGACTCAAACATGTAATTACCTTCTAGGTGTTTTCTAAGAGTATAAATAAATAAATAAATTATAAAAAATTATTAGTGGATAATGAAAACAATATTAAAATAAAAAGGTATATAATGTTGTAGCGGAAGCGACCAATGAAACTGTGGTAAACAATAGTAGAATCCAAGTGTCTAATGATAATGATATTTTTCCTGACGAAAAATCTATGGTTGATTTCTGCAATGATTATTTCTCTAATGTTGGTATTATAATCGAAAATAACTTGGAACCTAATAACTTACACCATAATTTGCCAATAAATAATAATTCAATGTTTTTGACTCCTGTTACGGATAACAAAATTATAAATAATAATATTAAATCAATAAAAAATATTAGTGCCCCAGGCTATGATAACGTATCCGAGAGGGTCCTCAAATTTATTCACCCATACATTCTCTTGCCCCTGAGACATATAATAAATCTAATATTTGATACTGGTATTGTGCCTCAAGAGTTTAAGAAAAGTATTATAAGTCCAATTTATAAATCGAGTGATAGACAAAAAATATCAAACTATAGATCCATTAGTGTAATTATCAACTTTGCAAAATTATTCGAAAAATGTTTAAAAAGCCGACTTGTACACTTCTTTGGTACCAATGATATCATCAATAAAGGACAATTTGGATTTCAAGAAGGTAAGAGTACTGCTGATGCCATGTTTAAGGTCACAAATGAAGTTATAAAAAATCTTGATTCTGGACAGAGGTGTATTGGTGTATTTTTAAATTTAGCAAAAGCGTTTGACACAGTGCATTATGGTAAACTACTACATGTGCTGGAATGTGGTGGGGTGCGTGGTACTGTGCTGGACGTTTTTAAAAGCTACTTGACTGGCCGTTGGCGTTGCACCACCTATATTTTTTCATATTAAGTTAAATAAAAACAGTTACAGAACTCTATTTTATGAATTCTTTGGTTGTGACATCAAGAAAACAGTATATCGATATATTTTTGCTATATTTGACAACTCTGCATATCAGACATATTTCCACTATGTCATTAAAAATCGATGGATTTTTACGCGCCAAAATTTCTCCCTAAAAAGTGATAATTTTCAACTAATTTACCTTCAGGTAAGTGTTTAAATTTGCTTTTAAGTAAAAGATTACTGTTAAGTTAAACTAAATAATGTAAAAATATTGTTTTTTAAATTAAGTTTACTGATTTAATAAATTGTAAAGCCGGTAGTACACGATTTCCTTGTAAAACGGGGTAACTTTGAACCGGCTCAAAGTTACCCATAAAGTTGACTTTCGGTAAAAAAATAAAATAAAAAAATGTGGTTTTCTTATTATTTTCAGGCAATATGCCTCGAATTACTAAAACCAAACCAGGAACCAGAACTTACGGCACCAAAACAAGGTATAGTACTGCAGAAATTTTGGAACAAATATTAAATGAAATTAAATCTGGTCAAATAAGCCTAAGGAATGCAGCAAAAAATACAATATACCCAGAAATACACTTAGAAATAAAATTTATTCTAAACATATGAAAGGATTTGGAAGACCAACCACATTTACTGAAGAGGAAGAAAGGGCATTTAAATATGTATGAAAATGCAGAAGAAGAATCTGAAGAAAATACTGTAAATGGTTCATCAACATCAAAAAGGGGAAAGGAAATAATCTAGTTTGTAACATTATAGAATCTAAAGAAAATAATATAGAGAAAAACACCCATCTCTTAAAAGTTATTTGTCAGGAGGAAAATGAATCTAAAGTTGATGATTTTTGTAATTATTAACTATAATAATTTGTTTGATCCTGGTCAAGAACTGAGTATTAAAGATGACGGAAATTAAACGTTATTCGTTAGATGCATGGAAGAATCGGAAAAAAAAACGGAAATGGCCAAATATAAATGATCAACTTTGGTACAGTAAACAAGACTTGGTTAAAAAGTTAAACTCTGCATGAATTATTCCTGTCAGCAATAATAGGGGCGTGTTTCAAATTAAAGATGATTTGTTAGGTGCCAGTATTTTAACTACTTATATTTAAAATATTCTTGTTTTTGTACTTACTATTACCTAAATTTTTTTATGATGTTTGTAATATTTTGTAAACAATAAAAAAAAACTTTTTTTTAAGTTTCTTTTACTGGTAATTTAACACATCGCATTAGCAGAAGTGGCGCAAAGTTACCAATATGTGTGTAAATTTAAGCATAACTGGAAATAAATGGAATTTGCAAAGTGGTACAAAGTTACACGAACTTAAGGGATACTTTGAACCACTGATTTTATGGCGACTTTGTAGGCAAAACATCATTTCAGTTTTCTACAAGTGGCGAAAAGTTGTCCGGATAAAATAACATCATAAATATATAGTTTAAATGAAAATAAAGTAGCGGTCCAAAGTTACCCCATTTATAATGGTAACTTTGAACCGGGTAAAAAAGGCAATTTTTTAAGTAACATGAGAAAATATTATAAAATTAATAAAACAAACTAATTCTATTTAGGTAAATACAAGTTTCTAAAAGCATTTTAAAGGCTTTGTTCTAGAAATTTTCAATTAATTATGAAAAAACCAACAATTCCGGATCAAAGTTACCCCAAATGACTGTAGTGATTTGATTCATGAAACAAACTGTGTAAAATATCTAGGTGTATTAATTGATCAAAATTTGAGATGGGATATGCAACATCAGATCACTGTATTTTCAATCTTTGTGTATCTTCATGTATAGGCATCCTATGCTTAGGAATTACATTTCTCATGGCACTGTGACCCATAGTATCACAAGCGGACTACTACAGTGTCCACAAATTACCTTCAATTGTAGTAAAAAGTTTGTTACATTTCTAGGTCCAAAATCATATAATTTATTGCCTAATGAAATTAAAACTATAAGCAACTACAAAAGATTTTCATATAATTGTAAAAACTTTATTAATGATCATTACCTTGTTGTTATGAAATTAATTACCGATTAGTCATTTGCAATGGATTGGTTTAGTGTATTTTGCTGTCATGTTTGTATGCACATATTGAGTAGTGCTATGTACTCTTAAATACTTATGGGAAATTATATGCACAAAACAAGTGTTAACTCACTTAGGTGCATTTAATTTCTTTCTGATTTAGTTAAATTAATATAACTTAATTCTTACCTACAAGTATTTCTGTGATTTAGCTTGTTTAAATGTATAGATTACTGAATTAAGTTTATTTGTATAACACTGTAGCACTCTTGTAAATATTTAGTCCTTAAACAGTTGTCGCAAACTATAAATGTCGCAAACCGCAAAAGTATAAATTGTGTTAAATTGTATTACTATATTAAATTATAAATTATATAAATATATGATAATACTAGAGGCGTTATCCTCACCACACACCTCACGGATCATTATCCCATTCTATTAAATATTAAGCTAAAATTAGTGGTAACTATTCCTAAAAAACAATCAATCAAAAAGCTTGACCACCAAGCACTGTCTCAATTACTTTCAAATGCAGGGTGGGATGATGTTCTGGGATGCAACGATGTAAACATCAGTACTAATAACTTTATAACTAAATTAAAATATTACATAGAAAAGTGTACAAACACCCGCAAACTAAATAACAAAAGGAAATGCCTGAAACCCTGGATCACTGGTGGACTCTTACGATCTATAAGAAAAAGAGATGCATTAAAAAAACAATGCACCCTCAGCCCAAATAACCTAGCCCAACTAAATAATTATAAAAAATATAGAAATAGTTTGTCAAAGTTAATAAAAAAATCAAGATATGATTACTATAAAGACAAACTAGGGCAGTGCCTGAATGATTCAAAAAAAACCTGGAGCGTGATAAGAGAGGCCACTGGGGATCGGGAAAACAGGCACGAGATAAATTACATCACTGATAGAAACAATGTTAAATTAACCGAACCTAAACTGATTGCAAATGAGTTTAATTCATATTTTAGTACAATAGGGGGGGTGTTGGCTGGGGGTATAACTCCCCCTCCCCCTGCTGTTGGAGGTATCGGGGTGCATAACACTGCAAATCCAAATACATTTTATTTAGCTCCTACCACAGAAAATGAACTTATCAATGAAATAAATAGCCTGAAAAGCGGAGTAAGTAGTGGCGAAGATGGGGTAACATCGGAAGTTTTAAAATATAATCATCAACACTTATTACAGCCGCTAAAACACATTATAAATTGTATCTTCTATAGTGGGGTATACCCTGATGCTCTCAAGACAGCAATAATCGTACCGATCCACAAGCAGGGAGAGAGGGGGTTGACTTCTAACTACAGGCCAATAGCCCTTATAAGTAGTATAAGTAAATTATTTGAAAAATGTATAAAACATAAGGTCATGCTATTTTTGGAAAAATATAACCTACTATCAAGCAATCAGTTTGCGTTCAGAGAGGATTTGGGCACAGAGGGAGCTCTATGTAAGGTCACAGAAACAATTCTACAGGGACTGGATGCTGGTGATAGGGTCGTGGGCATATTCCTGGACCTTAAAAAAGCTTTTGATACTGTCGACCACCGGATTCTCCTGGAGAGGCTACAAAACATGGGTATCCGAGGAACTACAAATAACTTGTTTAAATCATATTTGACTGGTAGAACACAAAAAGTTAAAATAATAGATGCCGTAAGTGACACTCTCCGGGTGGAATGTGGTGTGCCACAGGGTACAGTCCTTGGACCGCTGCTTTTCAATATATACATGAACGATGTCTTGTCTGTGTGCGGAGGGGGAAGAGTATTTTGCTTCGCGGATGATACTGCAGTAATAATAAACGGTAAATCTTGGAATTCAGTGACGAAAAAAGCAGAAAGGGCAATTACGGAGCTGAAGACCTGGCTGGACGCTAGCTTGTTGTCCCTGAACACTGACAAGACAAAGTTCATGACCTTTGGCTTAACGAGGAGCACCCTGCCCCAGCTTCAGTACTTGAGAATACACAGACCAGACTGTACAATGGATGCAAACGCTTGTAACTGTAGTACAAAAATAGAGAGGGAACCATTTTTAAAATATCTAGGTATCCTCATTGATGAAACTTTAACATGGAAAAATCATATAGAATACACTACAACCAAAATTCGAAAATTAATTTATAAATTCTATCAACTTCGTCACATTTTACCTCTGAAAACGTTAAGAATGGTTTATTTCTCACTTGTAGAGTCTATAATTTGTTACGGTATAGTAATATGGGGAAATGCCGGTGGAACCATTATGTCGGCGCTTTATGTCGCACAAAAATATATTATAAAAATAATGCTCTTTAAAAATAAAAGATTCCCTACACAGGAATTATTTCAGGAAAGCAGTTTATTGACTCTGGAACAGCTGTATATAAAATCAATAATAAGATTTATGATGAACTACTCATATTATAAGAACAATCTAAGTCATCAAATAAACACAAGGACTGCAGCCCGGCATGATGTTTTGTTGCCATCGGTTAGATGTACTGTAGCACAGAAACATATTGGATACGTAGGCCCCAAAATATATAACATATTGCCTCCGCAGTTTAGGACTTCTCGGTACAAACAAATAAAAAGCAAAGTCAATTCATGGATTATAGAAAATAACATCACGTCTGAATTATATAAAAATAGATGAAACTTTAAATTATTATAAGTAGTAAGTAGAAAATGTATGAATAGCTATTGTAAGCACTAATGTTTATATATAAGTTTAATATGAACCACAAATTATAGATAAACTCTCAAACTATTATTGAACAAGCCTCATTTCTTTAAAATGTAAAGTATTAGGGCAGCACACACAGATTCAAAATCCATTGTGCGCCCAAAATAAGAAAGGCCATCTAATATATGTATCACTAGGAAAAAGAGAGATTTGAACTTTTTGTAGATTTAAGTACAAACACTTTTGTTAAATGTAAAAATGTTTTATGTAAATGTAAAATATTTGATGCCTTTTTTGAATAAATTTGAAATTTGAAATTAAATTAAATTATAAGTTATGAATATTACTATATTGAATTGTTGATTGGGTTGTGAGTTGTAAATAAATAAATAAATAAAATAAATAATTTATAAAAAAAATCAGATGAATACATGTACAAGACTATGTTACAGCCTTTACAGATTATTCAAAACTATATTTTTAAAAGCCTAAACTCTATCACATAGATGCCTCTATATTTTAACTGTTAGTAAATTTATGTCAAAAATCAATAACCTGCCCATAACCCACAACCTAAATACTAGAAAGAGTCTCAAAAGAAACTTATCTCTGCCAAGAAACAAAACAACATTAAGTTTGAAATCAATAGTTTACTTGAGTCCCAAAGTTTTCAACTTCTAAGTCTTGCCTGTGAACAGTCGCGAAATAAAAGCACATAGGCAATTAAGCAAAAAATGTTCTCAGTATATTTTTTTTAATTACGAGAATATATACAGTAAATTGTTTTAGTATAGTTATACACACCAATTCCATTATAGCAGGTATTCCAGCCCAAAACAACTGGCGATATATTCAATATTGTTATTTTAATTGTTAGTACACTATAGGCCTTTGTCGATCTCTATATTATAGTTTGTTTATTGGTTACTACGAAACACATACCGGTATTTTAACACCTAGGTGGTTTTTTTTCTTACTTGGCATGTAATAATTGTTGCTGGCTATTGTATTTTTATGTATGTATTATTATTAAATAAAGGTATTAAAATTTGAAATTCAGTAGACATTAAACTGCACAATAGTATAAAACAAGGACAAGAGTGTAAATATTGTTTTGGTTTCGTTACACTATCCATACACAAGAATCACTTACATTTTTGGATTGGTTTTTGTTTAATATTGTAATATTAATATTTTTAAATACAATTAGATGCGGAAAACACATATTTATCCATTACCATTATTTTTAAATGTAAAAAACATTTATACAAGGTATAGTTGCCTGCGAATTTTAAACAAAAATGTAGATTGGAAGCTGGTTAGCGTTAACGCTAAGTATTTACATTTTTGCGTTTGTTTTTGTTTAATATTAATATACACTTACATGCGGAAAACACATATTAATCCATAAAAATTGTGTTTAAATGTAAAAAATGATTTCGTAAAATTTACGTCTGGACATGTTTGTTTGCACAATGACAGATATTAACAGTGTTGCCAGTTGTCACATAGAAAGTTGTGCTGTAATAACGCCCGTATTCTCCGTTTTAGGACTTTAATCGCGATTGATAAAACTGGTTTAGTTGCATCGGGTTTATTGGTTATGCACCGTATACCGTTTTGGGAATCCAAGAAAACAATTTGACAACAGTGGATTTTCCTAAAATCACTCTAAAAATGAAGACGAAGCAGGCTGCAGCAGGAGATAACCCTACTTTCAAATTTTTTATTTTAGTATTTCCAGAGATGTTACAAAGTGCCCAATTGTGCATATTGATGCACATCTTCACGAAATATGCACAGCATGCACCACACTCTTAAAATATGCACACTTTGTAGTTTCCTCTACAAGTAGAGTATAAATTTTCATTTTTCAACCAATGCAAAACCGGATCGCATGATTAATTTTACGATAAGTACGTTCTCTGTGTTTTACCGCCAAATGCGCCGTTTCTAAGATTAGCAAAACCGGATTAACCAATCGAAACTCGTTTTGTATGCACCGTCGGTTTAGGTCCAATTTCACCAAAGCAAGCTTAAACGCCGTTTGATTAAACTCTAGTTAAGTAAATCGTTGTTTTTAATCCCGTTTAATCAACTCCCGATTTTACCATCCCAAAACGAAATTACATTAAACTAGTTTAACTAAACTCGGAAAACAACATGGCAACATTGGTAATATGTCAATTCGTGTTTTAACAAGGATGTTTTGTGGTTCAGGTGTCAAAAATATAACCTCACATTGTGATTGTCAACTTTTCATCATTGAAAGTTTCTTGTTGTTTGTACCTCTTGTTTACATTGTCAAAGGTTTGTACTGTTATATTTTGAGAAGATATTTTGGTAGTAAAATTACAAAATGGATGTGGATGCAGAGAGCAATAAGAGAAAAAGAGACCCAGTTTTTCAACTTGCAGAAAAAAGTCATCTGGTCGACTTAGTTGAAAAATATTACCACATTGTTGAGTGCAAAAAAACTGACAAAGTTAGTGTGAAAATGAAGTTTGAAAAATGGAAACGAATTGCTGAGGAGTTCAACTCAACTTCTATATTCATGCAAAGGGACTGGACAGTTCTTAGAAACCTATGGGAAAACTTAAAGAAAAAAGCAAAACAGACCATTACTGTTCAAAATCAGAATCAGTTTGGAACAGGTGTGTTTATTTGAAAAGATTAACCAATTTACAGAGCATGTCTATAATAACACTAATGTTTAATAACATATTGTTTTTAGGAGGGGGCCCACCAAAAGAGATTAAAATTAATATTATTATTGACAGAATCATTCCGTTGCTTCGCCCAAATGTGCATGGATATAACCATACATTTGATAATGACTCAAGTCTTCTTGATCAGACATGTAAGTTCATTCATTATGTGTGAAAGCAACTTCTTGAACGAATGTATTAGCAAAACGACCTTGAAAATGTTGGTTCAAATACTTATATCTGCTTTTGTTGAATTATGTTTCAAATATTTTATTTTTTAGTACCTGACCCTGACACATCTTATAATGAGACATCTGATCATGGTGAGACACTTGATGATTGGTCAAAGTATCAACCATCTATGTTGCAAAAGCCAACATCTTCACTATTGAGGGCAAACAATGATGAAACTATAATTATTGAATTCACTGATGGTGATGATGAAACCTACACAGATAAAAAGTCTATTTCGCAATCCATACCTTCCAGCATCAAAATGCCAAGTAGGCGGAGACCAGTCCTCCAAGAAAAACAAAATGTTCTAGTAAAAAGCAGATTAAAAACTCTAGAAATAGCAAATGAGCAGGCTACAGAGGAACATGCAATAAAAATTCGAATATTGTTGCTCCATGAACAACAAGAAATTGAAAAATTGGAGCAGGAACAATTAAGAACTAAAATTTTGAGGCAGGAATTTGAAAATTTAACAAAATAATTAAATAATTATAATGTATCTTGTTTCTTTTATATAATATGTATATTAAAACACAATGTTCTGATTAAACTTGTTTCATTTTATTTTTATACTTGTAAAAAACATAATATACAAACAGTTTTGTCCACATAATGGTCGAAAACATTTTACTGTGTAGAAAATATTTAGTTTACCGCAATCTAAAAAAAAAGACCAATATTAAAATATATCTCAACTGTATAATAATAAGAATTATATACCTTTCAAAAAAGTTCATCACAATATCATTGCGGGTTCTGTAGTTTGGGTTATTTCTTTGCCTCGGCTCGTTTATTGGATCTTGTATATCACCTTCATTTAATAACACATCCCAAGGAGCATGCAAAATTAGTTGATTATCATCAGGTGGATTATCTTCTCCTGCCCTACGAGCAATATTGTGGAGAACGACTGTGGCAACAATCACAGGGAAACAGTTTTCAACATTAATTCCCAAACCAAGGGCCATAGCTGGAAAACGCCTCTTCCATATACCAAAGAGACGTTCTACAACATTTCTCGTTCTTATCTGTGACTCGTTATATAAGTTCTCAGATGGAGTATTGCACTGAGGAAAGGGAGTCATCATATAATTCTTGCAGGCATACCCCCCATCCCCAACAAGTACGGCATCCCCATATGTTCCTTGTTCAAACATAGCCCTCCGATAGCAATTATTGAAAATGTGCGAATCATGTGTGCTTCCTGGCCATCTCGCAACAATATCCGTGAATTCTAAGTTCGCATTGCATATTGCTTGAATATTTAGTGAGAAATAACCTTTTCGATTCCTATAAATTTCGGCATGCTCACCACCTAAAATCATACAGTGTTTTAATTTAAATTTGATATCTTTCTACATACATACCTGGTGATTTTCTCAATCTCACATGACTGCAATCAATGGCACCTATTACTCGAGGAAACCTTGCTCTGTTGTAAAATTCTAACTGAGTTTTTCGAATTTCATCTCGAGTATCTGGGAAACGAACATGCACAGGTCGAAGTGTTGCTATTGCACAACTAACTCTGTGAATGATTCTGTTTGCTGTAGATATACTGCAACCGCTTAAATCCGCAGCAGTGAGTTGGAAGCAGCCAGTGGCATAAAATCTAAGTGCACACAGTAGTTGGTTCATAGGAGAAACGCTGTAATTTCTGGAAAGAGATTGTTATATTTACTGAAAAGTGTGATATTTTTCTATGTTTACCTATCAGATGTAAATTCCAAACTATTCTCTATTTGGATTAATACCGACAAAACAGTTTGTTTGGTAAGCCGGAATCTGGTAAAAAAATCTACATCATCTAGGTTATTAAAGTGATCCTCTCTTTCACGTATCCATCTTGGTCGACGAATAACAACATCCTCATCATCGCTACTATCTTCAAAAGCCAACATAAGTCTTCTTTGCATTTTAATTTTAATATATCACAAAATTCAGAAAACCAAAACACACTGAATTTTAATCAACTAATAATATAGGTTATGTTTGTCTGATTCGCGCCCTTCGACTTCACCTTAATCCAGTAGCGGGACTCCGTGCGTGGTAGAATTCTACCAATTGCGTAGAAACTGTCAAATTGGAACTCTGTGCAAGTTTTTTTCGGCCCTGGGTGTTGAACGAGAAGGATCGTTTATATTTGGTGGCGGAAATTTTTTGAGATTTTTCATTATTTCTCATCGAAAGTGTTGGTAAGGAAGTTGGAAAGTCATCTGAGTAAGTTTCGTAGTTAATTGTTTTTGCTTGCTGCTTTTGCTTGGCTTCAGTTAACAGATTGATGGTTGGAGGTTAGGATAGGCTGCACGCATGGCGGAGCCACATGATCCAGGGGGAGGAGGTCCCCCAGTTAACCAAGATAGAATAGAACCCACATTTAAATCACTGCTTAATTCAAACACGCTTATTGTTTTTAATCAGCTGCATGCTCTTTCACCTTTAGATAATTCTAATATCGATACTGCTATAAAAGAGGTTTCAGATATTCTTAAAAGCGACAGGGCTTCATCTATCTCGACAGAATGGTTGAACGACTTGAAGGGTTTAGGTAGGCGATTGGTTGAGGCCAAGGGGAGAAAAGTAGACTACAACAAGGAAGATGGAAAACCATACCTGGTCAATGTAGAGTCCATTGCTCGCAACGTAGCAGGACTGCACTACTCGGACCTAAGCAAAATGCTTCACCAGCTAGGAATAAGGGGAGTTAAGGATGTCAAAAAGACAGGCTACAACAAAGTTGGAGTCTCATTTGAGACACACGAGGACGCAAACAAACTATTGTATAAAAATGAACTAAGAGAAAGAAATTTAAAAGCGTACATACCCCAGACGATGCTATCCACAAAGGGTATCATAAGAGATGTAGGATTTTCAATAGACCCGGAGGACATAATGGGTGATAGTGAAGGAAGAACGCGAATCACAGATGCTAAAAGAATCTCAAGAAGAGTAGGAAAGGGCTCTGAGGCACAGTTTGTACCAACCAGAACCTTCTTAATTACATTCGAAGGGAAACAGTTACCTAAGGAAGTTAGGTTATATAATGTCAACTATAAAGTTGATATATATATAAGAAGTGTTACGCAGTGTTTTAAATGCCTAAGGTATGGACATGCAAAGAAATTCTGCAGAGGAAAATTCAGATGCAGTAAATGTGGACAGGAGCACACAAGAGATGTATGTAATAGGACAGAATACCATGAGATGGAATGCTGCATATGCAGAGGAAATCATGAAGCTACTTCGAAGGATTGTCCAGAAATGACTCGACAGAAGTTAATAAATGAGACGATGGCAATGGAAAACATAACATTTTTTGAAGCTTGCCTACGCTTTCCGGCGACCTACCTCACAAGTAGGAACCCAATTAGGACCAACAGGAACATAGATTTCCCCACACTACTCTCGCCTCAAAGGAGGAACATACAAAAGGAGTTACAATCTGTTAGTCAAAAAGCAAGTAAATATGAGGCAGGCACGTCACATAGTCAGAGAAGCCAAATTAAAAGAATTGATATTCCCAGGACCCCACCGAAGAAGAGAATGCTCTCTCGCAGCCCAGTGACTGACGGGTATGACAAGGAGGCAAACAAAAGATGTCTATTTCCATCATCAAATAGGGTAAGAGTGGAAGAGCTCCCCCAATTTAAAATGTTTTCAGCAGAGAGACAGGAAGCTAGCGATAGCCAGGAACACAATGACACCAGGGACAGATGGTGGAACGAAGAAAAAATGGAGGAAGACACGGCAAATTTCAAAGAAAATCAAAGACTCAAGGTAACAGATAAAGAGAAGTATACAGATGAAATGGAAGACACGACGAACAAAGTCTTTAAGAACACAAGAAATAAAAAGGAGACAAGTACAGAGACAGAAAGAGATAAAGAACAAGAGACCATAAGAAAAAGCCTATATGAAGGGGACTCACCCTTTATATAACAGGCATTTACCCAGAGGTAGATAGTTTAAAGTTTAGATTTAGGTTAGTAAAAGTAGATATAGAATATTAGATAGTAGAGCACAAAAAAAAAAAACACAAAACATGAAAGTAAAATTGATGCATTGGAACATCAGGAGTTTCAAGACCAACAAGGATAATCTTATTTCACAAATCAGGAAATATTCCTCGGACATAATTTGTTTAAATGAGACATGGCTCAAGACAGAAGATATAGCCAACATTCCTAGTTACCAATCAATCCGGAACGACAGAGATGATGGATATGGTGGCGTGGCTATTCTTGTCAAGTACAACATTTCCTACAGAAGGATAGATATGGGAAATATACAACTGGATCCAAGATGGCAGCTAATCGCAGTGGAAATGGAGAAGATGTGCATAATAAGCATGTATGTCCCACCAGATATTCGCCTTATCAGTCAAACCTTACAGGCAATAATAGGAAAGGCTCAGCAAACTAATAAACCAATAATTCTGCTTGGAGATCTAAATAGTCAGGATCCAGCATGGGGTTCAGGCTTCACTAATAGAAATGGAGAACTTCTTTTAGAGTTTTTAGATCAAAGCGGTATGGTGTACATAAATAACGACACACCAACAAGATTCACAGCGCCTGATACTCGACAAAGCGCACCGGATGTAGTCATAAGCTCTCCAGAATTAGCCAATCAGCTGGAAATGACGGTGAGTCAGGATTTGGGTAACAGCGACCATTTTCCGTTAATAGTCGAATTTGAAGACCGGACAAGGCCCAAGGATAAAGTGATCGACGAAAGATTGGTTAGATACAACGAAAACAGAGCGGACTGGAGCAAATTTCAGCAAAGAGCTTCGCTACTCTCTCGAGCTGTCGAAGGTCATGGGTACGACGAAATCAAAGGCTGCATCATAGAGGCTGCGAATGCAAGCATGCGCAAGAACAAACTTAAGTTTGAAGAACAAAAGGCACAACATCCTTGGTGGAACGTGGGCTGCTCTTTGGCCATAAGAGAGAAAAAGGAAGCTATGGAAAGGTATATGAGCGCGAAGACAATGGAAAATTACATAGACTTCAGGAGAATAGCCGCCAAAACAAGAAGAACCCTCAGAGAGAGCAGACGGCAAGGGTGGCAAGAGTACTGTCAAAGAATTTCCGTAGACACACCGACCAAGGAGGTATGGAACGCAGTCAAAAGATTTGCTAAGGCTCAGGCGCCAAAGAAAAATCACAACATACTCGATGCAAATATCGGGCTAGAACTACTAGAGTCGCTAACTCCTGTACAGGGTCAGAACGTTGTACCGGATTTAGCATTTGAGAGAAGGGAAGAAATCCAATTTTCTATGGCTGAGCTAGAAGTAAGCCTGATAAGAAAGAAAAAGTCCGCGCCAGGTCTGGACCTGATCACATACTCCATGTTACAAAATCTCCCACACCTAACCAAACAAAAACTCCTTAATTTCTTCAATGAGTTGTTACGCAATACCAGTATACCACTGCCACAAGACTGGAAAACGCAGGTAGTACAACCTATACCAAAAGCGGGGAAAGACCAAACCGACATTACGGGATGGAGGCCCATCTGTCTGTCATCTTGTACGGGAAAGGTACTAGAGAATATGATCAAAACTAGAATCGAGTGGGAAATAGAAAATAAGCTAATTATTAGCCCCCACCAGATGGGGTTTAGAAAGGGAAGAGGTGCAATGGAAAACCTATGTAACATATATACACAGATCGAGGGTGGGATGGCCAAAAACCAAAGGTCCATATTGGTTTTGCTAGATGTAACAGCTGCATACGATAACATAAAGTTGGAGAAGATGATGGAAAAGTTAAGAGAAATCAACATGTCATTTAAGATGTCCACACTTATAAAGAAATTTTTAGAAAAAAGAATGATTTATGTGAAAGACCCTGCAACAGGACTGCTTGTAGGCCCCAGGGAGACAAGTCAGGGCGTACCTCAGGGATCACCATTGTCCCCAATTCTGTTTAATTTGTACACAGACTCGTCCAAAAATGTGACAGTAGGAGAAGTCAAGATAGTCAAGTATGCAGATGACATGGCCCTGTTACTTACAGGTTTCAACGATGAAGACATGATACAACTGGTAAATGACTCGCTAGACAATCTGAGAATTTGGATGGATGAACATGGACTGTCACTATCGCCTAATAAATCATCAGCAATTTTCTTTAACTCAAGAGGTCGGATCCCAGTGAACAACATAATTTTTAATCAACAAATAATTGAGTGGAAAACATCAGCGAAACATCTAGGTGTTTACTTGGATAACAAATTTAAATGGAAACCTCAGGTAGAGAACATGTGTACAAGGGCTCAGAAAGGTATCAACATTATGAGATGTCTTTGTAGGACCTGGTGGGGAGCAGACCCAACTTCGCTGCTCATGATATACAAAGCTATGGTAAGATCCCATCTTGATTATGGAAGCTTGCTTCTGGGGAGAGTTTCGAAACAGTTACTCCTCAAACTGGACAGAATCCAATTTCAGGCTATCAGAGTCGCTCTGGGAATGATGAAGTCCACTCCAACTAATATACTGTTGAGTGAAGCTGCAGAAATGCCCTTACAGCTCAGAAGAGACTGGCTGGCAGTCAAGTTTGTGGCAAAGAACCTGTCATACCAAAATGAAACCGCAGGCAACATCATAAATCTCTATACAGTATATAATTCCAGAACTACTTTTTGGAAAAATGTTCCACCAGTGGTGGAAGCATTTGACAACGTCTCGACGTTTCTACCCTTCATCAGGACAGTGCCGAACCTACCATGCTTCTTGTTTGAACTACAAGAACAGTTGGAGCAAAGAGAATTTACTAACCTTGGGTTAGTCAAAGAAGCGGACAATAATCAGAAGTTCCTGATAGAAGCGAGAAACAAGTGGCCAGAAAACTACCATTTCGTATTCACGGATGGCTCATTAGACTCAGAAGGCAATGTGGGAATCGGAGTGTACTCCAGTGGACTTAATATCAAGATGTCCAAGAGAATGCCCAAAACCCATTCTATATGTTCGGCAGAGGTGTATGCAATATATGCAGCACTGTCAATCCTGGAAGAAAAAGATATTACTACGGCGGTAATTTTCTCGGACTCGTCAAGCGCGCTGAACAAAATTGCTAGAAGGGGAATATTGGCAAAAAGTGAGGAAATGGTATTGCAAATGAAGAAAAAATTAGCGCAGAACCCTCTAATCGAGCTAGCATGGATACCAAGTCACACAAAAATTTATGGCAATGAAAAGGCTGATTCACTGGCAAATGAAGGCAGAAACCTCCCAGAGACGGACACACCCAAGGTAGACTTCAAAAACATCCTACCAATAATACACAAAAACATATGGAATCAATGGGTAACTAGGTTCAAGGCCCTAGGAAGGTTAAAGGGAAAAGAGTACAGCGCTGCAGTCGGATCTCCATTAAAAGAAACATGGTTTAAAGGTTTTAAGAAAGCATCCAGAGGGGAAATAACAACAATCATCCGATTGAGATCTAGCCACTGTCTGTCTCCTACTCACCTTCATAAGATAAAGATCAAGCGGGATAACTTATGTCAATGTGGAGAAGTCGGAAGTCCTTTCCACATAATCTTCGATTGCATGCTCAATCAACCTCATTCCCAAATCCTTTACACACAGCTCATGTCTATTGTTAACCATCAACCCATATCGCTTCATGACATCATATTCAATGCTATTAGCCCAGCATGCACCAAATCAATTTACAAGTTTTTGCACGCCTGCAAAATTAAGTTTTAGGTCGTAAGTCTTCTAAAGGTCCTTAACGACCATCGCTAAGTCAGTGATTATCTTATTACAGAACATGAGACATTCCAATCCTCAGGAGTAGAGACTTTCCGTCACCACCATCACCTGGGGCCACAGTAACTGGCTGTATGGTCTTAGCAGCCCAGGCCAATCAGCTTGTCTAAGACAAGCAACGAAAAAGGAAAGGAACTCTGTGCAATGAAATTATCGCTTCCAGTCGATTTTATAGGTAGCTTCAAGGCGAGCGATGCAAAGCTGCCGTATTCTATTTGTGCATGCGCACTGTTGTTAAACGTCTATTCTCGTTTTTAGAGGTTATATTTGTTTTGTAAATATTGGTGAACCCGTAATTTTAAAAAGGTCCAAGGTAATTATTATTATTATTTGCTTCTTTATGGTAATGTTATTCATTTTACATCTTAAAATGTAATAAATGTAACCAATTTTTGTCCATTTCACAGGTATCTTAATTTGCGAGTTTTTAACGTAAAACGTTAGCTATTTTTTTTTTAAATTTATTTTAAAAGTCGGGACAACGAAATGAAAATAATAGTACGTTTGGTCGATATCTTTATTATTTGTATTCCAATTGTTTTTTTTTAGCATGAGAGTTCGACAAGAACATTGGCAAATACTGCTAGACTTCTGCGAACAGCATCCAGTACTTATAACAAACAAATTCTCTGGAGCTGATGCCAAGGTTAAGGCCCAACTACTGTGGAAGACAGTTTCAGTAAAATTGAATAGTTTAGGCTTTGGGGAAAAAACAACGGAAGAATGGAAAAAAGTAAAAATTACTAGTTTATAGTCATTTTATGTATTAATACACAACGCATATTTATGTCTAAAAGACATACTTTTTATAGCCATTCATTCATGGAATTAAATTGCTTAATTTTCTCTACTACTTACATCCTTTTACTGGCGATTTTACTCATTGACATAGGTACTTTTCTCTTAAATGACAAGGAAATCTGATGTTATTCTTAGATCCAGTTTTAGTTTAAAATAGGCACTAAGATTATTTTAAATTGTTAACTACTTGCATATGATAAATAAATTATTTCTAGGCTCTGACAGACTGGAAGTCTAAAACAAAAACCAAGGCTACCATATTAAGGCAAGAAAGGAAAAAAACTGGGGGAGGAATATTAAATGCAAAAACATTATCAGATCTTGAAGAAAGGCTGCTAACTTTGATGGGACAAAAAGCAGTTTTTGGGGATGGAAATCAAGAAATGGGATTTGGTAAAGTAAGCTTTAAGGTTTTGTTATAAAAAAAACTTTCAGTTTAAAAAGTTAAATGTTTTTTAACCATTACACACTAAATTCTAGTTAGATGTAATAGAATCTACGTATATTTACAAAATGTAACTACTGTGGAAACACTACTCTTAGAATTTTATCTTTGTGTACCTACCAACATGTGCTCATACTACCAATTTATTGTCTAATTATTTAAAAATATTAGGTAACAGTTCAACCAGAAAACCTTACGGCATCAAAAGGAAAGCCCGAAACTAATACTAACCCATATCAAGCCATTACCTATCCTCTTGGTGAAATACCAATAATTGAAAGTATAACCCTTAGTCAAAGTGAACTTATTGATGATTCTTTGGTAGAAGTCACAGTAGAAAGCAATAATTTAGTATCATTTCCAAAAATCACAGACCACGATTATTTATCTAATGAAAATATAAAAAAAAGAAAAATTACTGAATCCATTCCAAAACAGCGGAAGTCACAAAGACTACAACCTCATCAAAGGGCCCGAGTTACAACCGACCTTCTAAATATTAATAAAGAAGCTCTAAATGCTCTTAATAAGATAGCTGATAATACAACTATTATTGCAGATAATCTACAAAGTATTACTACTATTTTAAAAAAATATATTACTGAATAGTCTAGTCGTGCATCATTTGTATATTTTGTGTTTAGGTGTATAAGTATAAAAATGTTTTATTTTAATAATTGTGTTATTAAAACTGAAATATATATTATTTAAGGTTTGTAATACAGTAATAGTGACTGCAGAGATGTGGCTCCATATTGAAAAAATTTTAATTAAGAGTTAAAGAAAGTTTGAAATATGGTAGAAACGTTTTGCCCTAAAACAAAGTCATTAAAATATTTTCAAAATCTGCTTACATATTAAAAAGTAGGGCATGCTGTCTTCTGCCATTTCCAATTTCTTTTAACTCGTAATTAAAATTTTCCATGGAGCTACATCTCTGCCAGTCACTTTATTTGCTATTTGCATTGTTTAAATGGTGCTAATTACCCTTCTTGATGTTTGTGTTTCTTGAATGTAAACTAATATTATGTTGGATAGTTACTAACTGATATTTGTGTATAGCGATTTAAAAAGTTTATTGTACCTATGCCAACAAGTTTATTTTTTGTTTATTTCAATAAAAGTCATTATTTTTTTTAAACTGTTTTTATTTTCTACCAGCTAACAATCAACATGGTACACTCACATAGTTGGGATTATAGCTGTTTACATTTTGCACACTTTTTTAGCTAACTTTAAGAAAGTTGACTAAGTCACTCGTCAGCTTTGACACATTTACATACTTAGCTCAGTCAAATGGTTAAAACGTAAATAGCTATTATCTGAACCTGAAAATTGAAAGGGTTTTTTTTTAACAGAATATTTGCAATTATGTATAGTTTATGTATTAAACAAAAGTAATATTGTGTGGTTAAAAAATTAAAATAAACATCTTAAAAAATCTTTTAAAACCTTTTAAAAAAAAATAAGTATAAAACAATGGGATTTTGAGTTAGGTACTGAATATTGGTTTGGGGAGCACCTATTAAATAAAGTTGCACTATCTAAAATACATCCGAATTAAATTTAGCCTTGCAGCATTCCCTCCTTCATTTATGGGCATGGCTACATTGGCTCTATGTGGCTGCTCTACATTAATATTATCTTGTGGTGGTGGGGGAGGTATTTCAAAGTCGATATCTAATCTACCCCTGATGCAAATGTTGTGCAAAATAGCACATGCAGCAATAATATTACCCACTTTTACTGGAGTATATCTCAGTATTTTAGAGAGGCAGAGAAAACGTCCTTTTAAGACCCCATTGCAGCGTTCAATACAGTTTCGAGCTTGAATGTGAAGTTGGGTATATTGGTACTCTGGTGTACCAGGAACAGCATTTACAATTGGAGTCATTAGCCATGGTTGCTGGGGATATCCTGCATCTCCGAGTAACCACGAATTCCTATCACCTAAAAGTTATATATAAGAAAGTGATTTTAAGTACCTATGTTATCAATGATACTATAACAGCATAAAATTTTGTAAATTCATTATACTTCATTGGTGAGTAGGGTGGGTCCTAAAAAAAATTAAAATTTTTTAAAGGGAAAATAAAAAAGTTAACCTCAGGTAAGTTAAAATGCAAGCTTCTCTGTTAACTTTCATTAGTTACTACAAACATAATACGCGTAATAAGGCTAATAAATATATACCTAACTAAGTATTCCTAACGGTCAAAAAACCCTGAGCCTAGAATTCCTTTATGACTTTAGATGTCGATTCATAAATCAACCAAAAAATTCAGCGAGAATGGCAGAGTTTATTTTTAAAAATATTAATATATTTGAGAATACTATATGAGGCAAAAAAAAAGGAAATTGTCAAAAATATCTTTCTATAATGAATATTTAGATTACCTACCTCCTTGAAATGATTCTTCTAACTGAGCATTTGCTTCAGAGTTCCTCCAAATGTATGCGTCATGTGTTGCTCCACCGTATCTGGCATTTACATTTATTATCTTTAAGTTGTAGTCACAGATCTAAAAATATGTACACATAAACGATTTTTAGGTAAGCAAAGAAACAACATACTTGTACATACAATTTGTACATTTTTTGAGTGAAATCCTTTCCGATTCAAATAGGCATGCTCCTCTTCATGTGGTCTTAATATCTCAATATGAGTACAATCAACAGCTCCAACAACTCCTGGAAAATTGGTAGCTTCCATAAACTGCTGTTTGATTTCATTTTTTTCAATCTCTGTTTGTGGAAATCGTATCCACTCTTCAGACAAAGTGTTAATAATGGCATAAGTCACCTCGTGTATCGCCAATGACATAGCTTGCTGCGATATTGAGATATTAAAGGACTGGCCTATAACTCTTTGGTAGGTACCCGTTGCATAAAAGTGAAGTGCGGCAAAAAATTTTACTTGAGCAGGGATGGCCACTGGATTATTACCTTGTTCCAAAGTGGGTAAGATGGCATTTAAAACATATAGAGACATGTCTTTTGTTAGCCTAAACAGTTCTCTAAATCGAACGTCATGGATAGAAAAACAGTCACTTTCTTCCCTCATCATTCTGCGTTCAATGTTCTCCAATCTTATTTCTTCCAGTCTTTCCTCTTGATTGATCGCCAAAATGTTCACAACATTTACTGGTAACATATTTTAGGTCTGGGGACTACTAAGTAGCTTAACTTAAATTCTTTGCGATAAAAACCACAAATTAAAAATATTTATTATTATAGGTTAAGATTTTACAGATGTTCAACCTCGCCTAACTTCAAATTGGTAATATAAAACAATATTTTTGGAACCAGTAATATAAATCCCGAGCTTGCCCGAACCCTTGACGATAGTGACACAGAGTAGCAATATTATCGACAATAGTATAAGAAAATAGATTTCTATTTTATGAAACGATAATAGAATTCTAAAACGTACGGAGTCCCACTGCAGGTTTCAAAGTTTAACTCGTCTATATTCACTAGTTAAGAATATTAACGCCGTTTAACCTTAAACCGGTATTAAAAATTTCGTGAAATGCATATTTACTTTAATCGAAGTTTAACAACCTTTAATCAAGTTTAACTCGTTGATGAAATCGGCCCTTATACGTTTGGATTAGTAAATCGTGTTTGTCTACTTGGCAACGCCGCAAATGGGAAAAGTAAAAAGAAGAAATAGGGACATAACCTTATATTTTTCAGTTTTTAATCTATAATCTACAGGGTGAGGATTTTAAAGTGTTACAACGCAATATCTGAAAAACGGCTATAAATATTTCAGTCAAATTTTGGGACGTGGATAGGGAGGTTGGGGGACAAATTTTAAAATATTTTTGATATTTACCCCCCCTCCAGATTTGATGTGGCTAGTGACAAATTTGAAATGTCAAATGGAAAGGTATTTTTTTTTTTTTGATAATTCGATTCCTCGTCAATAACTACGTAAGTGAGCAGAAAATTGTTACATTTGCTCTACTAGTTGCTTAGTTACGAATTTTTCAATAAATAAAATAGGAATACTTAAAACTACACATTTTAAATCATGACACCTATGATTATTGTTTATCCAAACCTTTAATTATGTTGTATCCTAGGAAACCACTTTTGACTTTGACAAGTAGTGATAATCTGATAAAGTTCATTATTCAGTGCAATTATGGAACAATCTTATGACATTGAAATAGACATGTTGTTAATTCTGGGAGAATGTAGAAAAAACTACCGGGAAGCGGCGCAATTGTGGACTGTTAGGTTTCCCGCCATTCAAAAATCTCATATGGCATTTAAGCGATTAGAAGATCGAGGCCGCAGCACGGGAATCCTAAAAAATAAGAACAGAGTTAGAAGACAAACAAAAACTAATGACGATATGGCCGTTGGAGTGTTGGGTGTAATAGCTGTAAATCCTCATGTTGGTTCAAGGGAACTTGCTCGTGATTCAGGAATGTGCCAAAAATCGGTACTGGCTATTTTACACAAGCACAATTTTCACCCTTACCACATAACTATTCATCAGGAATTGTATGGCCAAGACTTTCAAAATAGGATTACATTTTGTACGTGGTTACAAACTTTAATTCACGAAAACAATGCATTTTTAAGAAAGATAGTATTTTCTGACGAAGCTACATTTACCAATTGTGGTCAGGTAATTATTTAAATCAATATGGATTAATGTAACTTTTAATAATCAAAAATATGTAATCCACTACTTGATGGGTGTACATAAATAAATACATATCTAAACACCCGTTAACGGGTGTTTAGAGAATATTCACATACATTTAGATTTATTTTTAATTTTATACTGATTCAATCAATTTTGCTTTTCTTAATTTAAGGTCAACCGGCACAATTTACACTATTGGGCACCTCAAAATCCTCACTGGATGAGATTTCTGCCAAACCAACATCCACATCCAAAAAATACAATACGTACTAGTTTAAAGAAAATGGCAGAGATGAAAAGAGTGTCAAATTTTACACAGGCGGAAAAACTGTATATAATAACTTTGATAAGCAAAAGATACTGGAAAATATTAGAGGATAAAAAAACTAATCGAACATCTCTGGACGATAAAAAGGAAGTTTGGAAAGACATTGAGCGAGTTTTCAATGCTAGTGGCCCCACAGTAGCATTTCGAAATGCCGATTCCTTGAAACGACTTTATGAGAATCAAAAAAAAGAACTGAGAAAGAAGTTAGGAGAGGAAAAAAAACAACGACTATTAACTGGTGGGGGCACTATGCCTTCCATCATTTTTGATGATTTAGAAAAAATTCTGATGTCAATACTAAATGAAAAATGTCTTCTTGGCCTTCAAAATCCTTATGATTGCGATGGGGAGCAAGAAATGCCCATAAACAAACATAGCGGAGACTATGAATTTAACTTTGTGCCTAATAATGATGATGAAGATCAAGAAAATCACAGTAATGTGGAGATAATGGGTGTACAGAATATTGTTGTTAATAAGGTAATATTCGAAAGGTAGTTTATTTTATAAAAATGTTATATTCAATATATTTTTTGATTTATATTAATAATTCAAAATGTTTAAATGATAATGGTGCTCTTATTAATCCCTCTGCAGGTAGGTTCTTACATATATTTTTCAATAGGTAATATAAGTAGGTACCTACCTATGTATTTATTTCTAACTAATATTGATTTTTCCTTTTAGAAACATGCTTTACAAGAAACTAAGCTTGATGACATATCAGCAGAGACTGAGGCTGGTAAGTTATTACATTAGATCTGTTTAAACCATGCTGAAAACCACCCAACAATGATCATTTTCTTGTTTTCAGGTTTTCAGCAAGGTTGAAACAGACCTATATTGTTAATTGATTTTAAAAAATGCTGGTGGTAAAATAAAAAGAAATATAATATGTTTTTTGGGAATGTAAAGACTTTTACATATTTTTTCCAGTTGTTTATTAAATTTACTGATGTTTATACACTAATCACATGACACGTACATCTGAAGAAGCTACCATGTCATGTGATTAGTCTATTAACATCAGTAAATTTAATAAACAACTGGAAAAAATATGTAAAAGTCTTTACATTCCCAAAAAACATATTAGTTATGGATTTCCAGCAAGTATCGGCCAAGTCAATTAAAAAAGAAATATTGTTTGTAGGAACTTCTGCATGGAAGAAGCTTAGAACTGATAATTTGAAATTGCCACTAAATTCTGTTCTACAGAAGAGTTCACCACCCATAGCCTCCAGCTCTGCAGGGTGTTCAAGTGTAACACCTCAGGTTACAAAAGCACCAAATAGGAGAAGACCGATGGTAACTAGAACCTTAACAACTTCAGATATATCTGAAAAATACAACTTACTTTTGGATAGAAGAATGAGTTTGCTGGAAAAACAATTAGGTCAAATTGAAGAAAATGTAAAATTTCAAAGAGAAGAGCAAAAGCTAAAATTAGAACTATTAAATGTTGAAATACAATATAAAAAAACATTACTAAGAAACTTGGGCAGTGCATTGTAACTTTACATCACATTTTAATTAATATAAATGAAATAAAACCATCTTTGCATTTCTTTAATTTTTGTATTAATTTTAAATATTTAAACAAAATAATAATTTGAGTAGGTAATTTGAATTAAAATCATTCATTTAAAGGTATCCAAAAAACTGATTTATAAGATTTCGTCTGTGATTGTTGACAGGGATGATATCATTTTCATTATGTGGGACATGGGGGATATTCCCCATTTCAACTAGATATCTTAGCTGTTCTTCATCAATGTTATTCAGAGCAGGAGGCATATCTTCGTTCATAGCTCTGGCTATATTATGCGGGACTGCTGTGGCGACAACAACTGATAAACATGTTTGCAGCTTACATCTCAATCCATATAGTAAAGATAAAAACCTCATCTTCCACACTCCAATCTGCCTCTCGACACAATTACGGGTTCGAATTTGGGACTCATTATATAGCTGTTCAGCTCTATTATTGGGATTGCCCAAGGGAGTCATAAGATATGGCCTGTCAGCATATCCACTGTCAGCTGTAACAAAGTTTAAATAAAAGGAAGAAAATAATTAATCTTATAAACTTACCTAAAAGTACACTATTCGGGAATTCTCCTGCTTCCATCCGTGCTCTAATTCGGCTATGATTGAACATTGTCATGTCGTGTACTGATCCAGGCCATCTGGCAACTATGTCCCTTATTATTAATTTACTATCGCATATGACCTGAACATTGAGGTAAAAGTACCCTTTTCGGTTCCTGTAGATTTCTGCATCTATTCCCCCTTAAAACATTATTTAAATTTGTAGTTAGTACCTATTTCTTACAATATCCAGAAATAATTATCATTTTTCGATCCAACAAATCTTAAATAATTTTATTTATTTATTTAAGAGTTACATTTACAAACACATACTAAAGATGTAGTTACTTGCAAACGGCCATAGACAGTGAGAATATACATGTACATATACAAACAAAATAAATACAACCAGTTATAAAAGGAAGACAAATAGAGAACAGTTCAGACTAGTTAAAAGCTAGAATAATATCACATTAATCATTTAAGTGCCTTTAGTTGCGCAAGACTTATATTGAAGATATCTATATCTATTTGCTTGGATAGCTCGTTACATTGTGCCATCAGATGACTAAGTGGGGACAAACTACCTGGGACAATACAGAATAGGTCCTTGTTGGTAATTCTTAGATTTACCTTTGGAACTTTAAACTTTATATAATTAATTAAATCACAATTTTTGTACTTAATATTATTGATAATAAAGTATACAAACATTACAGCTTGTTTATTTCTTCTTGATAATAGAGTGGTAAATTGAAAACTGTCTAACATTGCCTTATATGATACCATGTATGGATATGCACTGTTTTTCCTGACATATAAATATCTCAGGAAACGCTTCTGCACTTTTTCAATATGATCAATCTGTATATTTGATGTAGGCATCCAGATTTGCATTGCATATTCCAAAATGGGCCTCACTAAAGCGTTATACAGTCTTACTGTTGTAGCAATCTTATAGTTTTTGGTGTTTCTAATGACAAAACCCAATTGTCTGTAAGCTCTATTTACGATGTACCTAATTATAATGTGTGGTAAATTTGAGGCTTGACTGGAAATAGACCCCAAGGTCCTTCAACTCATTTTTACGATCTAGTTTCACCGTACCTATTGTGTAGTCAAAAGTTTGGTATTCTAGTTTACGAGTAAAAGTTACAATAGAACACTTCTTTACATTTAATAACATTTTGTTAATCGTAAACCATTCAGAGACTCTGTTGAGATCAGTCTGTAGTTGAGCACTGTCTCTTGTTGTTGTTATAACTTTAAACAACTTGAAATCATCTGCGAACAACAGGCCAGTTGAATCAGAGATGCTTTCTGGTAAGGTGTTGATAAATATAAGAAATAGTAATGGGCCGAGATTGCTGCCCTGTGGCACACCTGAACTTGCAATGAATTTTGTTGACATAGTGTTGCCAATTTTGACAACCTGTATGCGTTGTGAGAGATATGATTTCAAGAAGAGACAAGTTCCCTCAGAGCATCCGTAGTCCTCCAGCCTGTCGAGCAGAATCTCATGGTTGACCTTGTCAAACGCCTTCTCACAGTCAGTATAAATCACGTCGAGTTGTTGTTTGTTTTCAATTGCCCAACTAGCATACTCTGAAAATACACACAGGTTCGTGACCGTCGACTTATCAGTCACAAAACCGTGTTGATATTTTAGATTCCAAGGCGCTGTAAAGGTCCTCATATAATATTACTTCAAATATTTTAGCCACAACATTAAGTATGCTAATTGGTCTATAATTCTTTACTTCTTTGCGAGATCCGGATTTATGTACCGGAGTAATAACAGATATTTTCAGAGCATTTGGAAATTCTTTCTGCTGTAGAGCTAGGTTAAAGATATGTGCTAAGGGCGTAGCCAGCAGTTCAGCTAAGCCCTTATATATGTAGGCAGGTATATTGTCAACTCCCGTCGTCTTTTTCGGTTTTAGTTTTTTAATGCTGTTTAAAACATCATTATCATTTAATTATAAACTCAATAATAAATGAACATTAGGTTGGTATAAACAAAAGTACATACCAGGAGATTTTATCTTGATGTGGGTTCCATCTAGGCATCCTCAAACACCAGGAAATCTAGCTAACTGGTAAAATTCATTTTGAACCTGTATGATTTCATTTCCAGTTGGCATCGAGATGTAAATTGGCTTTAGACGAGCTATTGTTTCTGACACCTTCTTTATAACCCTTGAAGCAGTTGTCTGGTGCATTCCCATAAAATCGCCAATTGCGTCCTGGTGTGCACCACATGAATAAAATCTTAAACTTGCTAACAACAAGTAGCTAGATTGCTAAAGGCAGAGCGTATCACTGCTCTCTGTTTGTTTTGCGTTTTTTTGCAGTTGTTTTCATTGGAAAATTGTAAAATTTGCACCATAGGTGTAAGCTGACTTTCTCTACCCAGTTTGCGAATTTCTCGTGAAAGTGATAATTGGTTTGTTTGTGATTTTGATTTGACTGATTAACAATAGCAGTACAATAGAAATTCCATCCATTGTTATTTGTTTGTTTGTGCCTTATACTTTGGTTTTTTTGCGCGTCGAAAGTGATAAACAGAGTGCCCATATAGTCCAGTTAAAAAGGAGCATTATTTGTCTATAGTCCAGCAAGAAGAGAATAACTAGGATTAAAATGCCTGATCCGATTGATTCAATTGTTGAGGGTACTACTGAAAAATCTAAATGTCTACACTGTAAAAAATCTGTAGTTGCAAGTATTGAGTGTTTAAAATGCGGCGGTAATTTTCATCCGGCGTGTATGGCACAGGCAAATGAAGCAAAAAATAGACAATGTCGCCATATGGACGGAAAAGGTTTAGTTAGGGAGGTTGAGTCCCAAAGCAAAGTTATCCAGAAGCTGTTATCAAGAATCAACATGCTTGAAGATGTTATAGCTAAGAAATCTGAAAATTCGGATAACGTCGAAAATTTAAGCAACCTGCCAGAAAAGATTGAAATGCTAGAAAATAAAATACGGCAACTCGAGACCAACCATGCCAATGACGCTACTGAGAATGAACCCATTTTGGACTGCAACATCAGGCCATTCTTAAGGGACGAACTAAAGGGTCAGTCGGAAACCATAAGTACCAAACTGGAAGGGGTGGTCAAAGCAATAATGTGCACTAATAAAGAATTAGTAGCATTTTTAACTGAAAATCCACGGCTTATTGATGGCTCACACAGGACAACTCACGGAATGGAAAAAGGAGATGTTCAGGAACGGTCAACAATAAAAAATACGATATCTCTGGTCTCGGATATGAGGCGTCCTTCCTCTGGATCAACTAGACCAAATGTAGCTATAAGACGTACAAACAATACTGCAAATGTTGATGTTGAGCAATTGAATGACGCTATCATGGAAAATGCTGCTAATACTCACACAAGGGGACTACAAGCAGCACAACATCAGAAAAATCAAATTTCTGGTAATGGTCAAATAAGAACTATAAAAGGTTCAGATAGCAACTCGACCACACTTGTAGCTGCAAAAGCATATAGATCCTTTTATGTTGGAAACCTTAGTCCGGAATGTTCCGTGGAACAAGTAAAGTCATACCTTCAAGAAAGAAATATACCGCTATTATGCTGTGATAAATTACAATCCAATCAACAACACAGTGCATCTTTTAAAGTCTCCGTCGAACCACAAATGGAGGCTTCTATATTGAAAAGTGAAATATGGCCTTTAAACGTCATTATTAAACCCTTTATACTTAACAGACAGAGAAATGGTTATATCAGAAGAAATTTTCGCAACTCCCCTCGTCATCAGATATGCAAATAATTACTGAGCACACAAGTCCAAGTTCCTCACTATCCTTCTACTATCAAAATGTCAATGGTATGAGAAGCAAGCTTAAAATATTATCAAATGCTATAAATACTGAGCAATATGATGTAATTTTATTTACAGAAACCAATCTGAATGAGGATATAAATAACAATGAGCTTGAATTATTAAACTATGAAATCTTCAGATGTGACCGCTCAGTCTTAACAAGCTCCCATAAGGAGGGTGGTGGAGTCCTGGCGGCAGTGAATCGCAGCTTAATTGTTCGGCACATAAATAGTCCTGTTGACTGTATTGAACATCTGTTCTTTGTGATCACCCTAAAAGGTCAGAGATCTATTATATTTAGTGTAGTATACATACCTCCTGCCTCCCCATTACAGGTTTATGAAAATTTCTGTTTTGCAGTGTCTTCTGTGTTGAATGAATTGATGAATGAAAATTGTGAGGTGTTTATCTGTGGTGATTTGAATCTACCGGGAGTTTCTTGGTGCTCAGATACTATGGGCTCAATGCCGGAAGGAAAAGTAACACAACAAGTTACGTGTGTCTCTGACTGTATGGCGTTCTATAATTTGAAACAGGTTAATGATATTCCGAATGCTAAGGGCGGTTTCTTAGATTTAATTTTTTCATCGTCAAAGGTGATTGTGTATGCCTCAGATAATCCTCTTTTAAAATGTGATATATACCACCCAGCACTGGAATTTCAACTAATCTGTGATAACCGGTCAGCTCAAATGCTCTATGATTATTATTATTATAATTTCAACTTAGCTGATTATCGGGAGATTAATTTATATTTATCATTGGTAAATTGGGGGTTTGTTGTAGAGATATGTGATGTAAATGAAGCTTTAGAAGCATTTTATGAGAACATTTATTTTATTATAGATTGCTGTGTGCCTAAGGTTAGATCTAGGTCTCCAAAATTTCCTAAATGGTTTAATAACACACTTAAAGAGCTTATTATATCAAAAAAGGCTGCTCACAAACAATTTAAATTATCTGGCTCGCCTGTTGATTATCAATACTTTTCATTTTTACGGTCCAAATGTAGGAACTACTCCATTATAAGCCATGATGAATACATTGAATCTTTAGAAAATAATATTCGGAACCAACGGGAATTTTGGAGGTACATTAACTCAAAAAGGGGAAATCTTGATCTCCCTAATGCTATGCAACTGGATGGGAAAATCGCTGATTGTCCTAATGATATAGCTCAGCTCTTTGCAGAACATTTTTCATCGCTTTATATAGAAAGTAACTCCACCGACACTAACTGTGAGATTAGTTATGACCTATCTGTAAACATAAGTACTTGTAGCACTGACACTATTGATGTTTTTAACTGTATTGAAAGTCTAGATGATAGACTGGGGTGTGGCCCTGATGGCATTCCGGTCGAATTTTTAAAACGAACGAAGTGTATTTTATCTGAAGTTCTAGCTAAATTGTTCAATAAATCCTTGAATTCTGGCATATTCCCGAATGAATGGAAGCGCAGCTATTTAATGCCCATTCATAAGGAGGGAGATCGTGGTAGTGTTGTGAACTATCGTGCTGTATCTAGGATTTCAATTATACCAAAAATATTAGAATCTTTAGTCACAAGCTACATAACACCGAATTTTAAAAATATTATAACTGACAAGCAGCATGGCTTCATTAAGGGCAAATCGACGGTATCAAACCTTTTGGAATATCAGCAGACTCTGTTGGGGGCATTGGAGGATCATTATCAAGTGGATGTGGTGTACACAGATTTCACCAAGGCCTTTGACAGAGTCAGTCATGCTATCCTCATTAAGAAGCTTAATTTATTGGGAATTCATGGACCTCTGTTGAGATGGCTGGAGAGCTACCTCTCGGAAAGAAAACAAGTAGTTAAAATTAAAAATTTCCTTTCTTCCGAAATATCAGTATCTTCCGGGGTGCCACAGGGTGCGCACCTATCGCCCTTGCTGTTCAATTGTTTCATTAATGATTTAAAGGTGTGCTTTGAGAATTGTGATATTTTATTATATGCTGATGATTTAAAAATCTATAAGGTTGTAACATCTCATCATAATTGTATAGAACTGCAACATGACCTTGACACATTTTCCCAGTGGTGTATTTTGAATAATTTACATCTTAATATTAAGAAATGCAAAATAATGAGCTTCTATCACATAAGAAACCCTTTCATCTTTGATTATCATTTAAACAATGAATTTCTGGACCGAGTGGATAGAATCAAGGATTTGGGTATTATAATGGACAGAAAGATGTCGTTTATTAATCACATTGAATTTATATCAAATAAAGCCATGAAACTGTTGGGATTTGTGCTAAGGTCACTAAATGATTTTAATAGCATTTATGCATTAAGGGATGTTTATTGTGCGGTAGTTAGATCAACAGTCGAATATGCTTGCCCTGTGTGGTCTCCCTACTATCGAATACATGTGGATACCCTAGAAAGAATACAAAGAAAATTTCTTAGGCACATAGCCTATAGGCTCAATATTCCTTATGAGCAGGTTGACTATGATGAATTAAATTTGCTGCTGGGTCTTAATACCTTAGAGAAACGTAGAACTTATTTTGATCTTTGTATGTTGTTTAAAATTCTTAACGGAATTATAGATTCGTCAGCTTTGCTGCAACTTGTGAACTTTAATGTACCAACAAGAGCAACAAGACGATTTCAACTATTTAATGTTGACTTCCACAGGGTTAACTATACGTATTATAGTCCGATAAGTAGATTCTGCCGTAAAGCTGATGAACTGCCCGAGTGTGTTGACTTTTTCAATTTGACACTATCGGAATTTAAAAAGAAATTAAAAACATATCTGTCTGATGGGACAATCCATTAATTTAAAATGCAATATCATTGTGTTATTGTTTTTTGTTGGATGCTCTTTTAAGCTTTCCAAATTTTCAATTTTGTACCAGAAAGTAGGTAGTAATATTTATGACATTGTAAAACATTGTAAAAATGGCCTAGTCCGTAAATAAACTTTTATTTATTTATTTTTTTATTTATTTATTTAACTGATTCATGGGTGAAACAGAATTATTTCTATAAAACAATCAAAAAATGTTGAAATAAAACTGCTGTGATTTATGTTCTTTTTTTTTACTCACAAGTCATTATCAAATTTAAGATGCTCTTCAACTTCCTCCAATAATCTAACAGTAGTTTGCTTGGTAAGCCTAAACCGTTTGAAAAACGAATAATTGTCCATTACATCGAAATACTCCTCACGTAAATAATTCCTTCTAGGAAAACCAAAATCGATGATCTCAAGTATATCAAGATCATCTTCTAAAAACAGTTCATCTTCGATTTCCATATTAATTCGAAAAAATTAACAATATTTCACACAAACTCCAGACAACAATAATTTAAATCGACCAAAAAATTAGGGCCCCCCACATAACAAAAAAGGGAGGTTAGAAAATTTCGCTTAAACGCAGAAATTGGTAGGATTACATTGAATCGCGATTACCGGCTGTTTTGACAACGGCGCATGCAAAAAATCAAGTTTAATCCAGAAAACATTCTGATCGCGATTAAATAGTTACGGTGCATATAACGGTTAATGTAGGTAAAAACCCGTAGAACTTTGGCAATGTCGTGTACAACAACTGGCAACACCGGAACGTTAAAGTCAAAAATCACGAGCGATTAAATTCCGTTACATGCCATTCGGTACCGTCCAATCACAGACTGCGGCGGCCACAGCGGCGCCGGGATTAAGAAGTAGGTAGATTTATTAATAGATATTAATATCAGTGCAGTGCTATTCTGTTATTTAAGATTTTTTTAAAAAATGTTATTGAGTGTCATCATATTATACGAACAATTTAAAAATAAACTAAAACAATTTTGTGTACTAGATACATTTTTTTTATTTAAACGACAAAAAATGAAAATGTAGGGGCTACAGAGATAATACCGAAATGGCAATTGTTGTTCTTTCCTTACTTGTTGGTTTAGACAGTGTTTTTGTTGTCTTTGCCTCTCTCTGTTTTTTTGTGGAGAAAAGCCGCTGCTGAACTATTTTTTTGTTGTGAGGTATTTTTTCTTCAGCACATGGACCTTTTAGTTGAGGAGTCTCAGTCTCTTTCACTTCATTGGTAGTAACTTCTAGTTTAGCTTTAATGGATTTAAAATGATCTTTTATGGTTTGAAGGTGTTTTTTCGACTTAATCATCTGGGTTATCTCATTCCATTCTAAATCTAACTCACTAATCTCTTGGTCCAATGATATCTGAGACTTAATTTTATTTTTTGATATATCTGTAGTTAAAAAGGTTATCTCTTCTGTTAATTCTGTTGAGATGATGTCGAGGGTGATGTCCTTGGTATTTAATTCATGGCTTGATTGAGGCATATTTAAATGTTGACACAGCAGATGAATGTGTTTACACATGTTCCACTTGATGCTATAGTCGAGGCAACTGCAGGAAAAAATGTGAATGCATATTTTGCATTCTTGACATTTTAACCTGCAGGAACATTGTTCAGCCACTCTCTGGACAGAATACATATTTGATCCATTTGAGGACTGTATGAGCCAACCATCAGTATCTTCAATTATGTGTCGATCAGAAATAGATTCAATTTCTTTGTGGCGAATCCGGAGATCAGATACCTTTTTGGTAATTTTTCCTTTATATAGAGTTATGATTCTATCATATAGACGGTCCCTCACAAACTTCATTAAAGTACATAGCATTTTATCCAATCTCTTAGTGTTTTTGCCAAGAAAATACACATATTTTATGGTTTTGTGCAAACTTTCAAGGTGCATATTTGTGTTAAGACCACAATTTAGCCGGTAACAAAATGCCCATGCTGAAACACACTTAACATATTCATTTTGAAAATATCTTCCGAAATCTTGACTTGCTGGATCCTCAATAAGCTGATTAACTACACTCGGAAGCATCTTTTCAAAGGCATTTTTGTCTGTCTCTACCATCAAAGTTCTCAGCAATTTGTAAGTTTCAACTTGTTTCTCTTTCAGTTTTATTTTTGATAAATTTTTTCGCCAGGCTTTATCAACATGCCATGTACAAAAAAATCTGTGAGTTGGGGTTGACATAGTACTAATAAAGGCATTAAAGAAACAATTTGCCATGTCTGACATGAAAACATTTGGTCGAACAATACCACTTTTTGACACATTTAAAAAAAACTGAAAGAACATCTTGGTCACAGCGGTTAGTAATTAAAAATGCACAAGGAAAGCCCTGTCTTAAATCATCGAGTACTAATAATGTAACCAGCTCAAAATCATATTTATTCAAACCATGTGTACCATCTATACACAAAGCATCGTTGCCATATTTTTTAAGCATTTCAACCTGAGCATTGTTCATAATAATTAACACGAAGTCATTTAGTCGCAAAGCTGGGTAACTTTCACAACACTGTTCCTGTGGTTTATAAAATAATATGCAGTCTTTTGTGTCTCTTAGTTCACACACCCAAGCATTGACACTAATTGCATCATTTTCATCTTTTCTTTCACAAGCATCAAGTTTAAAACTTTTCTCAATATTGGCTAAATCCATTTTTGTTAGCAAATGTATACGTTGCATTTCATCTTGCGAAACTGATTCTCTGACTTCATCTAGAATAGCATGGAATGGAACATTTGAAGCAATTTTTTTGGCAATTGCTTTTCTTTCATTTACACTAAGTGTTAAGTGGCCTAGATCATTTTGATGACCAACATGAGTTTGTACAAATCTAATTGATGTTATACCACTTTCCTCAATTTTAACTGTTAGGGATGCTGGACAAACTCCATTAATTTTATTTGATCCTTGATTTTTTAAATTCCGTTTCCTGTTCTTTTTCTTAATGAATTGTCCAGATCTATGGCAAACGTAAGAAATAAATTGTGTTTTTCTTTTGGAACTGCAACCACCTTTTCTTACAAACTTTGATTTTGTTTGTAATTGAATCTGTTCTTTCCAAATTGTAAAAGCCTCAAATGTTTCAAATTTATGTTTTGTTATTTCTTCAAATATGTTATGTTGCTTCTTAAAGTGTTCAAACAGTCTGCCTTTTTCAAAATGTTCTTGTTTGCACAGAGGGCAAACATAATACGAATTGTGAAGTTTAAGGTATTTGATGTTATGTAATGTTCTTTCATGTTTACTTAAGTTGTTCTTGTCATTATATGATTTTGGACAAAGTTCACAAGTAAACTTTCGTTTGGGGAGTGGAGCTAACTTTTCAATTTCATCAGGATGACTTTGCTTTATATGCCTCCTAAAAACAATTAAAATAATATTAATAATATTAATATTAAAAATTAAGTAATTTCATAATTAATAAATAAATAAATAAATGTATTATTAACATAAATTACAAAATGTTGGTTAAATTAATATGTCTTAAAATATAATAAAACTAGAATTTACCTCAGAGTCTTGAGTTGGAGATATGTCTTTAGACATTTATCACACTGAAACTTGTCCATATCCTTATACATATAATAATATGTAATCCTTAGTATTAATTAATTTCAATGAAAAAGAGAAAAAAAACAACAGTATAAACCACAGAATTGTACTAACCAAAACGAATGACAAAAATATTTTTGTGTACCTAGTGGTACAAACTATGATAATAATAATATTGCATTCAAACACATGTAAACAATATAACCTATAAATCCCTAAACTGACGGAATGACGTAAAGGCGAATCTGTGATTGGACGGTACCGAATGGCATGTAACGGAATTTAATCGCTCGTGTCAAAAATCAAACAAACGTCACGTCTGTAGTGCAATCTCTATTAGTTAACCTATATTATCTCTTATGGTACGATAAACAACTTAAACACCCTGTACACCTTACTGTTTAGAGTATACATTATAATATATAAATATTAGTTATTTAATGTTCCACATATTATTGTATTGTCAGCATAATTCTAATGAGGGTATCTAGGCTGCCTAGCAATAGTCAGTCTGGGTGCAATATACGTTAATGCAGCATACCAAAGTGTCTCATTGAACAACCCCATTTAGGACCACCTCACGTGCCCTTTTCAATGTGACTAACCGACAGCGTTACATGGCGTTACATGGCGATCCTGCCAGCGAACAATAATTAGTATGAAGTAAAACTGGAAAGTGCGTTACAATTTCGACAGTGTTTAATGGCGACTTTGAATTTTTATCTCGGGTTAATTGTGACATTTTAAATAGTTACCAACAAAATATGGGTACTAAAAACTCAAAACATGGCGAAGTAACGGACACGGGCGCGGTAAACTCTAATTTTATTGTGGAGGAACAATCTATAGAGGTAGCAGTTTTTCTGGCGATATTGGTATTTCTTAACTTACGGAGTACCTATAGAAGAAACCTGAAAAAGAACTTTCACCGAAGTATGGTGCTACGTACTCAAGCTGGTGACGTATAATGTCGGAGTAGCATATGGTAGCAGTTGTCTTCATCAGTCAGGTATCCGTAGACACTCGTTCCGCAGAAAATGGTATGTACTTTTACGTTTATTACATAGGTCCCTATGTACCAAAATGATGAAGAGACAATGGAAAGTCATGGACATTTTAAAATTGAGGTCAGTTTTATGCTAAAATATAAACAACTTAGAAGTGCGACTTAGTTGCGAAATATAAAACAATCATATGTAGAATATATTTAAGAGCAAGGGTTCATCTGGGGACGCATAAGAAAAGTTTTGAGGACACTGTACAATTAGTTGCGAAAATAATTTTTATTCTTATTCTTATTCCATTTTCACTACTTTTTTTATTGTTTGGGTATCGTATTACATATCGCATAAATTAATTAGGAAGCTAATGTTACAGTTTAATGCTATGTTATGAATTTTAAAGATAGAAGTACAAATTTACTTAGCTTACTGATTTTATGTATGCATTTTTACGGACATAATATTTATGTTATGTTGAGTCAATGTTGTGCAATTAAAAAAATGGGTATTACCGAAATCAACAATATAGGCTATTAATAGTAAAATAGTTAACATACGCATTTCTTAATAGTATACCTTTGAAATGCAAATGTAATATATGATTTTGAAATTTTTTTATGACAACCTTTACACCTTTTTATGTCGGATAACTGGGAAGGGACCCTTGACAAGTTTCAACAAATTAAACTATTAATTACAAGCGAGGCAAAACGGGTCTTAAAGGTAAGAGTACCAAAGTCTCAGGACATACGTAACGAGGTTAGGGATAACTTAGTAAATTATTATAACCAATTTATTAAAATAGTAGTTGTTCTTTATAGTAAGTTTAATGAAACACAGTATTATACGGTAAAGAAATTATTTGCATACATTCGTGACAAAGTTATTAGGTCTTTTCAGGTTCTAAAAGTGACTTATAAGGTACCCACCTCGTGCACGAAATGTATAAATCCAGAAATAATTGATGAAGATTTAATTGTTATTAGCAGCGGAGAAGTAAGCTCTTCGGAAACAAGTGACACGGAAGTCGGAGAATCCGAAATAAAAATAAAGAAAAATCAACCTAAAGAGGAATTAAGTGAGATGGCTACGTCAGCTAAAGAATTTTTCGACTTTGCAAGTAAAATCTTGCCACAAGTATTCGACGGTACGCAAGATAGGCTACAGTCCTTTTTAGACGCGTTAAGCTTATTGGGAACTAGCTGCGAAGGGAATACACTGAACGCAGTAGCTTTTGTCAAAACAAGGCTGTCAGGAAAGGCACGGGACTTAATTGAAGAGGGAGATTCACTGGATCAGATATCTCAAAAGTTAAAAAGGGGTATAATAACAGAAAATTCACAGCTTGTGTCGGCAAAGCTCTTATCGCTAAGGCAACACAACAAGGAACCTGCCAAATATGCAGCTGAAGTAGAGAGTCTAGCGTTAAGCTTGAAAAGAGCCTATATCAGCGAGGGCGTTCCAATCAAGGTAGCCGGATCTTATGCTGCGAATACAACGGTAAAATCGCTTAAAACTAATGCGCAGTCAGAAAGAATGAAATTAGTTATGGAGGCAGGCACATTTGTGACTTGTCAGGAGGCGTTAGCAAAATTCGTGCAACAATGACTTAATAGAATGCCCAAAAATATATGAAATCTTAGATAATTTAAGTAATTAGGTATTAAATATCCCATGTTAAAATTTGAGGTTAGACCCAATTATCTTAGGATACTGCTGGGTAAAAGGGAAAATTTCAGCGCTGAAAGACAAATCCAGATCATTAATGATAGTTTTTCACTAGAGAAAATACTATCTCAGCTCGATATGATGGCTAATGATCATAAAATAAAATTTTGTAAATTAAATTTAAATGACCAAATATTTAAAAGGTGCACTATAAACAAATTAAAAGAAGTTGCCAATTTAAAACTGAAAAACATATCTATTGTTTTATATAAAGACCCACAGAGAATAAATAGCAGGGAAGAAAAGATAAAGATAATAGAAAAATTTCATGATGACCCACTCTCCGGAGGACACTGCGGTCAGAAAAAGCTTTTAAAGAAAATCAGGACTAGGTATAGATGGAAAGGAATATCTCGAGACGTCGCCTTATATGTAAAGAGCTGCAGAAAATGTCAACTAAATAAAAAGAAAGTTACGCAGGTGGAACCTATGGTAATAACACCGACACCGCAAAGAGCATTCGATATTACATGCATAGACACAATAGGTCCTTTTACAAAAACCATAAATAATAACTTATACGCTGTAACAATTCAGTGTGAGTTGACAAAGTATATAATAATAGTGCCAATACCAAATAAAGAAGCTAATACGGTAGCAAGAGCTATAATGAACGAATGTATATTGATATATGGCCCTTCGACAGAAATTAGAACTGACATGGGCACAGAATATAAAAATGAAGTATTCGCACAATTAACCGACCTTTTAAAAGTCAACCACAAGTTCTCTACGGCATATCACAGTCAAACGATCGGAGGATGTGAGCGAAACCATAAAGTTTTAAACGAGTACGTTAGAATGTACATTAACGACACACGAACAGATTGGGATGAGTGGATACGTTATTACAGTTTTTGCTATAATACAACACCAAGTATATACCACAACTACACACCTTTTGAGCTAGTGTTTGCACGTAAGGCGGATATTGACGAAGCACTTTTAGGTACCAGAATAGATCCCGCCTATAACATTGATGCTTACTATCAAGAAGTAAGATACAGACTTCAATTAGCTCATAAACGCGCAAATGAAATGCTTTCAAAAGCTAAAGAAACGCGAAAAATTTATTATGACACAGCTAACAATTCGAAAGAAATGCATTTAAGGCCCGGAGACCAAGTTATTTTAAGTAATGAAAACAGAACAAAATTTGATCCTTGGTATAAAGGTCCTTTTACGGTTATTACAGAAGACGGAGTAAACTGTAAAATAGCAAGTGATCAAGGTAAAGAATTTAGTGTACACAAAAATAGGTTGCAACCTTTCTTTAAATAAAACCTTTCTTTCAATAAAAATAAATATCAATATAGTGTTAACTACTGCGAATTTAAAGATATCTATTAATAAATGTATTATGGTAAAAAGTTTATTGCTGGTATAATATTATGGTAGTAAGAATGTTATTAATAGAAGATTAAGTAAACGCATATATAGGAAATATGACACGGTTTAAGTGAACTCTACGAATTAGCCTAGGTTAGTGTCGACATTAATAATATAGTAAATAACGGCGAGTGCCGCTAAATTTTAAAGTGCATAAATCGCAATTTTTTATTAGAATATATAAAGACTCCTAGTAACGAGTTTTAATAATTATGTTAATTTTGCATATAATATATTTATTATGGTGTATGTATATCTATGTGGAAATATCAATAAAAAATTTTTAAACTGAAATAAAAATAAAATATATTAGCTATATTTGGTGAAAATTGCATAGGAATAACTTTAAAAACCTCATTACCTCTTCAAATAAAATTAGCTTGCCAAATATTTTAAAATCAAGAACTCTACGTAAAGAAGAGCTGTAATTTAAAGTAAAGTAGACACAATAGCATGTCAGAATGTCCTTCATTTGTGGCCAGAATGAAGTTCATTCTTCAAAAAAGGGGAAGATGTAGTGCAATCTCTATTAGTTAACCTATATTATCTCTTATGGTACGATAAACAACTTAAACACCCTGTACACCTTACTGTTTAGAGTATACATTATAATATATAAATATTAGTTATTTAATGTTCCACATATTATTGTATTGTCAGCATAATTCTAATGAGGGTATCTAGGCTGCCTAGCAATAGTCAGTCTGGGTGCAATATACGTTAATGCAGCATACCAAAGTGTCTCATTGAACAACCCCATTTAGGACCACCTCACGTGCCCTTTTCAATGTGACTAACCGACAGCGTTACATGGCGTTACACGTCAATGTCGTCACGTACGTCGTAACGTCAAAAAGTTCATTAATTTTAATAATTTATTCAAAATTCAAATCAAAACAAAACACAAAACGCTATTTTAATATGAAGAAACTTGACAGGTAGACTGTGGCTAATATGTTACAGTACAGGAAAGGTTTAAAGCAATTTTATATTAATTTCTAGCTTCTTTGTAACTGTGACGAAGAAGTGTCGTAATGAAACTCATGAATATGAAGAACAAGGACATGAAGAAGGACCAATGCCGTCTACATCAAGTATTGTGTACCAAAAGTCTCGGTCAGATGAGCCAGAAGTATCACAAATATTACCGGTAGAATCATCTAGCTCTACAAGCCTCAAAGTAACAACTTCTAAAAGTGTAAAAAAGTTGGAAAAAAGGGCGAAAAGAAATCTCTCGGATGATATGAAAGTAAACTTGCAGGAACAATATAAGTGGCTAGATAGTAAAAAGAACTATTTTTATTGTAAAGTTTGCTCTTGTAATATAGCAGGTACAAAATTCCACATTTTAAGGCATGCTAGAGCTAATTCTCATATAAATAGAGTAGAGGCATGTAAAAGAACTCCACAGATTCAAAACATAATAAAGGATCCACTTAAAGAAAAAATGACTGTGTTGGTAAGAGAAGCAGAGCTTAGATATTGTGCATATGTGGCAGAGCACAATTTGCCTTTTATTTTAATGGACTCTTTACCGTCCTTTTGCAAATCTATTTACCCAGATTCACAAGTAGCAAAGTTAGTTAAAATGAAAAGACTCAAGGCTACAAAACTTATTGTTGGTGTAATAGCACCGCATATACAACTTGAACTAGCAAAACAGCTGAAAAATAATGTATTTTCGATAATCATTGACGAAACTACAGATATATCAACGCAGAAAACCCTAATCGTTATAGTGAGGTCTTGGGATGACAGAAGTTTAAGAGTTACTGATAAAATATTCGACCTAATTAAAATTGAAAACTGCACTGCAAATGGAATTTTCCATGAAATTAAGAAGTTGATTGATAAATATAAAATTCCCTATAAGAATATAATAGGATTTGCAGCTGACAATGCCAGCACCATGATGGGGCACCTAAATGGTGTACAAGCAAAATTGGCAGATCTATCACCTGGACTTTATGTTCAGGGATGTGCGTCACATTCTCTTCATTTGTGTGCGTCTGCAGCAGCAAACAAGTTACCAAATAACGTTGAACAATTTACAAGAGATATATATTCATATTTCAGTCATAGCAGCAAAAGGTTGGAAGAATTAAAAGAGTGCCAAATATTCACCAAAGAAAAGCCTACGAAGATTTTATATCCCGGCCAAACAAGATGGCTGTCTTTAAAGGTTTGTATATTAATTACTGCAGCTAATTATTCCTCTGGCTTATATTTATGTGTTGTTTCAGCAAGTTGTCAATCGCATCCTTGAGCACTGGAGTTCTCTTCAATTATTCTTTACGAGAGCAGCCTTAGAAGACGACCTACCAGTAGCAAAATCCATTTTAAATGCATTAAGAAGTGATGTATATAACTTATATATGTATTTTTTGTCACATATCTTGGAAATTGTGGTAAAGGTGAATATTGAATTTCAAGCAGAAAGTCCCCAAATACCTTTTTTCTTAGAAAAAATTTCAAACCTATATAAAATTATAATAAAATGTTTCATTAAAAAGGAAATATTAGATACAGTGCCAATACAAAATATAAATGTGGGATATCCAAGAAATTATGTTGATACCACGAAAATGTATTTTGGTGCCAGGTCTGATTCTTTGCTAGAAGGACCAAATAATGTTACACCTGATGAACTGCAGTCATTTCGTTTGAAGGCACTTGATTTCTATATTGAGTTATCATCACAAGTTAAAAAGCGCTTCAATTTTGATGACAAAACATTGAAGTTTGCTTCAAATTTTTCTCCCACTAAAGCACTATCAGGTGAAATTCTATCTATTGGTGCATTTGTAAATCTCTTTCCCAATATTGAAGTAAATATTGAAGCTGCTAATACAGAATGGCTATACTTAAATGAAATTGATTTTGGCGATATTAATAAATTTGATTTAACTAATTTTTGGTCCAAAGTTATCAGCATGACAAATGCTTTAAATGAAGAAATGTTTCCCAACCTGATGAAAATAGTAAAAGTGGTACTGTCTCTCCCTCATTCTTCAGCAACAGCTAAAAGAGGATTTTCTTATTTGACTCTAATTAAAACAAATATTAGAAACAGGTTACTGGTTAGTACTTGTGCAGCCCTTTTAATTTTTAAAGATATGCTGCATAAGCTAGAAGGTGGTTCTTTAAATTGGGTTCCCCCAAAAGATGTTATCAATTTTGACAATAAGGCAGTAGAAAAGATAATAATAGAAGACTAATATAATAACCTAGGTATATGTTCTTGTAATATATTAGATACATTTTTTTTTTAATTCTTAGTTTAGTTACCTATAATAATTATGTATTATGATTTATGTGTAATATACATCGTTACTTTTACAACTCCTGCTTAAAATACCTATCTATCTTTCTATCTAATCTAATAGTTCCAGTAAGGCTCTAATAATAGACAGTTGGCCGGGATAATACCAGAGATTGCCAGAGAACTAGAAACGTTTTGGAGTTCTCTGATAAAATAAATACGCTACTGGACTAACGAATGACGTCAGAGCGACCATATGTTTATTATAGTTGGCCGGGTTATCCCCACTTACATTTTTCGGCTTTGTTTTAGCCGCTCCTCGGCTTTGTCAACCCTGTGACCAAAGCTGGCAACACTGCCCGATGGAAGGTGCACAATTCTCACTAAATATGCACAATCATTTTGATGCTTCATGCACGCTTTAAAATTTCTGTGTAACATCCCTGAGTATTTCCATTCGTATTTTTTAAAAATGAGTAATTGCAAAGATGAGAAACGCACTCCTAATTTTACACCAAGTGAAAAGGATTGCCTTTTTAACATTATCGCGACCTATGCTTATATCTTAGAAGATAAAAAAACTAACCGAGTAAACATAGAGGAAAAGAACCAAGTATGGAAAAAGATCAAGGAAAAGTTTAATACCGAAGGACCCATGTTGTGTTACAGAAGCTCAGACCAATTAAAGAGATTGTATGAGAATAGAAAAAAAGACCTCAGAAAAAAACTTGCTGAAAATAAAAAACAAGTTTTTTAACAGGTGGAGGCCCTCCACCCGATCTTAAATTAGATTCAATTGATGAGTTGTTAATGCAAATTGTAAATGAAAAGAGTGTAAAAGGAATTAGTGTCCTTTTCGACTCTGATAGTGAACCAATATTAAAAAAGAGAAAAGAAAATGACTCTGCCAATCAATTAGATGACAGGGTAGAATTTGAATTTGCTCCAAATGAAATCTCAGAGGAACATGTAAGTTTGAAAAAGGTTACTGCAGTTAGTAATTCTATCTACAAAATAACATTTTAAAAAAATAAAACCTATATACATATTATATAAGTCAAAATATGTTTTTAGGAAAATATAGAAGTATTCCAGTTCGAAGACGAGGACATTAGTGACGAAAATAAATATAACAGAAAGTGCCCTCCTCAATATTTGCAAAATCCTTTAAGTAAAGAATTAGGCTCCACTTCTTCAGAAATTACACCCAAAAAAAAAGTATCCCAAGCACATGATGCAACACCAATATCAAATAAAAAGCGTCAAGGTATGCAAAGTAATCGAAGACGTCCACAGGCACATGTAAGAGCTTTAACATCATCAGATGTATCAGAAAAATATAATATATTATTGGATCGTAGACTAGTTCTAATCGAAAAACAAATAGAACTAGCCACTGAATCAAGCAACTTTTTACGAGAAGAGCAAAGAAAACAAATGGAAAACCTTAGGCAACAAGGGGAGATCTTATCTTTAGAGAAAGAAGAGAAAAAATTACAAGTTCAACTTCTCGAGCTGCAAGTTGCAAATAAAAAATCCATTCTCTAAAGTAAATAATAGCTTTTTCAAGCAGGTCCTACAGGGTGTCCAAAAATTAGACTGACAGACTTGTTTTTAATAAAAAGTCCTTACAAAATATAGGATATTTTAATGTAATGTCGATTTGATATGAATAGCAGTTGTTTGGCAAGTTCTTACTACAATAGGTATTATTTAGATTTAATTAGGTTCTATCTGTTCTTATAACCATATAACTAACACAATCTTGCAGTTTTACTTGTGTGTCTTAGTTTTCATCTTGACACGCTCGTAGCTGACTGATTACTCAACCAATTTAAATGAAACTTGAAATCTAAGTAAAAAATGTTTCATTTAAATCAGATCAGTAATAAGTGAGGTACGAGGGGGTGTATATTATGTATTTGATATTAAAAATTAAAAAACATTTTAATTTAATTCAGCAGTTTTATTTGCATTTTTCCTAAAATATATCTTCAAATAAGCGTACTTATTTTAGGGTATAAAAGGAAGTGAGTAAACTAAATACATGTAACACTATCAAAATCAAACGTATTGCGCATTACATACACAATATTAAGGCCAGTGGCGATATTCTTCTAAAGTCCTTACAATGTTATTATAAATCAGATGATGTTTTGAGTGAATGTGTTCATAAAGAGAGTTCAGGTGTCAATGTCAATATTAGCTCTGACATAGTTGGGCCCGGAACTACAAATTTTTGCCTGGACAGTCTTCAATGCGACAGTACCGTCAACCGGGGTTATATCGGATCGACGGGGTAATATCGGACAATATGTTTATTATTCAAATTTCGCGCGCTACAGCCGTTAGGTGACAGTTTGGTTATTACCAAGAATATCCCCCTATTGGCAGTTAACTTGCAGACCAAACATACATTTCGTGCTCGATCCCAAACTCAAGGTAAGCTCACGAAAATTAATTATTAAAATCACATTTTTCGCCAAAATTGAGACAGCCAAATAGTCTCCTCTGGCCTGTAGAACCTGTGCATGATAGCTATATGGTGCAATGGGATTAGTAATCGAAATTAACGGAAAACGTGTTTTTCAGGGGTAATATCGGACATGCCGAGAAAACATTTTCACAAGTTAGGAACGCCGTATCGGCGCAATTATTCGCAAGAAGCTATGGAAAGGGCATTGTTGGCAGTGGTAGACCACCACTACTCATTTCAGCAGGCAGCAGAAATGTACAGTGTCCCAAAAAGTACACTATATGATGTATATAGAGGTCAGCATTCTGACAAACTCGGGAGGCCCCCAATTTTGTCTGTGGTTGAAGAGCGTTGGATAGTAGATGCCATGACTACTGCAGCAAAATTTGGATATCCTTTTGAGAGGCAAGCAATCAAGGACTTCGTGCGCCATTATTTAAATAGTAAGGGCGTAAGTATACAATGTTTCGAAGATAATAGACCGGGCGATGACTGGATTGATCATTTTATGGGGCGACACAAGGAGTTATCACTCCGAAACTGTGAAAATATTAAACGAGTGAAAGCTGATATCACAGAAGATACGATTAGAGAATATTTTGTGCACTTGACCGAGACAGTTCAGGGGGTTCCACCTGAAAATATTGTTAATATGGATGAAACAAACCTGACAGATGATCCCGGTAAGAAACTAGTTTTTATTCCTCGCGGAGAAAAGCATGCACGAAGAATAATGGATTTTTCCAAAACGTCAACGTCTGTTATGTTCGCTGCGGCGGGAGATGGTACTTGCTTGCCTCCATACGTGGTTTATAAAAGTGTAAACCTCTACCCAGACTGGATAGAAGGTGGCCCCGAAAACTCGCACTTCAACCGAACACAAAGTGGGTGGTTTGATACTCCATGTTTTGAGGACTGGTTTCTTAAAACAGCTCTTCCCTATATGCGACGAAAGGAGGGCAAGAAGGTTCTTATTTGCGACAACTTGGCAAGTCATCTTTCCTTCCGCATTATTAAAAGTTGCACAGAAAACAACATTCAGTTTGTATTTTTGCCGAAGAATTCGACACACTTATGTCAGCCCCTGGATGTTGCAGTGTTTGGACCGCTCAAACGGGTATGGCGAGATATTCTCACCGAATGGAAACGGACCTACAAAGGAGTTGTGCCGAAATCTGTCTTTCCTTCGTTGTTAAAGAAGCTTATAGAAACATCTAAGGACCGCATGTCGAATAATATAGTGTCTGGTTTCCGAGCAACGGGTATAATCCCTTGCGATCCAGAACAAGTTTTGAAAATGATCCAGAAACGACAAGCAGATGCAGATGATGCAATGAAGGCGTCGTTTACCGAAGTCATGAATACGATTGTAGCTCCTTTGAATCCAACCTCAACTAGACCAACCCGTAAGACGAAGATAAATGTTCCCGCTGGCAAATCGGTGTGCCTTGGAGACCTGCGGGAAGAAAATGGTGCATCTACCTCTCAAGAAGATGTCATTAATGGAAACACGTCCCAAGAAGATGCCGATAATGATACTTCAAACTCTGCGATATTTTTAGAAAACGATAGTCTGAACGATGATTCCACGTCCGAAGTCGATAACGTTGAGCTTCCAGTAACCTGTGATACATTACAAGAAGGCTGTTTTGCTTTAGTTCAATTTTTGTACAATGAAGGAACCAAGAAAAAAGCGACCAAAAAATTCGTTGCGCAAATTGAAAAGATTGCAAAAGGTTTTATTGCCGTCAATTGCCTTAGATCCTATAAGGGTCACAAAGATTCTTATATTTTTCCGGACGTCGAAGACAAGACTAAAATCAAGTTGGAACAAGTCCACAGTATTTTACCTGTGCCTAAAATCCTTCGCGGCGTTCATGTGTTTAAGGGTCTGCAGTTATAGACTTTAGTGATCAAACTTAGGTTTTCAGAATATTATTTTTCGTTTTTCGTTCATGTGTTTGAGGGTCTGCAGTTATAGATTTTAGTGATCAAACTTATGTTTTCAGAATATTATTTTTTGTTTTTTAATTAATGTTTTAAGTTTATTTTTCTTTTTCTTTTTTGATTTATTGAAGGTCCGACAATAATATTATTTCATGTTCTTTTGTTAATTTTATGAATAAAGACGTTTATTTCTATAATATCGAGTTTTCTTTAATAACTACCTACAAAACATGAAAAAAAAAAAATTCTATAAAAATGTCCGATAAAGGTTTCTGATCAAACTTACATCGAACAGCAAGCTCAAATCGTACTTTTTCAATGTAAAAATTTAATCGTCCGATATTACCCCAAACCACGGGTTATATCGGACGACCTTCTTTTTTTTAAAAAAAATAAACCTGATAACTTAAAATTTTTTTTTTTATGTAATTATGTTTATTAGGTTAACTTCTTCATACAGTGTACATTAGTTAGCTTTAATTTTGTATAACATAAGAAATACAGGCAGATAACTGAAAATATCATCCGATATAACCCCAGTTGACGGTACCTAACCGGCATAACTATATACTATCAAAACTGTCGTGGGGTAAAAACAAAACTGGAACAACTTAAATGTGGTATATTAAATAGGGATGATGATATAATAGCCCTCACAGAGACGTGGCTCAACGATTCGATTTATTCTAGTGAGTTTTGCCCCAATGATAGATACATTTTCCGCAAGGATAGGAATAGGTTGATAACGGGAAAATCTCAGGGTGGGGGAGTTCTGCTTGCTGTAAACAATGGGTTGGTGTGTAAAGAGATTGATCTTTTTGATAGAGTCTTGGAGGCACTCTGTGTTTGTGTGCGTGTAAATAACGTAACCAACATGTATGTTATTGTGGTGTATTTTCCTCCGAATTGCAAGATTGATTTTTATAATAAATTTTATGATGCTGTTGAGTCGCATATGAGCCAGAGTAATAATAGTATGTATATAATTTTAGGCGATTTTAATATGCCAAGCTACATAGATGCAGAGTCCATGAATAAGGGATTGTTGAATCTTAGGAGCTTCCTAGCGTATAATAACATGCAGCAGGTAAATAATATTAAGAATAAGAATGGTGTCATACTGGATTTTGTCTTGGGCTCAACAGAAAATGTGACTGTTGATGTTGATGATGACCCATTGCTGCCTTTGGATCCGCATCATCCGGGTTTGCTAGTGACTGTGGCACATGACTGCTTGACTGAGGAATGTAAGCAGTTAAGCACGGTCAAATTAAACTTTAGAAAGGCTAACTATTTAAATATGGTCTGCAACTTAAGGGATATAGATTGGGAAGCAATAATGGCAAATGCTAAGGATGTTGATTTGGCTGTTGATCTATTTTATAATACCCTCTTTGATGTGTTTGGTAAATGTGTCCCTAAAACCAAACAGATTGGACGTAAATACCCAGTATGGTTTAACTCCCGCATTATAAGGCAAATTAAACTTAAACAAAAATATTTAGCGAGATATAGGAAAACCAAAATGTCATTTTGGAGGTACAAATTCAATCGGATTAATCATTTTATGGGGCGACACAAGGAGTTATCACTCCGAAACTGTGAAAATATTAAACGAGTGAAAGCTGATATCACAGAAGATACGATTAGAGAATATTTTGTGCACTTGACCGAGACAGTTCAGGGGGTTCCACCTGAAAATATTGTTAATATGGATGAAACAAACCTGACAGATGATCCCGGTAAGAAACTAGTTTTTATTCCTCGCGGAGAAAAGCATGCACGAAGAATAATGGATTTTTCCAAAACGTCAACGTCTGTTATGTTCGCTGCGGCGGGAGATGGTACTTGCTTGCCTCCATACGTGGTTTATAAAAGTGTAAACCTCTACCCAGACTGGATAGAAGGTGGCCCCGAAAACTCGCACTTCAACCGAACACAAAGTGGGTGGTTTGATACTCCATGTTTTGAGGACTGGTTTCTTAAAACAGCTCTTCCCTATATGCGACGAAAGGAGGGCAAGAAGGTTCTTATTTGCGACAACTTGGCAAGTCATCTTTCCTTCCGCATTATTAAAAGTTGCACAGAAAACAACATTCAGTTTGTATTTTTGCCGAAGAATTCGACACACTTATGTCAGCCCCTGGATGTTGCAGTGTTTGGACCGCTCAAACGGGTATGGCGAGATATTCTCACCGAATGGAAACGGACCTACAAAGGAGTTGTGCCGAAATCTGTCTTTCCTTCGTTGTTAAAGAAGCTTATAGAAACATCTAAGGACCGCATGTCGAATAATATAGTGTCTGGTTTCCGAGCAACGGGTATAATCCCTTGCGATCCAGAACAAGTTTTGAAAATGATCCAGAAACGACAAGCAGATGCAGATGATGCAATGAAGGCGTCGTTTACCGAAGTCATGAATACGATTGTAGCTCCTTTGAATCCAACCTCAACTAGACCAACCCGTAAGACGAAGATAAATGTTCCCGCTGGCAAATCGGTGTGCCTTGGAGACCTGCGGGAAGAAAATGGTGCATCTACCTCTCAAGAAGATGTCATTAATGGAAACACGTCCCAAGAAGATGCCGATAATGATACTTCAAACTCTGCGATATTTTTAGAAAACGATAGTCTGAACGATGATTCCACGTCCGAAGTCGATAACGTTGAGCTTCCAGTAACCTGTGATACATTACAAGAAGGCTGTTTTGCTTTAGTTCAATTTTTGTACAATGAAGGAACCAAGAAAAAAGCGACCAAAAAATTCGTTGCGCAAATTGAAAAGATTGCAAAAGGTTTTATTGCCGTCAATTGCCTTAGATCCTATAAGGGTCACAAAGATTCTTATATTTTTCCGGACGTCGAAGACAAGACTAAAATCAAGTTGGAACAAGTCCACAGTATTTTACCTGTGCCTAAAATCCTTCGCGGCGTTCATGTGTTTAAGGGTCTGCAGTTATAGACTTTAGTGATCAAACTTATGTTTTCAGAATATTATTTTTTGTTTTTTAATTAATGTTTTAAGTTTATTTTTCTTTTTCTTTTTTGATTTATTGAAGGTCCGACAATAATATTATTTCATGTTCTTTTGTTAATTTTATGAATAAAGACGTTTATTTCTATAATATCGAGTTTTCTTTAATAACTACCTACAAAACATGAAAAAAAAAAAATTCTATAAAAATGTCCGATAAAGGTTTCTGATCAAACTTACATCGAACAGCAAGCTCAAATCGTACTTTTTCAATGTAAAAATTTAATCGTCCGATATTACCCCAAACCACGGGTTATATCGGACGACCTTCTTTTTTTTAAAAAAAATAAACCTGATAACTTAAAATTTTTTTTTTTATGTAATTATGTTTATTAGGTTAACTTCTTCATACAGTGTACATTAGTTAGCTTTAATTTTGTATAACATAAGAAATACAGGCAGATAACTGAAAATATCATCCGATATAACCCCAGTTGACGGTACCTAACCGGCATAACTATATACTATCAAAACTGTCGTGGGGTAAAAACAAAACTGGAACAACTTAAATGTGGTATATTAAATAGGGATGATGATATAATAGCCCTCACAGAGACGTGGCTCAACGATTCGATTTATTCTAGTGAGTTTTGCCCCAATGATAGATACATTTTCCGCAAGGATAGGAATAGGTTGATAACGGGATAATCTCAGGGTGGGGGAGTTCTGCTTGCTGTAAACAATGGGTTGGTGTGTAAAGAGATTGATCTTTTTGATAGAGTCTTGGAGGCACTCTGTGTTTGTGTGCGTGTAAATAACGTAACCAACCTGTATGTTATTGTGGTGTATTTTCCTCCGAATTGCAAGATTGATTTTTATAATAAATTTTATGATGCTGTTGAGTCGCATATGAGCCAGAGTAATAATAGTATGTATATAATTTTAGGCGATTTTAATATTCCAAGCTACATAGATGCAGAGTCCATGAATGAGGGATTGTTGAATCTTAGGAGCTTCCTAGCGTATAATAACATGCAGCAGGTAAATAATATTAAGAATAAGAATGGTGTCATACTGGATTTTGTCTTGAGCTCAACAGAAAATGTGACTGTTGATGTTGATGATGACCCATTGCTGCCTTTGGATCCGCATCATCCGGGTTTGCTAGTGACTGTGGCACATGACTGCTTGACTGAGGAATGTAAGCAGTTAAGCACGGTCAAATTAAACTTTAGAAAGGCTAACTATTTAAATATGGTCTGCAACTTAAGGGATATAGATTGGGAAGCAATAATGGCAAATGCTAAGGATGTTGATTTGGCTGTTGATCTATTTTATAATACCCTCTTTGATGTGTTTGGTAAATGTGTCCCTAAAACCAAACAGATTGGACGTAAATACCCAGTATGGTTTAACTCCCGCATTATAAGGCAAATTAAACTTAAACAAAAATATTTAGCGAGATATAGGAAAACCAAAATGTCATTTTGGAGGTACAAATTCAATTCTGTTCGGCAAGATATTAAATTAAAGATTAGATTGGCCCACACTGAATACCTTAGAGATGTTGAGCAATCACTGAAAAACAACCCAAAGTATTTTTGGAGCTACCTTAAGGCTCAAAAAGAGCATCATGATATTGGTAATGTGATGACTCACGAAGGGAAGACATTTAGGGGCGCTAATAGTGTAGTTGATGGATTTGCCTCTTTCTTTCATTCTGTGTATGAACATGATGGAGGCTCCAACAACTGCACTGCTCAGGAGCGCAGATCATACTTCTGTAATGCATATATTACCAAGGATGAAGTAAAAGATGCCATTAATGGGATTCAGGGTAATAGGGCCATTGGACATGAGGGTGTGCCCGGTTATGTTGTTAAGGGCTGTCGCGATTACCTATCAGAACCTTTACAAATTATCTTTAATCAGTGTTTACAGACATCCACTTATCCCAACAAGTGGAAAATATCCAAAGTAATACCTGTATATAAAAATGGTCCTAGAGATGAGGTAAAGAATTATCGCCCAATTAGCATTCTGCCTGCATTCTCGAAGGTCTTTGAGACTTTACTTTTTAATCGTATTTATGAAACTGTTGCCTCTAAAATTACCATTATGCAACATGGTTTCTTACCAAAAAGATCGGTTTTTACCAACTTAGCATGTTTTTCTCAGTATGTCCATGAATCTCTCAAGCGAAAAAGTCAAGTAGATGTGATCTATACTGATATGGAGAAGGCCTTTGATAGGGTAAGACACTGTACTATCCTGAAAGCGCTATCTGATATGAATGTCACTCCTAACCTTGTATATCTTATAGAATCCTATCTGACAAACCGAATTCAATATGTGGAAATTATGGGTCATAGATCTGTTACCTATAAAAGTCCTTCAGGGGTGCCACAGGGATCAAATCTGGGACCATTACTTTTTATAGTAGCTATTAATGGGATTGTTGATGTTGTGCAGCACTCAAGGGCTTTACTTTTCGCAGATGATTTTAAGTTGTTTTTAAATATTGACTCCATGAATGACTGTGATGAGTTACAGTCTGACTTCTGTGATGTAGCCAACTGGTGTGGGATAAATGGTTTTAAATTGAATGTAAGTAAGTGTTCTTGTATGTCCTTTACTCTTAACCACAATGTTTTAGATTACACTTATAAGGTTTATGACAAAGACTTGAATAGGGTGAATAACCAGAAAGATTTGGGAGTAGTGTTCGACTCGAATATGTCTTTTACGACCGATATGGCTAGGAGGATTCAAGATGCATTGAGGGTAATGGGGTTCGTGGTCAGAAATTCTAAACACTTCAGTGTTGAGGTTAGTTTTAAACTATTTGATGCATTAGTGCTGCCGAAGATCGAATATGGTAGTGCAATCTGGTCCCCCCAGTATAGTGTATGGGTGGACTGTGTTGAGGGGGTTCAGCGCAGGTTTATGAAACATATGTTCTTTAAAAAATATGGATACTACCCTCAACGTGGGTGTGATAATGCATATTTGTTGGGTATTTTTAATCGCATGTCCTTGAAAGATCGTAGAATACAAATCTGTTTGTGAACTTTATTTAAAATACTTAAAAGTGGTACTGATGCGCCTGAGATTTTGGGACAACTGCCCTTTGCAGTGCAACAGGTAAATGTCAGATCCAGGAGGGTCTTTTATCTGGACTTCCCGAGGACAAATTTGTACAAGGGCAGCCCTATATATCGGATGTGTCAGCTCTTCAACAGGTATGCATCTGATATGGACATTGACACTACGAGTCTTCATACTTTTAGGAAAACAGTAATAAGCAAGCTCATGCATGTGTAAATGGAATGATTTTAATTTTATTTTATATCTTCGTCTCTTTGATATAAATAGTACATAGTTCATAGTTCTAGGTTAAGAGAGTATCTGTAATTGGCAATATTTGCTGTTGATACTGTGAATGAATAAATAAATAAATAAAATATCCACCTAAAACATTACTTCTTATAATTGTCCAAAGTAATTATTTATTAAGTGCTGTCTGTAATTAAAGACTGCAATTGGTTGCCTTCGATTTCCGTCTTGGGGTACATCTTCAATGTTTCCCTGTGCAATTAAATAATTAAGTTGCTCTTCATTGAGATTCTCTGGTGGAGGAGGGACAGTCTCATTATTATCTATGGCAAGATTATGAAGTACGGCTGTAGCTATAATTATATTGCAACTTGGTACTACTTTGTATCTCAAACCATAGGCTAGAACTGGGAAACGTCTTTTCCAACAACCTATTTGCCTCTCTACACAATTTCTAGTTCGAATGTGGGCCTCATTATATAACTGTTCTGGTCTGGTGGTAGGATTTAGCAGAGGAACTAATAAGTAATTTCTGTTCGCATATCCACTATCACAAATTAAATGAATATATGTTTAAATAATAATTATTAATTCACAACTTTGATAATTTTGTTCAAATATATTATGAAACAACTACAATATTGTACTCCACTCTTTATCATCGGGGCTAAATTGCACAATAAACGAAAATATGAGAAAATACATGTGTAACATATTTACCTAGTAGCAGTGAATTTGGAAATTCATGGTTTTCTAGCCTTGCCCTTATTCTACTGTTATTGAAAATGGTCAAATCATGGGCTGACCCAGGCCATCTTGCAACAATATCTCGAATTCTTAGTTTATTGTCAGAAATTACTTGTGTATTTATTGAGAAAAAGGATTTTCTATTACGAAACACCTCTGCATCCTCTCCACCTTAATAAAATATTATAATAATTATTTTACATTATTCTAAGTAATAAGTATTTTCTTTTCTTGTATGACCAAGCAAACATTTATCAGAAAAAAATTAAGTTATTTTGGTCTAAAAAATGTTAGGGAAAATATTTTTGGTACAAGATCAACATTCTATTTTTTTGTTACATTTAAAATTTGAAAACTTTAAAAAAATACTTCTTAAAAGTCACGCACCAGGAGACTGAATTTTAATGTGAGTTCCATCTATGCATCCTATCACTTTGGGAAATCTAGATATGCCATAGAAACCTGTTCCAACTTCAATTACCTCATGAGCTGTCGGCATTTTTATAAAATTTGGTCTTAATCCAGCTATGGCATCAGTCACCCTTTTCTGAATTCGGGAAACAGTAGTCTGATGGGCCCCTATAAAATCTCCTATAGAGGTTTGGTGACCAGCACATGCATAAAGCCTTAGTGTAGTTAATAGTTGGTTAATCGGCGTTAAACTATTGTTTCTGAAATTAAGTTTTGTTGCATAAGTAGTATATTTATGAATGTAAGAGCCAAAGTAGATAGAATGAAAACTTATAGGTATATTGGGAAAAAAAGAGTTTCAGGGGCAGACTTTTCAAGGTTATAATAACAATAACATTTAATTCTCACTCTGTTTAGTTTTATTGATAAAAGCCTATGGACTTTTACTTACAGGTCATTGTCATATTCTAATTGGTCCTCAATTAGTTCTAATAATTGGAGAACACTTGGTTTGGTAAGCCGGAACCTTCTGAAGAATGAAATATTGTCCATTTCATTAAAATAATCCATCCTATGATAAATCCTTCTAGGAAATCCAAAATTAATAATATCTAGTATCTCCTGATCATCGTCAATGACGATTTCATCTTCGATTTCCATAACTTTTAAAATTTCCAAACACGACACCAAACAACAAAAACGCGCTTAAACCATCAACTTTGGCAGATTACTTTAAACTTGATTAACGACGTCAAATATGCACGGTGCATAGGAAAAATATGATCTAAGCTGGATTAAGCATCTAATCTGGATTAAATGCATACGGTGCATTCGGGCGTAATACATTCTTGGGCCGTATTCTCCGTTTCCTTGCTTAAGCCAAGCTTACGTAAGCGCGCTTATTGTTTAAGCCAAGCTTAAATTTTTGCGTTATATACCGCTGAACAAGAAAGTTGGTTTAGCTAAGCGTTAGAGAAACTTGGCAACGTTGAATTTACTAGGTATTTAAATGTCATTAAAGTCAAAATTGTCAAAAGTAATTTATGGTATGGTTTGTTTCCCGCTAAAGCGGTATTAGTATTTTCAATAAAACGTTATCTATCACAAGGTACCTACAAAGTGAATTTTTATAGCAAAATGAGTGATAAATTAAGAGTTCCAAACTTTACAACGTCCGAGAAGCTCCATTTACTACGAATTATAGCTAACAAATATTCATCCATCATAGAGGATAAGAAAACTGATAGGGCTTCTGGAGAGAAAAAAGAAAAGGCCTGGCAGCAGATCACACATGAGTTTAATGCTAGTTCATCTACTGGTATATTACGCAGTATGACTTCATTAAAGAAAAGCTATGAAAATAGAAAAAAGGAGCTTCGGAAAACTTTAGGTTATGAAAAAAGAGAAGTAACTCTTACTGGTGGAGGCCCACCACCAAAAATCAAAAAGGATGAAACAGACGACCTTTTAATGTCAATTTTAAATAAAAAATACTTTGGTGGGTTTTAAAAACAAGTTTGATGATGATGCAGATCAAGGTTTAATTGAGCGTAGGGACCCTGATCAAAATAACGACGTGGAATTTTATATAGTAGATGACGATGAGGGTGTCGCAGAGAACACACACCCAGAAATGGAGACATATCTGGTAAGTTCAATTTTTTTTTGCTTTACAAGAAAGTATCTACAAGAAAAATATTTGAACCAATGTATTTCCATATTTATTTTAAGTATATGTATGTAGGTACCTACTTACAATTAAAATATTTTATAATTGATAACTCATATCCTACAATTTTTTAATTCTAGTCAATTAACAAAACCAGTCAGTCCATCGATGCAACGAATAATATTGATATTGATTGGAGAAAATACAATGCGACAAAGCTGAAAGAACCTATTAGTCCAGCTTTAGCAACAAGCTCATCAACCTTGGAAAAAGACAAAACTGAGGACAAAACCATTAAAAATGTAAGAATATTTATAACAAGCTTCAATCATTTTTGTAATTTTTAACTACGTGTACTTACATAATTATGTTTTTTTTGCAGTTGCCTGACCATACCAAAGTTTGACATCCTCCGAGATAGCCAAAAAATATGACCTACTAAGGTAACGGAACCTATTTCTGACATGCCCCCAATAACTGTCAGTTTTATGTAAACAATTAAAAAATAAGAAATATCTTTAAATTGTGGCAACACTGGGTGTGTTAAAAGTTTATTTAAACTACTTCAATGCTGAGGTTAGCATTCCTGCTTCTTGTCACCAAACTGTCACAAATGTCATTTAATTATTTCATTGTATGTTATCTTGATCAAGAGTTTGGGAATTTTCTTACTCATTGTGATGAGGAAGAACATATTGATTTTTAGCGTCATTTAGGGGAATTTCAACTAGAAATAAAGGGTAAGTTGGCATTTTGTAACTTAAATAGTTTGTTCGAATATACATTTATGCCAGAGAAACTTTGGTGTATAAATTCTAGGTTGTGTAAGGGGTGTCAGCTTAGGGTTCATATAGACTCTGCATTACCCATTACCCGACACCTAATGTCAGGAATTGGTGATAGGAAAATTCAAATAGAAAATCACAATTTTTTGTCTAAATTAATTATCTTTTAATTCAAAACACGTACTTAGTTCAAGTTTATTATATTTAATGTCTGTTCCAATAGCTGACACCCCTATCAGGTATTGGGCCTACCACTGTCAAATGTTGGGTCTAGTTTAGGATAAACAATCTAATTGAGGCATACATCAGCAGTGACATTAAGTAATTTTTCCAGGGTGAATAAAATGTCCAGAAACAAGACGATGAGATATTCTCAAGAACATCTACGCGTTGCTTTGCAAGAAATCGATAAGGGAATGCCAACAGCTACAGCAAGTAAGAAGTATGGAATTCCCAGGACAACACTTTTATACAAGAAGTCTGGGAAGTATCCGAGATTATGGAGAAAAGGCCCACCTACAAATCTAACAGATTTAGAAGAAGAATCGCTAGTAAAATGGCTCTTACATATTGCACATCGAGGTTTTCCAGCAACTAAATTACAACTAATTGATTCTGTTGAAATGATATTTAAAAAAAATAAGAGAGAAAATAATTTTGTCAACGGAAGACCCGGAAAGAAATGGTATGCTTCATTTATAAAGCGACATCCCGAAATCAGCAAGCAAGCGGGTTTCTCAAAATTTATCTTCTGGGCGGACAGCTGTTAATGAAGACAAGATTCGCAATTGGTTTAAAGAACTATGTACCTACTTTAAGGAAAACAATTATATGTCCATCCTAGAAGACCCAACAAGGATTTTTAACGCCGACGAGTCCGCATTTTTTTTATCGCCTAAACTAAATAAAGTCTTGGTAAAAAAAGGGTCATCGACGGTATACAGTTTTACAGTCAATAGTGATAAAGAATGTATGACAGCCCTATTAACTGCTAATGCGGCTGGCTTGGTAGCTCCTCCTATGGTAATTTTCCAATATGAAAGAATCCCTCCACATGTAACCAATAAAATGCCTTTGAGATGGGCAATCGGTAAAAGTGAAAATAGCTGGATGACTGGCCAGACATTCTACGAATATGTAGCTAATGTGTTTCTGCCATGGTTAAAAGAAAATAACATCGCTGTACCAATACTATTTTTCGTCGATGGCCATTCTAGCCATTTAACCCTTCATCATACTGGTAGCTTTGTGTCCCAATTCTACCCATATTACTCAGCCCATGGACGTCGCCGTTTTCCGCACTCTAAAAAGTGCATGGAGGGAAGCGGTTCAAAGATGGAAGATTGGTAATAATGGCGCTAAAATAAAAAAAGAGGATTTTGCTCCCATTTTGGAACAAGCAGTTTTATCATCGGTTACTCCCGAAATACCTGCTAATGGATTTAAAGCAACTGGACTACATCCGTTCAATGCAAGTGCTATTAAATATGATAAATATTTTAAAACAGGGCATGTTCTTGAAATACCGAGGGAGGTGCCATTAAAATCTACAGCAAATGATAAAAGTGATGACAAATTATCATATTTAGAAAAGTTCATTGAAGACGAAACACTAATAAAGTTTCGAAATATCGTTGATGATCACTGGAATGGTGATAAAAAAGATGAATCCCTGTATCATGTTTGGAAAACCATCAAGAATGACTCGAAAGAAATAACTCATCAAAAAGAAACAGAAGATCAACTTTATGACAGCAACCCGGACAGCATCGACAATGATACTGAACCAGAACAGGAAGATATTGAAATCAAGACGCCCGCGCCCGTTAAAAAATTACATATAACTGCAGATGAGCCCCAACTATCTATGATGGAGATTAACGCAAATGAACATGAACCCCAACCGTCTACGTCTGGAATTAACAAAAATAAAAATGGAGCCCATCCTTCTACCACCGAAACGAATACAAATGAAGATAAAGCACAGTCATCTACATCTGATCCCAACGCCAGTGGAGTCGAATATGGTACTCCGCTGAAAGATGTGCCCAGTCCATTTAAAAAATACCTGTTTTGGCCCAAATCAGATCCAAAGCAAAAGAAAAGGAAATTAAAAGAAAAATTACCCTCAGTAGTTACATCAAATAAATGGAAGGAATATAACTTGAAAAAGGAAAAATTGAAAGAAGAAAATGAAAAGGCAAAAGCGGAACGAAAATTAAAAAGGGAAACCAAACGAAAATCAGCAATTGAAAAAATAAAAAAAGTAAAAAGAAAAGTTATGGCATCGTCTTCATCAGACTCAAGTCGAGAAGTAATTTTAGAATCCGAGGAGGAACCTTACTTTGAATTGCCCTATATTCCAAATCCAGTTGAACGAAGCCTTGCTGTTGGTAACTATGTTATTGTGTCATATGAAAATGATTGTTTTCCCGGGATCATTAAGACAATTAAGAAGCATAGTGCCTTTGTAAGTGTTATGCAAAAATGTCTAGCAAACACCTGGAAGTGGCCTAATAAAGAGGACAGTTTATGGTATGAGTTTAAAGACATTAAGGAAATAATAGAAGAACCTATTAAGGCCAATGAGAGAGGGGCATTTCGTGTTCCCGAGTTTTTAAGATACGCCGATTATTACGTTTATATTGTAACTTAAGTTAAGTCACTTAATAAATATTTTTTGTATTTTTGCTAAATGTGTCAGTTATTGGTTCACCTTTTGGGTATGCATAAAAATGAGTGTGTCAGTTACCGGATCGTTTACATGGCCAAAAAGAAAAATCTTAAGAAATAAAAATTCCGCAAATATTTCACAAATTCCATTTTTTATGGTTTATATAAACCATGAAACAAGATCTAACCAAGCCATTAGTTTGCATATATCAAAATTACAGAATAGCAACAAGAAATGCATTATATTTTTCTTAAAGTGTCAGGTAATGGTTCCATTACCTTATTAGATAAAAGATTAACGTTTCTTGAAGGACAGTTAAATCATATGAAAGAAGACAATGCTCTTGCAATAAGAAAAAGAACATTAGAAATAGACTGTTACAAACAGAATTACTGCTAAAAAAGAAAAATTTATAGTAGAGTAGCTCGATGTATTAATTTAAAAAAATGGTATTATAATAAGTATATTATCTTTATTATTAGTATGTTCGCCAAAAATTCTTGAGTTGGGTGCAATAAATATTAATGGATTATATTTTGTCTTTATTCTAAAAAAAAATACTTGGTCCAATCCATGGCATTATCTCGAAACATTTTTTTTTTCATTTATTGCTACATACAGAAGTTATTATAATATCTCATTGATTCTCAGCGTAGTAACTAACGTTACACCAAGCAATTTCTATTTTATAACTGAATTTTTTTTTCCAACAAAGGTACCGTAAACCGGGGCTACTTTGACTTTCAGGGTTACTTTGACACAGAGTTGTGTTTGACAGTTGTCACGCGTGCCAAACTCCGCGGTATCTACCAAAAATTCCAATATTATATTGGTCCATCAACCAAAAGGCTACATATTTTAACAAAACACTTTTTTCTCGCCTACTGAAGAAATAAAAAAACCGTAAAATAAAACAGTTCTTGCCGTCTGGCCCGCATTCTTTCCGGCCATCAAAAGTGAGGTTAAATCGCATTGTTTACAACTTGCCGGGAGTGTCTACGATTCCGATCACCGCCCGTCCACGTTAACATTAAAGATACGTCCCTTCAGCCAATATATTATCCGGCTGTAGCAAATGTCACAGAGAGCCGGAGGACACCTATGCTTTGGCCAAGTGTGATCAATGTGCCTGCCTGCTTTGCTCTGACTGCTCCAAACTTTCTGCATCTGAACACAGGGGTGTTACAGTTAAAAAAAGATCCCCTTCCGTGAGTTACCGGTGTACAGAGTGTGTACCGTCAAACGGGGCTACATTGATTTTTGGCTCTTCAACATGTAAACGCTCCCTTATTTAAAAACCGTTGATCTGAGGATGCAGGCAACCAACCACACATTCAGTCAGATGTTCCCAGAGAGCGGCAAGGCAGGTTCGGTGTCGGTCATTTCCGTTTTCATGTGAAAAAAGGTGAGATAATTTCCAATTTTAATTTCCTCATAAATAATACCCTCCATACTTTCATCTGTGCACGAAAAACTACAACTCTGGCATTCTTTTCGACCTGTTTTCCGAAAAGCTCATTATCCTAAACTAACTTTCCCAGAAGCCTGTTTCTGTGGTTTGTTTACATTCTTTGTGAACCTTCCAAAATTACCTGGGGTAACTTTGACCGATTGGTATGGGGAACTTTGATCACCCGATCAAAGTTACCCTGGCATAAGACTGGTAGGTTCTAATTGGAGAATTCTTTTTTTTTCAGCTTCTACGACATGGTGCGTCACTACCAGAAAAAAGTGGGTGGCCGCACTTATAGGAACTACACTGATGCAACCATTGAAGAAGCATTAAAAAAAATTGTTGATGAACAATGGTCAATTCGCAGAGCTGCAGACACGTACAAAATATCATTTGGCACTTTATACAACAGATACAATGGCCTTCATATAAGGTCTGTGGGTCGACCAACCCTTTTTTCTAATGAAGAGGAGCTCCAGTTTATAGAATCTGCTGCTATTTGCGGTGAATGGGGCTTTCCTTTGAGTAAAGCGGATATTCAAGCACTTGCAAAATCATGCTTAGATCAGAAGGGTGCAATTATTCCTTGGTTGAAAGTGAACAAACCAGGAATAGACTGGGTCGACCAATTACTCCTACGACACAAATCAGCAGTGGTTAAAAGAGTTGCCGCAAACATCAAAAGGGCCAGAGCAACAGTCAGCGCTGCGAGACCAGTCTAAAGGAATATTTTAAGAACATTGAATAAACAATTAAAGGGGTACCACCTGCTAATATTTTCAATTACGACGAGACAAACTTCTCCAATGACCCTGGACGAAGCTTCAAAATTTACCGGCGAGGAGTGAAATATCCGGAGCAGATTTGCAATTATAGCAAGTCGGCAACAACAATGATGATGTGTGGTTCTGCATCCGGTGTTTTGCTGCCTCCATATATTGTATACAGAGCTGAGAAAATGTGGAACACTTGGACAGAGAATGGTCCCAAAGGCTTTCCTTGCTGCAATCAAAGATGTTGCTCTGCTGGCGCGAGATACAATAATAGGACACGACATGGATGGATGGAAGCAGTCACATTCCGTGATTGGTTTATGAACAGCTTTCTACCTCATGCGAAAACCTTACAAGGAAAAAAGTACTCATCGGAGACAATGTAGCTGCACATTTTTCAGACGACGTGTTGAAAGCATGTGAGCAGAACAACATTGCTTTTGTATGCCTTGTGCCAAATTCAACCCATTTGACGCAACCACTCGATGTCTGTTTTTTCCGTCCCATGAAGAATGCATGGCGCTCTACCCTGAAAAAATGGAAAGACAAAAACCCTCGAATATCATCTTTGCCCAAAGAAGAATTTCCACGGCTTCTTCAAAGTTCGCTGCTAGCAATGGACAATCCTGAATCGGCTAAAGAACCAGGTGCGATATCTCGAGATTTAATAAGTGGATTCGCTGCCACAGGAATCGTTCCTTTTAATCCGGAGAGGGTATTGTGCAAGATACCTGGATTTCAGACAGAAGCACCAACTAAGCAAATCGACGAAAATTTAATAAGCTTTTTGAAACGTCAGAGATTTGACAAAGATGACACTACACCAAACAGACAAAAAAGGAAAATGTTGAAAGTTGTGCCTGGGGTCAGCGTCCTTCATGTATCGGCCGAGAACGACGAGCTGATAGATCAAGAATCTCGTTCTCCATCTCCGGAAACAACGGAAGAAATTAAGGAAGAGCAGGGTTGTTCTAGCCAGAACCAAGAAATCGAGGACGATTCCACCCAGGACGTGACTGCCAAAGTTGGGGACTTCGTAATTGTCAATATGAGTGTAGAAGGCTCTAACTTATCGAAAAAGTTTGTAGGCTGTGTTACAGAGGTTGATTCTTCGAACGACCTAGTGATTCGCTTCATGAGGGAACGAGTGAGGAAAAAAACAAATTTCTTCCTGTTCTCTGATGTGCCAGACGAAAGCATCATCCAAACGACTGAAGTTATTGCTGTAATAAAGCCCTCCTCTTCGAGGAGGGGATCGTATTTTTTCAAAAATATCGATCTTAACTAAGTTTTTAATAAATAAAGTTTCTCGTTCCTTTTTTTGTAAATACCATTAAGAATATTTTTTTGCTTTTTTGAAAATGTTGTGTTCATTTTTCATTTCATTTTCAAGAAAATGTTGTGTTCATTTAGTTATGGGAATAAAGAATTGTTATTTTCAGTTTAAAAGAGTTGTTTTCTTTAATTTTGAAAATTTCTTTTTAAGGAAGATTTTTTTTTTAATCAAAGTATTCGACGGTTGGGGTTACTTTGACTGATTCGCTGCCTAACATGGCTAAAACACGCAAAAAGATCAAGTGATCAAAGTGACCCCAAATCCCGTAAAACTTTGATCAGCTCATTTTAATTTTTTTTTAGGCACATGTGTAGACAAAAAAAAATTATTTTTTGTCAGAGTACAGAAGAGACCTTCTTACATCACCTTGCATTTTTTACAATCAGAAATATTTACGCGCGTCTCCGGATTTTAGAATAAAAGCCAAAAAACTGATCAAAGTAGCCCCGTTTGACGGTAACTAAAGTCAAGAACCCTAGTAATACACTGTCCAAGCCAGATATTCAAGATACTATAATCAATGCAATCAAATCTGGAATGGAGGAACTGAAACTTTCTTTCAATAAATCACTCGAAGCAAATAACAAAAAATTGGAAGAACAGTACGCCAAGCTATGTAGTCAAAATAGGACCATAATAGGAAACACAGCAAAACTAGACCTAAGTAATAAAGCTACGCCTACAATAGAGGCCACTGAGCTGGAGAAACTAAAGCGAGCTCTTGATGCCTTAAAGCCAGACCAAACAATCGACAACCCAACAGGTTCAATGCCAGTAACAATTCCCAATTCGGGCGATAAACCACTACTCCGCATAACAAACTTAAATGCTCGCAGCCTACGAATGAAATCCTCAGAAATTGAACTTTTTCTACATATGGAAAGCTACCCCGAAGTCTTATGTGTGACCGAAACTTGGCTAAGTGAAGAAGAACTACAACATTTTAAACTTTGTAAATATGAGATAGCTGCACACTATTGCAGACAAGAATCACGCGCTGGCGGCGTTGCAGTACTTTTGAGACAGGACATTGACAAATTCATAACATTGAAGCTTGATGAAACGATATCAAAAGAAAGCCTATTTGAAGCGGCCGCAACTACCATTATAATTTCTAAAGAGCTACGTATCTGCGTTGCCAGCGTATATCGTCCACCAGGAACAAACCTTGATGCATTTTATGAATGCCTGGACAACATGTTAGTGGTTCTCAGCGTAAGTAACATACCTGTTTTTGTTTGTGGAGACTTCAACTGTGACTTCTCAATAGACTCAAACCAGGCAAAAACACTTCATAATATCCTAAGTTCCTATATGGCCTAACTCAAACATTTCTTGAACCATCTAGAATTCAAGGTAGGTCAAGCACACTCATAGATAATATATTTACGAACGCACCAAAAGTAAAGACACAAACTATTGATGTATCCTTTTCCGATCACAGGGTACAAGTTCTTTACGCTGACCTGAATAAACACAAAAATCCGGCCATTCCTAGAAGATCCTTTTCAAGTGAAAATAAAAACCACTTTAATTACTTACTGTCCAAAGAAGAGTGGATGTCTACCATGCCAGACCTGGACCTAGAGTACAAATTCACATACTTCTTTTCAACCTACTATAGCATCTTTAACATGTCATTTCCCTGTGTAACCCAGCCTACTGACAGTTCATATAGGAACAAAACATGGATAACTCCAATGCTTATTAATGAGGGATCAGCTCTAAGAAGATTCCATAAATTGTCGAAAAGTTCTAATGACCCCAACCTTACAATCCAATACAAACATCGTCTAAAACTACACAAAACAAACATAGCGCAAGCTAAAAAGGACCACAACTCATACAGGCTCATCAAAAAACAAATCCAAAACTGCATGGGATATAATTAACTCTGATGTATCTGTGAAGCCTAATAAAAAACAAATTCCCGAGGTGATGACAGTGGAAGGATCTGAAGTCAAAGGACCAAATGATCTCTCAAATGCTTTCAATAAATATTTCATCTACTCCATAAGCCGGCTCTCTCAGAATTCTACCTCGAGCCCAACATTAATTGCACCAACAACAAACAAAATATATCCATCTTTATTTCTCGTGCCACTGACTGAAAATGAGGTCTCAAACATCATAAAAATGGTTACCCACAAGAGATCTTGTGGAGTGGATGAAGTTCCGTGTGTACTGCTTGGTGAATGCGCCAGTGAAATCCTTGAACCAATCACATACTTGCTAAACTTATCACTTGAACATGGATACTTCCCAGATGAACTAAAAAGGTCAATGGTGGTGCCTGTACATAAAAAGGGTGAAACTGGAGATATCAAGAACTATAGGCCTATAGCACTACTATCTGTTTTCTCCAAGATATTCGAAAAAGCATTTCAGCTAAGGCTTGTTAACTTCCTTGAGTCCTTTAAAATCCTTACTTCAAGAGAGTTTGGATTTGTTACTGGAAGATCAACGATAGATGCCATTCTGTCATTCTACTTGAAAATTCTCGACAACTTTAACAAGAAACTTAAATCTGTGGGAGTATTTTTTGACCTTACTAAAGCTTTTGACACCATCAACCACAAAATGCTCCTAAATAAACTCTATACCTATGGAATAAGAGGTCCAGCACATCAATGGATTGAGACTTACTTAACAGAGCGAACACAAGCAGTCAAATTAAGAAATGAAGAGGCCACAACCCTATCTGATTGGTTGAGCGTCCAAACAGGAGTTCCACAAGGTAGTATCCTAGGCCCTATACTCTTTCTGCTATTCATTAATGACCTACCGCTTTTTGTGAACGAAAACTATATACCATTGTTTGCAGATGACACCTCGGCTATAGTGGATGCCAGCAGTGGCGTGTCCAGACTTTAACACAATGGGAAGTTGTAACCAGGGCCACCGAAAGTGTTGCAGTATCTTGCGCCGAAGGCGCTCTTTCTTGCGCCGCAGGCAAAAATTCTTGGGGTGCCACGCCCTTTTTTGGGTAAATCTTGACAAATTATTACGCATATGAAGTGCATCAATTTAAAATATATTTTTAAATATTTTAATAACAAAAAATTTGAAATTTTTTCCCCATCGGGGATGATATTTCGAATTTTCCCTAAAAATATAAGTGGAAAATCCTTTTACCACTATCTGACACACAATACACTCACACAAAAGTCTATTTTCACTTTCAGCCGAACTTGAACTAGCAACAGGATCCATAATTAAAATAATAATCTGTTTGAAAACAGCGTACTTTTCCCAATATTTATGCACGGTTTTAAATTTCGCCTAGACACGCGCAACTATAATTTGTTTGATGCATTAAAACAATATACGGCAGTACGCTGCTTCCCAATCGCTTCCAACCGCGGGAGGCGGCGCAGCGCGAATGGCGCGTCGGTATGTCTCGAAATCAATCGGGCATCACCGTGAAGTGGTCACCGAGGCAGAGAATTAGATTATGGAGTTCTTTCTTTGATAAAGGGTGCTTTATGAAAATGCGGTCGGATTCGCCCGATTTACAAATAAAATTTAGGACAATTTTAAAAATTAATTGTAAGCTCTAGTAGGATTATATTGGATTATTTCTTTTTTTAAGTGAATCGTTTAGGGGAAGCTGTTCTTCCCTAGCTTCCATGGTAAACACGCCACTGGCCAGCGATTACGAAACATTGTGCACCAAGGCAAATAAATGTATACAAGATATAGCCAGATGGTGTGAGGGAAATGGACTTCATCTTAACAACCTTAAGACAAATTTTGTGGTTTTTACCCCCCTCAGAGTAAAGCAAGATAAAAGCCTGCTGATCAGGGGTAACGGGTCATTAAAGCAGCAAGAATATGTCAAATTCCTCGGAGTAACTATTGACCAACACCTCTCATGGAATGACCACATTGAAGAACTGTGCAGGAAACTTGCAAGTAAGAACTATGCAATCCTGCTCTTGAGGTATCATGTTGATCAAACCACACTCAGGACCTACTACCACTCATCAATATGTTCCATACTAACATACTAGGGATGGTTGAAACAGGACTTTTTTAATAACAGGTAAAACCTGTTGCAGTTTTAAAAAGTACCTGTTTCAAGAAACCTGTTTCAGTTCCAAACTGTTTCAAAACGCGGATAAACAATTCTGCCTAATTGTTTCGCACTGGCGCGGGCGGCTGGTGCTGTTCTTTATCCTGTTGCGATTACGCGGTCTTCGTTGTTGCCGGTTGTCGCGTTAATAGCAAAGTAGCGTTTGAACTAGTTGGAAGTATAATTAAAATATTCGTTTTTAGGGACTTCCCCGCTGTTTTCTACTTGTTTTCGTCTCGCTCTATTTGTGTTTTATACGTTGTACGTAGTACATCGTGGTGTGTCTCTATTAATGTCACCGATTTAAGTAAGTACAAGGGTTTTTTTTTATAAAATTTACAATGAGTTTATTAAACAGTTTAATGATGAGAAACAAAAGTAGCCCTGTTTGGATTTTTTTTTACAGTCATTGATAACACAAACGCACAGTGTAATATGTGCAAATTACAAATGTCTTATAAATCTTCAATCACAAACTAAAAAAATTTTTGTTATAAAAAGTAATAAATATTAGTTATTTTTGTGTATTTTCTAAAACATCGACAACACCGCGCGAGCTAAGGCAGAGCCACGGATTCTCGTTTATGCATTGAGGGTCGCAGCCCGACAATAGATTTTCTGTCGCAAGCGCCGCAGCAGACAAGGTAAAAGATTCGACTGGACTGCTGCAACAGAACGGCACAGCTGGAACGGGTAAACGAGACGACTACGATACCGCGATCGCAGTTTGTCTGCTTCGGAGTGCTTCGCAGTTAGTTTACTGTTTCTTCGGAACAGGAAAACCTATCGATTCATACCTGTTCCAACCTGTTCAATATTAAAACCTGTTTCGAAAAAAACAGATCCTGTTCCAAAGCGTCATCTCTATAACATACGGACTGCATGCATGGGGAAATTCCAGTCAAATTAACAAAGTACTCATCCTGCAGAAAAGGATCATCAGAACCATGTTTCGACTCCCCTTCCTTTTCTCATGCCGCCAGATATTCAAAGAAAAGAGAATCCTCACCATCATCAATCTCTATATCCTCCAATGTGCTTCCTACGTCCATAAAAACCTAAAAAGCTTTATCAGATGCGGCGATGTTAATACATATGTCACACGAATATCCGAAAACCTTTACATCCCTAATGCTAGACTGACTCAAATACAGGAGGGCCCTGAAATTATCTCACTTAAGATCTTCAACCACCTGCCAGCTGATATGAAAGCCACCCACTCACATAGAGCTTTTGTGAGACAACTTAAGAATAAACTAATAGCTAATCCATTCTATCATCTAAAGGAATATTTTATATCTAATTTGTAAAGGAATATTCTATAATTCACTTGTTGTTACTGTTCTATTCTCACTTCAACTTTTTTCTTGACAATTCCAAAACATGTATATATGTCTATATGGAAATAAATAAATAAAAAAAATATTTTGGGGCTACTTTGACACCACCCGGTTTAAAACGAAATTTGAGGTTATGGTATTTGTTATTGTTTTCAGGTGAACGGTAGTGACCATGAGACATTATAAGAAAAAGTTAGGTGCCCGTAAATATAAAAACTATAGTGAAGAGGACTTAAATAAGGCGTTACAGGAAATAAGAAGCGGTAAGTTGTCACAAAAGGCTGCCGCAAAAAAATATAATATCAACAGAACCACGCTGTTGAATAAAGTACATCACAGGCATAAAGGTAAAGGTCGATTTATAAAACTTTTCGTCGCTGTTCCCGTTCGTTGTCACTGCTCCTGCTCGTCGCCGCCGTTGGATAGGTATTTATAAAAAAGTCGAACTACGAACTGCGCCGCAATAACAAAAGAAGGTTTGAGGTTAGAAAAACAAAGTAAAGAATTGTATTTTCTTTTAAATAAAAGCGTGATGTAAGTACCTTATTATATGATATTAATGTTCTTTTTGTAGTAAAATCCACAAAACAGCAAAACACTCTAAGTACTCTAACCCTAAAATCGCTTCCTTTAAAACTTCAAACCATATGGTCGAAAATTTCTTTCTTCCCATTATTGGCCAGAAGTGGGAACGACGAACGACCAAGGTCAGCGGGAACGACGCGATTTAAAAATTGGCCAATTCAGAACTACCAACGGGAGCGGTGGCGGCTTTTCTGAACGTATACGCTGTTTCCCCTTAGGTTAAATTGCGACGGGAACGGCGGCGACGAGCAAGAACAGCGACGAAAAGTTTTATGAATCGGCCTTAAACCTGGGCACCCGAGTGTTTTACACCCAGAAGAAGAAAAATTGATTGCCGATACATTGGGTACCGTCAGCGACTGGGGTTTTCCAATGACCAAAGCCGACATACGTACCGTCGTAGAAAAATTCGTGAACAAACAAGGCAGAGTTATTTCACAATGGAATACTAACAATGTACCCGGTTTCGATTTTGTAGAAGTATTTGCAAAAAGAAATGGACTCAGTAACCGCCTAGTTACAAACATTAAAAGACAGAGGTCATCAGTTGGACCTCCTGAGATTTTAGAGTTTTTTGAAAATATTCGTCAAGTTTTAAGCACAACACGACCTTCGCAAATATATAATTATGATGAGACCAACATAACTGACGACCCAGGAGCCAAGAAGGTGCTGGTACCACGTGGCAGAAAACGTGTAGAACGTGTCAGGGAGCACTCTCGCACATCAGTAAGCGTGATGTTTTGTGGTACAGCAGAAGGTGCCTTAATACCGCCCATGGTTGTATTCAAATCAAAAAACCTCTATGAAAACTGGGCAAAAGGAGGGCCACAAGGCACTGTTTATGATCACAGCGATTCAGGAGGGTTTGATATTTTTGAAGTGTGGTTCTTTAAAGTTCTCTTACCACACATAAATGAAAACAGAATCGAAAACGAAACTGTTGTCGTATTAGGAGACAATCTTGCATCTCACTTTTCGCCACAAGTCATTAGAGTTGCCAAAGAAAGCAACATTTATTTTGCGGCTTTCCCGCCTAACGCTACACACCTCATACAGCCTCTGGATGTTGGGGTTTTTGGTCCATTAAAGAAAAAGTGGCGAAAGGTGTTAGACACATGGAGTCATCCCTAAGGAGCAATTTCCATTACTTTTGACCAGATTGTGGGAAGCCATCCGTCCAACCATACAAACCAACCTTCAAAGCGCGTTTAGAGGGACTGGTCTTTACCCATTTAACCCTGAAGTGGTTATAAACAAACTGCCATCGGAAGTCAACGATTCCGGCAGACTCTTAGATGCCAGTTTATTAGAATTTTTAAAAGAATCTAGAGGATACAATGAAGATCGAATTCGGCAAAGAAGAGGCAAAAAGCTTACCTCAAAACCGGGAACACAAATTTCATTGGACTCTGGATCAGTTCAGTCTGAAATTACTAAAACTCCTGAAAGTCCACCGTATGAGCATGTGACAGGTGAAACAACATCCTGGTCCTCCGACGATGACATTCCACTTGTGAACCTTGCGTCCACCATAAGAAACGAAAATATGTGCACAATATGTGAATGCGATTTTCGTTTTTATTATGCAAAACAACAATGGATCCAATGGGTGACTTGCCAAGGCTGGGTGTGTGGAAATTGCAACAAAGGGTCTAAAATTAGAAGTTACGAATGTCCACCCCAGCAAACACATCTGTGATTTTAACGTATCATTTACATAAATCCTCTGACAAAATAATACATACAAGTTTTAACGTTTTAATTATGTAAAATAATGGTATAACTGTTCATCATTTTTTGTTATGTTTTACATTTTACATTAATGCTATATTAACATGTGATACAATCTATAAAACTGGGATAACACCGATTATGTAAAAATTAGACGTGGTATCCAACGTAGCATTTATGTAATATGTGTTACTTGTGTTTTTTGTTAATTTTATTACTTAATGAGAGGTAATACAGTTTACAATACGGTTAACTTTTTAAAATTCCCGACCGTTGGCACTTCTAACATGCCACTTGACACATATTGACAATTGACATAATATTCCCGGTTTTCCACTTGTCTCCTCGATCTTCGTTGCGTGGGTGATGGTTTAATTGATTATAGATAGATATATCTCTGGTCCCAGTGAATAAGCAGATAACTTAGCTTTGATAAATTTTACACCAGGACCGAAACAATACTCATGACGTCATGTTAAATCGTGCAATTATTTTTCTTTTTGTTTAATTCATTTAATATATCTAAAATAATATCGCAGACCGTCTCACGTAAATTTTTTTAATGTTAGTTTTCGAAATTGGTATTTTGATTGACTTATGTGGATATTCACCGCCGAATATTTAAGTTGATTAAGGTATAAGTGCAGTTATTTCGTTTAACTTTTTATTGTCTTTATTTAGTCATATACTTAAGCCGGGTTTATCACCATTCATAAACATAATTTTAGTTCGTAACGGTAACTTTAGTGCATAAGCATAATATTCAAATTAAAGGATGATATAAACCCGTTTATAAAGATTTACAATGCATAAAACATAACTTTATTGGCTAATACGCGACCTTGAAAGATGCTTAACTTTTAACTTTTACGACTAAAAATTAAAAGTTATGAAATGTCACTAATATACGCATGCGCAAATTCAGATTTATCTGTCTGACAGATGGTCATAACCATAGAAAAAAGAAACAAGTTCTTCCTCTTTTTTCTATGGTCATAACTCATAACCTCAAATTTCATGCCGGCAAAAGTTTATTCGGGTTATGCGATTTTCGCAACGGTTTTTGTTATCAAATTAATAAGATTCTTTAAAAAATGAATTCAAGACTATTGGCCTAGACGAGGAAGCTTTATGCAACTTGGTGGAAAACTATCCACTTTTATGGGATCAAAAAAATACAATGTACAAAGACAAGATTGCTAAAAGCCTGTTTACATTAGGTGCAAAAAACGTCATGCAAAGTATTGCTTCTGCAAATAATTGCATTGCGTAGCCATTTACATATCATGCAAGTAAAGGATGCAAGCATTTTAATAACCAGTTGTACCAATAGCAATAAATAATTTTGTATTTATTTATTTCCTCCCTGTTTATACTCTACTGAAATTATATTTTTAAATTGAAAAGCAACCACTGCTAATTACTGGGCACGTTTGCAAGTAACGAAATATATTAGTTACCTTGGCTTGGCTTTGCTCCGCATGAATCAATGGATGAATTGTTTTTTTTTATGTTGGTACCTGTGATTTCACACAAAAATTGCATGCTATGTGACATAAAAATAGCGCGTGTTCTAATTTGATGCAATGCAAAGAAAATTGCAACAGCTGATTGCAAAGTCGCAAGTGCGCATGCTTACGGGCAATTATTTATTGCATTGCACGTGCAATTTCCCAATGTAAACAGGCTTTAAGGAAAATGCTTGGCAAAGCATTGCGGCAATAATGGAAGCAGGTGGTAAGTTTTTCAAAAATCTATTTTTGTATGACTTTAATTGTGCTTTCTTTAGTTAAAGAATGCCAGGATTTGTGGGAATACCTTCGAGCTAAATTTATTCGAGAACGAAAGAGAATAAAATGCATACCATCAGGTTCTGCATCTCAAACCAATAGTTGGTATTTGTATGACCGTTTAGGATTCCTTGATAGAGGAATTCAAACCAGAAGGTAATTATCATTAAAAACAAAAAATATATATAGAAAAAAGAACAAACTTGTCTCATAATTATAATAATAATCTTAATAATATATTTTTAGAACCAAGAGGAATGTTATGAGAAAGTCTGTTGCAACTGGAATAAGTAATACATGGCAAGAAATGGTACTAGTGAAGAATGGCATTCTCTCACCAACTGGTTCTAGCGAAATAGAAAGGAATGGATCTGATGAGGAAATTTTAGATGAAACAGAAAATAACGAGTCAGTACCTGATCATTTAAATATACAGGAGTATACATCAAATACCCCAAAATCCACAAATGAGCAACAGAATACAACATTTATTTCCAGTAAAGAAAATACAGACATGATTGAAAAAATAAGAACTGAAAAAAATGTAAAAAAAAGAAAAATTGAAGAACCTCTAGAAAAGCTTGTTAATACTTGCACTACCATAGGGCACAATATAAATAATATTCTAAATCAAAATGCAGAAACTGATCCAGAAGATTATCATTATGCAATGTCAATGATGGAATCATTAAAAAAGATCCGCAGCCCTGCAGAGAAATTAAAACTGAAAGCTTCTTTTCTCGTACAATTAGCAGATATAATAGACAATAATAAATAAATTTGTTTAAAGATACTACTGTTTTTATCATGTCGACAACTAGGAATAATAAGTACTCGGAAATAAATATATTTTATGAGAAAACTTTGGATATTCGTAATGGATAAACCGAGGGGTAAACAGAAAAATAGGGCATTTTTAAAGTATACTTTTTCAGTTTATTAAGATTCATTATTGAGTTTCTAATTATATAAATGTTATAAACTCCCGGACAAAAAAAACCGGCACCTTGAATTTTTTGCTAACTTTGATCCTTTATAACTTCTTTATTTTGAATCCGATTTTTACAGTTTTTCTGCCATTTAATAAATAATTTAATTAGGAATGCGCTGAACTTTTTTATTTATGGGTCATGTTCGATAGGGCGATATTATACCGAGTGACCCAATGTGAGTTTTTTCGTCCTAAGTTTTAAACGCTCTGTGGAGTTATTGAGGATATTATTTTTCATACTGTCAATTTCAGAATAAAGCTACATGTATTCCTAACATTTTCTTTTTTTGACTCATTACGATATCTTTCTTATTAAAAGAGATACGATTTTTTAAATAAAACTCTGCAAATTACATTATTTTATTAGACCACCAGTCATTGTTAAATTGAGTCAACTTATGTAATTGTTATAAGTATTTGACAGTGACAGCCTTCATAATAGTTATAATAATTATTGGTGTCAGCATGGTGTTAACTACAACAGACGTAGCAAAAATAGTTGCGCTAATAGAAGCGGGTCATAATAAAAGTTATTCAGTCATTACCTAGCAGAATGCGTTCTGTTATTGAAGCTAGAGGAGGACATACACGTTACTAATTTGGTTTAAACTTTAACATTGTTTTAAAATTAATTGTTTTAATAAAAAAGGTTTTATAAATAGAGTTTTATTTAAAAAATCGTATCTCTTTTAAAAAGAGAGATATCGTAATAAGTCAAAAAAAGAAAATGTTAGGAATACATGTAGCTTTATTCTGAAATTGACAGTATGAAAAATAATATCCCCAATAACTCCACAGAGTGTTTAAAACTTAGGACGAAAAACTCACATTGGGTCACTCGGTATAATATCGCCCTATCGAACATGACCCATAAATAAAAAAGTTCAGCGCATTCCTAATTAAATTATCTAATAAATGGCAAAAAAACTGTAAAAATCGGATTCAAAATAAAGAAGTTATAAAGGATCAAAGTTAGCAAAAAATTCAGGGTGCCGGTTTTTTTTTGTCCGGGAGTTTATAATTATTGTTGAGGAATGGAACCTCTAAGAACATACTCTTCCTGCCATGGTAGCCAACCTTCCCGAGAAGTAAAGTAGTCTGCTAATCTGTCCCTTTGGGTTTTAGCACATCTCGTTGCATTATTCGAACCAACTCTATTAACTGATCTTAGAGCATTACAATATTCCCTCCATGTCCCAGGGTGTAATATCCCATTACTGTCTACATAATCACCATATCCTGTTGGACAATATCTTTTTTCTGAACTAGGAATGTCCTTTTCACTACTTTGTAGGTAATTGTGTAATACCACTGTTGATTGTACAATTATTTCACAAAAGGTTTTTTTATAATTAAAATAGGCACTTCCAGACTTTTTTGGTGCTTTAATCACTACATGCTTCCCATCTACTGCACCAATACAGTTTGGTAGATTGCACTGCTTATAATATTCTAGTGCTATATTTCCCCAGTCCTTAACAGTTGGAACTGAAAGTTGGGAAGGTGATAGAACAATCCACAGTATATTACAAGTTTCTTTAATGATTTTATGAGCTGTGGTTTTACCAATTCTATAATTCCAAGCAATTTCCTGCATTGAACATCCTTCTGCTAAATAACTAAAATTATAAAATTATTTAAAAATATTATATACTTATTTAAACAATTAAAACTTACTGCAAAACTAATACAAGCCGATGTTCTGGAGTTAAATACATTATTTTTCTACATTTTTGTAAGTATGGTCTTGTTAGGCGCAGTAAATGATAGAACTGATTTTTAGTCATACGTGTGTATTTAAAAAATTGTTGTTCATCCCACTCAAGTTCTTTCATTGCATGAAATAAGGTAACAAAAAGACCTTCTTTGTTGCGATTTCTGTTCATGGGTCTCACACCAAATCTTCTCACTCTTCCTTGCTTATTGCTGACTATAGCAGATATAGTGGTCACCAGAGATAAATAAAGTGGCACTACGGCCAGGGCAGTACATATTTTTTTACTTATTTTCATATTCATGGCCGTTTAAAAAATCAAATAAATATGAATACCTAGTTGAGGTTATGTGTACTACTGTCAGTTTGTCGGTTAAGAATTAAGTACCGTTATAAACTATATGTGTCTTACGCATTGCGTTTAAAGCTAAGTTTATGATTATAAACTATGCATTAAAGTTATGAATGGTGATAAACCCGACTTTATTTGGTTATGTACAATGGTTATAGTTATAAAAAAAATGAAAGTGTGAATGAAAAACCTCCTAAAAACATGAAACAAAGATCGAATATAAAAATACAAATGTTACACAAAAATAAAATGATTTATTCATCGGGATCAACTTGAACTAAATAGGGATCCACATCTGGGACTTCTCCCGCTACTAACAAGTTTTGATAAAAACCATGGAATTGTTTGTCAATGAGGGATAGAAGATCCATTAGATCTTTTTTCTTTTCCTTGTTGATGGCAACTGGTCCATTATGAAGTATTGTTGGTCTTATTGTAGATGCTTGTTTTCCCCTACGTCTAAAGTTTACTGACAGAAAGTTTTCATCGATATTAAGTGACAATTTGTAATATAAAACACCTATCTTTTCTCCAGTGTATCTAGCCCATTGTAAATCTTTCCACAGGAATTTTGCACCAGTCTCAGATATTTTTTTTTTGAACAAAACAGCTTTTCAATAATTCAAAAAAGTTCAAAAAGTTGTCCGATTCCATAACCTTCACTATAAAAGGGTTCGTTCTTTTACAACACCTTATTAGTTGTACCCAATCATATGGATGGTTTATTTTCATTGTTGTTTTTTTTTTAGCCTTTTCTATCGTTGAATGGTCTATATCGCATTCCATGTGCGTGTGGCCGCTAACGAGAAATTTGTGATCAATACATTGGAGGGTAGTTTTTTCTTTTAAAGCGGTCATAAACATAGCAGCAACGTGGCTGTTTTTATTTTGGCCACCGCACGTATCTGAATAAAAGCACACATGTTTTACAGTTGGTGGTAAATCCATGATATGTCGATACAAACACGAAGCAATATCATTGCCACCTCGGCCGGATACAGATTCATCCCATATGTAACAAGTCGATTCGTTTGTTGCTAAGTTGTGGACTGTTAAATTATATGTCCATAATTGCCTCTTATAGAAGGAAACAGATGTTTTAAGATATGGAGTAGGCAAGCACTGTTGCAAATCGAAAGCATACACGGCATATGAGGTATCATTTTTTCCAATTTCTTTATCTTTTGCTTTGGATTGATATGCTCCCTCAGCTGCAATATGGTGTTCTTTTTGTTCTACAACCAAGCATTCTTTTTCTTCATCGTTCGCACAAGAAATCATGATTTTAAACAAATCACATTTGTAGCATGTGTCCTTCTGCGGCTTTTTAAAAGACAATCCCAATTCGTAAAACTTTTTTCCGTAAATGGTTGCTGAAACTGGATTTTCTCTGTTTTCTCAATCCTTGTTACCGTCAAGTCCGATTGCAAGTATTTTTTTGACGTCTGTCTACAGTAATGGCTTTCGTAAGCTGGAAAACTTTGGATGTGCTTAACTACTTCATTAAGGATTTCCTCAGACCACTTGTTCTTTGGTGCAGCTAGCCCTCTTTTATCTCTATTGATTATGGTGGATACAGAATATTGTCTACTTGCTATGATCTGATTAATAAAAGCATTTGTTTCTCCAAAAATAGATATGAAGCAGTTTTTGCATATTGTGTATTTGACTGGATCAGAATGTTTTCAGCTCCTTCAACTTGATTAAGTAAATAGTTGTCTCCTGTTTGAAGAATTTCCAAGTTTGTATCAGATGCTAAAGAATTCTGATCTAAGATTGTTTCATTCCCAGGAAACAACTTGACCTGCGAATTGGATAATACATCATTTGGACAGTTAAGCATAGACATGACACCAGTTCCCACTTCTTTATCACATTTATCTGAAACAAGCGTAAAAAAACATTAGCATGGCTAGAATGCTGATAAAATACGGGAGATCCAATTCTCAAGATGAAACTTCCGTACCTAGATTAATATTAGCTGCCATGCTGCTACTATTCACTGTCGAACCCTTGACAATTTCATTGGACTGAGGTACTTGAGGTTCATGTAGAGTTGCGCTAGTTTGAAGGGTGAATGCTGAGGTGGAATGGTCTTTTCTATTTTTTGCAATTACAAAACTGGTGTGCTTTTCAACCCACGTCTTCGTTCTTGAACAACTAGGAATATCATCCAGATTGGAATTATTAATTATGGAGACATGGTCCGACTTAACGTTCCGATCGCGTATAACGTTCCGATCGCGTTGTGCTGAAAACATTAAAACTCATCAACATTCTATTTACGAAATAAACCCATAACATAGAAATATTAGTAAAACGATTCCACAAGTGAATAAGTGTTTGGTTTCTCTGTATTGCTTGGTTTCATCCTATAATAATGCAGGTCAATATTTAAAAATATAATGCAATTTCTTACCTACATTTTCTCCAAGTCCCTTCTAATTTTGAAAAATACGGTCAGTACGCCTCATAATGCACTAGAAACAACTACAAAACTCAATGAAATAACAATTTAACACACGACTCAACTCTTAAAACTCTCTGATACGACGTAAACACAAATATTTGGATATTATTATAACCTCAAAATTTGCTATGTTGTCATTTTCATTGAACATAACCAAATAAATCAACCTATCTAGTTTTAGACCTGACAAGTTTAATGTGAATAAGCAAATAAGTACACTTATCGGCTTATTCACGAAAAAATATTATTGAGACTGAATAGAATAACTCAAGTTGTTCTAAAATAAATTCAATTTCATATTCTATTATATTATTCACAGTTTTTTTTCTATCCAACACGATAAATTTGCGACTTATTTGCTTATTCACGAAGCAGATAATAAGATATTTTACGAGAATATGCATATATCTCATTTTGGCAATTTCACAGACTTATCTGCTTATTCACTGGGACCAGAGATATATAATATTAATATACCTAGTGAAAATTGTGAAGTCTTGTGGAATTGTGTATGGTACAGGCGCAGAGAACGACAACGAAGGAAGAATTTTCAATTTATTAACATACCAAAATATCACGGATAAAATATATGAAATACAACCATGGTAAGTAGGTAATTTGATGATTCTATAAAGTTTTATTATACACTTTCCCCTAAAAAATGTCAAAGGAGTTCGAGCATTTATCAGAAAGGCAAAAAAGGCGCCTTATACAGCAAGATGTTAAAAATAAATTCGCCAAACTTATTAGTAATCAAAATCATCCAGATAAAAAAAGTGCAGTGCGTTTTTCTGAGCCTGAGTCAACAGACCAACATTTTCAAAGTAATGCAGAAGGCGGTCCTCCTAGTTTGGAAGTAGATTTTGTTAAAGTCAATGATAGTACTCTCGTTGGCTCTGATTTGCTTACTTCTGATCAAAGTTCTGATGCAGATTTATCAGATAGAGACGGTGATCCCTTCGAGGAATCAGAAAGTTTAAATATTCAGTGTTCAAGCTCAAGTTTGTCTCAGGATTTAAGCAATTGTTGCCAGAACCATAATGTTTCGCAATCTTTTATTAATGATTTGTTGTTGGTACTAAGAAATCATGGCATTGATTCATTGCCTAAGGATGCACGAACTGTAATGGGTACCCCCAGGTCAAACAGTACTATTAAAATTTTAGAACTTGCTGGTGGGCAGTATATTCATTTTGGATTGTTAGATAAAAGGTTCGCTTTATTCAAAATTATAATTGGAATATTCCACTTATTGAATTAAACATTAACATAAATGGTTTGCCTTTGTCTAAGTCCTCGGGTAGTCAATTCTGGCCAATTTTAGGTGATGTCTTTGATCCAAATACATACAGAGACCCTTTTATAATTGGTATGTTTCATGGCCTTAAAAAACCAAATAATCCTAATGATATTTTGCAGCATTTTATTGAGGAGTACAAGAGATTAGAAGATAGTGGGGTTTTTGTCAATGGTAAAACTTTTTCAATTAAATTGGGTGTGTTTTTGTGTGATGCTCCTGCAAAGCCTTGTATTAGTTTTACTAAAAATCATACAGGGTATTTTGGATGTTCCAAATGCATTACTGAGGGTGACTACATTGAAAATCGAGTTGTATTTCTTGAAACAACTTCTGCTTTGAGGACAGATACCTCTTTTCGAAATCAGACCAATGCGGATCATCATAAGGGTACATCAATATTGGAAAACTTATCAATTGATATGATCCAGCAAATACCATTAGATGGTATGCACTTAATATTTCTCGGAATTACCAGAAAAATTTTAGTTTTATGGACAAGAGGTAACATGCAAGTTCGTTTAAAAAAAAATCAAATTGAGAAATTCGATGATAGTTATAAGTCATTAAAAAAATTTATTCCAACTGAATTTGCAAGAAACCCCAGAAGTATTTCTGACTTAGATCACTGGAAAGCAACTGAGTTTAGGCTCTTTCTATTATATCTATTGTATTAAAAAATTTACTTTCCAAATCAGCTTATCAACATTTTCTCTCCTTAGTTGTAGCGATTAGATTGTTGTATGAAAATAGTTGCTTAGAAGACGTTGACTATGCTGAAACACTTTTGCGTTATTTTGTGTCTAAATTTAAATACTTTTTTGGAGAAGAACATTTGGTGTACAATACACATAATCTTATCCACTTTGCCAACGAAGTTAGGATACATGGATCAATAAACAAAATTAGTGCATTTAAGTATGAGAACTACATGTATAAAATCAAACAAAAAATTAGACATTCTCGTTTTCCACTTCAGCAAATCTATAACCGTGTTGCTGAACAAAATTCAAAGATTAGTAGTGGCATAGCTAAAATAGATTATCCAGAAACTATTTATAAAAAAAATATAGTCTTTGGAGTTCATTTTCAGACATTTTCGATAACTACTCAACCTCCTGAAAATTGTTGTTTGCTAACTGATGGACGAATTTCCATAATTGAAAATTTTCGCGATAATGGAAATCATTTGTACTTTTCTGCAAAATATTATAAAAATAATACGGCACTTTTTGAATCTCCCTGCGATTCTACAAAAGTAGGCATTTTCCTGGTTTCAGAAAAACATTTAATTAACACTGATGAAACTTTTATTTCTATAGATTGTATAAAGAAAAAGTGTTTAAAAGTACAGTTGCATGAAAATATTTCCGTTGTTGTTTCATTGCTTCATTAGTAGGGGAAGTTCGGGTAGCCCCGGACACTTAAGCAAAAATGCATTTTTTGACGAAAATATGTTCCTGATCATAAAAACAGATCATATATCTAAAAGTAGAAGCCCTAAGCAATTTAAATATGGCATAATTAAAGGGTAAAAGTTAAGAAAATAATATTCACAGGACATTTAAAAAAAGTAACCTTTTATTAGTAAAAAAAAATTGGAGGATAACCCCGGACGCTTATAACATTCGTCAAACAACTGTTAAAACTTTAATAATTATTTCGGAATTCTGCAAAAGTCACACATATAATTCTGAGCAGATAACGGTACATCCGCACACTCCTCGTGGGCCCAGTTTTTGCACTTATGGCACTGTATCCAGTCTTCTTCAAAAGTTTCGTGGCATACAAGGCAAGCAACTGTTTCTTTGGAAGATTCTTTTTTTGTAGAACTTGCTTGATGCGTGTTTTTCTTTTGACCAGTCTTGTTTTTCCTTTCAAATTTAATTTTTTTAGTTGCTCTTTTTACTTCTAAACGAGCTTCTTTTTCTTTCTGTGCATTTTTCTTCTGCTCTAAAACATCTTTAAAAGGTGACGACGTTAGAATTTCACTTTTCTCCGTTCTCCTTTATCTACTCTCAATTCTTTTTTGAGTTCAATTGGGAACTGGTGAAATTTTTTTCAAAACATTGATAGCTTTCCGGGCATCTGGGGAAATTGTCGAAGCTAATATATAGTCACTGGTTCGTTGTGTAGAAGTAGGAATCCGAGGTGGAGTCTTGGGGACTACGAATGGATGACCATGCGATTCTGCGGCTGATGCATCTTCTTTTTTTAAAGATGTGGTGCAATCTTCTGATCCTTTAGTGTTAGAAGCCATGATTTTAGAGATGCTGCAAGCAGGCACGGAATGAACTTCAGCGGATACTGTCATTTGTTTTAAAGATGCAACATTCTCTTCTGGTGTTTTGGTATTTGGAGGTACGATTTTAAAAATGGTGGACGAATCGTTGCTACAAGAAGGCATTGGATAAACTTCAGCAGGTAATATTTCTTGGTTTTGTGTAATATTTTGGTCTTCTTTTTCTGGAATTTCTGTAACTTGGGATGGCAGGAAGTCGAGATCTGAAAATATATGTCGGTTGAAAGGATGTATTCCAGTGCAGGAAAAGCCTTTTTGTGCAATTTCAAGGCGAGCACACCGTGTAAACGCTTGCGAGATGAGTGCTGAGATATCAAATTGTCCAATTCTAGAACCAGGATGTTGCCTCATCCATGACGCACATGCCTCATTATAAGCATTTTTGAATGGCTTCATAAAAGTTCTATCAAATGGTTGTATCTTATGAGTGGTATGTGGTGGAGTGCTTAGCATGTGAATATTATTTTCCCGTGCAAATAGAATAACTTGCAAATCTTTGTGACTGCCATGTCCATCCAAGATTAGGAGAATCGGATTTGTTTGGCTTGGCTTGGCATACATGACAAAGTGTTTTAACCATATTAAGAAAACACTGCTGTCCATCCAACCATTGGGCTGAGCAACACCAACGGCTTCTTCAGGAGCCCCAAACATTAATCTGTCGTTCATTCTCATTCGTTTGAATATGAGAAGAGGAGGAACAAATAAGCCTGTTACGTTCATGCACATCATTACAGTCACATTTTGGCCTCGCTCAGCTGATGTCAATTTGCCGACTTGTTTTCTTCCCATCTGGGCCAGTACTTTTTGATTTTTCTGAACGCAGGATACTCCAGTTTCATCCGCATTATATATGCAAGAAGGCGGAAAGTTGTGGGTATTTCTCAGAAAATCTAGTTTGTCGTAAAATAAATCGACTTGGGGTTTATTAAACCCAACAGGTCGGGCCAAGCTTGTTGCCTCTGGTAGCCGTAAAGATAAATCTGGATGCCGCTTTAGGAAGTGGTAATAAAAATCCTTTCCAGCTGCTCTCTTATCTATATTAAATCTATGTTCAATTTTTAAATTAACGGCAAGATCAAAAGCTAGCCTAAGAAATTCTTTTTTTGTCAATGGCATCAATCTGCTCTCCAAATCTTTAATATGCTGAACTAAAATATTTTCATATTCTGAGGTAAATGTTGCCATAAATCTGCCGATTTTTGGTTTTGATGTTATTTCTAAACCCTTGCGAAGTTTACTGACTCTATCACCAGGGCTACTCATTGGAACACTAAACGTGTCCGCCGCTTCGCGAATACTGTTGTGCTGTTCCATAACAAATCTAATAGCCTGAAGCATGGTTTGCTCTGTCCAAAAGCCTCGATTTGTTTTTCGGTTAGCCATAATTTTTAATCTGAAACAACAACAATGGGTAATTAATTTTTATGCCAGCGAATCATATAAGTAAATATTTAAGAGAAATAGGTAAATACCATACAGAGTTGTAAATATATATGCATAGGTACCTAATACAAATAAGAGAAAACAAAAGCACTTTTTTCTTAGTGTCCGCGGCTACCCGAAATATGCGTGTCCGTACATACCCGAAAAGCGCATATTTGTTAAAATATTAAAGTTAGGTTCAATCAAACAGTAAACGATTTTCGGCATGACCATTTATCACTAACACATTACTTTCGGCAGAACAAAATTCAAATTAATATTTACTTACCTCAGTACTTTTTCAGAAGCTCATAAATGTTACACAAAACACTGTTAAACGTTAGAAATTTACAAAAACCGTCATAACTTTTAAAATAAACGTCTAGCAGCACTAGTAGTTGAGTCGCACTAACCTTGGCAATAGCAGAGTTGATCGAGCATACATACGTATTACTATCCAGCCTAAAAACATTACATATCGCCGTGTCCGGGGCTATCCGCCGTCCGGGGCTACCCGAACTTCCCCTACTTATTTTTTACGCACGAATGTGGTAAACTGACCTGTTGTAAGTAAATGTCAAATTTTATCTACTATACTTACCAACTATAAGTGCGAATCCCCACGGGCGTATTTACGTTACGCTGCCAAAAATACGGCCGTGGGGATTGCACTAAATTTTAAAATATGTTCAGTGACGTAAGTTGACAACTTCACTTTAATTAGAGAACGGCACTATAAGGTTTGTCAAATTCAGTGTCGCACTGTCAAACTGTGGGTGCAGTATGTTAGACATTACCGAAGTTGTTTTTTAATTTATAGTAGGTAGGAATACCTATATAATTTTTTAAAATTTTATGTTAAGCTTTTTAAATATTAAAAAAAAAATTAGTACTTGTTTGTCTAGTGTTGATTTCATTTTTAGGGTGTAAAAGTTACCAATAAAAGTTTAAATATATAATACAAAAGTTTATACCTAAACGCATTGGAACTTTTAGATTATTAAGTTGTGGCATATACAGTGTATATGTGGCATATACAGAGTATATATATGAATAGGCTATTGTAGGCCATAGTAATAGTCTCGGTAATAGTTTTATATAATATATTAGGTATATAGTTTGTACTGATTTATACTAACCTATAATTATTGGGAATTGGGTTCAATAAATTAAAGAAATGAATAAAAAACTGTTTGATTTGAAAATAAATACTTGCTCCCGTAAATGTGTTCCATTGATTGCAGAGTCAGCTAGAGACTGAGAAAGATTCAAATAATATTAAGCAATTTGCAGTTGTATGTTTTCCGTCAGATGGAACGTATTCTGAAATACCGGTTAGCTGGTTAGCACCTGATAGACATGCAGTCTTGTATGTGGCCAAAAACCAGAAATCCTTCCTCCTTTATGCAAAGGGGATTACCCAATGGAGACTTAATGGATAAATGGGAAAGCCATGAAGTTCGAGTTGAATCGTATTGTTGTAAGTTCATTACAGTATGTTTGTTTTGTTGTCTTTTGATTGTTCTTATTTTTATTAGCTACTTTAGAAAATGCCAGAAAAAAAGCCGAACTTGGGTCAGACTATTCTTCAAGTGAAGAACACAAAGATAAGGGAAGAGGAAAGCGAGTAAAGATACCTAAACATAGGAATGCAGGTATATCCGAGGATTTATCTGAATCTGATGAGGGGTCTGATAGGACCATGACACCTCCTCCACGCCCGGTAATTGCTGAAGTTCATGTCAAATACAATAACATGTACAAAGAATCCAGTTAAAAAAAAAATAATAATTCATATGAAACAAAAAGGTCTAATAGCCTAACAGTGGCTGAAGTATGTGGTGGTTCTGATAATACTGAAAAAATGATCAATGAAGAAGTCCGAAACGATGAAGCTTTAGCAGAAAACTCTCTTCTAAAAATTCAGTCAGAAAACAATGACCTATTCAATATTGCTGAAATGCCGGTGGTTATTGTTACAGGTACTTTAATATGAAACTTTATAATTTTGATTTTAAATTAACCACTCCTTTTTTTTTTATTTCTTAAACTAAATTTGTTTATTTTTATTTTAGAAAACATCACAATGCCGGATTTGTACGCGGCAGTAGGTAAGATTTTTTATTTTTTCATGTTTTACTGATATACAAATTTACACAATATGTTTTTAGTTGAACTCTCAAAAATATGCACTACTACGCAAGAGTATGTGAAAAGCCTCCATAAAAAATTCAAACTCAAAGAACTTTCGGAGGGGAATGAAACTTTTTCAAGATACGTAAAGGTTCTAGAAACAAAAATACCTCTCAAAACCATTGATGACCTTAATATATTTGAACAAGGAATCAAGGAAAATGAAGAAACAAAAAATATATTTGTGAGTAAATTTTTGTCTAATAAACTATGTTCTGATGGCTTACAGAAGCAGTTAACTTTACTTTTTTAATTCGCTAATTATTTCCAGACGACCTATATCAAGAAGATTGGTGGGCCGATGCAAGAGATGCTGTCAATAGGATTTTAAAATCAGTGTTTTCCAATAACCTGGGAAAATCATGCTCGTGGTTTGGACGTCATGAGAATTTAGCAGTGCACAACTTACAAATCACCAGAATAATTACAGGTATATAAAATAGGCACTTTTTAATTGCTGATATTTCAGAAACAGGATACCTCACAAATTTTATATTTTTTTCTTTTTTTTTTATTTCTTAATAGTTGTTAAACAAAAGTTGGAATGTATAATTATTATACTTCTCACTATTGGCAATTTTTCTGGGGTGATTAATCTATTATAGTTTTCTATTTATTCTATTTATTTGCGAAAATAGCAGTCGCTGCAAACAAAGTATTATATCGATATTATGTAACATTAATTTTAAAAAAATCTAGTTGCATCGACAGCTATTTTCGCAAATAACTAGGAAACGATGACAAATACGATAAAAATGTAAGAAATCAAAAAGAATGAAAAATGAACTAGGAGTCCAATCATGATATCAGTATTTATACAGGGTATTTAAAAAAAAAGTACAGGAGAGTGGAATTATTAGCTGTTTGTTCATATCCTTAGCGGTATCAATGGAAAAAATGTATTCACCATTATTATTACCTATATTTTTTGCTATATTTATTTATAAAATTAATATTGGCTTTTCTTTGTCAGATGTAATTATGATGCAGCATCCGACCACACTGTTATCAGTTCAACATTATTATTCAGAATGGTTGCGATTGGCCAACCAAAGGTTACAAAGAGAAATTAAGAAAAACAGACCTCTCACTTAGGGAAATGATCCATCCCATGATCATTATAATTTTTTCAAGCAAGTTGTTTTGCCAAAATTTGGAAACTTACTTTCTTCCTAATAAAGTATAAGCAAATAAGTTCTTATATAGGATTTTTATTTCAGGTATTTTGGTTAAGTAATTGGAAAAAAGTATGTATTTACCTCAGACGATCAATTGTCTGAGGTATTTACAAACGTTTTTATTATTTCTTACAATACCACGCTATTTAACTTAAATTCTTAAACCATTGTCTTACTCAATATAGTATAGCTTCTTTTTTAACTGTATAATCAGAATAAAATAAAACGATTATTTTATTATAGTATGAAAGTACATTTCTGCATAACAATGTTATGTAACAATAAAAGTAACAAGGTTATGTAACAATACATAACAATGTTATGTAACAATACATAGCAATGTTGTGTAACAATACATAACAATGTTATGTAGCAATAAATAACAAAGTTATGTAACAATACATAACAATGTTATGTAACAATACATAATAATGGTTACATAACAAAATGTATATTTTGATGCGGACATTTCACACCTTCATTCATATAAGAATTGAACTCGCTTGTGACCCAATATGTAATGTAAAACGTCAACTTGTTATACAAGGCGTACATAAATGAAATAGAACCGTGTTTGTTGGGACGTTGTGAGGATGAAGATTCGAAAATAATTTTATGTTTAGTTTTTACTTTTCTTTCAGTCTGTGTTTTGATTTTTTAACTCATAAGTAAAATGTGTTTTGTTTGGAGTTTATTATAATTAATAAAAATGTTTAAAAAATTATATTACGTTTTTTTTTATAGCTACAGCGTTTCAAATAATGTATATGTAAAAAAAATATCATACTGGGGTGTCAAAGTAGCCCCGCGCGGGGTCTACTTTGATTTAGAACGAAAATTAACGACATGTCAAAGAAGCTCCACATACGGGGTTACTTTCACATCTATTTTACTTATTTTTTTTAGTATACGGAGATATTTTAAACACTTGATATGTGGCGAGATTAGAGCCAAAGGATCAATTGTTCATATGAGATAAAAAAAAGGATGTTTAGAAAATGTTTAAAAAATGGCGCTAGAAAAACCTCTAAAACTATGTCAAAGTAGCCCCGGTTTACGGTACACAACTTTACATTGCCGTTATAATACTGAATAACCACAGTACAGTACCCATGGAACAAAGTTTGTTATAAATTTTTAAAATTGGCTTTGTTGCCTGAGGATAGGGTTTACAATATATTAATACCTACTAACATTTATTTCAAACTAACTTTATTACAGATTTGTAAAGTAATTTTCTATCATCTCATTTTGAAAATCATACAATACATTTTCCTGAGGATTTATTGGAGGGATGTCCCCTTGTTGAATTAAATATTGAAATTCCTTCATACCCTGCCAAAAAAATCGTATAAAAACATATAAAAAATATATAAGATTTGATGATTCTTTATAGAATTGAAAAGATTTGATGGGACAGAGAATATTTTTTATATAAGATTTTATGAGTGTTTAACACTTTCAGTGCCATCGTCCAGTATACTGGACAGACAGAGTTCGCAACTATAGCCCGCGTCCAGTTAACTTGACACCTTTTATATGGGGTTATTTCATAGTTTTATTTATTTCGGGCCACAGTATTGGATTGCAGATATATCCTTAGTTGCTCATTGTTGCCATCTAGCCTGAATATAGAACAGTTATGGGTAAAAATCAAATTACAGCGTGTATCACTTTCAGTCGGCATAACTTATAGATCTCCTAACACTAATTATATAGACTTTTTCAATTGCTTAGAGGAGTCTGTTTCTCAGACTATTCCTTTGGTCGATCACGTCTTCTGTCTTGGTGACTTCAATATAAATTTATTAAATACCGATAGTTTAGAAACCAAGTTTGTGTTTGAATTTCTTGAGGGTCTGGGACTCACACAGTTAATTGATTGTCCAACCAGAAAAACTGACACAACATCGTCCTTAATCGACTACATTCTGACATCTGATAATAAAATAATAATTGAAAGGGGTGTGTCTCCGATTGATTTTAGTGACCACGATTTAATATACTGCATAATAAAAATAAAAGTATTAAAACAACAGCTTGAGTACAAGACAGTAAGAAATTTTAAATCTTTAAACTATGAGCAGTTTCAGTCGGATCTGCGATCAATTCCATGGAATGGCATGTTTTTCATAGATAATGTAGACGATAAGGTTAAGTTCTTTAATGAAAATATTAATATACTTTTAGATTTACATGCTCCTTTTGTTACACATCGTATTACGAAAAAATATGCGCCTTGGTTTACAGATACTCTGCGAGCAATGAAAAGGGATAGAGATAAGTCTCTAAGCAAATACAAAAAAACTAAACTTCAAACCGATTGGAATACCTACAAAAATATGAGAAACATGTTCACTGTGGCCGTTAAGCGGGAAAAAAAGACTTTCTTCGTGCAAAAATATAATAATCACAATCATAAAGAATTATGGTCTCATTTAAACTTACTTGGCACCACTGATTGATAATGTAAAACCATATAAATTGTTCATAAGATTTTATAGGACATTCCAAAGCAAACGTGTTTATAAGTTTATATGTTGTATTATCAAAAAGGTCAAACATTTTCGTATCAGTTCTTATCAGGTAATAAATTGTAAAGTATGTAACATATATTTTTTTGTGAGTTTTTATGGGTTTAAAATTATACAAAATTTAATAATGCAAAACACTATGAAAAGTTTATAAGATTTTATAGGACATTCCAAAGCAAACGTGTTTATAAGTTTATATGTTGTATTATCAAAAAGGTTAAACATTTTCGTATCAGTTTTTATCAGGTAATAAATTATAAAGTATGTAACATATATTATTTTGTGAGTTTTTATGGGTTTAAAATGATACAAAATTTAATAATGCAAAACACTATGAAAAGTTTATAAGATTTTATAGGACATTCCAAAACAAACGTGTTTATAAGTTTATATGTTGTGTTATCAGAAAGGTCAAATATTTTCGTATCAGTTTTTATCAGGTAATAAATTATAAAGTATGTAACATATATTATTTTGTGAGTTTTTATGGGTTTAAAATTATACAAAATTTAATAATGCATAACACTATGAAAAGTTTATAAGATTTTATAGGACATTCCAAAGCAAACGTGTTTATAAGTTTATATGTTGTATTATCAAAAAGGTCAAACATTTTCGTATCAGTTTTTATCAGGTAATAAATTATAAAGTATGTAACATATATTATTTTGTGAGTTTTTATGGGTTTAGAATTATACAAAATTTAATAATGCAAAACACTATGAAAAGTTTATAAGATTTTATAGGACATTCCAAAGCAAACGTGTTTATAAGTTTATATGTTGTATTATCAAAAAGGTAAAACATTTTCGTATCAGTTTTTATCAGGTAATAAATTATAAAGTATGAATCATATATTATTTTGTGAGTTTTTATGGGTTTAAAACTTTAAAATTGTACAAAATTTAATAATGCAAAACCCTATAAAAACTTTATAAGATGTTATAGGACATTCCAAGGCAAACGTTTTTATGTCGTATTAACAAATAGATTTATTTTCAATTTTTCATTTACTTTAATGGTCAAATTATTTATTTATAAGTATTCGCTCTCCCAGTAAACATGAAAAGGTATATTCACGTTCTAAGAATGTACGTTTTACGGATATCCTAATGAAGGATGTTAATATCATATGCTATTCACATCCCTTTAGAGAATATCCTCATAGCGAATGTCCTAAGAATATGCATATATAGAACATTCCGAACGGGAATATTCTTAGCACATTCACCATAAAAGGATATCCCTTGGCACACATGCTAAGAATATTAATTTCTAGGACATTCCGATAGCAAACCTTCTTGTCACATGATAGTAACATTCCACCAGGTTAACGAAAAGGACGTTTTTAGCATGTGATAAACACATTCCATAGTGACAGAGTTTTGTTAGAGTTAGATAATGCATTTACATATGACATACGCTAGTTCTTGATAGTAGCGTTTAGAGCCCGCGGCATGCGATATTGCTTCGACCAATAGAAATTAAGAAGTCAACCTCAAAATTTAAATGTTGTTTTTCTATCACTTTCTTTAAAAAAAATAAAATAAACCAACCTGTTGTTGAAGCGTATAATTTTCGGCGCAGTAGCAACTGCACATAGGAATTTGCCTAGTGCGCAACATACGGACGGTTCAATTACGGTTTTCGGCCGACGTTGGAACAGACCAAATAATATCTATTATTACCCTTACCCTTAAAAATTGGGTTAGTTTCCCCCCATTTAAAAGCCCGTAACAATTCAAATTACCCGCCAAATCGTATAGCGGCGCTGCAGAGCCAACGACTAGGGATTTGACATCGAAACAAAACATCGATTGAACATATCGATGTCGACATCGGCAAGGATACCGATATAAGCGACATTGGGTAATTTTCCGCTTTAGCTTTTTCTGCTTTTTGCAGCTGATGTCACCTATTTTTGGTTTATTTTTAATGGTTCCAGTCAATGACATCAATGGTAACAACATCGATTATCGAAAGTAAAATATCGATGTTCGTTAAGCATCGATAATTATCGCCCACCCTTAGTACCGACTCGAAAAACTAACCTATAAAAAGTAAAGGACAAGGTTTTATTTTAAGTGATTATAGTTTAATTTTGTGGTTTAATTATTAGTTTCTTGCCTGTAAAACAGAATAGGAATATCCTTAAGCGTTGAACACATATACGCGATCGCGACCACGACCACGATGGCGACTGCGATGGCGATAAAACGCGTCCCTTGTAAACAAATTCAGCCGCACACACTTGTTGCGACCTGTCTGCGAAACGGGCGACCTGTGCAGCGTTGATCACAGAGTGGTCGGCGATATTACAGTGTTGGCGATCAAACGCAGCAGGTTACGTTGATCGCGGATCGCGTGAATTGAATAGTGAAAAAATGGCAGACTTATTAACGGAAACATTAATTGAGAATGTTAAGAAACACAATATTTTGTTTGATTTGTCACATCCTGACTACAAGAATGTGCGTATAAAAAATAAAATATGGGATGAAATTGCCAAGGATATGGGATTAGCAAATACTGGTAAGTAATTTCTGAATTTATTTGTGTGTTTAAACTATAATTATTGCAAAGTGAAATAAGTAACAAATTTTTCGCGTATACTAAAAGCCAGGTTTACTGCTCTCCTTCCATCAATGGGCGTGTTATTAAATACTTGTATTGGCCTGTCATGATTTTCTTGTAAATGTAGAAACTGCAGGTACCCGTAAAAGATTATGCAATATACAAGCTGCCTTTACAACTTTTTTAGCTGTTTTATTTTTTACTTCTAAGGGTCTAAAAAATAATCTCCATTTGTGTGCCATTATCCCAAATGCGTTCTCCACAACGCGACGAGCTCGACATAAGTGATAGTTAAAATTTTCTTTATTGTGGTCATGTCGTGATTGTCTATAGGGAAATGGTCTCATTAAGTACGTGCTTAAAGTAAAAGCTTCATCACCTATTAAAACACACGGAACTTCTTCATCTCCCTCTGATAAAGGTCTGTTTGGTGGAATATTAAAGCTGCCATTTGCAAATTTTCTTCCCATAGCTGATGTCTCGAATATACCTCCGTCGCTATTTTTACCAAATCCCCTACATCTATACAAGTAAATTTATATTGAGGGTCAACAATCGCCATAAGCACAATCGAGAATTTTTTTAAGTAACAGAAATTGTTTGATCCGCTTTTTTTGGGGCATTTGATAGTCACATGTTTGCCGTCTATGCTTCCCAAACAGTTAGGAAACTGCCATAAGTCCTTAAAGCCCGAAATTGATTTTTCCCATATTTCCATGGTAGGTTGTGGCATATAAATTGGCTGCAGTTTATTCCATATAACTTCGCACACTTCTTCAACGATGGTGGCAACTGTCGAAAAACCTATCCGAAAGCTGTGGCCAATTGTTTTATATGAATCTCCGGTAGCTAAAAACCTAGAAAAAATAAAATGCCTTTTTTTTTTTTTTTTTTTTTTTTATGATAAGGCACAGCACTGCAGGATAAATCCTTTATGGCGCTCTAGGAGCGGTGCGTGTGCGCAGGAAACGATTCACGTTGGTCTTGAATCTTTGGAGATTATACTCGTTGGGGAACGCGATCTCAGGGAGGTCGTTCCAGAGTGATGACGTTCTCCAGATGAAAGAATTTTGAAACAGTGTCGTTCGAGGGACACTAAGCTGAACCACGTACTGGTGGGCTGCAGTGGCTCGTCGTGTATTTCTACCATGCACCGCTCTGGGTGGTATCAAGCGGGCAACCTCAGTTGAACACTTGCCATGAAAATATTTGTAAAATAGACTCAAGTCGCCAACCTGCCTTCGATGTTCAAGGCTTTCCAGATTGTTTGTCAGACTATGGTCACCGATCAAGCGAATGGCTCTTCTTTGAATGGAATCTAGCAATCTCAGGGTATGTTTAGGAGCAGAGCCCCAAATATGCGAACAGTACTCCAGTGATGGTCGAATTTGGGCTTTATAGAGCATCAAAAGTTGCTGGGGTGTATAGAGGTTCTTTGTTTGGAAAAGTATTCTGCTCTGCTCCTAAATATACCCTAAGATTGCTAGATTCCATTCAAAGAAGAGCCATTCGCTTGATCGGTGACCATAGTCTGACAAACAACCTGGAAAGCCTTGAACATCGAAGGCAGGTTGGCGACTTGAGTCTATTTTACAAATATTTTCATGGCAAGTGTTCAACTGAGGTTGCCCGCTTAATACCACCCAGAGCGGTGCATGGTAGAAGTACACGACGAGCCACTGCAGCCCACCAGTACGTGGTTCAGCTTAGTGTCCCTCGAACGACACTGTTTCAAAATTCTTTCATCTGGAGAACGTCATCACTCTGGAACGACCTCCCTGAGATCGTCTTCCCCAACGAGTATAGTCTCCAAAGATTCAAGACCAACGTGAATCGTTTCCTGCGCACACGCACCGCTCCTAGAGCGCCATAAAGGATTTATCCTGTAGTGCTGTGCCTTATCATAAAAAAAAAAAAAAAAAAAAAAAAGCTTCTGCGAGGCTGCCCTAGCAATGGCCGCAACGTGACTATGCCAAGACATATGACTATCCAAATTTACGCCCAATAAATGAATTGATGAAGCCAAAGGAATTGAGTGTCCCGCCATAACTATATCCGGTTCTTCAACATTAACTTTTTTAGAAAAAACTGCCGCCTGGGTCTTTTTAGCGTTAAATTCTACTTGGTTACTGTCACCCCAAGACAGAATTTCTTCCAGGTCTTTGTTAAGATGTGAGACCTCTTGCTGCCTATAGAGATGTGCATTATCAGCCGATGTACGAGCATCCAAAGTAAAAGATGAAACAAGTGTGCTGTCATCAGCGAAGCTATATATAGGATTTTTAGTTTTTTCCAAATCCAATTATCGTTAATGTATAGTAAGAAAAGGGTGGGCGACAAAATAGAACCTTGAGGGACTCCGGCGTTGATGTTAAATGTGTCTGAAAGAAATCCGTCCATCGCCACTCGCAGAGATCGGTCTTTAAGAAAGCTCGACAGCCATGAACAAAATTAAACCGGCATTATACTCGGTCAAAAGCCTTGGAAATGTCCAGTGCTACCGCCCGGGACTCCCCATGGTGTTCTATTGCGTTGTTCCAAACATGAGTAACATAAGCGAGAAGGTCTCCTGTTGATCTAGACTTACGGAATCCATACTGGCGGTCACTAATAATGTTGAAGCCTTCCAGGTATTTTAGTAATTTTTCGTTGATAGCCTTCTCCATACCTTTTGATATAACCGAGAGCAATGCGACTGGACGATAGTTGTTTGGCAAAGTCTTCTTGCCTTTTTTGGGTATGGGCTGGCCTCTCGCAGTTTTCCAGCAAGAAGGAAATATTCCTTTTTTGTAGGATAAGTTAAAAAGCCTACAAAATACCGGTGTCAGTTCGTCAGCGCATGTCTTAATTACAATGACTGGAATATCGTCAGGGCCAGAAGCCTTTTTAGTGTCGAGACTCCTCAAGATTCGTTTAACATGGCGTGGCGAAAAACAATCTCGGGCATTCTCGATTCTACAGGGGTAATGTTCGGTGGAGTACTTCCCTGAAAATTTACCGTTGAATGTGAAGAGAATAGTTCCGCCAGTAAGTTTGCTTTTTCCTGTGCTTTGGTCGCAATGGTGCCATCAGAACGTGTTAGAGGTGGAATGGTTGACTTGGTAAAGTTCTGACTGACGGCCTTAGCTACCGACCAAAATGATCTTGAGCCGCTAGGACATTCAAGAAGTTTGTCTCTGATCCTCTGGTTGTGTGCTTCTTTGCTTTGGTTTATCGTTTGCTTGCATTGGTTTCGAGCGTTAACAAAGATGGTACGATTTTCGGCGGTAGGATTTTTACGCCATTGTCGGTAGAAATAATTTTTTGATTTAACAGCTCGTTCGCAATTTTTGGTAAACCAAGGCTTGCCGTTAGAAGGGCACTTTTTTGAGAAAGGGATGAAGGCTCCCATGCCAGTAAGGATAACCTCCGATATTTCTGTTGCACAGATGGATGGATCATCAGAGGTAAAACAGCCTTAGAAATATTTGCCTATGGACTTTTACTTTTTTACTTTATATATTTTTTTTACTTGCAGGTGACAATCTAAAGAAGCGCTGGAAAAACATAAGAGATTGTTACTCACGGTACCTCCGTGCTGAAAAAACCCAAACTGGACAAGCAGCTAAATCTGTGAGTCGTTATAAAACATGGCCTTGGGCACAGCATATGGAAACCTTCAGACCCTTTTTGCAATTTGCTGAAACAGATTCCAACATACCTAATACTGACATAGTAGTGACCCCTGAAGTGGTAAGTGAAGAAACAGAAGTGTGCATGGAACAAAATGGCGCTACATCACAAACTCCCGAAAATCTTTTAAGGGAAGCAAATAATAGCCACGAGAATCCGACCCCGACAAAATTTTCATATAATCGTAATCGGAATGAGAAAAAAAGAAAATTGATCGAAGATTCGACTTCCAATAATTCTTCTTCTATTGATAAAGTTATTCACTATTTGGATAAAAAAACACTGATATCCAACCACATTATGATGATATAGACTTATTGTTTCAAGGATATGCGGCGAGTGTGAAAAAAATGTCCCCACGACAGCAAACAGTAATAAAATTTAAATTTGCCAAACTAATAATAGAAGAAGAACTAACACAACATGACGAAATTCAGGAAAAAAGCCGACCAGGAACAAGTTTTTCTTCCCATTCCGCTACTTGGTCTGTTGCATCAAATATGAGATCACCACAAGAGAGCGGCTCCTCCAATTTTACGTTATGCGATAGCCGTGAGGTCTCGAATGATAATACTGCTACAACTTGGTACCGGGATTTCTGCCAGTCCAACCTTTAATTTTTTATTGTATTCTTTTATTCATATTTCTTTAAAATGGTATGTCTTACTAAATGTTATTTCTCTACTTATATAACAATTAGAAAATTTTGAAATACCTGTTATTATTGGCGTTTAATAAATTATAATAAAAAAATACGTAAAGTATTTAGTATACTGCAAAAATTTAAGCAACCTCAAGACTACTTTTAGAAAAAAAATGTTTACTATTTAACAAAATAATATTAAATTTAAAATATTTAATCAGAAATATATATATAGATATATTATATCTATAAAGTAGGTGTACAGGGTTATCCAACCAAGACTAGACAAGGCGATTTTTTGACTTTTCCTGTACTTTTATAAAAAAACTGAAATAGCCATCTTAAGTCATTTTCTCCCGCGAATTCGAATATCTTCAGCAAAAAACAATTGAACATCAAACAAAAGTACTAGGAATAACTTTGATATTTCTTTAAATGGGATGCCGTATTTTTAATGAGCTTATCCGATTTCTCATATAAATTTTGATTTAAAAATTTAAAAAAAAAAAAAAAATTAAAAAAAAAAAAAAAAAAAAAAAAAATTTAAAACTGAAGAAAAAAGGTGTTTTTGAATTAAAAATCCAACATTTTAGATCAAAATTTATATGAGAAATCGGATAAGCTCATTAAAAATACGGCATCCCATTTAAAAAAATATCAAAGTGACCCCTATATAGTACTTTTGTTTGATGTTCAATTGTTTTTTGCTGAAGATATTCGAATTCGCGGGAGAAAATGACTTAAGATGGCTATTTCAGTTTTTTTTATAAAAGTACAGGAAAAGTCAAAAAATCGCCTTGTCCAGTCTTGGTTGGATAACCCTGTACAATAATAATATTTGTAAAAACTTACCTTAAAGTCACTGCTAACCGTTCTGTTGCTCCAATAGGTTCTCTATACTTGGTTTGCTCTTTAGTTATATCATCTTTAATTAGGTTCAGTATTTCATCGAAATTCATTCTAAAATATGTATAGAACCGATTTTCATCTTTACGAAGTTTGGGGTATAATTTATGAAATTCGCCTTCTTCTTTACGTTTCTTGTTAATTTCATGTACCCAAATCTTCCTTCTTTTATTTCTATAATGTAAAAAATTATCGAAACATTTTTTAATAAAACATAGTAATTAATAAATTTATAAAGCTTACCTTCGCGTTTCTTTATTATGGTCTTCTTCGTCCAATAATATTGCAAAAAGCAGTGCCTCTTCTTCTATTAAGTTACACTGCATTGTTGATTCTTTGCTGCGACTGTATCGTTCTCGCGTTTGTGTGTTCACGTTCTTTCTTTGGTCGCAATCGCCATCGCAATCGCCATCGTGGTCGTGGTCGCGATCGCGTATATGTGTTCAAGGCTTTATACTTTGCTGAAGATATTGGACTTATTTTAGTTAAGTAAGGTAGGTTTAGGTCAAGATTGGTGGTTTAGGTTACCTCTCTGTAGTTTATATTTTATAGACGTATATTATTTTTCATGCCTTTCTGTCTGTGCCCTGTGCTATAAGCCTGTGAAACTGTATAATGGCTCCAGACGAACAAAAGAAGGATTTGGGGTACAGTTTAACAGAAAAAGGAAAAAGGAAAGGATAACCTCACTTTTAGCAGCTCATAGGGCACCCAAAATAGTTTCGGTTTCAGGATTAAGATCTAGGGGGGTAATAAATAATGTTATTGATCCAAATTTGAGTGCAAATTTGGAAAGAGTCAGCACAGATACAGATCATACAGATAGTACTCCTCAAGTGATTGAGTATCGTGATCTTAATTATCATGTCGATCACTATCCAAATCAAAATAAAACTTCATTACAAGTATTGAAATCTTTCTCGGAATCTTTAGATAATACCTCACAACCTTCTTTTGCAAGAAAATTAGCTAGTTGGGCTGTGAATGAAAGAATTACACATAATTCTTTACAAAGCTTATTGCGTCTTTTAAAAAGTGATGTAACAACAAGTGACTTACAAAACCTGCCTTTAAATCACCGAACACTATTAAATACAACTTCAAGCACAAACATAATATCTATGGGTTCAGGTCTATATTATTATTTTGGAATAAAATATTGTATTGATAATTTGTGTAAAAAATTAAGTGTTAAACTAAGTCATTATTTACAGTTTAAGATTTCAGTAAATATTGATGGTGTACCACTTTTTAAAGGCACAAATCAATCATTTTGGCCTATTCTTTGCCTTGTAAAGAGTATTGATTGTTTAAAATCTGAAGTTTTTTGTGTGGCATTATATTTAGGCAATTCAAAACCAGATGTAAATGAATATTTAAAAGATTTTGTTCTAGAATCAATTTATTTAAGTGAAAAAGGTATTTCTATTGATGCACAAACATTCCCTTTTAAAGTTAAAATGTTAATTTGTGATGCTCCTGCTAAGTCATTTGTTTTAAATATCAAGGGGCATAATGGATATTACAGTTGCACAAAATGCACATTAGAGGGCGATTTTGAAAATACTTTATATTTTTCTGAAACCAATTTTATTAAAAGAACAAACCATACTTTTAGAGCTAAGCTTCAGCCAGAGCATCACATTGGAAGAACATTAATAGAAGATATACCAGATTTTAATATGATTGACAGCGTACCTATAGATTACATGCACTGCATTTTATTAGGTCTAATGAAAAGATTACTTTGCCACAAAACTTTTGGATGGATTTTTGGAAAGCCTCCTTTTAAATTAAGGGCACAAAAGGTTTTTAAGTTATCTCATGAGATTTGTGCAATAAAAAAATATATACCGTGTGAATTTGCCCGGAAGCCTAGAGCCATTCTTGAATTATTCTTTATTAATGAATGTACATACAAAGAGCATTTTCACAAGTCACAAATCAAAATCTATAAAAATAAAACTTTACAAATAACCACCAAAGTACAAACAATGAGGTACATATTAAAATTTGTATATATATAATATAATTAAAATTTAAAAAATTAAGACTTTTTGTTAATTGGTATTCATTCACCTATTTATTTTTATTTTAAGCATTTTTGTGCCTCTCTGATCATATTAAGTCCCCAAAATTGTTCGATAAAAATTCATCAATTGTATAGAAAGCCTTCCTCTCCAGATAACTTTTAACCCTACAATTGAACTGTTCGGAACCAAGACTCTTGACTGCCATAGGTAGGCTGTTGAAGAATTTGTGACCGAAATAGTTTATGCCATCCCTGGATCTAGCCGTTCTATTAAAGTTCAGGGTGAAGTTGTCTCTAGCTCGTGTGTTGTAGTCGTGGTAGTCGCGGTTACGTGCAAGGGTGAAAGTCAGGCAGGCCAAGATATATACAGATGGTAACGTCAAAATGCCAAGAGACACAAAACTCTGCCTACAACATTCTCTGAACCACAGACCGGACATTATTCTAATGCAACGCCTCTGTAGTGCAAAGGCCCTGCAAGCGTGAGACGAATGTCCCCAGCACAGGACAGCATAAGTAAGATGGGAGTGAAAATGACCGTAGTATGCGCTCCTGAGGACACTACCAGGAACAATACCTTTAAGGTTCCGAATCAGAAAAATGTTCCTGCTAAGAGCACTCGCCAGGTGCTCCATGTGGTGTTCCCATGTAAGTTTAGGGTCCAGATGTACGCCCAAAAATTTCACCGCTCCTGTGCGATTTGCACTTGTATTTAACCTCGCAGTGAAAAATCCAGAGTCTGAGTTTTAGTCTCATTAGTGCTAAGTTTATTCGAAAGAAACCATTGTTGGATATTTGATCTCTCTGAGATGGACTGTTGATCCAACTGAGCCAACTCTTTTGACCTCACAAGGGCTGTAGTATCATCAGCAAATAGAATTATTTCAGTGTTTTGGTCAGAGGCACATACACTAATATCATTTATAAAAAGCAAAAATAAGATTGGTCCAAGAGCGGAGCCCTGCGGTACACCGTGAGTGACAGGATTTGTATTTGATCTTTCATTATTATAAGTTACATATTGAAGACGATTCGAAAGGTAAGAGTCAATGAGTTTTATACTACTGTTACTAAAATTATATTTACTGAGTTTCTGCACCAACAGACCGTGCGACACACAATCAAAAGCCTTTGTTAAGTCAAAAAAGGACGCTCTGGCGTACTACCCCTCCTCAAAGCACCGTTGTACGTAGGCAACAAGATGACATATGGCTGTCGTAGTAGATCCACCGCGTCGAAATCCAAACTGGCAAGGGTTCAGTAAACCCTGACCTTCAAGGTATTCACACATTTGGGCTTTCAAGGCACTCTCAAAGATCTTACTTAAAAGAGGCACCACAGAGACAGGTCTGTAATTGGAAACATCATCAGATACTCCCTTCTTAAACACTGGCACTACTCGAGCCAACTTCAAACAGTCAGGAAACACATTTGTTCTAATGCAATTATTAATAATTTTAGTGAGAGGGTATAGTATAATATTTTTAATTGTTTTTAGTATTTTAGCATTTATTCCCAAACAGTCTTTACTGGGACTCTTTTTACAATTGCATATTATATCCCTTAGGTTATTAAAAGATAATTCTGTAAAGTAAAACCCTTGGCTTGAGGAGCTTGCCCTCGGAGGATTCAGGTATGTTAAAGGATCAATATTAGAATTTGGAAGGTTTGCCATTATATTATCAGCAACTTGTGAGAAGAACATATTAAAACTGTTGGCATTTAGCTTATCAGAGTAAGGGGTGATTTTAATTGGATTGTTGTTCTTAATTACATCCCACATTCCCTTACCCTTGTTATTCGACTGTCTGATGTGTCTATCATTGGCATGCCTTTTACATTCCTCTATTCTAGCCCTGTATTCGATTCTAAAGGATTTCAGCATTTCACGAGGTACTAGAACTGGGTTTGATTTGTTTAGATGTGTTAAAAACTTTAAAGATTCCCTCATTTGTCTAAGCTCATCATTAAACCAATGTATTTTATTGTTCTATTGGACTTACTACTATCAATTACCTTTGACTTCTCAGGAAAGGATTCCTCACAGGCCTTTTTTACCAAGTCTATAAACATTATAAACTGCTGATCAGCGGAAGCGTATTATTAGTAAAAGACCAATTAATGTTTGAGACTAAATGGTAGAGGGTAAAGAGACCCTGATCGGTAATGGGGTAAGTTATGTCAATTACATTATAGTTAAAGTTTTCTTCAATGTTTGTGAAGATATTGTCTAAACAAGAGTTACCCCTTGTCGGCATATATACCACTCTAGAGAGGCCATAAGACTCGAACAGATGACAGATTGTCTGGGCCTCTACCGAGCCTGTATGAGAATGTACATAAATGTACATTAAAGTCACCCGTCACTATTATGCCCCTGCCCGAGTCCAAACTATCCAGCAGTGTTGCCAGCCTATTTACATAAATATCCAAATCACCAAGTGGCGACCTATAGCTAGTTATAATCTGTAAATTATTGTGTACAATGCCAGCAACCTCGAAATGCACCTCCTCTGACATACCAACCACATCAAAAGGCAGTGGCCGCATGTCAAGTCCGCGCCTCGCGAAAATAGCCACCCCTCCATGACTACGTTGAGACCTACTAAATCCAGAAACAAGGCTAAAACCGTCAATGGCAGTAGAGACCAGTTCACTGTCTCGCAACCAGTGCTCATTAATGCAAAGAAGGTCAAATTTGTTATCTATCAAGAAAGACTTGAGCAAACTATTTTTATTTCTTAGGCATTGAATATTATAATGAAAAATTTTCAGAGACGCACAAACCTGTTCCTCGCCATCCCGTGCAGTGTAGGGACTGTCCGCATGACAATTAATCTCTCCTATTGTTGACGTCGTCTGAGGTTCATAAAATGGTTAAGTATAACCCCTATCGGCCAGTATTCTGCAGTCAAAAAGACATTACGGTGTTCAAATTCTACTCCTACGCGGAAGCTGCTCTTCAGGTGGTCCTTTTTTGTGCGTATTTTCTCGCATATATTATCAATTTTCATATTGGTTTTTATGTAATTCGAGACTTTATCGGCTGTTGTTGTAGGAGCTAGGCCGGAGACAAAGAACCATGATTTCCTTGATGCTATTTGCAGACCGTCCTCTGCAGACTCTTTTGCTCCTATAACAGGAGAGGGCCTAGGCATTTTGGGAAGATTTTCTTTCGCTTTCCGATCCCTTCTGTTTTGGACCAAGGTCCAGGACATCTCATTTGCATGGCTGTCACTTTTATCTAGGTTAGTGTTGACGGCTTCTTCTTTTCTGTTTATGGCGGGATCCGCCGGTTTTACGATTTCCTGGTTTATTTCACAAGTATCCGTAGGAGATGCCATCACTCCAACAGCCTGTGCGACTTCATCGTTGTTTACATTTACTGGTTGACGGCGGGAAGATCTAGATGCGCCCCTTTCCTCTTGGCTCTTTTGGGGAAAGCCATTTTTCTGAGTCAATTTATTGCTTTGTGGCGGATTACCAATATGTGAGCCTCCGCTTTTGTTCTTTTCTAATATGCGAATTATTTCCAATAGTAAGCGATTGTTCTCTTTTAATATTTCGTTTTTGTCTGTTGTTTCATCAACTAACCTCTTAAGGAGTCCCAGTTCTTTCTCCTGCTTCCCATCGTTACTTCTCAACTTTTCTTCCAGCTTCCTACAGTTTTCCTTGAGGATTCTAACTTTGTCATCTTTTTCTGATAGTAACTCTCTTAGATTTTTAATGTTTTCCTCCTGCTTCACGATCTTATCAACGTGGATTGAGGTTACGTTTTCGCCGCAGCATGTCAACCTCGTTTCATCAATGAATTTCACTTTTGTTGCGAAATCTCTTGTGGCACATGACTTATGAAAGGACTTTCCACACACTACACATATGATGTAAGCACATTGACGCGTTTTACAGCACTCAAAAAATATTTTAGTTGGAGCGTCTTTATCGTGTGGCTCGTTAGTCGCCGCCATCTTAACGTATCTGCAAATGAATGCAAGAGGTATAAAGCCACTGAATTTCGATTATTTTTACTTTATACAGGAATGATCGTTTTAAAGAAAATTATTTCACCAAAATATTATAACAATTTTATATGTCTCAGTTTAACAACACGAATATTATGTTGCAAAGAGTTTTGTGAAAACCCCTTATTTTTAAATTATGCAGAAGATCTTTTGAAACACTTTGTAATAAATTCAAAAAAAAACTATCGATTAGACTTTGTTTCTCACAATGTCCATCACTTGCTGCACATTACTGATTGTGTCAGATTGTATGGCCCACTCGATAACTCTTCAGCCTTTCCATTTGAAAATTTTATGCCTCAGTTGACAAAAAATGTACGAAAATCAGCATTTCCAATGCAGCAAGTGATTCGGAGGTTTTCAGAAATTAAAGACAATCAAATTATCTCTAGAAGAAAAGAAAAAGAGGAAAAGTTTTTACTTGAACATAATAATGGACCACTTATGCCAAATTGTAAGTCACCCCAATTTAAAGCTTGGCAAAATAAATCTTTTCGTATCAATACCTGTAAAATTGGTGATTCATTTGTTGAGTTAAGAGATGGTACAATATTTCAAATTAAAAATTTTTCTGTATATCAGAATAAATATGTTATTATTGGATTTAATTACCCAGTTGTTAAACCTTTTTTTAAAGTACCTGTCGAATCAAACTACTTTGGGATTAATATTATAAGAAAGATAGTGTCTTAAGAATGCAGTTTTTAAATTCAGTTAAAAGAAAAGTCATGATACTACCTTTTGAAGAACATTTTGTCTGCTTACCTCTAATACATTTGAATGATTATGAAATCGAAAATATGTTAATTAGTTAGGCAAATCATTTAAGATAATATTGTATTTTTATACATTTTAGTCCATTTTTTTTTCTTCCATGTATTATTATTTTTAGAGTTTTGATATTTGTAACCAAAGACCTATAATTGAGGAAGGGAGGTTAAAATTGACACCCTGTATATCAAAAAGGTAATTTTAATATGAGTAGCTCAAAATAATGTAAATTGAAATTACTTCTACAAGTCAGAAACAGGTTCACCTAAAATGAAGTTCCAATCCTCTTTTTTTTTACTCGTTTGTTATATTACCTATATTTTATTTTTTATACTTCAGGGTTCAGGGTTAGATCTAAATGACTATTAATGTTAAGTAGGTACTTGATCAATATTTTTTTTTCTCTATAAGAAAATGACTTGGAATGTAGTCATATTTACAAAGGAAGACAAAGTAGAGGCTGTACCAAAAAATTGGTGTATCGCGACTTCCTGTGAATGTTTTTGGCCACCTCATTCTTTTAAAACAGAAAAAGTTTTCAAGTTAATTGAAAGTAAAGCAGACCCAGGTACCAACTGGAAAGTTATCCTGTAAAACTTTTGGGTACCTATGGTAAGTGCATTTGGTCAACCGATTCCTTCAGACTTTGAGTATTTTTAAATATTTTAGATGATTTTAAAATTGCTCAAGAAAAAGCAAGAAAAGCTATGATTTCTTCTGACATTTCTTCAATGAACGAAGAAGCTATTTTAAATAAAAAAAGAAAGAGGAAAGAAAATCCAAAGTTTCATTACAGTGGCTCAGAATCCTCAGAGGACTCTGATGACAATCTTTATCCCAAAAAGAGTGTTCTGCAATGTAAGTTTCTTAAACAAAAATTATATTTTAATTAGAATAAATGTACCTAATTTCAAATCTTTATATTTTACAATACATACTAAATAAAAAAAACCCAATTTTAGCAATGTTTGTACAAGGAAAAAGCACGAAGAAGTCAAAAACGATTAGAAGATTCAGGTCAAAAAGTTTTTCACCTGAAAGACCGAGTGAGAGTCATACCACAGACAAATTTCCTTGCAAATTTCTGAATAGAAGCATTTCAATGGAATTTGGTAAGTAAACTTGTTAATGAAACTAATAATATGATTAAATTTTCGTACCAGTCATAATTTACATATATATTTACTTATTTCAGGAGATTCCAATACAGACAATCAACGGTCTGGTACATCCTCAAGTATATTTAATCAGGACTTTCTTAATCCTTTAGGTATTTATTTGAAAATAATAAACACAAGTCTACTTTTTAAATTACTCTTATTTTCTTTTGTTTTATTTTTACTTAAATATTATGAACTAACTTTTTAGGTAATCAACAGGCAACAGATGGTCAAGCGAAACTGCATGAAGTAACCTTACATCAGCCTGGTATGTACTATTATGAGTGCTGGTAAAAGCCTTGAACCTTGCTATGCCAGGGTTCTACTTATGCCTCTTTTGCATTTTTTAACAATTTAAAGAGTTTTTAATTTTAATTATTATTTTCAGAATTTAAAAAAGTGGTTGTCGGGGAGCTGACGCTACTAAATCTTAAGCTCAATGCTGTGTCCGAAAATGTGTCAACAATATTAAGTTTGATGAGACAAAATGAAAATACAGCAACGCAAGAACCAGATTTATTAAAGAAAATCAAAATACTTAATAATAAATTGCCACTAAAATCGGATGAGGATCTCAAAGAGTTGGAAGATTGGCTAACCGATAAGAGTAATTACAACTTCATGGTAATTAGTTAAACTAAAGTATTTGACTGTTTAATTCCATTCTAAACCTGAATATAGTTAACTTATTAAGAAAAATAGGCGTTTGTTTATCTAATTTGTGGTTTTTGATGTTTGACAAGTGAAATCTGTTTTTTTTTTCATCATTTTAAGGTCACCGAGTTTCGCAGAATGGGAGGACAATCTGTACCCCAAGCAGTACGAAAAATTTTATACAGACTACTGTCAAATGAAGTAGCTTCACTATATTCGTGGGAAGGAGCCGAACAAAAAGCACCACTGAAAAACCTTTTGTTGGCAAAATGCATATTAGGTAAGTGTGTTGATTTGTTTTTCGTAGATGTTATGATGTTATGTATTTCACATCTATAATATGCTCCAAGTCTTTTTATCTCTGCTTCTGCAGTTAGCCATAAAAACAATAGAAAATATTGTTGAGTATTGGTGATAATCAATCATGGCCTACTGCAGATTAAAAATACTTGGAACAGAGGATAGTGATAATAATTGACAAAAAGTTCCGATATGTGAGTTTAAATCTCCAATTAAATGATATAAAAAGAAGAATGGGTAATTATTTTTACAAGAGTTATATATATGTTTTTAGATGCTGTTAAGATTCAATATCCTGGCTCAGTTGACACTGACATAACATCAGTAATAAAAATATGGTTGGTGAAAGCCAAGGAAAGACTCACAAGAAAACCTCAGGAACCCAACGTCACACAATCTCAGGAACCCCACCTCACACAAGATGTGAACTAACGTTATATGCTTTTTGTAAAATGAATAAGTATTATCTCAAGTACGTATTTTTCTATAATTATATTATTTTTCTATAATTATATTATTTTTATTTTCCTTGACTGCGATTAATAAGTTATGAACAATTCCAAATCGTTTTTAAGATATTGAACGTTGAAAGTTTAAATTGTTAACCATCAATATCTTGGAAATGGTTTGTAATTTAGAAGGGCAATAAGATCGGACCATATGAAAAAGAATGTATTAAGAATGTGAGTAGAAAATACTGGACACATGCTGAAGAATGTACTGTGAACGTGCCAACGCACGTTCTTATCACGTGACTATCATCTCCAGCATGTTCTATAAGACATGAATAGCACATTCTTAGAACGTTCTTTAAAATACTATAGATATTTGCCAAATCATGTGATGAGGACATTCTTAGAACGTTCTGCAGCACGTTCTTAGAATGTATTATGTCTGCTTCTAATAGGGGTTTGTAATATATTCTTAGCACGTTCTGTTCACGTGCTGTATGTTATTTACGCACGTTCTTAGAACATGATATTTCTGTTAGAGGACATTCTTAGAACATGCATAGCAAGTGATTTTGTTTACTGGGCTTTTGTTTCATGAGGTCTCTTAAATAATGCAAATTACTGAATTTCAAATAGATTAGGAAATTCACATACAAATTGCTGGTCTCCAGTATTGACAAAAACGCATTTACCGGCTATTTGATCAATATCTATTAAGACGTATGAATCGGAGTAGTCAGTAATGGTCAACATCTTTTCTGGACAAGCATTATTTACCCGTAATGGGATGCATACCAACAAACGTACCTTGAGAGTGATTTTGCCATTGTCAAAAATAATCTCAGAAATTTGACCATATATGAGTTATTTTTCATTTTAATGAAGGAATTATCATGTCTTCCTGTTTTATAACTGTTTGAACAATATACAGAATTGTTAGTTAAAACTCTATGATAAGTTGCTACTGTTTCATTATTTATAATAACGTCATAGGGACAACCAAGTAATTTAACCGTAGTGTCGTTATCTTTTGGTACGTGCACCTGATGTCTTGCAATTTTCTTGCAAAATGTTCTACATTTCTCTGAAATTTTAAAGATTTATAAACTATTTGTGTTTTAACTTCTGTGGGCCCGTTAACAAAATTTTTTAGTGTGTAAATATTTGACTCAAAAGAAAATGTAGAGGATGCCCATCAAGGCCCAGATATTTTTACAGATACGACAAGATGAGTTAAAAGATGCACATTAAATGTCATTGCTGATAAACCATAAAACTTTTGAAAATTTGTAACAAAATTATACAAATAAATTTCACATCTACTTAACTCATCTTCCGATATTATGGACTGCAGTAAAATAAATACAGCTTTCTGTAATAAAGCAAAATGATCTAAATATTTATGTTTCAATATATCAATTAAACAGGGTATGCCAAAAAAAAGCAACCAAGACCTTTTTTCCGAAGCTTTCCATTTGGTTCTAACAGAAAGAGTTCTGGGAAGTCGATGTATTTCAGATGGTGGGCTAATATTATTTAAACGAGCATTAATAGATTTTATTGACTGTGGGGAACAAATATAGAATTCTTTTGACTGATCATAATTATACGATGTCCATATGTCAAGCAGCTTGGGACAGAGTGGGACTCGCGACTGGCCAAGCGGCGTCTCTCAACAATGGAGTACCATCGACAGCTATGTCAAAATTGAGGTCTAAACATCAAGATCTGTCTATACTGCATGTTAACATACGTTTCCTTCGAAACAAGATGAATGAACTAGAAGCAGCGCTCTGCGGTGAGAATTTGGATGTAATATGCCTAAGTGAACAATGGTTGAGAAATGAAGAACTAGAAGTCCTATCATTGACAAATTACAAACTGGCAAGTTTTTCTTGCAGAAACCACAGCATCGGTGGCGGTACGGTAATGTTTGTAAACCGAATGTTAAATGTCCAGACACTAGGGTTTGTAAATACATTAAATGTAGAAAAGTGTATTGAAATTTGTGGTATTCATATAGAATGTCTTAACTTATATATTTTGACTGTTTATAGGTCCCCATCTGGCTGTCTTGGCACGTTTCTCACGGTAATGGAGGGTGTTTTGGGTAGATTAGGGACAAATAAGAGAATCATTATTGCTGGAGATTTTAACGTACATTTTGGTACACGTGAAGCTGAGGCGGTGAGTGTGACTGACTTGTTTGAATCCTATGGACTGGGACAATCTATCTTTCTCCCGACCAGAGGTAATACGTGTCTCGATAACATATTCGTCAGCAACTCTTTAAATTATCTCGGAGCGTGCACAGCAGCTTTGGAGTTGTCTGATCATAATGGGCAGAAGGTGACCTTGAGAATGGAATGTGGAGTGCCTGTCACTGAGCGTGCATGGAAGGTGTGTCGTCCTATGACTCAAGTGGGGTTATCACGATTTTATGAACGGGTTGCTGATGCAGACTGGGAGTTTATAAATGAGCCTAGTACTAATGTCGAGGGTAAATTTCTTCAGTTCATACTGTTCTTGGAGAATTCTTACATTGAGTCCTTTCCTGAAAAATCTTATTTGGTTAGATCGGATCAAGGAGGAAATATTGCCTGGTTCAATGATAGACTTAGGGCCATGCGTGAGCATCTTACCCTACTGGGTGAGCTTAAGGGGCGATATGCTCATGCGGGCCTTGCTCAAGCGTATAGGACCTTTAAGGCAGAATATAGGCGAGCACTCAAAGAGGCAAAAATTGAATCAAATGACAGATTGATTAGGAATGCAAGCAACCCATCTAGCTGCATGTGGAGGTTAATAAACGAAAAAAGAGGTATAACAAAAAAGGAGAATGACTCTTGTTCTGTTTCTGCATATACATTTAATCTATTTTTTGCCAATGTAGCCCATGGTTTAGCGAAAACAATTCCTGTCCTTCAACACAATCCCATAGACTTTATAAGGGTTCTACCACCTACAAAGTTATTTTCTTTCAGAGAGGTTTCCTTTAATGAAGTTAGGGACATCATTGGGGAACTCAAGCCCAAGAATAGTACTGACATTTTTGGTTTAAATACAAAATTGTTAAAGACCACCTGTAATATATTACTCATACCGCTAACTAAATTAATGAATCTTTGCTTTAAGGAGAAGGTATTCCCTGCTGTTCTAAAAAAGGCCCTAGTGACACCAGTATTTAAGAAGGGAGATCGAGAGAGGCCGGAGAACTATAGGCCGATTGCTCTGCTGCCAGTGTTTTCAAAAGTTCTGATTTCAAATGTATGGTTTTGCAAATTGTTGAATTTTTTGATCTAAACAACTATTTCTCGGAGTGCCAGTTTGGTTTTCGAAAGAACAAAAATACAACGTTAAGTATAATGGATCTTGTCTCTCACATTCTCGACTCCTTCAATGATCAAAAATTTACTTCATCTCTATTCTGCGACCTTAGTAAGGCGTTCGATTGTGTCTCACACAATATTCTCCTGCGCAAATTAGAAACTTACATCTTCGGTACTGAGAGTATTGAGCTACTTTCATCCTGTCCATCTTCAGGAATACAGCAATTGATCTTGGTGGTTCAGTTTAGAAAATACGAAGTTCAAAAATGATAAGTCTTAGAGACTGAATCTAGACTTTAGTTCAAGGTGAAAAAGGTTAACATCTGTCAGATCGAACGCAGGCGGTTAGGATCGGGGGAGTGACGTCAGCGGAGAGTAATATTACGATCGGTGTCCCACAGGGATCTGTCCTGGGCCCGATATTATTTCTTATTTATATAAATGACTTACCTGCTTGGGAACCGTCTGCTAAGTTTACACTCTTTGCTGACGACACAACTATCTCGGTTACAGCTGATACCGTCGGGAGCGCTGTAGAGATGTCTGAGAGACTGCTAGAGAGAGCTGAGCTTTGGTTCACTCTAAATAGGCTGCACCTTAACAACGACAAGACCACTAAGGTGGTATTTTCAATGAGAGACACTAATGCTGTGAATGGTGATATGTCTAGTGTGCGATTTTTGGGTGTATACCTGGATTCCAAACTGTTGTGGGATGCTCATATCGACACCCTGTGCAGGGGACTGAGAAGTAGTTTATTTGTGCTACGTAACTTAGCAAATAGTGTGTCACAGGATACTCTGCGAACGGCGTACTTTGGACTCTTCCACTGTAAGCTGTCTTATGCACTACAGGTCTGGGGACACTCGTCCCAATCGGAGAGAGTTTTTAGATTGCAGAGAAGGGTGCGGTTGGTCGCGGGTTTGGGATACAGGGAGGAATGTAGAGGGGCTTTTTTTTTACACTGCCTTCTGTGTTCATATTGGAAAACCTCCTGTATATGAAACGAATTATAGACAACTATGTGGCTAATGAGGATGTCCACGGACATAATACGCGACGGGCAGGTGACTTTCGATCGCACTACTGTCGTCTGAAGAGAACGCAGAACGGGCCTGATTTCTTTGCGCCTAGGTTTTTTAACAGGCTTCCTGTAGCCGTGAGAGACTTGCCAATAAGACAATTTAAGACTAAGATAATGGGAATCTTATTGAATAAAACTTTCTACAGCCTTAACGAGTTTTTATCCTGTACATTTTCTTAACTGATTTTAACGTGTTGTATTTTGTATCTACCTATACTTTAATATTTAATGTGTTCCTTTTTGGCTTGTTTTACTTTGTTTTAGTTTAGTTTATATTCTTAAGATATCTATATTTTATTGTATTGACTTAGATATACTGACTTGTGTAAACACCATGTGTATTAAGCACCAAATAAATGATTGATTGATTGATTGATTGAGCTGTTTACAAACACCTATCAGCACTGAATGCATATAATCAATAGGTAAACCCCACACAACATTTTGACATGGAATGGTGATGATTGGTGAAGGTCCCTTCATTCCTTTTATTCTTCTCTGACATAATAATGCAGTTTCCATGTTACGTATTACTTCGTCATGTTTTCTTAAAGGATAGTTGTTGGTACATGGATATTTTATGACCTTATTTATGGTCTGCCCTGGATGCTCACAAACCCATTAAATTGTGTCGACTTAAGAAGCATGGGCCTTGCTACTGAGTCTACCGATATACATACCGAAGTGATTTTGGAATTTACCACTTCCCCATTGTGACTCCAGGTTACCCCCTCAGTTGATAATTTTTTAATGTTTTAAGCAAATGTTGCAATAAATAAATTCATATTTGGTTCCACATTATCATACCATATACCAGCCAAAATTACATTGCGAAATCTTTGTGTAGGAGAAAGTTCATTTATTGTGAGTTGTATGGGCCACATTGAGACCACTGAAAACCGTACAAATGAATGACTAAATGATAAGTAATTTGTATCCTACAAAAAATGAACCATCCCAATTACCCAGTAATCCCAGTATCACCAGGAGACAAAACATTAATGATAACGCAGTGGTCGAGAATATCAAAAGGTCAGGTTGTCAGTTCTTAAATTTTAAATTTTTTCAATTGTTAATGACTTCTTTATTCTGCAACTTTTATATAAATGATTTTTGGTACAATTACTTATTTTTACGAGTTCTACAACCTGTCAAAATAAATGACTGAACTTTAAGAACACCCTGGTTATAGTAACACTTTTCGTATATTTTAATAACATTTGCATGTACTAGATTTTATGTGTAATCGTAAATTGGTTAATTCGTTAATGAATTATTATTTTTATTATTATTATGTTATGATTATAATAAATAAATTTGAGGTGTGTATGCGTATCTTATAATAATGTGTATTTTCCGCTTGTTAAACAGGATGTGGTTTAACATAAAGTTGATATTTTTGGGAATAAGGTAATAAAAAATCAGATAGGGACTTTATGTAAGCCGTTTTGCTATAAGAATAAGTAGGGGAGAGCCACCAACAGTGGCCATGGCAGGTACAGTGGCCACTGTGTGAATATTCTTTTGCAAAACGTACACTGCTAGCGCCCTCTCTTGTATGGGGGCTTAAGTAAGTTTCCAGCACGTGGCGCGCCGAATACTTTCAGTTAAATGGCCGGCTTCGTCGTAACAAGAGCGACATTGAAATTCGTTGTAAAAAGTTTTTTATTAGAGTGACTTTTCGGGTTAATCATTCAAAGCTGGTAAGTGTTTGAGGTACTTTATTGCATGCTTCTTTTGCAGTACGAAGTTCAGGGGTAAAAGGCTAAAGAATCTGCATTGTTTTTCTGTTAGGTTAGGTTTTATTTTTATGTTACCTTTCTTACAGTGGCCACCCTAACGGGAGGTACAGTGGTCACTACTCTCATATATTATAAAGGGGTGGCCACTGTTCCTTATATTAGGTATTTGAATAAAAAAAAATATTTAAAACAATATTTAATGTTTTTGATACAGCCCGAATTCTATTATTATTCTAAACTAGGATTATTCTATTTTAGTAAATATGCCACGACGACCCCCCCAAAAAGTAGGAATTGGAAAGACAGATGGGGAAACAATGAGGGCGCCTTAAATGACATTAAGAATCATGGACTGTCAGTAAAAGCTGCAGCTTTACGTCACAAAATACCGAGAACCACATTAAGAAGGTATGTCAAAAAGTTCGAAGATGTCGAAGCGGAAAATATTCAAGCTGGTTTAACACCTAACTATACTGTTAACAGAATATTTACATTAGAAGAAGAATTCCAGCTATGTAAATATTTACAGATTTGTGCTAAATTACACCACGGGCTAACTCCAAAAAATGTTAAACAATTAGCTTTTGAGTTAGCTATTGCTAATCGTAAATCGGTTCCGACTTCCTGGAAGAAAAACAAAATGGCCGGAAAGCATTGGCTGACGGAGTTTTTAAGAAGAAACCCACTATCAATTCGATCGGCTGAGGGTACATCACTAGGACGTGCAATGGGGTTCAACAAAGTGGTTGTACAGACATTTTTTAATAATTTAAAAGAAGTTCTCGAAAAATTTAAATTTCGGTCAGATAAAATTTATAACGTTGACGAGACTGCCCTAACGACCGTTCAGGAAACTGGAAAAGTTATAGCTATGAAAGGGCAAAAACAGGTAGGACAAATAACTTCAGCCGAGCGAGGAACGCTAATAACGATGTGCGGAGCAATCAATGCGAATGGAAATAATATTCCACCTCTTCTCATTTTTCCTAGGAAATATCTTAAGGACCATATGCTTAAGGGAGCGCCTAACGGGACTATTGGAGCAGCAACGCCTTCAGGCTGGATGACAACTGAAGTATGCGTCCAGTGGCTGAAGCATTTAATATTATATAGCCATCCAACCCAAGAATTTCCAGTGCTATTATTAATGGATAATCACATAAGTCATGTTTCAATAGAAGCTGTAAAACTAGCCCGAGAAAACAATGTATGTTTATTAACATTGCCGCCACATACCAGCCACAAGCTTCAGCCCTTGGACCGAACTGTTTATGGACCGCTAAAATCTTATTATAATAGTGCATGTCAGTCGTGGTTGACAAATAATCCAGGCAAGCGTATAACAATCTATGACGTATCCGAAATCTTAGGTCAAGTGTACAACCTTGCATTTTCAACAAGCAACTGCGTGTCCGGTTTTAAAGCAACAGGGATCTTCCCATTCAACGAAAACATATTTGTCGATGATGATTTCTTAGCATCCACTGTAACCGAAATGCCCCGCCGGCGCCTATCAGGACTGAAACAATTGACGACGCGATAGCAGGAACTAGCAATGAATCTACTACCGATGTGGAAATAGCTCATACCTTTTGCTCAGAAGATAGAACACCTCCCAAAACAATTATTAGTCCCGAAATGTTACGACCCCTACCAAAATCTCAGATTACGGAAAAGAAACACATTCGAAAAAAGAAAACTACCCAAATTTTGACAAGCGCAAAGCATATACATTTTATTATCCAGATGTCCCAGATCAGACAAATATACCCTATGAAGATGTTGTAATTCATTTACCACCCCCAACCTCAAGTGGCGGAACTGCAAGAATTCAGAGTCTATTTCACTTTGCCGTTGACCTATCCTCATTTAATTTATATTGATACATGTTTCTTTTGTTTTTCAATGTGTATACTTATAAATTTTCTAATTAAAGGATTTTGTATGAAGTCTTATTACTTATTACCAAGTTAAAAACACTTTTAAATATGCTTTTCAGAGAAACCACTGTACCGACCCTAAATGGCCACTGTACCACTCTTTGGTTCGGTACAGTGGCCACAGTGGCATGTTTTTAAAAAAATAATAAGAACAAGATCCTATACTTTTTAAAATTAAATCGAGTCATATTTGTATAGCCTTATCGTATATGTAGTCAAAAATAATGGAAAAAGCATAAATTTCTTAAACGTTTTTGAAATACGTGGAAATAAAAAAAAGGGTGGCCACTGTTGGTGGCTTTCCCCTACGGTTAGAAGGTTTCGTTTAAGTATGAAAATTTTCATTTTCAACAAGCTATATCTCAAAAACCGTTCGGTTTAGAATTATATTGCATTTATTTACATTAAAATTTTAAATTTAATCCAAAGATATAGAAAAATATTTTAAAAAATACCATTTTTCCTTGTTCTAAAGTGAACCGTTCACGATTTGGTCCGCACCGGCACACTAATAAATACATAATATAGACATTGAACATCCCTGTTTAAATGGCATACAATAAGTATACAAAAGAAATACTCATTATTGGTCTTTGAAAACACGCAAAAGTTATTATTCTCTGCTAATTTACAACTAATTAGGATATAATATTATTATAGGATAATATTAAAAGAATCCATAAGAATCTATTTATATATTATTAGTTTCTTATGGTTCGGAACGCCACTTTCATTCCGGTCCTGTAAACATACTAGATATTTAAAACTCGGTCTGATTGGTCCAACCTGAATGAATTTCAAGCGGCCACCACAGAAAACAGAAACAAAGTCCTAGTATTATTTGCCGCCAGGGATTTCATTTATAATTATCCTTTTTCGACATTCAGAAGATTTATCATCTCTTTCTATTACATTCGTAAGTCACACGTACTACGTCTATGAATATATCGTCGTTAGGAACGAAATACCTCCAATGTGAATTTTTTTCAATATTACGGTTTTCGCTTTAATGGGATCGAATAAAGCATTGCCGCAACCCTGAAAAATCTCCAATGTGTTGCTGAATCCCTTTAATCACTTATCGATAAAAATATATATCTCCAATGCAGCACACTATCAACTGTGAGACTGAAATAGATCCAATGTACAGGAAACGCACATGGGAGGTATTTCATAGTATTAAAATCTGCACATTGGAGGTATTATATACTTTTAACTGTCATAATTTCAATCCTAATCTAAAATCTTAGACGTCAATTGTTTGCAAGACTACTTAATAAAATTAGGTATACGTTTTAAAATGAGTTTTTTCAAGAAACGAACTGAACTAATGGTAAAAAAATGTCTGCAAACAGAAAGTGATTCTTTGAGAACTCGGTCGAATACAGAAAATGAAATCCAGTTTTATCAAGACGAGAATACGGCTGAAAATATGGGGCACGTAAACATAACATTCACTGCTATTGATTTTTATACTATATTCGACCAATTTTTTGCTTTTTAGGCCTCATGAACAAGACAAACAAATGAATCAGAAAAATATAGTAGTTTTGGAGGTATACCAAGTATTACCAGATGGAACGTGCTCAAAAATAAGTTCAAATATTACTGATAAAAAACGGTAAGTCATTAAAATAAAAATATACATTTTAGGTATATCAATGGAATATCCAATAATTTATAAAAAAATATAACTTAGGAATTGAGAGTTAATTTGACAGGTATCTTTCTTCTTTTAGAAATGATAACAATTTGATAAAAGAAAGCGAAAATACAGAGCTCCAAGAACAAGCGGTAATTGAAATAGTCGAAGAAAAAATACCTCGACAAACATCTATCTTAAAAGAAAATAATGCAATAAAACCATTACTGATAAATAAAAATGTAGAAACACAGCCTCAAAAAGGACAGATTCAGAACAATCTGTTGGAGGTTGAGGAAATAGAACAAACAAACATAACTACGAATATTCAAGAAAGTGAATAAAAAAAGCGGAAATCAAAATGCAAGAAAGAAACAGCTCAAAAGCGATTAAAAGGAAAATCCTATATTGGGTATAAGAGGGAAAATAAGGTTATAGCTCACATTGTTAAGAAACCAGCCAAATTAATAAAGGCAAGATGTAGCCATGAAATAATTTCTAACAAAATTACACAACATTCTTTTAGATGTTTACTAATAACAGAAGAGGAAAGATTATCTATATTCAATAACTTTTGGTCTTTGCCAACGTGGGATGAGAAAAAAATATTTGTCCAAAATTCGGCTCGAACAAGAGCATTACGAAGGCGCCGCAAAAATATTCAAGAAGCCTTCAAAAAGAAAACGGGACATGACTATTTTTTAATTAACAAAAGTGGAGAGCACCTAAAGGTATGTAGAATATTGTTTTTACATACTTTAGACTTGGGAGAAGACAGCATGAAACGATGGACTAACAATGAGACAGCCAATTTGAATACGGTTGTGGAGTCATCAGGTGATGAAAGATTAAGTGAAAACAGTCCGAAACAGCCACGGAAAAAAATCACATCAAGAAAGACGAGGCAAATTCAAAAAGCAGAAAATGTTAAGGAATGGTTACAGCAAATCCCAAAAGTTCCCTCACATTATTGTAGAGCATCTACGAGCAGAGTGTACGTAGACAACAGTTTTATAACAAAAAATCATATGCACAGACTTTACAAAGAGTGGTGCACTGAACGAAGGTTACCAGCGGCGCATATAAAATTATTTAGATCAGTTTTAGAGAGTGAAAAAATTTCTGTACACAAGCCAAGGAAAGATCAGTGTGATACTTGTGTTGGTTATAAAACAAAGGCAATAGGTATCGCAGAGTATGAGCAACACACCTTAAAACAGAAGGCGGGACGAAATGCTAAAGAGCTACTAAAAGATAGTGCAGATGATAAAAAATTGGTTGTCACCGTTGACCTTTAAAGTGTTTTAACTTGTCCCAAAATTTTAGCTTCTCAGTCGTACTACAAACTGAAGCTTCAAGTCCACAATTTTACGATTTATTCCCTTAACAATGAAGATGTCCAATTATATGTTTGGCATGAGGTAAGTGGTGGAGTTACCAGTAACGAATTTACTTCATGCCTAACAGATTACTTAAATAATATACCAGATAAGTATAAAACTGTTATTTTTATCTCGGATGGTTGCAACTACCAGAACCGAAATAAGACTCTCGCCAGTACTTTAAGTGACATCTCTGTGGAGAAAAATATCACGAGACGATACAACAATTTTATCTTGAAAAGGGCCATACAATGATGGAGGCGGACTCGGTACATTCAACACTGGAGCATTACTTTCGCCCTCCTGTGATGAACCGCAAATTCAAAAAAAAAAAATATATATTTAAATAATAATCATTTTAAAATTAATAAATAAATATATATGTTTAGCATATAAAGTAAAAAGAAATGGAAATAAATTAAGAATAAATAATTTTTGAAAAACCAAAATTTCCTTAAATATTTTTTTAATAAAATCTTTTGTGAAAAAAAAAATATTATTTAAAAGTTTCATTCGTAAATAAATTAATATTTGTAAAAGTGAATGGCTTTTCCACAAAAATGAATAAAATAAAATTTTTAAACTAAATGAAAACTTTTGGGAAGAAGATATTATTTAGAAGTTTGAATCAGAAATAAATTAAAATTTTAAAAATAAATAAAATTTAAAAACAAAATTTTTTAATAATTTCTTTTAAATATTTGGAAAAAATTTTTAATTTAAGAGGTTGAAAAATAATAACATTTTTAAAGTAAATTAAAAATTTGGAACATAAATAAATTTTTAAAATAAAATTTTTTTGTATAAATGTCTTCGGAAAAATATTTTAACTTAAGGGGTTGAAAAGTAAGAATTTTTTTTAAATTTTTTTAAAATAAAGTAATTATTGTGAATATCTTAAATTATAAAAATAATAACAATAGACAGAAAGAGGAAGTCTATAAGTTTAAATAAAATAGGTTTTACTGTTAAAATATTTTTAAACGAGTTAGTATCTGAACTAAAAGAATTCTGAAAATTATTTAAATAAAATGTAAATCTTAAAACAGAACAACACATTTTCTTTTTTTAATTTCACCAAACAAAATAAAATATTTAATTGAAGAAAAATAATAATTATAAATTATTTTATTTATTTGCCAAGTTCACTTCTTAGATCGACTGGTTGCTACCGCTTACCACTGGATAAATGAGAGATTAAACTTCGGTCGCCTATTAGGAAAATAAAAATGCCCTCTCCTCCAAAAATTTAAGTATACAGTTCAAGGATTTGCACACGATCCTACATGAAATTTGAAACGAAGTTTATTTCTTTTCTACACGGGAAAAAAATATCGGTTTTGACAACAAAATAATTTCTTCGAAACAGTCATTCTGACCTCTTTTAGACAGGTCTCAGAATGAAATATAAATATCTTTTTTTGAACTTCGGATAAATAATTTAAAATTTATTTTAGTGTAAAGAGAACTGATTTAATTCAGGTTTCGTGTCGGCTGCAAAATAATCACACGGCACCACTAAATTCGAGGGCTCGTGTAAAAAATTTGCGCTCCACACTACAGTACCACAGTATATTTAAACGTAGGGTTTTTACTTGAAAAAGTCAGTAACAGAAAGACAGTCAAGTCGGTCAAGTCAGTAAAGTCAGTAAATTCGGGTCGAGAAGTTCAGTCTAAACGGTCGAGAGAGTATAGAGTCAAGAAGTTCGGTTTAAACGGTCCACTAGAGAAATGACTGAGTCGGAGCGGTCATAAGTAATAGTGTCGGGTTAAGTAAGAAAAATTTACGAATACAGTTATACTTGCGGCTAGTTCAAGATTTCGCGTAAATTCAATTCGGATTTCATATTAAAACATTTTCTTTTGACGTGACTCGGTAAACTTTAGAATTGACTAAACGAAAAGCGAAAATAATGAGCAAGCACTATTTAAGTAAGTGTCGGTGAAAAAATATCTTATCTTAGTAGTAGTGAAGTTTTAATAATTACGAATTTCATGTACAAATTGCTGGCTCCCGTACAGTTTCTTTTGAATAAAGAGTGTTTTTAAGTGACTTGGTGTTTACATTTTTATAGTAGGTTTAATAACCAAAAAAATAATTAACTAAAGATATACAATGAAATCAAGAAGTGCTCCCTTTTAAATTATTGCCTTTAAGATAAATAAGATAGGTGTAATACACTGGTGTTGAGGACCCCGAGGAAGAAACGATTGCTGCCTTGAGGAGGAGGTCGTAAAGAAGTAAGTTACTCAAGACCTTATAGTAGAGAAGGATAATACAATTGGTGTCAGGTGTGGGGTAGGTTTTACAACCCCCAGGAACAGTGAAAAAGCCTGGACCAATACCAGCAAGCAGAAACTTGCCATTTGCTTCGTGTTACACCACCGACTATAAAGGAAATTGAAAAATGACTAAAACAACTAGTAATATTCCAATTTTACCATCAATAATTACTCACAATATAGTGCTAGGAATTGACTCCATTTCTACATACGATGGCACTAGTAGTATAGAAGAATTTTTATCTTCAATTGATGAAACCGCACTTATTGCCGACTGGAACGAACAACAAAAAGTGGCCATTGCCCGACCTAAATTGAAACACAAGGCAAAACAGTTTATAAACTTCGAACCAGACCTTAAAACTACAACGAGTTGGACAACTTTAAAAGATGCCCTTCGACAACAATTTACACTTCCATGTGTACGAGGTGCAGCTATGAAGAATTTTGTAGAATGCCGACAGAATATGAATGAGCCCTGTCGTCAATTTCTTACAAGATTAAAATTGTTAGCGAATAAAACAATTACGCTCACAGGATCAACAGCTACAGATAAACCTATACTTGATAAATTAGAACAAGATATAATAACCCAATTTATCCTTGGACTTGTGATGCCAACAAAACAAAGAGTACTCTCACGCAATCCTTTTACCCTAACCAAGGCGCTAGAGATGGCGGAAAGAGAGGAATCAGTGGAAAATTTGGTACGACCAAGTAACCGGGAATGCAGAAATGTGAATGCTACAGAGGCAGATAGCCGAAATCAATATAACGGTACTAGCAATCGTAGAAATGCCAAATTTTCCAGCTACCGAGAAATTAATGTAAATATGCAGCCTAGAACAACTAGCAATGTAGGACAGGGAAACCGTAATCCTTTCACCAATTCAAGCAATTATACATGCACCCGTTGTACGAAAACGGGCCACACAGCCGCATTCTGTAGAACTACACTTCCTACCTGTTACGGTTGTAATCAACCGGACATGTCACTAAGTTTTGTCCCGCACGGAATTCGTCGATCACCACAAACAGGCAGATATGTTTCTCATGTCAGCAACCTGGACATTTTGCAAGATCTTGTCCTAATCATAACCAGACCCAGCAGCGAACAAACAGGAATTTAAACTCCCGCGCAGCCAGCCCACAACACCGAGGCGCGGCTGCCAATCAAGCAGGATGGGATTAAAGAACGACGCTGTCACAGGGATATACACTTGCTCATTGAATGGAACCCCAAGGCCCTGTAACAGTATAGAGGTTAGTGTTAATGAAAGAAAGTGTTTAGCATTAATAGATTCAGGAGCAGTTGTATCCCTTGTAAAACCCGATATTGCGAAGGGGTTCACATGGACTAATAGTGATAGTAATTTAGTAGACATTCAGGGTAATTCAATACCTACTTTGGGGCAAGTTATTTTGCCACTGACATTTGCGTGTGATGTAACGGTACCGCATAATTTTATGGTGATGGAAGCTGGTTCTTTTGACGTAGAAATACTTTTGGGAATTGATTTTCTGTACAAAAATGATGTCAAAATTGATTGGGGAAATGGATGTTTTTATGCATTTGAAAAGGCGATAGAAATACATGCTGAGAAACGTGAGGTAGAGAGAGATTTCATGGTGAAATCAGCTGATGAAATTTTAAAGAAGTTACTTAAAGAGTGTGATGCTACCATGAAGGAGGTGAAGGAGATTATTTAAGAGATGAAGACTATGACGTGGACAAATTCTTTCCAACATTCCTCGTTACTGCCAATGACGACGGAATGCAGTGTTCAGACGATTGGCAGTCGTCAAGAACCTGATGTCAACCAACATTCCTTGAAGAAGAAGAAAGAGTCCGAGTCAACGTCTAGGAAATCTGCAGTTTCCAGGAAAGAGAAAAGGAAAGAGAGTAGCACCGAAAATAAAGAGAGTGGAAGAAAAGAAGAAAAATATGATGAAATAAATAGGAGAAAAGAAGAGAACGATGATGGTGAGAAAATTGAGACAAAAATTAGAGACAGTGAAATTACTTCAGCAAGGCGTCAAGGCGATTGCTGTAATTGTGAAGATAGGAGTAGTCAAGTTTTCGTTCCACAGGATATAAGGATTCCCCCCATATGCCAGGCAATTTGTTTAGCAACCTTAAAAAATCCATCAAGAGTTAAGACTCAGCACTTAGTGGTTGAACCAGGTGTTGAGGGTCCCCAAGGTCTCTTATTTGCAAGAATTTTGTGCAGAGCAGGGAAGTACATACCTTTAAGAGTAACAAATGTGACAGAACAGGATTTAATAATTCAAGGAAAAATGGTGATAGCCAATGCATGTGAAACAGATATGCAGAAACCTAATAAGGGAAATGGTTGTAAAGTTAGAAAGATTAGTACGCATGACGTAAGTGAAATTTTAAAACAACTAAACTTAAGCGAACCAGTGACGAATGATGAACTTAGACTCAAGAACCTAGTAACGGAGTTCATAGACATTTTTAGAGCTCCCGAACCAAAAACTTACCTGTACCAATGACGTGACGCATCGAATAATAACAGAAGATGTTCCGCCTATATGCAAGAGACCATATAGAGTACCTTTCCAAAGACAAGAAATAATGAAAAAGGAAATACAGACTCTACTTACTGATGGTGTTATCGTTGAAAGCCAATCACTGTGGAGTTTTCCAGCCATATTGGTAGAAAAGAAAAGGCACCCTGGTGAAGACGTGCAGTATCGCTTAGTAATTGATTACCGCGAGCTGAACAATATCTCAAAAACCGATTTCTTTCCATTGCCCCATATTCTCGAAACTATTGATAGACTCACTGGATCCAAGTGGTTCTCTACTATGGATCTAGCATCAGGTTACTTTCAAGTACCCCTTCATCCAGAGGATCAAGAGAAAACTGCTTTCTCCACGCCTGATAATCATTACCACTTCCTCAGAATGTTAATGGGCCTAAAGAATGCGCCGGCCATATGGAGTCGGTTAATGAACCATATCCTTGGGAAACTTACTTACTCCGAATGCTTAGTTTATTTAGACGATATTCTAGTATTTTCAAAAGATGTGGATACCCACCTGGAACGACTAAGACATATATTCGAGAAGATGCGAGAAAGTCATCTTAAATTTAAGCCAACAAAGTGTCATTTCCTTCAAAAAGAGATTGAATATTTGGGCCATATTATAAAGGAAGGAGGATACTGAACCCATCCAAATAAAACCAAAATTGTAGCGACTTACCCAGTTCCCCAAAACGTAAGAGAAATTTGAGCATTTTTAGGATTGTGCGGATTTTATCGACAATTTGTGCAAAATTTCGCAAAAATCAGTCAACCGCTAACCAGTCTTACCAAGAAAAATCAGAAATATAATTGGGGCCTTGAACAGCAAGCAGCTTTTGATACACTTAAAAAGGCTCTAATATCACCACCCATTCTAAGGTATCCAGATTTTACTAAGGAATTCATCGTGAATACGGATGCAAGTGCAACTTCCATCGCAGCCATTCTTTTACAAGTACACAATGGAATAGAACATCCTATTTGTTACTCCAGCCGAACTCTTAATGAAGCCGAGAGGCGATATAGTGCTATACAACGTGAATGTTTAGCAGTTGTCTATGCTGTCAGAACATATAAAGTGTATTTAACTGGTACCCACTTTACAATAGAAACTGATCATAGACCGCTTAAATTTTTACTAACTATAAAAGATCCTAGTTCCCGTTTAGCTAGATGCGCTATGTTTTTGCTGGAATATAGTTTTACGATAAAATACAAGCCTGGAGTACAAAACGGCAGAGCAGACGCACTAACTCGGTTAAGAACAGAGGAAGGTAACCCTCAAATGGTGGCAGTAATTGAGAGAACAAATAATACCCAATCCGAAATAAAACCAATTATAAGTGCAATCTGGAGTAGAGAAGAACTAAAAAAGTTGCAAGAACAAGATTCTGATATTCAGAGACTTAAGAGCAATCTTCCCTTAGACGACGAAACATTTTACTATAGTCCAGATAATTTACTTTATAAAAAACGAACAGAAGGAGAAAGGAGCGATTCCTTAATAGCGCCTAAATGTATTGTTCCAGTGATATTACAATTTTATCATTCGTCCTTATTTGCACTTCACCCAGGACAGAAAAGAACTTTATATATGATTAAGCAAGATTTTCACTGGAAGGACATAAGAAAAGACGTTAAGTCGTACATAGAAAAATGTCATTCGTGTTATATACATAAAACAAATCCACAGCTATCTTCGGAAATGCAGAAAACACCAGTACCAGGTAGTCCTTGGTCCAGAATCAGTTTAGACCTTGTCGACCCTTTAAACAGAACACAAAGTAACAACAGATATATTTTGACTTGCGTGGATTCTCTAACCCGGTACCCAGAATGTGTGCCTCTGGCAGATATAAAGGCTGACACAGTAGCCCGTGCAGATTGCGGAACACAATTTGTAGGAAAACTATTCGTGGAAATATGTAAGATTTTACACATAAAAAAATTAAAAACAACACCTTACCACCCTGCAGCTAATGGAATCGTAGAAAGAATGCACAAAACTTTGAAAACAATGATTAGCCATTTCGTTAACGATTACAATGAAAGTTGGGACGAAATTTTACCATTTGCCATGATGGCTTACCGAAACACTATACATGATGCCACCCAAGATACTCCATTCTTTTTAATGTATGGTAGCGACATGGAAGTGCCTTTAAATCTTACAATTCGAGAAGATAAAATAAGGTATGACCTATCTGAAAATTATGCTAGAGAATTAATAGTCAAGATGCAACAAGCTTATGAAAAGGCAAGGACAAATATAGCAAATGCCTCACGAAAAAGATGTAAAAACGCAATCTAAGAAAAACCGAACAAGGGTTTTCTGTCGGAGACCTCGTATACCTATACAGGGTGTAACTAAATAAGTGTAAAACATTTAAGGGGCTGATTCCTCATCGAAAAAAAGATAGGATCTTTCATAGAAACAAACTTTATTGGAGCATCCCTTATTAAGATACAGCCCCTTAAAGGGGGTACATAAAATTTGTTTAACAATTTTTTTCACAAGCACTAAAAAAGTTACAATATTGAAATTAACCTGACATTTTCTACTACCAAAAAGACACTTAGCCAGTAATTTATTTGGTTTACCCCATGGTTGTAAGGGGTGGAAAACGCAACCCCTAAAATTTATTTCCAATGCAACTTTTTGCCTTATTATTGTTTACCATTTAAAAATTAATTTCCGATAGCCTGTTTCATTCTAAACAAAAAATGTCTCTTGAATTTTTTGCCCAAAATAAACCAGTTCGCAGCAAAAAATTATTTTACGACCAAGATACATATCGCCATAAAACGAAAATACGAAACTAATTTATCTAGTAGGCCGCTATTAGCGATAGTGACAATTAAATTGGTATCAAGCTGTCAGTTTGTAAATTTTTGAGATTGAAGTAATACTAATTGTGTATTGTTGTTCTGTTCTTAATTTGTTACTTTAATAATTCACTTGTTATTAAAATGGCATACACAAATGAGGAAATGGCTGATATGCATTACGTTTACGGTCTGTCGCAGGGGAATGGGTTAGAAGCTTCTAGAAGATATGCTGAAATGTATCCTCAACGGCAGCATCCTTCACATAGAATATTTGCCCGACTTCATCAACGATTACGAGAATATGGTTCATTCGACAAAAGAATGCAGGATTGTGGTCGCCATCGAGAAGTAAGAACACCACAGCTTGAGGAGGCAGTACTTAATTTGATTGAAGAACAACCTACTGCCAGTACTAGAAAGATTGCTTTCCAGCTAAATGTTGATCATATGACGGTATTTCGAATTTTAAAGGAACAGCTCTTATACCCTTACCATCTGCAACGAGTACAGGCACTGTTACCGCGAGACTTTCCGAACCGTCTTGAATTTTGCAATTGGATGCTGGAAATGATTAGAAGAAATCGTGACTTTCTGAAGACGATCGAATTCACAGACGAATGTAGTTTTTCTCGGGCCAAGATTATTAATTTTCATAATTACCACATATGGGCTGATGAAAACCCTCACGCTATTGTCGAAAGTAACCATCAAGAACAGTTTTCACTTAACGTGTGGGTCGGAGTTATTGGGGATTATTTAATTGTCCCTCATTTTCTACCTCCTCGATTAAATGGTGATTCATACGTTCAATTTTTAAGAGAAGTGCGTCCCGTACTGCTGGAGGAAGTTCCTTTGGGCGTTAGAAGGGATATGTTTTTTATGCATGATGGGGCTCCCGCTCATTTTAGTCAAGTAGCACGTCAGCATTTAACTGAAACATATGCAAATCAGTGGATAGGTCGAGGAGGATCACATAATTGGCCCGCTCGATCCCCGGATCTCAATCCTCTCGATTTCTCTACTTGGGGCCATTTACAGCATTTGGTTTATCGTACTCCTGTTCGCGATGTAGAGGACTTAAGAAACCGCATCATCGATGCATGCAGGGTAATAAGAGATACTCCAGGAATATTTGAGCGAATACGTGGCACAATGCGCCGACGTCTAGACGCATGCGTAATGTCTGAAGGTAGACATATTGAACATTTACTATGATTTCTACATGTTGTATGTTTTGTTATTAATAAATTAGTTTTGTTTGTTCCCCTTTCATCATTTAATGCAGGTAGTAACTACAAAATAACAATAAACCCAGTTCGCATTTATGACGATGTATCTCTGTAGTTGTTCGTAAAATAATTTTTTGCTGCGAACTGGTTTATTTCGGGCAAAAAATTCAAGAGACATTTTTTGTTTAGAATGAAACAGGCTATCGGAAATTAATTTTTAAATGGTAAACAAATAATAAGGCAAAAAGTTGCATTGGAAATAAATTTTAGGGGTTACGTTTTCCACCCCTTACAACCATGGGGTAAACCAAATAAATTACTGGCTAAGTGTCTTTTTGGTAGTAGAAAATGTCAGGTTAATTTCAATATTGTAACTTTTTTAGTGCTTGTGAAAAAAATTGTTAAACAAATTTTATGTACCCCCTTTAAGGGGCTGTATCTTAATAAGGGAAGCTCCAATAAAGTTTGTTTATATGAAAGATCCTATCTTTTTTTCGATGAGGAATCACCCCCTTAAATGTTTTACACTTATTTAGTTACACCCTGTATACTCCAGCTATTACAAGTAAAAACATATCTTCCAAATTTCAAGCCAAATGGTCGGGTCCCTATAGGATCTTAAAGGAGATAGGTCCAGTAACTTTTAAAATAAAAGATATTGCGAGTCGAAATGAACAGACAGTTCATCTCGATCGGCTGAAACCATATAAAGGTGATGATATACCAGAATGTGAGAAGACAACTCAAGGAGATACAAATATCAATGAAGTACGTAAAGATTCCGACATAAACATGGATGAGATAAATATCGGATACTATCAGCCAGATAGACCGATTATTGAAAGTTTGGATTCTGACTCTGATCAGGAAGACGAAGAAGAAAATAATTCAGAATCTGAAGAAAGCGATGAAGAACGTGTCGAAGAAGAAGAGAATTATAGTAGTGCTCAAGAAACCGAAGGAGAACTTACAGAGAATGAACTAGAAGATGGACAACCGGAGGAAGATGTGCGGCGAACGAGAACACGTGAAATTAGATTCCCAACACATCTAAAAGACTTTATTCTAGATTAGATTAGAAAAAGAAATGTATATATATGTATATAAAACTGACGGAGCCACCATGTACATAGATAGTAGTAGTAAAATAAGAAGAAAATAACTTATAGTATATTGTTGCAGTGATGCTGTCCGTATTCGCCCTACTGATGATTCCGTCTACGTACGCTGCACTGATTGCTTACGATTGTAGAAAACCGTCAACCAATTTGACGGCTATATCCTTGCTTGATGTAAGTCAGTGTCCAGATCCCGAAACTGGATATGTCTCACAAGAAGGCTTTGTCCAAGTTTTAGAAAAGAGAAGGATCGAGTATGTACATGTGTTTTCTTGTTTAGTTGAAGTAACAAGATTAATTACGTATTGTGGAGCGTTCTCGCACCAAGCAGCAGTTCAGGGAGGATTATCGACTTATATATTTGAATTAGGAAGTGAAGAATGTAGAAAAACACATGCCTATAGACAATTCAGAGGATTCAATGGACAAGTTATTAATAAACTAAAACCAAACTCTACCATTTCAACCTCGTTGATAATTGCAGGAAAGGTAGATCAAAAACATAACTGCGAAGGGACACAATATATTGAAGATGGAAAGCAATGGAATAACGTTATTGTTCAAGTTAATGCGAAAATAACTCTGCAAGACTATTTTACGAAAGTAACATTGGAGACAAACGAAATACATTTACAAAATGGAGTACGGTGCCCATTCTTAGAGGGATACTGCGTCGATAGTATTAACGTAGAATCTACCTGGGAACGAAACTATCCTGAATTATGCAATCGCTTTAATATTGTGTACGAGGGACTAGCTACTTTTGTAAAAGAAAATGGCACCAATTTTGTAGGACATCAGTATGTCGTAGTAGAAGATAGAGCAAAAGTATTTGCTATTCAACTTTTACAAACACAGATTATCTGTGGAGTTTCCACTTGGCAAAGTGAGCATCCCCGATTTCTTATAGTTCGAAAAAATAGTGCCACCGAAATAATCCCGTTTACCCAGAAAACAGAGACAAATGACGCTGACCTTATTACCTATGTCAATACTAAGTTCTTATATGTAGAACAGTCGTTTAAAAGAAGTGTAAACGAAATGTTTGCCCAGGCCGTATACAGACGCTGTAAACTTCACAGAGAAATTCTTAAAAATCGACTTATAATGACAACTATTAGTCCGAATATGGTAGCAAGCTTAGTTAAAAATCAACTGGGTTACGTAGCAAAAGTAGCAGGAGAGGTACTATATATCTTATGAAGTGTGCAGCACTATCCATGGAAGTCCGACGCGATAAGCATTGCTATGTTGAGTTACCTGTTGCCTAGTGCATATAATAAAAGTTTTTTTATGTCCCCTGTAACGAAAATTTTACAAGATCATGGAGAGCAGGTAGAATGCAACTCAATTATACCATCAATGTATTTCCTTAATAATCAATGGATAGGATTTGCCCCCCTACCAAGTCAAGGTATTATCCCGCAGGAATTAAGGGTAGACGCGGAAAAACTTCCCAAATTCCAAACAATTCAAGACCTTGGAGCAGGCGGACTCTATACATATCAAGAAATTAAGAAGGCACAAGACTCGATGGTATTTAATATGGAAAGAAACGCGCTAAACAATATATTAGTGAGAGGAATTGCAGGCCAGGAAATTCATAGGCAAGGGTTAACATCCCTTAACATATTTAATAAAAAAGAAATCGAGAAATTAGCTAATTCAACTATACACAAACTTTACGGCCATTTTTCGATAATTGGAGAATGGACTAGTGGGATACTGGGATTATATTTCATATTCAGAATGATAAAATTTGCAGTCGAAACATTCTTGAACGCTGTAGCGATACACAAACTTAATGGTTGAAGTTTCCACTTGATTGCATCCTTTTGGGATACCTACCCTTACACTTTTTATCTTACATAAGAACCAACAAAAAGTGGTAAGCGAGGAATTACAAAAGAATAAAACCACCTTTTTTAAAAACTGAAGACCCAGCTCATGACTTACAAAATCACGATAATTCCATGAATATCCAGGAAGGAACAATTCATCCTTTTGAAGAAAAGAACGTAGAACACTATGTAGTAGTACCCGAGACCCAGCCAAGCCATGTTCCTTTTGGCACTCTAAGAAAAGAACTTGCTAGTATTTCACCTATAAGCTGGAGCCTGTTTGGCCGAAACGAGAGCGGCAATAAAAAGTAAATAAATCATCCCTAAAATAAGACCAAGAATAATTTTCTTTTAGTCGACTATTGACCTCTACTGATAAATGCCTAAAGTTGTGAAATCAGATATCCAGAAACCATACCCAGTTTAAATACTTTAAGAAACAAACATAAGCAATAGCATCTACACGTACGAGAGGCCGCCAGTGGGTACTATTAAGAATAAATATAATTTAGCGACAAATAAAATCTTACGAAGGCCAAAGTCATAACACGTGTAGGGTGTAAAACTAATAAAATTGAATCTTATCAGGCGGCATCGAGTCCTAGAAAAGGAGTAATATGAATAAGGCTTATTTTTTATTTACTTTAAACCAAATTAATTACGAAAAATTTGAAAGGGAAATAGAATATCCGTCGGAATAAATAAATATACAGAGTTTGCTGAATCGATTAAACTTATGCCCCCCAAGGAGAAATAAAGATTTTGCAAAAAGTGCAAAATTACAACAGAACGAGATGGCATGATTGCTTAGCTAATAAAATAAAAAAGGGATAAAAAATAAACTAATCTTTATCCCCTCTGAAAAATAAGGAAGATATTTACGAAGCTGGACTACGAAGTTAACAAAATTGTTCATTACCTTTTTAAGTCTCACTATTAATAATACCGATTGCTCTAAACTCTAAACTCTTAATAAAGAAATAAATCTAAGTTACATTTTTAAGTTACCACAGTTAGTAAATTAAATATAGACAAGATATAATTAGATAAAAGTGCGCGAAATTAAGACTAATAATAATTAGTTGTGTGACGTGTTGAACGACGTTCAGTACAGACACTAAATATAAAATTTTTTTTGTGAACGATAAAATATAATAAGACTCAGTGGCGTATTTAGGGGGGGGGGGTCCAAGGGGTCCGGACCCCCCCCCCCCGAAGACACCAAAAATTTACTAAAGAAAAGAAGTTTCCTGGCATTTTGGTAGGGTGTGGTGTGTATGTTGCTTGTGCTTGTATTAAAATAAATGCTTTATTAATAAAATATTATTTTACCTTAAGGACCTAAATATGTTCTATAAAAATTTCCAATATACTAAATTAATCTGGGCCAGAACTACGGAACGCACAAACTTTTTTTTTAAGAGGCGGCACCTTTTATTTTTACTAATTCAAATTCACTAGCGGCTTACGCCGCGGCCGCGCCGACATCAAACGGTGTCGGCCGCGTCCGTTGTTGTGTCGTCCACTTTGTAAGACGATTTATATTTATTTTTATTTAATTTTCGTTTGTATTCGTTAATATTAAAGTAATCGTCTTTTAGATGATTGTAATTAGGAAAACTGTAATATTTTAGGTCATACCAGGGTCACCCCAGTTCCTGCTTTAGTATTTATTTTCTATCTCGAATGGATGCCAGCGTACTCGGTTGCCCAAGGGTCGAGGATCTTCATAACGTAGTCATCACAACTGAATATGACCTATAAATAAAATCTCACATGAGCGTCCGATTCTTTAACGGGTTTCTTTTTATTACTATTTAATCTTTAGATATGGTATAATTAATTGATTTGCTTCAATGATGGCTTAGTTGATTCTGAGATAATTCATACGAGTAAACAGTTTACTTTATATCACCTACGATGGAACTCAGAAGTGCAATGGACACAAAGGGATGTGCCGACAATGTGTCCTTCTCAAGTTACCACCTGACTCAATGCCGATGAGTGCAATGGACACAAAGGGATGTGCCGACAATGTGCCCTCTCAAACGCTGGCCTATTCACTTTAACTTTAATCACCCACGATGGAACTCAGAAGTGCAATGGACCACAAAGGGATGTGCCGACAATGTGTCCTTCTCAAGTTACCACCTGACTCAACGCCGATGAGTGCAATGGACACAAAGGGATGTGCCGAGAATGTGCCCTCTCAAACGCTGGCCTATTTACTTCAACTCTGTTGGCTATCGTAAATGTTTATTTACATACGAATCTTATGATAACTTCTCAGTGTAAGGTCTAAACCTATTTACAGCATTATTAATCTTTAATTCTTTATTTTCATTTATTTATGATACGCCTATTTCTGGCACTATTTAAAATACAACAACCAATAAATTCAATCCGTAAAAGAAACGACACTCAGTGAGATAACTCACCTGATTCCAATATTAATTAAAACACTTGATTCACCAAAATTATAAAACACCACTATTTACACTTTCACAGACAACATATAACTAAAACGTAGTGTGAAAAATAATATTACTTTTGTAGTTTCTTGGTATCTGTATCGCTCTATTCGGCGCGAGTTAGTCTAAACATTCTTATCGATTTCAGGCGAAGAAAGCAAAGTAAACATACCTAATTGGTTCTATTTTATTCCGCTTAGCTTGCTTGTTTCTCTGGGTTTTAATTTATGAATAGGTTAATATTAAGGTGGTACTTACATTCGGCCATCCTGTTGATCATCTCGTCTCGAGAAGATCCCATCTAGTCAGAGTTTGTATCATTATCAGAACTGAGCGTGACACCATCTTCCCCACTTTCGGTTTCACTATCATCTGATACTCCACCTGGAGGAACCCAAGGCTTCATGCGATCTACAGCCACGACTTTCTCATATTTAGAATTTTTTAAAGTTCTATGGGAGTCTGGCATATCAGAAACGATATATCTATCATTTGGTAAAACAGCTTTTATCAACATCGGACCGGCAAAGGGAGGAATTAACTTTTTACTTGTTCCTTCAGTTGTACCTTGTTTTTCAATAAGTACCAAGTCACCAATTTTATATTGTTTAGGACACTTTCTTTTCTTATCGAATCGATTCTTTTGTTTCTTCTGTTTGTTAGCAATTTCTTTTGCAACTTCTGTTCTCATAGTAGGAAGATCTTCAATTAATTTTGGAATTTTATTAATCTCATCAAGTAGCAGAATACCGTTTCCACTTCTTGGCTTATAACCATAATATAATTCTGTTGGTGTTTTTCCTGTTGTCTGAGATACGGTAGTATTTATAGTTAACTGAATTTTCTTTATGTTTTCATCCCACCGAGCCTCGTCATTTGTTGTGGTTAAAACGGCTCCTTTTATTGTTCGGTTAAACCTTTCTACTTGTCCATTGGCTCGTGGTGTTGCCACTGCATTTAAAACGTGTTTGATATGATTGTTTTTACAGTATTCCTTAAATTTTGCAGACGTAAAAGAACTTCCCTGATCTGAAACTATAGTGTGAGGATGACCATAATAGCTATACAACTCTTGTAAATAATCAATCACTAATTTGGTTTTCGTAGATTTCATTGGTTTGAGAAACACAAATTTGGTAAATGCATCGACCGCTACTAGCAGATAAGCGTTTCCTCGACGACTTTTCGGAAATGGTCCTATGTGATCAATATGCAGCATGTGCATAGGAACAGGCATCTTTTCTATAGGATGTAGAAAACCTTCTCGTTTACCACTTGGGCGCTTGCTATATAGACATGGTACACAACACGATATGTATTTTTCAACATATTTTCGCATCCGTGGAAACCAATAGTCCTGACAGAGGCGCTGCAGTGTCTTTTCTGTCGCAAAATGTCCGTTTTCGTCATGAGGCATCCTAACTATCTGTTGCCGCATACCACAAGGTATTACCCATAACAATCCTTTTACAGTTATTCGGTATATTCGACCTTCTCGTAAAGCGTAGTTCTTATAAATATTATGTTCATATTCACTCTCGGGCGGCTTAGACAAAATTTCTTTTATTAATTTTAATTTTTCATCTGTCAGTTGGCCCGAAAGAACCCAGTCTGCTTGCTGTATATGTAAAACTTCAACAGGTGGTTTCTCGCTTGACGATGGATTCCTACTCAGGGCGTCGACGTGTTTAAGTCTGTTTCCCGGTCTGTATTGAACCTCAAAATCGAAATCTTGTAGCTGTAGCCACCATCTTGCAATTCGAGGCAAAATCTCCTTCTTCGTACTAGTCGCTTTAAGAGCATTGCAGTCTGTTATGATAGTAAAATGCTTTCCTATGAGGTAGACTCTGAACTTTTTTAAACTTTCGACGACCGCCAATGTCTCTAGTTCATACGAATGATATTTACTCTCTGTATTGGTAGTTTGTCTACTATAATAAGCTAAAGGGTGCAATTTCTCGTCTTGTTGTTTTTGCAGTAGTATTCCAGCTACACCTTGAGCACTGGCATCTGTATGAACTTCGGTATGAGCTTCAGGGTCAAACATTGCTAAAGTTGGTCTCTGCAGCAAAGTTGTTCGTAACGTTTCAAATGCTTGTTGTTCAGTATCTCCCCAATGCCATTTTACGTCTTTCTTCAACAAATTAGTTAACGGTCGTGCTATCCCTGCATAATTTTTGACAAATTGTCGAAAATAGCCTGTTAGACCAATAAATTGTCTCACATTGTGGACAGTTTTAGGTAGTGGAAATTCCTGAATGGCTTTGGTTTTAATTTCTCCCGGTTTGCAAATTCCATTCATAACTTCAAATCCAAGATAAGTTACTGACTTAGATAAGAAATTACATTTTTGCAGGTTTAAAGTCAGACCTTCCTTTCTAAATAGTTGCAGCACTGTCTCTAAGTTTTCGATTCCTTCTTCCACTGTCTTTGTATGAATCAGCACGTCGTCAAAGTATATTGCTGCAATTTCTTTTGCAGGAGCGAGCACCTTATTCATTAGGCGTTGAAAAACTGCCGGTGCGTTGGTCAAACCAAACGGCATGCGATTAAACTCAAATTGACCTTCGTGAATCACAAAAGCAATATATTTCTTGGACTTTTACGCCACTGGAATTTGATAGTTGTTTTATATTTTTTTTTTTTCCGGTTCCATATCCTCTTATTATAACGAGTTCTTGATCATAACTTAAACTTAACCTTTTCACTTCACTAACTTAAATAATTATAGAACTTCGGCATTTTGATAAACGTATTTAACATCCAAAAGTATTTTCGATAAAATAGAGAAATATATTTGTACAATTTTACATACACCTCGACCCTTCGAGCTTACTGTCTTTCGCAAGCATGAATACTATCCCACTTCTGAAAATCTTTAAGACGATTTATATTTATTTTTATTTAATTTTCGTTTGTATTCGTTAATATTAAAGTAATCGTCTTTTAGATGATTGTAATTAGGAAAACTGTAATATTTTAAGTCATACCAGGGTCACCCCAGTTCCTGCTTTAGTATTTATTTTCTATCTCGAATGGATGCCAGCGTACTCGGTTGCCCAAGGGTCGAGGATCTTCATAACGTAGTCATCACAACTGAATATGACCTATAAATAAAATCTCACATGAGCGTCCAATTCTTTAACGGGTTTCTTTTTATTACTATTTAATCTTTAGATATGGTTTAATTAATTGATTTGCTTCAATGATGGCTTAGTTGATTCTGAGATAATTCATACGAGTAAACAGTTTACTTTATATCACCTACGATGGAACTCAGAAGTGCAATGGACACAAAGGGATGTGCCGTCAATGTGTCCTTCTCAAGTTACCACCTGACTCAACGCCGATGAGTGCAATGGACACAAAGGGTCAACTGTGAACTGTTAGTCTGTTAGTACTGTTACCCCAGATTATGTTACTTTAATTTTTTGTTTATTGTTTATTTCTTAAGTGCAAAATTACTATTTAATATTTGTGAAATTTGTCAATTTTGAAGTCCTTAGGTAAGATTATTGTTCTTTAAGTTATATTAAGTAATGTGAGAAATGGGACGTTTTTTCGCTTTTTAATACAAAGTCTACGCAATTAATTTGATGAAATTTTCACCAAAAATATTATGTAGGTAGCGTAAAGCCGAATTTAAAATACGCACTATTAAAGGACTATTGTTCTCTGCAGCTTCGCCCGCGTTGAAAACAAAAAATATAATAATTATAGGTATATATTATAATATTAGGTAGTTTTTAATTTATACGTGGGTGAAGTCACGAGCAGCTAGTTAAAAATAAAATCCAGTTGGATGCTGTTTAATGTTTATACTATACCTACCTATACTTACACATATTTAATTTTTTTAGTTAATAAATATTATGCAAAAAGTTTAAATGGACAATAAAAGGCAGAGCAGTATTTCCAATTTTTTCGGTCCAAAACGAAGCAAAAATAAAGGTTCCGAAGGTTCTGCGTCTGCGAGCATAAGAGAGAATGAGCATGAAGCAGTTGCGTCTAGTTCAAATTGTGACATTCTTGTAAAATCGAACGACATCAGTAACTTTATAAACAGGCCTCTTCAACAGCACGAAATACATGAAGTTTTAAATAATATTTGGATTCCATCAGCAGAGTTTATATTTCCTGTAACACATTATGGAACAAAAAATTTAAAATTTCAGTTTTCTTGGCTTTCTCGTTGGTTATGGTTGGCATATTCGGAGAAAGAAAATGGGGCGTTTTGTAAATTTTGTATTATTTTTGCTAAAACAGGTGCAGGAGTAAAAAATGTTCAGCCGCTAGGTTCCTTGGTCGGAAAAAAGTTCTCAAAGTGGAAAGATGCTGTAGAAGTATTCAACCATCATCAAACATTAAAATATCACCAACAGTCGGTTTTAAATGCTGACCGCTTTAATCAGGTCTATAAGAATCCAAGCTTGTCTGTTGAAAACATGCATGATTCTGAAAATCAGAAGAAGGTTCTACAGAACCGAAAAAATATTAAACCTGTCATTGATGCTGTCATTTTATGTGGGAGACAAGATATTGCTCTTCGTGGCCATCGAGATGGGGGCAGAATTTTATTAGATGACGTTCCTATAAATAATGAAGGCAACTTTAGAGCGATTTTAAGATACCGATGTTCTGGTGACCAACCTCTTAAAAATTTTCTTGAGGAGCCAGGAAAAAGAGACAAATATATAAGCTCAACAAGTCAAAATACTATTATAGAATGTTGCAACAATGTGTTACTTAAAAAAGTCGTATCAAAAATCAATTTAGCTAAATGCTTTACATTTTTAACGGATGAAACGGCCGATATATCTGGAATGGAACAAGTTTCGTTATGCGCCAGATATGTTGACACAAGTGAACTTGTCTTGAGAGAAGACTTTTTACAGTTTGTTCCGGCAACAGATGTGACAGGAGAAGGCCTAGCAAAACTTATAATTAAAAGTTTAGAGACATTTGGAGTTGAAACTAAATATTTACGAGGTCAGGGATATGATGGCGCGGCAGTAATGTCGGGAAAGTTTAATGGCGTACAAGCTCATATAGGCAAGATGTATCCTCTTGCACCTTACGTACCCTGTTCTGCGCATACTTTAAACTGAGCTGTTTCAAAGTCTTGCGAAATTCAAGCGATAAGAAACTGCATAGGAACTGTCGGCAAAGCACACGACTTTTTTATATATCCCAAACGAAAAGCAGTTTTAAATGAAAACATTGAAACCACAGAAAATAACATAAGTGCGAAGACTCTAAAAAGAAACTGTGCCACAAGGTGGATAGAGAGGTACCACTCTATTAGCGATTTTATCGACCTACTTGAACCAGTTTTAGAATCGCTAACCATTATTATAAACTGGAACGATTTGGAATCGTCAAGAAATGCGTTTGCTTTACGCTCGTCGATTCTCCAGCCAGAATTTTTAATATCTCTTTTTGTAACTGCAAAAGTTTTTAGTTTATCACTGCCTCTCAGCTGATAAACAATTTCAGAAAAAAACTATAGATTTAAAAGAAGCTGTAAACTTATCTATCATTACTAAAATTGAACTTCAGTCTATGAGAGCAGATGGAGAAAGGGTATTTAAGAAGATATACCAAGATGTACAAATTTTAGCTTCTAAAATAGGTGTTAGTCTAACGGTCCCTCGTTTAACTGGCAAGCAAGTCCACAGAGCCAATATGCAGGATTTGTCGGATTCGCCTATGAACTATTTTAGGGTAACAGTATTTTATCCCTTTCTGGATACTTATATCCAACAAATTGATGAAAGGTTTGTAAATCACAAACGGTTGTTTGAAGGGTTTCAGTCTTTGTTTCCTAATGGAACCACCGAGGAAATTAAAGATTTTGAAAATTTAATCGACATGTATCAAACAGATATGACATCCTGTAAAGAAGATATAATGGCAGAATACATGCTTTGGAGGGAAAAAATACGAATCATGGAAGAAAAACCACAAAATGCTTTAGGAGGACTAAAAGCTTGTAATAGAAGTTTTTTTCCTAATATATTTTACCTATTACAAATATTAGCATCACTCCCTGTTTCCACGGCAACACCGGAAAGATCATTTTCAAGCCTTAAACGGATTAAAACATATTTGAGAAATTCCATGTCTGAGGTAAGTCATCTTTTTCTTTTTGGTGCAAGGAAAAAATGTAAATTACTTTTACCTATTTTTCTTTCTCAGATACTATCTGATATAGTGATATACCATACAGATATAACATATAACCATTTAGTTTCTATTTTTTGTTTTTTGTTTGATTGGTTATGTAAGTAAATCATTTTATTGGTGTTTTTTTTTAGAGACGGCTTAACGGATTGGCTATGCTTTCGATTCAAAGAGACATACCGATCAATACCGAAGAAGTATTAGAAGAAATGACCAAAATAAAGAGACGTTTGGATTTTGTTCTTTAGGAATTCCGGTTCCCGCTACTACTCGAAAACACAGTTCATTCTTTTTAAATATTAGGAGTTGGGACAGTTTTTTGTATGGAAATAAAAATAATGTTAAATATACAGTTATTGTTAATTGTTTATTTTAAAATTTTATGTCTTTAAAATAATGAATGTTTTGAGTTTCGATTTTCATTCTTTTTACCTAAGAAACCGTAAAAGTAAAGCTAACAATGTACATTTTATTGGGTGAAATGCTTCTTTGATTGCTTTTATTGACTTTTGGAATAGGTATCCATTCTTTCGCTATTATTTTTGTATAATATACCATCATAATGGCTTAGGTAGGTATTTCCGAGGGTATTTCATTGCGAACCCCCCATATTATAATAACTTTAAAAAAATAATATTTAAAATATTGGCCTGTAAATTTAAAAATTTTGATATAAACATGTTTTTTTGGGTAACAAAGATTTTCTGAGATTTAAGGGTAAAAAAGGGCGTGGCACCTAAAAAAATTTTTGCCTGCGGCGCTTTTTTTCCATCGGAAGGAACATGGACCCCCCCGTGTCAAAGTCCTAAATACGCCACTGATAAGACTAAATATAATAAAGCGAAGAAAGAATAGCAGTATCGAAAATGTCGTGGCTGTGCACGTTTTTCGCTTACGTCCGAATGTTGACGGACAAACCTCGGCAGAATTACCTCTACCAAATAGCAATTTATCATATATGGGATCTCCAGCGGGTTTTGGGGGTGACCCAGGCCAGCCGTACAGTTGGCCAATCCGGGCCCAAATTTCAGTATGGCGCGAGGTAATTCATATCGAATATTTAGACTTTATAGCACGCTGGGCAACGTCCATAAGTTTGCCATACGACCTACGGCGATGTCAATGTGCATTTTGCATACCACCAGCATTTGGCGATGTTACCCAACCAGGAAATATTTGGGGCTCTAACCCTTGGCCATCCCTATCGCCAAACTGCCCTTGTCTCCTGCGACAAACTCAAGCACAGCCCGATCCCACTATAACACCTCCGGCTCCAAGTACAGAACCACTTCCTAGAACAAGCAGTTGCGATGGACCTTATTGGCCAACTCACAGCCTAAAAACTGAATTTTGGGTAGACCCGCTCCAGGAATACCGAGACCTTCTTCAGCTTGGGCTGAGCATTTCCCCGATTCCGATCGCCGATGACATCTTGGAATCAAGCAACTCACCAAACCAGCCCCAACAAGAAGCCTACGGTCCACCAGGTTCGCCTTGTCCACAACCCCTTGCCACGGCCAATGACGAACCACTTCAGGCTGCGCCTGAAATAAGCAGGCAAGCTGAACGACTCTAGGCCCCCACCGACCAGGCAGACCAGCCTACATTAATCGAAGAAGACTCGCAACAACCAACTAAGGTAAAAGAACAAAAATAAACTCTTAATAATGACAATCAGTGTTTTGATTACTTTAAACTAAATATAGTAGTATTTTCTCTTCTAAGGTAAATGTGTCAATTCTTTGTAGGATATTTTAGAGTTAGAAAAATAATTCTTAGGTTTGCGTTTAGTTTTAGAAAAAAAAATCTTAGGTTTACGTTTAGTTTTAGGAAAATAATTCTTAGGGTTAAGAGAAATTCTTGTGGCTAACATTCTAATTTTATTTTTCATTTATTTTTTGAAAGCAGTTCTTTCGTTTCTTTAAATAGGTAAATTGTTTGTATGTAGAATTAAAGTGCACGGACATTTAATTACAGTCTTATTTTCTAGACATAATTTCTAAGATTTTAGGGGTTAGTTAAAGTTAAAAAATTAATTTAATAATTTTGTAATCACCGATACTTACTACGCTCGGAGTAAAGATAAGAACCGGGAAACTTAATACGAACGTATCAAAATATGACTTAAAATAAATAATATTCTTAACATATGATTTCTATGATGCAATAAGATATGACCTAGTGAGTCATTAATGCTACGAGCGCATATCAAATATTATCGATTTTTGTTGATTATAGCTAACGTAAGGAAAATTGGTACTGACCTAAGATAGTGTGCGTATACCGGGGTCCAGTTAATAATTATTATGCTACAGTTCTAAAAAGAGAAAGCAAAATATTCCTTTATCTTTTTTTTTTGGGAAAGGGAGTGGTGTGATGAACCGCAAATTCAAACAAAAAAAAATATATATATTTAAATAATAATAATTTTAAAATAAATAAATAAATATATATGTTTGGCATATAAAGTAAAAAGAAATGGAAATAAATTAAAAAAAAATAATTTTTGAAAAAACAAAATTTTCTTAAATATTTTTTTTTGTGAAAAAAAAAATATTATTTAAAAGTTTCATTCGCAAATAAATTAATATTTGTAAAAGTGAATACACCTTTTCATCTGGATCTGGTTAAGCAGACCGCAACTAACCACTGAAATTCAGGTGACGATGAATGACGTCAACTTCATACCCGGTTTCAATTCGGTATGTCATTTATGTAACCATCTCTGCGATATGGTTAGTGCTTCTGGTTAAAAGAAAGTTGGGTTAGGAGACATGTTTTTTCCCATTTTGTCCACAATATTTTTTAATATGGAAGCAATTAAAGTTAATGTTAATAATACAGATGTTTATTTTCAAGATAAACGAGAAATCTTAACGCAATTACTACAAGGTAGGTACTTTTTACTAGTTAACAAATTTTAATTTAAACTAATACTAAACAAGCTTATATTTCAAGGAGTGGGGTTAATATTCACAGCAATCACAGCCATAGAACAATTAAATAATTGCTCAGTGTCATTTTGTGAAATTAATAAAAAACCTTTTAGTAACTATTGTAAAATATATATATTTTCAGATGACAACTATTTAATAGATTATGTATATCGTGCAGCAAGATGCAATAATTTATTAAAGTATGGGATAACTGCAGGGGATGCAGATGCTGGAAAGATAGTTATAAAAAAATATGAAGTAAATGAACAGAAATTTACAAGTACACCAACAAGAAAGGATAAAAACTTTTATTCCTGTAAGTTGATTGTTTCTTTTAAGATGTGCTGAGTATTAATATAGTGTTTACTTGCATTTTTAACTAACATAGTGGGTTATAACACTAGTTGCACTTGAATTTTAAATAACTGACAAGGAAGGAAATTTTTTTAAAAATAGTACAGCAGCATACAGGTAAAGTACACACTCTTGCCGAAACCCATTAAATTTTCTTTCTAGTGTGCTAATCTTTTGACACTACTGAACACCGAATAAGTGTGCAGCAAGATATAAAAAGTGCCATTCATAAGTGTCATAACCCATTTATTTTGAATGTAACAGAAATAGTGTTGTAAACATGTTGAGGCTACCTTTTATTTATTATAAGTATGTATGTAAACCAATTTTTCCTATACTAAGCTTTTTGTAATTTTTTTTAAGTTGACAGTGATGAAGAAAATGGCCAGATAAGTTCACAGTGTTCTTTAGTTGAATGTGAAGAGGAAAGTTATATATCTCGGGCCCAATCCAAAAATAATTTGATTGTTTACAACCAAAATTGTAAGTAAATCTACTCCTAACCAAATTACAACCTATAATTACAGCAATTATTATTATTGAACTTGTAATTTTAGCTGCTACTGCTCAAAAAGTCTCTGTGTGGACATCAAAAAGGAAACCCACAGACAAAGACAGAGAAGCCACTCAACTGTTGCTAGAATTACGGGGAAGTGATAATTATAAAGCAAAGTTTTTAGATAAAAAACATAATAAAATTCAGTTATGGGGAAATATTTGCAAGAACCTCAATGAAATGGGTTTCCTTGTTGGGGAAGGTTCACAAGGTGCAGAGCGGTGCAGACAAAAATTTGCAAATTTGCAAAAAATGTATATTACATTTATGGCAGATAAAGACAAAACAGGAGTTGGGTACATGGATCCTCCTGAATTCTTTGAAGAATTACATAATATTTTAGGGGAAAAACACAAAGTCAAGCCCGTGTATTTATTAAGTTCTATGTCTGCTCCAAAAGAACCTGAACTTACAACTGGTATTGATAAACCTGGCCCTAGTACTCCAAGTACATTTAAACCTCAGTGTAAATCCCCCCTTGACATTGACAGCCCTGCTCCTACTGCTAGCTCTAGCCTTATACAAAACATGATAGATGTAGAAGAAAATATTAAAAGCATTCAAGATATATCAACACCGAAATCGACAAATTCATCCAAAAATAAACGCGTGTTAAAGCCCCAGAGAGTTTCTGAAAAAATTTTGGGTACAATTCAACAAATAGCAGAAAAAAATGATAGCAGGACTAAGGAAATACTCGAAAAACAAGAAAATCAAAATAAAATGCTTTCAAAATACCTGGAAGAACAACAACAAAATCAAAAAGAATTTTTAAAATTATTTGGGGTTTTAGTAGCATCTGTTGCCAAAAAAAAGAAGCAAAGACATTCTTCTACTAAAGAGGATTAGCTCACCACAATTTTCATAAAAGGTCCATATTTTAGATGTAGATACACGTCTATATAATTCGTAAATTTTTGTTAATTGATACAAACATATTTTTGTTTTGTTCCTTCAAGATAAGCAGAAATGCATTGATGTTATTTTTTGTTTTGCTTTTGAAAAATACATTTCTTATTTCTTATATTTTAATATTGCATTTATTTTTATTACAAGGAATGTACCTAGCAATATAAATACAAATTTGTACCTTATACTGGTGTTTCTTTTGTAACTTGTTGGCCATGTAGTACCTATATGGAAAAAATTTTTATTATCGATTTCTCAGACAATTTCATTCTTGATAAAAGTTGGTGTGGAAAAAAAATTTGGGTGGAGCATACACGGTGCTCAAAAAATAAAAAAATGTGGGGTCAGAAAAATAAAAAAATTGTAGAAAGAGTAGCACTTATCAAGGCAGAAATAAAAAAAAATTACATTTTTTAGAAAAGTGCATGGTCGCGGATAAAACCAAGATCCAAAATGATAAAAATATCCTTTTTTAAAAGAAAATGGCATTGATAACGGTACATTTCACAAAAAAATGTAATTTTACTTTTACTTTTGCCTTGATAACACAACATTTTTTCTATAGGAAACTTAGCAATTTTGCATTTAGTGATCATTCTGTATGCTCCACCCAATATATAATATGGAAGTTCAAAAAGTAAAAAAAAAATACAATTACTATTACATACAATATATTTGGTAACTGTAAATTTAACATTTTATTATAAACATTTTAAGTAATTCATGATACTGTCCCTCTTCTGAACACCTCTTGGACTGTCTTGAGAAATGCTAGCATCAATATCATCCACGTCTTCAACTAGATCTTCCGTAAATTTTCCTTTTAATAAGCATTGTGTAAAACGCAACAGCCTGTAATAATATCAACGACTTTTTTTATAGAATAAACATTTACAAATTTCAATATACGCCATCGTCCCTTTAAAAGTCCAAAAACCTGTTCGACAATAACTCTGGTAGGGTTGCCAACCCTCCCGATTTAGGCGGGAGACTCCCGCTTTTTCACTAAACCTCCCGCCTCCCGCGCCCCTAAACAAAACTCCCGCTTTTATGCAAAATAACACGACGCCGACTGTAAAGTGTAAATCTGCTGCCTTAGTTCCAACGATATCTCTTATAACAAAAAATTAGCTTAGATATTTTTTCCAGTTTTTTAAACTTACATAGGAAACTAGAACATTACTTACAATGATTGAAAAAGTATAGTTATTGTAAGCGCTCGGACTAATACGGCTCCTTGGCTGGTGCACTTGCGGCACCTTTGACGCCTATTCAGATCAAAAGCCGGGGCGCGCTCCCGGTACCTTTGATAGGAGTTTTTATAGACTTGTTTTTTATTTCAGTTCCCTTTATTTATTACGGATTTTTCTATTGGAAAATTAGTGTGCCAAAAGTCGTTGAGTGTTGTAGGTTGTAGTGTTGTACTAATTTAATATTAATAATATTCTCGATTATATTTATAATATGGATCTTTCTGAGAGTAGTGATTTTAGTGATAATGAGATTGATTGGGTTGGACAAGTAAGTGTTGACGAAGATGATGCTGAACAAGAAATTACTTCTCCGAAGTTTGAGACAAATCAAGAGGAGGAGGCTGTGGCTGGACCTTCTGTTAAAAAAACTAAATGGAATGTAAAGTTTAATAAGGAATGGAGCAAAACTTATTCTTGGATTGTTAGTGTTAGGGGAAAAGATGTTTCACAAGCTAAATGTACGTTTTGTGAATCACAATTTACAATAAATCACGGCGGAGAAAACGATATAATTAAACATATGAAAACAGAAAAACACAAAAAAAATACGACTAAAGGTTCACAAGAAAAAAAACTTGATACATTTTTTTCAAAAAACAATTTAGACAAAGATTTGACCGCCCAAGCAGAATGTGCTTTTGTTTTTCATTGTATCAAACATGCTCATAGTTATTTATCAGGCGATTGTGCGGGAAAATTATTTAGAACGATTTTTCAAGACTCAAAAATTGCCGAACGTTATTCCTGCGGTAGAACCAAAGCAACAAAACTTGTTACAAACATTTTGGGCCCAGAATCAAAAAATGTTATTTTAAATGACTTGGCAAATAACCAACCATTCTGCATAGCAACTGATGCATCAAATAAAGGGAATGTTAAAACATTTCCCCTTGTTATTAGATATTTTAAAAAGGACACTGGTGTATGTACAAAATTGTTAAAATTTTATTCGACGACCTCAGAAAAGTCGGTAGATATTGCTAACTCTTTAGTCAAAGGTTTGACAGAAGCTGGCTTAAATATTTTAAACGTGACGGCTTATTGCGCAGATAACGCATCCGTAAACTTCGGCAAAAACCAAAGTGTTATTACGGAACTCAACAAATTAAATCAAAATATTGTTCCTGTTGGATGTATTTGCCACATCATACATAATGCCGGAAAGCATGGGCAAGTAGCACTTAAGTATGATGTTGAATCTATAGTGATTAAGTGTTACAATGAATTTAGTAGTAGCACGAAAAAAGTTAATGAATTAAAAGAATTTTTCATTTTTTGTGAGGAAGAATGGTCCGATTTATTAAGAAGCGTTCCAACAAGATGGCTTTCTTTAATTCCTGCGATTGAACGGCTATTAAAACATTTTGCTCCCGTTAAATCCTACTTTCAATCGCAAGAACGACCCCCGCCAACACTGGAAAAATTTTTTGAAGATGAGCTTGCCGAAGCCTATTTGGGTAAGTATTAGTACAAATATTATTAATATACCTATAGGTATACTTATATAAGTGATAAATTCGTGACTTGTCAGACAAAGATGGAATATTCAGAAAAAGTCAATCCTCGAACAGGAGTAACAGGACTCGAACCTGCAACCTATGGTTTTCCAGACCAGTGCGCTAGCCAATTGCTCCATCGAAGTTTACAAGTACTTATCAAACCTATGTCGGGATTGACTATTTTCTGAATATTCGGTGTTAGTGTGCCGCGCTCAGACAACAGCGGCTGTGCAATAGTGCAATACGGTGGAAGGGAAGGAGAAACTGCAAAAACCATCACTGATCGTAATCAGTTTTTACCTATCAGAAATACAGGTTCGAGTCCTGTTCGATTAAATTTTTCTGAATATTCCATCTTTATCTGACAAGTCTGACATTAGCATAGACACTAATTATTACTTCTCTTTATAGGAAGCTATATACCTTGATATAAAATAGTTTTTGTAATTTTAGGTTTATTACTTAATATCGGAAATTCGATGCACATTACAATAACCAAGCTAGAATCTGAAAAAACATTAGCAATCGAATTATTTAATATTATGCAATCATTGAGATCCTCGTTAAAATTAAAAATGGAACAACAATTTTATGGATCCATAGCGCTTTCCTTATTAAGAAAGTGCAATGATCACACGAGAGTATCCATGTTTAAACGAGAAGCAGATGTACTTTTGGAAAGAATTATAAACTACTTGGAGAAATGGTATAGCATATTATTGTGTATCTAGTAGGAAAAATAGCATATTCTCGGTAAAAAGATCATAACCAAAGTACCTCGATCTACTAATATTTTATATAAAAATGCCCTCCTAAGTTGCTACTAGGTATAATATGTTTAAAATATAATAATATTAAAATTATTTTGTAGGTATAACTTTAATGATGATAATAAGTTTAGATCACTTAGTGCAATGACTCTGCAAAACAATCCAAACATAAATGATTTTTTAAAGATTTGCGAAGATTTCCATATAGAGATTAACGAAGATTTACTTTTTGAAGAATATGTTACATTACGAAATTTTATGGAAAATTGTTTAGTAAATCTTGATGAGCTAACTGCTGATAAGCAATGGGTAGCCTATTTCCAAAAAAATAATGCCCCGAATTTTTCAAAAATATGCTCAGTTGTTTTCTCCCTGCCACATTCCAACGCAATGAGCGAACGAATTTTTAACTTAATGGGTTTGGCATGGAGAAAAGAAAGAAATAGACTGGACATTAAAACACTAGAAGCAGAGTTAATGGTGAAACATAATTTTAACCAATCTTGCTATGAGTTTGCAAAATTTTTAAAAAGTCGTGATGGTGCGAGAATTTTAACCAAAGTTAAATCCAGTGAAAAATATTGAAAATCGACCTACTTAATTCCAATTTATGTATTTTTTAATAATTATATTGTGTTTTTATGTTTAATATTTTATTTTTGTTATACCTAATATTTAACTATATATTTTGGTATTAGTTTTTTTTATATATTTATTTGTGTTGGTTAAGCAAGATTTGTCAAAAGTATATCTTTATAAAATATATTTCTGGCCTTATAAAATTATGTTTTAATTTTTATGCTTTTCATAACTAAATGTGGTCAAATTAGGGCGTGGCACCTCAAAAAAAAATTATCCTCCATGCCAGTGCCAGATCCACGGGGGCGGGGGTCCGGACCCCCGGAAAGTATTAGAATAGTGGACAAAAACGAAATTTGGGCGTGGCCTCTAAAATTTTTCGCCTGCGGCGCTATTTGGTCCCCACAATTAATTTTTAGATCCGTCACTGCCAGGCACTACCCACCTCCCGCTTTTCAATTTTTAAAATCTGGCAACCCTAAACTCTGGCCTTACTTAATAAATAGTTATGCTTTCTCTGAGCTTGACTTAGTCTCCCTGTATCTCTAAAAAAAATATATCTGTATAACATAAAAAAAAAGTGGGGTTCGCTGCCAGAAAAAAAAAAGTTGGTACCCTACCCAACCACCACTATTAGCCATATTGCACTAGCACCTCAGCTATAGGATTCTGAAGTCACGACTGAAAATCACAGTATTCCCTCATTTCAATATAGCATATTGAATAGAGAAATAATGTTGAAACTGTCAATCGTGATCTCGGAATCCTATAGCAGGACAATAAAACTACAGAAGAAAAAGGGAGACACACTGAGGTTTCATCCGAAATATATTTTCACATGTTAAACTATCAATGAAAAATGTTGGTTTATATTTTAGTAATAATCCATGAATACATATTTTACCTGTAAGGTGTTATTAACCATTCAGTGCAAACATAGGCTTTATCACCCACCAGATGTAGATTTTCATAAAACAATACTTGGGGGCCTTCAGACTCGATTCTTTGGTTTAAGGGTGATTCACGTGAAACCTAAAATATTATCCTGATCTTGGAATTTCAATCTCTATCCTGTTATTAAACTTTGCATTGCAACTTTCCAAATAAGTATCAACTAAAAGTTATATACTACCTGTTTATTTAACTTGGCAGTAAAGTAGAACACTGAATCCTATGGTTAGAATTTAATAGTATAGATGCAGCGAGAACCTAGGCAAGGAAGTAAATCTATTTTAGTACCACGTACGTTTTTCTTACTGCTGCTAAATATTTTGTTGCAAAATATATCTTTAGAGTAGCAGTTTTCCTACGTAGGCAGTAAAAATACACTTTTATTGCTTAAAAGGTGAAAGTGTGTGACTGAGATGTATTACTAACTTATTGGCTGACGGAGATAACATATGAGGTCCATAACATTTTGTACAAAGAATGAAATGTATAATGTGTATGAATTTCTTGCTTATAATTAAATTATCTCAAGCTTAAAATGTTTCAAGAAATTTTTTTTTATTCAATAGACATTTGTAAGAGAGAAATTTGGAAAAAAATTTCACAGAAAATGTTAAGCATTGCTACTATGAACTTCTATCCATATCAAATATGGTAATATTATATAATGATTAACTTACTCGTCCATCATTACTTGCACCAGGAAAACCCACAAAAATATCTCTTAAAATTTTATCTGCATCTACCACTGCCTGCATCACCACAGAGTGAAATAATTTTCTATTCTGGTAACTATCGTGTTGTTCCTTCGGAACAACACAGGCAAAATGGGTGCCATCTATGGCTCCAAGTACCCCTAAAAAAAGTTTATGAGTCATCACTGCTTTTTATATTTTAACAAAATTTATTGATATGAAGATAGTACGATAGTACCTGGGTAACCGCTACAATCTTTAAAATTTTGTACAATGTCAACAGCTTCTTCCCTTGATGGCCATCTAATAAATTCATGTCGTAGGTTCACTAAAATATCTAAATACTTTTCTATTACTGCATGGGTTGTAGATATTCCAATATTGAAGCGATCAGACAAAGATGCATGGGTATCTCCTTTGGCAAAATACCAAATTAATATTAAAATTGCTTTCTCAAGCTGCACTGGCTCTGATCCTCCAAAATTAATGGACATATCTGAAGCCTGTTGATATTTTGCAACTGTTTCTACTAGAAAATGGTATGTGTTCAAATCCATACGAAAATGCATAAAAAAGTCCAATTCATCATTCTGCTGGACCCAACTCTCGGAGTAATTAGGGATTCTAACCTTTCGCTCCTTGTTTAAAACTAGAGAAGTCAATGTTATTTCACTTTGTGCCAAATTTGAAATACAGTCCATGAAAGCATTTTGAAGTGTAGTAAAAGTCAGTTCCTGGAAAATTATTTGTTTCCCAGCTACTATAGCACTTATCAATTTTTTATCCATTTTTATCCATAAAAATTATGTTCAAAATAAAACACATTACATAACCTACAAATAAAATGTCTAATTAAACCGTCCATTTTCAGAGACTGTTAACTCCTGACGTCATAGTTTGACATACCACGCGATACCGTTTTCTAACACGGTTAGCTCAAACCGCAGCGACGTGAAAACGTGTAATGGCTTTTCCACAAAAATGAATAAAATAAAATTTTTAAACTAAATGAAAACTTTTGGGAAGAAGATATTATTTAGAAGTTTGAATCAGAAATAAATTAAAATTTTAAAAATAAATAAAATTTAAAAACAAAATTTTTTAATAATTTCTTTTAAATATTTGGAAAAAATTTTTAATTTAAGAGGTTGAAAAATAATAACATTTTTAAAGTAAATTAAAAATTTGGAACATAAATAAATTTTTAAAATAAAATTTTTTTGTATAAATGTCTTCGGAAAAATATTTTAACTTAAGGGGTTGAAAAGTAAGATTTTTTTTTAAATTTTTTTAAAATAAAGTAATTATTGTGAATATCTTAAATTATAAAAATAATAAGACAGAAAGAGGAAGTCTATAAGTTTAAATAAAATAGGATTTACTGTTAAAATATTTTTAAACGAGTTAGTATCTGAACTAAAAGAATTCTGAAAATTATTTAAATAAAATGTAAATCTTAAAACAGAACACATTTTCTTTTTTTAAATTCACCAAACAAAATAAAATATTTAATTGAAGAAAAATAATAATTATAAATTATTTTATTTACTTGCCAAGTTCACTTCTTAGATCGACTGGTTGCTACCGCTTACCACTGGATAAATGAGAGATTAAACTTCGGTCGCCTATTAGGAAAATAAAAATGCCCTCTCCCCCAAAAATTTAAGTATACAGTTCAAGGATTTGCACACGATCCTACATGAAATTTGAAACGAAGTTTATTTCTTTACTACACGGGAAAAAAATATCGATTTTGACAACAAAATAATTTCTTCGAAACAGTCATTCTGACCTCTTTTAGATAGGTCTCAGAATGAAATAGAAATATCTTTTTTTTAACTTCGGATAAATAATTTAACATTTATTTTAGTGTAAAGAAAACTGATTTAATTCAGGTTTCGTGTCGGCTGCAAAATAATCACACGGCACCACTAAATTCGAGGGCTCGTGTGAAAAATTTGCGCTCCACACTACAGTACCACAGTATATTTAAACGTAGGGTTTTTACTTGAAAAAGTCAGTAACAGAAAGACAGTCAAGTCGGTCAAGTCAGTAAAATCAGTAAATTCGGGTCGAGAAGTTCAGTCTAAACGGTCGAGAGAGTATAGAGTCAAGAAGTTCGGTTTAAACGGTCCGCTAGAGAAATGACTGAGTCGGAGCGGTCATAAGTAATAGTGTCGGGTTAAGTAAGAAAAATTTACGAATACAGTTATACTTGCGGCTAGTTCAAGATTTCGCGTAAATTCAATTCGGATTTCATATTAAAACATTTTCTTTTGACGTGACTCGGTAAACTTTAGAATTGACTAAACGAAAAGCGAAAATAATGAGCAAGCACTATTTAAGTAAGTGTCGGTGAAAAAATATCTTATCTTAGTAGTAGTGAAGTTTTAATAATTACGAATTTCATGTACAAATTGCTGGCTCCCGTACAGTTTCTTTTGAATAGAGAGTGTTTTTAAGTGACTTGGTGTTTACATTTTTATAGTAGGTTTAATAACCAAAAAAATAATTAACTAAAGATATACAATGAAATCAAGAAGTGCTCCCTTTTAAATTATTGCCTTTAAGATAAATAAGATAGGTGTAATACACTGGTGTTGAGGACCCCGAGGAAGGAACGATTGCTGCCTTGAGGAGGAGGTCGTTAAGAAGTAAGTTACTCAAGGCCTTATAGTAGAGAAGGATAATACACTCCTATTAATTCCCCGATGGACTATGTTGCCAGAATGCGCCTTGCTCGCCCAAAACATCCATACAATATCAAAAGTATTGATTTTACATTTTTTAAAAAATATGATATTGTCAGTAACTTTAACTCTATCAGGCCAGGGAAAAAAGTTGGAGACCCGCAAGTGGTAGATATAAGACAGTTAAAATATAGTTCAAATGGCGAAGTACATTATACCACTGACTTCTCAGATAACTGGGTATTACTACCTCGTAGAAGAGAAAACCAAGAGATGTCAGTTTATAATTGTCCGCTTTTTAAGAAACCACCACCTATTACAGACGATAAGTACAAACACCTACAGGATCTTAAATCCGTAATCGAAAAAGAGCATCATCACTTCTATGACATCCTTTCTAGCGCTCCCTCGAAAAAAACATCTGTTTAGGTTCTTGGTTTAAATTTGTATCGCAATGTTAATATTTCCTATTATTATTATTATTATAATAATTATTAGTTCACGTGATTTTATTAATAAACTTAGCTAAACTGCATAGTTAGTGTTTTACTACCCTCCAAGTTAGTCTAAAGGTATAACTTTTAATAAATTGACCCTATTTATCTAAGGGTTGTCATACCTCCTATGTGAAAATTCAAGAGTTTTCAATTACACCAATGTGCATGTTTTTGTAATATTTATGAAACTATAATTACAAATAAAACAATTATTTCTATTGATACCTGCTGTAGTGTACACCTTTAATATACTTATTTTAGTACTTTATGAAATAAGACACAATTCGTGGATTTATACACCCAAGCTCTTAATAACACACGTGTCGCACTCCGACCGCCCGTCATCGATATGTGTGGTGTCAAGCGCCCGGTTATTTTATTAACTTTTGTTTATAAAAGATACATACTGTATGGTACATCTCTTTCTTCTTTTTAAACAATTAAATACCCAATATAATTCTAAAAATAAATCAGTTTAAATATAAAATATAAACGTAAATGTATAAATGTAAAATAATAATGTAAAGTATAAATGTATAAAATAAAGTAATACTAAGGTAAACTAACCTTTATATTATACAAGACTTAAACCTAAATTATATAAACAATTAACATTCGTAACCCTGCAAATAAAACAAGAATTATTGTATTAATATCTATATTACAAAAGATATCAAATGTTAATTGTGTGCTTTAAAATTATTTTTTAATTTGGTTGCTGAGACTCGTCATCGCTAACTTTCCACTGACCTTCTACTTTTTTTAAATGCAGAATATTTCGGCGATGTTCCTGACCAGAGTTATCATCTCTTATCACCACATCACCTCCCTTTTTACTTACAATTGTATGTGGCGTAGAATCAAACTCAGGCGTTACTTTATTTGCCTTTATTAAATTCCTTTGATATACTTTGTCACCAATACTAATATCTCTATCCTTTGCTTTGCGTTTACGATCCGCGTATTCCTTTCCCTTTCCCTTTTCAATTTGATCTTTCTCAATAGCCTCCTGATCAGTTATCATGCTTTCTGGACAGTTAGCACTGGGGACTTTATCTTTAAATTGCCTCCTGAAAAATAGTTCAGCTGGAGTTTTTCCTGTGACTGTATGTGGAGTACTATTGTACATCATCTGATATTCATACAGTTCCTGTTGCCAATTGCTTTTTAGAGCTTGACTAATTTTTAGTCGTTTCAAAATATCTCTATTTTGACGCTCGACTTCGCCGTTCATTTGTGGCCAGTATGGTATAGTATTATAAAGTTTTATGCCATTTTCATTGCAGAAAGATTTCATTTCTTCACTTATGAGTTGTCTTCCATTATCAGAAGTAATTGAGACTGGAAATCAAAGTCGATAAAATATTTCTTTTAAAAGCTTTATTGTGTTAGTCGACGTTATATTTTTTGTTATTTTAATTTCTTTGTGCCTGCTGAAATAATCAATGATAACAAAAAGATAGTCACCACTAGGTAAGGGTCCCATAAAATCGATAGCTACATCGAGCCAGGGGCCTAAAGGAATTTCCCTTCTTTTCATTGGATGTGGTACAGATGAAGTAGAAACTAGCGTACAATCTTTACAAGATTTAATTTTTTTCTCTGAATCATTATCAATTTTTGGCCACCATACTTTAGTGAGAAGTCTGCATTTCATCGACACCATTCCCGGATGTCCCTCATGTGCTGCATCTAAAACACGTTGTCTAAGTTTTAATGGTATAACAATTCTACCTCCTCTTAATAAAATACCATCATTTAAACAAAACTCTTCTTGAAATATTTTGCAGTGTTTCACAGGATCTTGCCATTTGTTGTTCTGTATACCTTCTTTAAGTTTAAGAATTTCATTATCACTTTGTGAAGCTTTTTTGATTTCATGTAATGTTACGGCAATCGGCCGGGCATATTCTACTATTTGTTGTACGTGATCATGATCAATAAATGTTGAGGACAAATTTAATTCACATAATCTTGACAAAGGATCAGCAATATTGGATTTTCCAGGTTGATAGACTATTTTAAACGTAAAAGATTGAAGCCTCAAAACCCATCTTTCTATTCGAGCACATGGACGTGACCTAGGTCCGAATATAGTTTCTAAAGGTTTGTGATCCGTTACTAGGTCAAATATCTTAGCAATTAGATAAATTTGAAAATGTTCGACAGCCCAAACTAGTGCTAATGCTTCTTTTTCTGTCTGGCAATAACGTTTTTCTACATCTGTTAAACTTTTATTTCCAAACGCTATTATTCTAGGTTGCCCTTTTTCATTAATTTGAAGAAGAACAGCACCTAATCCTACTGGACTAGCATCTGCCACAACTTGTGTTTTATGTGCTGGGTCATAGTATCCTAATGTTTTTATTTTTGATAAAGCTTCCTTTAACCTATGAAATCCCTCGTTTCGTTCGTTTCCCCAGTATTTCTCGATATTTGAGTGTTTTGGCAGTTTGAGTCTGAGTAGCTGTCTTATTGGTTCTGTCATGGTTGCTAACTGAGGAATCCATTTACCGACAAAATTTATCAACCCAAGAAAACTATGAACCTCGTCAATGTTTGATGGTTTTCTGAATATTTTAATACTATTAATGTAAGAATCTAGAGGTCTAACCCTATTTTCTGAAAGTGTGTGTCCAAGAAAGTTAATTTCTGTAACTCCAATAATACATTTATCATTATTAAGTAAAACATTATATTCATTTAGTCTATTTTTTGTACATTGAACCCGTTTATCATGATCTGCCTTATTTTTTCCAAATATGAGTATATCGTCTATAAAGTTTAAGGTTCCCTCGCATGGTAGGAGAATTTTTTCAATAGTTTTTTGAAAAATTTCTGGAGCGGTGTTTATTCCAAATAACAATCTTTTGTATCTATAAAGACCTCTACTGCTGATAAATGTTGTAATATATCGAGATTTAGCAGAAATTTCTATTTGATGAAACGCATTTTTTATATCTAATAAAGAAAAATACTTAGCTTGGCGTAAATGCGGCAAAAGAGAATTCATAGTTGGAAGAGGATGATTTTCCCTTAAAATAGCTAAATTGGCTCTACGCATATCAATGCAAATTCTAACATCCCCATTTTCTTTAAGCACAGGTACCATCGGTGATATCCATTGCGATGGTCCTTTTACTTCTTCAATAATATCTAAGGCTAGTAATTCATCAAGTTTTTTGTTGATTTTAGATTCTAAAGGAATGGGAACCCGTCTGTAGGGTTGGCTTACTGGTGTGACAGATGTGTCTATGGGAATTTCAACAGTGGCATTTTTTATTTTAGGAAAAGATGATAGGTCTAGACTGTTTACATCTAACCCTATCCTGAGTACATTTAGTGTTATAGCGGTATCTTTTCCTAGTAGATTTTTCTTGCCATCTTTTATAACATAAAAAGTTGCTAATTGTTGCTTATTTAAAATTTTTATGATACTATCAAAACAACCCAAAATTTGTAATGGATCTTTAGAACCATATGCAAAGAGAATTTTATTGGATTTTTTATTTGATTAGACACTCTAACATTTTCTTTAAAAATTTCCAGGTTGTGTTAGATATTATGTTACATTTACTACCAGAATCTATTAACATATTTATAAAAACACCTCCTACCTCACAATCTATCTTGTCATCATTATTGTCCAGATGAAACACATGCTCCTCTTCCGCAGTATCAATATAGCTAACATTAGCCCTTCTAACATTAGCACTTGGACTCGGTTTTGATGACTTAAACCTCTTGGAAGGTACTGTGTGCTGATTGAAATATTTCGGTTTCAACTTCTGAAAGCAACATCTTGCGTAATGACCCAATTTATGACAATTGTGACAAGTCATATTTTTCGCTTGGCACTGATGTTGCTTAATGTCATCTTCTAATCCACATCGAGTACATTTTCGAGTGATTTTAGGTCTAAAATAATTTTTTTTTTATTTAAGCATGTTAATTAAATAAATATATAAGTGCATATTTACCCTTTACTACTTCTGGTAATAATCGTGTTTACATTGCCACTTATCGCTGCAGATGGCTCTTTATTGAACTCTGCCATCTGGCGCTCAATCGTCTCCAAAGAGTTTGCCTCTTTTACAATATTATCAAGATTTGCTGTGTCGCCCATGGTCAATATTTTCTTCCTGAGATCCATCGATAAACACTTTTCAGTTATTTGATCAATAAGTTGATCCTCTAAACTGGTTGTAAATTGACATTTTGCTGCTTGGTTACGGAGCCTTACTAGAAATTTTTCAAATTTCTCGCCATCTTCTTGTTTAAGAAGTCTAAACAAATGTCGCTAGTATACCTAAAATAATAATAATCTATCATAATATTTTTTTTTAACCTTCTTAAACTACCTATTTATTTATTTATTCTATCTTGTAAATTTCAACAATTTACCCAATATTATTTCCTACCCTGCTTTGTTTAGGCGTAAAATACTCGTCTAATTTCTCTATCGCAATATTGTAAGTATTTTCATTATCGGTGACGTCTGCTCCAGGTAAATTATAAAATATCTCTTGTAACGCAAGACCTCCAAAATGTAACAATACTGCTTTCTTTTTATCGGGTCTTTCAACATTGGTGGCATCTAAATAAATTTTTAGAGCTCTCTTCCGTTTTTTGCCAACGCAGTCCGACCGAACTTAAATCTCCATCACAATCAAAATTTTCCAACGACGGAATGGCAATATCCAACATTATTTATTCCTAAAAAATTATTCATTTTTATTTTAAATAATAATAATAGAGTAACAATCACTTGCTTAAAAGAAGTAGGTAGGTAGTTCAAAAATGTATAGTGTTTGGTTTATATTAATTAAGATCGCTCGCGCTCCAGACATCAATGTTTATCTTAACACCATTAGTGTGATGTTACGTTTATCGATAGACGCGGGTCACTGTACTAGAAAATCTTGAAATATTAAAGAGCTGCTCGAAAACTAAATTATTTTCAATATATAGGAAGACCAGCAATATTCATTTTTCATTTGCTTTTTCCCAAGCCCCTTTCCAAGTAGGAAAACCGGTAATTTATGTTTTTTCTTTAAATACATATTAGGAGATTAAATTTCAATTTTCGTATAGAAAATCTAGCGGCACTTTTCCACTTTTCCTTGTAGGAGCGTTTCATTCTTTAATTCCCATATAGGAAATTAAATTCCAATTTCCTTATAGGAAATCTGGCAGCCCTTTTCCTTGTAGGAAAACCGGCAATTCGAACAGTTCATTTTTCAATTTCCGTATAGGAAACTAAATTCCAATTTTCTTATAGAAAATCTGGTAGCCTTTTTCCTTGTAGGAAAACCGGCAGTTCTATTCTTTAATTCCCATATAGAAAATTAAATTCCAATTTCCTTATAGGAAATCTGGCAGCCCTTTTCCTTGTAGGAAAACCGGCAATTCGAACAGTTCATTTTTCAATTTCCGTGTAGGAAACTAAATTCCAATTTTCTTATAGAAAATCTGGTAGCCTTTTTCCTTGTAGGAAAACCGGCAGCTCTTTCTTTCTTGCTTTTTCTTTTTTTTTATTTTTTTGAACTACTTACTTGCTCTTTCATGCAAGTACTAATTAATTAATAAATTGTTTTACGGTTCAAATCGATCTGTTATACTTACACTAGTTTTATCCTCGTCGCCAATTGTAGTGTACACCTTTAATAACCTTATTTTAGTACTTTATGAAATAAGACACAATTCGTGGATTTATACACCCAAGCTCTTAATAACACACGTGTCGCACTCCGACCGCCCGTCATCGATATGTGTGGTGTCAAGCGCCCGGTTATTTTATTAACTTTTGTTTATAAAAGATACATACTGTATGGTACACCTGCTATCTGACTTCCTTTTATAATGCTGTTGTGTAATAAATAGAAAACCCATTAAAAATAAAAAACACCATTTACTGTAGTTTTTGTCAATTCCTGAACAATTTACCTTTATTCACATTGGAGATATTTCATTCCTAACGACGATATGCAGACTCAAGAAAAATCTAGGGATATATCAAGAATCAATTAACCTGCCAAACAATACAATTTGACTTTCATGTGAATAATGATTTGGAATTTTTATTTTTGAAGTTGACCGTGAAGTCACGGAATATAGCGGTTGGGACCCTTTACCGCCTTAAAGATAAAAATTAAAGGAAATTTATTGAAGACTGTGAAAATATTTTTTCATTTTTATGCCCAATATTTGATGAGGTGATATGTATGGGAGATTTTAACTGTGACTTTTTAAACCCTAACAATCTTGTCACCTCTTGCTTAGAATCCTATAACTTATTTCAAATTATCAATGAGCCGACAAGAATAACAAAAAATACGAGCAAGTTACTTGATCCTATTTTCGTTACATCTAAAGAGTTGGTCATTTCCAGTGGTGTTATAAACACTAATCATATTTCAGATCATGGCCTCACTTTTTGTGATTTCTCAATTGAAAAGCGGAAAGCTTCGCAAAGGTTTATCAAGGTGAGATCTTTTGAAAACTTTTATCAACAAAAATTTGATGTCGATTTGAGACAGCTCCCATGGCATTTGTTGCTTAGAGAGAGAAATATTGATAGAAAGGTTGAAATATTTAATAGCTGTATTCTGTCATTATATGATCGTCATGTCCCAATAAAAGAAGTAAGGGTTAGTAAGCCCAAGGCTCCTTGCCTAACGCAAAACTTAAAATTAATTATGAAGGAACGTGATCTGGCCTTGGAAAAGTTTAAGAAGACTAAAAATGAGCTAGATCATGGTAGATATAAGGACCTCCGTAACTTTGCCCTTACATGTCTTCGCAGGGAAAAAAAATCTTATATTGATTTATTAATGACAGATAAAAAAAATCCTAAGAGGCTTTGGTCTGCATTGAGAGATTTTAATATAAAATCTAACAATTCGACTGAAATTCCTAAACATCTATCTGATCCTCAACAGATCAGTACCTATTTTTCAAGTTTTTTGCATACTGTATCGAGTAACTGTCAAAATCAAATTGATTACTATGAATCAAATTTCTATAATGATTCCAAATCTTTTAGTTTTACTATGGCTACTCCGGAAGAAGTGGGTCGTATTTTACGTGATTTGCGTTCCCATGCTTATGGCGTTGATGGAATTTCTGCTCAGATGTTAAAAAATTGCAGCCCCTTTATTGATCCTTACATTACTAACATAATTAATTCTTGCATTGAGCAGGGCTACTTTCCTCAAATTTGGCGTGTTGCTGTCGGCAAACCTTTGCCTAAAAAAACTAACCCAGAAAATTTCTCTGATCTGCGCGTCATTAGTATTCTCCCAGCTATTTCAAAAGTCTGGAAAAAATTTTATACAAACAAATTGATAATTTTATAACTGTAAATGGGATCTTGCCCAACTTTCAAAATGGATTTAGGAGGGGGTACTCCACAGCGACTGCCCTGGCCACAGTAGTCAGTGACATAATCGAAGCATGTGATAGGGGTGAGGTTGCGCCGCTTGTTTTGTTGGATTTTTCGAAGGCGTTTGATACCATTGATCATAAATTAATGTTAGCCAAGCTCAAATATTATGGGTTTGACGATCTCGCCTGGAAGTTGTCTCAGTCATATTTGATTGGAAGGACTCAAAGCATAACTCTAAATGGAGTAGTTTCATCACAAACGAGCATACTGTCTGGGGTTCCTCAGGGTAGTGTTCTTGGGCCCTTTTTATTTTTAATTTATACGACTAGTATTCTAAAATCTATAACTTATTGCAGTGCTCAGGCCTACGCTGATGATACACAACTCTATGCTCACTTTAATGTCAATAATGCTCATAATGCTGAGTCATTAATTAATAACGAACTAAATAGTGTTTATGAACTGTCATTGGAACATAACCTTAAATTAAATGCAGACAAGTCTTATGTGCTGTTCTTTGGCGCAAAAAATAGGGTAACTTTGGTTAAACAACAGATATTGTTAAAAATCAATGCGGTTCCTTTGAATGTTGTTGATTCCACTAGGAATCTGGGAGTCATTTTGGACACGGGCCTAAGATTTCGTGAATATGTTAAAAAATTAAGTCAAAGGGCATTCATTAACCTTAAACTTTTGTATTCTATTAAACAAAACTTTAAAACGGAATTTATGTGAGAGCCTAGTGTTATCACATTTTAACTACTGTGACTTTATCTATGGCCCCTGTCTGGATCTTGAGTCCAGGGTTCGTATTCAAAAGATCCAAAATAGTTGTTGCAGATTTGTTTGCGGTCTCCGAAAATATGATCATGTATCTCCCAAAATAAAAGAATTGGCTTGGTTAAAAATGGATAAGCGCCGAAATCACCATTTGGTAAATTTTACCCATCAGCTTGTTACGAGTAACCACCCATCCCCTCTCAAAGCAAAGTTTATAGTGCGCCATCACAACCGTGTGCGCAGTAATCTACGAAATGATAGCGTGTTATCAATCCCTAGACACAGGACTTCCCTGTACAAACGAAGCTATGTTTATAATGCAATTATGTTATACAATTCAGTGCCATATGATTTAAAAAAACAAACATCTTATATAAAATTTAAAAAGGAATATAAAAGCTATCTACTCTTAATGTTAGTGTGTAGTAATACAGTGACCTATCTAGTAAGATCATATAGATTTGGATAATGAATAGTGTGTAGGTGTTTTTATTTCTTTGCTGCCTTTACTTTATTGTTTTGCTTTTCACTCTTTATTCACTCTTCTGTTGTAATTTACTAGCCTCTACTATCTTGATTTTTTTGCTTCTAGTGGTTAAGTAGAATAGCTTGAAGCTAGACTTCGCCACACTGAAGCATAATTCTTAAAAAGTGTAATTTTCATTCTTTGATGCTAATAAAAGTCGTTTTTATTTATTTATTTATTTATTTTACTTTTCGCTTGACATGTGGCCATGAAAATCGGCGTCTTGCTGCAGTTCTGTACCCACTGTACCGCTATTTCTTTTTGTCGAAGACTCGAAACCGCCATCGGCATTTTTTAACGTGTTCGTGTTATATTCAAGAAATTTATTTCCATTCTGCATCTCGCATGTTCCTTTTACTTTTCTTCTTCCTTACCAGTCTTACCACCGACCTATCGGTCGTCCATATATACCAACAGGTAAGTGAAGTAATTTATATTTTTGTTCTTAATATACTAAACTTGCTCCATACATACTTTAAGCAATTTAGGTACACAACGAAAAATTTAATGGCATATTTTTTGAAATGACCTTTATTTCACAAAAATATAATTATATATAAATATAATTATTAGAATACAATGTTATGCTAATGAAATTTTCTTGATTTCTGTCCAATGACTTTAATCGAACACTTACCATTAGTAATTAAGAAGATCTGCCCAGATTCAAATATTGCCAAATCGCTTAAATGTGGTCGTACACAAATGACCAGCATTATTAAAAATGTTTGTGGAAATGAGTGCCGCTCCCAACTTATGGAATTATTAAAGCACCATAAATTTAGTCTTATGGCAGATGAATCGACAGACAGAAGCTGTTCTAAACATGTATGCCTTGTCGCCAGGGTGATTGTTGACTACAGTATTAAAGATTGTTTTCTAGCCCTACTGCCAGTTCAAGAAGCAACAAGAGCGGCGTTGTTTAATATGATTCATACATTCTTCGAAACAAATAATGTACCATATGAGGAAAATTTAATTGGATTTGCCGTCGATGGGGCTAACAATATGATGGGTCTTCATAACTCATTGGCCAGTAGACTAAAAGAAAAATGCCCCAATTTGTTTGTACTAAAATGTGTTTGTCACAGTTTCCACCTCTGTGCGTCCTATGCTTGTGAGAAGTTACCCTCTGATGTTGAACAATTAGCGAGAGATGTAAGTATGTTTAGCTTTTTGTAGTACCTATTTATATTTCAAACAATATTTTTTCCTATTTTAGGTGTATAACTATTTCTCAAACAGCCCAAAAAGAATAGATCAATACAAGGAGTTTCAAGAATTTGCCAATGTGTCACCACATAAGATTCTACATCCATCGCAGGCCAGATGGCTTTCTCTTGAATCCGTAGTTAAAAGGCTTATATCTTAATATGCAGCTCTAATACTCTTCTTCACAGATCAAAGTTACGAAGGCATTATGCAGGCTGGTATTTTCTTAGAAAAGCTTCAAAACCCAAGCGTTAAATTGTACCTAGATTTCTTAGCGTACATGTTACCTTTTTTTAATAATCTCAACAAATTAATGCAAAGTGAAAAACCTCAAGTTCATAAAATATATATTGAAATAACCTCTACTTTAAAAACAATTTTACAATGTTATATCAAACCAGACGTGTTACAAAAAGATATATACGAAATTGATTTTGCAAACCCCAGAAATTTTTTGAATATTGATGAAATGTATTTCGGATCAATAATAACTAATAGTCAGATAGATAAAAATATTTTGAACAGTGTGAAAGTTAGGTGTTTAGATTTTTATGTCGAAAGCGTGAAACAAATAACATCAAGATTTCCTCTAAAAAATTCCCCTATCGAAAAAATGAAATTTTGTGATCCTGAGGTTATAAAAACCAAAAAAAAAACCTTTATTTCTGATGTGGCAATGAGTTTTCCTAAGTCTGCGAGCGCAGAAAACTATCAAGATTTAGATAATGAGTGGAGAATGCTACTAAATTTTCCACTAGATGTACATGATGATATAGAAATGTTTTGGAAAAAAGTCGCATTGATTAAAATAGGTGACGATTCCCTAAAGTTTCCAACTTTAGTTAAGTTTGTTTTCAATGTATTGTGTTTACCCCACTCAAGTGCTGCCGTAGAATGAATTTTCTCTCAAATAAATTTAACAAAAACACAATTTCGAAACAGGTTAAAAGTTGATACTATCGAAGGAATTTTGCATACAAAACGCTTTTGACATAAGTATTAATATGATTAAAAAGCTAGGAACTCAAGAGGTATATTTAAATAAAAATAATTATTCGAGTGATTCCGACTCTGACTAACAATTTTTATCTATCTGCAGTTTTTGTTTTTTGAAATGTGTTGGTTTTATGTTTTATGTAAATTTATGTAATACATATAAATATATTTTTGTTTTTTATAAACTTTTATTCTTTCCTTCACTATTTTGATCTCTTTTTAGGACTTTTTAAAATCTCACGATTTCTCACGATTTTTAATATAAAATTTTCACGAATTCTCTTGGAACATTTTGGCAACACTGGCTATGGATTTTTGACATTACCAATCCCGTTACAGAAACTACAGAGGCGCGTAGGCGTTTTGAAAATATTAAATACTTAGGCGGTGTTCACGTTAAGCCGGCGTCCCATGCATACGATTTCCGACGTCCGATATCCGAGAACAATTTGGTATTCGTACGAAAATATTTTGCATATCCCACGGATCCGTTGTCGTGTCTAAAATCTCTATTAAGAGTGTCAAAAAGAAGAATACATTTTTCATTAACTTAACCTTACTTTGATATTATGCCACCGAAATTAATAGAGGAAAGTCGCCTAATTTGGTGAGGTTTCCTAATTTGGGGATGTCCGACATTTCTTATTGGGAGGCGGTGAAACGGTTTTGTACGTACGGTATCTTGAATAGTATTGTTGGTTGCCTATATCCAGGCCATGATCACATGTTTTAGATAAAACGTGGCCGTGTTTATTTACGCACAGTAAATTTCCGTTTTTATAAAGTTTATCCAAGCGATAATTGATAACTAATTATAATTATTTTATCACGGTACCGTCAAACGGGGTGAAATTGATCGGCAGGGGTAAAGTTGATCAAACCTGTTTTTTCATTTATTATTGAGCATTATGGCAACAAGGCATTAAAAATCAGCTGATTTTTATTTACGTTCGTGTGTGAAACAGGTGAACAATTATTTTGTCGGTGGTGCTGATTAATTGTAAAAAGTAAGTTTTGCAAAAATATTTAAATAGTAAAACGCAAAATTTTTCAGTGTGTTAAATGTGTGAAATCAATTAGTTGCACAGCCGAATCTATAAGTACGGGACACGTCCGACCCCTTTTAGGTGATAAGGAATATATTCAAGAAAGGGTGTCCACACTCAGACATGCTGATTTATTTTTTGTGTGGTTTTAATTGCAATTTTTGTGTGTAGGGGAACCTGTTCAACAGTGAACCAGTTGGGAACAGTGAACCACAAAGAAATGAAGAAATCTGGCAACGTCACAAATTAATTTATTGGGTGCAAACGATCGTTAGGTGATCCGGTGTTGACCCTTCAGTCAGGCGGCGTGTGTTGCAAAAGGTGCACGTGGCAGAGAAGAAAATTTGTTTTTCTGTGAAATATTGTAATATTTTAAAGTAAGTATTATGATTTTTATTAATTTTAAGCTTCATCTTGCCTTCATAGTTTATTTTGTATGTTTTCTGCCAGGTATTTGGCCATATATAAGCACAATTGCTCTTGTATTAATTAAGTTTTTCTTATATTTTTATACTGGAACAAAATGGGCGAGCCGGTGGTACACACTGAACCAATTCCAGTCGTTCCACAGTGAGCTGGTTCACTGTGGACCCATGATACAAATAACGAATTTTTATATCATGGTGGGCACATCATTGGCTTGCCAGCTGATTAGTTTAAAAATAATTGGCAATAATGATGGTATTTTTTAGAATGCCACGTCACAAAAAAGCAAAAAGAAAAATTGGAGCACACACGGAGGAGGAAATGAGAGCTGCGGTAGAAATGGTCGAAAAGGGTATAAGCCGACGTCAAGCAGCTAAGCAAAATAATATCCCCTATCCCACTCTTCGTCGTTATGTACAAAAAAGGGCCCAGTTTGGTATAAACATTCCTTTAGTTCCTAATTATGAAGTAAATCGAGTATTTACTTTGGCACAAGAAAACATGTTGGTTGATTATTATAAGATGTGTGCATTTAAGTTCTATGGATTGACTACCAAAGATTGCAGACAAGTAGCTTATGACATGGCAAGGCTAAACAACATTAAAATGCCAGAATCCTGGAAAAAAAAACTCCATAGCAGGCTTGGAATGGTTCCGATGTTTTCGAAACAGGCATCAAGATATTTCGCTGAGAAAACCAGAATGTTGTAGCCTTGCAAGGGCTACAGCGTTCAACCGAGAAAACGTCAATATTTTTTTTGATAATTTAACCGATACTTTGAAGAGAGACCCAAGATTCGCCGATGGAACGCGTATTTACAATTTAGACGAAACTGGAACTACGACAGTCCAGAAGCCCCAAAAGGTCTTTGCTCCAACTGGATTATCGAACGTCGGGAAGGTGACTAGTGGCGAGAAAGGAACCTTGGTCACAGCATGTTGCATGGTAAGTGCAACTGGGCATGCATTGCCTCCAGCTATTGTTTTTCCCAGGCAAAATTTTAGAGATATAATGCTACATGGATCTCCTCCCGGATCTTTAGGACTGGCAGCCCCTACTGGATGGATGAACTCTAATCTATTTATTGAGGCAATGAAACACTTTATTGCACACACCTCTTCAAAACCAGAAAATCCATCCTTGCTAATCATGGATAATCATGAATCTCACCTGTCGATAGAAGCTTTAGATTTAGCAAAAAGTTCTGGAGTTACAATACTTACTCTGCATCCACACACTTCAGCCAAATTACAGCCATTGGATGTGGGATTACTGAGTCCGTTTAAAACATACTACAATTCCGCTCTGGAGTCATGGATGCTTCGTTTTCCTGGGAAACCTGTGAGTATATATCAAATTGCTGAATTTATCGGTTATGCGTATCCAAGGGCAATGACTCCTGTAAATGTAGCTGCAGCCTTTTCCAAGTGTGGAATTTTTCCGTTTAATAGGGACATATTTTCTGACATAGACTATTTGCCGAGCAGTGTGACAGATCGCCCTCTTCCTGACGATGAAACCGAAAATTATCAACCTGGAACAAAAGGATCTGCAGAAAATAATACTTCCATTGAAATTCACTCTTCCCCACCAGGCGTTATCGCCGAGGACCCTCAACCAGGACCAAGTGGAACCTCAAAAAATGACAATCATTCCGAGCCTACATGTAAAACATTTATAACGCCAGAAATATTTCGCCCGCCGTTGAAGGCAGGTCCTCGTACTGATAAGAGAAAACGTAGAAAACTTAAAAAAAGCATAATAGCGACCGATACACCAGAAAAAGATGCCATAGCTATTGAACGAGCATGCACAAAAGCCAAACAAGATAAATGCAAAAGGCAGGTTTTGCAAGATTCGACAGGACCAAATAAGGGCACATTTAAGATCTTAAAAATGAGGCGCAGGAAGAAATCTGACTCAGAAACAGATGAATCTGAAGAAGAAGTAATGAGTAGCAATAGCTCTTCTGGCGGGGAATGGAGTAAAGAACCGGAAGATGATTACTTAATTTTAGATGAAAATTTTGCCAATTTGCCACGAAATCCCCAGGACGGTGACTATGTTCTGGTGCTATTTACAACAAAAAAACTCTCGATTTATTATATAGCAAAAGTTCTAAAGCAGAACGATAATGATGATGAAGATTATTCTGTCTCCTTTTTAAGAGTGAAACAAACAGGCAACCAGAACTTCGTGTTTCCTACAGAACCGGACTTGGCAGATGTCAGAAAGTCTGATATTAAGTTCATTCTCCCTCCACCCCAGCAAACACGCCTATAGGACACTTGACACCAGCAAAACCAGCACAACAGTTATGTTTGCAATAGCTGCTGATGGAACGCGTCTCCCTCCTTATACAGTGTACAAAGCTAAGCACCTTTATGAAGGCTGGAAGGAGGGCGGATTACCAGGAGCAATGTACAACAGGTCCCCAAAGGGGTGGTTTGATTCTGAATTGTTTGACGATTGGTTCAGGACCGTAGCACTTCCATTTTTCCGGAAATTAGAAGGGAACAAGCTGCTTATTGGAGATAACTTGCAAAGTCATATTACTATCAGTGTTATTCAAGAGTGTGAAAACAACAACATCAAGTTTGTTTTACTCCCCCCAAATTCGACACACATGCTCCAGCCACTGGACGTGGCTTATTTTCGTCCTCTTAAAGCATCATGGAAAATAAATCTGGAAGAATGGAAACTGAAGAATAGGGGACTTTTACCAAAAACTGTATTTCCCAGAATGTTAAAAACCGCAGTTGAGGGGCTTGAGAATCACGAAATAAATAATATTTTAGCCGGATTTAAAGCATGCGGCCTAGTTCCTTTCAATCCCGATGCTGTTCTTGCAAAAGTAAAAAGAATAGAGCCTAATATACCGGAGGCAGAAACTTCAATGACTACAGTGCTTGTAAATTATCTACACCAGCTCAAGACTGGGCCTAATGATGCCCCAAAGCGAGGAAAAAAACTGAATATAGCGGCTGGAAAAAGCATAGGCACAGAAGATTTGACAGAAGAAAGCCAGATAAGTTCCAAGCAGCCCATAAGGCGTAAGGGAGAAATCCTAATAAGCGACAGCGAAGAGGAAAATCACTTACAGACATTGGAGGTAATGGAAGAGAATATCAACATAGATGATTATGAAATTGGAGAAAGTTCCGCTGCGCCAGCCAACATTCTTAAGCCGAATCGATCAACCTGGGATAAAGGAGACTTTATCATCACAAAATATAAAACCAATAAGAGAGATCGATGTTATATCGCTGAAATTATTGATATCTCAGAGGCTGAAATAGTTGTGAATACATTGCGTAAGCATCCTTCGAAAAAATCAGCGTTCTTTAGTTTCCCCAATATTCCGGATGAGTCTGTCATAAACAGGGAACAGATTGTCCGAAAAGTCAATTTAAAATCGCTAAAGCGAGGCAAACATTTCTTTTCGCTTAAAGAAGAAGAACTGAAAACGCTTCAGTAAGGAATTTTTATGCGTTCGTTTTGAATATTTTTTGTATTTCTTCTCTTTTTAATCTGTATTTTTATTTTTAAGTTTACTCTGTTTTTGTTTCTTTGTAGTTTATGTCGTTAAGAATCAATGTAAAGTTTGTCCAAAGAATAAAAGCTTATTTTTCCTTAATAGGTGTGTTTTATTGCCCGATTCCTCTACAAAAACCGACAAAAACTGTTAATTTTTTTTTCACTGATCGATTTCACCCAGAGTGATCATAAAGTGGAAAATATTTATTTTTAAAGGGGTGATCGACTTCACCCCGAACCCTGAGGTGAAGTCGATCACCCTTTAACCCTAAATTTAAAAAAAAACTACCCCACCTAAGACTTTGCTCTAGTCACCAATCGACGGCCTAAGCATCAAGGAAGTTATATTATTAATTGCATAAAAAAATAATTACTAGTTTTTTAGTTATCCCCAAAAAACGTAATTTTTTGATCGATTTCACCCCGTTTGACGGTAAGCAATTTCAACAACTTTTTTATCTCAAAGCAATCTATGTGAGCTCGGCTATGAAGCCTTATATTCGATATTAAATTTAAATTGCATGTTACAAATTTATTAGGTTATAAATCTGAGATAGACAAGGCTCCCAATATGGGGAGATGCAAGACCCCTAATTTGGGGATCCCCATTTTAGGGACTTTTGTATTTTGAGCATTAATTTAAAATAGGTTGCGATTATTAGGTCGATTTGAATATACAAATTTCCTTATTTACTTGCAGATGCCAAAAAGAAAGGCATGGGACCCCATTCAAATGAAGGCGGCGGTTCAAAGTATGAGAAATAAGGAAATGGGTAGCTTTAAGGCTTCTCGAGTCTTTGGAGTCCCTCAAACGACTTTGGAACTTTATGCGAAAAATGAGGATACCCCTGCTGATGAAGTAGTTAAAACCAAAGTAGGTAGAAGCCCGATTTTACCTAAAGAACTTGAACAAGAACTGGTAAGATATTGTCTTGAAATGGAGCAAAAATATTTCGGACTCTCGAGAAGAGATGTGCGATGCATGGCTTATCAGCTTGCAATACGAAATAATTTGAAAAATCCGTTTTCTAAGGAAAAGGAGCTAGCTGGTAAAAAGTGGCTTAAAAATTTTATTAAACGGCATAGAGAGCTATTTGTACGGACTCCGCAGGGCGTATCCTACGCAAGGGCAAAAGGTTTTACACAAGAAGCTGTTACAAAGTTCTTCGACATTTATGAACCTATTCTGGAGAAAATAAAATATTCCCCGTCACGCGTGTACAATTGTGATGAAACTGGGATCAGCATAGTCCAACACAAACATACAAAAGTGGTCGGACTAAAGGGCAAAAAACAAATAGGGGCTTTACAACCAGCAGGGCGAGGTTCACTTATCACAGTGGTTACTTGCATGAACCCGGCTGGGCACTTTATCCCTCCTCTAGTTATTTTTCCTCGAAAAAATATGAGGGCGGAGCTTATGGACGGCACACACTTAGGCTCTATTTATGCATGTCACCCTTCTGGATGGATCCAGTCCGAATTGTTTACGGACTGGTTTAAACATTTTTTGAAACATGTTGAACCAACTGCAGATAATCCAGCGGTCCTTGTCCTGGATGGACATTTTACACACACCAAAAATATAGAGGTGATAAACCTAGCGCGTAGCAATCACGTAGATATAGTTTGCCTACCTCCTCACAGCTCCCATAAAATGCAGCCACTAGATCTGTCATTCATGTCGCCATTTAAAAGTTACTACGCCCAGGAAATTGAAATGTGGCTTCGAAACCATGCAGATAGGGGAGTGGTAACAGTCTACCAAATGGGAAAACTCTTTGGGAACGCATACAAGAACGCTGCAACTGCAGAAATTGCCGCCAAGGGATTTGAAAAGGCTGGTTTATTTTCATGCAATCGTCATAAGTTCAGGCCTCACGACTTTCTGGACTCAAACGTTGATCAATCGGTTCCAAATCGACTCACTGACGCTCAACAAGAAGCGCCCCCGCAAAATAACGAGTTACAGGATCCCCCAGTGCAAGAATCCCTTTTTACAGAGCATCTGTCCAAACCCGGTCCGAGCGGCCTACAACATCAGCAGCGGCCATCCTCTTCTCAAATTCAATTAGACCAACCCACAGAACCAGAAACCCCTAAGCAAAAAAAATTTGTGACTCCGTCTAATGTTAGCCCCGATCCGAGGTTGAATCATTTGGGAAAAAAGCAAATGTCCCAACAAAAGCAGCTTCTGTAAAAGCAAATAAGTGGAAAAAGCATCAGATGAATCATCCGGAGAAGAATGCTATATGGATGACTCAGATGACGACATATCAGACGAGGATCAAGACGCAGAGTGCATCTACTGTGCTGGATTATTTTCGGACGACCATGATGGTGAAGACTGGATCCGATGCACTGTGTGTTATAGCTGGGCGCACACCCTGTGTGCAGACCTTGGCACTAAAGGAAATAAAGTTTTTAAATGCCACAAGTGCTGCAACAAATTAAAATGTTGATATCTTATTAATAAATACATTATAAAGCAATGTAAACAATTTTTTTATAGTAAATATACAACTTTGGGGAGACGCGTTTTTTTAACAAATTCCCATATTTAGGTCATTTTGAAAAAAAAAAAACTTTTTTGTTAATATTACCTTTTCCCAAGTAAAAAGCAATATTACTACAATTTTTTTCAATTTTCGAACTTATATTTCAATTTTTTTAATAGCGCCAAAAAAAAACATCCCCATATTAGGCGACTCTCCTCTAATGAAAAAACATGTCAAACAAACAATAAACCGAGAAAAGTGTGGTTAAAAATCATCCGACATCGGACAAAAGTTAAGCTAAATTTAACTCGTACGATGCATCGTAGATTGTTAAAAATATTCGGATGAAATTTGCCGCCAAAATTTTCCACCAATGAGAGCACTGTCGGATCATCGTACCGTCGGAAATCGTATGCATGGGACGCCGGCTTTAGTATTATTTTTCCTTACTTTTGTAGTCTCCTCGAAAGACTTTTTTCTAAAAATATAGGCGAATTGTAGACAAAAAGGTGGATTGGAAGCTGGTTAGTGCTAATTCAGCCAATGTAAGGCTAATAATTAATAGGTATTCTTAAAAGAATATTTTTTTCTTTAAATATAGGCGAATTGCAAAGAAAAAGATGGATTGGAAACGGGTTAGCGCTAATTCAGCCAATACATGGTTAGCATTCTTACTACGTATTATTTTCAGCATATTATATCGATCTTTTAAACTGAAAAGTGACTTGTATAACAATAGTTTTAAAAAAAAATCTAACATATGAAAGAAAACACATTGTTTTTTGATTTTCACTTTAATTAATTTCAATTTAATTAAAGTGAAAATCAAAAAACAATTAGTGTTTTCTTTCATATGTTAAATATGGATTTTCATCAAGTAACGGTCGAAACTATAATAGCCGTTTTCTCCAACATTTGCTTAACGAGAGAACAACAAAGGATTCCTTAAATTTTAAGGAATTCTCAACTTTATTTTGTTTGCACCAACTGTTTTCAAAGCTTCCTTAGCTAAGTCTAGCCGAAATCTGTGAATGCCGCAAAATTCTAGGGACTTTTACCCAAATTTAATCTTGTTGGGAACACTGCACTATTTATCATCTGCATAACCTATTTTTTTTTTGATTTCCTAATTTCTTTAAATTAGTTTTTTTGCAGAAATTTCTTTTGGGTTTATGCCATGAGTGAGATAAGTGATAGTGATCAAAGCGAGGATCAAAGTGACGGAATCCAAAATCGAAAGGCAAAAAGAAAACGAGGAGCAAATTTTTCAAATCAAGAGGCGACAGTTCTTCTTTCCTTGGTATCAGACCTAAAACATATTGTGGAAAACAAAAAAACTGATGCGGTGTCCATGCAACAGAAAAACCTAGCATGGAAAAAAACTTCTAATTTATTCAGTGCTGCTTGTCCTGAAGGAACCTTTCGAACTACTCAACAACTCAAGAAACAGGGTTGCCAGACGTCCTGATTTAGAAGGGACAGTCCCGCTTTTTGGTAATCGGTCCCGCCTTTTTTTTATTAATTCAAAGTCCCGCTTTTCACTTCAATTGTCCCGGTTTTCCCGTCTTTTCCACCCTCTCGCATAAAATGATGGCAACACTTTTCCGAATTTCCGACCGTAATATTTGCCACACTTTTCAGAATTTCCGGTCTTTTTAAAGCATCGTAGGTCAAGCATTCGTTATTTAATTCGGGTTGGTTATGGTTCGACTATCTTCGTCTCTTATCGACAGTTTGCGTCAGCACTCAAAATATTCGGCGCGTTGGTTAGTGCAGCTGCTGCGCGGTTGAGGTTATTTTGTGCGGTCAATTATCGCGTAGAAATTAAAGCTAAAATGGCCTCAGAATCCGTTTCTGAGTCAGAATCGGATTCTTCCGTTTCGTCTGACGAGATAGACTGGTTAGGGCCGTTCGAAGGGAAATAATGTGGAGTTTATGAAGATATAGTAGATTGTTTAAGTGAAATTGCAGTGGAAAAGGCGCCATCACCGGAGGTGTTTGTGGACATTCACAAAAATTCGGTAAAGTTTTAATTATTTTATACATCCTACCTATCTAAACTTTAACTGCAAACAATACGTCTGCTTTGTAGGTGATCTACCTTTTTTGTTAAAAGAAAAAAAATGTTTAAACCTATATTGGTTGTACTTTTTCAGGAAAGCAGGATCTTCAAAAATAAAAAATAAACGGTTGACAGAAGATGAAAATATGGTGGTACGAAAAAAGGAGAAGAGAGAGGTAGGTACCTATACATGAAATGCATAAAGCAACCTGTAGGTATTATTATAAAGTACCGCCTATAGGTATATTATTATGTTTTGTAACTTTATATTATATACTCACCATCTAACCTAGGTAAATTACATAAAACAACTTACTGTTTTAGATATTATTACATCACAAAGTAGGGAAAGTAAAGTATTGGTGAAAAAAATTAAAAACATTTTTTTTGCGTCGGTCTGTCAGTTAGTTCCCGCGATAACTTTCAAACAAATTAAGCTATTAACTTCAAATTGTGTACACGGGTAGCTAAATATAAGAGAACGGTTTGGATCATTTTTTAGCACAATTGCTTAAGGAGAAGCGGGGGGCAAAATTGGAAAAGGTTACATTTTTTCATAAAAATATCGAATAATATGTCATTTTAGGGATTTTTGGTTATGCAGATTTTGATTTTACATCCAACTGAAAACATTTTAATGAAAAAGGAGGGGAAAAGGGAGGGGGTTAAATTTTATAATATAATGAGTGTTTTTTTTTTATTACATTTAACTAAGTTGTTTTTTCCTTAAAAAAATTGTAACAGTGATGTGGAAGTATTGATTTAATTTGCAGCGTTTTTTTTATGAGTAAGTATACCTTTACTTATAATAGGCTTTGTTTTGTTAATAGTACCTTTTTTTTTAGGTTTCATAGAACAAGTTCTGGGAATCAAAATACTCTGTTATAAAAGGAAATTCGCAACATATGGCAAAATGCACATTGTGTGATTGCCTGTTTTCAATTGGCCATAGCGGCGAAGGTGACATTTTAAGGCATAATAAAACCACCAAACATCTTAAAAATATTGAAAAAGCCGCAAAGACACAAACACTGAAAACAATTTTTTCCAGCCAGGAGCACAACAAAAATAAATTACAAATTACTGAATGCGGATTAATTTATCATTCAGTGCAACATTCGCACAGCTACTTATCGGTAGACTGCTTGGTGAAAATACTCTCAAAACTTTTCCCTGATTCGCAAACGGCAAAAGGAATGACACTGGGTAGAACAAAAGGAACGAACATTGTCATCAATGTGTTAGCTCCCTACACCCATAGAAAAATAATAGAAGACTTGCAAGGTCATCACCCATTCTCGGTATCAAGTGATGCATCCAATAAAGGAAACATCAAAACATTTCCTTTGATGGTAAGGTAGAGGAGAGGTAGTACCAGTGAGACGGTCGGAACAATGAGACACGTTCTTCAATTACGAACGTACTCCAACTACAACATTAAACGACCAGTCACAGTTGAATATAGTATCGTCCGGGCTTGACGCAGAGTTTCAACGCAATCGGGCCATTTTTAATTTAGTTAACAGCCGATCTCCGGAGAGAGCGCATCAAAGTAAATAACACGGCGAATTTCGTGAAGCATTTTTGGCAATAATAAGTACGTTTTTTAGGGGTAAGTATTTTTTATAAAGTAAATATGTATTTTAGAACAGTAATCTAGTATTTGTAAGCAACGGGCTTGGTGATTTTCTGTATGCATTATTTTTTAAAATTTCACGTGTTTCAGGAACAGTGGGACAAAAGGGTTGTTAGAACACTGAGACTGTCTCACTGTTCCATCGTGATGTATAAGTAGTATTATTTTGTATTCTTACGCATTTTTCTATAAACTTACAGTGCGAAGATGCCAAGAAAAAATAAAACAAGCAAAAAAATTGGTACGTTTTCAGAAGAATCAATGAGGGATGCTATCCAATTAGTACGAAATGGCATGAGTATTCGCGAAGCTTCTAGAGTTAAGGGCTTGTCTTTTCAAACAGTTCACAGATACGTTAAAAAATATCACGATAATCCTAACATTCATCTCCGTCCTAACTATAGAGTAAGACAAATTTTCACCGACGAACAAGAAAATATTCTTTGTGAATATATTGTAACATGTGCCAAAATGTTTTATGGTTTGTCTCGAGAAGATACTCGTCGCTTAGCCTATAAAACAGCAATCCAAAATAACATAAATGTGCCTCATGGATGGGAAACAAAAAAAATTGCCTCACTTGCGTGGATTAAAGCATTTCAGAGGCGCCACCCTAACTTATCGTTACGAACTCCAGAAGGGTGTAGCTTGGCAAGGGCTACTGGGTTTAACAAGTTTAACGTTGAAATATTTTTTAATAAACTGGAAGAAGTTCTAAAGAGGCATCCAAGTTTCGGTGATGGAAGTCGAATTTATAACTTAGATGAGACTGGTACGGTTACCGTTCAAAAACACCACAAAGTATTTGCCGAGAAAGGGTCACGCCAAGTGAGTAAGGCTACAAGTGCGGAAAGAGGAACACTTGTCACTACATGTTGTATTGTAGCGGATTCTGGATTTGCCATCCCACCCATTATGATATTTCCTCGGGTCCACTTTAAGGATTTCATGGTTAATGGAGCCCCACCAGGCACACTTGGTTTAGCAACAAAAGGGGGCTGGATGAACACCGAATCTTTTGTAAAAGTTGTAAGGCATTTTATAAAGCACACCAATAGTTTGAAAGAAAATCCCTCGTTGCTCATAATGGACAATCATCAAAGTCATCTGTCAATAGAGGCTATCGATATATGTAAAGATAACGGTGTTACAATATTAACTATCCCGCCACACTGCACGAACAAGCTGCAACCTTTGGATGTTGGGTTGATGAAACCATTTCAAACATTTTACAGTTCAGCCGTGGATTCATGGATGATGAACCATCCAGGTCAGACGTTTACAATATATAATATTGCGTCTTGTGTCGGAATAGCTTATCCGCGTGCCATGACACCTGTAAATATCTCAAGTGCATTTAGAAAAACCGGTATTTTTCCGTTTGACAAGTTTATTTTTAACGAAGAAGATTTCATGCCAAGTGCAGTAACAGATAGAGAGAACCCTCTAGATGAAGAAAATGTATCACTCACAGAGTCCACTAGCGAATTAAATTACGGAAAATCTGAACCTGTGTCTGTGCCTTTGAACATAGCCACAACTTCAGCATCTGAGGATCAACCTTTGAATGTAACCACAACTTCGGCAACACCGTCTGTGAAAAAATCTGGCAAAACCTTTGTAAGTCCAAGTATTTTTAAGGGGTATCCTAAGGCCGGTCCAAGAAAGTCGACGCTAAATAAACGTAGGCGAAAGGGAAAGACGATGATAGCAACGGATACCCCTGAAAAAAATGAGCTTCTTCAGCTTAAAAACTAAACTTTGATAAAAGCACGCAAGGTAAAAAAACAACTGTTCGACAGCGACTCCGACGAAGACGACGAGAATGTTGATATTGAGCTAAAAGATTCTAGTAGCGGCGAAGAAACTTTTGAAGATGAACCCGAACCGTTTAACTTTGGTGCCGTTGATCGTAATCCCGTTCCTGGTGAATATATCCTAGTTGAGTTCAAGGGAAAACAACATGTTTATTATGTGGGAAAGGTGATTTCTCAAGTAGAAGAAAATGAGTTTGAAGTGACATTCCTAAGAAGAAGTGGAAAGTGCTTCGATCGTTTTATTGTACCTCAGGTTCAAGATATGTCCATCGTCATTAAAAAAGACATTAAAATTATCCTTCCTCCTCCGCTAGCACATGGAACAAAAAGGCAACAATCATTGTTGAAATTTGACATTAATTTCTCAAGTTTAAATGTAAAATAATATGACTAAGTATATGTCTCATTGTTCCGAATAGGTTAGAACAGTGAGACAATTACAGGTTTTTTTTGTATATTTTTTTTTTGAAGAGTTTGTTCTGTTTTTCGCTAAAGCGAATTTTCCATTTTGTTTCCAAAGCTGTTTCTGAAGTCAGGTTAAAGTTTTAAAGAAAAATGTATTTGTTTACAATAAATATTTGAATTCAAATTTTTTCGTCTCACTGTTACTACCTCTCCCCTACTTTAAAAAACAGGAAGGGACAAAGACAATGCTTTTAAATTTTTACTCGTCCCCGTCAGAAAAATCTAAGGATATTTCATCTAGTATAAATACACATTTAATTGGAGCTGAGTTATCAATTGCAGACATAACGGCCTATTGTGCCGATAATGCATCAGTGAATTTTGGCAAAAACCAAAGTATTTTTACAGAAATTCAAAAGTTAAACGACAGCATAATACCAATAATTGGTTGTGTACTTATGTCATATAATCCACAATGCTGCTAAAAATGGTAAAAACCATTAAGGTAAGATGTGTTATTTTTGTTAAGTAAATTAATTTTAAATTTGGAATTTTGTAAGTTGTAAAACAAATGCAGTAAGAGTCCAGTATAAAAACTTTTTAGGTACGATATTGAACTGATTGTTATTAAATGCTATAATGAATTCTCAAGCAGCACGAAAAAATCCGAGGAACTCAAAGAATTTTTTGAATTTTGTGATTCTGAATGGAGCGAGCTGTTAAAGTCTGTGCCAACCAGGTGGCTTAGTCTGGCACCAGCAGCGGAAAGGCTTTTAAAGAAATTTCAACCGGTGAAATCATATTTTCTATCTATGGCGTCTCCACTAGCCATTTTACAAAATTTCTTTCAGGATGAATTTGCTGAGGCATATTTGGGTAAAAAATTATATTTTTATAACGCTAAATTAATATTGGCTAAAAAAAATTATAAATATTTTTTCTTTTAGGATTCATAGTAAATGTTGGGTCCACAATGCAAACCACTATTCAAAAATTACAATCAGATAAAGTTTTAACACTAAGAACTTCATGAGATAATGGTATTATTAAAAAGAAATCTACAAACTAAACTCGATCAAGAATTTTATGGGGCCATAGCAAGAAATATAATGCTAAGATCTGATGATGGTGATAAAATTGTACAGTTTAAGAGACAGACAAATGCTTTCTTGGAAAGAACCATATCTTATTTGGAAAAATGGTAATACTTACATTTCTGGTTCATGTACCTACATGTGGATTCTTTTTACCTATCTATTGGTATATTTTTTTTCTAATTTTAGGTACCAATACAAAAACAATAGGCTTGAAAATCTATCTTGCATGATTTTGAAGAAATCACAAATATTGTCTTTGGAAAAATATTTAAAAATTGCTTCAGATTTTAAAATACACACAGATGAAGACATGCTCTTTGAAGAGTTTGTCAAACTTAAATATTTTATACAAAATGATTTAAATGAAGAAGAAGATGTTGATCAAAGATGGGTGGCATTTTTTAAAAACAATTCTCCAGCAAACAATTTTGAAAGACTATGTAATACGATTTTATCTATTCCACATTCAAATGCGTCTTCTGAAAGAATTTTTAGCCTTATGACTACTGCATGGAGAAAAGACAGAAATAAATTAGACATTAAGACTTTGGAGGCAGAGCTTATGATTAAAACTAATTTTAAATTGAGTTGCAAAGATTTTATATTATTTTTAAAAAGCGAGGATGCAGCATGTCAAAAATATGCCAATTCACTTAAAATTTGTTTTTTTTTAGTTGTTAAGTTGTTTATATAGCCTATAAATAGTGATGTTTTATGTTGTGTTGTTGTAAAGTGTTTATTTATCCTATAGGGTATAAATAATGAAGTTTTCTGTTGTTTTGTCGTGAAGCGTTGTTTGTTATGTAATAAAATACTTTTTTTCTATCGTTAAGTTTTGGTTGAATTCCTAACCAAAATTTGTAGAATTTATAGGTTTTGTCCAAAAAAGGGCGTGGCACCTAAAAAAAATTTCCCTGCGGCGCATTTTTTTACACATAATTATATCCCGCTTTTCCATTAGCAAAATCTGGCAACCCTGTCAAGAAACTATATGACAACAAAAAGAGAGAAATACGAAAAAAAAAAGACCTTATATTAACTGGTGGTGGTCCCCCAACCACAAATAATACTGACCCAAACGAAGCTTTAATAATGTCAATAGTGGATCCATTATCAGTTGTTGGTGGTCCTAGCCTCTATGGATCAGACAGCATCCCTGTCAAAATAGCAAAGCCTCAGAAAGACACTTATTTTACTTATGAATTGGAAGACATCCCTATTTCTATTCAAGATAGTGATGTGCAGGTATGTAAATTCATAATACATAATATGAAGTAAGTGGATATGTCCAGGTCAGACGTGGACAAAATTTGGTACACATCTGTGTTATCATTATTTTTTTATTACGTTTTTTTTCTATTCACATTTTTTTTTCTTTAAAGAGAACAAATTCAAAGGCTCCGCCTCAACCTCAACTCTTTTTAACCATTGTAATGTAACTATCAAATGAAAAACATAATTTTTTTTGAAGTGTTAAGTTAAAAGTGACACCTTGTATCCTAAAATTAAATTTTTGACATTCTTGTAGAAGTTGCTACAAAGTAATCAAGAAAATTATGAAGCCGGGCTAGAAATACCATTGCCCATACATATTATGTAGGCCACGATCCATTGGATACTGTCAGTGATGTGAGGGACTTGGGTGTAACACTGGATAGCTCCCTGAGCTTTGTTAATCATATGTCGGCTATAGTCTCGAAATCACTACAGATGTTGGGTTTTATAAAGAGATCCTCTCGGGATTTTCGGAGCGTCAACTCACTAAGATTACTTTACTGCTTTTTAGTCCGCCCCCATCTAGAATATGCTTCCAGCGCATGGAATCCTTGTAACAACATACACAAACAGAAGATCGAACAGGTTCAGCATAAGTTTATTAGATATGTTGCATTTAAACTAAACAGTTACGTGAGTTACGTCCCCCTTAATTACGTACAGTTAGAATCTGACCTTCATATTTCTACTCTCGAAAACAGACGCAAATTAAGGGATCTGAGATTATTCTATGACATTTTGAATTCCCATCTTCATAGCCGGGACCTGCTGGGTAGAATAGGAATGCACATTCAGCCAAGGCAAACTCGCTCTGCACAGTCTTTTCACGGTCCTGTGCACAGAACCAATTACAGCACAAATACTTTTATCACTCGCGCCAGTAGGTTAGCCAACGAATACTCCAACTCTTTAGATTTCTTTTCTAATAGGTCCCATTTTTTGAGACAACTACATCAAGTATAACTGTATCTTGTCACTTGTACAATGTTGTGTTTTTTTTTTCCAATACTGACTTGTTTTTATTTTTATGTCCTGTGTAGATCTAAAATATTCTTTTGTCAGTTTGTCTTTTATTAGTTTGTTGTACTTTTACCCTACTTTTACTCTATTTTCTATCTTTTAGGTAATAGTACTATTTTATTTGATTGCAGTGTATGCTTTTTTTTCTTTTATATATAAGTTGACTGTTAACTGAATTGGGCACTAGCCCGTTGATAAATAAATAAATAAATGAATAAAAAGATGCATCAAACCGCCAAACCCAGAATCGACCCCGGGATTAGTCTAGAAGGCGTCCTTTACAAACAGTGGTCAGGTCACTTTCAACAAGTCAGTTGGCTGAAAAATATAACCAACTAACAGACAAAAAATCTGCCATAGCCGATTACACCCTCGATAGATTAAAAACTGACACCAAAAATTATCAAACGGAGCATAAGTTGAGAGTGCAATCTTTAAAACTTGACATTGAGATTAAAAAAAAACAGCTGGGTTCCGTAAAAAAACATTTTAAAATTTTAGTTCATTTGTTTTCCTAATCCGGACAAGATTTTATTTTAGTTTTGGGTTTTTTCTGTTGTTGCAATAAATATTAAAATAATGGTGTATGTTCCAAGCACTTTCATGACATTCCCAACAGTGGAAAGTACTATGTTATTAAGTTTTGTTCTATACATTTGTTTTTTACATAGAGTTATGTAGTTTATTTTCTTTTGTTATTTACATTCAGGTAGGTACAAAAATGTAAAGGAAAAAGAGTTATTTTAGTTTATTTCCTTTCATTATAATAAAACAAAATAATAAAGAAAACTAACTTGTTTATTTATTAATTTCCATAAGAAACTTAAAACTTTTAAAATACAATTACATATTAAATTTTTAGACATAACTTAATATGGCATTTCCAAACAGATTTCCACATATTCATATTTAATCTCTACGAATTAAGTAAAAAAAATAAGCCTAACCTAAACCTCTGAAAAAATTTAAAATTTCGGCTTGAACTTGATTTACTCTGATCTTGTTTATTACTGGTGGTATGTTAATATTCTCAGTTTCAATTAAATAATTGAATTCATCTAAATCCATATTATCGGGAACTGGAGGCTATGGCTCATTCATTTCCCTGGTAATATTGTGAAGGACTGTTGTGGCTATTATAATGATTTTGGTGGTTTCTTATTTTAACCTGGATCCATAGGCGAGGATGGGAAACCTCCTTTTCCATATGCCAATAGTTCTTTCTATTAGATTTCGCGTTCTTATCAAGGATTCATTATATAGTTCCTCAGCTCTTGTTGCTGGATCTGTAATTGGAGTTAACAGGTAATTTTTGAACGGGTATCCACTATCTCCTGCAATAAAAAATATGCGTTGGTTATTCTTCAAAGGGTCATTTTCTCTTGCCACAACCATTAAATTAAATAAGAGTTATTACCTTAGTAAGCCAAATTAGATAAGAATTAAGAAGCCTCTTTAGCAACTTTTTTTATCAAAAAAATTGTTTATGTTAATTACCTAGTAGCACACTGTTTGGGAAATGCCCTCCTTCAAATCTTGTACGAAGGTTGCTGTGTCCAAAGACAGTGGAATCATGGCTGGATCCTGGCCATCGTTCAACAACATCTATAAGTTTTAGATCAGCATTTGCTACCACCTGAGCATTTATGGAAAAATATCGTTTCCTGTTTCTGTAGACTTCTGCATAATCTCCACCTGAAACATTGTAATAAAATAAACCACATATATACACAGAGCATAGATACGTCTATATTCTATAGAACCCTATGATAAAAACTTCTTGCACATTCTAAGTGAGGTTACTGCAGTAAAAATGTAATAAAGTAGGTAAACATGTAGATATTACATACTTGGAGATTGAATACGAATATGTGTGCCATCTACAACACTTAGTACCCTGCATGGGAAATTTGGCCATATCATAAAACTTATTTTGTTCTGAGAGAATATGTTGAGCATCAGGCATTTTTATATAGTTTGGAAATAAGCCAGCAATTATTCCAGACACTCTTTGAATTATCCTACTTGCTGTCCTTGTATCCATCCCCATAAAATCAGCCACCTGCGTTAGGTGGCCTGCACTAACATAATATCGAGGGCATGTCAGGACTTGATTAATTGGAGATACACTACGATTTCTAAAATCAAAAAGGAAACTAAAAATCTCTGTACTTGGTAGCCCCTTAACCCAACAGCACACATACAGGTTTTTCCATGCCCAAGATGTCTTGTAAGAATATGTCTTTGGTATTTTTATTATATGAACCTCATACCTGTCATGAGGATATTCCAACTGGTTCTCAATTTGGGTTAATAAATGCATTACTGTTTTCTTATACATCCTGAACCTTTTGAAAAATCTCATGGGGTCCATCGACTCAAAATAATTTGCTCTATTGTAAAGCTTCCTGGGAAAGCCATATTTAATTAAATCTAATAATTCAATATCATCTTCAATATAATCACATTCAAGATCAAAATCCATTTTATTATTCCAAAATCACACAAAACAGATAAATCACAAGAAACACGCGTAAAAGAAAAAAAAACTAACCTCAAATTTTGGAAAACGGTTTTAGTGGCCGGTAAGTAGTGCCTCGCGGACACTTAAGAAAGGAAGACTTAAAAGGGGATAAGTGTTCCTTAATTGTTCGTGCAATACTTTAAGAACTCCTTAGTTTTAAGGGCTCCCTAAGGACTCCTTAAAACGTTGGTGCAACGGGCTATAAGACTTTTAAAAGATCTAACCATTAAGCCTTATATTTGTAGAGAATAAATGACAAGTGGCAACTCTGTTGCAGATGTTAATTTTCAAGCGAAGGACAGGTTTGACGTTACATGTCAGAGTTGCCAAGATCAGTTTTGTCTTTTTAGTTTTAAGTAAGAAAAATGGAAATAAATAGTATTGACGATGTCTACGAAATTACGAACAAGCCCTATCTGGATTTTGCGAAATATTTGCAGGAAATTGGATTATTAAAAAATAATTTTAGGTGGAAAGAAAGTGTCGCCGATAGTGTATTATAAGAAGACAACTGTTGTATCGGCATTCGAGCGACCACCTTAAGGTTATCGCGAGTGGTAGGGGAAACAGTTTTCCTATTTAAGCTGCGGCGCTGCGCGGACAACATTGTCTGTCGTCGGCTCTCTGTTAGTCAAAATATGTATATGTAATAAAGTCTGTGATATAAATGTATAAGTGTGTAATAAAGAATATGTCGACATAATTGTTCGTGTATCGTTTCAATATTAAAAGACCTCTACCATCGGCACCCTAGTTAAAGACATAACAAGTGGCGACGAGGATTTGGTAAATAAAAAAAAAAAACGCGAGTGAAAAGTATCGAACACGTGAATAGTACCGCGAAAATCGAGCGTGACTCAAAATGGCGTCGGGTACACCGAAATTTCTGGAATTTTTTGCAGACACGGATGACTGGGACATTTATTCAGAAAGATTAGAGCAACACTTTGAAGCTAATAAAATCGAAGGCGAGAAGATCAAAATAGCAATTCTATTAAGCTCGATAGGTCAATCTACCTATAAACTCCTGAGAGACTTATCTTTCCCACTTCTTCCTAAGAAAAAATCATATAACGAATTGTGCAAAATGCTCAAGGATCAATATCAAGTTCAGCCAAGCACGTGGAGAGAAAGGAGGAAATTTTACCATCTACGTCAGACCGACGAATGCACTTCGGAATGGTACGCCAAAGTACGAAGCATGGCAACTAAATGCAATTTTGGCACTGATCTAACAAAAATTTTAAAGGACAAGTTTGTCACTGGATTTAAGGATGGCAAAATATTAGACCGATTATGTGAAGAAGACCACTCCAAGAACTTAGAAGATTTGATTTCGTTAGCCCAGAAACAAGAAAACATGGCGCTGATGAACTATGTGACGCCCAGATTCCCGCCAAAAACCATGTTCCGGAAGCAGGCCTTTGCGCAAGTTTCCAGCAGAGGAGGAAGCCAAGGACAAGGAAAGCAGCAACGCCATCAACGCGGTGCGCACTCAGCTAACAGTTTCAGCCATGGCGCGCAAGCACAGAGAAATAATGGACTAGGGCCCGGTGATCAATCAGATGGTAGTTCACGCCAAGATACAAAAAGAAGACTGACGTCAAACGTCAATAAAGGTAGGGGAAGGGTGCACAAAATGACATAGTGGGGTATAATGACACAGTGCTTGTATACACAGAACTCGTCGTTCGGGAGTGCTCGGAAACGAATATGTTATTGTGGCGTGGGTTCCAGTCATGCTAGTTTACATTTAGTTCCGCTTCATCGGTTAGAGAGGAAGCACGTTCGATTGTTCTATTTTTAACATCAAAAAGTTTTTGGCGCGATATATTAAAATCTGTTATAAATTTTTAGTGTGATTAACCGGTAAGTTGGGATATTTATAATAAGTTATGAGGATTATTGCTTTTATGATTGCATATTTAAAATTTTGTAAATAAGGTATTGTTTTGTCAAAAATTGTATTTATTTAAATTGTTCATGTGTGGGGTAAAATGACATAGGTGTGAAGAGGGCAAAATGACATACTATGTCATTTTACCCGACCATGTTATAGATAAAAATAATGTGCCTTACAAATGGATAGAAATACGTTTTTTTTGCAGATTATGCCGCGAAATTACGCAAGAAAGTCCAATAGGCAATCATGGGATCCTGATTCCATGGCAAAGGCAATAGAAGCTGTTAATAAGGGTGAAATGGGATGGCTCAGGGCATCAAAACTTTACCATATACCTCAAGCAACCCTAAGGAGGCATGCCTTGCAAAAAAATAAAACTTTAAAAACAGGCGAAAAACGACTGGGCAGGTTTAAACCTACATTGCCCATAGAAATAGAAAGGCAGTTGGTTAATCATTTAAAAGTGCTAGAGTCAAGGTTCTTTGGACTTACAAGACGGGACGTGTTAGAGTTAGCCTATAATTTAGCCGTAAAAAATGGCTTCGAACATCATTTTAATAACCAGAAAAAGGCCGCTGGAAAAGACTGGTTAAGAGGATTTCGCAAAAGAAATCCAGATATAACACTGCGTAAACCCGAAGCCACATCTGCAGCAAGAGCGCAGGCATTTAATAAACCTCAAGTGGCTAAGTTTTTTAAAGTCTTAGAGGACACCTTGCAAAAGGAAAATATTGATCCCTTGAAGATATATAATGCAGATGAATCTGCATTATCTACAGTACAACGCCCTCAGAAAGTGTTTGCTACAGCTGGTCGAAAACAAGTAGGTGCAATTACAAGCGCCGAAAGAGGTTCTCACGTGACACTTGTTTGTTGCATGTGTACTAACGGGAATTATATACCGCCTGCCCTAATTTTTCCACGAAAAAATATGAAAAAAGAATTAACTGACCATACACCTGCAGGAACTTTATGCATTCCCCAAGAGTCTGGTTGGATGACTGGTCCAGTATTTTTACAGTGGCTGCAACATTTCCAAAAATTTGCCAAGGCATCTCTCACCGAAAAGGTTTTGTTAATCGTTGACGGACATTCAAGTCATAAATATCTTGACGCTCTTCTATACGCCAAAGAAAATGGCATTGTGCTTTTGTGTTTGCCGCCACACTGTACCCATCGGATGCAACCCCTTGATGTTGCATTCTTCGGTCCACTGAAAACCTATTATGACCAAGAAATAACCAAATGGCTCAAAGCTAATCCTGGTCGAGTTGTGACACAATTTCAAATTGGTGGACTGTTAAATAAAGCCTATGGAAAGGCAGCAACTGTCCAGAACGCTACTCATGGATTTGCCAAAACAGGTATCTACCCAATAAACCCCGATGTGTTCCCCGACTATATGTTTCAAGCATCTGAAACTACAAATATTGTATTTGATAATACTGTCCAACCAGTTTCGAATGTTCATATTGATAATAATGCACAACCTGGACCTTCTTGTTCTTCTACCACGGCTTATTTTTCAATATATACAGTGCGCACGGAAAAATTAAGAGAGTTTTGCGACTTTGTTGATATATCATTCCACCAATTGCTTTACCACAGCAAGACAAGATGGCTTTCTATGTTTCATGCATTGAAATACTTCTCCAAATATACCCAGCCATTAAAGCTTACTTTTCGTCGTTGGATAACTGTCCTGTTGTTCTAAAAAACTTTTTCGAGAACGAAATGTCTGAGTTATATTTATGGTTTTTACATTCAACAATGCACATATTTCACACTAATGTGGGATCCATTGAGAGGGAAACTGTTTCAGTAATGGAAATAAGTACAATTTTATCAAACGTTTTAAAGTCCTTAAAGAAAAGATATAATGAACGGTTTCTGCCTTTAAAAATAAAAAAGTCCTTTTAAACTTTAATTTTAAAATTTTAAGTCTCAAGTCCAAATTTTTTATCAAAAATGTATTTCATACTTGGAAAAATGAACAGAACCTTTAACTGACTTTAAACCCTTTAGATGAATGCTTTTTAATGATTCCAACTTTAAGTTTGATGATGTAGTACCTTGTTTAGAATACCTTAATAAACTTGGGATTTCTATTGACGACAGTCAATTGATAGATGAAATAAAAAATTTAAAAGAGTTTTTAAAGTTATTTCAAAATGATAACGAGTTCACAAAATTATCGTTGGATCAGAAATGGTGTCGTATTTATAAAAGCTGCAAAAGTTTAGAAATTGCTTCACAACTTTTAATTATATGTCAATTTTATTTTGCCATTCCTGCAAATAACGCCACTGTTCACACGAATTCACACGAATTCTTTCTAAAATTTCCGCTCAGTGGACAAAAGAACGAAATCGCCTTTCAATTAAATCAGTGAAAGAAATAATAATGCCCAAGTACAATTTTAAAAATTATACCTGTCCTGATTTTTATGCTTATTTCTCAGAAAACCAGTATCTCCTAAAAAAAATTGGATCATCTGAAAAATATTGCCCTAATCCTAAACCACCAGAAGCTGGAAGTTCTTCGCAGTGAGATTTGCCAACCTAAATTAGATTTTTAATCTTGTACAGTGTCGAGTTTTTATATAAAGGTCATGTTTGTTGTTAATTTTGTTTGATTTTTTAATTCGTGTTACGCCAGTAGGTAAAAATTATTTTAGTGAAAAAATAATCGCTTTTTATTTGGTTAATAATAGTGACTGGGCATCTTTACAAAAAATAAAAAATACCAAAATTAGTTTAAATTTCACATCCATGTGTAAATGCATTTGCAAAAAAATGTCCGGCTTTTTTTGTACAATTGTCCTACTTTCGTACATTGCCCATCTGGCAACCCTATACTGGAGTGTATACTAATCAAGTAGAGGGGTACTGGTCAACATTGAAACAGTTTTTAAGGCGCTTAGGGGTAATAAGTTCCCCGTGTTTTGCCGAATATATAGATATATTTATGTGGGAGGATTTGTACGGCAAAACGCCTAATGATATAATTAAAAATTTAGTACAAGTAAATGAGCGATACTAGTTTAAAGTAATTTTTATAACAATTTTAATTTTGACTGTATTAATTTATCTAGGTATGTATCTTTTCTGTTGGTTAGCTTTATTCAAGCTACTTTTAAAACCAAGTAGCTTGTAGCTCTAGCCTTTACATTATTTTTTAGTGTATTCATTAAGCTACTTTTTAAATTAGCTAGTTACTCGAAAAAGCTTTAAGCTACTACCGAGAGTAGCTTAAGCTACCCAAAAATAATTTAAGCTACCTATTGCAAATAACTACTTTACCGACAAGATGCGGTCAAGTCAGCACTTGTCTATTTATCGTCATTGTGTTACTTCCTCATAGCGTATACAGTTTGTTTTTCTGTTCTCTGTTGCTGTTGGACTTTTCAAAAAGTATATTGTGATTATGGCACGATGTATTCGGGCAAGGTAAGTTGATTATTATTCTTTACTATAATAAATCCTTTCTAATGAAGCTTTCGTATTAATAAACGAGCTTTAGGTACTTAAATACAACATTTTTAATTGCTGTTCGAGGATCTGTTAAAAAAGATCTGGTCACCCTAATTAAGTAAGTATTTCTCTAAAACCGAGGTTTATCCATTACATAAGCACCTTTAATTGTCTTATTATTTAAATTCTTCACACCCGAGATTAATATTAAATTTTACTATCATGTAAAACCAAGTTAAAATTAACATTATAAGTCACACTTTACACTCGTTCTCTCTTGAATTCTGCTCAATAAAGAAGAAAACTAACATAAAGCGTGTGCGTGTGAATCCCCTTAATAATTTAGAACGACCATGTTGCCGGCTGCCGTGTTTTTACACAACGCTCCAAAGATGCTGTGTGACGGCCAAATTAAGCAAAGTTGCCAGGTTTCTTTCTATAAGGGAGTGTTAGCCTAGCAAACCGTCATAAATAGGTTGATTAAGGAGGTTTCTTGTAAAAAAAACTTAGATTTTACGAATTGAGAGAAAAAGAAAAAAAAGAGTATACAGAGTTCTCAATATGTATAAAAATGGCTATTAAAAAATACAAATTTTACTACGAGTGGCCTAGGCCGGGTTACTGATAGTGCCCCATTCAACGGTAATATTTGCAATGTTGCCAACTTTACCGTCTACCTACACGATACTGTAAGCAACTTGGTATTTTTAAATGAAAGCCGCATATTCATTTTTATTGTAATCAATTCAGCGTATCAACATTACTAAAACCTCCAAATGCCAAATTTCTCTCTTGCTATGTTTTTGGCATACTTATGGAAAAGCAGCTTTTTTGTTAAAATGGATGAAAACAGTCTCACCTCTCTGAACCAGCTTTAAAAAAAATTACAAAATTTACCATTGATGTTGCCCGATTTAATGGTAATATCTACAATGTTACCAAGCTTACGGTTTCTGAGATACTGTAAGTATGAATTTATTATTTTAAATGGAGGTCCCTCTTAATTTTAATAAAAAAAAAAAAATTATTGGGCAACGGTGGCCGTTGCTAAATAAATATTTAAATAAAATCAATTCAGCTTCACAAAATTACCAAAACCCCTAATGCAAAATCTCTATATTGCGTGATTCTTGATATATGGCAACACGTTAAATTGACTATAATGCAAATGCTAACACTCAGTCGCACCGATAACTATAGGTAGTGGGTTTTGTAATTTTTGTTTAAAGCGGGATGTGAAATATAAGACCGTTTTATACATTTAAACAAAAACATGTCGTAATTACCATAATATGTCAAACACCAAGCAAGATCAAGATTTGGAATTTGGGGGTTTTAGGAATATGGATGCGCTAAATTGATTACAGTAAAAATAAAGAGTGGCTTCATCAGTTACTAGGTGATTGATTCGTCTGCAACCTAGAAGTTTCACGTCGAGTACGCACACTGAGTTCCGCGCGTCATTTTTAAAAATATTTTGTTTTTATTCCATAATTTACAATTTAAAATATTTTTTTTTACTTCCAGTGACACCCCAATAACTAGTAGTAGAGAAGGTTTACCTTAAAGTTTCCAGGAAGAGAATGAAAATTTTGATGAAAATCATAAGTTCAAATGACATGCACTATTTGATGGTAAATTTTTTTCGTTTATTAAAACAGTAGGAAGCAATATTGAGGCCAAATGTAAACTATGTGAGTTTTCAGATATTCGTATAAAAGGTCTATCAAACAGCACATCACATTTTTTAAATCATCTCCGCAGGAAACATCCTAACAGCGTTTCTTAGTATAACTCATACAAGTTGGAAAAAAAAAGTACTCGATTTCTACAGATATAGAATCATCCCCTAGTCCTAGTGGCAGTGGAAGACCGATGAAACAGACAAAATTATTTAGTTCAATAAAAGGCAATATAAAAATTAACCAAAATGACTTTGATAAAAAGTTAGTAAAATTTATTGTCGAAACAATGTACATTACGATTGACCCAGATCGTTGTGCACATCTATCGCCTCTCATATAAAACTTAATTTCGTGAAGGTTATAAGTCTAGTCTAAATTAAAAAAAAAAGACACGTTATAGAAAAATGAGTGATGAAAGTGGTGGTGTAAAAAATCAGCAACAAAAAAGGAATTTAAATAGGCATTACTCAGGGTCGATAAAAATCATGATTTTTTTGATTTTTTAAAAAAATGTACCAGTTTATACAAATATTATTATTTTTAAATATTTCTAACTGCTTATATTTTGTTTTGTTAAGTAAACAAATATTTTTAGACAGGAATAGTACAGATACGAAGCAAAACTAGAGAGTTTTAAAATGCAAATTTCGTTCGCGTAGTTTTTGCAAGTTTGCGCCTTTGTCGAAACTTGTATTAACCTGATTATTTACCTCATCCATTATAAAAGCGGGTTGATTTTCACCTGATTATTCAGCGATAATCTCCCGCTCTCCGGTGAAAATCACCCTTGTCAAAAGTGAAAATCTCACCCGTCAGAAATCCAGCGATAATCTCCCGCTCTCCGGTGAAAATCACCCTTGTCAAAAGTGAAAATCTCACCCGTCAGAAATCGTTAGTTTTTTATTTGGTAAATAATCTTCAATTCAGCCATTAGGAAATCGCTCTCGGGCAAGCCCTCGAGCGATTTCCACGGCAAAAAATCTTCGGAATGATTTTCGATAATTTCCCTATCCCTTAATATATTACTACAGAAAATTTCGTCCGCGCAGTATTGCAAGTTTGCCGCTTTGTCGAAACTTGTAATAACTGGCAGAAAACGCCCGGCTATATAAACGATACGCACCTATTTTAGTTATCAGTAATATTTTTGCTTTAGGGGTTAATCTATCAAAACATTTGAACTCATGACAAGCCGGGGCAGAAAGGAATTTAGTGTTTGGCAGCTTTTTATAAAAAAGAAAGTGGTGGGCAAACTAGGTTGTAAAGCAGTATGTAAAAAATGTGGTAAAGAATTGCAAGGTCTAGTGGACAGACTAAAAAGTCATTGGGAAACCTGCAAAAGTGAAACTAGTGATATCAGCAGTGGTCTTAAAACTCTGCACGGTGATTGTCAGTCACAGCCTGGAACTAGCCAGAGTAAAATTATCCAGTTGGCAAAGAAATAGAAAAGCGATAACTATGAAAGGGGAAGTGTACACTGACAAAAATGGATTTACCAATGTCGTGGGTTGCAGAATTAGAGCTACTTTAACGCACGTCTCTATGTTGTTCATACTAAGCCTATGAATTATCGCAAACCATTTAAAAACGCTAGAATAACTCAGCTTCTTTTGGTTCGCCTTAACACAGAAAGAAATTTTTTATCAACATTTTAAATACATTTGGGATTACCACAATCCCTCATCTTGTAACCATTTTATGAGTTACCTGAACTCAGTTTTTGGATTGGGACAACTTACTTAATTGATTTTAAAGTGCCGTTTTAACCCGGACGTGCATTATTTTAACTCACAACCATGTGTAAATTATTTTGAGTTGGATTAAGTCATAAAATGTGCTCCAAAAACCCATGTCGAGGGTAAATCACAGATCGAAAGATCACGGAAAATTCCGAATTCGTGCTCGTGTCGCTCTGGCGCGATGTTTTATTCATTTGTTATTAGTATCCAGTGTTGTCAGAACTGAAGGAATTGTTTTAATATGAAGGATTTTGAACTAAAATTTTTAATACTGAAGGATTGAAGGTTTTTATCCAAATATGAAGGATTTTTCGGCAAAGTTGAATATTTAGCAACTATTCCAATAATTTTACCAACTAATTTGATTTTATTAAAATAAATTTTATTAATTAGTTTTTTATTAAAATCAATTAATTATAGTTGAATGAACCAAATCATGAAATGCCATTTTCGCTACGCCACTGTCGTCAGTTACAAGCATTGAAGCTTGTGGCTGGGGCCGCGTGTTGTGACCAATAGAAAACGAGTATTTTGACATGTGACTCCAATACTCATTTTCTATTGGTAGCGTCACGTGTCGCCAGTCCGCCAGTGGCAGAGCGGAGCTCTGTCTGAGATTGCGACGACGTGAATTGCGGCGATTGCCGATTGTTACGCAGGTTTCTCTACGCGGGTTTCTCCGAAATAATTATACAGGAGTAATTTATTGAATAGGTGGTGTTGTGATATATTTGTTATGATGTCCGGATCTGATTGTTCTGATTCATCCCTAAGGCAAGTGTCAAAATAATATTGTTTTATTTAAATAATTGGTTTTACTTTGAGTGATATATTTTCTACCTATAATACCTAAATTAAATATTGTAGTTCTGTCGATAAGGATGCTCCGAGTACAAGCAGACAACGGCCAATACGGCGACGGCCATCGACTCCTATAAAAAAACGCAAAGCCAGACACGAATTGTCCTCTGTGGAGAAACAGACCCAATTTAAAAGGCAGTTTCGAAAGGAATGGCTCGAGGAAGATGAATTTAAAGGTAATACAATATCTTTTTTTACTAAACAGACGGCTTTTTTTTATTACCTCGTCCTTTTACAGATTAGCTGCAAGAAGTTCCTGTCGATAAATCAAAATATAAGTGTAAGCCTTGTAACGCAGTACTTTCTGTGAAAGGTGGTAAGCAAGAAATAAGCAAACACAATAGTTCAAAAAAACACGTTGAAAATATGAAAAACAAAAATTTAACAGTCTCTGCGCTGAAACTTTTTGCCGCCAGGAAAGAGCAAACTTTGCTTAAAGACAAAATTTCCACTGCAGAAATTAAGTTATCTACTTTTTTCGCAGAGCATAATATAGCGATTTCTTTAGTGGATGACCTGGTACCATTAATAAAATCTACTTGCATCGATCCCGATGTGGTCAATGGTATTTCACTTGGAAGAACAAAAACTACGAAAATATTAAATAATGTGTTATGCTCTTTAGAAACTAACAATTTAATTTCTGTTTTAAAGACAACGTTTTTTAGCATTTTGGCTGACGAAAGTACCGATGTTGGAATGGATAAATATTTATGTATTCTTGTCAGATTTATATGCCCAAAGTCAGGGGACTTAAAAACAGAACTGTTAAAAATGTTAAAGTTAGATGCTACTAACACTACAGCAGAAAATATGTACCGCCAGTTTAAAGAGTTCATGTCCCAAAGTGAAATAGCTTTTAAAAATATAATTGGTTTAGCCACTGATGGAGCCAATGTTATGCTTGGTCAAAATAATTCTTTTATGACTAGGTTACAATCTGACACAACTGTTTTAATAGTTTTAAAATGTATATGCCATACGTCAAGCATTATTGCAAGTAAAGCTTGCAATGTTCTACCAGCTGCACCTGAAGATTTGCTGCGGGCTCTTAGCTCTTATGTCTCAGCCAGTGGTAAAAGAACAGCCCAGCTGGAAGAAATACAAGAATTTTTAAATGCATCTAAAAAAAAATTTTTGAAGCTCGCTTCTACCAGGTGGCTAAGCCTACATCAGTGCATTGAAAGAGTTTTAGAGATGTGGGATGTACTTTAGCACTTTTTTCTATTGGCTGTAGTAAAGGACAATTTAAAGCAGTCAACCTTTATTCACGAAGCTCTAAACAATGACGAAGTTAAAGCCTATTTCTTGTTTTTAAACTATGCCTTAAATTTTTTTTAACACATTCAATGCTTTATTCCAATCTAAAAAAGTTCTCATTCATCAATTTTATTAACCATAGAAAGCCAACGAATTTTTTTAAAGTTTTGTAATAATTTTTTAAAACCTGATGTCATAACAATAAATGTTAATTGCAGAAATCCTCGAAATTTTGTGGATCTGTTTAACATATTTTTAGGGGCGGACAGCGATAATTTTTTGCTAACTTTAGAAAAATCAGTTCAAGAAAAAATAACAAAAACATTTCTAGAGTTTTACATTGTTTCTTGTGAGGAAATTAAGAAGCGAATGCCTCTAGAAGAAAAGTTTTTTGAAGAACTGATTTTTATTGACCAAAAAGTTGCTTTGTCCCTCAACAGGCCCGAGAAGTGTCGTTACCTAAAAGAAACGATAAAAAAATTTTTGCCCATCCACAATAAAAACTCAGAGATAGAAAGAGAATGGCGCGATTTGCAATTGCACTTTGCGTCTGCCGAAAAGGAAGAATTAGATAAGCTTTCAATCCCTGAGTTTTGGCATTTTATTGCAAAAACGCAGGATTTTAAAGGAGAATACATATTTTCTAACATATCAAAATTAGCGGAAATTGTTATGGCGTTACCACATTCAAACGCAGAAGCTGAACGAGTATTTTCAATTATGACGGATGTAAAAACAAAAAAAAATCGGCTTGAAGAAGATACGTTAAATTATATTTGCGTACTCCGTCATAACTTTAAACAAAAAAAAGTTACTGCTTCCTCATTGGAAGTGACAGAGAAACAGTTGTTATTAATGAAATCGTCAAATTTATATAAATAAGTAGACGTCTTCACTTAATGTAATCACTTAATGTTGGTTTTTATAATTATTTTAGGTTATTAATCTTTTGTTTGTTTTGTTTTTATTTTTATTAAAAAAATTAGTTCATAAAAAGTTTTTTTTTTGTAAAATATCTTGTTGTGCCACACCCGCCACTGTTTTGAAGGATATGAAGGATTTTTGTCACTCGCTTGAAGGAAACTCGTTAAAAAAGTCTGGCAACACTGTTAGTATCTGATGTGCGTCGCGACGACATTGTTGATCGGCGGAATCTCTCATGTTTCTTCGAGTTTGGTCTCGTATGTGAAAATTTGTGTTAATTTTGTTCATCCGTGTTTGGTTTCAAATGGAGGGAGATGCATACAAATTATTATTATTGGAATGTGACCTTTTTAATTTTGTTGAACTATTTGAAGGTAAGTGTAAGGTATAGACTCGGATGTTGACAACTATTTAAGGATTTCTGAAATAAAAATTGCCAATTTTTCTATATCTGCTAATATTCAAGAAAAACTATAGGCGTCGGATTCGGAAAATCCTTTAGGAAGGATTTTCTCGATCTCTCGGGTATTATAACTTTCGTTCGACATTTATTATATCACTGTCATCTGACAAACTACTGCGTGTTAGCGAAACGTGTAGGTAAAGCGCCAAAAACCACAATTTTTTTTGGGACTACGCCCGAATCTCGTAGAAATTCACCTTTCCTATGCTCCCTTGGGAATCGGGATTTGGCCTCAAACAAAGTGAAAATCCACTCTATGGCCCCTTTGGTCCCCTTATTTATATATATTATATTTATAATAAATGTAAGGAAACTTGTCAACGAGAATTAAGTGTTCTTTATTAATAATTAAAGCGATTTTTGACTTGGGTACTTGGTATATAGTACAGCCTGTGCATGAATTTGCTTGCCAAATGGCAAACTTTCATTACCATATTTTGGAAAAAAGTTATTCTTTATAAAAAGTTTTGCTTCCAAAAGTATTAAGGTTGGCATGCGCATTTCTTTCTAATTGTTGTAGATACAGGGTGTTCCAAAAAGCGAAAAGCTCAAATTCTAAATTGGAAAAAATTTTATACAAATATGTTTGAGGAATAACCAAATAAATTGTATAATACAGCGCAGTTATTTGAATAGTTTCTCATAAAATCGTTGTAAAATATGGATGAATTCCATCGCAGTATGTTAGGCTGTAAACAAATGTATTTGGAGCTGTTCACAGGTTAATTTAATATATATGTACTGCGATGGGATTCATCAATATATCTTGTAACAAAAATTGTAAGAAACTATTTAAATAATACTTTATCACTTTATCAACAAATTATTTAACGGTTTAATGCGCTCTACTCTTTCTTCATTCTGGTCCTCGATTTGGTCGCTCAAAAATATTAGAATTTAAGTTTCTCGTTTTTTAAGACAAGGTACAAAATTAAAAAGAAATGCTTTGTTATTCTTAATATTTCTGAAAGCAAAATTTTTAATTAATATATAATTAATTTTTTTTCTAAAAACTGATAATAAGAGAGGTTTCCATTTGGCAAGCATATTCACGGCGCACACGCTGTAGATTTAAGGTGCAATATTTTTTTAGCGGAAGGAATAGACGATGTTTCTTTTGATCTTCTAGATGAAGAAACAATTAAAAACATTTTTCGACAAGCCGGACCAAGGCTTAAATTTAAAAAACATCTCAGGGAATATCTGCAAAAGAAACAAGGACAGTTAGGCACATTTTTTAGGTTTTTACAATGACGATGCTTTATCGTCATTGGGTTTTTACATCTCGGAGCATCATGAGCTTGAAGGATAACAAAATGTCAAAGTATTATTTTAAATGTCATCTTTTTGCTCAAGGTTTGAGACGGATCAAAAAATTATATTTTCGACAATTCTTTGACCGACATCGGTTTTTTTCTAGATTTTCTGCCTCTGTTTCTCTCGATATTTTGTGCATTTTTTTTTATCCTTTAAGAGCTATATGCTCCAAAGTTTAAGAACCAAACTCAGCCATTCCTTATATACTTAAATATATAACAATTGCTAATTTCAGTGTTTGTATGCGTGTTGTACTTTTCCAGATCATTCTTCAACACATACCTCTGCTGTATTTTAAGGTAAAAAAAGATATGTATGGGTATGGCATAATATCTGGTGTATTTTTACTAGCTGAATTTATGTAACAAATTTTGTGAGAAATTTTGTTTCTATTACATTTACCTTTCTAATAGTGATAATATATATTTTGTGGGGTTTTGTATTTGAATTTAGTTGTAATTGTATTAAAAGCATTTTTTTTTAGTTTTAATATTACTATTTGTACAGGGTGTTTCAGCCTTGTGTGGTGTGGCATGCCGAAAGGGTTATTTGGGAAAAATATAAAATTTATCCTTGTCAAATTGAATAAATTAGTAAAAATAAATTTGCAAAAATTGACATAAACTTCTTTTATAATTTTTTTTTACTTTATAGGTGTCGCTGATAGAACGGTTTTTCCTAATTCAGCACTAGGTACTGCACACTATAATATATCTTTTGTAGTTTCTGTAATATTTGTTTTAAGTGGTAATGCTCAGGAAAGTTTGCATTTTAGTAACAATGAATTTCACACCAAAATACAAATTTATAAATTTTTTCAGCTCAGTTTTTCAAATAACTTTTTTGGTCTGTCTGTACCTATATAAACTCAAAACAAGATCACCAATACGCGCCGATTTTTTTCTACAAACTTTGTGTCAACAGTTCTGTTCTAGTTCTGTTGAATAATAAAGCTACAAAACCCAAGGCTGGGACCATTAACGGACCCTAATATGTGTCATGTATGTCCGATTGTTTGTTTAGTAAAAATTGATGTACCTATATACCCATGACGTTTTTCATATTTTTCTTAGTTTTGATAGTTGCTTTATGTATAGGATAGTGAAACGTCTAGTACCGCCTCTACAGATACAATTCTGTCAGAGTCTTCTGATCAATCTTCATCAGCAGATAAGGATTTATTCGAACCTGACGACGAATTAAAGGAGGCTCTAAGAATATTTGATGCACAAGATAAGAACGCGCCCAAGGGCTCTTCACAAACTGCAACAGATTTAGAACCTCAATTTAAAAAGCCTCGTCTGGTTAGCAACGATTTTTCTGTCACAATTGAGGTAAAGTAATTCTTTCAAATTCGTGAACTTTCATAAAAAATCACTATAATGTGGCATCATTACATTTTTTTTTTAATTTTTAGAATTTTGAAGAAGTACTCCAAAAAAATCCTGAAGGTCAGATGATATTGCTTAACAAAAATAAACTGACAAATGTTCAAAGGCAGAAACTAGCAAATATTTGCGTCAACGAATTGACTGCTCGGTTTGGGCCAGAGTGAGTAAAGTTACTTGGGTGTTCTTTACTTTAGTTTTTTGTACTGCAGAATCGCTTTGGTCCTTGAACATTGCTCAAAAATGTTTTTTTTTTAAGGGCTGCTTACCCAATTTATTAATTGATAAACATGTAGCATAACTCATAATTTTCTCCTATAGGCCCATGATATAGGTGTCTTGGCAAACTAAAAACCAGCAGGATAACTTTATTTATTTAGGATAAGTTGCTAGCAATATGAGACTTTCAATATCATTGTGCTTAAGAGATGTAAAATTCTCGGTAATAATCTTTTGGAGAATATTCTCAAGTTAGAGAATTTTCTGAGAATGGTAAGAAAATCGCTATAAATAGCAATAAAAAGAAATAAAATTTTTACATTACATTACAGTACATTTTTTGCGAGATTTTTTGTAATAAAATATTTCCAAACGTTACTTTGTGGTTTTGTGATACCCTTTAATTTATTTTGCTCCATGTTTTTATACTAATAGGCGGTCTAAAAGTCGAACGGAGACCCAAAATAAATCTAGTCTCACCACATCATTTACAATTCACACAGCTGTATACGAGTATACGTTCGCGCTTTTAGGGAATTTGCCTGAATTACTGTTATACTCGGATTCCCCTAGAAGCGCCGACGTAAAACACTGTTTATCAGAGTTATAGAAAAGGTTAGAGAAGCTCAAAATTTTAAAAATCATTGCAAAATTTTTCAGAGTAGATTATGTAGAAAAACTTCTCTAGAGAATATTGTCGGGAGAATTTTCTTGCAGATAATATGCTCGAGAATATTTTCCTCTCACATCTCTAATTGTGCTATTGTTAAATTGCATGCTCTCATGTTGCTGGCAACTGATCCTGCAATTAAACAATTTGCCATGAAATCGATAATTTGGCTCTTACTTAATAGAAAGTGACAGAGGTATGAGTTATGCTTCTGTATGAATTCAAGAAAGTCGCCTTAAAATCTGAGAAGATCAAAAAATTGTCCTGCTATGTACGTGTTTTTTTATGAGTTTTTATCCCAGATTTTATTGCGACTTCCAAAGTTTTGTTATATGATCAATACTTATAAAAAGTTGTAAATTTTCCCTGTGAATATCACTTTTAATATTTCATCTTCGTTAGGCCATATTTTTCATTTTTAGACTAAATCAAAACATACTATATCGAACTGCCAAACAAATAGTCAGCCCTATGATTAAATGCTCACTTTAACTTTTAACGTGAGTGTTTCCATGACAACATCCGAAAACAGCCTACTTGTTGATTTTTCACTGTGGTTGAGAAACAGCTGAGCCGTTAAGTTATCGGATGTGATTGTCAGATTTAAGTGTCAGAATTCTTAACCTAAAAATAGTATAGATTTTAGAGAGAAAGTTTTAGTGTGCGTTCGAGTTACATTATTTTATGTCGTAAGTACCTATTTCTATATTTCAATTGAATGCTTGTTTACATATTTACATTATTACAGCCGTTTTTTTTAGAATATGGATTGGAATCAAAGTATTAACCAGTAAAGAACACAGATACGAGACAAAGTTTATTTCAATTGGTAACTGTGACAAGTTTTTACCAAGAAAATGGTAAAAGAAAATATTTGATACCTAAACAGGTTAGTTATTAAACAATTATATGTATTTACCTACTACTTCATATTAAATATACTTTTAATTACTTTAGGGCTCCTAGTGGGAATAAAGATTATTAGTATTTGTATTTTGTAGTCCGGCTTACACTTATGTATTAACACCAGTAGAATGTGATTGCTGCATGAAAATTAAAGTACTTAATAATTTATCTGCTTAACAAAAATTGAGAACAACTTGTGTCAGAAAACTCACTTAGAAAAAAAGAGATTATGGTATGAGATGCTTTTCAACTAGACAGATAACTCAAGAGATTATTCGCAGTGAAAGCAAAGTAGGGTAGGAATACCTAAGAGTACGCAGTCCTTAAGAGTAGGCACCGTGATTTTTTCCTAGTTTTAAAAACCCAACGTCGATGCAATTATTAGTGCCAAACAGTCTTCGGTAGTAGGAGGTGTGTGTTAAAGAGTACGCTGTTGTAACAAAAACTAAAGGGTATAAACGTAAGTAATTGAAATATGTACATAATGTTATCAATTTTATCGATCAGATGGTAAGCAATAGCAAATCTACTTGAAGCTTTGTGGCAACCGCCGACTATGCAGCTTGAAAGTCGTTTATTAGGTTATGTTTTGTCATGAAAGTGTTTGGTAAATATGGTTTCGGTTTCTAGGAATGTTTGATATTTTGTTACATATTTCATGTTCCTAAGAGTACGCAGACAAAGAGTACGCGCGTACTCTTTACTACCATGAATTTTTTTGCATTTGTAGGTAAAGTTAAAGTGCAAGGCCTAAATATATGAGAAAAAGCAATAGGGAACTAAAATTTACCGAGGAATTATTAAATGAAGCTCGTGCACGAATAGAAAGAGGAGAAAGTAAACGGTCTGTTGCTGAGTCACTGGGGGTAAAAGAATGTAGTTTAAGGAAAAGGCTTCGAGAGGTAAAACGAATTTTATAGTGTTTTTTGTTTTCAACATTGTTCTTAGGGAACTGCTCCTGTTCCGTTGGGAAGATTCAAACCTGTATTTACAGAAACTCAAGAAAGAGAATTGGATAGACATATAAAGGAATTGGAAACAAGATTTTATGGACTTGGAAGAAAGGAAGTAATGGCCCTGACATATCAATATGCAGAACAGAATAAAATTTCTCACAGATTTAACAATGAAACGAAGATGGCAGAGAGGCACTGGGTGAGCAATTTTTCAGCCCGTCAAAACCTTTCCTTGAGAGTGCCAGAAAAATGTAGTTTGGCTAGAGCCTCTGGATTCAACCGAACTCAAGTTGGTCTGTTTTTCAAAAATTTGGAAAGCTGTTACAATAAATACAACTTACTCCCTCATCGCATGTATAACATGGATGAAAAGCAGATATAACACTAGAAACTAAAATAAAATCTATATTTCAGGCTACAAAACATCATCATATCGGAAAAGCCCTTTCTGCTGTTGCAGCAGATTATTAATTGCACTACCAGAGTCCCTTAGAGAAATTTCTCAAGTAAAAAAGTTTAAAAAAAAAGTTAAGTGCTATCTTCTTGAAAACAATTTTTTCGACATACGTGAATACCATAACATTAGTCTCTAAACGCCTTATGACCTATCACTTTAGATCTCTAATTGTTGAATTCTTGACGTTGTCAGCAGTTTACATTGTAAATTTATATGGCTGAATATTTAAAATATATATATAAAAATAAATAATCTGACTGGTTTGGTGCTAGTGGACAAAACAATTAAAATAATCTTTGCACTTCGGGACGATATCAATGTTAGGGACAACTTGAAAAAGGTCCATTTCCTGGGTGTCCAACTGGACTGCAAGTTTAAATTGGACCATCATGTAGACGATGTAGTTGGCAGGCTTCGGGGGAGTATTTGTTTTGCAGTCTCTATATGTGTGTGTCAGAGGTTACAATGCCATCTTCCACTCAGTGATGTCCTATGCAGTCCTGACATGAGGCTGTGCAAGCCAGTCAGGCCAAGTTTTTGGTCTGCAGAGGATAGTAGTTTGAATAACTCTAGGACTAGGCGGGAGAAAAAACTGCAGATAGGCATTCATACAGCTAAAAATTCCCACTTTTCTATCTCAGTACATATTAGAGTGCCTGTTACATGTCAAAAAGAATGAACAATCTCTTACAAGACATAGAGACGTGCATGAGTATGAAACCAGGAGCAGAGATGCTTTGGTTCCAACATATTGCTGACTGAGGAAGTGTCAAAGAAGACCAGATTCTACTGTCATCCAAATTTTTAACAAGTTGCCTAATAATATAAAACAACTACCACTTTATGGGTTTAAAAATAGTGTTACCTCGCTGCTCATCTATAACGCTCTATAATAGTGTGAAAGAGTTTTTAACTTTATATTTTAAACTGTTTGTCGAATTTTTGAACACTACGTTTTAAACTGTTCGTATTTGGATGTCTATTTGTGTCCTTTAGCAGGCAGCATTTGACAATATTATTTTGCAGTCATTTAGAAATAGGTAAAATCTTGAAGATTATTTTAAAGATGAAATGACAAAGGTCGAAATTTGTCGAATCCTTATTCGTTTTATTTTGATTTGAACACAACGTTTCGGTTGACTAACCTGACCTAATCGTTTGCAAGTGTAAACTTAAAATTGATAAAAAAAGTGCTAAGGCTTATCATTAATTGGCTGTAGTCAACCCTTCATAAAAGGTCTCGCTTTCATCTACTATAAACTACATAGTATATTATTCGACGTTAGTAATGTGTAGAAATTTTAGTTTTTGCTTTCTGCCATGGGGATAATTACTATACAATTTAAAAATATGTTAAAATAAACTTGATTTATTTTTGAATTTCATTCCAAAATTCTCATTCAACAAACCTTTTTTGAGCAATCATAAAAGTAGGTTTGTCAAATGGGAAACTTTAGGAGTGACATTCCAGGATGCACTGTAGCTAGGTAAAAAATTAATTTGTAAAAAGCTGTTAACAATTTTAGGTTTTTGGAATATCTAGTTGCAGTAGATAGAGAAAACCCCACCACATGAAACACAAAGCCATGAGACATGACACTAGTTTGCTGCTTCCAGTTGTAATTTTACGTTATAAAATGTAAATTTGGTTTAACAATTAAGTTACTCCTGTAATTTTAGATATTAATTTAGTAAAACCATTATATAAACTATTTTCGTTATTACTTATTTATTTATTAGCGAGCAAAATCACATTTACAATTTTTACAAAATCTGGTAGGTAGGTATTGCTAATAATATTCAAAACGATTGTCAAGACTAAAATAATATCGTATCAAGAACTTGCTAAATTTTTTTTGTATTTTGGTTTCACGACAAAGCTATATTATTTTTCAAATTAAAAAGAAGTTAGTTAACGTTAGAATTTTATATGTGTCACTTTCTGCTCACTAAAAAAAGTAACCCAAAACTCAAAAGAAACTTGTTCAAAACAAAATCGTATTCGAGAGTATTTTATTTATTATTTGATAATTATTATAAAACTGTAACCTTGATTGTTTAATCCTTTTGGTGATGTTTTGAGACAGTTTCTTTGTGTAATATTAAAGTATGGAAACTAGAAAATTTTCGATCAGGAAATCATAAGTACTGTTCCCTGTACCTTCGGAAAAACGTGGTAATTTAACCAATTAATATTTTAAAACCCCTTAACATGTTTTTAATAATTTAGAGTTGACCTTGTTCGTTACTGACCTCGCCGCATTTTAATTAATATAAAAAAAATATATATTAAATCCGGTCCTGAATCAACATAAATCTCCACCTAAAATAAAAGTAACTAGAAAGTGATACATGCCATAAAAATGTAGCCTCAACTAACTTCTTTCTAAACCGAAAGATACTATACCTACTGTTTTTGCGATAAAATTTTAAGGAAGTCTCAGAGATACCTTCATACAGGAAATATAAAAAGAGTCATGTTTTTAAACAATGCTGTTATGTTAAGCGATTCTTTTAGAATTTTAGTATAAGGTTAGTTGGGGTAAGTGCGCGTAAGGGGTAACTGCATCCCCCCCTCTTCCGTGTACCAAAAATATGTTTAAAAAGTTGCATATGTGACAGTTACTTAATTTCAGTATTGCCCTAACAATTTAAAGTGGTTTGGCAACTGTGCAATATATAGAAAACCAACAGTTGGGATTTTAACATAACCTATGTTTGTGAAGTGAACAGGTGGGTTGGAAGGTATTTATTGGAAATCAATATTTTAAATATTATGTTATGATATTAAACTTATTTTTGTGTTACTGTAAGTTTATAATAGTTAAACGATTTTGTTAAGCATTTAGGACAGAATAAATTTAATATTTGTAAATTTTAAACCAGGTGTCGCACTTACCCCAAAATTATAGCCTCTAGGGTAAGTGCGTACGTCAAATAACGCTCTTACCCCATATTAGTTAATTACGAACATTTTTCTTTGTTTCAGTTAATAATGCCCAGAAATTACGTACGAAAAACAGTTAAAGCGAGTAGCTATAGTAAAGAAGACTTACAGTCTGCTTTAGAGGCAATCCGAAATGGAACTATTAGTACTAAACGGGCTAGCGTGTTATATAAAATACCAAGATCAACTTTATGTGATCATAATAAAGGCAGACGAGGCGTAAAAAGTACAAGTTTAGGAAGAATGACTGACATTCCATTAGCGCAAGAACAAATAATTGCAGACACCATTAGGGCTATGGAAAAATGGGGTTTTGGTCTATCAAGACGGGAAGTTCTAGAAAAGGTCGGAGAGTTTGTTAAAGCTAATGGTTTGGAGACACGGTTCAAGAATGGAACACCAGGAGAAGACTGGTTCCTCAGTTTTAAACGCAGGCAACGGCTATCGATAAAAAAACCGCAGAACGTCGAAATAGCAAGAAGAAAGTGCCAAGACCCGTTCATTGTCAACGAATATTTTGATTTGCTCAAAACAACTCTTTTAGAGTTAGGCATTCTTGAGAAGCCTGAGCATATTTGGAATCTCGATGAGACCAGTTTTTGTGCAGACCCTTCGAAAACTAAAGTAGTTGGAGCCATTGGAGTTCCATCAACACGCACTACTAGCGGTCCAGGTCGTGAAAACACGACGGTGTTATGCGCCTGCAGTTCTGCTGGTGAAAAAGCAATCCCTCTAATTGTTTTTAAGGGGAAAGATGTGTACGATGAATGGACTGCAGAGGAACAAGATCCAATCCACCCTACATTATCGTATGCTGCTACCAAAAGGGGTTGGATGGAGACTCCAGTTTTTTCAATTATTTTAAAAAAAATTTGATAAAACAGTTTGGAAACCGTAGACCAATCTTGTTAATTTACGACGGCCACTCTACCCATGTTGGCATTGATTTAATAAACGAAGCTATGGCAGAGGGAATTGTTATCCTAAAATTGCCACCTCACTCCAGTCATATTCTGCAGCCACTCGATATAGCTGTTTTTAAATCACTGAAGGCTGCTTGGGATATTAAGCTGGTTAAATTTCAAAGATGTAACCCAGGGAAAAAAATAATGAAAAAAACCTTCTCAAGATTAATAAAAGAAGTTTGGGAAGAAGCAAGCCCAACCCTGATTCAAAATGGATTTAAAAAGGCTGGTATTTATCCCTATGATAATACAGTTGTTCCCAAAGAAAAGTTTGATCCTATAGCTGTTAAGAGATGGGAAAGTCATCTTAAAAATAGCATGCATGTAACTGCAGAGTCCCCAAATAAAAGCGGTGGCGTAAACATTGAACCCAGTAGTAGTAATGTAAGTGTTTCGACCAGCCTTGACAATAATAGGAACGTTCTGGTCAGTACTGCTAATGTTAGTGTTAAAGCCAGTACCAGCAGTGAAAATATTTTACCATCTACTAGCAAGGGCCAAGATACCATTCATATTTCATTTGAGGAAGTACTGCTGTCAACATTAAAACAAAATAAAAATAATCAAGATCAGGCCAAACCCAAGAAAAGAATTGCGAGTGGTGCCGAAGTTATAACTAGAAGTGAAGTAATCGCAAGGCTGCAGCATATAGAGGATAGAAAATTAATGAAAAATAAGACTGAAAAGAAAAAATCTAAGAAGACTGAAGACGAAAACGAACCTAAAAGTAAAATGCCAAAGAAAAAATCCAAGCCAAGAATTTTTGAAGATTCAGAAACTGAAGATGAAGAATTTGATATGTGTGAAGAAGAATCTGATGTATCGCTAGACGAAATAATTCACCAAATGGAAGAGGAAGATAAAGAAATTCAAGAAATTGACCGGCACATTTCAGATATTAAAGAAACTGATTGGGTGTTAGTTCGATTCCCAGGAAAGAAAAGCGTCAAATATTATGTTGGTCAAGTTTTACCCAAATATCCTGACACCGAAGCAGACGAAGCACGAATAAGGTTCGCTAGAAGAAGTTTTTCTACTGAAAAGTCGGTTTTTAAGTTCCCACTTGTAGACGACATCGGCCATATCTTAATAGAAGATATTATTAAGTTACTTCCACAACCTACGATCTGTAGGCGTGGTGAAATAAAATTTTCAATATTATTTTCAGGATATTCTATTCAATAACAAGTTACTGTTAAGGTTATTTAGGTTTATACCTTGTTTATTAATAAAAATTTCTAATTTTTGTAAAAAGCGTTGTAAAAGTTTTTTTGGTATGCACAACGCACTTTCCCCAAACTAAAGCTATTGCAATATAATAAAACAATAACAACTAAAGCCGCACTTTCCCCAACATCCAGGGTAAGTGCGTCACCTGGACACCAAAAAAAAATAAAAATTTTTTTAAAAGAATTGCCATTATTTTGAAACTTTAGTTTACCCATAACGATATCATATATATCTGTTTCTATCACTGTTGTCACAGATCGCATTTTCGATTGGACTTAAATAATTAATGCCACTTTATAGTTGAACTAGTCCAATTTCTGTATGCACTTACCCAAACTAACCTTACCTAAAGTTATCTAAAAGTCATTTCTATAATTTAAAATTTTTATTATAAATATGGCTGTACCCTGTTCCTGTCGCGACTTTACTGCAATCTAAAGTTTATCCATTGTCCATGTTTCTGACACTGATTGCTTTAATAATTTTTGCACCTCAGAATATTTCAGGTATTTTTAAATTCAACTTCATTGGCATTCTTTCCTTCTACATCTCAATTTCTAATCTTGCCCATTCTGTACTAGTTCTTCGTATTGCATCCAGCTGCTTCTGCCTCATTTGCCTAGGTACGTACAAAAAATAGTAAAATAACATTCGAACTTATTTAAATATTTTTAGTATTAACTTTACTCTAGGCTCTAGGCTACCATTCCTCGATAGTAATATTTTAGATTCTGAATTTTACAGGTGCATATGTTCTTTGTTAGGATACAGGTAGGTATAAAAATAGGACTGAATGTTTTTTTAATACTAGTAGACATCATCTCGATCTAATCAAATGTTAATAAAATGGCAAAAAAAAAGGTTTAATAAGATAGAATGTTGATATTTTTATTAAAAATAAATAAAGTAATGCTCTGCATAGGATAGATAGGATAACTAACCTGAATCCTTACCTTATGAGATATTTTTGCAAGCACTTAGGTAAGTAAACAACAAAAATATCTACTCTCTATTCTATTTCTAACCTTAAAACTGTTGTAAATATTTTAGAAAAATGGATCAAAGCCCAACGAATACCAAGGGACAAAGCCCTTACTCTCACTTTTGTATCCCTACCTGGGCATTTGAATTGTGACCCTAGCGGTTCATTTTTTTTATAAACTTTAGGTACTAACAGATCTATAAATACAACAAAAGTTGTGTAATTTGTACGAAACAATACTTGGTTGATCCAGGTTTTAATAATTATCTAGTATCTAGCTACCTAGTTTAAAAAATGAAAAACTTGCCTCTATTAGGTATAAATTGTTGCCAAAGCTGAATTAAACTGAAACATCATGTATTTTCAGCTTGTAAATTATAGGAAACTATTTGAAGGCTTCAATAAATATTAGAAAATGGTGTAATTCTTATATTTTATTCACTTCTACGTGTAATTCAGTAGCTGGTACGGATTTAGGTAAATAGAAGGAAATCTCCTCGAAATTCTCTCCTCTCATGTTTTGTTATGATCTAAAAGGTATAAAAGTCACTATAAGGGAGTTGTAAATCAAATCAAATCAACTTTGTTCAGTAATTTCAAGATTTTTAAAGTAAAATAATCTGAAAGTAAAATCCTTTGTAAAAATCTATACCAACAATGTACTTAAAATTGTGTTTTTAACTTACCGTTTTAAATATATTTCCATTTCTTTATAAAAAACGAGCTAATACATCTAACAAACGTTGGATTTTTTACCAAAAACTCTTCGATTACTAATTTTTGAAGCAAAAATCGCCCAAAATCAACAAATATGTGAATAAAACCCATCTGTGGCCGTCAACCGCTTGCAAAAGTTCATTGACCGCTTGACATTTCCAAACAATCTTCAAAATTTCCGCGATTGACAACCGAACTCGTCCCTGATTGGCTCAAATATGGTAAAGTACTCACTTTAAGGATTGCGTCACTCCTGTTTAGGATGACGAGATCGAGAATTAACACGACCGTTAACTGTAGTTGCATCATACCAAAATGGAAAATAGCATTGGATTTTAACCCACTTACTTTAATTTTGAAATTAACGGCTCGCGTTAACTTGTGAGTTTGATCATAGGTCTGAGTATCTGTCTGTCCAAACCAAATTTCACATGTATATATGATCACCACAGCATTTGGAGGCCCTAAGGGAAAATTATGGAACCGATATAGAAATATAAAAAAAGTACTTCATTCAGTAGAAAAATGTAAAAGAAATGAAAGAGAAAGAAAATGATTCATATGAAAACAGCCCGGACGAGAACATGTATCTATATTTTCTAAGAGTGGCTATTGAACCATATCAAAGAGTTGTTGAGGCAGGAAACTCACAGGCTAAGAAAAAGGATATGCATGAATGAAGAACTAAAGATGTACGATGATTTTCCATGTCTCGCTTTAAATGAGGGGATAAATCTAGTAAGTTCACTTAATTTTTGCATACATTCTTTTTCCATACTTCCTAACCAGAAATATAATAGTTCTGCAACAATAAACACTAGGTTTTATTTAAGTATGGTCTTTAAGCAGAAAATAAATAAAAGATGCTAAGAACTAGTTTTTATGTTTTATGACTTTCATCCAATTATTTGATTATGTGATAATAATTAATTAACACGCTCCTTATTTTTTAGTTAGAAATTGACTTTAATATTCAATACCCTGATAAAATCGACAACATTTACTCAAACTGGGAGATGGTAAGAAATGCATGCCGTCAGGAAATTAATGACAGAAAAGTGAACATTGTGAATGAAATACTGATGGAGTAGGTAAGTTATCACTTCAGTCATCACTATAATAAAATTATAGAAACAAATATTTGCTTTTGATAACCTTTAAGTGTGCTGTTTTGCTTAGTTTTAGTAATAATTTTCTTTATGTTTTAGATGAAGATGTTCTTATGGTCATGGGTTTACCATATCTATTTTCACCAGTTACTATTAAAAGTAGCCGAAAAGGCAATGCTTGGAGACCAACCAGGAGTGAAGTTATGGAGAGTTTCTTTCTGGTTATGGACGTAAGTAACTATAGTAAGTAATTCTTAACTATTAAGAAAATTTGTTCTTTAGCACTCAACTTAGGCTGTAAAAACATATGTAGCCCTCAAGTGAAATTAAGTGAACACCTCAAAATGTTGAAATACGTATTGAAAAGTCAATATAACAGGCGGCCGACCTCAAATTTTAATGTATTGGCCATTTTATGTCAAGTCAGAGTCAAAATATGCTTTATTGTTTAAAGAAATAAATCTTGTTTACAAAGTCACTAAAATTTAAGATATATATACATAAAAATTTCTTTAATCGTATAAACACAATTTAACGCGTATTAGCACTAATTCGCATTTTTAGTTAACACGCATTAAGTACTTATATGTGTAAAAGTGTAAACTCAATAATTGAGGCTGCACAAAAGATTTTACATTTTAGACTAATGACAGTTGACATTGTAGAATGCCGAAAGAAGTGAATTGTCTTAAAATAGTATTTAGAGTCATTCAGACATAGAAAGACAAAACTGACAGTAAACAGGTTAAACAAATTTATTGTTTTATCTACAACCATTTAATAATAGGTGCATAATACTTCTGATAATAAGAGCATTATGCTATTCATGATACAATAAGTGTAATTATCATAAAACAACAAGTGTAATTATGAAGCCACAATAGTAAATTTTAAAAACCAAAATCGCCATAGCGTGTTGTGGTTTATATAATACACACGAAGACGTATCAGACATTAGCCGTATTCCAACTCCGCTAGTGTTTCGGCTTCATTATAACATAAAATTAATCTCATTATAGCTAAAAATCAGTACGGCGAAATATCTGACCAAAATCTCTCGAAGACCCCCGTGCTTGTGCTATAATTTCACTTGCCGGAGTAGGCGTCGGACGCGACGGAGACGCATCGCATTGCTCTTCCGTCCCGTTACTATGGAAACCAGAAGTGTCAACATAAGTATGTGTTGACGTAAATGTTAAAGTCTCGCTTGTATTTTGTGCGTGTTTTAACTTTAGTAATAATTGGTAATAATGGATTTAGAAAATCGAGGTGAAAATGAACTACCGAACACCCCACCAGAAATACGCGCGGCAGCACAAGCAGCTGCATTGGATTTGCTTCCAAAAAAGTCTAGGAATAATTACGAAATAGCATATAAACAATTTATGGATTGGCGTTTAACGAATAAAACTACCTCGTTTTCCGAAGATACTCTGTTGGTATATTTTAAAGGATTGGCCAAAAAGTATAAGTCGTCCTCTTTGTGGACTTACTATTCTATGCTGAAAAGCACCCTTTATATTAAACATAATATCAAAATAGAATCCTACGCAAAACTACATGCTTTATTGAAAAGAGAATCGGAGGGCTATCAGCCGAAAAAATCGAAAGATTTCACTGGAGAAGAAATAAATAAATTTATCAACGAAGCACCAGATGTTAAATTTCTAGCTACAAAGGTAAATAAAGAATATATTAAATATGTAATACATTCTAGGTACAATGTGTAAAGTGTGTCTCATTTCAACACTTTTACGGGTTATTAGAATTATACAGCGTAGTTGCATCCCAATTAGATCACACTGTAGTTATGTCTTAGCGCCAGCGCGCGCCGCTGTGTTTAAAGTGTGGAAGAAAACCCCTGACCCTGCCTTCTGCCCTGGAACCACCTAATCAATATGTTTTTAGCGCTTAGCTAGTTCGCGTCGGTCTAGTGTTTTAAAAATTGTTCGGTAATTAAATTAGTGCGTGCGTTACTGATTGCGTGAGAAAAATGATGAAACTCAAGAAACGATCATCGAGTGACAAAATAGCTTCTCTAAAGGGAAAAGTCAGGTAACTCGAAAAAATGCTTTTGGCCAGCCAAAAAGACAATGTATCGGGTAAGTAACAACTGATATATACACCTCCCAGGCATATCGAAAAAGACATTATATCTACCTTCGTAGATATTATCATTTAGCATTAAGGGTTTATTAGAGGTAAGAACTCCTAACAGCTCTCGCTGTAAAACTCACAGCAGCCTTTCGCTGCAGAAAACTATAAACATTCGCTGTCAAAACTTATAGCAGCCTTTCGCTGCAAAAAACGTTAAACAGCCACTCGCGGTTAAACCTCACGGCAACCTTTCGCTGCAAAAAACTATAAACAGCCATTCGCTGTAAAACTTACAGCAGCCTCTCGCTGCAAAAAACGTTAAACAGCCACTCGCTGTAAAACCTTGCAGCAATTCGCTGCAAAAAACGTTAAACAGCCACTCGCTGTAAAACTTTGTAGCCATTCGCTGCAAAAAACGTTAAACAGCCACTCGCTGTAAAACCTTGCAGCCATTCGCTGCCAAACACTCGAAATTCTGTGGAAATCTTTAAGTAGCCACTCGCTACGATACCCACAGCCATTCGCTGTGATCTATTACTAAACGATTTCCAGAATTCAGTCACGTAGCCTATTTTTCAGCGGGTCGAATCTCACCACTCGTGATATAAATGACAACTTTATAACCTGCCGGGCTCCAACTCATGATACAAAGAAACCTTTCTCCGCTTATTTAAGTTTAAGTTTAGACGTTGTTTACAGCTTTATACCAAAAGTAATTTCTCAAATACTTATAGGGTTATTATTTTAAACACTTTTTGGACCTGTTCGTGCAATGTTGCCGATTTTTTAATGGCGATATACTGAAATAATTGCTCTATAGCAACTAAATATATTAAGATATTTTTATTTAATATTTTCTTACAGAAGCGGAAGAATGCTCCCAAACCGAGGATTCCGATATTCCTTCTGGGTAAGACGAATCAAACTCAAATGGGGAAAAAAGTTTTGGCAGACGGCGACGATCGCTTCGCAGAGATACTGGATACAGACCCCAGTATTGATAACACCTTGGGGCCCGAAATCTTAAATAATTTGGTAATTAAATGGACCAGGCAAATACCTCAAACCCTAGATAAGTGGAAAATTCCCCAAAAATTGCATAATCCTCCAAGCTCCAACAGTTAACACCGAAATTTCCTCTATTTTAAAGTCCACAGAAATACGAAAAGATGGTGTTTTCGTGGCCCTTCCGACCAAATTAGAAAAAACTTTAGGTCGCTTAGGTATCTTTATATCTAAGCAGCTCCACGAAGGAGATTTCAGTGATATACAGGGGCGGTCATACGGGGGGGGGCCATGGCCCCCCCCCCATTTCCGTCGATTTACATTACAAATTTTATGAACTACGGCAACAGCGCTTGGCGCGTGTGACAAAACTGACCAATCGTGTCAAACCCTTAATTTTTTAAAAATATTTAAACGCAAAAAATATTAATAAAAATAATTAAGTAAGTAGGTATGATATAATATAGGTACCTATAATTTTCTTAAAATTTGCTTAGCCGTTTTTTTGCGTTTTTGTCCTACTTGAAAACCAAGAATTATCAACAAAAAAGGGCGTGGCACCCAAAAATTTTTCGCCTGCGGCGCTAAGACTTTTCCTCACGCCGCCTCTCTAAATTGGCACGAGCCGCCACTGCATGGCCCCTCCCTCAAAATGTTGATATGACCGCCCCTGGTGATATAGGACATCTGGTATCCCTGGGAAAAATGATTTGCGACATTCACCACTCTCTTTATGAAAACGTTCAAAAACTTGCAAATAAAACAAAATTGACACTCTTCTTTTTGGATCAGACTTGGCTAAACAGGAGAGAAACAGGCCAAGATACCAAGTGCCAACAAACAACAGAAGCAGGAAAATACAACCTTATGCAGCACGTCAAATTCCTCAACACCGTTAACCGAAGTGAGTAGCTATGCAGGCAGGATTAAGTTTTTTGTTAAAAACTGGCAAAAAACAATAAATTATAGTAAAATACTTAGATAGGTAAAGGGGTACAAATTAAACTTTATCAAAACTCCTAGACAGCTAAAACTTAGCAATCTTAATGTAAAACCGGAAAACACGCATAAACCATCTATTAGAAATTGGCGCCATAAGGAAATGGCCATAAAAACTTAAATTTTATTATAATTTTTCTTAAGGAAAAAATCAACTTTCGATCTATTTTGCATCTAAAGAATTTAAATAAATAAATAGTAACCCCACATTTTAAATTGGAGGATTACAGAACAGTAAAAAGCTTACAAAAAATTATTATATGGCTTTGATAGATCCTAAAGACGACGCTTATTTTCTAATTCATATTACACCCAACACATAGAAAATATCTAAGGTCCCCTTTTTAGAGTTATTTTTATGAACTTACTTGCCTTCCTTTTGGGCTAAGCTCGGCCCAGTACGTATTTACCATAATATTTAAACCAATATTAAATCACCGTAGATCCTTAGGATTCATGTCCACTGTATATTTAGATGACATATCTCCTTTAGGGAGAACTCAACAAGAATGTCATAAGCATGTTTTATTCACCTCAAACCTCTTAAACGACTGGGTCTCAAAATAAACAAGAATAAAAGCAACCCTTTTCCTCGTCAAAACATAAAAATTCTTGGTTTTAATTTTAACAGTCAAAAAATGTCAATCTCCCTACCAGAGGAGAAAAATTCTAATTTACTTAAAAACATTTGCAAAATTAAAAGTAAAAAAGAAATTAAAATAAGACCATTTACCAGTTTCATTGGTTCGCTAATCGCAGCCTGTCCGGCTGTTCCATATGGCTGTTTATATACCAAAGAATTGGAGAGATTAAAACCCCAGCATTAAAAGTATCACAGGGTAATTATGACAAAGTAATGAATATATCCGATAAGTTTTTCGAATGGTGGATAAACTCACTTCCACTTGCTAAAAATTCGCTACTACCTGTGCAATACGAAATAGAAATTTTCTCTGACGCCTTACTTACTGGCTGGGGAGTTGCATGTAAAAAAGAAACGGCGAGTGGATTTTGGAAAAAGGAGCAACAGTCTCTACACATAAGCAACCTAGTACGGGCTCAAAATATTTGTAAATCATAAAATAAACTGTCACATTCTCTTACAAATTGATAATATTACCGCATTTGCTCTAATCAACAAGATGGGCAGTACACGAAACACTGAACTCCAAAATATATCTCGGCACATATGGAAATGGTATGAAAAAGAGACACATAACAATTTTCGCACCTTGTATCAAGTCAGCAGACAACTTTTCAGCAGATAAAAGTTCCAGGCTAAAAAATTTTGAAACGAAATATAGCCTTAATAAATCGGTCTTTAATAAAATAATAAAATTTTTCGGTAATCCTAAAATAGAGTCTCTCCAATATTGACCAAAGTTTTGAGCAAAATCGAAAATGATTCAGCGAAAGGGATATTAGTGTTTGCCCAGTGGAAATCTCAGCTTTGGTTTTCAAAACTGGATCATCTCCGAGGTTCACATATCCACGCTATAAAACCGTGTTATAATCTCTTAGTCTCTCCTTTCAGCAAACCGCACCCTCTGTGGAAAAACCTTACCCTGGGTGCTTGACTGCTTGCAAATTATCAGGGAAGCTTACCGGAATCGATATCTCGATGACTCCGCAGTTGACTTAATACGGACATCACTAAGTAAATCTACGGAAAAACAATATAATACCACTTTTAAAAAATGGTGTTATTTTTGCAAAGTAATCAATCAAAAATCTTCAATCCGTATATTAACTTAGTGTCAAAACTCTTAGTCAGAGAATTTGAGCTAGAAGCTAAATTTTCCACATTAAGCACTCATAGATCCGCTTTAAATTTATTTTAACGCTTAACAAAAATGATAAAAGTATTATTAACAGACTTCTCAAAGGCGTATTCAGGTCAATACCAAGTTTTCCAAGGTATAATGAAACTTGAAATCCTGAACCAGTAACTAAGTATTTTTCGTCTCTGTATCCACATTTCAACCTACATTTTAAAGCTTTGAGCATTAAACTTACAGTACCCCTTGCCTTAGCAACAGCCAAAAGAGCGCAAACAATAAGTAAAATCAGACTTTTAGATATCTCTACGACCGAAACTATAATGGAAATAACCTTATCGGCTTTCCTAAAAACGCTAGCGCCTTTTTTCAAAGAAAAACCCAAAATTTGTGTTGCCAGCATTATTGTATATTACATACAATCAACAAAAAACATAAGACAAAACTTTCCATACTTACTCGTAACCCATAAAAAACCACATAGAGAAGCGTCACCTCAAGCGATAAGCCGCTGGATAAGACAGGGTCTAAAGTTATCCGGAATTAACACAAGCAAATTCCGGCCTCATACTACACGTCATTCTGCAACTTCAGCGGTCAATCGCGCTGGGCTCAGCGTGGCCTATATATTAAAAACAGCAGGTTGGTCAACAAAGTCGCAAGTATTTGCAAAATTCTATAATCCAGCCGTATAGAAAATAAAGAAAGCTTAATGCAATATATTTTTATTAGTTAAGGATGTTACTTTACTTATGACACTAAACCGTAATATAATTAGTACTGTTTTAAAAATAAAGTCAAATATGGTTTGTACTACTCCAATTATTATGTACTGCTAGTTCTTGCTTTGTGTTAAAGGACGGTTTAAAATTAAAAAACCAGAAATCTCATTTATTTTTATATATATTTTATTATGTGGATCGTTCCAACCTTTCCTTTAAACATCTACAGTGTGATCTAATTGGGATGCAACTACGCTGTATAATTAGAGGTTAAACGACTTACCTGTAAGGAAGTTCAATCCTCAATTATACTAGTAGTTGCATCCCAATTAGATCACTTCCCTCCCACCACTACGGTCGTAAATTGTTAAAGACCCCATGTAGTAGGTTGGAAGATTTAGGGAAAACCGCGCTAAAAATATTGATTAGGTGGTTCCAGGGCAGAAGGCAGGGTCAGGGGTTTTCTTCCACACTTTAAACACAGCGGCGCGCGCTGGCGCTAAGACATAACTACAGTGTGATCTAATTGGGATGCAACTACTAGTATAATTGAGGATTGAACTTCCTTACAGGTAAGTCGTTTAACCTCTAATTATTATTGTTAAAGATTAAGTGGGTCTTCACCTCTTCACTCTAGTATCCTATTTTTTAATGAATCGAAAGATTTCGGTGTAAATTGACCCTCATCCTTTTATAAGCCCTTCATATTTTCGTTATGAGTTAATTTATCGAAAGGATAAAATATAGTTGTGAGAGAATGATTTGCGTAAAAATAGTTTTTGAGATATTACGCAAACCTATCTATTGTTTTTTTAATGGAATATTCTGCATGTTTTTATTTACTCGTACATGGCTTCTTTCAACTTATCCTTTACGATTTTTAAAAGCTCGACGTGTTCTTCAAAAGTTGTTAATGTAAAGCCCACGATGTATCACATACTGAAAGAACTGAGCTAACCGATACTACATGGAAATTCATACTAAAAAGTAAAATAAGAGAAAACTTTAATAATTTCCACAAAAACTTATATTAATAATTACATGGTATCCTTTTTTCGGTTTTTCTTATTTTTTTATGCGCAGTTAAGGATTATTTATTTAACTAAGCTTGTGTTATTTTTTTAGGTTGCATTAATTATGGGAGTGATGGGTGCTTGCCGTTCAAGTTCTGAACGTTCACGCACTGAAAATAGAACATGTAACATTTTATGAAGGCTGCACTAGAGTTTTAGTTCCAGTTACCAAGACTAAGATTCCTAGGAATTTCACTATTACTGATAATTTTCACAATATCGTTAAGAAATATGCAGATCTAGGACTGCCAGATGTATCGAATTCTTTTTTTATGAATTTTCAAAATGGAAAATGTACAAAACAAGTTACCGGTATAAACAAGTTTGCAAAAATGGGTAGAGAAATCGCAAGTTTTTTAAAAATCGCTAATCCAGAAAAATATACTGGTCACTGCCCTCGTCGTTCGTCAGCCACATTGTACGTTGATGCAGGGGCAAGTATGACAGCTCTCGCCACGGAGGCTGGAAATCAACTTCCGTAGCGGAGTATTCGATCGCGTTACAAATTAAATATCAGGTTTTACTAATAACTATTTATTTGCCAACCGAGATAACATATAGGTAAACAACGCGTGCCTTGAGTACCGGAAGCATACTGACCGGCCCTCGATAATACTCGTGACCTTTAAGATAGGTACTCTAAAATACAAGGTGTACCTACCTATCACAAATTGGTACATATATAACACTTCCTCCCTACAAAAAAAAAATGCAAAATATCTAACCTATATTACGTAATGTATAGTATTTACTCATACGTCAAACGTTCTACTGGTTTTATAAGTCTTTTTGGGCGCATTACATTCTCACTAATAGGTTCAATACTTTCACTGTTTTTATTAACTGGTGAAATTGTCAAATCCACAGTCTCAATGTCTTCAGAATTTATAGGAAATTCGTAATTGCCATTTCATTCTAAAAACGATTTATGACCTTCAAACTTTTTTATTTGATTTAAATGTCGTTTCCAGGTAATATCATTTAAATCCGGAATGGTTACTAAATATGTGGATTTGCCAATTCTCTTAAGAATAATTGCTTTTATCCAAGTTGGATTCTGAACATTACGATAATCTTTAACTGTTACACATTCCCCTACTACACATTCTACAAATCTCTTTCCTCCATGATATAGTTTTTGTTTTTGTTGCTGTGTCAGGACTCGATCTTTCAAATCCGAATTTGATTGTAAATTTGTATTTGGTAAAATGTTATCAAAACGAGTTCTTAGTTTACGCCCAAACATTAAACTAGAAGGGCTTACCCCAGTAGTGCAATGAGCCGTATTTCGAAAATCAAAAAGAAAATTACATAAAACTTTATTGTAGTTTGGTAGAAGTCCATAAGTGGAGTGTAAATATATTCGAATGATAGTTAAAGAAAAGTCTTCTCCACAAGAAAAATGCAATTTCATTTATTGAAATGTATGATGCATTTCGGTAATGTATATTACCATCATCAGATACAAGAAGTTAATAACATTATAGTTTTTTAAAAAACGGCACAATACAAGTTAAAATGTCAATTTTGGTATTTTTTTTTTTTTTTTTTTTTTTTTTTATACCAAAATTATACCAAAATTGACATTTTAACTTGTATTGTGCCGTTTTTTAAAAAACTATAATGTTATTAACTTCTTGTATCTGATGATGGTAATATACATTACCGAAATGCATCATACATTTCAATAAATGAAATTGCATTTTTCTTCTGGAGAAGACTTTCCTTTAACTATCATTCGAATAAAACTTTATTTATGTCATCAATACTACTTACCTTATTGCCCAAGGCATTTAGAAGCGCATTTTTTACCGTTTTTACAGCATTTTCAGCAGCGCCATTCGATTCTGGGTGATAGGGGGGTGAAGTAGTATGTTCAATATTATTTCGAAACAAAAATTGTGTAAATTCGCGAGAACAAAATGTTGTAGCATTATCCGTAACCACAAGTTTAGGCAGACCAAATCTGGCAAAAGTTGCCCTAAGAATATTAATAGTGGATTTGGAGGTGAGTGAGTTTACAGGGAAAACCTCCAGCCACTTGGAGTGCGCGTCTAATAAAATTAAATATTGTTTATTAAAAAATGGACCCATATAATAAAGGTGTATTCTACTCCAAACTTCCCCTGGGAAAGGCCATGCTACCATAACAGCCTTATCTGGAGTTTTTTTGTTTAATAAACAACTTTCACACGACAGACACACATTTTCAATTTCTCTATCTAATCCTGGCCACCAAAAATAAGAACGGGCTAAGCTTTTCATCTTTACCACACCCACATGTGACACATGCAAACTTTCTAAAATATTTGACTGTAAGGATTTTGGAATAATTATCCGATTATTCCATAACAGGCAATCTGACTCAATGGTAAGTTCATTCCTGACTCTATAAAATTGTTTAATATTACCAGGTAACTTTTTTGGCCATCCGGTAATTAAATATTTTTTTATAATTATAAGACTTTTATCTTTCTGAGTTTCCATTCTCACTATTTCAAAATTTATAGGGAAATCATTATTATTTGAAAAATAATTAATATAATCCAAATCCACATTTCGCCAGTCTTCTGACGTAGCTTTAAGTGGAAACCGCGATAAACAGTCTGCGTAATTTTTTTCTGATCTAACAAACTTAATATCGTATTGATAGTTTCACAAGATAACGGCCCAACGGCGTAACCTATTGGCGGAAAATTGAGGTATGCCTTTTTGAGGATGAAAAATAGATATTAACGGCTTATGATCAGTCTGCAAAGTAAATTTCCTACCGTACAGATACTGATTAAATTTACAAAGCGAAAAAATTATAGCCAATCCCTCTTCCTCTATCTGACTCATTTTTTGTTCTGAGTCTGACAAAGTCCGCGAGGCATAGGCAATAGGTTGTTCCCTACCATCCGGAAAAACATGTGTAATTACTCCCGAAATACCATAATCACTGGCATCACAACTAAGCACCAGTGGCAGAGAAGGATTGTAATGCACCAAAATAGGCGCAGAAGTGAGTAATTCCTTTATTTTATTAAATGCATTATCACATTCTGTAGACCAGTACCATTTACAATCTTTCTTTAATAAATTATATAGTGGATGTAAAATTGTTGATAAATTATGAACGAATTGTCCATAGTAATTTATTAAGCCAATAAAAGACTTAAGTTGCGTAATATTAATCGGTTTTTGTGCATTTTGAATGGCCGTTATTTTATCATTACAAGTGTGTAAACCTTCCTTATTAATCACAAAACCTAAATAGGATATTTCTTGAACAAAAAATTGACACTTATCCAACGATAGTTTTAAACCTGCATCCTGTAAAATTCCCAACACCCTTCCCAACCTTTCAAGGTGTTTTATACGACTTTCAGCTGTTATTAATATGTCGTCTAAGGAAACAATAACCCCCTCAATACCTAATAACAGCGACTCCATAATTTTTTGAAATTTTGCAGGGATGCTAGCAATCCCGAAAGGAGCTCGATTATATTGATACAACCCTTTATGTGTACTAATGGTACACAAAACCTTGGATTGTGAATCTAAACTAATCTGTTGGTATGCATTCGAGAGATCTAATTTAGTAAAATGTATGCCACCCTGCAATGTGGCAAATAATTTATTTATTCGGGGCAAGGGGTACTGATCTACCTCTATGAATGGGTTTAAAGTTACTTTAAAATCCCCACAAAGTCTAACTAAACCATTTTTTTTTTAGAACTGGAACAACTGGCGTTCCCCAAGGGCTGTAGTTTACCGGTTCAATCACTTTCAAATTTTGTAGACGATCTAATTCCGCTTCTACTTTTTGTTTAATCGCGAACGGTAAAGGCCGCGCCCTAAAAAACTTAGGAGTCACATCATCAGATTTTAATTTTATTAAAATACAGCCTTTGTTAAAATTCCCCGAACCTGGCGTAAAAACTGAATTATATTTATCAATAATTAAATTCAAATCATCTGGTGTTTGGAAAAAAATCAGATTAGATACATTAAGTTCAAACTGGTTAAAAAAATCGCGTCCTAACAATGGAGGTCCTAAAGCATTTTTAATAACATAAAAATTTAAATATTGTTCCTTTTCGTGAAAATTTACTTTACATGTGATAAAACCCGAAGGCATAATTTTGTCACCGTTATACAAAGTAAAACATTTATCAGTTTTATTTAATATTTTATTTTTAAAATTTGACGAATAGAAACCTTCAGATATGACAGAATAACTTGCTCCGGTATCAAGGGCAAATGTGAATTCAATATTTTCTATTTTTAAATTTATTAAAATTGGGATATTTTTATATTCCAAATTATAAACGGAATATTCATCAACTTCTAAATAATTTTTTTGGACAAACAGGGGCCAAGTGACCTTGTTTTTTACAAAAATGACAAAAACATTCTCTAAATGAGCACTTATCTGCTGCGTGGTTTCCTTTACCACAAACGTTGCATGCCTGATGGGTCAAGTAATTCCTTTATTTTATTAAATGCATTATCACATTCTGTAGACCAGTACCATTTACAATCTTTCTTTAATAAATTATATAGTGGATGTAAAATTGTTGATAAATTATGAACAAATTGTCCATAGTAATTTATTAAGCCAATAAAAGACTTAATTTGCGTAATATTAATCGGTTTTTGTGCATTTTGAATGGCCGTTATTTTATCATTACAAGTGTGTAAACCTTCCTTATTAATCACAAAACCCAAATAGGATATTTCTTGAACAAAAAATTGACACTTATCCAACGATAGTTTTAAACCTGCATCCTGTAAAATTCCCAACACCCTTCCCAACCTTTCAAGGTGTTTTATACGACTTTCAGCTGTTATTAATATGTCGTCTAAGAAAACAATAACCCCCTCAATACCTAATAACAGCGACTCCATAATTTTTTGAAATTTTGCAGGGATGCTAGCAATTCCGAAAGGAGCTCGATTATATTGATACAACCCTTTATGTGTACTAATGGTACACAAAACCTTGGATTGTGAATCTAAACTAATCTGTCGGTATGCATTCGAGAGATCTAATTTAGTAAAATGTATGCCACCCTGCAATGTGGCAAATAATTCACTTATTCGGGGCAAGGGGTACTGATCTACCTCTATGAATGGGTTTAAAGTTACTTTAAAATCCCCACAAAGTCTAACTGAACCATTTTTTTTTAGAACTGGAACAACTGGCGTTCCCCAAGGGCTGTAGTTTACCGGTTCAATCACTTTCAAATTTTGTAGACGATCTAATTCCGCTTCTACTTTTTGTTTAATCGCGAACGGTAAAGGCCGCGCCCTAAAAAACTTAGGAGTCACATCATCAGATTTTAATTTTATTGAAATACAGCCTTTGTTAAAATTCCCCGAACCTGGCGTAAAAACTGAATTATATTTATCAATAATTAAATTCAAATCATCTGGTGTTTGGAAAAAAATCAGATTAGATACATTAAGTTCAAACTGGTTAAAAAAATCGCGTCCTAACAATGGAGGTCCTGAAGCATTTTTAATAACATAAAAATTTAAATATTGTTCCTTTTCGTGAAAATTTACTTTACATGTGATAAAACCCGAAGGCATAATTTTGTCACCGTTATACAAAGTAAAACATTTATCAGTTTTTAATATTTTATTTTTAAAATTTGACGAATAAAAACCTTCAGATATGACAGAATAACTTGCTCCGGTATCAAGGGCAAATGTGAATTCAATATTTTCTATTTTTAAATTTATTAAAATTGGGTTATTTTTATATTCCAAATTATAAAGGGAATATTCATCAACTTCTAAATAATTTTTTTGGACAAACAGGGGCCAAGTGACCTTGTTTTTTACAAAAATGACAAAAACTATCTCTAAATGAGCACTTATCTGCTGCGTGGTTTCCTTTACCACAAACGTTGCATGCCTGATGGGTCAAGCCCGATGACCTTGAAGTGCCGGCTGACTGCCGGCCGCTGCCGCCTCCTTGCTGCCATCTACGTGATGCTGCAGTTCCATTAGTTTGAAATTGCGCGCCCTTTTTCTTTGGAAAGACATGCGCAAAATTAATTTGCGGCTCCATCTTAACGGAACCAACTGGCATTTCCTGTAATTGAGATGCCGATTTGGCCGCTGCAATTGCCACCACATCCTCCAGTTTGACGTCTTTTTTCTCTTCCAATAAACGATCTTGCACACAACCCTTGTCGTAACCAATAATATACATATCACGCAAGACCGTTTGTACAAATTGGGTGGACTCAAACTCGCAAGAAGATGCTAAGTTTCTTAGCCTCGCTGTCCAATCTCTCGCGGATTCACTCACGATTTTACGGGCATTATAGAATTTATAACGAGCTGCAAAATCTGTTAGAAGTGGTTTAAAATGTCCTGAGATTATTAATACTAAACTGGAATATGTCTTATCTTCCGGTTCGGTAGGTAGACATAAATCGCGAACTAATTGGTACGCGTCTTCGTTTAACAAGTTTAACAAAATCGCCCTTTTTCGAACGTCGTTCGTTATTTCATTAGCTGTAAAATAATTGTCTAGGCGCCTTTTGTAGGTGGCCCAATCTGAATTAACCGGGTCAAACTCCCGAAGCTGACCAACATTTTCGGCCATCGCCATTTTAAATCTCGCACACCAAAATTTCTAACGTGGGTTCACTTTTAGTACCGAAAATTTAATTTGAAATTTCCAAAATTATGCACTAAAAGAACACTCCTCGTCGCAACTGCAAAGTATTCGATCGCGTTACAATAAAATATCAGGTTTTACTAATAACTATTTATTTGCCAACCGAGATAACATATAGGTAAACAACGCGTGCCTTGAGTACCGGAAGCATACTGACCGGCCCTCGATAATATTCGTGACCTTTAAGATAGGTACTCTAAAATACAAGGTGTACCTACCTATCACAAATTGGTACATACAGGGTGTTATGGAAATGACTTATTATTTTTTAACCCGTAAATATATAGGTCGAGACGAATTGGGGAAAAATTGCTATAAATGGCGCTCGAAGCTAGAAATTCGAGAAAAATGCCTTCAAAAATTTAGGTCCAAAACACCTACGCGCCAATGACCCAAACAGCTGATTTGGGTAATTGTTTACTTTAGTGGAAATGTTGAATTTTTCGCTAAAATTTCGTATATAGGCTAATTAAGGGTAGCTGATCACAATTTTCCTTTTGCGTTTAGGCGGCAAATGCACTGGTTTTGAGAAAAAAAATGTTAAAGTTTTTCTAACTCACCGGTATGTTATTTTGCATGTAATCCTAAAATGTTGATATTTCCAATAAAATATTACTTGTCGGAGTCATAGTATACACTTCTGAGTTGAAATAAACGAAATATGCCACAAGGAAACTCTGAAAAACGGGATAACTTGTAAGCGAACAGAAAACTTTACGTTCTGGAAAGACGGAAGACAGCTCACTGACAGCTGGCCAAAAAAGCAGAAGCAAACTGCAAAACCCATGTTGTCAGATTGTTAGTGTATTATAAATTGCCTATACTTTACAATTCATTTTTATTAATTGAATGAATCCTATTGGCTCGAGCTAGCATATCATTCTCCTGGATGGAAGCCATTAATAATTACAAGAAAAAGAAGAACAATCTGGCAACGTGAGTGCAATGAATCTGAAAAGAGACGGTTCTACTTTGTCGGCGTATTAACAACGAATTTAATTAAATTTGTGCCTTTTCCATTGTTTTTTTGCTAAAATGTTGTTCTTATTTTATGAACAGATAGTTTGGTGAAAGTTTTATCACATATTTTGAAGGGAAAACCATAAAATCTAGGAAATTGAAGACATCCTTACAAAAGAATACCCTAACCTGTAAGTGAAAAACTTTAACATTTTTTTTTTTCTCAAAACTAGTGCATTTGCCGTAAAAACGCAAAAGGAAAATTGTGATCAGCTACCCTCAATTAGTCTATATACGAAATTTTAGCAAAAAATTCAACATTAATTGCACTAAACTAAACAATTACCATTCCAGCAGTTTGTCTTGTCAAAAACACATGTGTTCAGGGGCATTGAACTATCATGGAAGGCGCACATAGTCCGGTTTTAAGGTATTTTACAAAATTCAAAATACTTCCGATTTTAGAAAAAAAACTATCAAGTGTAACTCTAGACCACCTCAGGAGTGGCCCCTTAAAATATAATAAGTCATTTCCATAACACCCTGTATATAACAGTTATATTGCAGATTCACAGAAGAACAAAACTGACACTGCTAACAAAATTTTAAGCCAAATCATTCCCAATTCTAACATTAATACTCTTACTTCTACTCCATCACATCTACGTCCATCTGTGTCTCCACTGCTGATGCCGACAATTCTTCCCATGATAATTTTTTCATTACTAATGCCACCACTGACATTAGTATTATTACTACACCCTCTACAATAAATTTTAATAACTGCCCTAATCTTACAATTAATTTTATAAATAAGTAAATCATAAAATTACAATAGACCTACGAACAGTTACGTTAAATGTTAATTAAATTTTGAATTTCTAAGAAATTTGTTTTATTAATACTTTACATTCCTTTTCTTAAACAAACACTAGCTAAAAAACTGAATTCATAAGACAAACATGTTTACTTTTATTTCCTCAAAAAGTTGTATTCTTGATATTTCGTGATAACATTTTTCAAAAAATAAAAAAGCGAAAAAAGTTTCCCATATGAACTCAACTTTTTTTCAGGCACTGTATAAATGGATGGTTGTAGATAAAGTATAGTATTTGACTCGCGTCTAATGAACCATAATACATTATACGCTCGTTAAATAATATACTATTTTTATTTATGCTTTTGTTTCAGGATATTAATAATCTGCCAGAAATAGGGGAGAACGGGGGAATGGCGTTCACGGGGGAATGACGTTCACCCCAATATCTAGAAATCCATTTTAAATAATGCCGCCAAATACATGGTGCCTCCTAGCGTGAAACATTTAAGTTGGTATTAACATGATTCGGCAGACTTCAGTTGCATTGCAAACGTCAGAGAAGCATTTTGTGTTTTTCCTGACTTGGCATGTAATAAAGCACGTGTGATTTTTAAGGTTTTAAATCGATCTGGTCAAATAACTTTCCGACGATTTATTTTTCTGTGAAGGTACGTACTATCCACTATATTGCTATGTGTATAGTTTGCTCTATTTTTTTTCGTTTTGTTTTTAGGTTGTTTTTATATTTATTTAAATGTGTCGGGGTAATCGCGTTCACTTGACCGTCATTACCCCTTATGGGGATAGTTACCCAATTATTTTATTTAACTGGTTATTTTATTTTCAGATGCCAAGAAATTATAAACGGAAAACTGAGAAAGCTAGTTGGACTGCGGATGATTTGTCAAATGCAATTGATGAGGTGAGGAATGGAATAGGTCAAAGACAAGCTGCAAGAAATCACCACATTCCGTTTGCTACGTTCCAACAAAGGTACAAAACTCTAGGAGTGGGTGCTCCAAGTATGGGAAGAAAACCTGTGTTCACAAAAGAACAAGAGACTGAAATTAGTACTAACGTCAAAGCACTAGCTAATATGTATTATGGAATTACTCCAATGCAGTTGCGTAAGTTGGTGTTTGAGTATGCTGAGAGACTACACATAGAAAACTCGTTTAACATGGAAAAACGTATGGCAGGCATAGACTGGTTGGGAGGATTTCTTAAAAGAAATCCATCGCTTTCAGTTAGAAAACCGGAGGCAACCAGCCTGAATAGAGTAAGAGGATTCAATAAGACTGAAGTAAATTTGTTTTTTACTAATCTTGAGAGAGTTATGTCGAAATACCAGTTTCCCCCCCACAAAATATATAATATGGATGAAAGTGGCTTTACGACTGTACATGAAACCGGCAAAATTATAGGAATAAAAGGACAGAAAAGATTGGGTTCCATAACATCCGGAGAAAGGGGAAAAACCACTACCGTAATTTGTTGTATGAGCGCAGCTGGAAGTTACGTGCCTCCAATGTTTATTTACGCTCGGCAGCGAATGGTTCCAACACTGCAGGTTAATGGACCTCCAGGTGCAATATACAATTGCTCTGTAAATGGTTGGACGAACGAAAATCTTTTCACGATATGGCTCAAGCATTTCAATAATTATGCAACCCCAACAAAAGATGAACCCGCCCTACTTATTCTAGACAATCACGGAAGCCATATTACACTTGATGCTTACAATTTTTGCCGTGATAATAACATAACAATGCTTTCTTTGCCCCCTCATTCTTCTCACAGGCTACAGCCATTAGATGTTGTATTTTTTGGCCCACTTAAACGGGCCTATAATCGAGAATGTGACTTGCACATGAAAAGCAAACCCGGTGAACCCATTACGGTATATAAAATTGCTGAGTTATTCAATAAAGCATATTCAACTATAGCGACAATTTCAAAAGGGACGTCTGGATTTTCATCTACCGGCATCTTTCCTATAAACCCAAATGTATTTTCCGACGAAGATTTTCCACTTGAATCTGAAGCCGATGTTGAAGCAGTACAAGATATAGAAGTTAATCTCCTTGAGCCTACGAATCAAAATGAACCATCGTCAGATGAGGAAGACCCTACACTTAAAGCTCAACAACCACTTGAGCCTCAATATCAGCCAGACCAGCCAGTTTCCTTCCATGACCTTTCACCTCTCCCTGGGCCAAGCAAAATTTCAAAACTTACAAAGAGGAAACAACATTCTGTTATAATAACAGCGACCCCTGAAAAGATTGTCCTGGAAGAAAAAGAGGAAAAAAGGATTCTACGTCAACAAAGGTTAAAAATTAATAAAGGTGTAAAAAGAAATGTATATGACATAGAATCAGCGGTAGCCAGTAGTTCTAAAAGAGGTAAGCCGGATGACAGTTCTTCCTCAGATTCTGAAGTTGGGGTTGATAAGGTTTGCCAGGATTCGTCTGACGATGACGTAATGCAGTTTGGTGAAGATGAAGAAGTTGGTGATGGCGAAAGAAAATTGAGCATTGATTCGGACGCGCCAATACAACCAAACGATTTTGTTCTTGTAATGCTTTGTAATGAAAAGTCAAAAAAAAAGTTCGCTGCACAAGTGACAGAATTACGAAAACAAGACCTAGTGGTAAAGTATATGCGGCAATACCGAGGTCAGCAAAATGTTTTTATTTTTCCGGATGTTGACGATGTCAGCTGTGTCACAAAACATGAAGTTATTGGGAAACTAAGCCACCCCGAAACGTTGAGATATGGAAAAATCAAATTTAACTAGACGATTTTTTAGATATAAGTTGTGTTTTTGTACGTTTAATAAAAATATTTTCTAATTAAAACCTGTGTTTCCTCAGATTTAACTATGACCTCCATTACCCCTATGCGTGACCGTCATTACCCACAATACGGGGTAATTACGATCAATGTAGTCATGTAAATATTTTGTATTTTTCTCAAGCAATTTGCATTTTTAAAAGTCTTGAGGACGTTTATGTTGAAGGTTACTTATATATAGATAGTTAGAAGCTAAAATAGATAAGATAAATCGCAAACGACAAAAATTATGAATTAAATTCAAAAATTGAACGTCATTCCCCCGTTCTCCCCTACTTCAAAAAAGAAAGGCCAAGTTAGATGAACTGAACATAAAACTGGAACCTTTTGGAATAATTGCGGGGGACTTGAAAAAGCCAGACTTGTTTTTGTGGATACAAAACACCACATACATGGTGGATTCGGTGATTCGAAGTGTTGAACTTCTATTCAAGGCCATATGCTCTGAGAAGGGAATACCCAAGCGAGTGTGAGCATATCTGGCTCGCAGTAAGTGACTTAATATTTGGGATGAAGCCAGTGAAAAAAAATTCGAGCACAGCCGCTGTCGTAAGCGATATTTTATATCACTTAAAATCCAAAACTGATTAAATTTTAAATTAATTAAGCAATTCTCCACGGGTGATCGCTTCATTTAAGAAAAATAGCTGTAAATAGGTCAAATATATCACACAACATTTTTCTTCATACCTATTTTGAAATTTAAAGAATCCAAAACAATGGACTGTCATTTGTGTAACGATTCATTTTCAAATTCAAATGCTTTATTAGCACATCTAAAATATTTACATCAATGTAAAGAAAATAGTTTATATATCTGTTGTGTCAAAAACTGCAAAAGACATTTTCCCGCGATAAATTCTTTTAGAAAACATTTAAGATATCACGAACGATTTACTCTCGAAAACAACACTGAATTGCATGCATCTGGTTCAAAACACTATCGCATATCTAACGAGAGTAAAAGTGGAACTTCCGTTGTTTTAAATGCTGGTGAAGATATATTAATAAGTCAAAATTTTTTAATGAGTTGAAAGATCAGTTGTCTAAAAATATAATTGTATTTATCTGTGGTCTCTACATTAAGGGAAATTTACCTAGAAAGTCGGTTCAAGAAATAATTTCAGCAGTTAAATGATTGTTAACTAAACCCATTGAACTGTTTCAAAATCAAATACACTGTATTTCAAACTTAAATGATGGTGAAAGAAACCTATTAAATAAGTATTTTGAAGAGCTTCGTACTCTGTTTCATAATCTTGATAGTGAATTATTGATACTAAAATATTTGGAAACGTTTAATTATTATATTAAACCTACTGAATTTGTTGTTGGTGTGAATATTGAAAATAGAAGAAATTTACCATCACAAAAATCTTATCTGGCCCAATATATTCCTATGGGTCCAGTTTTAAAGGCATTTTTTTCCTTACCTGATGTTTTTGAAAAAACTTTAGCATATATGAATTATCTCAAGTCAAATTCTGATTCTATATCGAACATAATTCAAACTGATTTTTGGAAAAATAAAATTCGAGATATTAAAACAAATGACATAGTATTACCGTTATTTATCTACTACGATGACTATGAGGTAGGAAATCCTCTTGGATCACACGCAACCATTCATAAACTTGGAGCCATTTACTATTTGATACCATGTATTCCTTTAAACTACCAATCTTTACTAGAGAATATTTTTATTGCTATGCTATTTCATGCCAATGATTTAAAAAGATATGGAGAACAGATTATGTTTACTAAACTGGTTAATGAACTGAACTGTTTAAAAAGTAACGGCATATTGGTTGACATCAATGGAAAAAAAATTAACATATTTTTTTGCACTACTCTATTCTTGGGTGACAATTTGGGCCTCAATACAATATTAGGTTTTTAAGAGAGTTTTAGCGCCAATTTTTTTTGCAGATTTTGCAAAACTGTAAAAAAAGATACCCATGAATTATGTTATGAAATTACGTCAACTTTAAGGACCTATGAATCGTATAATGCCGATATATTAGAAAATAATCCTGCAACAACGGGCATAAAATTTTCTCCAATTTTAAATGAAATAAATGGTTTTCATGTAACTTCAAATTATTCAGTTGATATCGCCCATGATATTTTTAAAGGGGTTGGTGTTCTTCTTATGGCATACTTGTTGCATCAGTTTATATAAGTGGATAAATATTTTGATCTTAACATTTTAAATAACAAAATTCGTTTCTTTGATTTCGGACGGGATCATAACAGGCCGCCAGAAATTAGTCATGATAATTAAAAAAAAAACGCTTAAAATGTCTGCAGCTGAAATGAAATCTTTTAAACTCAACGCTGGTTTACTTTTTGGACATTTCATACCAGAGAGAAATTTGCTTGGAAAGCATATATACTGTTTCGGAAAATCCTTAAAATTGTACTGCGTGATTCCGTTACTTTGGAAGACTGTCGAAAGTTAAGAATACTTGTGTACGAACACCACACTTTATTCAAAAATTTGATTAGGACATTAACACCTAAATGTCACATCTTAACCCATTACGCTTCAATTATGGAAAAAATCGGGCCCCTTAAAAACACTTCAACACTTCGGTTTGAATCCAGACATAAACAATCGAAACTGGCTGCAACAATGTCTACATCACGAGTAAATATCACTAAAACACTTTCAGTACATAATCAACTAAAATTTGCTTCGCGGTTGGCTTTAGGTGAAGGATTTAGTGATCGGTTCAAAATATTTTTTATAAAAAAAGCCATTAAAAATTCTTGTGTTTTAGATTCATTATTAGAATCGTGCAATCAGCAAGAAAATTCAGTGTTGGATTCTTTTAGAGATATTAGAAAAGCTTATATGATAACCATCAACAGTAGAAGCTTTAGAGAGCAAGATATAAGTGTGTTATATAATTGCGTAGAACTCATTACTTTCGAGGAACATTTATTTGCGTGGAATATACAGATATCAGAAAAGCTAGATTATGTATTTCCAATTTAGTTGCAGATATGAACTACTTTAACTGTGGCGTCTCGGAGCTTTCTATTTTTTATTTTATAGGTTTCTCAAGTCAGCCGCGGGGGAGGGTGAATTGAGACATCGCTGTTCGGGGCGTATTAAACTCAAACCAACGAAACAATTGGCGACTTGAGACTTCTATATTATTTAAAAAAATATTTTTATCATTACTGCTTTGAATTTTAAAGAAGATATCCAGGTATTTATTGAAAAAAAAATTGACAATTAAAAAAAACATAATTTTTTTGTAGCTATTTTAGCTTATACAAAAATAAGAGTAGGTAAAAAGAAACCAAACCGTAATACTCTCAGGAGGTATGTTACTACGGAAATTAGAAAACAATACTGTCACGAGGGCACCGTGATTAAAAGGCGGTCATCATAATTATTGCAGCTATTTATTATTACAAATATTTACACTTTACAATTAATTCAACCCAGACCTACCTTTAATTATTATTCTAGAACTTCCAAGGCGTGGGCGAAAGGGTCACGGCGTTCTTGGGGGCGTCTCGGCGACCAGCGTCTTCGTCTACGGTTCGACCGCACGGCTTCGCAGCGAGATAAGTGATGGTATCCCCTCGCCTCTAGCCCGTCCTCGCGCTGGTCTCCCCCACTCACGGACCCTGCCGTTAAGGAAATGATATACAGGGCGACCAGGCGACAACAGTCCAGAAGCGAGTGATAGTTAAATGAACCCTTCGTGACACTTCCCCCCCCCCCCCACGGAAAACAAAAACCTGAAGGGTTTTTGTCTCAAACACTTTCTTCTGAAAAGTACCCTAAACCTATATATACACTATCTAACAATACAATAAAAAAAACTCTGGGTTGAATCCAAGAAACAAAAATATACAATATAAGCTGCCCTAAAATTCCCAAAAAAAAAAAATTGTCTTTTTCTGTTATACTCTTTGTCTTCGTCCTCGTCTCTGTGTTGTCTTCTCCCTCTGTCTCGTCCTCGTTCCTGTTCTTCCCTTTTCTCCTGCCCCGTCCTACTGACGTCAGGTCTCCGACATGGGGACATGAGGTTTTCGGCTCGCCTGGGGTGACAGCTCCTGGCACCTGCTGTCCTTGGGGACCTCATACCTCCGGCTGCCTGCTGCCAGACCTCGTCCATCGTCGACATTAAACATGAAAGAAAAAAAACAAGGATTAGACACTTACCAACACAAGACAAACATGTAGGACCAACACACTATATACATAGAGCAACAAAAATTCAGCTTGCCCTCTACATTGGCAATTAGCCACCGCTTAACCCTGATCGAACCATTTTCCCCGAACAATGCGTCTTTCAACCACGCTAATTTTATAAACTTTAAACTTTTACCTCACTATTTTCTCCAGTTTTCCCCCTCCCTTACTGGAAATTATCCCCAAAATGGAAAATTACATTTCCTATTACTTTAGTCCTCCGGTTTACTTTTACCCTCTTTTTCTTTTCTCAACAAAAAAATTACATATAAGACGCGACACGGCAGTTGAAAATTACTAGAATTTTACAAGTTGATCAGACATGCGTTCAAGCAAAACCCAACTGTTTCAGAGCCTCGTGCAGCTGCTCACGATCCCTAATATTTTTTCTAACTTCGAAACAAACACACTTAATTTTCATCTTTTTTACCTTGACTATTACCTTATACTTTTTTCATTTTTTGGGGAAAACAACAAGAAAAAAAAATAACCCTTATTTACTACTGCATTTTGATAGTGGTATACAACAAAATAAATTAAAATATATTTTATGCATTGTTCTGGCTAATTGGAAAAATTATATGGTTCATAATATGGGGCTAATCTGCTGACATAAACTATTTCTTGCTTTGCTCTTGCTCCCTCTCCTCTCTGAATTATATAATTGACTGGTGAAGCTTTCTCGACAATGACAAATGGACCATGATACTTGCATTGTAACTTGTCACTTTTTCCCTTTTTTCTTATGAACACCCTCAATTTCACTTTATTTCCTGTTTCAAACGTTACCTCCTTGTATTTATCGTCATATCTGGTTTTGTCCTTAATCTGTTTTTGTGCAATATTCCTCTTCGCTTGTTCCCTGTGTGCTGCTATATTCGGATTTGGAAGTACCAAAGTTGTTGACTTCAAAAACATTGCGTCAGGAATAAGGTTTGGATTTCTACCAAAAACTAAGTAAAATGGCGAAAACTGTGTGATATCTTGCTTACTGGTATTATATGCAAATGTGACTAGTGGTAAATATTTATCCCAGTCGTCCTGTGCTGTTGATACATATAAACTGAGCATGTCTGCTAATGTTCGATTGAAACGTTCTGTTATACCATTTGTTTGTGGATGATACGACGTTGTATATATGTTTTCTGCTTCCATGTTTTGTACCATTTGTCTCACCATTTCTGATCTGAATACCTGACCTCTATCGCTCAATATTTTTCTTGGCACACCATGTATACTTATGACATAGTCCACTAAAAATGCAGCTATTTCCTCAGTTTTTGCACTTGGCATGGCTTTCGTTATCGCAAATCGTGTTACATAGTCTGTGCAAACTAATATATTATTATTTTGCTCTTTTGTCTTTGTTAGTGGCCCCGATATGTCGATTCCTATCATTTCGAAGGGTTGCAAATCGTCTATTTTTATGGGTTGTAGGTCACCTGGTGGTTTTTCATTATTTGGACCTTTCCTTATTTGACAGTCTGGACATCCCCTGATGAATTTTTTGATGTCTATATGCATGAAAAATCAACTCGTACTAGCAACCATATTCATTTAAAAATACCAATATTTTCATCAAAATTTAAAATAAAATCTACAAAACTCCGCAAAAATATCACAAACAGTTTGCTTTGCACAAGGAATTCATTATAAAAACAGAAATGCGAACGATCAACCTTATTAAAAAAAATTTTGAAACATACTTTTTTAGGTCACCTTGAACTTTTTATCTTGCTATACACTATCATGAAACGTTAAATTTTGCACTTTTATTTCCCAAGAATCAAAAAATATTTTGTGGAGAAAATTGTGAAGCTTACAACAATTATAATTAACACCTTAACTTATTACATTGACACATTGTTCGAAAAATTAATGATCCAACCAATAATCAAGTCGGCAGCCTCCACCAAATTGACACGAGGGCACCGGGATCCTTGATTAAAAGGCGGTCATCATAATTATTGCAGCTATTTATTATTACAAATATTTACACTTTACAATTAATTCAACCCAGACCTACCTTTAATTATTATCCTAGAACTTCCAAGGCGTGGGCGAAAGGGTCACGGCGTTCTTGGGGGCGTCTCGGCGACCAGCGTCTTCGTCTACGGTTCGCCCGCACGGCTTCGCAGCGAGATGGGTGATGGTATCCCCTCGCCTCTAGCCCGCCCTCGCGCTGGTCTCCCCCACTCACGGACCCTGCCGTTAAGGAAACGATATACAGGGCGACCAGGCGACAACAGTCCAGAAACGAGTGATAGTTAAATGAACCCTTCGTTTTCTAGACCTTGAAACTCAGGAAAAAAGGAAAATAATATCTTCCCCTTCTTACATATAATGGTTTCAGTTTTGAAACTATTTGATCCTATTTCACCTCTGCAATATCTTGGTTGCTAGGAAACACATGAATATTTTTTCCTCCTACAGTTTTCTTCCGCAGTAAACTATACATAAAACCCATTTCAGAGTTTATGTCGATAATTTTCCCAATAAATATTTTAAGGCGTCTTTTATGGGGTCCCTCGTAATTAAACTCTATTAAAATAAAATCTTTGGAACTTTGGGTACAAACTAAATCATTCTCATCACTATCCGATGAATCGGTGGACGTTGTTTTACTTTCTTTCCCTTTCTTACCATTTGACCCAGATGTGACTGGATTGGATTTTCTAAACAGGTATTGTACAAATTTTCGACCTTGTAAACTATGTATGGAGGAAACAGCACACCGCTCGCAGTACCAGTAAACATTAGGGAATGGCTTATTTTTGAACTATCTCTTATTCGGGTAGTATGTTTTGAGCCTCTTCTGACGACTACTTTACTTCTTCCGGGATCATCAGTCATATTGGTTTCGTCGTAATTTATTATCGCATTTGGCTCTATTCCTTCTAGACTCTTTCACAACTGGTCAAAATAATTATTTATGTAACCCTGTTAACGACTGCTCTAACCCCTTTTGATATTTTTACACCAACGCTCACTGAGGATATTTTCATGACGCTGTAAAAAATTTCTCATGAACGGTCCAGGTAAGTTTTGTTTGAACTTTTTACAGTTCGCCCGCTTCTGGCTAAATATGATTTTATTATGTAAGAGGAAATCCCCAAACACTTGCTACTTCAAGATTTTCTACAATTTTTGTTTCTTCGTCTTTGCTTAAAGCAGTTTGACCGCCTACTTTTAACATATGACGTCCTTTTACCTTTCGGTCAATATCCTGGGAATACCATATTTTTTCGAAACTTCTTTTTTTTTTCTTAATTTTCTATCGTTTACAGCCAGTTCGAGGTTTCTTTGATCGTATTTTTGATAGTTTAATCCAACTTTGCGTATATATTTGCCCATGTTTACAGCAACTGCTAAAAAATTAAAATATTAAAGAAAAACAATACAGTACGGCTAAATCTCCAACAAATATAACACATTGTAAAAATATACACATCGTGGTAACAGCAAAATTTTTTGATATGCTGTTTCCTGCAATATTTGCACCCTGAGTCACACTAACAACATCGCCAGTAGAGCGCACAATATATTTTATAGTTAAAGACCTGCATATAAAGTTTTCAGCCGGATTGTAAATAAAGTTTTGAGCTGGATCGTAAACAATAGAAAATGCAATTTTCAAACAAATATGGTTTTTATACTTACTTTTCGAACTTTTGGTGTAAAAACTATACTAAACACCTGCGACCACCTGATCGCATCAAACCACAAATATGAACTGGACAAAAAAAAAGAAACGTTGCCATATTTTTTCGTAAACCTATGAAGTTTTATATTAAGTCACCATATACAGTCTCAACTGATCCGACTTTACGGTAGGTCCGGAAACTTTTTTCTTCCAAGATACAGGGTGCTAAACTTTTTCTTTGTTTTTATAAGACACTGACCGTTGTTTTGTATAAAAATATAATTTGTTATTGTTCATCTTTTATCATTCAACTTGCTTTTAGTCTATGCAGGCGTTAATCATACAGATATTTTGAGTTTCGATAGTTCGCAATTTAGGTAATAGTAGTCTAAAATTTAAGGTCTGGTAGCCCAAAATTTGGGGGCTGGTAGTCCAGAATTTGGGCTCTGGTAGCCCAAAATTTGGGGGTGGCAGTCCTAACTTTGAGTCGGCCTAGCCCAGTAAACAAATTATCACAATTCAGATTATATCCCCTGACAGCCCAACGCGTGAGTTATTCCAGCCACCATCGTAACCTAGAACAACTTAAAGGTCAAGTTTTGATAGCTCGAATCATGAATTAATCTAGCCCGGGTAGTAACGCATTACAATTCCCATATTGGTCTCTGGCAGCTTAAACAATGAATTGCTGCAACCCACGTCGCATGTGTTCGTCAAACCCATGCAGTTACGATTAGCTAAGCTAGCTAGCTAAAACAACCCATCTTCAGGGCTATTATAACTCATGAACAGTAATTTGATGCAACTTCTTCGATTTAGTTGCCGTAACTCAGAGGTCTGAGCTGTCCCCTATTAGCAACACGCGTCGGTCTAGGACAGCGGTTCTCAAACTTTTTTGGTGACGGAACCCTTTTGGGAAGCAAAATACTTGATGGAACCCTACAATAAAACAATAGTTTTTAAAAGTGTATTCTTTATTAATAAGCATAATAAAAGTACAATGTAACAGTTACTAATTATTACTTACTTTACCACATGGCAAGTACAATAATAGAAGATATTAAAAAAGAAAAATCTAACTAGTGGGAGGTATGAAACTGTTTTTTATTTTTCATCAATTGGTTGATATCAGGTTTGATAGAAGACAGTTGAAGTCCCATATCAGGTTCGGCGTCCAGTCTATTGCGATATTTTGTTTTCGTGGCTGCATAGGTTGAGAATCCTGTTCCGCACAAATATGTTGTTGGGAACGGGAGAAGAATATTCAGAGCCATTTTGCCAAGCATACTCATCACGGATTCTGCACCAAAAATCGTTGAGAGGCGTCGTTTTGAACAGTGACTCCATACTTGTGTCTGATGACATTTCTAAAAGAGATTCATATATCTCGTTTGACATACTTTCGGGCTTTTCCAAGTTGGGTAAAAAAGGATTATGAATCCATGAATTCAGTTTCATTTTTGTATTCTCTTCTTCGGGAAAATACTTTTCAAAAGATGCGCGCATCGAACTGAGATATTGGACCAATTCTTCAAACACATCATCTTGAAACATTTCTGAGTCGTTATCGCTAACAAACTCACTGAGTGACGTAAAGCTTTCTATTTCTTTCTTACCAACGCAAATAATCCAAAAATCTAATTTTCTTTTGAAGGCAGTTATTTTATTATTGGCCTGAAACACTGTTGTCTGTTTACCTTGCAATGATAAATTCAATTCGTTCAGTTTTTGAAAGATATCCGCCATAAAAGACAATCGGAACAACCAAGTTTTATCATACAAACGGTCCTTCAAATTAAAAGAAGTATCTGCTGAAAGAAACATTTGTAACTCGGCTCTAAGTTCAAATAGCCTTGTTAAAGTTTTACCCCGAGACAGCCATCGCACTTCTGTATGGAGCAGCAGTGTTTTATATTTGCTGCCATAATCTTCACACAATAATGAGAACAATCGGGATTGTAGTGGTCGTAATTTGATAAAATTAATTATTTTTACCGCTTCATCCATAACTAATTTTAGATTTGACGGCATTTGCTTCATCGCAAGTGCTTGTCTATGCAGAATACAATGGCTGGAACTACAATTAGGCGCTTTATTTTTTATTCGTGACACTGCTCCTGCTGTTTTACCTGTCATCGCCTTGGCCCCATCTGTACAAATGTCAATGCAATTGTTCCAACTGAGATTATTTTCTTCAAAAAATATATTTATTTTATTAAAAATTTCTTCCCCGGTAGTGTTTGTGAGCAGCGGTGAACACATAAGCATGTCTTCTTCAAAAGAACTTTCATATGGATATCTCACGATAACCAGCAAGCCAAACCAGCGACATCAATTGACTCGTCCATTTGCAAGGCGAATCGTGTTTTTTGTAGACGTGTAACTAGTTCTTGTTTGACGTAGCTTGCCAGATCATGGATTCGCCGTGAAACAGTATCGTTTGATAGCGGCACAGTAGAAAGATGCTTTGCAGATTTTTCATCGAGCATACATTTTGTTATGTCTAATACACATAGCTTTATTAAATTCTCAGCGATAGTGTGCGCTTCACCTGCTTGTGCAATGCGATAGCTAACTAAATATGATGCCTCCGTGGCCTTTTCGTTGATAGTTTTTGTTACATGCATCATATTTTTTTGACTTTCCAATAACTGATCTTTTTTACGAACAAAAAATTCTTTATTCTTGTCTTTAGACTCGGGGTGTACAGTTTGTAAATGTCGGCGCAATTTGGCAGGTGCCATGGAACTATTAGGAAGCAGTTTACTACATAGCATGCAGAGAGGTGAGCCGTTGGAATCAACAAATCCGAAACTGATATATGACTCATCATAATTCCTTTTTTTCGTCTTTGAACCCGTCGAGCTTGACGTCGTGGCATCATCGTCTAGATCGGTGATTGCTATATTCTCCGCGCGTACTGCTTTTGAACATTCAGCGTCATTAGAAGATGTTGTTGCAACACGTTTAACACCTTTAAGCCAACGTTCCATTCTTCTTTATTTATAATGTTACACGTCAGGATGGTGGGGTCTAAATAATGCACAATCGTTACTGCGTATAAGAGACTAAGTTTAGTACAATGAAGAAATGTATAAAACTGAGACAACAGAATACAGCAGGCAGTAGAACAATGAACACTAGTTTCTCGCTAGCGAGCTTGTAAGTAGGTAGGTAGGAACTTATCGCTCCGAACGCTAATCGTCAACTGACTGACGAGGCGCGACGCGCGATCGCCGCTTTTATACTTAGTCCTAGACTCGATCTCGAATATTCTCGAAAATACTCGAGTCGGCGCCTTTGATAAACAAAAAGCAAAAATAAAAAGAGAAATATAAAAATTGCGTTGTAAACAATTCAGAGGCGGCTTTTATCAAAGGGACTGCGCGCTCACAAGTATACAAGTATATATGTTGATACCAAACTTATGAGATATTGTACCAGCTATTGTAACACATGTTTATACAAATACAAATAAATAAATAAATATACCTACGCGCGGCCGCGGAGTCAAAACGTTCGACCAGAGAGAGGTGCTTTGATTTTTTTTCTAAATTCTTGAGGAACCCCTACAGAGGTATCGCGGAACCCTAGGGTTCCGCGGAACACACTTAGAGTATAGCTGGTCTAGGAGAACTCATATTTGAATTATGTCAACTCGATATTTCGCTCAGTGTAGGTGGACGTGAAAATAGTGGAAGTAGCGGTCATTTGGATTCTTTTGTTGTGCGAACTGGACAAGATAAGAGAAAAGAATTGGACAGACAAATAGCCAAAGCCGTTTACGCAACAAATTGCAGTTTTAGAGCTATAGAAAATAAAGAGGTTCGAAAGGCCATAGAAATGCTAATACCTGGGTACCTTCCACCATCTAGATTTCAGTTATCATCAACGCTCTTGAATGAAATATTTGAAGAAGAAAAATCTAATTGTTTTAACAAGTTATCTGGACAATAATCTGTGTCGTTTTGACTACAGAGGATGGAAACAGTGTTCTTTTAGAAAGCATAGATACATCTGGTCATCCCCATACAGCTGACTATCTTGTCGAATTGGCTATTAACTCAATAAATAAGTGCAAAAATGAATATAACTGTAAAGTTACCAGTAGTGTTACAGATAATGCGAGCAACATGGTCAGTATGAAGAAAAAAATTACCGAGTCGTCCAATTACCCTATAATTACATATTATGGTTGTTCGGCACACTTACTTAGTTTTCTCTCCAAAGATTTAGAAGCATCCCAGATAAAAGAACATATAGTACATAGGTATTGTGAAATACTTCAGAAATACCAATTTGCCAAATGCTTGGTATAAAGAAAAAGTCTTACCTCAGGATGTTCGATGGAGTACACTTTCAGATTGTCTTGAGATCTATGTAAATGAGTGACCAAAATTGTTATTAATATGTGAAGAGCATAAAGATCAAATTGATCCAATGATTTTTAAAAAAGTTTTAGATATCTGTATTAAAAGGATGGCTGAAGATTTTCTACAGTTGCTAAAACCAAATTCTATAGCACTGGATGCAATGCAACAAAAAGGTGCATTTTTATCTCAAGCAGTTTATTTACATATGGAAAAAGTAACTGGCCATTTTTGACAGTTTTGAATTTGAAGAAGAAAGAAGCTTGCGTCAATATCAATTATTTAAGTACAGATATGTTCAAGCTCTAACCCCCTTTCACTTTTTGGCGTATATTTTGGATCCTACAATAAACAAAGAAGAATACCCATTATTAGTTGAAGAAAAGAGAGATGCTCTACACATTATGTATCCTAGGTTGGGTTGCTGGTTGTTAGTATCATAGTCTCAACATAAATTCCATGTGATATTTTAACTGAGTATTGTGACTATTTTTTTATTTTCTCGTTTATTTTAATTGCCACTCTAGTATTGTGACTATTTTTTATTGTTCTCGTTTATTTTAATTCTGGCGTATGTAAACATGTTTTTTGTATTAGCATCAATAAAGTGATTTGATTTGATCATTGTTTCCAAATATTTTGCAGACACAGGATTATTACCATTACTAATTAAGTTGGAAGCTAAGACGGACCCTTTTCACAAAACTCTGTTTTCAGAGGAAATAATCAAAAATGTAACAGCAGTACAGTGGTGGAGATCTCAAGAAGATGTTTCAGAAATTAAGCAAGTGCTCCCTTTAGTAATTTCTGTTTTGTGTGCCTGTGCATCGTCTGCTGATATCGAAAGGATGTTTTCTACTTATGGATTCGTACATCCAGATATAAGAAACAGACTTGGCAGTGACAAAGCAGCTAAACTAGTATTTCTTTTTAAGCATTATAACATTTAGGTTTTTTTATATTTTTTTTGTATTAAAAAGGTTTTTTTAGTTTTAATTTTTAAAGTTTTATTTTTGTAATAACCAGCTGTTCTCTTCGATTATTATAATAAAATAATAAATACCACCACATAAAAATGCGTCTAGGTTTTATTTTTTGTATGAACAAATACATTTTTAATGTTAAAATTTTAAAACTCTTTTTTAAATTAATCACGATTTAAAAAAAATAAAATCATACTGATTAAAATCATGATTTTAATCGTGATTTTAATCATCTCAACCCTGGCATTACTCAATTGGATCCTCTTCAAAACAGGAAATAATAAAAATTATTGGTGCTGATGTGGACAAAAAAAGCCAGGAGATAAGAACATTCCTCGATAAAAATAAACTCGAAAAAACGGATGTAAATAGTGTAAATAATGAAGACAATGCTGAACCAAAACAGACATATATAATACACTGCGAACAATTTGAAGGTACCCAAAATGATTTTTTTAAGCCTAAGAGTAGCATGATAAGAACACCTCCACCAAAGAAATATGCTATAATAGGCAATCAAAACGAAGTTTTTAGCACACCAAAAAACTCAAAAAGGCCTAGGTCTGAAGTAAGCCCGGGTAACGCTGTTATGCAAGAACGTGAAAAGATTCGTAAAGAATGTAACACTGATTTAGAACAAACTGATCTTATGAACAAAACAAACAGTAGTGACATGTATGTGACACAAACTCTGTCAGAGGAAATGATCACAAAATTTGTCTCAACTTTGGATGTAAGCACTGAAGCTGTAGACAAAGAAAAAGGTGAAGACGGAGACATACATCTCATAGAAAAGGCTCACAAATCTGTAAAGAGGGCTCAATCGGAACTTTGTAAGATGTTTACTATGCTGCTATTTAAAATCGGAGAAATGGAAAAAGAAAATCAAATGTTAAAAAACAAACTTCAACAAAAAACAATAACAGTACAAAATAAAAACAGTAAATACAACAATTCACCAACACAGCAAGAGACGAATAAGACGTATGGATGACACGTAAAACTACAAGAAAGCATGAAACGTTAATAGGAATTGACAATATAAACGACTCAAAAGAAACCATGAAAACACTTAAACAACAAATAAACATTAAAGACATTGTAAAGGTATTTAAAAGCATAAAACAAACAAGAAATGGTGCTATAATCGTAGAAAATTATGATCAAGACCAACAAAATAAATTAAAAACGGCAATAAATAGCGATAACAAAATTAAATATAAAAAAAATGATAATACTGACCCTATGTTCATGATAACGGGTATTGAGAAGGACTTTTCAGATAGTGAATTCATGGAAGAGATAGAAAGATTAAATTATGATATCGTTGAAGAACTACAAACCAGTGTTAAGGATAACATTAAGGTTATTGCAAAGAAAAAATGCAGGAATCCAGCTAAAGAAAACTGGATTCTACAAGCTCCAGCAAAAATTGCAAAATGGTTCCTAAAAAGACGAATTATCTACTTTGACGTAACCGTTTACGTCCAAGAACATTTAAATCTCGCGTTATGTTTTAAGCGCTTTGGGTTTGATCACGTGGCAAAATATTGCACAGAAAAAGAATGCTGCCACAAATGTGGAGGGCAGCATTTATCAAAAGACTGCACCTAAGAGAATCTACAGTGTCCAAACTGTCAAAAAATGAAACTCACAGACATTCAGCACTCCGCAAGGGATATAATAATAATATCTTTATTTCAGATTATGTTAAACAAAAATATAGGATACAATCCACAAACATCATAAAAACATAAACGAAATAGTGTCAAAAGAAACAACAATTATTAGTTAATAATGTTCTCTAAGTTCTGAGAGAAATCACTAATTTTATATGGCTCCAAATAAATTAGGAAAAGTTTGATTGAAGTCTTAAACAGTTTTTGGCTTAAAATACTTTTAATATTATTGGGCAAATAGTTAAAGAATCTGTGGCATATATAATAAGGATTCCCTTCAGATAATGTTAGCCTATGAATTGGATAGTTGATATTTAAGGTTCTAGTGTTATATGCATAATATGTTGGCCCTTCAAACAGTGTTCGCTATTTAAAAAAGGACATCAGTGATTCATATACAGGGTGACTCGGATCTAAATGTACATGTAGTGTTTGACATGTACTGTAGCATAAATCCGTTTGCTGAATTTATTGAGATAAATGCCTAATAGAAGTTGAAGGATTATTTTCCATAATTTGTCGCGCTTCTTCAATAACCTCATTCGATCGTTTCGTTGGTCTTCCAGCCCCTTTTTTATGTTGAACAGAACCAGTCTGACGAAATTTATCAATTAGGTATTGTGACCCAGTACGAAAATTATGAAAGGTCACTGCAACATCAGGAAACTCGGTTCGAAATTCATCAAAGCAGTCATGCATAGAGTAATTCCACACACCGCCTATTTTGTTTCCATTTCTAAAAAAACTTTCAACAATAAAAATTTTTTGTGCTTCACTAAACATTTTTACTGTAGAACTTTCAATCCGGCAACAAAGCTTCACCAAAACTTGATACGCTGAAAAATAAAAAATTAAATCATATCCTGCAAATAGCACTTTATAATAGTCAAAAGACGACTCCCCGGAGAAATATTAGTTAAAGCAATAGTAACCTACCTTCAAATAACTGCAAAAATTACAAAATTTCTCAAATTTTTAAACTTTACAAATACACAAATTCAAATAAGACGTAAATGTCATAAAACAATCATGTCATCTTATCTACGCAAATCAAATCTGAGCAAAATAATTAAAAATCACTCGTTATAACTACCTCTGGAGAAAAGCCATATTTTTTTACGTGGACTGAGGATATTGCCGGGAAAGGTAGTTTGGAAGTTGGTAGTTCTTTTCACACCTTTGCACAACTTTTAGAGAGAAATTGATTATTTGACAGTCTGGTCAGATTCCTGCTCAGGACAAAATAAAAATTTTAATATTATTGCGCTCTACCAGTACCTTATTCTTAAAGGAAGATTTAAAGTTATTGACCATAAATTTCCTGAAGTCGGACATTCATATTTAGATTCAGATCGAGACTTCGGTAGGATTGAAAAAAATTTGCGCAAAACAGGAAAAATTTTTATACCCGACCAATACCGCGATATAATCAAATCGTCAAGTATCAAATCTGCCATTGTACTAAACATGGAAAATCACTTCAAAGATGTGCATAAAATTATTACATCATTACAATTAGTAAATAAGAAAAAAAATATGCTAAATGAAAAGATGAATTTTCGAGATAATATTAAATGGATACGTGTGGAGGAGTACGGCAGCTACTTATATAAAGATTCTCTGGATAAATATACTCCGTTTCATAAAGTAAATATCTTAAAAACTGGTGCCAAAAAAGTCCATCCAGATTCATTTACGTTGGAAGTCATAAGAAATAAAAGAAATGAGGTGTCGGAGGAGAAAAAGGCTAATATAAGAGAACAACTTGCTTATATCGATGACGAATTTAAATATTTCTATGAAATATTCCTTGCCAAGGCCGAAGAGCAACTTCAAATCGATAAAGGGGAAAAAAATTAAAGAAAAAATAATAGGTATTAAATTTTAAGAATATAATAACCATTAGACATTAGACATACCTACTCATATGACCTTTTTCCATTACAAATTATGTATTTTTTGTAAGTTGTAATAGTGGATAAAAGACCCATGTACTATTTTTTCTGATTTTTGTAAAATCTAATGATTAGTACTGATTTTTGTTTTAACCATTATAATATTCAGTTCAATAAAAATTCATAAATTAATTTTTGTTTTTCTATGTCGCTCCACAAAAAAACGGCCAAAGAATAAACTTTAAACTGAAATATCTCGAAAAAATGAATTTGCTACATAGGCCCTTCATCCACTTGTGTCTTCATTTATGAGGGTTGCCATTTAAAAAAATTCAAAATGGCGTCGTATCTGTCACTTTTTGACATCTGTCGGATTTGACTATAGCGTAGATCGCTTGCTCACGGGAAATTATGTCACTGTAAAAAAAATTAAGGTGTTCAGCTTAGAAGGTCTATTTATTAAAGGGGTGAGACACTTCAAAGACAAAATCGATGGAGGCAAATTAGGAACGTCCGTATTTCCCAAACGGCTGAAAATAAGTGTCAACAACTATATAGTTTTAGAATCGGACCGCCAAATGCAATTCAATCGTGTGGTTATTTATGAGAGGTGCCATTTAAAAAAATTCAAAATGGCGTCGTATCTGTCACTTTTTGACATCTGTCGGATTTGACTATAGCGTAGATCGCTTGCTCACGCGTAATTATGTCACTGTGAAAAAAATTAAGGTGTTCAGCTTAGAAGATCTATTTATTAAAGGGGTGAGACACTTAAAAGACAAGATCGATGGAGGCAAATTAGGAACGCCCGTATTTACGAAACGGCTGAAAATAAGTGTCAACAACTATATAGTTTTAGAATCGGATCGCCAAATGCAATTGAATCGTGTGGTTATTTATGGGGGTTGCCATTTAAGAAAATGCAAAATGGCGTCGTATCTGTCACTTTTTGACATCTGTCGGATTTGACTATAGCGTAGATCGCTTGCTCACGGGAAATTATGTCACTGTGAAAAAAATTAAGGTGTTCAGCTTAGAAGGTCTATTTATTAAAGGGGTGAGACACTTCAAAGACAAAATCGATGGAGGCAAATTAGGAACGTCCGTATTTCCCAAACGGCTGAAAATAAGTGTCAACAACTATATAGTTTTAGAATCGGACCGCCAAATGCAATTCAATCGTGTGGTTATTTATGAGAGGTGACATTTAAAAAAATTCAAAATGGCGTCGTATCTGTCACTTTTTGACATCTGTCGGATTTGACTATAGCGTAGATCGCTTGCTCACGCGTAATTATGTCACTGTGAAAAAAATTAAGGTGTTCAGCTTAGAAGATCTATTTATTAAAGGGGTGAGACACTTAAAAGACAAGATCGATGGAGGCAAATTAGGAACGCCCGTATTTACGAAACGGCTGAAAATAAGTGTCAACAACTATATAGTTTTAGAATCGGATCGCCAAATGCAATTGAATCGTGTGGTTATTTATGGGGGTTGCCATTTAAGAAAATGCAAAATGGCGTCGTATCTGTCACTTTTTGACATCTGTCGGATTTGACTATAGCGTAGATCGCTTGCTCACGCGTAATTATGTCACTGTGAAAAAAATTAAGGTGTTCAGCTTAGAAGGTCTATTTATTAAAGGGGTGAGACACTTAAAAGACAAAATCGATGGAGGCAAATTAGAAACCCCCGTATTTCCGAAACGGCTAAAAATAAATATCAACAACTATATAGTTTTAGAATCGGATCGCCAAATGCAATTGAATCGTGTGGTTATTTATGGGGGTTGCAATTTAAGAAAATTCAAAATGGCGTCGTATCTGTCACTTTTTGACATCTGTCGGATTTGACTATAGCGTAGATCGCTTGCTCACGGAAACTTATGTCACTGTGAAAAAAATTAAGGTGTTCAGCTTAGAAGGTCTATTTATTAAAGGGGTGAGACACTTAAAAGACAAAATCGATGGAGGCAAATTAGGAACGCCCGTATTTACGAAACGGCAGAAAATAAGTGTCAACAACTATATAGTTTTAGAATCGGATCGCCAAATGCAATTGAATCGTGTGGTTATTTATGAGAGTTGCCATTTAAAAAAATTGAAAATGGCGTCGTATCTGTCACTTTTTGATATCTGTCTGATTTGACTATAGCGTAGATCGCTTGATCACGGGAAATTATGTAACTGTGAAAAAAACTAGGGTGTTCAGTTTAGAAGGTCTTGTTATTAAAGGGGTGAGACACTTAAAAGACAAAATCGATGGAGGCAAATTAGGAACGCCCGTATTTCCGAAACGGCTGAAAACAAGTGCCAACAACTATATAGTTTTAGATTCGGATTGCCAAATGCAATTCAATCGTGTGGTTATTTATGGGGGTTGCCATTTAAGAAAATTCAAAATGGCGTTGTATCTGTCACTTTTTGACATCTGTCTGATTTGACTATAGCGTAGATCGCTTCCTCACGGGAAATTATGTCACTGTGAAAAAAATTAGGGTGTTCAGATAAGAAGGTCTATTTATTAAAGGGGTGAGACACTTAAAAGATAAAATCGATGGAGGCAAATTAGGAGCGCCCGTATTTCCGAAACGGCTGAAAGTAAGTGTCAACAACTATATAGTTTTAGAATCGGACCGCCAAATGAAATTCAATCGTGTGGTTATTTATGAGAGTTGCCATTTAAAAAAATTCAAAATGGCGTCGTATCTGTCAGTTTTTGACATCTGTCTGATTTGACTATAGCGTAGATCGCTTGCTCACGGGAAATTATGTCAATTTGAAAAAAATTAGGGTGTTCAGCTTAGAAGGTCTATTTATTAAAGGGGTGAGACACTTAAAAGACAAAATCGATGGAGGCAAATTAGGAACGCCCGTATTTCCGAAACGGCTGAAAATAAATATCAACAACTATATAGTTTTAGAATCGGATCGACAAATGCAATTCAATGGTGTGGTTATTTGAAGACACAAGTGGATGAAGGGCCTATGTAACACTTTTTTCAATAACGACATTTTTCCATAAATGGCTTATGTACCCAAAATTCGTTCAAAAGGCCTTCCGTTACGATATCTCATTAAATAAAGAAGTTACCAGTGGATAAAGGACCCAAGTACTGGGGAGTAATACTTTACTTACGCGGATAAAGGACTTATGTACAGAACAATAAATTAGGCCCTTTATTCAATTAAAATTTTATTTAATATACAGGGTGTAATTTAATTGAGTGCCGATACTTAAGGGTGATAATCTATGAATGATTCTAAGATAAAAAGTTCATATGGACATATGTCCTAAACCTCTTCATTTTTGAGCTACAGGGTGTTAACATTTTAAGAAAAATATAACCTTTTTATATAAATCACTCTTAGATATTTTTATGAAATTTTGTACATACCTTTTAATCAATAAGGAGCATTTTTTGACCTAACAGATTTATAAAAATTTTTACCAGTGACGTCCGTACGGGGTTTGAACTAAATATTTTTAAAGAAAAAATGGATACGCCACTGCTTTTTCTAAAAACGAAACTTACTTTTGAAATTCTCATTTATTTTAAAGCAAATTTCGTTTATAGACTTACTTTTGTACGACGCACCGTTTTCGCGTAAAAAATAAAAACAAAAAAAAATAAAAAATTTTATTTCAAAAATCGCGATTAATTTAAAAGGAAAAATTCCAAACCTTAAATCGAAAGCGAAATGACAAGAGAAGATAAACAGAATAAAGAACCCACATTATTTACAGTAGTTGTTCGAAGTGTCGTCCACCCACACGTATGCAAGCATGGACTCTTCTTCCCATAGACTGACGCACATTTTCGAAGATTTCCGGGGTGTTTCTTATGGTTTGGCAGCATACTAATATACGATTTCGTAACTCTTCTTCGGTATGAATCGGCACTTGGTACACTAAGCTTTTCAGATGCCCCCAGAAAAAATAGTCTAAACTGTTAAGGTCCGGAGATCTAGGTGGCCATGGCTGCGTTCCTCCGCGACCTATCCACCGATTGCGATAGGTGTGATTTAAAAATTCACGCACTCGTAAGCTAAAATGTGGAGGCGCACCATCGTGCATTAGCCACATCTGGTTTCTTAATAATAATGGAAGGTCTTCAAGCATTGGCGGCAGATCTTCTTCAAGAAAGTGTAAATATGATTGTCCATCAAGTCTTCTTAAGAGAAAAAATGGGCCTATCAAATAATCATCAATAATGCCAGCCCAAACATTTATTGAGAACTGTTCTTGATGATTTGATTCTACAATTGCATAAGGGTTTTCATCCGCCCATAAATGGTTATTATGGAAATTTTTTATTGAGTTTCGAGAAAAATTAGCTTCGTCGGTAAAAAGAATGTGCCTGTCAAATAACGGATTTTCCATCAGGTTTTGAAGAAACCACACACAGAAATTAATGCGCATCGGGAAATCTCTAGGGAGTAATGCCTGGACTCTTTGAATGTGATATGGGTATAATAAATTTTCGATGAGAATTTTCCAAACAAGAAAATGTGAAACATTAAATGTTGCCGCGATTTTCCTCGTGCTACTTTCGGGGTTCTCCTCAATTTCGTGTAAAATTCCTTCTTCAAGTTCCGGTATTCTTACTGTTTGATGGACTCCTTTAGCACTGTGGTCTACTCTTAAAGTTCCGGTCTCGTGGAGACGTCTATGAATCCTAGAAAATGTTCTCGGATCGGGTACTACGCGATTTGGATACCGCTCTTGGTATATCCGCCTGGCTTCGTATGCATTACCGTCTGCAAGCCCATAAATAAAATGCATGTCAGTTAATTCACTGTTTGTAAAATTTACCATTCTTTTATTATAATTTCACGTCTTACTGTAATAATAATTATATTCCGTCGACCGTGTATTTACGAACTTCTTTAATGTATAAAAAATCGTACATTAATGGCCCCCATTAATGCATGATTTTTCTATTAATAAACGATTGTATTATAGGCAACCAAACATACATGAAATTAAATTAATACTCAATTGTTATTCAAATCAAGGTGGCGCGAAGCGGCTGTGACGCGTGCATGATGGCGTTTCGCGTAAGTAAAAAAAAACTGTCGCTGTCAACTAGTTTGGATTTCAAAATTTTGATCGTACAACGTTGAAATGAATGTCTTCGAAAATTTAACCCCACCAGAAATAGCAGAAACTGCTAATGTAGTATCGTTAAGTTTACTTCCCGCGATAAGCAAAAGATTGTATGAGAAAACGTACGCTGAGTTTATGTCATGGTGTGATGAAAAACGAGTGACGCGCTTTTCAGAATCGGTGCTATTGGCATATTTTTCGAATATTGCAGAAAGAGGCCTCATTGCAAGTTTATGGCCGAAATATTCAATGCTCAAATCGACTTTAAATTTGAAAGATGGCATCGATATAAGCAAATTCAGTAAATTAATTATGTTTATCAAGAGGCAAAAAGTAGGATATGTACCTAAGAAATCGAAAGTCCTGGAAAAAGAACACGTACACAAGTTTATTTCTGATGCTCCTAACAACCTTTTCTTGATGACAAAGGTAATAAAAAAGAAAGGTAAAACTATAATATCTAACAATAATAATAAATAAATTAAAATTCGTAGGTTGCATTGATTTTTGGAGTGGCTGGCGCACTAAGAAAAGATGAACTGTTGAAATTAGAAACGAATGATGTTCAAGATCTGGGTTCAAAATTCCTAGTCACCGTAAAGGCATCTAAAACACACACAAACAGAATATTTACTATTGTGGGTAATGAAGAAAATAACCTTCTCAATTTGGTTAAACGGTATATGTCCCTGAGACCAAGACACACTCCACACAAACGGTTTTTTATTTTTTATAAATTTAATAAATGTTCTATACAGCCAGTTGGCATAAATACATTTTCCAAAATGCCTTCCATTATAGCAACCTTTTTAAAATTAGAGCAGCCACATCTCTACACTGGGCATTGTTTTCGGCGTTCATCTGCCTCGATACTCTGTGACAGTGGTGCAGATTTTTCAGCCATTAAACGGCTTGGTGGTTGGAAATCCACTGCTGTTGCAGAGGGATATATTGAAAACTCATTACAAAATAAAATTGATACAGCTGAAAAAATCCTCGGTACAACTATAACAAAAGCCCCTCATGCTAGTTCTATCAGCGCCACGACCAGCGCCGAACCACATTCCCTTACAAACATCCAAGATAATGACATAAACCTAAATTTAAATTCAGAATGTCATACAACTACTGATAATGTATCTGTACCTTGCTTTAATTTCAGTAATTGCACTATTTCTAATGTAAATATAAGTATTAATAAACAATAATAGTCAGTTCCATACATAATCATATTTTTATCGACTTTTGTAGGTTTGGTTGTTAAATAAAAATTTTTTTTTCATTATTAACAACACAATCGACGGAAAAATGTTGTAACTAACGCGTATATTAAAAAGCGATTAATAATTTCGACAAATTAACGCGCTCGCTGCGCTCACGCGTTAAAAATGTCTCGATTATTAATCGCCCTTATTAATACACTTGTTCGTTAAATTACTATTAATAATGCAAAATCAATGCCAGGCCTTTTGTCTTTATGAAAAGAAACGTCAAAATTGATGTAGCTTTACCCAGCCTACTGATTTTTATTTGATTTGCTTTAAGAGGGCATTTAATATGGTTACCGTTTTTTTCTTTTCAAACGTTCAGTTGAATGTCACTGGTGAGTAGAAAATAAATTGTTGTCCCAAAAAAAGTGTTTCCACTCATGGTGGGTGCCAACCAAATTCAACAAAATAAATAAAAGCAGTCTCAATGAACCGAAGAAAAAAATGTTTTTTTTGTTTTTATTTTTTTACGCGAAAACGGTGCGTCGTACAAAAGTAAGTCCATAAATGAAATTTGCTTTAAAATAAATGGGAATTTCAAAAGTAAGTTTCGTTTTTAGAAAAAGCAGTGGCGTATCCATTTTTTCTTTAAAAATATTCAGTTCAAACCCCGTACGGACGTCACTGGTAAAAATTTTTATAAATCTGTTAGGTCAAAAAATGCTCCTTATTGATTAAAAGGTATGTACAAAATTTCATAAAAATATCTAAGAGTGATTTATATAAAAAGGTTATATTTTTCTTAAAATGTTAACACCCTGTAGCTCAAAAATGAAGAGGTTTAGGACATATGTCCATATGAACTTTTTATCTTAGAATCATTCATAGATTATCACCCTTAAGTATCGGCACTCAATTAAATTACACCCTGTATAGCTGGGACGTGGATAAAGGACCTACGTACTAAAAACGCATGTACATAAGCCCCTCTTCAATTCGAGATGGACGAAACGATTTTACTTCCAAACACAGCTTAACAGTCAGTTTGTTAAGACATTGTAATAAGAACGTTTGTGTAGTGTCTGTAATAAAAATGTGATAATATTAATTAAAATGTCTTCAAGAAGTAAAGTATTAGTTGAATTGGCAAAACAAGCTCACGAAGAAGCAGTACTAATAAACTTTAAAGGTAACATTGTTTTATTCTCTATTAATATAGTAAATAATTAACCCCTACAGTTGAGGTTATGTTAAAAAGATATTAAAACGGTTGCTGCATTCAAGCTGTTTTCACAGTAAGCGAAGATGATTTTTATAACCGAACTATTGTTACATTCGATATTTTTTTAATTTAATAAAACGTTATTAAATTAATGTTTCATTGAATGTATGATTTTTATGTGATTTTTAGAGTATAGCGGTAAGATTTTCTTCTGCACTTTTTTTATTTGAAAAAGTAAGTTTTCATTTTGTTTTAGATTCTTCTTCTAACCATTCTTTAGAAGAATATCCGCCAAATGTCATTCAAAATGACTGTAGAATTTGCACTCCTCCCGCGACTACCTCAAGAAGTAAGTGTTTCCCCAACTATACGCGTTTCAAGTATAGATATTTAAAATCAAAGTGTCATTGTTTGAACACAGCAAAAACATCCATATTTTTTTCTAGATAATTTTTCTGAAGACGTTGGTAATGGAAGTCCCAAAATTTCCACACCTCTAAAAAGTGTGTTTTTACATGGTAAGATTTTTAATTATATATTTTTTTTACTTAAATTAAGCGACTATTGTGTTTTAGATTTTTCCCCGGATGCTTCCTCAGATGAATATTTGCCAAGTTCTTCAGATATAAGTAGCGACGATGACAAAGAAGAAGAAATAAATAATATTCGCTTACAACGTAAAAAAGTGGTAAAAAGAAAAGAGGTTATCGACCCTTTAAATGTATGTTTACCCGATGCAGAGGTCTCGGTGGCAGAAACTGTTGTAGATGTTTCCCATTTAGTACCGGAAATAACAAAATACACCAACGTTGAAATTGCCAAAAAAAAGCTTTTTCCCTTGCAAGAAAAGATATCTAGGAAACGGCAAAGGCGCCCGGATACTTGGACCAAAAATAAGGCTGCAAAAGCTAGAGAGAGAGGGGAGAGCTACATTTCTCAAACCGGAAAGGAAATACGGGCTAAGACTGCTAACATATCAAGTAGTTTATGCAAGAATGAAAATTGTAAATTGAAGTGTGATGGTAAATTTGATTCTGAAGCAAGAAAATATATATTTAACAAGTTTTACAAACTAGATGTTAATGCAAAAAATGTACTTCTGTTTAATAGCATTATAATGGGAAAAGTTCAACGACACAGAAAAAATATTAGAATGCCCAAATCTGCTTCATTTAAATACACAGTAACATTAAATAAATCAGTTATAATAGATTGTAAGAATGCAATACTTTCCTTGTACCAAATTTCGGAAAAAAAGCTCCGTGTTGTTCGCAACAAATTATCAGAATCAAGCGGATCTATTCCATCACCTGATAAAAGAGGGCATCATGACAACAGGCCTCACAAAATTGCCACAGATGTCGTTGATGCTGTAAAAAACCATATCAATCAGTTTCCTGCTGAGTCATCCCATTATTCCCGACAGAAAAATATTAACAAAAAATACCTTTTTCCAGAACTAAACATAAGTAAAATGTATAAGTTGTATATCGAAGATTGTTTCAAAAAAGATCTTGCAGAGAGGTACAGGGTTAAACAATGCACCTATAATAACATATTCTCTAAAAATTTTAATTTGTCATTTGGAAACCCAAAGTGTGATACCTGTAGTACCTGCGATGCTGGTTTAAACACCAAAGAACACGAGGAAAAATACAAATTTGCATTTGAACAGCAAAAAAGAGATAGAGAATTCGCTCGTTCTACTGAAAATGTATGCTATGTCACAATGGATTTACAACAGACTCAACCTTTACCGAAAATAACTACTTCTAAAGCTTTTTACTTACGTCAGTTGTGGTTTTATAATTTTAGCATTCATTCTAACGAGTGATTATTAATTATTTTGCTCAAGGGCGGCTGTGACCCAGTATACATAGTGTAGCAGTAGCGCGTAGATTAAATCATAGGGCGAATTTGCAAGAAAGCAGCGTTGTCACGTTGAAAACCTAAAATAATGTTTTTTGACGGTATGTAATATAAAATCCTGAGCTATCTTACTTTGAAAGCCTACTTTATATGGCCGCCTCCTACTTCTAGACACCTTCTGATGTTTCTTCTTACCCTCAGAGACATATTAACCAATACGTTTGGAGAATTATTAATTTCGGCAATTTTTTCTGAAATCCTTCGTTTAAGATCATTTATATCCTCAATTGGTGTTCCATAAATGGAGTTTTTTATAAAAGGCCACAAGAAGAAATCGCAGGGTGTTAAATCGCAGGAACGAGGTGGCCATATTTGTTGCGTATTTCGGCTTATAACTCTGTTTTCAAAAAATTCACTTAAAAAATTTAAATTTTCTCTGGTTACATGAGGTGTAGCGCCATCTTGTTGGAAGTAACCTTCCCGCAATTCATCATCGTGAAGCTCATTAATAAATGTTGTCAGAATTTCGATCCGATATCTCTCAGCTGTAATTGTGCCATCAAAGTAAATTGGGCCTACTATTCTTCTAGAACTAATTGCTGCCCACACACCAACTTTTTGAGGATGAAGAGGTCTTTCTACAAAAACATGCGGATTTTGCGTATTCCACATTCGCATATTTTGTGAATTAACATAGCCTGATAAATAAAAATAAGCCTCATCGGTAAAAAATGTTTTTTCAAAAGCACCACTATTTTCTTCTTGAAAATTGTTTAAAAACCATTCACAAAAATTAAGTCTTTGGGGAACGTCATTGGGAAGGAGTTCATGAATAGCCGTAACACGATAAGGGTATAGATGCAGATCCTTTTTCAAAAGTGTTTGACATGTACTGTAGCATAAATCCGTTTGCTGAATTTGTTGAGATAAATGCCTAATAGAAGTTGAAGGATTATTTTCCATAATTTGTCGCGCTTCTTCAATAATCTCATTCGATCGTTTCGTTGGTCTTCCAGCCCCTTTTTTTATGTTGAACAGAACCAGTCTGACGAAATTTATCAATTAGGTATTGTGACCCAGTACGAAAATTATGAAAGGTCACTGCAACATCAGGAAACTCGGTTCGAAATTCATCAAAGCAGTCATGCATAGAGTAATTCCACACACCGCCTATTTTGTTTCCATTTCTAAAAAAACTTTCAACAATAAAAATTTTTTGTGCTTCACTAAACATTTTTACTGTAGAACTTTCAATCCGGCAACAAAGCTTCACCAAAACTTGATACGCTGAAAAGTAAAAAATTAAATCATATCCTGCAAATAGCACTTTATAATAGTCAAAAGACGACTCCCCGGAGAAATATTAGTTAAAGCAATAGTAACCTACCTTCAAATAACTGCAAAAATTACAAAATTTCTCAAATTTTTAAACTTTACAAATACACAAATTCAAATAAGACGTAAATGTCATAAAACAATCATGTCATCTTATCTACGCAAATCAAATCTGAGCAAAATAATTAAAAATCACTCGTTATAACTACCTCTGGAGAAAAGCCATATTTTTTTACGTGGACTGAGGATATTGCCGGGAAAGGTAGTTTGGAAGTTGGTAGTTCTTTTCACACCTTTGCACAACTTTTAGAGAAAAAAATTGATTATTTGACAGTCTGGTCAGATTCCTACTCAGGACAAAATAAAAATTTTAATATTATTGCGCTCTACCAGTACCTTATTCTTAAAGGAAGATTTAAAGTTATTGACCATAAATTCCCTGAAGTCGGACATTCATATCAAATCTGCCATTGTACTAAACATGGAAAATCACTTCAAAGATGTGCATAAAATTATTACATCATTACACTTAGTAAATAAGAAAAAAAATATGCTAAATGAAAAGATGAATTTTCGAGATAATATTAAATGGATACGTGTGGAGGAGTACGGCAGCTACTTATATAAAGATTCTCTGGATAAATATACTCCGTTTCATAAAGTAAATATCTTAAAAACTGGTGCCAAAAAAGTCCATCCAGTTTCATTTACGTTGGAAGTCATAAGAAATAAAAGAAATGAGGTGTCGGAGGAGAAAAAGGCTAATATAAGAGAACAACTTGCTTATATCGATGACGAATTTAAATATTTCTATGAAATATTCCTTGCCAAGGCCGAAGAGCAACTTCAAATCGATAAAGGGGAAAAAAAATTAAAGAAAAAATAATAGGTATTAAATTTTAAGAATATAATAACCATTAGACATTAGACATACCTACTCATATGACCTTTTTCCATTACAAATTATGTATTTTTTGTAAGTTGTAATAGTGGATAAAAGACCCATGTACTATTTTTTCTGATTTTTGTAAAATCTAATGATTAGTACTGATTTTTGTTTTAACCATTATAATATTCAGTTCCATAAAAATTCATAAATTAAAAAAAAAGACCAATGCAAAAGATGCTTGGCGCAAAACTCTTTAACCGAAGAAGAAAAAAGTCTAAAGGAAGATGAGTTTAAAAAACATCTAGATAGGAAAACCGCCGTAAGAGAAGCCCGTGATGAAGACAAAATCATTGCCAAAGAAGATCCTCAAGTTTTAGCTTTTAATTTTGATGTGCAAGCTGTCCTTAGCACTCCGAAAGGACCCGCAGGTCAAATTTTCTATTTGCGAAAGCTAGCAGTCTACAATCTGACAATGTACAATTTGGGTAATCAACAAGTTAAATGCTATCTCTGGGATGAAACGCAGGGTAAACGAGGGGCAAATGACATAGCCTCTTGTGTGTATGATTTTATCATGTCGCACTCTGAAATCGAATCCGTTCGTATGATGTCAGATGGATGTGGCGGACAGCAAAAGAATTCTATATTTGCTTCTATGTGTATGCAACTCCTTAGCAATCATCAGTCCTTAAAGGTTATTGATCACCGATTTTTTGAAACTGGTCACAGTGAAATGGAGTATGGACTCCATTCACTCCAAAGTTGAACGGAAGGCAAAGTATGTACCAGTGTATACACGTGATGGCTGGGCACAATTAATAAGAGATGCTCGTGTATCACCGGAGCTTTTAATGTAAAAAACATGTTGTTTGATGACTTTTTTGACTTCAAAGCTTTTTCAAGCATTTCTCTTAGTTTTAACATTCCCTGGAGAAGAATTTGCTGGCTTCGCTATTTAAAAGAGCAGCCATCAAAACTCTATTACAAAACTGATTTTTCTGGAGATTTTGCTGAGATAGACTGCCGCAAAACAAAAAGCCGTCCCATAACAGCTTTAATAATAAACAAAGCTTATGCATCTGAACTACCTATTAGTGAAGCAAAGAAAAAAGATTTACAAAAAATGTGTGAAGACCTAACGATTCCTAGGGCTTATCATAATTTTTATAAATCTTTAAAAACAAGCCGTGACATTAGGGATAACCTACCTGAGCCGGATATAGATGAAAACTCAGAGACTGGCAGCGACCAAAATCCCTTTCCTTTTTAAAAGAAGTTTTTTACTGTTTTATTTAGTTTTAAGTTACCATTATTCCAAAGATTTTTGTTTTTTATAATAACTTTTAACTTTTATTTTCTATTTTGGTTAATTTGAGAAGTTTTTTCTTTGTCTTATTATATTTTTAAGTTACCAATTCATTCCAAAGAATTTTGCTTGTTAGAATGATGTTTTATTTTTTGTATTTTGATAATTTTCAGGGTATTAAAAAATGCATTAAACATTTTCCTTTCAAAATGTGTGCTTTTTTATTTGCACGAATAAATTTTTTTATTTATTTTACAAAACCAAAAACCCGAATGTGCATTTTTTTGGAAAATATTTTTACAAAAATTTAAACTTTTTAACCGACATTATTTAAAGTTTTACAAAAAACTTTCTAGTTGTTAAGTACCACAAAATGAAATCTCTATTTTTAGCAATGTCTTCAATGTTTAAAACGCGTTTTTCTCAAAACATCAAATTTGCACATTCGTGGTTTTCGCATTTGACCGACGAATATTATAGCGGTTTTTATTTTAAATTAGTATAAAACCATTTTAGGTTACATTTTGATAGGTATATTAAGAAAAAAATATTTTCAAACATGAATATGTGGTACTTAATTTAAAAAGTATCATTTTCCCATTATAAAAGCATCTATTGTAATAAGGTGAAATGACTACTTTTTCATGTTTTAAAATATTTTGTTACTAAGTACCTAATCAAAATGTAATATAAAATGCGGTTTTATAAAAATACAATAAGTTTGTTGGAAGTAATTGTGTGTGAGCTAAATTAAAACAAAAATGTTACGGGAAACTGAAATAGTAAATTGTTTGTTAAGGGGCGTTTCTACATGCATAGTTTTTATTGGCGCCAGTGCTGGAGGAACTTATGTGGCGCGTGGAAACAGATTAAATGAACTGGCGACAGTAATCTATGCTCCAGCAAAGTAGAAAACAGTCTACTTTCTGGCGCCAATCCGTCATGTCATGTATATGTAAAAAATGACCAACGGAACGTATTATAACGTTTTTAAAAGTTTACGAAGAGAATCCCTTTTTGTGGAATCGCAAACTTACAAACTTTTGTGTTATAAAGACAGAAATTCAGTTGACGCCATTCTTTCTAGTGCGCCAATTAAAAATTTTTGTTATTAAGTGGAAGCAACTACTGGCATCAGTATTATAATGCCCCGCCAAACTGGCGCAGAGTTGAACTAATTAAGTACATAATGTTTAATGTATTATATAATTATATACCCTTACACATGATAGAAAGCTAACCATATAATGAGTCCAGGAAATGAAATATTTTTCTTATTATGTCGTGTATTGCTTTTGGAATTTGCAGATATCGGCTACCTTTTGTACAGGGTGTCCCAACGATAGAGTAAAGTAAGTTTTCGCTTAACTGATAATCTTTGTGACAAAATCGTATCCGCCATAAGGTAAGGTAGAAAAATGCGCACATTTTAAAAATATTGGAAATTATATAGGGTGTGCCACAAAAGTAGGACAGCAAAAAGTAAGATTTTTTTAAATGGAACACCCTATATTTGCTTGTATTTTTGGGTTCTATGTATTAATACAAACGTTTTTGGTCATATATGACATGAGCTGTAATTTGATAGTTTTTGAGAAATTTCGAAATAACGATGAAAATTAGAATTATCATGGTGTTGATAAATGGACAGTTTCTCCGTCAGTTCATAATTGCAAACTTCAATATTTGGTAGGAGGAAGGACTGGTTACTATATTAATATTTAGTATGCGCAATATTTGCATTTGTTCTACAGGGTGTTTATTACAAGCGTCCAAATTCGCACATCTTCAAACTAGGAAATCTCAATTTTTTTAAATGGAACACCCCGTATATTTTAATTTCGTTTTATTCAGATTTAAACAGCCTTTTATTTTTGCTAAATATGTCCTATGCCTATCTTTAATAGTTATCGAGAAATTTCGATTTTTTCAAATTGCTACACGTTATATTCTATACCAGAGCATTGTTGGATCGCGATAGCCATGAAAAACAATAGCTAAGGTAAACAATTCATGTGCCAAAATGAAACGCTTAATAATAATTGTCGTGAATTAAAACCTTGTCTTGCTTTCTTCGTCTTCATTTCGTTAATTTTCTATTGAGCATGGATTATCCTGTAAATGAGTTGATTGATATGATCTATGTGTTAGGCGAAGCTGAGAGAAACCCTTTGTTGGCTCAGCGAATTTACAGAGTGAAATATCCTGAACGTCGGATGCCCACTGCTAACGGTTTTCGAAATGTGATGAAGAGATTTGATTCCAGCGGTAGTGTTAAATACTCTAAACGTGTAGTTGTTAACAAAAACGCAGCCAACGTAGAAAAAGAATTAGAAATATTATTGAATATTCAAGAAACTCCTCAGGTGAGTAGTAGGACGTTAGCGACATTATGTGATTCCTCCAAATCAACTGTGAACCGAACAACAAACAAGTATAAATGTCATCCATACCACATAGAGCTTCATCAAGAATTGCGAGAAGGAGATTTTGAAAGACGAATTCAATTTTGTAATATTATTCAACAACTGCAGTTAAATAACAATTTTTTGACCAATGTTTTGTTTTCTGATGAGGCGACGTTTAGAAGTAATGAAGCTATAAATCGGCATAATATGCATTATTATGCCACTGAAAATCCATTCTGGCTACGGGAAGTTCAAAATCAAGGTCACTGGTCAATAAATATATGGTGTGGTATCCTTCATAACCAAATTATTGGTCCCCATTTTTTTAATGAACCTTTATCGGGCCGCAGCTACTTACTTTTCTTACGTGAAGAATTGCCTCAGTTACTTGAGGATGTTAATTTAGGCGTACGGCAAAATATGTGGCTGCAACATGATGGTGCACCTCCACATTTCCATCGTGAAGTCCGGGATTTCTTGAACAGACAATACCCAGAAAAATGGATTGGGCGTGGAGGCTTTATTTCGTGGCCACCACGGTCATGTGATTTAACACCGTTAGACTTCTTCCTATGGGGTTACATAAAAGATCGGGTATATGTCAATAAACCAACCACCAGGGAAGATATGAAGAACAGAATTAGAGAAGTTTGTCGAACAGTGACACCTCCTATGTTGTCGGAAGTGAGACACAACCTACAAAAAAGATTAAATACGTGTATTCAACACGAAGGCCATATTTTTGAACATTTATTGAGACGTAATGTTGAATAAAAATTTAAAATTCTGGACTATAAGCATTTTATTTTGGCACATGAATAATTGTTTTTCATGGCTATCGCGATCCAACAATGCTCTGGTATAGAATATAACGTGTAGCAATTTGAAAAAATCGAAATTTCTCGATAACTATTAAAGATAGGCATAGGACATATTTAGCAAAAATGAAAGGCTGTTTAAATCTGAATAAAACGAAATTAAAATATACGGGGTGTTCCATTTAAAAAAATTGAGATTTCCTAGTTTGAAGATGTGCGAATTTGGACGCTTATAATAAACACCCTGTAGAACAAATGCAAATATTGCGCATACTAAATATTAATATAGTAACCAGTCCTTCCTCCTACCAAATATTGAAGTTTGCAATTATGAATTGACGGAGAAACTGTCCATTTATCAACACCATGATAATTCTAATTTTCATCGTTATTTCGAAATTTCTCAAAAACTATCAAATTTCAGCTCATGTCATATATGACCAAAAACGTTTGGATTAATACATAGAACCCAAAAATACAAGCAAATATAGGGTGTTCCATTTAAAAAAATCTTACTTTTTGCTGTCCTACTTTTGTGGCACACCCTGTATAATTTCCAATATTTTTAAAATGTGCGCATTTTTCTACCTTACCTTATGGCGGATAAGATTTTGTCACAAAGATTATCAGTTAAGCGAAAACTTACTTTACTCTATCGTTGGGACACCCTGTACCTTATTAAAGGTGTAAATCAATTTGTAAATTGTCTAGATAATTTGGAATGTTAAAATACTGTTAGTTTATAGGTACTGGCAAAAGTACTATTTGTGCTCAATTTTAATTAATTTTCCCTAAGAGTGGCAAAGAAAAACTTAAAAACCCTAAAAAAATATTAAAAATCTCGAAATCCTAAATGTTTAGAAGGCACGCATATTTATATTAACTTCTTGTCTTAAAGCATACAAGGAAGTACCGCTAAAAGTTTCTCTACGTTCTTAAATAATACCCTGTATACTTTTTTACCAGTAAAATCAGAATTTGGAAATATTTTTCACAAATACAATTTTTCAAAAATTTGTTATAAAAACGAATACAAAAATAGTAAAAATTGTGGGGAAAGTAAAGGGTCGGAAACTAGTCTGAGAGTAAAAAATGTTACCCAGGGACAAATTTTTTTTTTGGAGATGTTTTTTTTTTACAGCTAAAACCTTTACAGGGTCGATTAAGTTTTTATTTGGATTTAATGATAAACATTTGGAAAATTTTGTATCAGAACCCTTCAAAATTTTATTGACGCTGTTACACCACCAGAAAAGTGCACATCTTGCAATAACTGTACAAACTCTGTCACCTAAATTGTGTTCAGAGCAGTTAAGTATGTGAAAGCTAAGTTCTTTCTTTAGTACACCTTGCAATACTTTAGAAATATGTGATTGTGTACATATTCTTGGAATCAAATTAAAAAAAAAAATTATAAAGTGGTTGATAAGATAATTTAAAAAGTTTACTGGTCTTATAAGGTGAGCTCCTTCATATTCTTTAGACTCAATAATATCATCATCATACTGAAGCAGAGGTCTAGCTGTTAGAACATTCCTACAATTTTGGCAATTTTTAATTAATTTCAATTTTAAAATTTTTTTTACTATTGCACCACTTATATGTACAGGGTTATCCAACCAAGACTGGACAAGGCGATTTTTTGACTTTTCCTGTACTTTTATAAAAAAACTGAAATAGCCATCTTAAGTCATTTTCTCCCGCGAATTCGAATATCTTCAGCAAAAAACAATTGAACATCAAACAAAAGTACTAGGGGTCACTTTGATATTTTTTTAAATGGGATGCCGTATTTTTAATGAGCTTATCCGATTTCTCATATAAATTTTGATCTAAAATGTTGGATTTTTAATTCAAAAACGCCTTTTTTCTTCAGTTTTAAATTCGGAAAATGTTCGTCTACCGTAAGATTAATACCTGATAGATGGATACCCGTTTCACCTGTTCACCCTTTAACCTGCTTTAAAGCGTCCGTCAGTTAGACAAAATAATCAAGATTCAAATTTCTATATATTTTTCACGAATTAATTACAAATTTAGTAGTTTTTGCAAATCTATTATTGCTTACGTATAAAAAAAATATGACATATTAGAAAAAACTATAAACTAAAGTGAATAACTTTAATCTCAATAATATAATTGTTCTATGTGTCCTCCATTATTTTCAAAACATGACCGATGCCCCCTTTTCAATCTCTCCAAAGAATCTCTTACAATATTTTGGTCCTGGTTAAGTCTATTAATTTCATTTATAATTTTTTGCTGAATGTCCTCCAGACTTCTGTTGGGTCGTTGATAAACTACATTTTTTAAATGACCCCATAAAAATGTATCCATTGGCGTGATATCGGGGCTATTTGGTGGCCAATGAATTGTTCCGTTACGGCCAATCCACTGATTGTAACGCTCGTTTAGGTATGTTACCACTTCTCGAACTGCATGAGGCGGAGCACCATCCTGCTGCCAAATGATATTGTTGTAGGCTTGCAATGGCAACCTTTCCAAGAAATCCTCGATATCGTTATGAAGAAAATGGAGGTATCTTTGGCCTGTTAAAGAGCCACGATAAAATAGTGGTCCAATAATTCGATTTTCTAACATCCCACACCAAACATTAAGTGAGCTCCAACCTTGAAACTTTATCATTTCATATCTATGAGGGTTAACTGCTGCCCAGTATCTTGTATTTTTCCGATTGTATACCCCCGATGTTGTAAATGACGCTTCGTCACTCCATAGAATTTTATTATATAAATTATAATCTTCGTCTTGCTCTCTCATCAGCATTGAAGCAACAAATCGAAATCGCAGTTCTTTTTGAAGCTGTGTTAAGTATTGAACGGGAAGGATGCAATATGGTTTTAGACCACATTTTTTTAAAGTTCTGTGAACTGTTCCATAGCTTACTCTCCGGAGCCCTGGACCATACCTTACTTCTCGTACCGCTTGCGGAATAGAACTCTTCGGATTTATAGTAAAATATTGAACAATAACTCGATCCCTTATATTCCGTCTTTTCATCTTTCTTGGCTTATCTTTCAATGTCTTACTTTCTTCAAATAGGGTCTTAATTCTGAGAATTGTATCCACTGAAAGGTGTCTCTGGAAACTCTCAAAAAATGTTCTTTGTGTTTGTCGAGCATTCTCTCCACTTTTGTAATGTAATTTTATTACATTTAGCCGTTCTTCTAAAGAATATTTCATTATTTGTAATTAATTCGTGAAAAATATATAGAAATTTGAAACTTGATTATTTTGTCTAACTGACGGACGCTTTAAAGCAGGTTAAAGGGTGAACAGGTGAAACGGGTATCCATCTATCAGGTATTAATCTTACGGTAGACGAACATTTTCCGAATTTAAAACTGAAGAAAAAAGGCGTTTTTGAATTAAAAATCCAACATTTTAGATCAAAATTTATATGAGAAATCGGATAAGCTCATTAAAAATACGGCATCCCATTTAAAAAAATATCAAAGTGACCCCTAGTACTTTTGTTTGATGTTCAATTGTTTTTTGCTGAAGATATTCGAATTCGCGGGAGAAAATGACTTAAGATGGCTATTTCAGTTTTTTTTATAAAAGTACAGGAAAAGTCAAAAAATCGCCTTGTCTAGTCTTGGTTGGATAACCCTGTACAGTGTACAGGGTGATTGATAGTGGATGGCCTATTAGACGTTTTGGACGAACCAACCAACGGATCACTTTGAAAATTTGGTTGCATGCATAAGTGGACGTGCTTTCTCCTTTAAAAATATTTTTAACTATGCAGTGTTGCCGGTTCTACTAAAAAGTACTAGCTACTTTGATATTTTAAATGGAATACCCTGTATATTAATTTTTTTTTACAATCCTTATTAATTTTTTAATAACTTCTCTTAATATTTTCCTATACCTATCTGTCATCGTTTTCAAGATAATAATTAATTTCTTTCTTTTTTTTCGCAAAACATGACCTTTAAAAGCTGCCGATATTTTTGACTTCGTGACAGATTAGAACATGGACATTTGGTGGAAAGTTAAGTAATATCCAAAGACATATTACTTTGTATCGATATCTTAATTATTATAGTACAGGGTGTTTCAAAAATGCAAATATTTTGATGATTTGGAAAAATTATCAAAATTATACTTTTGTTAATGGAACACCCTGTATTTTATCTCTGATCCTAAAAGCTGTTAAAATTTTCTATCTTTCTATGTATCATGCTCCTATACCCATCTAGAATAGTTTTTGACTTAGGAGCATTTATTTGACAAATTTAATTCTTACAGATAACAATCGTTATGACTTTTTAGTCGAATTTAACAAGTAGCCTATGAAAACTCTTGTTTTGAAATGGTTGACATTCTGCTATTATTCATTTGGTTCATTTGTCAGTTAGTTTATTTAACAAGTCTATTTTAAAGTTTTAAGAAAAATGGAAGAAAACAACAACTATTCAAATACAGTACTTATGAATTTATTTGTTTTACATGGTCAGTGTGATAAGATAATTAGCCGTACTTGCAGAAGATTCAACGAAATGTATCCAAATTTGCCATCAATGAACAACAAGAAATTTAAACGAATTCAAAGCAATATTCAAAATTTTGGATCGTCGTTGAAAGTTACTAGAAATTTACCCAGACCTGTAACGTCCAACGAGGAAAATGAAATAAATGTTTTGGCCTATTTTCATGCATAACCACAGTCTTCAATAAGATGTGCCAAAGAAGATTTGGGTTTAACCTATTATTGTGTACAAGAAATATTGCCCAAACATAATATGCATGATTATAAGTTTACCAAAGTTCAATTTCTTAAGCCAGAGGACTTTCCACAAAGGGGTTTGTTTTGCGAAAGCTTAATAGTTCATATTCAGGAAGACCCACAATTTTTTCAGAAAATTATTTGAAGTGATGAATCCAAATTTTCTCGCGAAGGAATTTTTAATAGGAAAAATATTCATTATTGGGCAGAACAAAATCCCCATGTTACAAGAGATTCAGCATTTCAAGAAAAATTTGGATTTAATGTTTTTTGTTTAATGATGGACGACAAGATTCGATATTTGATGTATGATGAAAACTTAACTTCCAGAAAATACTTAGAAATATTAACTACGTTTGTTGAAAATTTCGTGGAAAATGTTCCTCTTGCTCAGTATCGCAGTAGCTGGTATCCACTTGACGGGGCTCCCGCACATTGTACTGCCGAAGTAAGTGCGGAAATACGGAGAATTTTTGAAGATCGCTGGTTCAGGCCTTTAGGACCTTGGAATTGGCCTGCAAGGTCCCCAGACTTTACGTCTTTGGATTTTTACCTTTGGGGTACTAACAAAGAAATTGTCTACAAAACATCAGTTAATTCAAGGGAAGAGTTGGAAGATCGGGTGAATCGCGCTTTTCAAAGTTTAGATGCTGATGAACTTAGACTAACTACTTCAAATGGTGTCAATACTCGAATTCTAAAATGCTTAGATGTCAACGGGCAACATTTTGAACATTTATTAAAAATTAATTAGGTATTTTTAAAAATTTTTTAGTAGTTTTGTAAAAAGTGAAAGGAAAATTATTTGTATGTCGCCCTGTATGCAACAACTTAATTTAATAAATAAACTGTTTTATGTGAACCCATTTTGCTATTTTATCAATTCCATTTAACACAAAATATAAATTTTTATTAAGCAAGTTATTTCGAAGTCCTTTAAAAAGATGCGGGACGTCAAACAGGGGTATAACTTCTTTATCTTTAATCAAAAAGCCAAAATGGGGATTATCCCTATTGTTCCTTAGAAACTGTTATTTTGTTTCTTGTAATAAATGATTAATGGCAGATTGATTGGTTGCGCCCTGATCACAAACTGTCACCACCTCCAATCCAGTCCCAAAACATTTTTTAATAATATCCTTAATCATATTTTTCAAAATAATTGCTTTGATTGGGCCACAACTAAATGAAAAGACCACAAGTTGCTTCCATTGGCAAAAAATACACTTAATCATGAATACATTGGCATGGTCAGCGAACAAGGGTTTTTTAATTTGGTTACCATGATCTTCTAATCCGACGATCTCATCAATTTTTTTATTATAATTTAAGTTGGAGTCTATTGCAGTTTCGTCAAACAGGAGGACACAAACTTTTTCTTAGTCATTTTTTATTTTAGTAACACTTTCTTTCAATGAATTGAATATGTGTTCATTAATACCAGGATAAAAGGGTATTTTCTGAATAAGATTTGAAAGTGTTTTCTTAGATGGTACACTGAATATTTTGCTTAAAAGTTTATATCCTTTTCCACCTTCTTTATATAAGGAAAGCGCCAAAACATTTTCTTCCAGAGTATAACGTCGTGCCTTGGATTTTACATTTTGGTTTCTCACTTGGCACATAATAAAATCGTAAGTAGAATTATTTAGAAATTTTAATAAATTTGAGAAGTTTAATAATAATAATAATAATAAAGTTTCTTTATTTCAAATTACAAATTACAATCACATATAGGGAAGGCAACATATAAAATGAAATGACGTCATAAGAGATATTTATCCATGTTTTACATATTCCGATTAAAAAAGTCCTGTATTGTATATGGTTCAATGTCAATTAACAATTTTTTTATAGTATTTTTCCACATCCTTATACTACTTATATTCTTGATTATAATTGGTAACTTATTATATAGTCTTATACACTTATAATGTGGGCTCTTTTCAGTCAAGGTCAAACGGTGAGATGGATACAAAAGATTTGAAGTTCTTGTATTATAACTATGGTCATTTAGTTCTCTAAACATTTCTCGATTTTTAAAAACAAACATTAAACACTCATAGATATATAGTGCATAAACCGTCATAATACCTAGCTCTTTAAAAACACCCCTACAGGTTTCCAAATATTTTAATTTTCGTATCAGTCGCACTATTCTTTTTTGCATCACAAACACTCTATGGGTTTCAAAACTACTACCCCAGAACATAATACCGTATCTTAACACAGATTCAAAGTTGGCGTGATACAAAATTTTAATTGTATGATTATCCATATATGATGACACAACTTTCATACCATACCCAATAGTTCCCAGCCTTAAACATAAAGAGTTTACATGGGATTCCCATGACAAAAACTCACTAATGGTAAGACCCAAGAACCTGGTCTCTGCTTGTATATTCAGTTCAATGTTATTGATGTTTAAACTCTCTGGAAGGTTTATTTTGTTTTGTTTTGTTCTAAAAATAATATTATTTGTTTTACTTCTATTCAGAATTAATTTATTTCTATCAAACCAATTGTTTATTTCCACAAATGCTTCTTCTGCTTTATTATTTAATTCTGGAAAGTCTGTTCCAGCTACTAATAAATTTGTGTCATCAGCATAGTTAATTAAGGAGAAATCATTTGTCATTGGACTAAGGTCATTTATATAAATTATAAACAGAATAGGGCCGAGAATACTCCCTTGAGCTATACCAACAGTACTTTTTTTAAAATCATACTTGATTATTCTATTTCCTTCCTGAATTACGACTCGTTGCTGTCTGTCTGAAAGGTAAGATCGCATCCAAGTATGAGCATTTCCCCTAACTCCATATTTAACTAATTTATAAAGTAATAATTCTCGATCAATGCAGTCATATGCTTTGCTTAGATCCAAAAACATACCTAATGCTAAGTTTTTATTCTCTAGGTGATCTAAAATTGCTTTTGTAAACTGAAAAAAAACTGATACCGTCGATCTACCTTTCAAAAATCCATGCTGAGTCTTAGCAAGAAGCTGCCCCGTTTGCATGAAGTCCAGCAATCTTGAGCATAACACCATTTCAAAGACCTTTGAAAAACTTGATAGTAAACTAATCGGTCGGTAATTGTTCAAGTCCGCTGGGCTCCCTTTTTTATATAATGGTTTAATCTTGGAAAATTTAAACTGATTTGGAAAGATTCCAAATTTCATAGAATTGTTAATAACATACACAAGAACTTCAGAGACATCTTTTATCGATAATTTTACTATGCTTGTTGGTATCTCATCCTCACCACTGCTGTATTTATTTTTTAATTTATTCGATATTTTTAGCAATTCTTTTTTATTTGTGGGTTTTAAATACATCGACTGATCATTTTCAGGAATGTTGCATTGAAATGGTGCATGCGTTTTATCTTTTAAAAGTTGTGGGACTATACTTATCAAAAGTTCATTAAAATTCTCGGCCAGTTCTTGACACTTCTCGCTCAAATTATCCTGACTAGTTTTAAACCTGCCATTTATTTCATGACATATTGACCACATACATTTATTCTTATTGTCCGAAGCTCTAATTTTATTATTATATTTATTTCTTTTTTCTTTTTTTAGTAGCATGTCATAATGTTTTTTTGTTTCGTTATACGTAGATGGTAGATGTTGGCTCACCCGACATCGCCCGGTGAAATACCATCGCATCGGCTTAGGTGGCGTGAAGTTGCTCTTTGAGCTAACGTTTCGTCACTGTGCCGATGCCTCCGGTTTCCAGGGTGGGAAATATACAAAAAATGCTGTGATGATGGTTCCAAGATCAATAAATTCCGGAGTTAAAAACGCCCCCCGATCGGATCTCCGGGTGGGGGCGGGTCCTGGCGCCTTATCAAGCGAGATTATCCAATCATCCACCATGTCCAGTAGCCATGCGGGTCCTTCGAACAATATTCTAAATGGAAATGGTGTGAAAACTGGAGTTGTTAAAAGACCCGAGATTAGCAATTTCCAAATTGACTTCTGCAATATAAGAGGACTGAACTCCAACGTCAATGCAGTCCATCAACATCTACAATCTACCAAACCTCATGTACTTGCACTAACCGAAACCAAAGTCAGATCATCGATTAGTACGGTCAGCTATTTATATCCTGGGTACGACTTTCATCACCGATTTAGGCGGAATTCTGGCCTTTGTCTCTTTGTCCGGAGTGATATTTCTTGTCAACGAGAGGAGACACTCGAGCCTAACGACTTTGATGTAATGTGGTTTAAAATATCAACGCAGAGAATTACTAAATTCATCTGCTGCCTTTACCGGCCGCCAAGCGATACCCATTATAGAGACTTGTTCTCCTCTCTTGCTAATACTATCGACTTTTTGCAAACCCACCATCCCAATTCCGAAGTTATCATCCTTGGCGACTTCAACATTCATAATGTCAACTGGCTCAAATACTCAAACATGACTGACGAACAAGGTCGTGAAGCCGAATCTTTTGCCATCAGCTCTGGCCTCACCCAGCTGGTGGGTGAACCAACTCGGATTCCAGACCGAGATGGTGATTTTGCTAGTTTGTTGGATCTTTTCTTAACTTCAAACCCCGACTTGTACACTGTCACCGTGAAGCCGCCGTTAGGAACGTCTGACCACAACCTTATTTCGGCACTGAACAAACTACCAATTAGTGCTGAAGAGCCTCCTAAACCACGCAAGATATGGCATTATACATCAGCTAAGTGGGAAGACCTAAGGGACCATTTTCGAACCTTTCCTTGGCGGGACGTTTGTTTTACCTCTGATGATCCATCCATCTGTGCAAATATCGGAGGTTATCCTTACTGGTATGGAAGCCTTCATCCCTTTCTCAAAAAAGTGCCCTTCTAACGGCAAGCCTTGGTTTACCAAAAATTGCGAACGAGCTGTTAAATCAAAAAATTATTTCTACCGACAATGGCGTAAAAATCCTACCGCCGAAAATCGTACCATCTTTGTTAACGCTCGAAACCAATGCAAGCAAACGATAAACCAAAGCAAAGAAGCACACAACCAGAGGATCAGAGACAAACTTCTTGAATGTCCTAGCGGCTCAAAATCATTTTGGTCGGTAGCTAAGGCCGTCAGTCAGAACTTTACCAAGTCAACCATTCCACCTCTAACACGTTCTGATGGCACCACTGCGACCAAAGCACAGGAAAAAGCAAACTTACTGGCGGAACTATTCTCTTCACATTCAACGGTAAATTTTCAGGGAGGTACTCCACCGAACATTACCCCTGTAGAATCGAGAATGCCCGAGATTGTCTTTCGCCACCGCCATGTTAAGCGAATCTTGGGGAGTCTCGACACTAAAAAGGCTTCTGGTCCTGACGATATTCCAGTCATCGTAATTAAGAAATGCGCTGACGAACTGACACCGGTATTTTGTAGGCGTTTTAACTTATCCTACAAAAAAGGAATATTTCCTTCTTGCTGGAAAACTGCGAGAGTCCAGCCCATACCCAAAAAAGGCAAGAAGACCTTGCCAAACAACTATCGTCCAGTCGCATTGCTCTCGGTTATATCAAAAGTTATGGAGAAGGCTATCAACGAAAAATTACTAAAATACCTGGAAGGCTTCAACATTATTAGTGACCGCCAGTATGGATTCCGTAAGTCTAGATCAACAGGAGACCTTCTCGCTTATGTTACTCATGTTTGGAACAACGCAATAGAACACCATGGGGAGTCCCGGGCGGTAGCACTGGACATTTCCAAGGCTTTTGACCGAGTATGGCATGAGGGGCTCCTAACTAAAGTGAGAGCATACGGAATGTCGGTTCAATTTTGTTCATGGCTGTCGAGCTTTCTTAAAGACCGTTCTCTGCGAGTGGCGATGGACGGATTTCTTTCAGACACATTTAACATCAACGCCGGAGTCCCTCAAGGTTCTATATTGTCGCCCACCCTTTTCTTACTATACATTAACGATCTTTTGGAAAAAACTAAAAATCCTATATATAGCTTCGCTGATGACAGCACACTTGTTTCAACTTTTACTTTGGATGCTCGGACATCGGCTGCTAATGCACATCTCTATAGGCAGCAAGAGGTCTCACATCTCAACAAAGACCTGGAAGAAATTTTGTCTTGGGGTGACAGTAACCAAGTAGAATTTAACGCTAAAAAGACCCAGGCGGCAGTTTTTTCTAAAAAAGTTAATGTTGAAGAACCGGATATAGTTATGGCGGGACACTCAATTCCCTTGGCTTCATCAATTCATTTATTGGGCGTTAATCTGGATAGTCATATGTCTTGGCATGGCCACGTTGCGGCCATTGCTAAGGCAGCCTCGCAGAAGCTTGGAGTACTTTTCCGAACAAAGAACCTCTATACACCCCAACAACTTTTGATGCTCTATAAAGCCCAAATTCGACCATCACTGGAGTACTGTTCGCATATTTGGGGCTCTGCTCCTAAACATACCCTAAGATTGCTAGATTCCATTCAAAGAAGAGCCATTCGTTTGATCGGTGACCATAGTCTGACAAACAACCTGGAAAGCCTTGAACATCGAAGGCAGGTTGGCGACTTGAGTCTATTTTACAAATATTTTCATGGCAAGTGTTCAACTGAGGTTGCCCGCTTAATACCACCCAGAGCGGTGCATGGTAGAAGCACACGACGAGCCACTGCAGCCCACCAGTGCGTGGTTCAGCTTAGTGTCCCTCGAACGACACTGTTTCAAAATTCTTTCATCTGGAGAACGTCATCACTCTGGAACGACCTCCCTGAGATCGTCTTCCCCAACGAGTATAGTCTTCAAAGATTCAAGACCAACGTGAATCGTTTCCTGCGCACACGCACCGCTCCTAGAGCGCCATAAAGGATTTATCTTGTAGTGCTGTGCCTTATCATAAAAAAAAAAAAAAAAAAAAAAAAAAAAAACTCGTTTTTATAGTGGACACTATGTCTGGAAAGAACCAATAGCTTATCTAATTTTATTTTACAATCTACAATTTCTTGATTTGTTAATATTGTTTTTTTATTTTCATGTACCATGGTTAGTGGAAAACATTGGTCAAAAATATTTTTAAAGGTTCCAATAAATATATCCCATTGTCCGTTTACATCAGTTTCACTAGTCTGGAAGACAAGCCTCCAGTTTTGCTGCCCTAGAAATTGTGAAAAATCCTTTTTGTTTGATTCAGAGAAAAATCTTTTATGTACAAATTTATGTTTATTGCAGTTTTTCATGTTAAAGCTGATCTTTTGTGCTGTATGATCGGAGATGTGCGCTTCCAAGACCTCAGCGCTGTACTCCCCCTCCAGACTAGTAAAAATGTTGTCCAAACAACTACTACTATTTTGACTTATTCTAGTATTTTCAAAAACTGTACCTTTAATATTATAAAAATGTAGTAACGAGAATAGCGTGTTTTTATGTACATTGTCCCTCAACATTTCCACATTTAAGTCTCCTGCAATAAATATTATATCGTAACATTTAATATTAGTTAAGAGTTGTTCTAACTTAGCGAAAAATCGTTTTATATTACCTGAAGGTGGTCGATAGATTAAAATAATTACAACTTTTTTACCATTTAGACGACATTTAATTTCAGAACATTCAAATTCACCTTGCCCGGATACATTACAAATAGTTTTTAGCGACACAAAACTAATGTGTTTTTTGACGTACACTGGCCATGTTGGCCATTACCTCTAGAAAAGGCGGAAGCCAACTTAAAATCTTTAATCCCTATTCTTTGCAACTGTTCTGTGGTTTTCCAGTGCTCGGTAATACACAAAAAGAAACAGCCTGGCGATTCCTTTAACAATTTTTCTAGTCTGTCAACGCTATTTCCTAGTGATTGGACATTTTGGTGTATTAAGCTCTGTTCCCACTGCGTTTTTTCTTTTTGATTTTGTATCAAAAAGGTTTACCTCCCCCAGTTCTCTGTCCATATTCTGTAGATTGCTTGTATTTTTCGATTTTTTGTAAAAACGCTGGACACTTTGGGTCTCTTGCTGTGTGTATTCGATCTCGTAATTTTAAGCGTTTACAATTCGGGCAGTCCAACGGTGTATTTTCAGGACACTGTCTAGCCTCATGGGGTCCGCCGCACTTATGACAGCACGCTGTACTTTTGCAGTACTTTGTCACATGCCCAAACAGACAACATTTATAGCACATAGCGATGTTATAATATTCCTGTACGTACACTTTCGTCAGATCAAAATTGACTTTCTCATTTTGAATAAACCACCTAAAAATTATAGGTTTGGTTTGTAATATCCAATTCTCTTTGTAATTGTTTCTGCATTCCTTTTTTGTTAAGAATTTTATCATTTTACTGATTTCATTTCCCACAAGTGTTTGAAGCTCTGGATTTTCATCAAGAAGTATTGAAATAAACTCATCAGGTCCATATCCTTTTTCAATGCCGGTAATCATGATTATTGGGTCAGTGTTTTGTAACTCCTTTAGTACAAAATTTTTGTCCTTTTCCAAAAGTTCTTTTAGTTTGTTTTGCTGTGTATCACTTTCACATTCTACTAGTACTGCACCATTTTGAAGTTTTCTTACGTTGGTGAAAACGTGAGACCCGTTGCCATTTCTATTAAGGCTGTGTTTTATTCCCTTTATCACTATTTTTGGGTCGGCTTGGTCTTTGATTTTTATGATGGTTTGATGTTTCTTCAGTTGTGGCGGCGTTGTCCATTTTGTATCGTCTGCCATAGTGCTCTTGGATTGCACAATAGTACTATATGACTTTTGTGCTATTAATTGCGTCATAGTTGGTTTAAGATATTTATCTCGCTCTATGTTTTGTGTTGTATCTCGTGGTTGAGTTAGTCGTTCATTTGTTGAGGTATTTTTAGTGTCTTGGTTTAATAAGCTGATAAAATTTAAGTTAGCCTTCTCTACTTTACTAATTTTGTAGGCAAGTTTTGTAACCATCTTGGATACCGTGAAAGCAGCGTCACGTATGATTTTACTAACATCAGTACTTTTTTCAACGCCTTCTGAACAATCATAAATTATTGACAGTGCTTGCAAGGTTTTTTCTAAAATATCTTCGGTTGGCTCCGAAAACGCAGATGAGTCTAATTCAACTGTACTATTTGGCCCTTTCCGAATTTTTTGTCGCTCGGTAAATCCTGGGCTTGAATTTGATCTCTGCCTTTTCTGAGGGTTTGCGGGTTCGTTTTGCAAAGAACTGTTTTCGGGCTTCTTGGGTGGTGTCCTGAAAATTGTGCTTTTCGCTTGAAAAACACCAGCTCCTGTATTAGAAGGTGAGCATTTATTTATTTCATCTTTCTTTGTACTGTCCAAATTTCCAATTAAATTACTCGACTTATTGGATTCCCCCTGTATCACATCGTTTGGAGTGTTAATTAACTTATCTGCATGGCTTAAGCGTTCTCTGTAGGATATAATTTTTTTTTCTTTTTCAGCCATATTAACTGACCTTCTCTTTAGAGTTTTGTAAAATACTTTTGCTTTTGGCGTAAGAGCAGCAGCTCTTGTGACATTGACTTTTCCTAGTATGGATCGTCGAGATACACCTAAAATATATATTGATGTGAAAAAACGGTTTTTTTTTAAATCAAACAACAACCTAAAAGAAAATACAAAAACTATACAGGGTGGCGCACCCTATACGACGCGGTCTTTTAATGGAAAACGGCTGAATTTTAAAACTCTCTTTTTACTTAGATAAATGCAGTATCTTTGTAAGTACAATTTAAAATTATTTTGAAATACACCGGATGTCCCAAAAAAAAGATCCATATCAAAGTTAATTTTTTTTAAATGAAACACAATTAGGACATTCTTGGATTCTAAGGAACAAATTAGGGTAAGTTAGTGTTATGTTCCCTATACCTAACTCTTACACTTTCTAAGATATGTTAGAATATAGACAATTGCAAAAGACATTTCAAAATTACATACTTCAGACTATAATAGATACATTAATTTTGAAAATTCATATGAAATCCCAATCATCGGGTAACGAAATGAGCTATGGGAAAAAATAAAGCTTTGGTCAAAAAGTTATACAGGGGGTTAAAAAACTGATGTTTAATTTAAATCACATATAAAGCAGCTTAACTTCCCTATTTTAAACGGAACACCCTGTACATTATTGCGGCAAATAATGGCAATTTTTTTATTCTAATTATATTGGTTAATTTAAATTATATTATCCCTCAAACAAATTTGCGATACCTACTTTTAATAGTTGTTCTGATTTTTAAATTTTATAATGAGAATTACTGATATATTATTATAATAAACTTTTTAAACATATCATGGTGGCTTTGGCATTCCAAGTGTTTTTAAAAATAAATTATTTAAAAACTAAAAATTAATCTAATTGTTTCAGTTTCCTTTGTTCCACTTGCCGGTGCAACCTCTATGTCACCCAAGATAAAACTTGTAGAGGGTCCTGCAATATTTTGATCTACCATTGTTTCCACCTCACAAGGATTTGGTGCAGTGACAACTTGTTTCTCAGCTGTACGTACAATGTATAAAGTTAGTGTTACTAGTGGGTTACAACTTACAATAATTGAAATAAAACCCTTTATCACTCAAATGACTCGACACCCCCAGGTTGAGTAATGCTCATTCCATTCACAGAAGGGGACACTAAGACAAATTTAGTAAAACCAAACTTACCCTCTATTCTCATGCTATTTCTGGAAATGTCTTTAGATTCAGCAGGGAACCATAAAAAAATTGTTAGCATTACTCGAGACATTACTTAAATTAAAAATAATGGAATATATGCCGTATTCGAGTGAGAAAATTTAGTTCGATTGGGATCACATTATGAGGTCCCCATATTTTTGTTGTTCTGTTCTTCATTCAGTTACGTACGTATGTCTAATTTAAGTTTTAAAAAATATCTAGATAGATATACTTATACACACATTATATCTGCTGGTTAATTTGTATAAAGTAAGTATAGGTAATGCGCTGTGGGTTAATTTTATTTCTTGAAAGATGCCAAGCATTTTTACATCATTAACTTTATAGGCCTAACTTATTATGACTTTTTGTGGAGTCCCTGCCTTATGAGAAAAAATTGCCCTTTTATATAACCTAATTTATAGGTGCATGCAGTTTACGTATGTGTATTAAGCTTCATCGAAACTTACCAGGAATATTTAAAGAAGGAATTGCTGTTCTTTTAAGACCCCTTCGACCAGAAACAATACAATCTTGTGTAAAATGTACCTTACAAATCACATATCGTTCATACATTTGCTCAGTGCTTAAAACGTCGTAATTAGCCGGTTTAATTTTCAGGGCTCGAAAATTTCGGGCTCCCTCTTTGGAAAACGGTGCCTTTTGCCGTGCCGATTTTGGCAGCCAGGAACACAACAACGTCTCACTTTTCCAGGCTTAAAGTCATCAAAAAAGTACATAAGAAATAAAAGTAAGGAGGAAAAACACTTCGTTTTGAACACACTGTGGGAAACACCGAACAAGTTCAATACTTCAAAAGAACGATTCGATTATTGGCCGCGTCGCAGTAGACGTCGCATAGCGGTTGCCTGCTCGCAGAGTTTCGATTGGCTATCTGTACTGCCATCTATTAATACATTTTGGTGCCGCTCTGATACAGATACCGATATGAAATATTTTAGGTATGCCTGTCGTCAGCGCCCCCTTAGGTTTGTACACCCAAGTTTTTAGTATCGGACAAATATAGCCGGACTTACTGTACTATAATAAGTCTGTGTACTGTGGCGCCGGCGACGGTTGGTGAAAATGAACGAGACGAATCCCGGCAAGCATCTGATTTAAATAAATGAACCTGTTGGTTAATTTTTTTTGCGTTGCATAGACTATAAAAGTACGTTTTGTGCCTCTTCCTTGAAATTTAAATTCATAAGTTTTTATTTAGAATATTATATTACCCTATATTTACTTAATCAATATGTAATAATTTTGTCTTGCCACCATGATTAGACGCACAAGCGTAGTGTGAAATTTTTTTTCCATTTTGAATGGAAAAAAACACATTGCAAAATGCAATTTGTGCAAAACATCAATGTCCTATAAGAGCACAGTGTCAAATTTAAAGAAATATTTAATAAGGAGACATCCTAGAGTGCAATTATTTCACGAAAATGTAGATAACAAGAATGATGATGCCCCACCGTTAACTGATAATGATCCAGAAGAAAGGGCCTCTTTTATAGAACTGGTACCCGCTAAAGAGACCACCCATCCGTTACAGGTAGGCACTTTCTACTTACATATTTTTTTATTTACACAGTATGCAGAATTTTTTAGAATATTCAAAATTGAAAATCGGTTTAAAATGTGGCGTTTACATTATCTGGATCACCCCGTGCATCGTAAATTGAGATTTAAACTTTAATATTATAAAATTCTGTTTCTTTTAGTTTGATTTGGAAGGCTTCCAAAAGTAGTAATGAAGGTTTGAAAACAACATTCAAAACTCAAACAAAAATATCTTCCTATATCCAAAAAAAAATAACCACTGTTTCGAAAAAGAAAATTGATGAGGCTCTATTAATGCTATTTTATAAAGATTTTCAGCCGTTTAGCGTAGTTGAAGATGAAGGGTTTCGTCAATATACGACAGCTTTAAATTCCTCATATGAAATTCAAAGTAGACAAGTTATTTCCAGAACTTTTGTACCAAGCTTTTATGAAGAATGCTTTTTTAAATGCAAAGAAGAAATAAAAAAAGTTCAAGAAGTTTCTTTAACTACAGACTGTTGGACGTCCGGCAATAATGAGAGTTTTATGGGGGTTACGATTCATTTTATTGATGACGATTTTAAACTTCAGACAATGCTTCTTAAAGGTGCGGTTTTTAATAATAGCCATACCAGTGCAAATTTAAGTTCCGAACTGAATACTATAGCTGAAGAATGGGGTGTGACACAAAAAGTTGTGCTGGCCGTATCCGACAATGCGACAAATATTACCAATGCAATAAAAAATGGAACAGGGTGAAAGTTTTTTGGATGCTACGCGTACACTCTAAATCTGATTGTAGGAGATGCACTCAATGTCAAGCCTGAGATAACTGAAATAATAGGGAAAGTAAAAACCATAGTTACCCATTTTAAACAAATTTCCAAGGCAACAGCAAAATTAACAACTTTTGAAGAAAGTACTGGCGTGAAAAACCCTAAGAAACTTTCCCAAGATGTTGTAACAAGGTGGAATTCAACATTCTTTATGATAGATAGATTTGTGGAATTAGAGGAGGCAGTTCGTAGTACTGTCGCCTTATTAGATATAGCCTTACCACAAATTAATCCTAACAAATGGCGCATACTAAAAGAATTAAAAATAATTTTGGAACCATTTGAAGATGCTACCCGCGTAATTAGTGGCCAGAATTATCTTGTATCTTCATTAGTAATAGTTATTACAGGAGGGCTTCTAGACGTTTGCCAGGAACTTTTAAAAACAGAAATGACATCTTCGGCAGTAGAAGTTATAAAAAAATTACAACATGGGCTTAGAAACCGCTTGGGAAATATAGAGTATAGTAATACACTTGCCATCACAACATTCTTATATCCCCGTTTGAAAACATTACCGTTTAAAAATAATGATGCTGTGGAAAGCGTAAAGAAAAACATAATTGCAGAGTTGGCTGACGAAATTTCAAGCAAGGAACCTAGGCAACTTGAAACGAAAAAAAATGAAACGACCAAGACAAACGCAGAAATTGAGTGTAAAAAATTGTCAATATGGATCAAGATAGATAAAGCAGCTTCCGAAGAAGGGGCTAGAACGCCAATTAAAAGCTCAACTTCAAGAGCGATTATAGAAGTGCAAAGGTACATGGAAGAAAATATTTTAGACTGAAAAAAGAATTAATTAGAGTGGTGGACTATACATAGGTATATCTATCCTAATTTAAGTTTATTAGCCAGAAAAAAGTTGTGCACTGTGGCTACGTCAGTACCTTCTGAAAGTTTAATTTCAAAAGCAGGCGAAATCTTAAGTAATGGTCGACGAAGCCTTAAATCAAAACAGATGCAAATGTTGTTATTTTTAAATTATAACGCCAAATTTTGTAGAAAATGATTTTTCATATTTTTTTATGATCTCTTTTCCCTTAAACCAAAATATTTTCTCGTTCCTATTTACAAACACTGATTTTTTTTTGTATTGTATTGTACTATATTATTTTAGTATCTTTATAAATATTTATATTTTTTGTTGCAGCCGTTCCAAAGAGTACCTATTTATATGTTTATTGTTAATTTATTTTTAAGAATAATGATTGAGTTTTTATTTTCTTATATTACTTATAAATATAAAATATCCCACCCCAATTTCTCTTTCATTTTTTGAGTGTCATAATATATTATTTAATTGCAATTATAAAATAATAAGTTGCCACTGTGCTAGAGGCTACCTTATTAAACTTCGGTTGCAATGGTTGCATACCCTTGCATCCCATTACAAAGACCGTGATAAAGTAAGTAAAAGGTATATTTTCATTATTTTGTTACCTAATAATTATTATATTTTTAGAAGTATTATTATTATTATTATTATATTATTATACGACCTACCAAAGATCCAAAATGTAGGATCAGAAGATATCCCCGATATAGAAATTGAAGAAATCACATCAGCTCTCTCAGAAATGAAGAACAACAAATCACCAGGAGATGACGCTATAGTAATCGAATCGATCAAGGAGGGAGGTATGAAACTGATACAAATAATACAGAAACTATTTAACGCATGCCTGTTAAAAGGCACAACTCCTTCTCAATGGAATAACGCTGTTATCGTCATAATACATAAAAAGGGCAATATTGCTGACTTAAAGAACTACCGACCCATTAGCCTGTTGTCCCACATGTACAGCTATTCGTCAAAATAATTGCTAAACGGCTAACACGTAAATTGGATGATTACCAACCTTGTGAGCAAGCAGGTTTCCGATCAGGCTACGGAACGAATGACCACCTGCAAGTTATTAAAACATTAATAGAAAAATGTGTGGAATACAACAAGCCACTTGTGTTGATCTTCGTAGACTATGAAAAGGCCTTTGACACTATAGACCAGCATAAAATGCTGCAAGCTCTAGCGGACTGTAGAATTGATCATCGTTATACCAAACTTATAGAAAACATTTACAAGACTGCCACAGCCTGTGTTAGACTGCACGACGATACCAATAAATTCAAAATAGAGCGTGGAGTGCGACAGGGTGATACCATCTCACCGAAGTTATTCACGACGCTGCTTGAATATGTGAACAAACGGATAGAGTGGGAAAATATGGGACTCAATGTAAACGGAGAACACCTTAACCACCTGAGATTTGCTGATGACATCGTCCTGATTTCGGACTGCATAAACAAAGCTAGCAAGATGTTGGACAGGCTTCATCAGGCATCCGGAGAAGCTGAGCTTAAAATTAATATTGCTAAAACCCAATTTATGACCAACCTAGTAGTGAGTGGATCTGTGTCGGTAGGAGGTGCCCAAATAGAACAGGTAACCCACTATAAATATCTGGGTCACGAAATTTGAGTGGGTCGGGATAATCAAACATGCGAGATTTCTAGAAGAGTAGGCCTAACCTGGGCAGCATTTGGGAGACTTGGAGAAACACTTAAATCTAGGATCCCGACATGCCTAAAGAGAAAAGTCTTCAACCAATGCGTCTTACCTGTTATGACTTATGGAGCTGAGACACTAACACTGACCAAGAAATCTATAAATCAACTACGAATTACTCAGCGTGCTATGGAAAGATCAATGTTGGACATCTCACTTAGAGATAGGATACCAAACGAGGTGATAAGGCAAAGGACTGGTGTATCAGATGCGGTTGAAAGGATAGCAACTTTAAAGTGGAACTGGGCAGGACATATTGCCAGGACAACAGATGAGCGGTGGACAAGGAAGATTCTTGATTGGAGACCCCGGCAGGAGGCATACCGAAATAGAGGTAGAACCCCAACTAGGTGGACCGATGACATAAAGCGCATTCGAACTAACTGGATTCAAGCAGCGCAGGATAGGAATGAGTGGAAGACTTTACGGGAGGCCTACGTCCAGCAGTGGACACGGATAGGCTGATTGATGATGATGATTATTATTATTTATTACTATTTACTTTTTTTTTATTTTGATTTTTTCGAATGTACTTGCAATTTAAAATGTCAACTGTCGCCATAATAATAGATAAACATCGTTTTGAGCAAAAACCTATTCCCGTTCCATTCGCTATAATATCGCACATCGTACCTGTACTAGAAACTAGAAAATCAAACACGTGACTGTGCCAACGGACCTGGAACAGGTACCTGGTAATAGGTAATAGGTACACGGAATAGGCAGGTGATACCTGTTTCAAAGGAATAGGTCCAGTTCCACTGTAACACCTCTACACGTGACCTCAATCAGTTCGTTCTCATCGCAACAAGTGATCAGTCGTGCTTGGTAATATCAGTGTGATTTGTGTTTTGTGACATTTTAATATTGGGTTTTATTTAATAGTTCGATAAGTTTATAAATACAATTCCGCCGATGCAGAAGCAAACGCGTGCAAGCGCTTGTATGTACATTTTTGGTAGTAAAAAAGACATTTTGCCAGAACAAATAAGTGTACTGCCAACGTGTGACGAAGTGATACGGTGTTTCCAAAGTGTTCGCTTAAAGATGAAAGGTAACGGAAGAAAGCAGCCAGAAGTAAGAGAAGTTGCTTCTATTGTCGTCACAAAAATAGAAGAGGTTTGGAAAAAAGCTTCGCTACCTACTGTCGTTCACAAAAGAGTAGTAGATATGATACTACAATATAACAAGAAATATCAGACGATCATTAAACCTTTTAAAGGTAGAAATATTAGTTTTTTCAGGGAAAAATTGGAAACATTTAAAACTGATGCTAGTCGGATGTTTGATATTTGCTCATGTAAATGTGAAAACAAAATGTTATGCAAGTGTGTCAAAACTAGAAAAATACCAGATCTGGAATGGACTTTTATAAAAGATCAGAGCAATATGAGAAAATGGCAATCGGTAACGTTGACAAGGAAGTGACGGCTATTTTGGTAAAGAGAAGCGATAAAAAATTTTATGAGTCCCAGGGGCAATCTCTTACTTATATTAATGCAGATGCAGATGTAGCTTTAGAAGAGCCTGTTGCTGGTCCCAGTGGACTTTGTCGTGTTATAAAGTCACCATCGCTGTCGGAGGAAAGTACATTATCGAACATAAACATGAATAATAGTAATATTAGTGATAGTCCATTAGGAGAGGGCTCAAATGACGAAGAATTTGTGTGGTATTTTCCTCTTGTGAAGCGCAATAAACAAATTACAATTCACAGCAACAAAAGACTATGCCTTACTCACATTTCCAAGGCTGCCGATCTGACAGGTGTGTCTAGAAGAACTGCTGCAAAAATTGCGAATGCCGTTTTAGGAGACGTTAATTTAATTTCTAAAAAGAACACGACAGTCGTCATCGACAAAAATAAGATTCGAAGAGGTGTTAAGAAAAATAGGAGTCAAGTTCAAGTTGTAAATAGGAATTTGAATAAGTCAATTAAAGAAATCTATTTTAATGGAAGAAAGGAGCCATAGATATTGCCAATGGAATAATATGCTACATTCAAAGCCATAATGTAGATTTAGGAAAATTAATTGTTATTGGTTACGATGGAACAAACGTCAACACTGGCTGGAAAGGCGGGGTAATTCAACAATCAGAAACTCGAGCAAATAAATCATTACAATGGAGTATTTGCCTGTTACACGCTAATAAGCTTCCATTGCGACACTTGCTACAAATAATATATGGACACACAAAAGGTCCTTATTCGTAATTCGGGCCGGTTGGATCCCTTCTTTCCCACTGTGAAGAAATGCCTGTCATTAAATTTAAACCAATTAAAACTGTTCCTCCTCCTGTAAAAGGACATGATCTAAGTACAGATAAAAAATATCTGTACAAGATAACTAAAGCCATTGGAGATGAAGTGGTTTCTCTTAATTTGGCCGATAAAAGTCCAGGAAAAATGGGACACTCACGTTGGTTAATGACAGCCAACCGCATTCCAATCCTCCGGAGAATTTAAAAATACTAGCAGAGTTTGTAATAAAAGTATATTCGCGTATGTGGTTTGAAATAAAAACTCTGCCACAGCTGGAAAATGGTGCAAGACATCTGTGGAAATTAATCCATGTTTCGAAAGAACTACCAAATCATGTAATAGAAATTATCAATAAAGTGATCCAGGACAATGCTTATTTCGCGCACCCCGAAAATATCTTAATATCCATGTTAACAGATACACGCCCATACACTAGGGAGCTAGCCGTTAGAAGAATTATAAATGCCAGGAAATCTGATACAAAAAATTACATTTTCAAAGTGCCCCAAGTAAATTTTGACGCAAAAGATTATATAGATCTTATAGATTGGTCGAACTGTACTGCAACAGAACATCTCCTAGTACAGCATTTCCCAGATAACATAAATGTGCATTGAATGTTCCACGCACGTACCCGTGAAGCTCGTTATGGAATGTACCTTTTTAAAGATTCGTAGTAGATACGTGGTGTGCCCATAGAAGGTAGGTTCGAAATGGGACATGCTTGGAATGTCCTATCGCGAATGTAGTTTATTAAAACATACTTCGCATGCACTTTATCGGTATATTTCTAGAAAAATCTGAGCAGCTTTACTAGGAACCTACTTTCTAGAATGTGTAAAGAAAAATTCTAATTTTTGCTTTTTAAAATTTATATTACCGTTATGTCGTGCGGTTAACACGTTAACAGCGTCCCGTTACTCCTATTGAACTAAATTCAACGTTGAAAGAAACATTTCCGTATGGCGTACGGTTAAACACGTTAAGTTCGTTCGGTCTTCCATCAGAGAACGTGCGTCGACTCTCGAGTCACTCCCCTATATTATTTTGTTTTAGGTTTATGCGTTTTTTGGCGGGGTTTTGAGACTATTTGCGATCGTTAAGCGTCCAGCGACTCAAATTTTTTGATTTTCTTAGGTGTGTCGTGTATATTATATAGCGTATTTATATGTGCGTGTGACAGATGGACGTTTTCATAAATTACATTGGAGTATTGGAGGGAAAAATCCCATAAATCGGAAAGTTCTGACACCGCCATCTCTAAGGGCTGTGGTTCTGAAGTTTTACATATTATATATAATATGATATAAGCATCAAATATTTGGTTCTTGGAACAGTAGATTATGTCTCCCAAACGTGTTAAGGAAGGCTATAGCTTGTCTTTTAGAAAGAAACAAAAGCGGGAGATAATTGCAGGAATTTTAGCTACATATCACTAACTCAAGGTTCATGTACTTTTATGCCACATGAAATTTCCATTTCCTTAGATAGTTCTAAAGAGTATGCTCCTGTTATTACAAGTTTTCAACAAGATACTAGGCAAGGGGCCAGCAATAGTGCTCATTTCTCTGATGATGGTGATCCCACGTGTGATTCATATAATAGTGAGCAAGATGTGTTAAATCAGGATCGAAATGTAGTTCAGTGTTGCACACCCATATTTAATGCAGCTAATGTTCTAATTTTTACAATTCGATTCCTAAGGCAGGGCTGTATATAATATGCATAATTAACTTTTAGTGATCTTATCTTAGATAGTCCTAAAGAGTATGCCCCTGTTATTACAAGTTTTTAACAAGATACTCGGCAAGGGGCCAGCAATAGTGCTCATTTCTCTGATGATGGTGATCCCACGTGTGATTCATATAATAGTAAGCAAGATGTGTTAAATCAGGATCGAAATGTAGTTCAGTGTTTCACACCCATATTTAATGCAGCTAATGTTCTAATTTTTACAATTCGATTCCTAAGGCAGTGCTTTATATAATATGCATAATTAACTTTTAGTGATCTGAGTTAACAAGACTTGGGGGAAAGTGTTTAGGACAAAACGTACGGTTATGTACCGGTTACTAACAGATGAGGTTGCTTTGATGTACTCCTGGGACGGGACAAAGGAAAAAGTCTTTAAAAATTTAAGACTGGCCAAAGTCATAATTGGTAAGTAACTGCATTGGTTTTAGCAATGATTGTGTTACCTTTTGAAAACTCCATGCATTCTTTTTAGAAAGCACCTAAGAATATTTTTTTTTATTTACAGATTCAATGAAATTTCAATACAAAACTTCTAAAGAAATTGATATTATTGGTGTAATCAAATATTGGCTTGTTAAAGCCAAAAAAAAAAAGAATTAAGAACAAGGATAAAACAAGGAGGCAGGAAATAACAGAAAACGACGCAAATGAAGAAAATTGATTTAGATTTAAGGAGTTTTTGTTTATATTGTATAAAGTAATAGTTATTATACTTGTTGATTACAACTTATTTGTGTTTTGTGTTTATAATAAACTTGATTTGTGTTCACATATGAAGGGTAAATAATAGTATAAAATATGTAATATAATTAAAAAAAAGCAATAATATTACTAATAGATATGTGTGGTAAAAGTAAATAATATTTGTGATATACGTTTCAATAACCTGCTTAGAACATTCGCTAAAATACATACCATGAACTTACCGACAGTTCGAAACCGGCATTTAAAGCGGTAGGACGGAGTTTATCGAAGTGTTTTTTTTAGGCGTAGCGATAAAATTCCTTAGTGATAAGAATTAAACAAAGTTAGAAAAAGTGGTTTAAAATTTTAAGATGGACGCGGACAGCGGGGGTACTCCCCCCGAAATAGGCCCTTTAGGGGCGGTATCAGGTATTGGGGCTGGAATTCAGCCTTCACAAATAAATGCACAATTCATAGAAAAAGTTAAAGGTGTAAACAAAAATGAGAAAATAACTTATTTATACGATAACAAGGATTGCGGGCCATATCACGTATATATTGAAAATTCGTCATCAGAATTTAGGGGTAAGCTAAATGCCATCAAGGTAAATGATATCATATATTCTACTCATCCAGAACTGGATAACAAAATAAAAGAAATCGATACAGTTGGACGAAACAGGATTAGAGTTAATTTTAAAGACGGTCAATCTGCAAATAAATTGGTAAGTTCAATAAAGTTAGATAAGTATAATTTAGAATCGTATATCCCAAAATTCTTAGTGGTAAGACAAGGGGTAATATCAGATATTGACAGGGACTTAGAAGAGGAAACTCTAAAATATAAAATTAAAATGTTTGATTTACATTGTCAATTTGAGATTATATCAGTTAGGAGAATAAAAAAAAACATAATAGATAAGGAAACCAAGGAAAAAAAATTAATAAACACGAAATCAGTAATTGTTAACTTTAGAGCGCAAACCCTGCCAAAATACGTAGCAATAGGTCATGTCAGATCTAAGGTTTCCCCTTATATACAAAAAGTGGTATTATGCTATAACTGCTTTCGGTATGGTCACTCAAGTAAACAATGCAAAAGTAAAACTAGATGCTTAAAATGTAAGGGGGAACATAGAATAGATGAATGTACCCAGCAAAGTGAAATGCAGTGTTTTTATTGTAAAATCGATGAACAAAATAAAGAATTAAATCACTCAACTAGCGAGATTAAAAAATGTCTAGAATTTACAAGACAAAAAAATATTAAAAAATCAATGGCGGAACAAAATATGTCATAAGTATAAAGAAGCTGAAAAACATTTTCCAAAAAAAACGTATGCTACTATTTTGTCTCAAAATAGTAATTCAGATATTGACCTAAACGAATTAGACAAAATACTGTACAATGACCTGCAACAAAAAAAATATAAACCAAACATTTCTAACAATTATACACAACAGAGAACACCAGTTAAAAGAATAAGAACCCTATCTCCCAACCCTACATTAGAGGAACACAATCAAATAATATCCCAATTTACCTTTCCCCAAAGTTCTGGATCTTTACTGAATGATACTATTTATCAGGCTAACTTATCACAGTCAAGCCAAAATAATTTTAACAACTCACCCTCTAATAAAAACTATACAAATAGCAATAGCGTTAATAATATGGTAGACTTGGTTATTTCGATTTTAGATATACTAAAAGAAAAAAAATTATTTGACATAAATAAAACAGAATTAACTAATTTAATTAATTTAAAGCTACAAGGAATTAAAAGTTAGTATTTTAGCAAATAAATATATATACGGAAAGGACGCCTTTCTGTGTACCGGCGCTGGCCCGGCGCGGTATATTCAGCGTTTGGGACTGCGTCGGTGTGCACGGGGACGTCCATATGGGCAATTATTGAAAGCTTATCCAAAATATTTTTTTCTCTTTTTTTTTTTTAATCGTTTTCGATTTATTATCCAAGGAAATAGATACGACTAATATTTGTCAATGGAATTGCCGATCGGCAATTGCTAATAAGTATAATTTGGAATGCCTTCTAGCCCAAAATAACATACATATAGCTCTACTATCAGAGACTTGGTTTAAGCCAGGCCAGTACGTCTCTTTCTCTGGTTATAATACAGTTCGAAATGATCGTCAGGACGGCAAAGGAGGAGTAGCAATCCTAGTAAAGTCAAATATAAAATTTACTGAGATAATAGGACCAATATTTAATAGTATTTTATACGTAGGAATAAAAATAAAAATGGGGAATAATACTGAACTCTCGCTCGTTTCTGTATACATTAAACCTCAAACAAAAATCTCTGTACAAATGTGGTCATCTTTCTTTTCATATTTTAAAAAACCTTTACTTATTGGAGGTGACTTCAATGCACATCATATAACATGGGGATGTTCAGATAATGATACTTATGGTAATAATTTACTAGACGCGATAGATACAAATAATCTTATATTATTAAACGACGGTTCATACACTCGAGTTAACCCATCAGGAGGCAATAATTCAGCAATAGATATCACACTAACTTCCCCATGTTTTCATGCATTAACAGAATGGAATATTCTGAATGATACATATGGCTCCGACCATTTACCAATAAAAATAATATGTAATATTAAACCAAAATTTTCACCAATTAAATCACAGAAAAAATGGAACATAAAAAATGCAAATTGGGATTTATTTTACATTGAAAGCATTAAAAAATTTGCATCACAAAAAAATATGTTATATGATGATTTTAATAAAACATTGAATATTGTTATAGAAAATTCAGTTCCAAAAGCACAAGACATCAAAAAAAATGGCGGCAAATTTTGGTGGAATAAAAAATGTAACGACGTAGTCTTAAGTAGGAAACAAACATTTAGTATTTACAAACTTAACCCTAATCTCACAAATTTAATAAATTATAAAAAAGCAGACGCTATAGCAAAAAAAGTAATCAAAGAAGAAAAAAGGAAAAACTGGAGAAATTATTGTACGTCTCTTAATAGTAACACCCCAATCAAAGAAGTATGGCAAAAAGTAAACAATTTCAAACACCGAAAACAGGAAAACCATATTTTATCAAGTCTAGAGGATACCTGGATAGAAGAATATCACATGCAACTTACCCCATACTATGTAACAAATGAAGACCCACTATTAACAGAAGAAACAGACAGTAACGACATTTTTTTGACTAGTCCGTTTAGTATGGAGGAATTGAACAAGGCAATTAAATCAGGAAACAACACTGCCCCTGGAAAAGACAACATACACTATAGTATGTTGGCAAACCTGCCAATTTCGGCTAAAGCTTTATTGCTGGATATCTTTAATAGAATATTTAATGGAGATCATCCTATACCTGCAGACTGGAGAGAATACGTTATAGTTCCAATCTTAAAACCAGGAAAGCCACAAAATGTATCAACTTCTTACCGACCAATAGCTTTGGCGTCATGCATATTAAAAACGTATGAAAGAATACAAAAAAATAGAATTGAGTTTTGGCTGGAAACAAACCAAAAATATCCAAAAACTCAAAAAGGATTTCGAAGATATAATTCTACACAAGAAGCCATAGCTCATCTAGTAACAGATATTCAACTAGGATTTACGAACAATCAAAATACATCAGCATTGTTTTTGGACATCCAGGGGGCATATGACAATGTCAATTATGAGATTCTTATAAAAAAGATGACCCAAATAGGGATGCCTAGGAAACTAATCAAAAATATTTATTCTCTTTATTGCAATCGGTCATTATATATACGAACAAATGAAGGACTTACAGATTCGAGATTAGCACGAGTTGGCCTACCTCAGGGAGGTATCCTTAGCCCCATTTTATATATAATATACACCCATGACTTAGAATCCATGTTTAACAATGACTTCAGAATCCTGCAATTTGCAGATGACGTATGCATATATACCACGGACAAATTAATAGACACCTGTAACAATAAAATTGAAAGAAAATTTAGTCAAACCTTAGAATGGCTAAAAAATAATGGACTTAATTTATCAGTGGAAAAATCGTCTATCTGCACTTTTACCAGAAAGAGAATAAATATGCCCAATACAATATCACTCGCAGGGCTACAAATTCCATACAAAAATACTGTCAAATATCTAGGAATATTCCTTGACAAAAAACTATTGTGGAAAGACCATATCCAACACCTTATTAAACGAGCAGAAAATGGCATAAACATATTAAGAGTATTCAGCCATAAAAAGTGGGGGGCAGACCCAAACATTGCTTTAATGTTTTACAAAGCATATGTGAGATCAATCTTAGATTATGGGTGCCAATTTTATGGATCAGCTGCAGAAACGCATCTTAATAAAATCGAACAAGTTAAGAATAAATGCTTGAGACATTGCATCGGTTTTTTAAAAAGCACACCAATAGCTGTAATGGAAGCAGAGATAGCAGAACCACCCTTGGCCCTGAGAAGAGGTCATCTTAGCGATAAACTATTGCTAAAATGTATTTCCAAAAATAGCGAAATAGTAAATAAGATTCACACTCTTACAATATCGAATTATACCCACCCATATTGGAATTTGAAGAAATGTCCCTTGCTCGTGACAAGTTATTCGTGGATAACTCAATTTAAAGAAGACATCTATTCGTCAACTATAGCTCCATATTTTCAGCTTCACGATAATTTTATCAATGACATCCCGAACGTCATAATTAATTGATATGATGATTGCGATAAATCAATAATCAAAAATGAATTTTTAAAAGATATATCCACTATCTTTTCAAATTCAGAACACATTTTTACGGATGGATCAGTACTAGATAACAGAACAGGCGGAGCTTTTTACCATAAAAGTAAAAAAAAATCTAAACAGTTTAGATTACTAGATAATTCTTCTATTTTTTCTGCAGAACTATGGTCTATCTGGGAGTCTCTCTTGTATTGTATAGAGTTTGAGGACAATAATAATTTTGTTATATTTTCCGATAGTAGAAGTTCATTACAGGCAATAGAAAATTGTAGAAAAAAGGACCCTGCCAATTATATAGTTAAAAAAATAATAAATACTTTTAAAATGTTAAAAAATCTTAATAAAAATGTCACTTTTGTCTGGATTAAGGCTCATATCGGAATATTGGAAAATGAAATTGTCGATGGTTTAGCTAAAAACGCAACAAAAATCACAAGTTTTACTAAAAACTTCTATATACCTTATACAGATATTTTCGCACTATCAAAAAAAAATGTATTGTAATTGGCAGGACCAGTTTAACCAATCAAACAAGGGTTATTTATATAGAATGATGTTTCCCCAAATCAATAAAAAACCTTGGTTTGTTGAAGAATCAAACCGTAGTTTTATTAGAACTATTTCACGCATTCGTAATGGACATGCACTGTACCCAAAATATAGGAAAAAAATAGGACTACAAGTGGGCGAGAATTGCGAATGCGGAGAATTAGGAACTTTAGAACACAGCATATTGGGGTGCCAAGCGCACGCATTAACTATTAATATATTATTCAATAAATTAAGGAATATTGTGAACTTTCCATTTAATTTGGAAAGTCTAATTATTACTGGCAATAATAATGTATATAGAATACTATATGAATCTATTGTGAAAAGAGATATAAAATTATAATAATAAAAAAAAAAAAAAAAGGAAAAAAGGAACAAGAAAATAAAGGGCAAAAAAAAAAAAAAAAAAAAAAAAAGAAAAGTAATAAAAAAAAATAAACTAATGCTAGAATTTACAACTTAACTAGACAATAACTGTTAAAGATAAAGATATTTAGATATTTTATGTTATAGTAATAATAGTAATAGTATATTTTAGATTGTAAAAAGCCTAAATCCCAGTAAATTTTGGAAGTGACAAAAAGAAATTTGAAAATTGAATAAAGAGAGATGCTGGCCAGTTGGTTTGACCAGAGCCATAAAAAAAAAAAAAAAAAAAAAAAAAAAACTTACCGACCACGATTCTAAAGTTAGTTCTTAGTATATTCCTCTTGAATACTTTAGCACATACTCAGAACATGTATGGTATATAAAAGAGGTGTTCTGTAACATATACTCAGAATTTTCGTAGGAGGTACTGAATGAATATAATGCACCTTCTTGGTATGTCCCTGTTTCCAAAAAGTATGTTCCAATCGTATACTAGACATATGTTATTGTTATTAGTATCTCGTGCACGTCGCGTCGTCATGGACCACATAACTGGACTTGCTATCCGCGCAATCGTTGATCGGAGGGATGTTTTTTTTTTATTTTTGTTAAGAGTTTGTTCTCATACAGGTGCGTGATGATGAGAATAATCCAATTTTAGTGTTGGAATATATTTAAAGTGCCAAACGTTATTGTGCCTAGCTTCGTTCATAGAGTATTTCCTTTGCACTTGACGTTTATCATATGTTGTTAGATGTCACTTATGTCAGTAATGTCAGTTAACCTAGCATGTGTTTCCTTTCCTTTGTATTGGATCTCTATTGATAAAAGGTATTGGAACTGATAATAATTTATCGCAAATTTGTTAGGATTTTTTTAGGTCAGAATAGTAGTTCCTTAAGTTGAAACTAGCATGTATGCTTTTTAACCCGTTTAGCTTTCGTTAAATCTGGATTCATTTATCTATCTATTAGTTTTTTCGCTAATTGTATAGCTGTAAGACGACAAACATTTTATTTTTATATCAGGTTGGGGCAAATGAGTAAATTATGGCTATGAAAAATGCGTTCTTAGAATTTTCTCATTTTAATATTCGATCTCTTTTTACAGGTTTCGATCTTTTCTCAGGATTGGTGGCTGAGGGCTCCTTTGACATTCTAGGGCTTTCAGAGACGTGGCTCAAAGAGAAATTTTCCAGTTCTGCATTGCTTATTGAGGGATATAATCTAATTAGGAAGGACAGAGATGGAAGAGGTGGTGGCGTAGGTTTTTATTTTAAAAATAATATTAAGTTTACTATTGTGGATATTAGCAATGCGGATGATGCCTTGGAACAATTGTGGATTCATGTGAAGGTCGGTGGTAGGAAGCTGTGCTTTGGCTCACTTTATAGGCCTCCGTCGTCGAATCTTGGTTTGTGTTTGAATGTTTTGGAGAATAGTTTGATTGCTCTTTTACCAAAGTTTGATTACGTTGTTTTTGGAGGAGATTTTAATGTTAACTTCCTGCAGGGAAACAATAACCCAGGGTGTGTTTTATTCAACAACCTCCTTTTTAAACATGGGCTAACCCAGTGTATTTCGGAAGCTACTAGAGTAACCGATACATTTCAGACTTTACTTGATCTAATAATTTCAACATCTCCTGAGATTTTGATATCCCTAAGGTGCTGAAGATGGACAATATATCCGATCATTTTTTAGTCACTTGTAAAATAAAAAACTTTTTAAAATCTAAATCTAGGCCGTTTCTTAGAACTTACAGAGACTTTTCGAATTTTAATTATGATAATTTTGTTAAAGATATTTACCTTATTAGCTGGGATTACATCTATTTGCTACAGGATATCGATGAAATAATCAACTATATTATTACAAATATACTTCAATTATTTGATACGCATGCACCGTTTAAAACGGCTAGAATTACAAAGCCACCAGCACCGTGGCTCACAGGTAATCTAAAATTCATGATGAAATTAAGAGATACGGCTTTAAGTAAATACAAAAAACTTAGAACAGATATGGCTTGGAACAATTACAAATCACTTAGAAACTTAGTAAATATGTCCGTTAAATCTGAAAAAAGAGCCTATTTGCAACATGTTTTCCGTACTAATCCTAGAAACTTTTGGCAGACATTAAAATATTTAAATATTGGTACCAGTTCTAATTCTAAATCTCATGATTTTTTAAATCACACACCCGACACATTTAATGACTTTTTCGTCAATAGCATCCCTCTTTTTGTTTCTAATGATCATGATCATGATTTTATAAGTAACACTTACTTAAATAAATCCTATTCAGAGATGCAACCTGGTCTTACATTTCGCGAAGTCACTGTAGACGAATTTGAAAAAATAATTAATAAACTTAAGAGCAATGCCACAGGTGCTGATGGAATAAATCTTAAAATGATTTTACTTTTGATGCCATACCTAAACTTACATTTTACTTTTATTCTTAACCAATGTTTAAAAACCAATAAATTTCCCAGTTTATGGAAAATAGCAAATATATTACCCATTCCCAAGACTAACAACCCTACAGAACTGTCACATTTTAGACCCATTAGTATTTTGCCTACAATGTCCAAAATTTTAGAAAGAGTCATGTCGGACCAATTAAATGATTTCCTTACTCATCAACAAATTTTGCCATCTACACAGTCTGGGTTTAGAAAAAATCATAGTACTGCAACTGCTCTGATGTCGATAACTGACGATATTCTCAGAGCACATGACCAAGGCAGAGACACTTGTTTGGTCTTGTTAGATTATAGCAAAGCTTTTGACACACTGGATCATAACATTTTAAATATTAAATTGAAATATTTTGGTCTAAGTGAACATGCACTGAAGTTATTTGAAAGCTATTTCTCAGGTCGACAGCAGAGAACCGTAATTAATAATCGTACTTCTGATTCATTAGGAGTATCTAGAGGTATCGCGCAGGGCAGTATACTGGGTCCTCTTATTTTTTCTCTGTATACGGCTGATTTTTATAAATTTTTAAGTAATTGTAAATCTCATCAATACGCCGACGATACCCAGGTTTTCTATTCTTTTTACCCGGATCAAGTTGATGCTGCGGTTACCAACGTAAATAAGGATCTCGAGGTTATCTCAAAAATTTCTGCTGCTCATGGTTTAATTTTAAATGAAAACAAGACCCAGATGGTGATATTTAGCAAAAGTGGGCGTGCTTATGATTTAAACATAAAATTAAACGATGTAAAACTGGAAGTCAAATCAACTTGTAAGAACCTTGGGATTGTACTGGATAGTAGTTTGAGATTTAATGATCATATTTCCAATATAATACAAAAATGTATGTTTAAACTAAAACTTTTATATTTAAATAAAGATATTCTCGATCCCAATATTAAATTAACATTAACTAATACGTTAGTGCTTTCCCATTTGGCTTACTGTAACATAGTGTATTGGCCTGCACTATTGCAAAAAGATAAAGACAGTCTTCAAAAGCTTCAAAACTATTGTCTGAGATTTGTTTTTAATGTACGTAAGTATGATCATGTTTCTCGGTACTTATTACAATCGAAATGGTTCAATATGCAGGAAAGGTTTGAAATTCAATTTGCGCGATGTATATATAAAGTCATTATTTCAAAAGAACCAAGGTACTTACTGGAAAAATTAGCTACGGGTTTGGATACGCATAACCGGCTAACACGTCATGGAGGTTTGTTTAGGATTCCAAGACACAGCACCGCACTTTTTCAGCGCTCCTTCACCTACAATGCCACCAAACTCTTCAACTCATTGCCACGGAATGTTAGGGAAGCCCCCACCCTTGCCACCTTTAACTCACTACTGAGAAATCACATTCTCGAGAAAAGGGTTTAAATTTATTTTATATACTGGTTGAATCACGATTTATTTATTCTTGTACATTTAATATTTATTTAGTTTTTTCTTTTTCGAGTAATTGTAGGACAGGTTAGTTCTACATTCTACATTCTTAAACATAATATTTTTTATTTCCTTATTGTTTGTATGTAGTTTTTTCCCAGTGGTTGTATGAGCAGCTCTGCTGAATACCGCCACGTTTTTGATTTCTTTTTTTTTATTGTAATTTATATTTTATTCCTAATAAAAGACATCTTTATTTATTTATTTATTTATTTTCGTAACAAGTGTTTGTTAATTAAAGTACATATTATTATTAAATATTCCTTGTGTTTCTTGGCTCTATTGAGATTCCCTGCCAACATTTAGGACAGATTAAATCTATAGTCGTTAAGTAAGCTAGAACAACTGAAAGGTCCAGTTTTGATAGCTCGAATCATGAGTTAATCTAGCCCTAGTAGTGACGCATTACAACTCCTATATTGGTTTCTGGCAGCTTAAATAATGAATTGCTGCAGCCCACGTCGCAAGTGTTCGTCAATCCCAGTTACGATTAGCTAAGCTAGCTAGCTAAAACAACCCATCTTTAGGGCTATTATAACTCATGAACAGTGATTTGATGAAATCTCTTCGGTTTAGTTGCCGTAACTCAGAGGTCTGAGCGGTCCCCTATTAGCAACACGCGTCGGTCTGGGATAACTCATATTTGAGTTATGTCAACTCGATATTTCGCTCAGTGCACTAACTAAACTTTCTTGTTCCGGGGCCCGGTTAAAAAATTTTTAATCCGACTGATTTTTTTTTTTGCAATATACGGGTACCTATATCTATATGCTAAGCACTAGCGCCACTAAAAATTTTGGGGGCAAATGAAAACACTGTTTGGTATATAGAGCTTCCTTTTTTCAGCGGTCATACGGCATATATCTTTAAAATATGCCACGATCCAACAAGAAAGAAAGGGACCTACCACCATACTCCTTGGAAGATCTAGCAAAGGCGGTATCCGGTGTTACTGAAAGAGAAAAACCTATAGACAAGCTTTAGAATGTTACAGGGTGCCGACAGCGGTGATTTACAATCGAATAAAGGGACGAAAAGTACCAATAGACAAAATGGGGGCTGGTGTTTCAAAAACGTTGCCGGAAAATGTAGAAAACAATGTAAGCTTTGTAAATATTAATGAAATAATGGGGATAACTCCTGACCCAAGTATTGTAATGAAGGGGGAAAGAATGTATTTCAAGTTTCCTAAATGTCTTGAAATATTTGAAAAAGCTTAGACTTTAAAGCCTAATTTTTGTTTGTTTATAAAATGTGTTTATAACATGAAAATAAACTATTTCTTAACTAAATTGGTATTTCTCATTGGGGGTAATTGAAAACATTTTCAATTACCCCCGAGAGCTGGTTATTTTTAAGAAAAACTGGGGTAAATGGAAACGCCCCATTATTCAAAAACTACAAATACTATAAGTAACATCTTTGCATATCGTCCTATTGCTGCCAAAAGTCACTACCGTAGAATGGGGATTCTTGGAACAGGTGGGTGACTTAGATCAAAACTTCTTTTATTATATTTTTGCCTTAAATCTGGCAATATGGTCATGCCAGGTGTAGCTGTTGACCGGTGCTTATTACGTTGTGTATTGTCCTATATTTTTAACAAAATATTGAGTCAATTGACTCAAGTGTAGATTGGTATTCAGACGATAAACCTACAGGTAAGAAAAAACTCATTTTTTATACTAAAAAAACTTCAATTATGGCGCCTACAATAATGTTACACCAGTCGAAATTTGAAGGTTAGGCCAGACACCTGTTTTACACGTAATAATCACTGTGACGTTCTTCATATCATACAGTGTTGCCGATATAAAAAATAATACCATAAATTTTCGAAATTGGGAATATGTTCGAAAAAATGGAAGATGTGTTCCAAATTTTCGAGACTGTTCCAAGTTTTCGGGATTGTTCCAAGTTTTCGAAATTAAATAAATATTACTAACAGTATGCTTTATATTTCTTTTCAGAAAAATGTCAAGACACCATAAAAAAATACCCACTTCGCGACCATATGCCGAATATACACAAGAGACTCTAAATAAAGCAGTCGAGGAAATAAGAGCAAAAACAATATCAGTTCGTGATGCTCATAGAAAATATAATATTTCTCTGGGTATACTATCTCGAAAGAGCAGAGAAAAAAATATGAATAAGTTCGGTCGGCCGACTGTACTTTCTTCTGAAGAAGAGAATCTTATTGTGGAGGGGCTGTTTGTGGCAGCTGAGTGGGGATTTCCATTAACTACTCAGGACTTGCAAGATGTGGTTACTTCTTATCTTGAACAAGTTGGTAGACAAGAAAATCGTTTTAAACAAAATAGACCTGGACAGGATTGGGTCTATCACTTTCGTGCACGACATCCAGAGCTCTCGAATCGGTTTGGAGAAAACATCAAGAGAAATAGAGCAGCAGTATCGCCAGAAATGATCTCCTCATACTTTGGTAACTTGCAAGTAGAACTAGAAGGAATTATTCCTTAAGCAATTATAAATTATGATGAAAGTAACCTAACAGATGATCCTGGACGATCTAGAGTATTGGTAAAAAGAGGATCGAAACATCCAGAACGGTGCTTAGACACATCAAAAATGAGCACATCCATTGTAATGGCTTGCACTGCAAGCGACACTTTATTGCCACCCTATGTAATTTACAAAGCGGAACACTTATATGATACATGGACAGAAAGGGGCCCGACAGGTACAAAATATAATAGAACCAAGTCAGTCAGGGTGGCTTGATGCCAAGGTATTTGAAGACTGGTTAACAGCCATAGTGCTACCATATTTTAAAACTTTAGGACCTGGGCCGAAAGCATTTATTGGAGACAATCTCTCTAGTCATATTTCACCAAACGTTATTACAAAATGTCAAGAAAATAATATTAAGTTCATACTTTTACCGGCCAATAGCACACATCTATGCCAACCGTAAGACGTTTCTTTCTTTAGACCTTTAAAAGCTACATGGAGAAAGCAATTATTAAAGTGGAAGCTTTCACATAAAGGGACAATTCCTAAAGCAGTGTTCCCTACACTTCTTAAGGATACGCTTACAAGTCTGGAGGAAACGCAGGCAGAGATAATAAAATCCGGATTTCAAGCGTGTGGAATTTATCCGTTAGATAAAGATCAAGTATTACAGAGACTTCCTGGGCAACATTCCGCAGATGAATCTGGTTTAACATCTGCATTAAAACAACAGCTAAAAGCCATGCAATATGGCAATCAATCAGAGCTTCCGGTTAAAAAAAAAAGAATTCTAGTAGAACCTGGGAAAAGCATCGCTGGTCCTAGTAGAGAAATTGAGGAGTCCGAATCAGAAATAGAAATATCATTACATGATACAAATTCTTCTGTTGGACCCGAAGATTCCTCTGATTTAGATGAAGAAGAAACTAGCCTAATTATCCATAATAATGATAACAACAAGGAAGTTTGGGACGTAGAGGAACCCGCATTTTTTTTTGGTTTCATTTCCAGTGGAAGGAAAACCTAATAAGGAAAAAAAAAATTGTTGGGCAATTACCAAAATAATAAATGTTCGGTCGATGTACGAATGTAAATTTTTACGCCCTGTGGGGATGTCGAAAACCATCTTTCGATATCCAGATGTTGATGATAATGATGATATTGCCGAAATTGAGCATCATCAAATTATACAACCTTTAAAGAATCCTAAGAAAAGTGAATATAAAGTCTATTTTCCTTATGAAGTGAATATTTAGTTTGTATAAGTATGTTTTCGTTAATATTTTTTTCTTACTACCTATACCTACCTCTTGTAGTTATAGTTACTTAGCTACCGAAAACTTGCGCATGCATTTTTTTAGTATTTCATATTATATTTTAGAAAAAAATACTTATGTACAGCGTTATCAATTTAGTTTGTCCCACTTTTAAGAGCCCTGTAACTTTTTTGTATTTTGAGTTAGCGAGCTCATTCAAAAAACCAGATGTACCATTTTTAGCCAAGTTTTTATGAGTGTTATCAAAAATGACAGTAGGTGTCACATGTCACATTTAAAAGCAAAAATTTAATTTTTTTAAATGGGACACCCTGTATATTAGAGAAGCATTAGATGGTCCCTTTTCTTCCGATTTCAAAAATATAACACACATATGCATTATTTTCTTCATTCCATCAAACATTGACAAAAATATGAAAAAATATATTACTTATTGTTAAAAAGCATCAAGATAGCTATGCAACTGTTTTAGTTGTTAGCTTATATGATCAATGAAACACGACACATTGAAACGAATAAACAATTTTATTAATATTGGCGCCTCTAATATACAGGGTGTCCCATTTAAAAAAATTAAATTTTTGCTTTTAAATGTGACATGTGATACTTACTGTCATTTTTGACAACACTCATAAAAACTTGGCTAAAAATGGTACATCTTGTTTTTTGAATAAGCTCGCTAACTCAAAATACAAAAAAGTTACAGTCTCTTAAAAGTGGGACAAACTAAATTGATAACGCTGTACATACAATACATTTCTTTGTTTTAAATCCTAAAAATGCTGTTTAGATGTTTATATTTTATAATAGAGTGTAATTCTCAACTTTAAATGTTTTATTTTACTGTGGAAAAAGATCCTTTTAAATCGTTTACAATATAAAAATTTATTTATTGTGTTCTAAGTTGCCCAGCTAGATTAAAACATGTAACACATCACAAAAACCATGACCGTTCCAAGTTATCAAATACAACTATATTTTTTTTAAAAAACCCTTCCATATTATTGTTTTTTTTTGTTGCTACTTGAGGAAAAGATCGTTTTATAACTGATACATGATATTACCATACCTAAATAAGTAAATTTTTTGATTCCCCGATTTTGTGCTAAAAGCAATTTTCAAAATGTTCCAAATAACCCCATTCTACGGCAACTAACATTTTTGGGAAAAATCTGAAAAGTCAATCACTAACTATATTTTGAGGGATAGCGTCTATGGAAAAAGTCACTAACTACAACCTCTTGCTATTTATGCTTTATTTTAACACCGAATAATGACTAAGTTACATTATAGTAAAATACTTTAAAAGCAAAATTAATCAAGGGAGTTAGTGATTTTGGTGAAAGCGGATTGTTGCGGTTGTTAGTCGAAACGTAAAATGGTTAAGTTGCTCTGTTGACATACGCAGTTAGTGATTTTCCATGGTCAAGTTAACATGCGGTTGCAGATTTTGTGCAAGTTTACTCTAGTTAGACGTAGTTAAGACTTTAAAAGTGTGACTAGTTACTGGAATACTATAAATTTGTACAAACATGGATTGTAGAGGAAAGCGTATACTTAAAATGATAAAAAAAGAGGTAAGTCGAAATATAACCTAAAAATTTTTTGTACCTATACTAAATTGAACGTATTTGTATAGCACATTTTTGTAAAAACCCCACATTCAACATTTAAATATTAGGTACAAATCCATTGTATCATTTTATTAACAAACTACATCAATTTTAGGAGTTTAAATCAGAGACATCGGAAAATAATATAGTTCCTTCTCAGTCTAGCAGTAGAGACCGTAACACAGTCGAAAAAGCCTTTGTGACTGAATCATGTCAAGCAAATAATTGTACAACCGAGAGTTTATTCCTTCCTTCTTGTGGTAAACAGTTCTCAGAAAACATTATAACAAAAATTACAAGTGATATAGACGTGCCATAAAGAAGTACCGATGATTACAGTTTTGTAGGTATACCAAACTTTTTTTTAAAGAACAATAGTCTGGCTCAGAAATTATGCGTGCGGGTCTCGATTTTCTCATCAGATTCATAAATAAATACTGGTTTCCAACAAATTGGAGAAATAATATTTTCCTTTATAAAGCCTAAATACAACTATGTAAGTCATTAGATTAGTAATTCTGACATTTTTTAGAGCGAAGGCGATGATGATTCTATGAAGGACAAGACGTGGGAAACAAATTCTGCAAACAAACATCAAAATTCTGATACTGTACCCTCATCTAATCAGAGCAAGGAAAAACAGAACCGAAAACGATCACGTTGGTCAAAATCTAACCCTTCAGAGTGGGCCAAAAATGTTGCAAAGCAGAGCCGCTATGCTTGCTTGCCTTATAAAACCAAAAAAGTCGTGCATGCGGCTAAATTTCCACGACCAGTGGACTGTAAGAATTGCAGATTTAAATGTGTGGAAAACTTTAATGAAAATGATAGAGATAGAGAAGAAATTTGTAAAATCCAAAAACTACCAACGTCAAAAGGACTTTATTTTAAAGCACGTAAATGCGAATGTGCCATATCGTCCTGGTGCAAATGTTTCTTCCAACAAAAAGCGAACGTGCAGCCGTTCATTCCACTTTATTAAAAATGGCATTAAAATACGAGTTTGCCAAAATTTTTTTCAAAAAACCTTATGCATAAGCAATGGACCAATAAATACAGCATTTAAAGGGCAAAGTGGTGAAACCTTCGTGAAAGACGATAAACGCGGAAAAAAATTCCCATCTAACAAAATAAAAGCTGATGATGTTGATATTGTCAAACAACATATTGAAATGTTTCCGACCATGGACTCGCATTATTGCCGGGGTAAATCTCAGAGGCAATACTTAGACTGTAAACTTTCAATTAATAGAATGTATGCTTTGTATGAAGAGTTCTGTAGAGACAATACTAAGGTGCCTTTAAGTCGAAACATGTACAGAAAAATATTTTGCTCCAATTTTAATTCGTCTTTCTTCGTGCCAAAGAAGGATCAATGTTGCTTATGCAACCAATACAATGAAGCAAAGAGAAGTGGTACGTTATCTGACGAACTGACAACGTAATATCAAGAACATCAATCAAGAAAAGATGAAGCAAATCGTGCTAAGGACCAAGACAAACAAAAATCAAATTCAGATCCTAAATTTTTGTCTGTAACAGCTGATCTTCAGAAAGTTCTTGAAATATCATCCGCTAGCGAATCTCTTCTCTATTATTCTCGTAAACTTTGTATTTATAACTTTACGATTTATGAGTCAAAGATGCCTAATGATGCCTATTGATTAGTATGGTCAGAAGTAAACGGCAAAAGAGGGAGTAACGAAATTGGGACTGCAATAATGTATTGGATTAATAAACTTCCAGAAACAGTTAAGGAGATCTCTATATTTTCGGACACATGTGGTGGACAAAACCGCAACCAACATATTGCAGGGTTATTTCTCTACCTCACTTAAACTATTCATTTAGATGTTATCGAGCAAAAGTTTTTAGAGCCAGGGCATACTTTCATGGAGGTAGACAGCATGCACAGTACAATAGAAAACGAACAACGTTTTATGCCTGTATATTCAGTATCAGACTGGATGAACGTTATGAGAAGAGCAAGATCCACAAGAAACCGTAAAAGCGCACGTCCCTACAATGTGCGCCAATTAACGTTGGCTGACATGGTAGATCTAAAAGATTTATCTAAATGCATAACTAAAAATCGCACCAAAGACGAAGTCATCTGGTTGCGGATTAAATGTTTGCGTTATGAAAAAGAACACCCTGGTAAAATAAAGTATCGGTATAGCCACGATGGTCCTTACAGTACAATCAATATACTTGGAAGAGGTAGAAATATAAACATAAGTCAAACCAATATTAAAAAGGCTTACGATAAACTGCTTCCAATCAGTACTGCAAAGAAAAACGATTTGCTAAAGCTTTGCAATAAAGGAATTATACCACAGGAATTGCATCCATGGTACGAGTCTCTACCTGCAGATACCAAGATAAGAGAAGAAACTACTGAACCAGCATTAGGTGAAGAGTCTGATCAAGATCCATAAAACTGAATATTCTTCTTTTTCTTATTCTTTTTCATTAATTCGTTCTTTATTATTATAAAAGTTAATCGTTATGTTGAACCTGTATCACTAAAGTAATCTTTTTTAAATAAAAATGTTGTTAACTGCTAATGTCGTGATTTTTTTATTTGCTAAAATTCACTAACTACACTTCTTTTGATTTTCTACCCTTGTAAATTTTTCTGAAATCGAAATATTTCTATTAATTGATACCCAACACCATCAGGTACTTCTTAGTATAAAAAACAAAACATTAAATTGGACTACCGATTTGTACAATGCCATTAATCTTTAAACGCGTTTTTCTCGAATGTAACAAAATGTAAGTTAGTTACTTTTGGCAGCAATAGGACGATATAAAGGTAGGATAAAGTTCCAACATGCCCTGGTAAAATGCATTTTGCAATATAAATAATAATTAAATTTTTATATGCACTGACGTGTCTGAAATCCCGAAAATAAAAAAAGCATTTCCAATTACCCACATTCTGTTGTATGTTAATTTTTTTATGGACTTACAATAATTACGTCTACCGCCAAGAAAAGTAAAAGGCAAGAGCAGCGTTTGATTGCCACTTAAATCCAATGTATTTTGATAGATTTCTCCCCTACACCTACAAGGGGAACTCCAGTGGAAGAACTTTTGCTTTATTGCCCGACAATAACCCAAACGTATACAGTCATAGTGATATGGCATCGGTGCAGTCACTCCCCACTAGTTTAAATGGAGAACTTGAACCTGTCGGTGGCATACATGAGCTCTCTCAAGAGGCAGGCCCATCAGAAGATTATGTGTTATCATAGTCTGAGTATATATTTAGCTCCGATTCTGATGAAGTAATTAACAATAATGAATCTGGTAACAGTACCGAGGCCTCGACTGAAGCATTGCATCAATTTGTTGAAAACCCCAGCAGTAACTTTTTAAGGGATTGGTCCCTGAGAAATAATTTAACCCATGTTAGTAACCTCCCCAGAGATGCTCGTACATTGCTAAAAACACCTAGACATGCTAGTGTAAGTTCTATGAGTGATGGTTTGTTTTACTATTTCGGTTTAAGTCAGGGGATAAAAGAAATTCATAGTAAATATAGCAATGAAAGTTTGCTCAGTGATACTCGTGAGGTATTATATAACTTAAATTTTAATGTAGATGGATTGCCAATACATAAAAGTACCAAAGAATCTTTTTGGCCAATTCTCTGTCATATAAGAAATTATCCTGAAGAACCTCCTTTTATTGTAACACTTTACTGTGGGCCTGGCAAACCACCTCTCAATGATTTTTTTTTTTCAAATTTTGTAGCTGAAATTAAAGAATTGTATGAAAATAAATTAATACTAGACAAAAACCTTGCACAAGATGCAAAATATTTTAATTCGTTAAATAATATAAATTGCTTTCGCTTTGAAAACTATCTTGGTTTCTTAAAAAATTCCCTGAGAAAATGTAATCAAAGCTTACAGCAAGTTATTAATCGAATTCATGAAGGACGCACTATTGTTGTAGAATCTAATGATTAGGACATAGGGGAAAGTTCCCGCGATTGAACCTGCTCCTCGATTAGACCACACCGGTTACAGTTAACAATTAAGGCGCTGGCTGGGCAAAACCGCAATAGGTGGCTCTGTTGTCATCGGTAATGTCTAACTACCAATCGTTTCGTTCTTTTAGTGTACGGTTAGATATCTTTCGGTAAATACCCGTTTTACGTACTTTTGTTATCGTTTTATCACACCTTACCGAAGAAGATACTAAAGTTTAAAGTAAGTAAATTTTAAATATCTCAATATTTCTTAGTAGAATGATGTTTTAGGTATATTTTAACGTAAGTTTACATAATTTTAAGCTAATTAGACATACCCCTCATATAAAAAAAAAATCTTTCATTAGGTTTTACAAAATTCTTATAATATAAAATTTCTTATTTTTTCTCTTAAAATAAAACCTATGATTTGATAAAATAAAAATGAAAACTTCTCTCCTCCAGAGTCCACATTACTTCTTTATTTAACTTAACATATGTGTTACTCAAACTTAACCATTCAAGCTCATGATTTTTAATTTTTAAACAAACTTTCCTTTAATTACCTGCAGATGTCATAATCTTCTATTATCATACTTAAATATGTTACACTTATTTATATTACAAAACTTAATCTTAACTTTACTTCTCATTCAATTTATTTAACCATTTAATGCACCAAGTCTCCAGCCTTTATGTTGTACTCATTTATTTGAGACAACTTATTATTTCGAAGTTAAACTCGATGTTGGGTAAGTCCTTCTTTATCTTTTTCTTTTCATTCTCAAATCTATATTATCCTTTCAGTATCCCCTGAAGATGAGTACTTAAGTGCTCGAAACATGTCGGGAATCTAATAATTTTTATGTTAAAAATTAAACTGTGGAGGAAGACTGCATTGTTTTATTTCATATTACATTGACTCCACTGAAAGTATGGACTATTTTTTCAACTTTAAATCAGCTGGTCAGGCTACATTAGTTCGTGAATACAAAAGGATCTTTATAAGGAGAAGACTGGTGGAATTGGACATTTGGTTTAATAATGAATGTTTAAGAAGAGGCCTTCGTCCGCACTATATAAAACTCAAAACTAACCACAACACTTCATCAGCCAGAAGAGCCATGAATGCTGCTACAACTACATGGATAAGAGAAGAGGTGAAAAAACACTATTTTAAACTAAACATTATTGATCTTAAACTTAAATTTTTGTATTTTAAAATTAATTCCATTTTACACCCTGTAGAGTGGGACATTCTTAGCGATTCCCTTTTGAGTCTAGTTTCATATCATAAAAATATTAAATCCATAAGACTAAAAAATAAAATCAATACTCTATCGTCACAACAAAACAACCACATTTTATACAATAACTATAATAATCCACTAAATAAAGAAAATTCTAACTTTTCAACAAATTTTAATAATTCAAATACATTAAACTCCACAACTAATTTCCAAACGACAAATGGCTCACTTCAAGACCTCAACTTTGACAACTCTCTTTATAAAAATGAACTAAACATTTCAGATACGAATAACACTAATTTAAATGATTTTCAGTTCCATGACCGCACACTTAACCTCAGTAATACTAAGTTTGATCATGATGAGCTTCGGTTGCTCGACTTGGGACTTAAATTTAATTTTCCCATATATCCAAAGATTGAGGATCTTGAGGTAATAGCCGTCGAATGCGAAAATAACATTTCTTTCTATAATGATGTGACTCTAAGGGAGGCTGTGAGGTCCCAGTCTGCAACTTGTATTAACTTTTATCACAAGAACGGCCGTCGGTCACACCATAATCCATACACAAAAACTCTCAAATCAGTTAGAGAAAAGATCACGCTGAATGATTTAGTAATTTCGAGAGCAGATAAGGGTGCTTGTCTCGTTGTCCTTGACAGGTCACAGTATTTGGACGAAGTTGAACTATTTTTATCCACTCCAGACTTCACATTAATCCATACCAATCCTACTGAAAAATTTATGATCAAATTTAGAAACACCCTAAAAAGAGCATATGATACACTTTCATTTTTCAACACCAATAAATTTAAATTAACCCCGATAAACCCAACCACACCCCGTCTATATGGTCTACCAAAAATTCATAAACCAGACATTCCCATCAGACCGGTGGTTTCATACTGCGATTCACCTTGCTATAAATTGAGTAATTGGCTTAATCACACTATCCTTTCTTTGACAAACTTTCACAGCTGCTTTTCAGTCAGTAATTCCACACAACTAGCAAATGAACTAAAAAATCTGCATATACCTGACTCTGCTTTTTTCGTATCCTTTGATGTGACAAATTTGTTTCCCAGTATCCCTTCAAATGAATGTATCCCACTTATCAGAACATTACACTCAGATTCTACCATTTTACCTGATGAACACATAAACAACATTTGTCACTTAGTCAATCTTGGATTAGAACAAAATTTCTTCCTTTTTAATGCCAAATTCTTTATACAAAACTCAGGCTTGGCCATGGGATCGGCTCTCTCTCCTCTCTTAGCTGACCTTTTCATGTCTAACCTAGAAACCAAAATAAAATCAAACCCTCTCTTCTCACATATTTTAGTCTTCAAGAGATATGTTGATGACATCTTTGCTATTTTTGATGGTACTCAACAGGATCTTACTGATTTCACTAATTACCTCAACTCATTACACCCTTCTATTACGTTTACCACAGAACTGGAACTAAATAATTCACTTCCCTTCTTAGATTTGAGACTTACCCGATCTAACAACAAGATTGAATTCAGCATATCGCAAACCTACCAACACTGATTCTATAATTCCATATACCTCTAACCATCCTCACACTCAGAAGTTTGCATCTTTTCACTTTTTATTTTCACGTCTTTTTTCAATACCACTCAATCAAACTAATTTCAATTCTGAATTACACATAATAAACCAGATTGGCACTGCTAATGGATACCCCATTAGACTAATTAATAAAATTTATTACAAACATCTAAATAAATACATTAACAAACAACTTATACATAAAGAACAAACAAATAAGAAATTATATTCTCTTTCTTTTTGGGGTCCCATCTCATATAAATTAAAAAACATTTTCCAATCTTTTAATTTTAACATTAGTTTTAAAACTAAACACTCATTGGGCTCTTTTATTTGTAATTCCAAAGACCACATACCTCCGTCTGACAGGTCAGGTGTTTATCAGATAAGTTGTTCGACCGAGGGTTGTTCTACTTCCTATGTTGGCCAAACAGGGAGAAAGTTCAAAACCCGTATAACTGAGCATTGTAAAGAGATAGTAAGAGCTTCTAATCTTAACTTATCCCCTTCTAAAATTAAATCCAATTTTTCTAGACATGTATCTACAAATAAACACAATTTTAATCCAGACACAGATACTAAATTCCTGCATTTCTGTCCTAAGGGGAATAAATTAGATCTCCTTGAGATACTTGAGATTAACAAAATAATTAAAAATCCAAACATAGATTGTGTTAACGACCAAATTATTCATAGCAGTACCAACTTTTTTAATGCTTTGAATCTGGATAGTCTATAACTACAATAATATTCACTTCTCATAATATATACCTCTTCCTATCTCTACTCATACCTCTTAACAACCCTTATGAAATCCCATTATATCCAACATTATACAGGGTTGATATTTTTCATTTCTCAACTTATACAAAAATATCCACATCTACTATATTTTACAGTGTCAATAAGTGTTAGTGTCTTCACCTACCCTCACAAGTGTATTTTTAGTGCAATATTACATTTCCCTCCGATAAACATTTAAAGAAAAAACCCCCCTTTTCGACATAACCATATATTTTGTCATTCGTTGACAGATGTCTGATTTTACCATTCTTAAGTACTTTATTTATTTAGTGATGACAACATTTGAGTATGTTAGATCTTGTATGGATTTTGTAAACCTAACATCGAGCTGGTTCGAATCTTCTCTTCTTTTTTAAAAATCAATCTTAATTTTGACATCTCTTATGGTAATACTGGATTGCATTACTTGATTTTTAAATTTTAACCTCTTTTCATTTCCCACGTTTTGCGGAAGTACCGCGGTTGTGTTCGCACTAAGGTTATATTGAATTTTTTAACTTTTGAAAGTTTTTGAAAATTTTTAAAAAGTTTTTCTTTCATATTTTTAAAAAACCTTTCTGAAAAATGATTATATTTTATCATCCTTCTAAAATATGGGGCAAAGCCCCGTATTATCACATAAGCTAATTAGACATACCCCTCATATAAAAAAAAAAATCTTTCATTAGGTTTTACAAAATTCTTATAATAAAATATTTCTTATTTTTTCTCTTAAAATAAAACCTATGATTTGATAAAATAAAAATGAAAACTTCTCTCCTCCAGAGTCCACATTACTTCTTTATTTAACTTAACATATGTGTTACTCAAACTTAACCATTCAAGCTCATGATTCTTAATTTTTAAACAAACTTTCCTTTAATTACCTGCAGATGTCATAATCTTCTATTATCATACTTAAATATGTTACACTTATTTATATTACAAAACTTAATCTTAACTTTACTTCTCATTCAATTTATTTAACCATTTAATGCACCAAGTCTGCAGCCTTTATGTTGTACTCATTTATTTGAGACAACTTATTATTTCGAAGTTAAACTCGATGTTGGGTAAGTCCTTCTTTATCTTTTTCTTTTCATTCTCAAATCTATATTATCCTTTCAGTATCCCCTGAAGATGAGTACTTAAGTGCTCGAAACATGTCGGGAATCTAATAATTTTTATGTTAAAAATTAAACTGTGGAGGAAGACTGCATTGTTTTATTTCATATTACATTGACTCCACTGAAAGTATGGACTATTTTTTCAAATTTATTTTTAGTTAACCAATTATAATGTTCCATTGTAGGTATAGCAAGCGGAGAGCGCGGGTTAATACTACTTTCGTTTGTTGTATCAGTGCAGCAGGGCAGTACATTCCACCGATGGTGATTTTCAAAAGAAAGAGAATGGCACCCGAATTAAAAATAGGGGCTCCAGAAGGAAGTTTAGTCGAAATTTCAGAAAGTCGTTATATTGATTCCGACTTATTTGTGAAATGGTTACAGTTTTTTATAGAAACAGTACATCCAACGAAGGAGAGAAAAGTTTTGTTATGTTTGGATGGGCATACGACGCATAGCAAAAATTTGCGTGCTGTGGAGCTTGCGCGTGAGCATGGGAGTAATTTTGCTGCAGTTACCTGGTCACACAACGCACAAATTGCAACCACTTGACGTCTCGTTTTTTAAACCCCTTGAGTCATTTTATATTCAAGAAATGCAAAAGTATTTACGAATATATCCAAATTTGACCATATCACTTTATCAAATTGCTCAGATTTTTACGCCTGCTTACCAAAGAGCTGCAACTATCGAAAATGCAGCTAGCGGTTTTAAAAACACTGGGATATGGCCGGTGAACCGAAATGTTTTTGCGGATCACGAATATGCTGCTGCAGATAATCTACAAGTTCAGTCTATTCCAATGGACGTTCCGGACGTTGTGAATGAAAGAGATCAAGATTTAGACCACACAGCTCCAAATCAAGGTAATAATAGGGATTATTAAATTATATTGTTGCCGGTTTTTAAAATTTTATTTTGCTTGTTTCAGAAATTATTACAAGTCCTCAAACAGCAAGCGAGCTAAGTGTGTCTGTTGCTGATTTATCTCCAGCACCTCAACCAAAAAACCAAAAAAGGAAAAAGGATTTTAAGAGGAGCTCAAAAAGCGTGCGTGTTAACCGAAAGTCCTTACAAAAAGAAAACTGAAAAACATCTAAAGCAAGTAAAGGGGAAAAGAAATCCATCCTCGGGAAGTACCAATACTGATATGCCATCTACCTCATCTGGAATAAGCAATCACGGAACTATTAACAAAAAAACTAAAGAAAATTGGTATTGTATTTTGTGTAAGAAAAATTTAAGTGCAGATATGATTCAATGTCAAGAATGCGCCAAGTGGGTTCACGCTGTCTGTGGCAATGTAAGGCCCCTCAGAAAATTTTATTTTTGTCCATATTGTCTGAAATTAGATGGATATCAGTAGATTTTTTAAATTCTGTATTTTGTTTTATGCTTTAGGCTTAAAATCATAATGTTAAATATAATATTTCTTGATTAAATTGTTGGTATTTACTGTGGTTTAAGTAGCTGGTCCATTTGAGGAACCGGGTAGTCCAATCAAGGCAACCCGTTTCCACAAATGGACCACTTACAAGGGTTTAGAAAACAATTTTGTTTTCTTAAATGGTTACTTTCTAAGATTTTTTACCTAAACTACAAGGGAAGTAAATGTATACCAATGCAAAATAATAATTTACTTTTGGCAAATCCCTTTCTTTTGGTCCGTAACTAATTAAAAACCAAAAAGTGGTCCAATCCCGGCGACCTTCCCCTAATATCTCTTTTAGGAAAATCCATTAGTATTGAAAATAGTGATAAAGTATTTTATCCCAAACTTTCCTGTAGGAATTGGACATTTTCTACTGGTGCAGGAAATAGGTAATTGTGCATTTTTTCATGATAATGAGATAATTTTGATTGATGGGGTTTTCAATCAGTTAAATAAACCTTATATTCAGGGCACAAAAATGGATATTTTGAAACCACTTCTAACTTACCCCGCTGAAAGCACTTTTATGTCATTATTTGAGGTAAAACTAAGTGATGTTAGGATTTGTAAATTGACCGAAGAGATTGTTTCTAAGGGACTACTAGTGCCACATTCAAATAAAAATTATATTTGTTGTCCACTTATTCATTATCTTTAATTTTTACTTTCTCTAGCTTTTTTTAACAGAACTGTAAGTTGACTGAATTGGTTTTTGTACATTGTTCTAAACATTCTCTGCGTAAGCTTCTAAATAATATAAGTAATATTGTAATATTGTAACATAGATTATATTATATTGTATGTATGTAAGGTAAGATTTAAGCTAGGTGTACAAACTATGTTTTTATATTGTATTATATTTTGTATACTCCTCTTGTTTAAGTTTAAGTTTGTTTTTGTACTGATGAACTAAGTAGTATAAGGAATAAGTTTGGATTGATAATTATTATTGCAGGGAATATGTAATTGTGAACTTCCAGATGAGAGTAAAAACGGCGAAATATGCATGGCCTTAATATCTAGTAGGGGAGACTACGGAGGGTTGATACCATGGGAGGTTTGATACGTTTTCAAATTTGCCACCTAAAGCGTCGACTGCTTACGAGATTTGGCAACAATGGAATGTTTTGGGGTGGATAGAACATTTCATGTTTGTTTAGCATCGCTTGAAGTCGTGTTAAAAATTTTACCGCACAAAAGTTGATTGTAGTGTAAAATTATTTATTCAAGGTGAGTGTAAGCATTTTATTGATAATTGGTTAAGATTATCCTCTTTATTAAATATTCCTGCGGTAGTGATGAGTTTTAGCTGGTTTTTGATATAGAAATTATTGCCGTAATGTTAGGTTAGATTCTGAAGATTCGAAGTTTTATAAAATGTATCATATTCGGGAGGCATGATACATCTTGATTTGGGAGACTTGATACATGTATCAAACCTTCCGTAATTATTATTTATTGTGTATTCTTAAAGCGATCGTTCCATTTATATCTTCAGGATGACCTTCAAGTGGAAAAAAAAAGAACATGGTGCCGGCTTCACCTGAACGAATAAAAAAAGCTGTGCAGGAAGTTGTAGAGGGATGCAAACTGAGAACTTCGGCTAAAAAATACAACGTTGACAAAATGACCCTGAGAAAGTATGTTCAGAGAAAAAGGGTAGGAGACAAAGTTCATTACAAATTTTGCGAGTTCACAAATTTTTTGTTCCGAAGAAGAGAAGAGTCCAGCAGAATATTTGCTAACTGCGGCTAGAATGAATTATGGGTTCACATCGAAAGAGACTAGAAAATTTGCGTATTTGTATGCTACGGAAAATAAAAAAAAAATCCTCAAAATTGGTCAAAAAATAAAATAGCTTCATATGAATGGCTTCGAGGCTTCATGGACAGAAACAAGGAATTGTCACTTCGTACCCCGGAACCAACAAGTCTTTCCCGTGGAACCGCTTTTAACCGACACACCGTTGGGAAATTTTATAATTTACTTCGAGAAGTATTGAGTCGAGAGCAGTTTGAACCAGATTCTATTTATAACTGTGATGAAACGGGAGTGCAGACTGTCCACAAACCTGGCAAAATAATTTCAAGGAAAGGGCAAAAACAAGTTGCTAAAGCTACCTCAGGTGAAAGAGGACAAACAGTCACAGTCCTGTGTACCATAAGTGCCATAGGTAATTCATATCCACCTTTATTCGTTTTTCCGCGTGTTCGCGAACAAGATTACATGACGATTGGAGCACCACCAGGATCCAAAGCTGTGACGCACATAAGTGGATGGATGACGGCTGACAACTTCGAATTGTATCTCTCGCATTTCATAAAGTTCGTAAAATTTAGCAAAGATAAAAAGGTTTTACTAATATTAGACAATCACAATAGCCATATATCTCCTAATGGTCTGGATATTTGCAAGCAAAATGGGATAGTTCTATTAACAATACCCCCACATACAAGCCATCGATTACAGCCACTGGATGTGGCTGTATATAGACCATTCAAAGGATACTTCAATGAAACTTGCGACGACTTTATGGTACAAAATCCTGGTGAAACCATTTGCTTAAAACATATTGCAAAGCTTGTTGGTATCGCATACCAGCGGGCTTTTACCCCAATAAATATTACTAAAGGATTTTCTAAAACTGGCATATACCCCTTTAATTCACACCTATTTACCGACCAGGACTTCCTCACTGCGAATGTTACCTACCGCCCTGACCCTAATCAGCGAGAGCGTACTCCCGATGCAACCCCTACTGCCGATGGAGTTCGCACACCAGAATATATTTCTAAATCTTCATGTTCCTATAAGACTCCCGAAGAAATAAAAGCACTTCCCCAGGCCCCACCAAGAAAACAACAAACATCGGGAAGGAAACCTGTAAAGACAAAAATTTTAACGAACACACCAAATATAGAAGAATTGAAAAATGAACACGAAAAAAAGAGAAGAGCAGAGGAACAAGAAACAATTTAAGAGAAACCTAACGGGCCAAAAATCAACCGGAACAGTTAATGTTAAAAAGATTTTAAAGAAAAAGCAATAAAAAACTATTGAGCAAGACTCTGAATCTGATAGTTCTTTGTACGACCCATCCTCGTCTGATGAACTAACTGATATAGAAGATCAAATAGAAAATGAAAAAGCAGCAGAAAGTTTTGTAACAGGGTTTGTAAATGTAAATGATTATGTACTGGTTCGATTTATGACAAAAAAAACTGTGAGACACTACGTCGGAACAGTTTTAGAAACAATAAATATCTGATAAATTTTATGCGAAGGAAGAAACCTGGATACCATTTTGTTTATCCTGACGTAAATGATCAATCTCTAGTGCCGGCAGACGATGTTATTAGGTTGCCGCCTCCGCATTTTGTTGGTGGAACTGCCAGATCCACGAGAAAATTGGCTTTTCCTGTAAAGTTCAAAAAATTTGACAATGTTATTTAGTTCGTAACTCTGTAATATTTTGCTTTTATTATAACTGTATTGACAATAAATGTTTTAAACGTATTTCGTCGTCTGTTACATTTTGTATCAATTCTCCCGTACACTGTATCAAACCTCTTCTACTATGGGAGGTCCGATAAACCTAACAGTTTTTTTTTTTTAATTCAATATTTCCTACCATATCTTAAATTGTTTAATTTTATTGGCGCTTAAATAATTGCAAGTAAGTTGGCTATATAGGCACCATATATAATATTTATGAAACCCTATCTATATCGTAATTTTTTAATTTTAATATTAAGTGTATCAACCCTCCCTAGTCTCCCCTACCTGGTTATTTGAAGAGAAGAAGGTTCTTTACTGTCACTGACCCACATACCTAAAGTCCACTTTTTCAGAAGAAAAAGTCGTGAAGAGCCACACTCCTTTACAGCATCAAAAATGCGATGGTGGTAAATATTTTATATTAAAAAAAATTAAAAGCATAAGTAGAACCTCCGGCCGACTGGCTTACAGAGCTTAAACAGTGGTTCCTTATAACAACAAAAGAATAAGCAACCACTTTTTTTCATGACCGAATTTTGAAAAAATGTTAACGCCTTTTATTCAACTTTTTGCTGTTGTTCACATTTACTTCTTACCATCACTTTAGTGCCTTATTTGATGCATGCAATTATGTATATATACAGGACTGCCCAGAAATCCGGAATAAAATTAATATAGCCTTAACCTGTAACTTTTGGGGAAAATGCTCGGACACATCAATTTAGTTTCATATATGCTGACATTTTGACGTTATTCGTTCATTTTTTTTATAGACATTTGTCAAAGATACGACGACATCAATCTTTTTTTTAAATGTAAACATACAGCTTGTGATACATCATTTGAAAGCTTATATCTCGTACAGCAGCGGGATTCTGTTTTACGACACGACGATATCGAGAAATACGATCCCTAATTCGATGGTAAATTCGATCGTGTCGTATTTAGGTATTCCATAATACAATCGTGTTCGAGTCGGGTATCCTCGCCTTTGGAAGTTACTTTTGATGCTTTTTTTATTGCGATGAACTTTGGGTCATACACTGAAATGACATATTTGACATATGTTTGTTTGGTTAATCGTTTTATTTTGAAAAATACGTAGAAAAAATTAATTTTTCTCAAACAATTTCACAATAGCACACATAAAAATGGCATTTAAAATAAGAGAAGCACAATGGGAAGTTTTATTAGAATATATGGGCAATCACAAAGATTTCGCCAGAGGTAAATTTATTGGAGCCCAAGGGCGAGAAACTCAAAAGAGAATGTGGCTCGAACTAGCCAATAAATTAAATGCTCTAGGTTTCGGCGAAAGATCTGAAGACAAGTGGCAAAAGGTAAGTTTAAAAGGTTATTTTCTACCATAATGACAAAAAACCCTATAGAAATAGTAACTGCACTTATTCATACTTTTAGTGTCCCTTTTTATTGAGCTTGGCACAAACCCTGCCTAGCAGACTAAGCATTGATATAAGTGAAAATATTTTCAAGTTTGTGAAGTTTGGTTTACCTAATATTTATCCCACTTTTTTAGACTTGGACTGATTTTAAATATCAACTTAAAAAAAAAGGTAGTGCTTTAAAATTTGATCAAAATGCGACAGGAGGTGGGAGTCCTACTTGTCCACCATTTAACTCTATGGAACTACGAGCTGTGGAAATATTAGGCGGCAAAGAGTTTTATACTGGTGTTGGAAATAGAGAAGTTGGAGTTCCCGTATCAACTGATACAAACTACTCTGAAATGCCAAGTACATCTTCGCAGGAGCTATGGAGTGATGTTGGTAATTTGTATACAGAGTCAACACCAACTAGAGTAACTAAAGGAAAAAATGTAGGGACAAAGAAAAAATGTGTTTTATATTGTATAGATAAGTTTTAATACATATTTTCTAATTTAAGGTGTTAAAAGTCACTAATAAGGAACAGACGTGCGTGCCATTGGAACCAATTTCTCATGATCATATATATGATGACCCACCACCCAAAATAATGAAATTCAGCAAACCTGATCCATATGGTCAAACTATTGCCATTCTAAGAGATATAAGAGAGTCACTTAATAGCTTCAAATCAGTTGTTAATGACAGGCTTAATGAGATTGCAGAAGCAATTAGACAAAACAAATAATGTAATTTAATTTTTTACATTTTGAATCGATTTTAAGTACCTAGGTATTACTTTTAAGGTGAAGGGATTATTTAAATTCAAAATTTTCTATTTTTCGTTTCTGGCATATATTCAAATGTAAACAAAGTATTTAAAATATTATCCTTTCAGAAATGAGCATGTAATCTAATTACCACCTCTTTCTGTAACTTTATTTTTGTTTCAGATGTATGCATTTTATTGTTATGTCGTTATTAAACTACAATCCAACAAATAGTTTCCTAATGTAGTAAGACTGAATAAGAAATAAGACTAGGGAGTTGTGAAGTTGTTTTTAGTTAAAGATATATAACTTTTATTTTTGTTGAAGAAGTAGTAGTCCATGCTTACAGTGGAGTTGAAGTAATGTAAATAAAACGATGAAGTCTTCCTCCACAATGTAATTGTGGAGGAAGACTGCATTGTTTCATTTACATTTACATTTTTATTTTTGTGTTATTAAACTAGAATCTAATAAATTATTTTTTATAGACTGAATAAGCAATAAGACCACTAGGTAGTTGTGAAGTTGTTTTTAGTTAAAGATGTAAAACTTTAATTTTTGTGTTATAATAAACTAGAATCCCTAAGTAACGAATAATATACAGGGTTGTTGGTATGTATGGAAACGGTCGATTATTTCTTAAAGCACAACAGCTAGCAAAAAATATTCCGGATAGAAGTTTTGAGGTTTCTTGTATTCTATTAGAATTTAAAAAAATTAAGTATACAGGATGAGTCGGAAAGCCGTAGAAAAATGAAATTACTTTTTTTTTAATGGAACACCCTATATCTCAGAATATTTTGGGATTTTACATAAAATTACAATTATTTTTTATTAAGTGCATTATAAGTCTAAACCTTACAGTTTCTGAGATATCGACTTTCGAAAAATGACGGCAGTTGCAGAAATGCAAGAATTTTGACAGCTTCTAGCTTTCGAACAGTACGTCTTAGAGTAAAACGGTTACATGTTCCTATCTTAGTTTTTAACTCTCTTTCTAAAAGTGTAAACTTCCGGTTAAACCGGATGTAGCTCAAAAGCCGGAAATATAGTACTTCCGGTTCTACCGGAAGTTGGTAATTTTGGGAAGATAATAAAAAAGTAAGGTAGGGACATGTAAGCAGTTTTGCTTTGTGACATACCTTTAGAAAGCTAGAAGCTGCCAAAGTCTAAAAATGTCACTTTTCAAAAGTCGATATCTCAGAAACTGTTAGGTTTAGACTTATATTGCATTTAAAAAACAATAATTGTAATTTTATGTAAAATCCAAAAATATTCTGAGATATAGGGTGTTCCATTAAAAAAAAAGTAACTTTATTTCTCTACGGCTTTCTGACTCATCCTGTATACTTAATTTTTTTAAAATTTAATAGACTATAAATAACACTAAAACTTTTGTCTTTAATATTTTTTGCTAGCTGTTGTACTTTAAGAAATAATCGACCGTTTCCATACATTCCAACGACCCTGTATATATTATGTCTTTTATTATTGTGTTATTTTATTACATTAAAATATAGGTAACTTAAATGGTACAAGATAAGTCAAAAAACTTTCACTTTAAGGAAAATTGTAATTAACTTACATTAATAAAGTTTAAACTATAAACACATAGGTAGTTACTACCAAGTAACCGAGGCTTCGCCCGCAATATATTAGACTTATTTACATCTATACAACATCTTTATAAATTAAAATATAAATTAACAACATCATTGCGTACTCTATTTCCTTCAACAAAGTCGGCATCTCTTTGGAATGGTCCATTTACATTGTTATTTTCATCTTCTTTATTTTGAAAATATATTTCATAGTTAATTAAATTTTCTTCAACACACATATTATGGAGATCAGCACATGCCTTGATTAACTCGCAAACAAACTGTGGGCTATACCTTGCTGTCCTGTTACCTCTTTCATAAGACATCGAAATCTCATTTTTAATAATCCAATTGTGCGTTCGACCAAATTTCTTGCAGAAGAAAGATTATTATTAAATCTTGTTTGGGGGTCAGCTTGTGGATTTCTAAATGGAGTTAGAAGATATGGTTGTAATGGATACCCTGAGTCTCCGATTAACCAGCATCTTTCTCCATTTTCATAAGTATTTCTTATATATTGCTGTGCCAAAGAGTTTCTCCAAATAAATGAATCATGCGTTGATCCCCCCCAGTTAGCATATAAACTTCTAATTTTCAGCCTGTGATCACATATAATTTGTGTGTTTATAGAGTGGAATCCTTTTCTATTAATGTAATTTTGCTCATTTTCTTTTGGCTTTAATATTGCAATATGAGTGCCGTCTATAATTCCTATCACTCCAGGAACCCCCAGCGTTGCATGATTTCATGTTTAATAAAATTTCTTTCATTTCTCGTTCTTGGCAATGAAATAAAATCTTCCGCTATTTGGCTCATTCCACTAAAATATTCCTGGCCCACAGACCTCTGATAAGACCCCGTGGCAAAAAATCTGACAGCAGTAAATATTTTATTTTCCAATGACACCCCTTTCAAGGAATGTCTTTCTGGCAAATGTGGCCTTAGAATGCCTATTAAGTTCCTCATCATTCTGAAAGAAAAAATCGATTTATTATCAATATAAGTTTCTTTTGAATGTATGTAATCAATGAGGTGTATTCCGGGCTGGAACCTTCCTCACAACGAAAAACGATGATAAATTTATAATTTTAGCGTTTGCTTAGGAAATCCTAGAAGTCGACACTGAGGTACACACTTACCTTTTGTTTAGTCTAAAAAGTTCAATGAACCGGGAATCTGGTATATTAAACGGGTCACTACTACCCCGTAACATTTGTCTGCGCCTACGTAGGACTCTGTTTCTTTCGGCCTCCGCTGCCCCTCGCTCTAAAAGCCTATCTCGCACAACTGACAACATAATATATCTTTTTTAAATAGGTACTACAACGCTCCTGTCCTAACCTCTCTTATTGGCAACGAAAAATGAAAAACAAGGATAGAAGTACTGTTAGAAAAGGCTAGAATCAAAATACGACTCCTTGCTGGGTGTCGAATAAATACGATCGTATTACTTCGACAATACGGATTATAGAATTCCGTTTCGTCGAACTACCACGGCCGATACGATCGAATCGTATAATAGAATCTAGCTGCAGTATGCTCATAAATTTTGGCGCGATTCTGTCAAGCTATTTCAAAATGGCGACTGTTAAAAGTTTTAAAAAAATCCCTATTTAAATAAGCGAAAATGATTCTGACATTTTGTGACACTGTGAACTTAATTTAGGTATTTCCGAAGTATTATTTTACAATTTTCTAAACAAAAATGGTTGTATTTATATTTATTTTTTTTTTACAAAATAAATAAATAATAAACCCTAACTATTGTGAAGTCACAATGTCACAAAATGTCAGAACGTGAGACAATGAAGATTTCTTACCTTGAAAGGTAAAAAAAACATCAATGATTTATCATTTCCGCTTATTTAAATAGGGATTTTTTTAAAACTTTTAACAGTCGCCATTTTGAAATAGCTTGACAGAATCGCGTCAAAATGTATGAGAATACTGTACGAGATATTAGCTTTCAAATGATGTATCACAAGCTGTATGTTTCCATTTAAAAAAAAAACGATGTCATGTCTTTGACAAATGTATATAAAAAAACAAACGAATAACGTCAAAATGTCAGCATATAAGAAACTAAATTGATATTAATTTTATTCCGGACTTCTGGGCAGCCCTGTATATATACCGGGTGTTGCATCGTCGAGCGGGACATAGGAAATCCCATGTAATTTTAAATAGGGTCAATTATTGGCTTCCCTAATTATTTTAGAGAAAAATTCTATTTAGGTTTATTAAAGAGCACTAAAACTCACATTCAAAAGAATAACTTTAGATATTTTTGATGGGCCCGTTTACGGGTTATCGCCGATTTCTTTTTACCTATTTCTCCTTTTTATGGCCCCGTATTTGCGGGCACCAGTCAAGGTAAAAGATGACTGTCCAATAAAGTTGTCATTTTGAAATGTGTGCTTTATTGTTATAAAAACTCGTACATCGAAAATATTAAAGGTGTATTTATGAGTACAAATTAATCTGAATAAAACTAAAATAAAGTATCCAATTACAAGGTTAATTATGACATTTTACATGTTTCAATATTTTACTAATTATAGTAGGTACTATTAAATTGTTAGAACTTTAGGATTTAAGAAGATGTTCAAATATTCCTCAAAATGACAACTTTATTTGACAGTCACCTTTTACCTTGACTGGTGCCCGCAAATACGGGGCCATAAAAAGGAGAAATAGTTAAAAAGAAATCGGCGATAACCCGTAAACGGGCTCATCAAAAATATCTAAAGTTATTCTTTTGAATGTGGGTTTTAGTGCTCTTTAATAAACCTAAATAGAATTTTTCTCTAAAATAATTAGGGAAGCCAATAATTGACCCCATTTAAAATTACATGGGATTTCCTATGTCCCGCTCGACGATGCAACACCCGGTATGTCAATGGGCAGTTTTGAGGACTAATTTTTATTAATATCGGTGCTAACGAGGACACGTGGTGCTTATGAGGTCTGTCCTTTTAAGATAATATGTCAATTGGCAGTTGTAGAGACTGTCCTCAGAAGCATTAGATGTAAATAGGTTATTATCAGGACTTATTATTATAAGTTATTATCAGGACAGATGGTATTTATGAGGACTATAAATGATTGTTTTATAATATTGTAAATTGGCATAAAAAAAATGTTTCTCTTATATTGTCTTGTGGTTTTAAAAAAATATTTTTAAACCACACTGTTAAAAAAAACATTTATAGTAAAAGTGAGAGGCATTTTCCAAAGTAGCAAAGTAGATAATAATATGACCGCAGAAATATTCAAATTGCCTTAATTTAACCTTTGCTGTATCTCTAATAATTTATGAGATAGTTAGCATCGAATTTTGAATTACACTAGATTATAAATTCGTATGCAGTGCTCGGTGCTTTTAATAGAAAATATTGGATCCGGTGTATATTAATTGAAAGTACCCTGTTTATAAAATAACAAAAATAAAAAACATTAATTTTCAAATCTAACTACGACTTTTTATAGGCGAAAGATTCCATATTGGGGTTATTTAAATTTTTACACGACCTCAAGAAGGTGGCTCCACAAAGATGACGTCCTTCAGATTAAAGAATTCTTAAAGAAGTATGTTGTCGGAGTACTAAGCTGAACCAACTATGGATTGGCGACAGTGATTCGCAGTGCCTTTCTGCAGTAATTGTATGTTTCTTTTATAGAAAACGTTTAACGACTATTATAAAATATAAAATTCTTAGAAGGGTAGTTGTTAGGATAACCTCATGACTCTGGATCTTGGTTTCTAGGTTAACCAGTAAACCATTATGGTTCTTAGGTTTATCATCTTGGTTTGTACGGTAATCACAAATTCTTAAATGGAAAGACCTCATAAGCACCAAGGGTCCTCGTAACCACCAATATACATTAGAATGTGTCTTCAAAACTGCCTGTACATATATGTATACACCACTATCGGAAAAATCCTTTAAGGCGCTCTGTGAGCGCTGCGCATTCAAAGAAAGCGATTCACGTTGGTCTTGAATCGTTGGAAATTATATTCGTTGGGAAACACGACCTCAAAAAAGTGGTTCCATAAAGATGACGTCCTTCAGATTAAAGAATTCTTAAACAAGTAAGTTAGCGGAGTACCAAGCTGAACCCAATATGGATTGGCGGCAGTGATTCGCAGTGCTTTTCTGCAGTAATTGTATGTTTCTTTTATAGAAAACGTCTAACGACTATAATAAATTATAAAATTCTTAGAAGGGTAGTTGTTAGGATATCCTCATAACTCTGGATCTTGGTTCCTAGGTTAACCAGTTAACAATTATGGTTCTTAGGCTTATCATCTTGGTTTGTACGGTAATCACAAATTCTTAATTGGAAAGACCTCATAAGCCCAAGCGTCCTCGTAACCACCAATATTTCTTAGAATGTGTCTGCAAAACTGCCTGTACATATATGTATACACCACTATCGGAAAAATCCTTTAAGGCGCTCTGCGAGCGGTGTGAGTTCGAAGAAAGCGATTCGCGTTTTTCTTAAATCGTTTTTACCGTACAAACCAAGATGATAAAACTAAGAACCATGATGGTTAACTGGTTAACCCAGGAACCAAGCTCCAGAGTTATGAGGACATCCTAACAACTACCCTTCTAAGAATTTCATATATTATAATAGTCGCTAAAACGTATTCTATAAAAGAAACATACAATTACTTCAGGAAAGCACTGCGAACCATTGCCGCCCATCCATATGTGGTTCAGCATAGTACTCCGCGAAATGACTTGTTGAATAATTATTTAATCTGAAGAACGTCATCTATGTGGAACCACCTTTTTGAGGTCGTGTATCTCAACAAATGTAATTTCCAACGAATGAAGACCAACGTGAATCCCTTCGAACGCGCACCGCTCATAGAGCGCCTTAAAGGATTTTTCCGGTAGTGTTGTATACACATATGTACAGGCAGCTTTGAAGACACATTCTAAGAAATAATGGTGGTTACGAGGACGCTTGGTGCTTATGAGGTCTTTCCATTTAAGAATTTGTGATTACCGTGCTAACCAAGATGATAAACCTAAGAACCATAATGGTTTACTGGTTAACCTAGGAACCAAAATCAAGAGTTATGAGGATAGCCTAAAAACTACCCTTCTAAGAATTTCATATTTCATTATAGTCGCTAAAACATTTGCTATAAAAGAAACATACAATTACTCTTTGGGATGTTTTTAATGCGTTTTCATAACTTTTATGAAATTAAGACTACTAAAAAAGCTTTATCGGCTATATGGCTGTGGCAATGTTCCGTTACAAAAATATAGATAGACCGTTGTAAGTAAGGACTATTTTAATATAAGATTTAATCATGTTTTTTTTATTTTGCCCTAAATGAGAATAATTGCTTTTCACATTTCTTTTCATACTTCGTAGGCTATTTGAATTTTGCCTAGTCTAATTACACCTGTTGTTGGCTCTTAGACACAATATACAGACGAAAAAGAAGGACCAGGATCAATTAATTATTATCTTTAAAAATAAAACATTTAACCTACTTTTAAACATTTATTTATTAAATAACAAAAGATAATCAATGTGTCATTAACACTGCAGAAATAAAAAAGGAGTAGCCGCCTATATTTAAAGTATTTAACGTAGGTAATGTAAAAAACGTGCAGGTAATTATGGTTATTCATAAATCTTAGAAAGAAAATATGGCGAACCTAAATTTTAACAATAAAACATTTTACTATAACACAAGGTATTTTGAGTTAACAAATATCCATCGCAACGTTTACTCATTCTCTATGGAGACTTTAGTAACAGTTAATGAATCAAGGAATGAATAAGTTATTTTTTTTAAATTTGATTCGAAATCCAAGTTTTTATGACAGCTGGACTTCTTGCACGAAGAGATGGATTTCTTAATTCATGTTATGGAAACGTATTAAAAACAATCCTAAGAGTAATGGTATGTTTCTTTTATAGAAAACGTTTTAGCGACTATTATAAAATATGAAATTCTTAGAAGGGTAGTTGTTAGGATATCCTCATAACTCTGTATCTTGCTTCCTAGGTTAACCAGTTAACCACTATGGTTCTTAGGTTTATCTTCTTGGTTTGTAAGGTAATCACAAATTCTTAAATAGAAAGACCTCATAAGCACCAAGCGTCCTCGTAACCACCAATATGCCTTAGAATATGTCTTCAAAACTGCCTGTACATATGTGTATACACCACTATCGGAAAAATCCTTTAAGGCGCTCTGTGAGCGCTGCGCATTCAAAGAAAGTGATTCACTTTGGTCTTGAATCGTTGGAAATTATATTCGTTGAGAAACACGACCTCAAAAAGGTGGTTTCACAAAGATGACGTTCTTCAGATTAAAAAATTCTTCAACAAGTCATTTCGCGAAGTCTATGCTGAACCACATATGGATGGGCGGCAGTGGTTCGCAGTGCTTTCTTGAAGTAATTGTATGTTTCTTTTATAGAAAATGTTTTAGCGACTATTATAAAATATAAAATTCTTAGAAGCGTAGTTGTTAGGATATCTTCATACATTTAATGCTTATTAGGTCCTTTCATACGGGTTGTGGTAACCTATGACAATGATAGTTAAAGGCTTTTAGATTTACCATAACGGTTAATCTAAATACCATGGTGGTTATCCTAAGAACCATGATGGATAGCTCAGGTTAGGTCAAGGATACGAACCATGATGAATAACCACCTTTTTGAGGTCGTGTTTTTCAACGAATATAATTTACAACGATTCAAGACCAACGTGAATCGCCTTCTTCGAACGCGCACCGCTCCCAGAGCGCCTTAAAGGATTTTTCCGGTAGTGTTGTATACATATATGTACAGGCAGTTTTGAAGACACATTTTAAGAAATATTGGTGGTTATGAGGACGCTTGGTGGTTATGAGGACGCTTGGTGCTTATTAGGTCTTTCCATTTAAGAATTTGTTATTACCGTACAAACCAAGATGATAAAACTGGGAACCATGAACGTTAACTGGTTAACCTAGGAACCAAGATCGAAAGTTTATTATGTGGTAAAAAATTATTATGGAGAATTTTCTTACCCATTATCAAAAGAAAAAGCGAAAAGGAGAAGCGGTAAAGTTATAGCACAAGTTTTATACGTTGACTTAAAGTTAGTATTTTATTCAAAATCAGCCATTTATGTAGTATGTAGGTTATGGTTCTGTGGTTTTGGTGCTATAAAAATCAATTAAATAGTGTACTTTTTAGAAATTCTAAATTTTGATGGTAATGACCAGAGTGAAATCACCAACATGGGAGATAAGAATCCTATTTTTATATACTATCGATGACTTTCGATTGTCGATTCTTCGAATATCGGTAACTATCGATAGTTTTGTATCCCTATGCTGGTATCATTAAGCGATTTTCCCCGATTTTTACCGCGGTAAGCTCTGTTTCGTCCAACTATCCACCAAAACCACCATATACTGGTGGATACGAGGACATTATTATTAGGAGAAGAGGAAGAAGAATTTAGTGAAACAATACAGTTACAATTACATAATTTAGTTTGTCCAAAACTACTGAGGAAGAATGTATGTTCTTGTAAAATTTGAAAATGGTATAGTAGATTCTGTAACGAGGTTGGAATGAAAATTCGATCCGAGTGGAAGATTCCAAACGCGAGCGTAGCGAGCGTGAGAAACCACGAGTATCGAATTTTCATTCTAACCGAGTAGCAGACTATATTTTCTCCACGACCAAAAAGTACGAATAAAAATAAATAAAATCTGTACAAAGCAATTAAGTTATTTATTCGCAATATTCGTAATTTCAGGTGGAGCATTATCCAGTTCCATATCTGATTCATCCGATTTTTCACTCATTTTTTGATTTGCACTAAAATTTGTCTGAAAATAATTATTACAACGCGGCCATTTTTATCTGACACTGACAGTTTCGAAATTCATGGCAACCTATGTCGTTTAGATCAATTACAGAATATTCATTCCGTATCTTGTTATGGAATGAAAATACACGCAAAACGCATAAGAAGCAAGTGTTTCAGAATAAATTTTCCAACTCAAGAGCGAGAATTTTTACATTCTATTATCAAAAATGATTTTGGAATTATTGCATTCAGTAATGGATGTGGAGAAAATATTTTATATGCGGAGAGAAAAGCATCCACCGTATAAATGAGAAAATGTGCCATGCAAAATATAAAAATGGTGGCAGGTATGTGCCTGAAATATTGTCTGTCAACGGTAAGTACCTATTGTTTTTTAGTAAATGTAGTAAATTATACAAGAGTGCAGATTAATTTAAATTGAATATACCTTACCAATTAATTAAATTTAAACGTTTGATATTCAAAGTAATGTTTTTTGTTAAAATAAAAATGTTATATTATTATAAAATACAATTAACAAAAATAATAGTATTCATTTTATATACAGCAAACAAGCGCGCGTCTGTCAATAGTTGCTAAACCGTTGAACTTTATATTTATATCTTTATATCTTCTACATTGGATGTCTAAAAAAATAGTAATACCAAGAATGATATTTTTTTAAATAGGAAGTATTGTATTTTTTTTTCATTATTTTGCGGCGTTGCCAAATTATTAAATTTCTTTTATTTTAAAGAAAAAACTTGTATCTATACAGGGTGTTATTTAATAACTGTCCTATATTTTACAGAACGATTCCTCGCGATTGGGTCGGCAAGCCCTTCATTCTTGAGACAGGGTGTTTAAAATTTATTTTTAGTTTTATTTTCCGTAAATAATTTATTTTCAAACATTTATTGTGATTTTGACTTATAGTTTTATATCTTGTTTCGTTGTTTATTGTTGTTTAAAAATTAGCGTTCGATAGGTTTTTACGTTGATTAAAAAAAGTTTTTAAAATTGCTTCACATTTTGACAAACACTTGCATCGATTAATTAAAATCAAAATATCTCGAAAACGGCTGCTTATTGCGACTTTTCACATAAAAATGATAGAGGAATCGATTTTTCTTCTAGAAAATGTGATACACTACTGTAGTACCATTTTATGACGGTGAACGTGTAGTGGAATATACAGTGTGATCCACTAAGTGTGCAACAAATGGGAATTTTTTTTATTAGTTGTGCTACCAAAGTTTGAATATTGCCAAAAGTTGGTGCATGTCCGATAACCATTTCGGGTGTACTTAAAATGACATAAAGTCCAATAGGATACAGGGTAGGGCAAAAAATATGAAAATCGTTCAAGAGTAAAGTACCTTTATTTTGTAGAGATATTTCCCGAAATATTTCCGCAAACTGGTGCAATAAGCCCTTCCTCGAAAGTTCCGTTGAGCTTTGTTTCCTGATTTTTCACTGAACATTTCTTATACGGCGACACGAACACTGAGTGTAGAAACTTATTTTGCGATAATTCTCAGGAATATTCACGCAATAAGTTTCGTATAACCCAAATCTAAAACCCTGAAGCCCAATACGTAGTCATTCTAGTCCCGGGATAGCTGCCAATTAGCAACAAAAAATCCTTGAACTAAGTGACTTTGAACCCCCCTGCGATTTTCGTATTTTTCGAGATTTTTCTGCAAAATAGTCGTTTTGGACGAAGAAAAATTTGATCACCTCAGGAAACCACTTTTAAGGAAGATTTTCCTAAGGAAAATCTACTGAGAATCGTCTCCTCACCAACGCCTGTAGAGAAAAATTTTTTTTGGGTTTCCCGAAAAATTTTTCAATCCCTTTTCAACCCTCCAAAAAACCTTTTTCGAAGAAAGAAAATCTTCGGAAAATAGTTTGCTAGACAAGACCCACCCATCCCGGCAAAATTTTTCCAAAAGCTGGACTAGAAAAATCTTCTGAGAATAGTTTCAGCCCCAACTCCCCGCCCCCCCCCCCCTCGCTGCAAGAAGAATTTTTGGAGAATTTAATTTATTAAATAGATTTTTGCCTAAGCGAATCCGAGAGGTAAATTTTAAGTAGCTGGGAGACTGATTCTGTTAACATTTTTCCTAGGAAAAATTTAATAGGACAGTCTAGAAGGCACAAACCCCACAACGCCCCCTCCCCTCTCCCAAATTCCCAAAAAATTTTTGGGAGAAAGCTGGACTTATTCTTCAAAAGTGAAAAATGTCAGCAACAGAAATTCCAAAATCTCCCCACACCTTAACAAAAGCGAAATACATGATCATGGACCCCATCCGTGCCAAACATCAGGCAAAAGAACTGTTGCTTAAGAATCAAATTCTGCTCAGAGCATTCATGCGAAGTCAGACCCCCAAAATCATCCAGGAAGTCTCAGAAACCCTCAAAAATGAAAACCCTTTTCCACTGAACCCCCGACACCCACCCTCGTTCAATCAGAGCTCCCATCCACTGAGGACATATGACCTTAAAGTGTAGCAGTGGATCCTTCTTTAACTGTTTTCTGTTAGATTGGAGCCATGTTTTCAATTTGATTGCCGCGAGATCTAACTTTAGGTTACATCACTCCGATCCCCATATACACTCTAGTTACATAATATTATATACTCTTTGGTGGCTCTTCAGCTTCAGATCCTAGCGTGGATCTGGATAAAGGAACAACCAATCCAGACCAAGGTATAATAGTAAGAAGAAGAAAAATATAAAATATTTTTTTATGGACGTATTTTATTTTCCACAAAAATTAGCCTCAGTGTAATTTTAATAAAAATTAATTAAAGAATAACTCAACTTAAGTCAAAAATAAAAACTAAACGAGGACAAAAATGTATGACGTTAACAAAAAAAATTATAAAAACTTTATAGACATTTACGTGCCCTCCTTCGTTTTCATTTGGAAAATTGTTTAAGATAAAGGGTATCACAAAATCTTAGTTTTACTGGGCTCAGTAGTGGGAGAAGGGGCGTCCTATGCCACCCGGATCAAAGTTTCTACCTGACTTCATCTTCGTAACCAAAAGGCCTACGTCATAGAGAGTATGAAGGAACTCTAAAATATGTTCTTATAAATACTTTATTCTATGCAATGTAACCTGCGGTCAATAAATATGTACCTATATATGTACATGTATGTCGTTTCTGCAACGTATATTGTCATTTCTGTAACATAAACGTTGCCGAAATGACCGTTGCGGAAATGACAAAATCCGGATATAAAACACATAACAATTAAGAACTTCAAAATAATAACAAAAATTTAAGGTTAAAATAAAGGGACATGACCACTATCGAATAATTAACACAACTGGCTTTTATAATAAAACAGTTTTTCTTACCTAACGTTACAGGACTGACACACAATAAAAACACACTTCAAATTTACGACTTAAATATAAAATATTGAAAATTTATAACCAACCGGTCTAGTCGACACGAGTTTCAGACCAAAAATGAGATTGGATTGCGCCTCGACTTCACATCGTAAACTCTTCTTAGGGAACCACACATGCCATTTAGGGATATGCTGCAGAAATTACTGGTATTGTAAGGACAAACTTTAGTTTGCGTTTAATAATTTAAGAAAAATAATTGGATGAGTTTATTTATTATAATATAATAAATAGTGGTAGATTATTAAACATGCATTTTTGATTGGGGACATGTTGCAGAAATGACATTCGTAGTGTATAAATAATTCTGGACGTATTTTCCTTGTTAAATATGGACAATATAATATTTTAAATAGTAGTATGGAACCTTATTTATATCTTCCATTGAAAACCAATGATATCCGAAGGATCCGAATATGAAAAAAAAGTCAGGTACATGTTTTGGCCAAAATTCTTGTAATTACCCATATCTAAGCTCGATGACGTAGGTCTTTTGGTTACAAAGATATAGTCAGATAGAAACTGGGGTACGGGTGGCGTAGAACGTCCCTTCTCCCACTACTGGGATATTGGGCGTATGTAGCTTGCGGTCTATATTACCAAATCTTATTACAGCATAACTCTAAAAATTTCAATTTTTTGCCTTATGTCTAGGTCTAATATTAGCTTCTAGGTACAATTTTTTTAACAACTTTACTCGCTAGGTGAACTTCTCACGCTAGTATTATAAATATTCACAAAAGCAATATTACAATTTTTAGAATCTAAAACGAAGTTAGAAAACTAAAAAAAAAAATTTATTACAAAAGACACTATTCACAGTGACATAAATGATGTAGTAACAAATGACGATCAAAATCGATCGCTGGAAATTGACTTGGAAAATTTCTCTTTTGGAGTAGAATATATGGATTTTTGCACAACTTCCATTTCTTTATGCGATAAAAACATTTTCGAAGAAGAGATTATTAAAAATTTAGATTTACCAGAACAGGTTCCAGAAGGGTTACCAGTAGAGTTACCAGAAATGTTATCACAACAGGTTACAGGTAAAATAATTGCTGCAAATAATTTAGGTCTGCGGACTGAAATAATATACAATAAGGAAGTTTTTAACTGTTTGCTTACATCAAATTAAAAAAAAAGCTTTTACTCTGTGATTTTAACTACTGCCTGCCTTTAATTCTATACGTAAATACTCATGATGTGACTGCAAATCTAGCAAAAATATATGCCGCACATATTTTATCTCCCATTACAATAAAATTTCGATGCCTAATATTAGATTGTAGATTATAATTTTTTTAAAACTTCACTCACTAGATCTTGATATTATTATAAAAATCATCCCAAATTACAATTTTTAGAATCTACAAATGTTAAAAAAGTTATTCAGGGTAGTAGAGGTTTTGGACTTGTTTACTAATAATTGCTAAGATATTTAACGTTTTTTGTTAACTTATTGGTTTAAACGTGGTGACTCTTATTTCAACAGTGTTTAAATTTAACAAGGGTTGATTTAATATTGTTGGTTTTCAGATGATTTTACCAACTTTGAAGATTCTGCCTCTAAATATCAGCCCTCGGCATCGGATTCGGACTCGGAGATTGAAAATCCTGAACAAAATTTGAACAAAAAACCGCGCCGTTCTAATACTAGCATTGTAAATACGACACATGACGAGGTAAATTTGGTAGATGATGAAAAAATGTTCGTAACGCCTTCGGACAATAAATTGACACCAAAAAAGCTTTTTTGTATGTATTGTTACAAATTTCAAACAAAATTTGCTAGGCATCTAGAGACGGTTCACAAAGATACAGAAGATGTAAAAAAAAAATTATTTATCTAAAGAAGCGATGTGCGGAACGAAGGAAAATTATTGAGACTATAAAAAAAAATTGTCAGCTTAATTTTAATACCAACTATTTGGTTAATGATGGTGAGCTCAATGTTAGCAGAAGGCCTTCTAAAAAGCTCAATAGACAAGCTACAGAATATAAAGCGTGTCAAAACTGTAAAGGTTTTTTTACCAAAAATAATATTCGGCATCACGCAGCACACTGTTTTTCATATAAAGGAAAGAAAAACCGATCACTAATGGTTATGGGATGGAAACTAGAAGGAAGAATTCATCCGGAGGCATCGGAAATATTACGAAAAATTGTGTTTCCAATTCTTCGCGAAGATGATGTGGTACGAAATATCAGGTATTGACCGCCTGCTTATATTATATGGCAATAAAATGTGTTGTAAATACCGCCTCCAACATCAACACGACCTTATTAGGAGTAATCTTAGAGTGCTCGGGAGATTCTTACTTTGTATTAAGGAAAAAAACCAAGACATTAAGGAATTTGCAGTCATCTATGTTACTGATGTGTTTGATGACGTTATATATGCTATTAACAGTATAGCAGGCTTCAACGAAATGAAGCAAGTTTACAGAGCTCCTTCCACAGCATATAACGTTGGATCTCTTATAAAAAAAATTGGTTTCATCTATATAAGTGATTGCATTAGGAGAAAGGACAAAGAAAAGAAAGAAAATACCGAAGAATTTCTAAAAGTTTTAAATGAGGACTTAGCTGTAACAGTTAATAAGACAGTGACTGAAACGCAGACTCAGCAATTCAGGCTAAAAAAAGTTCAATTACCATCCAAAGAAGACATTAAGTTATTACACCGCCATTTGAGAAATAAACATATATTAGCATTACAAGAGTTAAATAAACGCTTTTCGGCAGATGCTTGGATGTCTTTATCAAAAACAACGTTAATTTTAATACAATTATTTAATCGTCGAAGAGCAGGCGAAATAGAAAGAATATTCATTGACGATTACAAGACGTATGAAGGCCTAAATACTGACTCATTAAACTTATCACAAGAATCCCAAGAGGTCGCTAAAAAATATGTTAGATTTTATATACGTGGGAAACTAAATCGCTCTGTTCCTGTATTACTATCCAGCGACATGTCAACAGCAATTGATTTAATTTTAAAATACAGGGACGATATGGGCATTTCTCCGGAAAATAAATATGTATTTGGACTTTCAAATAGTAAAAAAGGTATCAAAAGAAACAAATATTTAAGGGCATGCAAACTTTTGCGAAAATATGCTGATGACTATGGAACCGCAATTCCTAATACCCTTAGAAGCACGACACTTCGAAAACACGTGGCAACTAACTGTATACAGCTAGATCTATCAGAAAGCGACATAACAGATGTTGCTAATTTTATGGGTTATGATAAGGAAATTCATAAACATTACTACAGGCAACCACTTTTAAGTAGGGAAATATTAAGGATGTCCCGTGTATTAGAAAAAGCTCAAGGAGCTGACGACAAGCCTGAAACCGAAATTTCAGAAGAGTCCGACTCAGCTGTTGAGAGATCAGATCGGCTATATACCAAAGAACATAGTCAATCAAGTAGGGACGACTGATTATATTTTTATAACAACAAAACCAATTCAGTAGTATAAAAAAATTGAAACAATATATTTTTTAGGTACAGGGCTATTAGATAACGAGAATCAAACTCCGACTTTACCAATTCAAATGACGACTAAAAGAAGATCAAGTAATATGTTTAAAAAATTATGTCTATATGGGCGTGGCGCAGTCATAAATAAAAACAATACATTTTGATTGTTGCGCCACTCGATCTATAAGTAAGAAAACCACTCTTTAACTAATACAAAAGTTCTATAATAGTTCTTGCCAGTGGCAATCTAACAGTATAGGTACGTGCATATCGGTTCTTTGATCTCTGTACTAGCTAAAATCTAAACAAAAAAAATTAAACCATTTAAATAATTAAATAACTATATCAAACCAGTTAAAAAAAGTCTCAAATATGAAGTAGTAAAACTCTGTTTTAGATTCAAATACGAACTTTAGCTAAACAATTTTTTAAAAGTAAGTCAATAACACAATTTGTTAAAAATTGCCACAATATTTTATCTAAAATAACATGACAATTGTTACAATGTCTTCTTCGAATGGTCCAAACTAAGTATTATTTCTAAATTTAGATGTAGTAAAATCAGATTAATTGTTATCCTAATTATATTACAATACAATATAATATAAAATATTAACATAAAGTGCGGAAGTTGCCCTAAAATAAACATAGGATAAACAGGCACAAGTTTTAATAAACGCAAAAAAACAAAAACAGTTATTATAAAAAACCTCTCATTATGCTTAAATTATGAACAACATAGTTTTGACGAGAGTTTGGAAATTTTACACCAAGAAAACAAATCCACGAAATTAAATTTACTTTTCTTTGAAAACAATGCTAGATTTTGCCTTCAATAAATAGGATTTTCTTTCAGATAATACAGGATATTGAAGAACATATATCATGTGAGATATAAGTTAGGCCAAATTATTACAATATAAATTCTACTTGATTTTTGTTAATCTTTAAGAGTTTAAGGTGCGGGAACATTTGTTATTACTTAAAAATCCTTGTCCTAACTTATAGATTGAGTGGCGACATACCAAAACAGTACTGTTTTTGCGTTTTTTAAATTACTTTATAAATTATTTTATAAATTGCTTATTAATTTTTGTTTCTTTCTTTTAGCATCGCCTTTCGGTCCAGTTAAAAGTAAAAAACGATGGTCTGTTGAAGAACGAAAAGTAGCTTTTCAACTATTCAGCGAACACATTCGAAATGGCACTTATTCATCTCTTAAGCGGATTGGAGAATTAAGAAATCCATCTCTTAGTGCAAGAAGTCCAGCTGTCATAAAAACTTGGATTTCGAATCAAATTAAAAAAAAAATAACTTATTCATTCCTTGATTCATTAACGGCCGGTATTATAGGTTGAGTTTAAACTAAAAGTTTAAGTAAAATACGTTTCTTCTTCTTTTTCAGGTTTTTTGCCGAGTTTAAACTTTACTATTTTGGTTTAAGCTAACAGTCGGATCATTCGTCAGTTAGGACGGTTTAACCCGCCAAACGTCAATTTATTTTGACTTTTTTATGGGATCTAACCTATAATTTTGTGGTTTGTAGCTTATGGATTTATTTTGTTTTTTGGTGTTTTTGGTACTTAATTCATATTTCAAGGCAAGTAATAAAAGAAAATTTTTTTTCTGAGGTTGAATTTTGGAAGTTGTATCTACTCTATTTATACATACGAGTAACATTTTTGATACTGTAATAATATTTGTCTTTAGGTGGTGTAACTCCTGGCCGTTTTAGCTATGGAAGAAATAATTAATTTGGTAGATCAGATTATTTCTGACGATGAAGACAATTTGGATGCAATTAATATTGTAGAGGCACCTCGTCGCCTTCGAGAATTTAAACAGCTCACACATTTCTTGGGCAAATTTCTTTTTTGTTAATTGCTTCATGTTTTCCCATTTTGTTTTAAGCTTTGTCGCAGTCCTACTGCAATCTAGCTCGGAGTTACGTAATCGCAAACTCTCATATAGGAACTAAGAACTAAGAATAAACCGGCATAAAAACAAAACACATAGCATAACCAAAAAAACAAATAGAGTAAAGTTAGGCACGGGCCGGAAACTATAAAACGGTCCTTTGACGATCTCAGTTTAACTTCAAGATTATCTCCGTTTAACCTAGAAGTTTAAACTACACCTATAATACCGGCCGTAACTGTTATTAAAATCTCTATAGAGAATGAGTAAACGTTGCAATGGATATTTGTTAACTTAAAATACCTTGTGTTATAGTAAAATGTTTTTTTGTTAATATTTAGGTTCGCCATATTTTCTTTCTAAGATTTATTAATAACCATAATTACTTGCACGTTTTTAACATTACCTAAGTTAAATACTCTAAGTAAAGGTATCCTCCTTTTTTATTTCTGCAGTGTTGATGGCACATTGATTATGTTTTGTTATTGATTAAATAAATGTTCGAAAGTAGGTTAAGTGTTTTATTTTTAAAGATAATAATTAATTGATCCTGATCCTCCTTTTTCGTCTGTATCTTGTGTCTAAGAGCCAACAACAGGTGTAATTAGACTAGGTAAAATTCAAATAGCCTACGGAGTATGTAAAGAAATGTGATAAGCAATTATTCTCATTTACGGCAAAATAAAAAAAAAAACATGATTAAATCTTAAATTAAAATAGTCCATACTTACAACGGTCTATCTATATTTTTGTAACGGAACATTGCCACAGCCATATAGCCGATAAAGCTCTTTTAGTAGTCTTAGTTTCATAAAAGTTATGAAAACGCATTATAAACAATCCTAACAGTAATTGTATGTTTCTTTTATAGCAAACGTTTTAGCGACTATAATGAAATATGAAATTCTTAGAAGGGTAGTTGTTAGGCTATCCTCATAACTCTTAATCTTGGTTCCCAGGTTAACCAGTTAACGTTTATGGTTCCCAGTTTTATCATCTTGGTTTGTACGGTAATCACAAATTCTTAAATGGAAAGACCTCATAAGCACCAAGCGTCCTCGTAACCACCAATATGCCTTAGAATGTGTCTCCAAAACTGCCTGTACAATTTAGGGTGGAGCGAAAAAGTCAACTTTTAAATTTTAACAACGGCTAGTGCCTAAAAGTTTCCTACTTATGAGTTGATTATATGGTAAAAATTTCAATTTTTTTGTAAGCGCTTTTTAGGGGTAACACTACTCGCAAATTTTCCGAGTAAGTAATAGCAATAACTATTTAATACAACAACTGGCAACATTGCCACAGGCCGTATTGGGCTCGATAATGCGCATGACCGGAAGGATCGACGCACAGAAATCGTCGTAACCCCGTTTTTTGATACTGCGGCAGGCCAGTTGAAGTTGAGTCAGTTCAGTGTTGCTTTAAGTTGTTGTGCTGTAAGTAGTGCTAAAATTGAACATTTTTAAAAAGAATTATGCCGAAAACACGGAAAGACGTATTTTGCACAGTTTTTGGGGCTTCCAAACAACTTAATACTACGGTTTTGCCCACATATTGTGACGTGATGAAGCATTATTTGTATGTGAGGCTTAAATTATTACAAAATGTGAAGAAAAACCCAACGTTTCCTGAAGTTGCAAACACTGTTTTACGAGATGTCAAAAGTGTAAGGGAAAAGGCTTGTTTGCCATATTTGAGTGACCGTAGAATTTTTCAAATGTTAAAAGACTATTTTAAGAAGTATAAAAAGGTTATAAAATTGACAGCGTCTAGACCGAATCCAAGGCCAAATTATTTTTAAATGAAGCTCAAAAAAAACTGTTTGACATAAGTTTGTGTAAATGTCCTGAGTTCAAGAAGTGCATGTGTTTAAATAAAGTTCCTTCTAAAGAGCAAGCATTTTTAGTAGATCAGCGACGCGAAAGAAAAATGGTTATTGCTGGTGTGGATATTGTAACCACTACATCTTTAAAGAGACGAGTTGCCCGAATAAGCGAAATAGAAGAGAGAAAAAACAAAGCGTATTCCACGGTAACCTTACCTTCTATTAATTTAAATGATTTAGATGAAGATAAGAGTTCGAGCAGTGACTCACAATTAGATGATCGTGAATTCGTTCCCATAAAAAGCACGCAACCTCCTTCGAAAGCATTAGCTATTCCCAGCACTTCTCAAATGCGAATTAACATAAACAAATTGGCTTTAGTATGTGATAGAACGGGAGTTTTAGATAGGGCTGCTGCAATGTTGGCAAGTGCGGTTCTCCAGGATGTTGGGATAATAACTCAAGAAGACAAGTCTAAAATTATAGATAGAAGCAAAATCAGGCGAGCAAGAAAAAATATTAGAAGGCGATCCGAAGCAACGAAGTTGAAAGTGACATTGAAGGAATTTATTTTGATGGTCGCAAGGACAAAACTATTACGTACGAAACTATTGAACAAAGAAAGCATAAACAAAGTATTGTGGAAAAACATATTGTAGTTTTAAGTGAACCCGGATCAAAATATTTAGGGCATGTTTCTCCAAGAGCCGGAGCCGCTAAAGATATTACATTATCTTTGTTTAGCTTTCTAATAAACAAAATTAACTTGGATAGTGTAAGATTCAAGAAGTAGTCCATTTTCTGTGGCGAGATTATTAAAGAAAACAAGGTCTGTCTATACCACCAAACTAAAATTTTTTTATTTGTCCCTTTAAGGTGAAAAAAGAATTACAGAGTGTACATAATTTAATGTCATTTTAGGTTGTACTAGTTTCAACTTTAGTCAAAGTCATCATCAGCAACCATACATATTTCTAAAATTCAATAATAATATGCACATATCATTTAAAACGCAAAATAACCTTAAAAAATATATAAATAATAATAAAGATACAGTTGATGTTTTAGAAAAATCAGGAGTATACAAGTTGTCCTGTACCCATAGTGAGGATCACTCAACATGTAATTGTTGTTACATAGGATGCACAGGGAGAAAGTTTAATATAAGAATCAAAGATCACCTCGTACTAGTGGAAAGGAATAAAAATAAGCCATTGCCTGCTGACACTCGTTCAAATTTCTCCGATCACATTCTTAACACAAAACACACTTTTAACCCGGACACAGGAGTTGAAATCCTACATGTTGTTCCCAATGGTCGAACTTCTTGTTTATGGGAAATATACGAGATTAACAAAGCTATAAAAAACCCTCAAATTCAGGTCTTGAATGAACAGATCACTTTTGACTGTCTCCCCTTCTTTAATTCTCTTCAAATTTAAACTCTTCTACTCATTTTTCACCAAATTTAGCACCTCTATTGTTTTAATTTGGTTATAACCATAAAATAAGATTTTAAACTCTCATACACATTTATCGAATGACATTACAGTAAACTGTAATTTTGACAACTATTTATACCGCAATTTTCATTTCATTTGTGTAACAATGGTAACTGACTTTTATACCTTTCCAGTCAAGTTGGTTGCATATAATACCAGTTATTTATGGTTTGAGCTTATTTTCTTACCCTTTTTGTAATTATGATTGAAGGTCGTTGTGACTTAGCGATAGGGTGCTTTAATAGCCAGGTGGATGTATGATTAAATAAAATAAAGTATTCTCTTATAAAGTTTTCTGTGCTCTCTCACATCATTACTTTGATTTATTTATTATAATACTCATATGTACACACCCCGAATAAGGGATGTTAATGTAGTCTAACAATTATTTATAGTGTATCATAAAGTCCACGTCAACCTCCCTCCATCCCCCCCCCCCCTCTAGGTTATGACGATTCTTGTTTAAATTTGAATTTGCCGCTTTTGGACTTGACAGTTGATACCCGGAAATACGAAATTTTAAATAATACAAAAAAGAAATTTTCAGTACTGATATTAGAGATACCCTCCATTTTATTGCAACATTCGCTTTGAATAGCATTAAGTCTTAAGTCATGTTCCTAATTTGTGCCTCTTTTACTAAAAAGAAAAGAAAAAAGAAAGTTTGCAACGTAAACCCGATTAAGTCGACATAATTTAAATAATAATCCCTAAATATGGAGAATTTGGTGAGTACTTGATCACATTTCACATACAAATTTAAGTCTAAATTATGAGACCATAGATTACGATATTTTCGTACACAATTTTAATTGGAAACAATTTTCTCCTTTCAGATGACCACAACTGACTTAATGACGTAAATTATTTTAATACATTTTAATTTCAATCCCCCCCCCCCTTTACTTTATTATTACTATTCTTATTAAAATTCTGACCCACCAAAAATAAATCATGTTCTTTCTTGGAGGTGACTTATGAAACGTTTACTTTATTGAATTTTCATTATAGAGAGCAGCTATACATCATATCATGACTATAAATGATTCCATTTGAATTTCCCTCTACTACAATTTTCGCATCTAATTTCCTTCATTGCTGAAAGTAGCATCGTGTAGGTGATTGTCTTCTGTCGAGTCCATTGGCTGCATAAGGTGCACGTTATGGCCATGTATTGTTGAACCACTTCGTTCCCCCCCCCCTTTTAATTTGTTTTAGTTCGTTTATTTAGGTACATCCTAAACATAATTCTTAATTGTATGGTTGCTGATGATGACTTTGACTAAAGTTGAAACTAGTACAACCTAAAATGACATTAAATTATGTACACTCTGTAATCTTTTTTTCACCTTAAAGGGACAAATAAAAAAATTTTAGTTTGGTGGTATAGACAGACCTTGTTTTCTTTGGATAGTGTAGTTGTTATTGGTTGTGATGGCACTGTTGTGAATACGGGACGCAGAAACGGAGTAATAGTGCAGCTTGAGAAAAAGGCCACTCCAGTGGTTTATCTGTATGCTCCATGCGAATGAATTACCGTTAAGGCACCTACTGCATTTTTTAGATGGTTCAACAACAGGGCCACGGGGCTTTTCCGGAGAAATTGGAAAGCTATTAGAAACATGTGAGAAAATGCCGGTTGTACGTTTTCAACCTATAGAAGCCGAGATGCCCGATATTGATGTTGCTATATTAAGTACCGACCAAAAGTATTTATACGAAGCATGTAATGCAATATCTTCCGGGAATTTTTCATTTGACTTATCCAAAAGAAACCCAGGACCCTTAGCCCATTCTAGATGGCTTACTTGTGCCAACCGAATTTTACGTTTGCATGCAGCAACGGAAGTACCTTCAACAAATCTTAAAATTCTAAGCTCTTTTGTGATTAAAGTCTACGCGCCGACTTGGTATAGTATTAAAGTAAAATCATCTTGATTAGATGGCCCAAAACATTTACTGGAAATGATCCAGTGATCAAGGTTTTTACCAAAGAATATGTTAGAAATTGTAGATCCGGTAATTCAAAGAAATGCATATTTTGCCCACCCGGAGAACATATTGATATGTATGCTAAATGATAACAAATGTTATCTTAGAGAATTAGCTTTAAGGCGTATTTTGAAGACCAGAAATGTTATTACTCGTGAACGCATAAGAGAATTTATTACAGCTAATTTAAATTTTAAAGCAACTACATATTATAATGAACTGATTGATTGGCAGAATTGTGAACTAAGTGAACCACCTATTTTAGCAAGCATACCTAATGATCACCTAAGTCAGCTAATTAAAACAGTACCTGAAATGGATTTAGTGAAGTTTCCATATCATACGCCAGCCGTAGGAAAAATGGTAAAGATAGTGTCTGAGGCTTTACTGGCTGTTTCAGGAGAAGAATCTAGAGATGGCTATGTAATGGCAAAACTGCAATCTCGATCAGAAATGCCAGTTTTCGAAACCAAAAGAGAATTTAACTGATTTGCGAATATAAGGGTGGGAGGGGGGAGGGGCTCTAGGTCGGATACATCCACGTGGTAAGTTCTGGGTAGTTCACTGCATATTTCTTTTAAAATATACCATGAACTAACGAAAGTCAGACATAATTTAACCGATATCAAAAAGAAAATAATATACCTAAATTGCTATAACTTTGAGGATTGTGTGACCCCTCAAAACAAATGAGTAGGAAGTTAAAATTTTGCGCAGGAAATAGTGTTTATAGATAGAACATTTTGGCTCCTAGCCAATATCAAAATTTTTAAAAAAAGAAAAAAAAATGGTTTCGCTCCACCCTACTGTACATATATGCATACACCACTACCGGAAAAATCCTTTAAGGCGCTTTATGAGCGGTGCGCGTTCGAAGAAGGGGATTCACGTTGGTCTTGATTCGTTGGAATTTATATTCGTTGAGAAACACGACCTCAAAAAGGTTGTTCCACAAAGATGACGTCCGTCAGATTAAAGAATTCTCAAACAAGTAAGTTCTCGGAGTACTAAGCTGAACCAAATATGGATTGGCGACAGTGATTCGCAGTGCCTTTCTGCAGTAATTGTATGTTTCTTTTATAGAAAACGTTTAACGACTATTATAAAATATAAAATTCTTAGAAGGGTAGTTGTTAGGATATCCTCATGACTCTGGATCTTGGTTCCTAGGTTAACCAGTTAACAATTATGGTTCTTAGGTTTATCATTTTGGTTTGTACGGTAATCACAAATTCTTAATTGGAAAGACCTCATAAGCACCGAGCGTCCTCGTAACCACCAATATGTCTTAAAATGTGTCTGCAAAACTGCCTGTACATATATGTATACACCACTATCGGAAAAATCCTTTAAGGCGCTCTGCGAGCGGTGTGCGTTCGAAGAAAGCGATTCACGTTGGTCTTGAATATTTTGAACCGTACAAACCAAGATGAGAAAACTAAGAACCATGATGGTTAACTGGTTAACCCAGGAACCAAGATCCAGAGTTATGAGGATATCCTTACAACTACCCTTCTAAGAATTTCATATTTTATAATAGTCGCTAAAACGTTTTCTATAAAAGAAACATACAATTACTTCAGGAAAGCACTGCGAATCACTGCCGCCCATCCATATGTGGTTCAGCATAGTACTCCGCGAAATGACTTGTTGAAGAATTCTTTAATCTGAAGGACGTCATCTTTGTGGAACCACCTTTTTGAGGTCGTGTTTCTCAACGAATATAATTTCCAGCGAGTCAAGACCGACGTGAATCCCTTTCTTCGAACGCGCACTGCTCGCAGAGCACCTTAAAGGATTTTTCCGATGGTGGTGTATACATATATGTACAGGCAGTTTTGAAGACACATTCTAAGAAATATTGGTGGTTACGAGGACGCTTGGTGCTTATGAGGTCTTTCCATTTAAGAATTTGTGATTAGTACAAACCAAGATGATAAAACTGGGAATCATACCGCCCTGTACCTTTTGTAAGCTACTAAACTTATTTTTGAATACCAAACTACAATCTTACTTTTGAAAAAGTAGTCCATTCTTTCAGTGGAGTTGATACAATCAAATAAAACGACTTCAGTCTACCTCCACAGTATTTTATTGATCAGCAAAAAACGGTTATCCTACATGTTTCGGACACTTAAATGTCCATCTTCAGGGATACTAAAAGAAATTTTGTTATGTAAAATACATAAAGAGAGGGGAAAAATAACTTACCAGCAATTGATCGTGGTGATGCAATCACAGTTGATGGCGTGAAAAGTGATTTCACATATATATTATATATTACCTCACCATGTGAAATCACTTTTCACGCCATCAACTGTGATTGCATGAGGTTTCTTTCAGCTAAATTTTAAATTTTTTCTTCTAAATGGCTAAAATCTAACATAATAACCTCATAGAAAATTACATTGGCCCAAAAGTTTTTTACCTTGCTCTCGTTCCAAAAAAAGAATGAGTTTTTAAAATTTAAAATATCTCATCAACACCTACTAGATTTCTTTATTTTTCTACCTTCAAGGTTTTTATTTCATTACTTTTTTAATAAACCCTTTTAATAACATTTTTACTTTGAACCGGAGTCCTGATTCAGCCTTGGCGACTTATCATTTTGAACTTCGTATTTTCTAAACTGAATCACCACGATCAATTGCTGGTAAGTTATTTTTCCCCTCTCTTTATGTATTTTACATAACGAAATTTCTTTTAGTATCCCTGAAGATGGACATTTAAGTGTCCGAAACATGTAGAATAACCGTTTTTTGCTGATCAATAAAATACTGTGAAGGTAGACTGAAGTCGCTTTATTTGATACAATCTTTCTACAAAAAAATATATTAAATCAAATAATAAATAGGTACGTCGTAATGAACCTTCTAGGTAGCAATGCTTCGTATTTCTCCCTTGTTTTTCATTTGCGATCACCGGCCGACCACGATCATTCACCCATGTCGTAACCAATATTTATTTTGCTTGTGCTTATACTTTGACCAACCAAACCTTATCCAAAGTTATGGAAACACATTTTTTTATTATAATTTAAGGGGTACTTTGGTCCAAAGTAAGTTTTGATTAATATTCCTTGCTTTGTGGTTAGTCCTTAATCTGTATCTGTATCTTTAAATTTTCTAAATTCTATAACAATAATATTAAAATGAAAAGTCCTTATATACACCAGTACATAATTTATTTTTCATTTTTCAATTTTATTGAAAAAAAATTGTATCCATATATTTCTATACGTCATGTATACTGATGTATACAAAAATATATAGCTTTTAAAATTGTCCTTATAACCGCCTATTGACATATATATATATGCAAAATGTCATATACGCCTCCAAAATATATATTTTATTAACGAATCCGCCTCAAAATCGGAGGCGACTTAGAAAAAGTCGGAGGTCAATTCGTATCGCCATGTATAACATGTTCAATCGAACGACCAGGGCTCCGGAAGATGAATAGCAAATTTTTCTGTGGAGGTCATTTCAATAGGTATACATATACCATATTCTATGGCCAATGCGGGTATGCCTCCGCATAATGTCGTTCCTTTATTACTCCAAGATATGACAACCCCGTACGGAGGTCGCTTAATGCGACGATTCTATACCAGTGTAAATAAATTAACTTCTTCGATTATTTCATATTTGCTCGAGTTACGATTAGGGCTCCAATAATGTTATATTGTGTATAAGATTTGAAAATCTTGAAGACCCCCTAATAGATGTATCGTTGATTGTCGGGAAAAGCCTTAGACACGTTGCTTTAAAAGAATTAGTTTGGCATAGTTTGAAATTCGTTTTACTCAATGATCATATTTGTTAAAATTTGACAGTATGCTGTCTGAATGTTAATCTTAATAAAAAAAAACCTTTATGTTCCGGCCCTAGTTCTTTAATCTCTATCTAAAAATGTCAATATCTGGTTAACTGCTAGCAATCAACTACTTTTTATTTTCAGTACTTAAACCAGATTTTTTAGACAATTTAAGCAGTTCCTGCCTGTTTTTGTTAGTTTTTTTTATTAGTGCCCTTTGGCATAGCCCAATCTTTAAAAGGCTGTACCTTCAAAATTATTTGATAAATTTCTACCACAATTTCAGATTTTGAAATGATTTAATAGCTTTACTGGCAGATGGTAATTTTAATGTTGGGGTTGAGAAAATCATCAACCTACAATTGCGTAAATTGTGGTAAGCTGTTGTTATTAAAGCTATGCTAAATGGGCTGTATGTTATTGTTTTTAAAAATAGCCATTAAACAATGTTAGGAAAAACAGTAAAATAAATCTGTCACTAGAATCAAAAAAGCTCCAATTTAAGAGAATATTAATGAATAATTACCTGCTCAAAATTAATGTAGACACCGAGCTTGAATACAGAGACATTGCACATACTGCATTTATGAATACCACTAAAATGGAATGGTATACCTACGAAAATAAACAATCTAGACCCATTTTTTAAAGTTATGGTTAGAAACCTGCACCCATCATGCGACTCGAATGAAGTTCAAGAAGACCTCTTAAGCAGAGGCTTTAAGGTTCTTGAAGTGGTTAATAAAATCGAAAGGACTAAAGTTAATGGTCAAGAAAAAATAATCCACATGCTTACTTTTGAAAATACGGACGACAAAAAAAAATTGGAATTCAGTATTTATGTCACATGAAGTAAAAATTGAAGCACCGAGGAATAGTATCATAATAATAGTCAGCAATATGAGCATACTCAACACGCGGCGATTTATGGTAAATGTGATGGAAATCATTTAGCAGCAGAATGTAGGAAGGCAAACGATCGGTACCCCACCGAAATGTTTAAACTCTCCAGAGGCCGATCCTGCGAACTACCGTGAATGTATTATAGCAAAGGAGTTGCAGGAGAGAAGAAGCAAGACAAAAATATACCCAACCAAGAAAATTTGTACCCAAAAATACAACTATGAGGTTACCTAGGTATGCACAAGCGACCTAAATTGGCGACAAAATTTTAGCGGCACCAGTTAAAAACGAGCAACAATCCATAATGCAGATGATTCAGAATATGATGAAGACACTTGAATAAGTAAATGAGAGGCCAGAAACACTGGAGCTCTACCTAAATAGAAATACATGTTACGGAATAATGTGACCTATGAAAAGACATGGAATAGCAATGGTATTCTGAAGAAGAAACATGACTTAGAAGTCTTTGTTAATACTCAGCATATATATATTTGTCTTATTTCAGAGACACATATGACAAATCAATCTTTAAAGGGAAATGAAAGTCTGTCTTTACCACCAAAATTTTTTATATATTAACTACAATACACCCTAGATTTGGGTATCGAGGGCATATACAGGGTGTTATGGAAATGACTTATTATTTTTTAACCCGTAAATCTATAGGTCGAGCCGAATTGGGGAAAAATTGCGTTAAATGGCGCTCGAAGCTAGAAATTCGAGAAAAATGCCTTCAAAAATTTAGCTCAAAACACCTACGCGCCAATGATCAAACAGCTGATTCGTACTACTTGTCAAAAAAAAAATTGTTAACAAAAATCTGACAGTTACTGTCAGATATTGTCTTTAGATATCGTCAGCCCAAAACATGTGTTTTGAGCAGTGTTGCCACATTTACTACATCAGTTTCATCAGATAACCTTTTTTGAATATTTAATTTTTTCTACTTAACTTTAATATGCTTTAGTTTCTATCCTATTACACGAAAAATTGTCTACGTATTGCTCTAGTTTTATTTGTACATACCTTGAAATAAAAAACATATCGGCAAGAAATCCACGTTATACCGTTACCATTTCAAATGATTCTAGCGGGACATTTATTCACTTTAACAACACATTAACTGTTCGGGACATTATCAAGTTATTAGCTCTTTAATTTTGTGTTATTAATACAAGAAATTTCTAGTTATAGACTTAATACTTTATAACAAAATCCGGATTGAAAACAACGCGTTTTGGACGGTGGCATTACTGCCCCGCCAGACACACGTTTGATACGGTTATGTAAATCAGCCAATCAGATGCGGTCAAGCGCTCGCTAAGCCGATTGGTCGTCATTTTCAATTGGCGCGCGATTTAAATGAGTTAATTTAAAAAATGTTATAAAATGATATCAATTTAGGAATTTCTAGGTGTTAGAATAGGATAGCAGCATACATATTTAATGTTACAGATGAGTCTTGAGTTTTAATACTTTAGAAAGGCAATATCCATAAAAAAATAAAACGACCATTTTTGAGAGGGCCCTCGGAAAAAATGTTGACCCACTTTGTTGCACTCGCATTGTTTAAGAAGGCTTGTGCATTACTAGTCGTAACTAATATTTACTGACCACAAACTATTCAAAAGAAGTTTTATATTGGCACTATTTGCTCTAAAAAAATGTATAAGTAGAATGCAGAGTTGTATACCTACCCACTCAAATAAAAGTATTTAAATGTATTGTAAATATCAAGGGCTTGGTATCTAAGTTATCCAATATTTTTATAATGTAATTGCCTTTTAAGTAGGGCCACCGAATCGTGTTTAGTGCAGGTATGGATAAAGTATTAGTTTATTTAAAATTAACGGTTTAGACTATCTAACTAAAATTTTACACCTTTCCTTTGGTATGTGTATCCACGTAGATTTTTCAGATGGGTAGTAGGGACCACTTTAGTTTAAAATAGCCTGAAACCCTTCAGGAACCTCGAAGCACTTGTAAGCCCTTTTTGCTAATAATTTTTAGAAAGTAATTGATTGAACAGCTCAATTTTTTGTTTTCAAAAAAAGGACCTCAAGGCAAATCACAGATAGGGCTTACAAGCCCTCAAGGTCTAATTTTGGCAGTGAATGCTTCAACCCGAGATGTGGGAAATGTTTAAAAATAATAAGCGAATTAACAATAGTTCTTTATTTTATGATTCACAAACTGTTAAGGAAAACAAGCAATAAAAAATGGTCCTAAACCAAGTTATTCCTGAACCCTAGTGGAAATTTTACGCCCGGATTGTCAGTTCAGTCAGTACTTCTGCTTTTGCCAACCATTTTCTTATGGTGCGTTTTCACGTTCATGCAATTTGCGCAAATAGGTTTGTACCTGCAAATTTGCACAAGTAAATTGTTGTGTGAAAACCAAAATCGTTAACTTGCACCAGCCAGAATTCAACAGAATTCAATAGGATTCAATAGGATTCAATGACTCAGTTCATTTGCGCAAATTGGCATGACAAGTCTACTTGCGCAAGTTGCACCGAGCGTGAAGACGCACCATTACAGTTAAACTTGATTGCAAAACACCTGGAAAAGTTCAAAAAACAATAGGGGCAAAAAACTTGACTAACTGGAGAAGCTAGAAATAGGACGAGCCATGGAGAGCCCCATTCTTACTTGTATAAACGATGTGTTTACATTCAAGTCCCATTTAGTCTTTAATTATCTTATTTAATTTTTCGTTTACAACAACCGGAAGGTCAGGGCTATCTGTCTATATTTTCATCTTCACTTCTATTCTTTTCTGTGTTATAAGTTAGGTGACCTTTGACCTACACCTACTGGAGCCTCATTTCTCTTTTTATTTTAGTCGTGGATTGCTCGTTACTTGTTAAGGTATGTTTTACACCCTTGCAGTTTATGTATTGCGTTTCTTTAGTTTTTTCATGTTCTTCTTTTAGGGTAGGAACGCTTTCTTTGTTTTAAATGAAAAATTGTTGTATCAAGCTTTTTCTGTATAACCTCTTCATGTCTTGTCGTTACTTGTAAGGCCTTAAACCTGTTGATTGTCCTAAAACAAAACGTTAAAAGGTTGTAAGAAACATATCATTTCACTTATCGCACATTAAAGAATAGTCTCCTAGTTGTAATGAATTATATTAACATTACTTATTTTCTGACTTTTACAATACGGGAGACATTTTGACAGCCATAAGCGATTGTGGTATTTACTCTTGCTTTGAAATGGGAATCCTCCAGATTGGAAGGACCTTTAGAACCCTTCTCTTATTAAGTCTCATCATAATCTGTACCTACAAGTAAAAAATACTAATTATCAAAAAATAAATACATTTTTGTAGTATTTTCTTTAAAGTATCAGTATGAGTAGACTGTTATTTAGTTAACAATAGTATTTCTACGCAGGACTTGAAGAAACAACACAAATGTTCTGCAATAGGTAGGAATGGATCTCTTCATGTCTGCTGTACGTCCAGTACAAATGTTCTGACTTACCCCCGGGAAAATCAAAACTTTTTAGTTTACTGTCCGCGCGATTTATAAATTTTATTTATTTATTTTTCATAGTATAAATTTAGACCAAAGAAAGAATGTGAGAGTTTACTGATTTGTCTTGGGGCGATAAGTACCTACCTATCTATTTTTTTGTTTTTTTTTTTACATATGGATGTGTCTTGTTTTCCTTTATAAAATTTAAAAATATTGTTTTTTAAATTTTATTTATTGTACTTTACTTTGTCAATCAGAAAAGTACCCCTTTTGGTAATAAAGCATATTTAACATAAAGCACATTCATCCCGAGTGTAGGTTATAGTATATTAATATTAAGATTTAATCATTAATAAAATAATAAAATTAAAATACCTTCCAAGAATACACTCTCAGGATAATTTAATATTTCTGATATCATCTTGCTGCATCCAATATCTCTAGGATTGATACTGAGAAACGTAGAAGTGAAGACCCTAAAACAAAAAATAAGTACCAGCCATCTGTTTATGCCCCTACTTGTTAAATTATTGTTTATTTTTGAAATTCCATTCAGATGATATTGATTAGGATTTAATTTTGGAGCAAGTCGCAGGTTAATTATATTGACCGCTTTCCGGATCGCGATCCGCCTAGTGAACGAACATTGGTATCTGTGACTCAGCAACTTAGGGACCATGGAACCTTTCACGGCTTTGGTGCTGCATGCGACAGAGGACGACCCCGAGCTGCAAATACGTTACACTACAATCTTAAACGCAGTGGAAAATAATCCCAGTTTAAGTACCCGGCGTATAACAACGCAAGTCGGGCGAGCGTCGAATTATATTACTTGGTGTACTCTTAATGAAGAACAACTCCACCCTTACCATTTACAAAAAGTACAAGCTCTGCTTCCGCAGGACTATGCTTCCCGTCGGAAATACTGCAGGTGGTTCGCGCAGAAAAGTTAGGACGAGCTCGATTGGTTCCGAAATGTGCTTTTCACAGACGAAGCTGGCTTTACTCGAAACGGAATTTTCAATCAGCACAATACTCGTATGGAGCAGGGAAAATCCTCACGCGTACCGTGAAACGCACCATCAACGGCAGTTCACTTTAAATGTTTGGGCAGGGATAGTCGAAAATCACCTTATAGGGCCCTACATCTTGTCGGCACGATTAAACGATGAAGGATACTTGGACTTTTTACGTAACCATTTACCAGGTTTGTTGGAAGATGTTCCTCTTGCAGTAAGGGAAAATATGTAGCTTTTACATGATGGAGCTCCATGTCACAATGCGGGAATCGTTAATCAATATTTGAATGAAAAGTTTCAAAACAGATAGTACTGCTACATTTTTATACGACCAGTGGCGTAAAAACCGCCCCCGCAGGCGGGGGGGGGGGCGCAGCAAAGCCAGAGGCGCCCTCAAATCCCTTGTTTCATCATTGTCACAATATTAAAATTAAAAATAAACAATAATGAATGAGAAATAATGTAATATGTGAGTAGATATAAAATAAGGGTAACGTAGTAAATGATAATTAACAATTTCAATAATTTATTATTATACCCCAATAACAGTACCTACATTATTTTAAAATTTCATTATTTTTACAACAAAAAATTGTTTTCTACAATACTTTATATCTTTCTATATTAAACAACGCTTACAAATGACAATATTTTTTACTATGGTGTAAGTGTGAAGGATTCAGACAGGTGCCAAATAGCAGGGCGCTTTCAAAATTTTGCGGGGGAGCGCACATACCCTTAGTTACGCCACTGTATACGACTATCTAATTTATTGTAAACTAGAGAAATAATTGCTCCTTTTTTTGGTAGCTTCTTACAATTAGAATCTAGTATTTTACTATCTAACTGTGTTAGAATAAAATACAGCAAATTTTTCTATATAACTCAGTGCTCCTCGAGAGGCATATAGCCCGGACAGTACCTGTTTCTGGCAATATTTGTTTAATCCTTATTGTATAACGCATTTTGCGGTGGTTTGAGAATATTCTCATCCATTTATGTTTATATTCTAAACAAATTTGATCCCAGAGCCAGAAAAACCACTACACGAAGTTTCACCTTACATCATTTATATTAAAGCCAATAATTGAAAAGTCTGAATTATTATAGAATCTCAGATTATTTCTTCCCAAACAACACTAGCAAGTTCTTGGATTCTACATCCCAGAAAGATACTTCAGAATACAACAAGAATCCCATTCAGACTTCATAGCAGGTATATCAAGTGTGTGTACTAGTGTACTGTAGGTGTACGTACTAGGCCCGGTACTGTACCTATTATACAATTGTGACATACCTACACTAGGAAACGATTCTATAGCTACTTTGCTGATGTTACTGTTATTTTAGCAGTTGCAACCAGATTAATGATGGGACAAAATTAAATGGGACCCAATTAGTACATAATATTTTTGACCTTAAAGTTATTCAGCATAAACAATAACTTAATACTCAATTTAAACACATCTATGTACTTAGATGTCACCTTAGACCCTGAGCTATGATGGAGGGCAGATGTCAAGAAAAATAATTCCAAGAGGACATAAACTTCACCACCATGTAATCTCCCTTCTATAATTTTTTGATTTAAAGTGTGATAAAAATATGGAGTTGTATTTAAAACTAGCACTTAGAAGTATAATGCAACTTTAAAATTCAAAATGATTTGGATAAACCCTAGGTTATACTAAAAGTAACAATATACATTTCTAAAAGTTAGTTGGACCAATTATTAAAAGTTAAGAAATGTAAAATATTACATTTTTATTATTGTATTGACAGTACTCAAAGGTTCGAACTTCGACGTAAAAAAAAAATTGCTAAAGATTGTAACAAAATGAATACAAGTAAAGCCGGCTTCAAGGAAGAAGATGATGACGACCCAAGAGAACCATTACACGGAGAAAATACTATTCAGTTTGATGGATAATCATCTTTACATTATTGACAACAACGTAAATAGCTATAGAGACAAAAAAGTGTTCTGTACAATACTGTAGAAAGGGAAAAAATAAACTGCATTTTATTGGTAGAGACAAAAACCACAGAATCCACCAACTGCAAGGACATGTGATAACTAATACTCGGGTTTGGAAGTATGGCACAAGTGCACCCTTCACTAAAAATGAAGAAAGCTAAAACACCCCAAATAAACAATTTTTTAAACGAATGCGTGCATGTTCCCATCCCTTTCCAAAATGATCAATTACACATATTTTTGGTTTATATGCATCCAACCTCTCGAATTGAGAAAACTATAATTGTAAAAGCATTACTAAACAAATATTCCATAATTATTGGTGATTTTAATGTAAACAAAGAAAATAAAAACAAATTAATGGTTATAGAATATGTACATCCTAATAATACAATAATAACTTAATCGTCATAAGTTGGCTAAACAGATGTCAAGAAATGAACGAGGCAAAAGAAAAAAATTTCTACCATAAAGTGAAGAAACTAACAAGGTACAGGACAGCGCTAACTGTTCCAGCAATCACTGAAGATGGCGCCACGTTTGTAACGGATTCAAAGAAAACCAAAGTTTTCTAAAACATTACCAGAAACACTACAGCACTGAGCCAAGCCCAAACTTTGACAACGACAACTTCAGAACAGTTGAGGAATGGTTTCACGAGTATTTTAACAACTCAAACATCAACTCTCAAGAATTCAGTCAATGAGGGCGAATATTTTAAAATATTACACCATCAAAAGAATACTTAACCAGTATAAGACAAAATACCATGGATACTTTTGTAAAAAAAACTTGACACCCAATTTATAAGAATATTATAAGACTATACATATAACTTCTGCCTATCAAGCAAAACGTTTCTAGAAAAATGGAAAAAAGAGGTTAGAATAAATCGAGGCATCAATATACCAAAACCAAATACTGACCATAATTGCACAAAAAATTACAGATCCATCACTATATTACTAGTGCTCGGTAAACTTCTTGATAAAATTGTCAAAAACTTACTACAAAATATAACATTCCAACAAATACCTTTGTACCAGTTTGGCTTTAAACCTAAGTGTTCCACCATTTACACACGGTTTATACTAATTTCCAACAGACAAAGCGAAAAACACAACAACAAAAAATCTGCAGCACTGTTTCTGGACATTAAAAGGCTTTTGATAATGTCTGGCACACGTGTCTATTATTAAAACTCAAACAACTTCAGATTCCAGACACTCTCATTTGGCTCCTAAAACTATCTTGAAAACCATAAATTATCTATTAGAATTAACACTTCACAGTCGGAAGAATTTGTACCCCAACAAGGATTGCCCCAGGGATCACCACTATCACCACTTTTGTACAACCTGTATTGCTGCGACCTCACTCCAATTCAAAATCCAGACTTCTACCTGCGGCCGCTTGCCGATGATACAGAGCGGTTATAGCTCATGGAAGAAACATATACATAGACAATAGAGCCTACAAAACCAAGTCAACTAGGTATACACTAAAATGGTTCAAGAAAAGACTACTTGTGAATCCAATACAATCGCATTTTATAATTTTCAGCCATAAAATATCTCCAACATCCCCAAGAATAACACAGATACCACTCAAGTTGATCCAGCACCCTCCGCAAAATACTTAGGTATTAATATTGATCTCAAAGTTAACTTTAATAGCCACTCTAGAATAACAAAGAGCAGGCCACGTCTAGAGCAAAACACTTCAGAATACTCAATTACAAAAACAGAGGAATTGCCACGTGTCCAGATTTATAAAACCATATGCCGACCAACTATCGAATATGGACACATCCTTCTCGCTAATGATCGACAACCAGTCTGGACAAACATCAGCAAAGCAGAGCCCATCTTGACTAACACATACCCAATAAACCTCAGAAAGTCAACGCACAAAAACTGTGGCTTACAAAGGAAGACTTTAAGGAAATTCAAAAGAACCGATGGAAATTATCTTAGTGGACACAGTAAGAAACTCTCGAAGGAAAAAACCTCAAAACTTGCGCGTAAAAACTTACTTACAAATCGAGTGGTCTATGCCTGGAACCAATTGGACGAGGTCACTGTCTCTTCAAGCTCCATAAACAGCTTCAAAAACAGGCTGGACCAGAACCTGAAGTCTATCAATACTACATTAGTCCATTATTATTATTATCTGTGATATCCTGGTTAAGATGTGCTACCAACCTGTGATATAGCCTGTGATAGCAAAGTCAAGTTTGATACGAGTCGTTTTTTAATACAAAGAGCAACCAGAGTAGTCCCATCGGCATGCGCCGTCTACTAAGTACTCTGTAATAATAATAATAATAATAAATTATCTTAGTGATCAATACCAAAATAACGGAACCAAAACATACTTAGTAATAGCCAGAAGAAACTATGAGCACAACTTGCTCAGTAACACCAAGCAATTCTATTCATACATAGGTCGTACCTTAAATTTCAAAGCATGAAATCTTTAGCATAGTAGGTCAGGTAACAAACGCACCACTTCAAACAGACCACGAGATCTCCTCACAACAATTTCACAGCGTTTCTACCAAGTCGAGTACAAATGATGTTATGCGAACATTGTCCTCTGAAAACTGTGCGAATACTTGCAAATCTTCACAACCAACACCAACGAACAACTAAGAGGTCACACGAAGAAGTAAAAAAAGGAGAGGAGCTTTTGCCTGATTAGAAAAAATTTCCTGTCGAATCGTGTTGTGTACAAATGGAACACACTAAATGCGGACACACTCTCTGCTTCAAACAAAACCCTTTTCAAGAATAGGCCGGATGTGAACATGACCACTCTAGTCCACTACCTCTGACAATATTGTCTGACGGGTGTTGTAACAATGCCTATACTTACATAAAAAGGAAACAAAGAACTGGCTGTAAACTACAGGCCAATATGTCTGATCAACGCAATATGCAAGTGCATGGAAAAGATTATCGCAAAATAATTAAGATTTCCTCCTAGTCAACACATATCATACCAGCTCAACAGCACGGCTTTCTTCTGAAAAATCTACATTGACCAACCTATTAACAAGACTTAATGAATGGACACTAGCTGATGATAACCATGAACCGATCAATGTGAATTATCTTGCCTTCGAAAAGGCCTTTAACAAAATACCTACCAGACTATATAATTTACAAGATTGTCTACTTTGAAATCGGAGGAAGTAGTATATTAAAAGGGAAAAGGAAGTATATCAAAATCTATGAAACCACTCAAGATTAACCCTGAACATGCCGCTGCAGCTATTACGGAAGCTATAGCTGCTGAGAACACAAACCTAAATATAACCCAAAAAACTTATCAAATCAAGCTATAAAGAGCAGTAATAAAACTAGCTCCGGATTGGCAGCGGCCTAAGCAATCATGGTTATATGTGGGAAACTTGAGAGTAGATTCTACTATTGATGATCTCACAAATCACTTAAAGAACAATAATATATCTGTGATGACCTGTGAGAATTTAAATTCTAAAAATAAGCATCTTTTAAGATTTAACTATAAAATAAAACTGTATAATTATAATGTTGATTTTTTTTTGTTTACCCTGTATAGTAATGAATGTTAAAAGTGGTTTTATAAATTTACAAAGAGTAGGACTTTTAAATGTGCCTATACATACCTAAACTTTTATTTTTTTAATAAAAAATGAAAATTTTAAATGTACTAACAGAGTATCTTAATAATAATAATATTATTATTATTAAGATTCTTTCCGTGAGCTTATTATTATTAATTTAACGCACCAGACCAGCGGCTTAGGTGGGGCTCAAATATTGCATATTTTTAACTTGGGTGTGTGACTGACTGTCCTGTACTTACCTCACTTCTTACTTTCAATTAAATCACAATTTTCTATGTCATATTCTGCCTTTGGTTGATTGAAGACATCTACGAGATCAATTATTGTCCTTGACATAGCTAGTTTCTGCTAAAGCTAAAAGTATATTGTATCTTTCATTTTTTTTAATTTACCATTACACGGAGGTCAAAAACTAGTTTCAGATATTGAAAATCGTATACATGGGGCAGATCTCCAATTATATAACTATCATTAACCGATAAAATAAAGATTTATTCACAATTTAAAACTGTATTTTTATGTTATACGACGTAAGGTGAATTATTTGCGGTATGGTTTTCTGTGAACTGGAAAAATAAAATTTAAAAATTGTTGCATACCTACCTTTATAAAATTGCATTGCATTTAAAATGGAGTGTAATAGAAGCATTTCGTTCCTTCTTCCGAGATCGTGTTCTACAGTAAAAAAGCTCACGGAAAGAACAATCTAAATTCAACAAATAACGTTACGGTTATGTTCTTTCTCTTCTTCTGTGACTTCTGTTCTTCTTGGTAATGATAATAGCTGGCTGATTGTCGTCAAGACAGGTGGCCATTGCAATTAAGAATAATAATTACGGTATCCAATCCAGTCCTCTTAACTGGACACACAACATTTAAACACGATAGTCCAGGGGGCGGGAAATGTGATTTGTTGCTGTTCTGTGATTGGGTACTGAGCAGTTCAAAGTCAATGGCTTCATATGTGGCTTCATAAATTTGTTTTTAATATCATTTCTTATTATTCATTTACTTGCAACGGCATAAAATTTGTTTGCGTTTTGCTGCTGGAGTGTATAGTTGTTGAATAATGTGATACACATGTGATGGGAATGTTTTGTGATGTGATAGTTTATCTGTGTAAATTTCCAGACATAGGGCTTGTTGTTGGTATCTACGATTTTTACTCAGCGAAGTATTATGATAGCAATACAATTTCATGGGGTGAGTAAAAACTATACCTATTGAATAAGGCTTGTTTAATTGAAATCGCAGTATAGTTTTTGATTTAATCTTTTTTAAAAAACCTAAAAAAAAGATTTTCCTGAATACTTGGCAACGTCGCAAGGTAATCAGCTGTCTGTAGAAATTCCGCCAATTTGTCATGTCAAAAACACGTGTTTAGGGGTAATGAACTTTCATAGAGGCACAGATGGTCCGGTTTTAAGGTATTTTACAAAATTCAAAATACTTCCGATTTTAGAAAAAAAAAACTATCAAGTGTAACTCTAGGCCACCCCAGGAGTGGCCCCTTAAAATATAATAAGTCATTTCCATAACACCCTGTATATGGGAGGGATTCACCATATGAGTTAGATGTTCAATATAAGTTTGAAAATTGAGTCGGACTAGTTTCGACCTTAGAAAAGATCATCATCAGCAACTCTATATAATTGTAATATAAACAAGTTAAAACACAGTAGTGGATGGTTCAATGAATGTGTATGCCTGCCCATGGACTTGACTGGGAACGTCCCTTTGGCTACACAGATGGTTAAGAATATATATGCCCTCGATACCCTTAAATCAATCTTTGATTAAGATGAGAGGATATAAGGCATATTTTATTATCTACCCGCAAAGTGGTAGTGCGGTTGTAACTAAGGAATCATTTTGAAGAATGTCATTTACAACGTGTAGATTTTCAACTAACAGTGGTCGAAATCAATCCAACTAGCAGAAATTAAGAGTGAGAGCAGTCTACTGTCCACCCAGATTTAATTAAAAACTAATTAATAAATAATAAGATTAGATTATTCTTCAACATCTTGGCCAAAGATTTATTGTGAGTAAAGACTTTAATGCCAAACATGTGAATGGGGGAGTAATGAGTTAAGAAAAGCTGTTCAAGAAACTGGTGGTAGTTACCACTCAACAAGTAAGTCTACCTACTGGTCCACTGATATCAAGAATATACCTGATTTACTAGTCTTTTTTATATTAGGAAAAATAACACCCAACTTCACTGACGTCAAAGAAAACTGTGACCTGGATTCGTACTTTTCAGCTGTCATTTTAACATTGAGCGACTTACTCTTTTAAACAAAACCATTGATTGGGAAACTTTTAGAATCCACGACCAAAATACTATAAATTTAAATATTAATTTGCGGACAACCGAGCAACTGGAAAAAGAAGCCAAAAACTTTATCGGACTTGTACAGGAAGCTGCATTAAATAATCACAAAGAAGTCGTCCATATAACCAAAGGAAAATGATCCAGTTGAAATTATTTTGTAAGCACTTTTGCGCTTTGTAAATAACCTTTCTTTGAATTCTTCGTAATGTTGTAGCTATAATTTTGTTACAAGCCTGTTGAATTCTTTCAGCTAAGTAATTTAAATCACAAGCTGTGCAAAATACTTCCTAGGCAGTGTATGGAGATCTTAACTTCTTATATCTCTGATCGATTTTTAGAATCAGGCAGGAGGATAAATATTCCGAGTTGAAAGAAATAAGAGCCGGCGTATCCACATGAAGCGTCCTAGACCCCATTCTCTATTTGATATACAGGGTGTTATTTAATAAGTGTCCGATATTTTACAGGAAGATTTGTCAGTTATTTATAAGGTGAAAAGTTCATGTAAGCATGGGTCCGCAAGCCCTTCATTTTTGAGTTACCGGGTGTTAGGAATTTATTTTATTTTTGTTTTTCGTGAATAATTTTTTAAATAATGTATATTTTACTTTACCAATGCTGAGCATGCTGATTGCTGACATACATTTTACATACGGACTTCCTAACGGAAATGCATATGAGGCTAAACGTTTGTATCAGGAGCGTTATCCGAACCGCACAACTCTTACTTCAAAAACGTTTTCAAAAATTCACGCTTGGTTGAGGGAAACAGGAAGGCTTGAAAAAGCTACTCATCTGTCGGGTGTACATCGGACGGTAAGAACCCAAGAAACCGAGAAAGCAGTTCTTAATCTGGTAGGAGGACACCCGGAAACAAGCACCAGAAAAATAGCGCTGACGTTAAACATTTCCCATGTTCTAATATGGACAATTTTAATTGATAATTTGTTATATCCCTACCACATTCAAAGAGTTCAGGAACTCCCCCCTCTTGATTTTCCATTACGTATCAGCTTCTGTCGTTAGTTTCTCCAATGCCTTATTCAACGTCCTTTATTTAAAAATTAAATCCTGTTTACGGACGAAGCAAATTTCTCACGCAACGCTATACGCAATTTTCACAACAATCATTTGTGGTCAGAGAAAATCCCCTCATGCGATACAAAAATCACATTTCCAAGAACAGTTCTCTTTTAACGTGTGGGCAGGAATCCTTGGAGATTTAATCGGCCCATTCTTTATTCCAGAGAGATTAAACCCAGAGAGATATCGTCATTTTCTTGCAGAAGATTTGCCTATTTTACTGAAAGATGTGCCCCTTAGACTATGAATTGAAATGTGGTTTATGCATGACGGTGCTCTGGCATATTTTAGCATAGCGCGAGAATTTTTAGATCGTACTTTCGGTAACCGTTGGATAGGGTCAGGGAGGGCGTCAACCATGGCCCCCTAGGTCACCAGACCTTAACAGTTTGGAATTTTTTTGTTGGGGACGTCTAAAATCCTTAGTTTACCAGACGCCCATCCAAAATAAAGAAGAATTAAGAAATCGAATAATTAACTCTTGTAGAACGATTCAAAATACTACAGAAATTTTCCAAAGGGTGCGCGAATCAATGAGGAGAAGATTGGATGCGTGCATACAGCAAGGAGGTGGACATTTCCAACATTTATTGTGATTTTCATTTAGTTTTATATCTAGTGTTTTGTTGTATATTGTTGTTTAAAAGTTACCGTTTAGAATGTTTCTATGTTGATTAAAAAAAAAGTTTTTGAAATTTTTTAACTTTTTGGCAAACACGTGCACCGATTAATTTAAATCAAAATATCTCAAAAACGGCTGCTTGTAGCGACATTTGACAAGCATACCATTTTCACGTAAATATGCCAGGGGAATCGATTTTTCTTCTAGAAAATGTGATACATACATGCACGAAGAAGTTGTGATTCCCCAAAAGAGACAAAAAACCTGTTGGTGGCGCCCCCTACAATTAAGGGCTAAACTAAGATCAAATTTAAATTTATCATATTAAAATATCCCCAAGTGTTTATTTTGGTTCAAATAAAGACATTATTTCAAAAATTATTTTTAACATCATGTATCTCAAAAATAAAGGGCTAGCTGACCCATGCTTATATGAACTTTTACCTTATAAATAACTGAGGAATCATCCTGTAAAATATCGGACACTTATTAAATATTACCCTGTATATCAGTGAGTTACCAGTATCGGAAGAAACTATTAGAGCCACATTCACTAATGACACTGCTATTCTCGCAGTTGATCAAGATTATGAGAGCTATACTAGAAAATTTCGAACAGCAACACGGTAGCTGACTGGGCAAGACAATGGTAAATTAGGCCCAACGAACTTAATCCAATCCATATGAATCTTACCAACAAGAAGCTAGCACATTTCTCCTAGATGTTAACGGTACAATTGTGCCCCATGAGATTGAATGCTAAACATCTTGGCTTAACTCTTGATGCTAAACTACGGTGGAAAGAGCACGTGAAGCAGAAAAGCACTTAGCTAGATTTAAAATATAAACAACACTAGCTTCTGGGACAAATCCAAAATTATCAATGTACAATAAGATGCTTATTAACAACCAGGTTTTGAAACCAGTCAGGTTTTACGGTATTCAATTTTGAGGCTGTTCCTGTGATAGCAATATCAAAATTATACAGACGTTCCAGAACAAAGTGCCACGTAACATAGTGAATGCTCCTTGCTATGTTCGCAACTCTGATCTTCATCAAGACCTTCTAATTTCAACAGTGGAAGAAGAGATCAAAAGGTGTGCCGGTAGGCATGAAGCTCGTCTTCACCGACATATCAACCCAAATGCTTTACAGTTACACGACCAACATCACGTCCGAAGACTGAAGAGAACCAAGCGGTCTGATCTTGTGTAGTGTTAAACGTTATAAATATAGATCACAAAGCTCGAGTGAATGTGTATCATCTAGCTTGTGCAATCTAAAGAACAACGGATGGAATTTAGGTGAAAAATAAACAAATAGGTTAGTTCAGGTTAGGTAAAACGTGGTGGTTCAGTATGTTCTGTTTTTGAGCAAAATAGTTATTAAAACTTTATTTTTGAAACTTAACTTTAATAAAATAAATTTACAAAAACCAGGCAACATAATACCACAAAAATACCTTTCCATTAGCAACGAGTGTTCCCACCTCTTGCTGGGATCATGACCTGACAACGTCGTGGTATACTTAAAATTAGCCATTTAATCTCTTGTTGATCAATTTTGACACCAAATTCCATTAAGCCTTTCTGTCATGCCTTTTAGGTATGCGGGTTAAGATTACCGGACTCTCATTCTTCCACCCATCATGTTTCATAAATCATGTTCAATCAGGTTGAGGTCCGGGCTGCATGGCGGCCAATTCATTGTCTCAATACCGACTTTTTGAAGATGGTCTTACACGATAAATAAATAAGCATAAATAATTTTTCCGCAAAAATAACGCAGGACAAAAGTTCTGAATTAACAATATCTGTTATGTACCTTTAAGCTATTAATCTTCCACCATTTACCAGTATCAGTTCAGCTCGGTACTCCCAGGAAATGCCCCTTAACACCATCATTGACTCAATAGGTACGAAGTTGCATTGTGTTGGTATTCTGTACACCATAGTTCGCCTATTATTAGTAAAAAGGCGACATTTAGATTCGTCTGAGAATAATACGTTAGCACAGTCCCAAATTTGCCAACTGAGCTGCTGATGCGCAAATTACAGATGTTGTCTTCTGTGCTCTTTGGTGAGCAGATGTCAAATGGCTGCCGTATAAGCCCCATTTAGTTTTCAGCATGTTTTTTTTCACTTATTGGAAAGTTAAAGCGTTCTAAAACTACCGTCGTAACAAAATAATGGTTTCAAACATTCTTAAAGATTGCTGGAGATGAATATACTGGTCTTGCATCATGTTTGTTGCTTGGTGGCGACCCTGGCCTTGTCTTCTTCTATTCCTTCCTGTTTAATTAAAATGCTGGAACACAACGGAAATGTTTGCTTAAAATACATTACAGCGCTAAGCTAACTGATTTTGAGTATACATCTCTCGAGGAAGCGCAACAACTAAATATCACATTCAGATTTGAATAAACTCTGGAATTGGGTTCATTTTCAAAACGTTTAAAGCATTTCCCTCACCAAGTCTAAAATTTTAAATGACATTACCCAACTAGTGACACCTCTCTAGAAAGCTTATCGAAAATGTTTTTCTGCGATACCAAAATTAATAGGATTATTTCTTTTTAAACAGAACGCAAATCATTTTGAGTACTTGATAATCATTTTTATTCTATTTTAAAAAATTATTTTTTACGTTATTAGATTATAATAATTTTGTTGTTAAATCTCATTAATTTTGGTATCTCTAAAAAGTATTTTTGATAAGCTTTCCAGAGAGGTGTCACAAGTAGAGTAGTATCATTTGTCATTCAAGATCAGGATACGCTAGGTTTGCCGCCCTTAATCAACGTGCAAATAGGCAGTAGAGTGCTTTTTAATTTTGAAGGCATATGTTAATTTAATATCAATAATAGATACCTATTTTATTTTACACTACACATATCTACCTTGGACAATTAAAAAAATTACCAGTCAGATTAAAAGATGGCACTATTATTTCACAATACTTTAAAATTAAAATGAATTTGCCGCATATTTTCCGCATATTTGCCGCAAATTTGCACGTTGATTATAGCCGGTAAAGTTAGATATTCGTCATAAGGAATTTTCCACCTTTAATGTGCAACTTCACTTGACCAGATTAACTATGAGAATCGTTTGTTAATAACCACCCCTTTGAAGGAGTCAAAGTGGAGCACCACGTTGAGTCGGGGTGGCAAATATAGCGCATCCGAATCTCCCATGACCAAATTTTAAAATTTGAGATTTTTTACCAAAGTCAAAGAGCGAGATATGAATTCCATACGGTCGACTCTAAGACTATAAGGGGTAGGTGAGGGTGGTCCTCAAAATAGCTTATTTGTTTCCCGCGTTTTTACACTAACGGTATTTTTTTGTTTTTTAGTATCTTGTCTAGTGTAGAAAAGTAAAAAATATAGCCATTGTAAATTTTAAAATTGTAAATCCGTGTAATAACAAAACACATTATACTTACCTTCTTATTGTCTCAAACTCGATCTCACACATGCTCACATGTCATAAATTTGGTAAAACTAAATACTAGAAATATGTTAAAATGTTTAAAAGATGATGAATCACCTCTAACGACGCGATTTAAATCAGGCAACCCTGTCGGAGGCGTATGCGATCATAACGCGTATAAAAATTTATACAACGGAGGCCAATCCTGATCATAATATTCGGAGGAGCATACATTGAAAAATGTAGCAAAAATTCGTATGTTTTTCTGAGCCTATTCCTTTACCCCTCTCGGGTTGCTCGTGTATACGTTAACTTTTTGTTGCGTTTTGACCAGTTTATATACGGAAAAGTTGATGCCTTAGGGCGGAGGCCAGGGTGCCTGCATTTCGTATGGAGGCGACTAAGATAGGAAAGCATGTATATATATATAACAAATTGGAAGGGTAGTCTTTTTGACTGACTAGTTGGAAAACAAGGTTTTTTAAAGTATTATTATTATAACATGAAAAGTGACTAATTTTTAAAATAAATGTATTACCTTGGGTGCAAATTGGGTACTAATTGCAAAGTTAGGCATTATTACAACAGGAAAATATAGAAAAGCATCGGAAAATCACTGAGAAACAGTCAATCATAGTTTTACATCACTGTACATGTGCTTGACTGATTATTCGAGAATTTTTAATTTTTTTGTACAATTTTTTAAAATCAACTCAGTTACTCCCGACATACATTGTTGAAGGCAGGTAACACCAAGAACCAAGGAAAGGAAACATCTGTCACATGTTCCCCCACACATGGTTACTCGGATCACCGTCCAACAGGTGGCGACTGCAGAAAATCCCGATATTTGTTGTTAAAGGTAGGTAACACCAAAGAACCACGGAAAGGAAACACCTGTCACCTGCGTCCCTAATATGGTCACTTGGATCACCGTCCAATAGGTGGCGACTCTAGACAATCAAGGTGCAAGTTTGATGAACGCCCGCGAGAGGTCACTGTCACTGACCCCCGAAACGAGTTTCATATTTACAGATATCGTGCATTGTAGGAAACGAAATCCACCCTACCACTTAGTAGATCACGCTTGCCACAACCCACAACTCTGTTGTAAGATGGTAGTGTCAAGATTTTTCGTGTTTTGATAGTGAAAACATCTATTATTACATTATTATCCCAAAACCAGGCTACATTAAGAGAGCTATTCAGTGAGAAGGAGTCACTAGAGTAAAGGTAGGTAACACCAAAGAACCACGGAAAGGAAACATCTGTCACCTGCGTCCCCAATATGGTTACTTGGATCACCGTCCAATAGGTGGTGACTCTAGAAAATCGAGGTGAAAGTTTGATGAACGCCCGCGAGAGGTCACTGTCACTGACCCCCGAAACAAGTTTCATATTTACAGATATCGTGCATTGTCGAAAACGAAATCCACCCTGCCACCTAGTAGATCACGCTTGCCACAACTCACAACTCTGTTGTTACATTGAAGTGTAGAGATCCATTTCACACCCATGTCACTGTGGGGGTGAAATTGATCTCCCTTAACGATTTTCTTTACAAAATTTTTTTAAAAATAATTGTAATGTATTTATATACAATTTAGTAATTGTAAGGTGGTGATCTATAATCAATGTACCTACATTAAGAAATTATTTAGTTAAAAATCTAGTGGTAAAACGAAAAAGCTAACATACATGAATATAATAATTCTGAAGTAGTTTCTTTTGTCTCTCAATAGCAAAACACAGTTTACAGATAGTATTAGTGAAGCCGATTATTAGAAAGTGATATTATTCATTTAAAAGTGATTTTTCAAGAAAGGAAGCAGTTATATAAATTGTAACTATGTCATCGTAATTTAAGTGTAAGTTCTTATTTATAATTAATAGGAGATAACGTTGATTTTCTGTGCTTTGATAGTGAAAACATCTATTATTGCATTATTATCCTAAAACTAGGTTTCATTAAGAGAGCTATTCTGTGAGAAGGAGCCACTAGAGTTTATAGTAATTAAATGAGCATATATTGCACTTAGATCTGAGATGTCCCTTTTTTTATTTAAACAATTGGGTGCTAAATGGGTTTCTGTCATCTCTAAGAATAGCCTTTTTGTTAAGTTGTTCTCTGTGTGTAATGTTGATACCGCCGAGTAGTCAGGTTCATGTCCCGTATCTTGGACATGTTTCGATAGTGCGCATGATCGTTTTTTTAATCTACAGTCACTTTTATGTGATGTTAAACGATCTTTTAAAACCCGTGACGTTTGTCCTATGTAAACCTGGTTACAGGAAGAGCAAGGAATACTATATACCACTCCTGACATTTGTATGGTATTTATTTTATCTTTTAGTTTGGTAAATAGGTTACCTACTTTTTTTGGATATTTTTGTGTGATTTTAATTGTAGGGATGGATTTGAACACTTTGATTATTTTGGTAGTGACAGTAGTAATGACCGGAAGGGCATAGTAATATAAAATTCTATTTTGAGAAGCAAAAGCTGATATATCAGGAGAAACACCACCCACACCCTCTACCCGTGGTGCAATGATCGATCCTGTATTATAAATTAATTTTTTTAAAAGTTTTTTTGGATATGAATTTTCTAACAATGTGTTGTATAGTCTGTCCAAATTCCTTTGTTTGAAAGAGTGATGACAAATTTTGGTTATCCTGGACTTAAGTGCCAACACTAAGTTTATTTTCATTTTTTCTGTATGATACGAATGGTAATTCATGTACCTGCCTGAATTGGTAGGTTTTATGTACCAATCTAAAATGACTTGGTTGGTTTCAGTCCGGATTAATTTAGTGTCAAGAAAAGGTACGCTCATGTTTTGTTCTTCTTCAATTGTAAATTGTATGTACCTATTGTAGCTGTTGAAAACAGTTAAAATTTCATCTTTTTTATCTAAAGGTATGGCGCAGACTATATCATCCACATATTTCTTTATAAAAGGTAATTAAAAGGATAATTGTGAAATGCATGTATCCAGGAGATTGTCCATTACGAATTGGGCGAGTATAGGGGATAATGTTGCTCCCATTGGAGTACCTAAAATTTGCTTAAAAAGGTTGTTATTAAATTGAAAATATGTTGATTCAAAAATTAATTCTATAATTTCTAAAAATTGATTTTTTGGTATTGTTGTGAATTGGGATATCACTTGCCATCTAGCTTCAATACTTTTTTTCACTAATCCAAGAGGTATATTGCTATATAACGAAATTACATCTAGACTAATTAGTACATAGTTGTCTGGAATCTGTTTTTCGTTCATAAATTCTGAAAATTGAAAGGAGTCATATGTATAGTATTCGTTGTCCTTGTTGTACGATTGTGTTAAAATATCAGCAATAAAAGGTGATAGTTTGCTGTTAGGAGCATTAATTGATGATATAATAGGTCTTAATGAAAGAGTGGGTTTGTGAATTTTCGGCAAACCATAAAATTTTGGTGATGTTTGATTATAAATTGTAAGAGCCTTTGATTGTTGTTCATCAACAAAACCTCTCTTTTTTAAATTAGATGCTATTTTATTGGCTTTCTGTTGAAAGGTAGATGTAGGGTCACGTGCTAATGGTTGATAGTATTTTCTATCTTGTAAGATTTCTTGTGATTTTGAAATGTAAGTATCTTTTAGCATTATGACCGTTACATTACCCTTGTCTGCCCTAGTTACAAAAATTTCTTCATTTTCCTTTAGGAATTTTTTAGTTTTATTGAAAAGAATATCAAGATATGTGCTATTATATGGCCTTCTAAAGTAATTAGTTAAAATGTTGGTGATTTTAGCCCTGTATATGTTTTTTTCAGTTTCTGGACAGTGATAAATGATGTGTTCAATATCTGCTAGAATTTTTTTAATTGAAATATCACTTGAGGTGGGGGAGAGAGCAAATTTATACCCCAATGCTAAGAAATGTTTGATATCATTTGGTATATTTATGTTAGTCAGATTCTTGATCCAGTTGTCTTTTGTTTGAATCTGAGTGTTTTCTACTTCACGTTTCAGTTTATTTATTTTTTTTAAATTGGTTGTTTTTATTTTTTTGAATTTAATAACAACTTTTTCAAGCAAATTTTAGGTACTCCAATGGGAGCAACATTATTCCCTATACTCGCCCAATTTGTAATGGACGATCTCCTGGATACATGCATTTCACAATTATCCTTTTAATTACCTTTTATAAAGAAATATGTGGATGATATAGTCTGCGCCATACCTTTAGATAAAAAAGATGAAATGTTAACTGTTTTCAACAGCTACAATAGGTACATACAATTCACAATTGAAGAAGAACAAAACATGAGCGTACCTTTTCTTGACACTAAATTAATCCGGACGGAAACCAACCAAGTCATTTTAGATTGGTACATAAAACCTACCAATTCAGGCAGGTACATGAATTACCATTCGTATCATACAGAAAAAATGAAAATAAACTTAGTGTTGGCACTTACGTCCAGGATAACCAAAATTTGTCATCACTCTTTCAAACAAAGGAATTTGGACAGACTATACAACACATTGTTAGAAAATTCATATCCAAAAAAACTTTTAAAAAAATTAATTTATAATACAGGATCGATCATTGCACCACGGGTAGAGGGTGTGGGTGGTGTTTCTCCTGATATATCAGCTTTTGCTTCTCAAAATAGAATTTTATATTACTATGCCCTTCCGGCCATCACTACTGTCACTACCAAAATAATCAAAGTGTTCAAATCCATCCCTACAATTAAAATCACACAAAAATATCCAAAAAAAGTAGGTAACCTATTTACCAAACTAAAAGATAAAATAAATACCATACAAATGTCAGGAATGGTATATAGTATTCCTTGCTCTTCCTGTAACCAGGTTTACATAGGAAAAACGTCACGTGTTTTGAAAGATCGTTTAACATCACATAAAAGTGACTGTAGATTAAAAAAACGATCATGCGCACTATCGGAACATGTCCAAGATATGGGACATGAACCTGACTACTCGGCGGTATCAACATTACACCCAGAGAACAACTTAACAAAAAGGCTATTCTTAGAGATGACAGAAACCCATTTAGCACCCAATAAATAAAAAAAGGGACATCTCAGATCTAAGTGCAATATATGCTCATTTAATTACTATAAACTCTAGTGACTCCTTCTCACAGAATAGCTCTCTTAATGAAACCTAGTTTTAGGATAATAATGCAATAATAGATGTTTTCACTATCAAAGCACAGCAAATCAATGTTATCTCCTATTAATTATAATTATTACTTAAATTACGATGACATAGTTACAATTTATATAACTGCTTCCTTTCTTAAAAAATCACTTTTAAATGAATAATATCACTTTCTAATAATCGGCTTCACCAATACTATCTGTAATTTGTGTTTTGCTACTGAGAGACAAAAGAAACTACTTCAGAATTATTATATTCATGTATGTTAGCTTTTTCGTTTTACCACTAGATTTTTAACTAAATAATTTCTTAATGTAGGTACATTGATTATAGATCACCACCTTACAATTACTAAATGCTATATAAATACATTACAATTATTTAAAAAAAAAATTTTGTAAAGAAAATCGATAAGGGAGATCAATTTCACCCCCACAGTGATATGGGTGTGAAATGGATCTCTACACTTCCATCTAACAACAGAGTTGTGAGTTGTGGCAAGAGTGATCTACTAGGTGGCAGGGTGGATTTCGTTTTTGACAATGCACGATATCTGTAAATATGAAACTCGTTTCGGGGGTCAGTGACAGTGACCACCTATTGGACGGTGATCCAAGTAACCATATTGGGGACGCAGGTGACAGATGTTTCCTTTCCGTGGTTCTTTGGTGTTACCTACCTTTACTCTAGTGACTCCTTCTCACTGAATAGCTCTCTTAATGTAGCCTGGTTTTGGGATAATAATGTAATAATAGATGTTTTCACTATCAAAACGCAGAAAATCTTGACACTACCATCTTACAACAGAGTTGTGGGTTGTGGCAAGCGTGATCTACTAAGTGGCAGGGTGGATTTCGTTTCCTACAATGCACGATATCTGTAAATATGAAACTCGTTTTGGGGGTCAGTGACAGTGACCTCTCGCGGGCGTTCATCAAACTTGCACCTCGATTGTCTAGAGTCGCCACCTATTGGACGGTGATCCAAGTGACCATATTAGGGACGCAGGTGACAGGTGTTTCCTTTCCGTGGTTCTTTGGTGTTACCTACCTTTAACAACAAATGTCGGGATTTTCTGCAGTCGCCACCTGTTGGACGGTGATCCGAGTAACCATGTGTGGGGGAACATGTGACAGATGTTTCCTTTCCTTGGTTCTTGGTGTTACCTGCCTTCAACAATGTATGTCGGGAGTAACTGAGTTGATTTTAAAAATTGTACAAAAAAATTAAAAATTCTCGAATAATCAGTCAAGCACATGTACAGTGCTGTAAAACTATGATTGACTGTTTCTAAGTGATTTTCCGATGCTGTTCTATATTTTCCTGTTGTAATAATGCCTAACTTTGCAATTAGTACCCAATTTGCACCCAAGGTAATAGATTTATTTTAAAAATTAGTCACTTTTCATGTTATAATAATTGCTTCTCTGTTTTGTAGCCTTGAAAAAGAAAATAAAGATTTTCGAAAGCTCGGCGTAGTAAAAAAGAGGTTTTACTTATATGGCCCTCCAATGACTTTAAAAAACCTTATATATATATATATATATTTTTTCCTACCGACAATGTGGCGTCCTTCAATTATGAAAATGCATTCAAGGTGGCATCCACCGTCATATGACGTCCTTATACGGACGCCATAAAACTTTCCTTGTTAAATGTGTTGCATACGTCATCCTACAGGAATTTTTTTAGATGGACGTCATAACGTCGGTTTGGCGAAAGGCGAAAGTATATTGTAGTTCGTCAGATTTCCGCTTGAAAGCGCTGCGGATTTTGTTAGTATACGAATGGTATACGAAGTTCATTTATCATATCGCTTATGTGGCTACCAGGAATATATGTTTATTCATTATGACGCCAATCTAACATCCGATTAATCTGGCAACCTTGTCTTTATACCAAAATATGTGATTCACAGGCAAGCGGCCGACGCGACGCTAAATAATTTAGTTTATTTGAGTCTTATTAGCATTAACGTGAATACATTGTTTATGATTGTGTTAAGTTATGGGTACCCGAGGAAGAAAGATATTGGCATTAAGTAAAAAAGAGCCGTTTGTTCCTTTGCCCGAATGGGAATCAACAAACGGCTCAAGTCGTGAAGAACAAAAAGTTGCCATTGACTTTTTTGGTAAGTACCTAAATACACATACCTATTTTCAGAGCTTAGCGATTCACTTGATTGTTGTTTTTTTAATATTTGGCTATAATTTAAATTATAGGATCAAAATCTTATGTGATTTTTCCTCAATTATTCTTTTTTATTCACAACCCAGTTTATATGGGTATCAGTTAAAAGGGTTTCACGAGTAGAATGCGATAAGTCGAGCGATAAGTTATACATAATGTCATTCTAAATCAAATATGGCGTACGCTATAAAATGACAGCTTAAATTTTCTCACAACTCACTCGACATAGGTGTCAAAGGAAAGGGTTGGATGAGTAAAATAAGATAATATACCTGTGTGACGTCATGAACCTGAACAAACCTAACTAAAAAAACCTGCGTTTGTAAATAGGAGACGCACTAAAAGCAGCCTTAATAAACAAAATGTGATGTAAGTAACTGTATAATGGGGCCCCGCGCTTTTTAACCTTATTTTTTACTTTTTAATACGCTACTTTCAAACTCGTTTTTTTTTAAGTTTTTTAAACTATACCTGGCTTATTTATGAAACTTTTAAAGCTAAAAAACTGTTTCTACCCTGTAGCTGTAGCTCACGAAATTGTCTAAACCTTTTTTTTTCAAGCCCAGTCTTTATTGCTTAATCAAAGGTACAATTATAGTTATAATAAATTTTAAAAAAACTATTGTTAAAGATGAAAGTATTTGAAATATTATGGCGAGTTCTTTATTTATAGTAGGGGAGCCCAACGGGATTTTGGGATTTACTCAAGCGCGGCAGATTAACATATGAGGGGATACCTTACACTCTTTTAAGTACCTTTATCAAATCTTAGCCCTTTATATAGGGTGGTGCGTGTAGGGCAGCCGATCAGAATAGTAAAAAAGTCGATAGCTGGAAATACTCCAGCGCGTCAGATTAAGGTATGGTGGGTTAGTTACGTGCTGAAAAGTGTGCATTTTAATAATCTGACGATTTGAGCGTGACGTAAAGGAGTGGAAGGGTCACAAACTTGCAAAAAAAAAACGTCGCCTCGACATTATCGAGGGCGGTCAAATTTTTTTTTTATTTTGAAGGAAATAATTCAAGGATAACGGGAAAAATACAATCCGCCGATTTCCACAGGCCGAAGTAACAAAAATCGTCAATAAAGTTTAGTGCGTGCAGCTGCAGTGAAGCATGTATTCCCTACTCCGCGTCTCACTCTCTCACACTCTCTCTATATCTCACTCTCTTGCACCATCCCCACAATACTTTCCGTCAGCCATCACGTCATCACAGCTGATCACAGTTTTTTTTTTCAAACGGTCCGATTAAGACAAATCCCTCTAAATAATCGTCAGATTATGGATCAGCACGACCAGGACATCAAGCTGAACCGTCCGTATAAAAATCTGACGCGCTCGAGTATTTCAAAATAGCGTTTTTTTTTGCATTTTCGAAAAGTCGCCACGAGCTTGCGTCGCATCCGAATCGTCAGCCTGTTAAATGGAAGCTTCGTTTGGGATCACTTAACATCCCCTCTAAATATCTGACGCGCTCGAGTAATTTTTTTTTGGCAATCGGCAGATTAATATACCAGCATCAGAGACACGTGGGGCTTATACAATATCAATTTCTGACGCGCTCGAGTATGAGAATGTTTTTTTTTACATTTTTTAAAGCCTGTAGTCGCTCCCCTCACCGGTGAAAGGGTACACATAATATAACCTTTTTTTTTCTACCATCTAATCTTCAAAATCCAATAGGTCCCCACGACGCTCGGGTAAATCCCCATTTAGCATCGCTCTCCTACTATTACGAGCTTTAATTTTTTAAAATTTGGTTTTACTTTATGCAATTCAGGGCTGTATAGAGGATGTTTTTAATGCCAATTTTCGATAATGACCAAGGTTAAAAACTTGTTTTTATCATAATATATACCATATCTCACCATAATATACAGGGTGTAACAAGTTCGTTTATTACTAACTTGATCTCGAAATCTCTAAAGCCTGATTCGGACTATGTAAGTAAAGATTAAGTAATTTAGTTGAGTGGCAAGTAATTTAGTAACCAAACAATCACTTACTAAATTAAATTAAGTAAGTAATCTATATTTCACTTAGATTTTTCTAATCCGACCTTATGGTACACATGATTTTTTCGTTTTAATAATCACGTCTTTTGTGTATGAATAAAAATTAAATTACTCTTATTTAAGAGTGTATTTTTTTTAATACTACATTCCTTATAATGTTATTTCGGAAAACGTTAATTAATATTTTATATTATAAAATATTGCTGATTATTTAACACCGCTAAGAAGGAGTTTTGTTACGAGTCATGTTAATTATCTACGAACTTATATATTGAGTTTTTATTCTTACACTTATTAAAAATAAATAATCATAGCCGGATTAGAAAATTAAAATAAAATATAAATTAAGACCTTATTGTTTTACAAAATTAACGTTTAATCTAGGCATTAAACAAACATACTCTAGCTCTTAAAGAATCTAAGTCCGTATTTAAGAAAGATGGTGACAGAACAAAAAACTAATTACAGATTCTAAAGGAGATTGAAGTTTTGAGTTTTTGGTTTCTTTGGAATATCGCCGGAAGTACTCTGAATTCAAATGTCTTCTTTTTAGATTATTACTTAGCATAAAATTCTGTAACTTTGCCCTCATTTAACTATTTTTGTATTTCTTACGGTTTACAAGATCCCTATGGGAATAAACGAATTTGTTGCACCCTGTATGCGTAAAAAACAACATGGTTGTATTTAAGAAGAGTACATTGATGACGGTTTCTCGGATTCACAATGTCGGATTGAAAATATGTAAAGGCCTTCGTATAGAACCCTGCTACAAGAAAATCCTTTTTGTTTTATCATAAGGTAAACGGCAGAATATATATAAAACTAACCAATGACTTTCTTAGCTTTGTTTTATAGCCTAAAAGAGATTTGGACTAATGATTTAATATCATCATTGAAGTTTAATTAAATCTTTGTACCAAATTTTTATTTTTTTAAAATTTAACACTTCATATTATCTACTTCCACAGGTTTGACAATCACGACCGGTTGCGATTGCTAAACCATTATTAAGTAATACGATGTTTAGAAAATTTACAATATGTAGCATTAAACTTAGGGGAGGAGTTTACAATTAAGCTGATGGAAATTGTTCATGTCGAATTGGTTATTAAGGGTGACGTATTTATTATTTTTAACTGGTTTATTGATTTCGAGACATTCCAGTAAATTTCATTAATTTCCCTTATCACAGATATGGAGGATATAATTATGATTAATGCTTCTCAAGTATTCAAGCAAAGAAGATTTCTTTTTTGTACAAACATGTTTGTTATAACTCGGTCTGAAATTTTTACCGATTTGTCTTACATATGTAGGGTGTCCTAAAAGGTATGGTCAATAAATGGGTATTGGGTAGATCGGCTGAAAATACGGTCCGAAGGTCATGTAACATTATGTCCTATATCCTCTCATAACCGAGCTACAGGCTCCTAAAGGGGAGATTCTAAAGATGTTCTTTTAATGTTTCCGAAACTAATAAAGATACAAACTTGAAAGTTTGGTATTCTAGTAAACTTTACACGCCGAATCGAACTATTGTGGTTTAAATGTTAGCAATCTAAAAGTGGTACCAGAAATAGGGAAGGACAGAGTCAAAATATAACTTTATTCATATTGATTTTTATCTCAAATTAAAAAACTTTAATTCTTTATGCAAAGAAAAGTTACTCCTAGTTGGTAATATTCATATGGCTAAACTTTTTCGCCTGTAATAGCCACTTTTTAACACTGCGTTTTCTTTACTTTCTTCGAGAATAATTTTCCAACAGCAAAGTCAGCGCAATTTCGGCTTTCCTATATGCCCTGCAAATCAGATCCTGCAGATTGCGTCGTGTGTAGGGGCTTTTATGTATAGTTTAACTTCGCCCTCTCCTATTTATGACGCTGCTTGTAAATTGTCGGCATTTTAACAGTTCAATTCTGCGTATAAAGCTTACTAGAATACCTAAATTTCAAATTTGTATCTTTATTGGTTTCGAAGATTTTAAGAAAAAAACATCTTCAGGCATGGTCAATATCTACGAAATGTTACATTCAAAAAATGTCAGCATGGTCTTCCTACAAAATGAGGAGCCAGTGAAATTTTTTCCAAAATGCATGACATTTTTTTTTACCCTGTATTATAGCCCCCGGTCGAAATATAAGAAATTGTTACCGATGATTCAAAAGGCGATGAAAAGACCTTTCGAAATTTGACCTGCTTTTTAATATGCGTTCAGTATTTCAGAAATCACAAGGTATCAAATTTGACTAAAAATTGCGCTTGTCACGATAAATATGTGCAGCAGTTCAGATGTTGAACAAGTGTACTTATCGGTAAATTAAACGTATCTGCACACAATATGTTTAATTTATTGGCAGGACCCCTTAGGTTAGGATTGTGGACTTAATAATTCAATAATGAATGATGAAATTTTGGCGCGAGAAAATAAATAACAATTAATTTTTTAATTTATTTCCCCTTTTGCGCCTCTTAATGACCAACTAGGTGTTAATATTAATCTTCTTAATTTATAAGCCCACCCCTAAATTTCAGGCTTTATAATAGAAACTGTCTTAGCAGTGCTAAATATTTCATTAAGAAAAATGCAAAATTTTAGAACCTTTTTTTGTTTTAGCCACCTTTAATAAATGTATAAAAAATAAATTCAGGTTGAAGGTAGGATGATTTCGGTTAATTCATCTTCTTTGTTTTATTTTAATTTTTAGAAAAGGTTAGTTATAATACCATAAACATTCCGCAGACCAATCAGCAGGTTACTGACACTTTGAATTCATTTGGAAATTTTGAAAAAATTACTGAAACTGTGGAAGACAACTCACAATCATTACAAAAAGATTCTGCAGTGGGAAAAAAATGACAGATTCTCCGAGAGAACCATTCATCCTTAATAATTCAGATTACATCCAACGGACTGAAGATTCTTCAGAGACCTTGGTCACTACCACCAAATTAAGACCATTGCAAAAAATAATTGTACTTCATGATGTAGTGGTTAAAAAAGGATCAGAATTTGCTAAAGAGAGCTCAAAACTAATGATAAATAAAGGTAACATCTTGTTTGCAACTTCATTACAATTATTTTACCTTTTATGCAAGATATTTCAATATTTCAGACTACAACGAATTTATGATTATAAATAAGTTAAATTATTTGTTGTATTTACCACTCAACGCAATTAACTCGGAAAGAGTGGGGTCAATGATGAAGTACCTACAAATGTTTAACAAAAGTAACTCTTTCAACTCTTTAAAAAAATATGTAGTTTTTAAGTTGTAGCCTTAAACTTTACAAAATTATGCATTATAACAGATTGGGCTACAAATTCAACAATATCCCTTCAAAATAATTATTTTTTTAGAAAATGATGAACAGCAAGTTGTTGACGCCTTAGACGTGATTGAAAAATCAGGAAATAACATATTTCAAACAACTGTTCCCGAAAACAAAGATTTACAAGAACATTCTGACTCTGAAATAGCAAAAAGTTGGACAGATACTACAAGTGAACCATTTAGCTCCGACCATTCAGAATACTTACCGTCGCCTACGAGTTCAACAGGGTCTTCAACGGCTAACATAAAAAGTCCAGGATATTTATCACCTACGGATTCTACAGAATCTTTAACGCCTAGCATAGAAATATTACCAGTCGCGAATATAACAATTAAAGAATCAGAAATTGTCAAGGAATGCTTAAGTTTACCACAACGAAAAAAAAATAGAAAAAGAAGAAGAGGAAAATACTTTATATAGATGAAAGGATTAAACCAGGGAATAAACCTAAAAATAAAAATGACGCAATCAATAAGACAAGCAAACGTATCAGAACCCCTGACTTCTGTTGTTTTTGTGAAACAGATGTATTGAATTTTTCTCGACATATCAAACGAAACCACATGTCTGAGGTAGAGGTAGTTAAAATTTTTTCATTTGCTAGTAAAAATAAAGAAAGGCAATATTTAATATCAAAGTTGCGGAAAAAAGGGAATTTTATAAAGAACTCTCAGGTTTGCTCAAAACCGGTTAGAAAATTAAAAATCGACGATTCCTCGAAAAAATTTAGTCCGTGCAAATACAGCCTTGGATTTTATTCCTCTAAACAATTATGGCGTCATGTTAAAATATGCAAGGTTAAGAGCGGTGATACGGCTACATCTTTTTCCCATTTGACGGATTCACAAAATGTACTTTTGCAAGTGGTTGATAAACAACTTGCTAGTGATGTAAAAAAAGTACCTACCCGTTACTTTGTATCGGGTATTTACCCAATACTCAAAGTATCGAATCCTTGTTGTTTGAAATACTCGATACTCGTTACTTTTATACCCATGTCCTATAATGCCTAAATTATTATATTCTAGGAGAATTATTTTTGCTGTACTCAAAGTTTTAAAATACTATGTAACTAAAAAGTATCGAATATTTTATTTCTGTTAAGGTATACTTTGGTTTGGGTAACGCGATAACCCAGACGACAAAATAGCCGATCGTCGGCAATCAGCACTTCGCAATCCCAAGATAAAAAAAACGCGGCGTAATGTAAAGACGCTTGCCGAAAGGAGTACCGGCTTTCGGCGTTTTTAATGTTTGCATTATTTGAGTTGTTTGTAATTGTAAAAGAAACCGACGTCCATATATTATTATTATGTTATATTAGGCCGATTTTTTTCTAATGAAAATAAAAAGAGATGCCGAGAAGTATGCTCTAGAAAAATAATATAATATTTTATTTTATGTTAGTTTGAATTAAAATATTTGTTTCCTTTGAGTGGAAGGTGGAAGGGTGGTATATTGAGTTAAGTTGAGAAGTGAGAGACTCCTGTTTTTATTTATCTTAAATTACTAGTTTTGATTTATTAACCAGTATATCAAATATGGATCTCCAAAAAAGAAGTGCTGTTTGGTTACATTTCGGTACAATTTCCAATGAAAAAGCTAAGTGTAATATTTGTAAAAACATTTATTCTTACAAAAATGGAGGTGTATCAAATTTACGAAAGCATATGAAAAATAAACACCCTACAATGATCATAGATGAAACAAGAGAACAATCAGAAAATAAAAATATTGATCATGAACCAGATCAAGCGCAATTTGGTAAGTAAATTTTAGATATTCTAAATTAATACAAACATAATACAAGCTTTAAATAGTAGGAAAACCAATTTTTGAAAAAAGAAATGAAAATATCTGAATATATTTTTGGGTCGTCGTTGCACATATTGTTGGTAATAAGTTTTTTTTTTTAATTTTTTTGTAGGCCCATCAACATCAACTATGGAACAGCCGATTACATCATGTAAAGGCGATGGACAACAGCTGCCTTTTATTGAAGTAGAAAAACAAGGACCATCGGTGCGTACTAAAAAACAGTCAAGTTTAAAGGGATTTATTTCAAAACCAATTCCGTTATCACGGCAGAAGAAAATCAATGTTCTTGTATTAAATATGATTTTAATCGATTTACAGCCGTTTTCAATTGTATCAGACCGTGGATTTCGAAAGCTTTTAAATGAACTGGAACCATCATATATAATACCTAGCAGGCCTAATTTCAGCAAATCTCTTATGCCTGCAAAATACGACGAAAAATGTCAGAAACTGAAAAAACTTCTGGAAACTGCTGAACATATCATGATAAGCACTGATGGCTGGACCTCTATTAACATGGAAGGCTATTTGGCTGTTACGGCGCATTTCATAACGAAGGATTGGAAATTTTATGGATGTTTACTTTCATGTTTCAACTATAACGAACGACATACAGCGGAAAATATAGCTCAAGAATTAAAACGACTTACTGATGAATGGAATATCTCATTGAAAATATATGCCATCAGTACAGACAACGCAGCAAATGTTGTGGCAGCGATCAGACTGACCCCATGGGCTCACATTCCCTGTTTCGCCCATACGATAAATTTGATCGTTAAAGATGCCTTGAAAAATATAGATGACTTGCAAAAAAAGACCAAAAAAATTGTAGACTTCTTTCATCAAAGTTCGCACGCAACAGCTAAACTAACAGCTACTCAAAATCAAATGAAGCCCGAAGGAATCCCTTTAAAGTTGATTAACGATGTGGCCACAAGGTGGAACTCTACATATTATATGTTTCAGAGACTAGTTACATTATCGGAACCTTTGGCTGCAACAGTTGGACTTTTGCTCAACCCTATTAATCTTCCCACTGAAGAAGAATGGGCGATAATAAAAGAACTTTGCTACATTTTAAAGCCTTTTGAAGCAGTTACAGTTGAGATGAGCGCAGAGAAACAAGTAACCCTTTCCAAAGTTATACTCATTATAAAAGGAATACTTTCGTCTTTAGAACAAACTAAAGTTAAAGTATTTAGTCAGTAGGAAAAACTGTAATAAGTTCTCTGCTTGCCTCTATAGTAACCCGTTTTGGAAATCCTGAAAACAATCTTATAATGGGCAAAACCTCTTTCTTGGATCCAAGGTTTAAAACAAAGGCATTAAGCAATGAAGACAATTTAAAAAGAGTTAAAAACAAAATTCAGGAAGAACTAGTTGTTCTTATAAAAAAAGATACAACGTCAACCTTCTGATAGTGAAAATGAAATTGCTTCTAAAACAAATGAAAACACCACAGATGCATCGGACAATACAGAAAATTACGATATGATTTGGCAGGATTTTGATAAATGTGTAAAAAATTCTTTGCATGTGACAAGCCCAACAGCAGTCGCCATCGCTGAAATCAAAATGTTTTCAGAAGAGCCGAACCTTGAAAGAAAAAAGGATCCGCTGGTTTGGTGGTGCGAGAGGCAAAGGGTGTATCCCTGGTTATCTCAATTAGCCAAAAAGTATTTATGTGTTTGTGCTACTTCTGTTCCGTGCGAACGCATATTTTCCAAAGCCGGTCAAATAGTAACCGAACGCAGAAACCGATTAAAATCAAATAACGTGGAAAAACTACTATTTTTGCATTATAATAATGATTTATAATAATATCAAGTATAAATTAAGTTATTTTTTATTTTTCAGTTTAGTTTTTTGTTTTGTCGGATTATATTTTATTTTATATAATATTTTTTTGTTTTGATATAAAAATAAAGAAGTTTTGTTTATGTTTAATAAAATCCCTGTTCTCTGATATATTTTTATTAGTAACAATAAAAAGTACCGAAAACTATTACATTACCATTACCATCACCTTTTAAAAACACCAAATCGCCTATAATTCTTATGCGAATAAAAAATAATAAAAGAGTAGAGTAACCTTGTACTCAACTACAGTACTCAGTATTGTAATGATACTGAAGACTAAAAGTATCGAAAGTATGGAATATAAAGTATCGAGTATTGATATTAAAAGTATCGAATTGGTACAAGTATTCAAAAGTAACGAAAGTTTACATCACTACAACTCGCTGAAACCGTTTTCCCCAGAATGATGCCCGACAAAATCTCTCTGATTGCCAAGAAAGATGTCTTAATATACATGTTTGGCGCACGATACTTAAAATGCCATCGTGAAAAACATTTTATTAATGTTTGTATACGCAAAATGCGTGAACTATCAAGATTATTAATAGCAATGATGGACGCACAACCCAGTATAAAATCCCTACTTGATGCTCTTCAACCTCAGAACTTTGATTTAATTGTACAGTGTGCTAAAACTGTTTCAAGGTTTGATGCGCGAAAAGATAATTACACGTCTCCTACGTATGCTATGAATATCTTTAAAACAGTGCTGTGATATAGCAGTGTTAAACATTCTGAAAAGAAAATCGGTTCTTTACACAAAAACCGCTGCGGAATCTGAGGCGGATATAAAAACCATGAAGCAATTGTTACAAGATTCATGGTGTTTCGAAGTTTCAACAAAGGCAGCGGCTGATCTCAACACTAAAAAGTGGAATAAAATTTCAATAATCCCTTTAGCAAGTGATCTAAGAATCTTTAAAGCCTATCTAGAACAAATTAGTAGCCAGGCCTACTCTGACCTCGAAGAAGAAAGGAGCAACAGTAAAGCGTATCAATCACTATTAGAATCCGTATTTTGTCGGTTATTATTGCTTAATAGAAAAATAATCGGGGAGCTTCAAAGACTGCCTCTGCAAATATACATTGAGAACGACACCACACAAAACTACGAAGAATTTTCAGAAGCAGTTACTCCAGTTGAAAAAATTTTATTGAAAAAATTCAAGAGAATAGTTATCAGAGGAAAAGAGGAAGGGGGTGCCCGTTTTATTTAGTCCTGAAATGCAAAAACATACAAATAAGCTTGTTGAACTTACAGAATATTTTATTAATGCAGATAATCCCTATTTATTCGCGAATATGCAAACTAGTACTTCAATCACCAGCTACAAAGTACTAAATAAGTATGCATGCAGCAGTAATGCCAAAAATCCTTCTGCACTTACTTCTACCCGATTAAGAAAGCATTTAGCGACAATATCTCAATTATTTAGTATGTCTGGTAATGAGATAGAACAATTGGCCACGTTCATGGGACATACTAGTGATGTTCATAAACAAGTGTATAGATTACCCGACGACGTATAGCAAACAGCTAAAATCTCGAAGTTGTTGCTTTTAATGGAAAAGGGGCAGGCCGCGCAATTCAAGGGTAAGACGTTAGACGAAATTGATATCGATTTGGATATAGATATGAATGATTTGCCAGCCGACGATGACAAAGATGAGTTAGAAAATCCTGTCCTTGAAATTAACGAACCAGGACCCTCATCCAAACCACATTCCGCCATCAAACCCACAAAACTGAAACGAATACTAGAACCATGGACTGAAAAACAAAAAGAAAAAAAAAAACACTTTTTTGCTGCGCATATTAAAAATAAAAAACCTCCTAAAAAAATGGGAATTATAGAATTAAAAGAACAATCTGGTAATTTATTGAACAATAAGTCTTGGGAACAAGTAAAAGTTTTTATTCAAAACTTATATACTAGAAGGTAGGGCTGTGCGGTCCCTGAATTCTTCGAGTCGGTTCGGCCTCAGTTTAGTTTTAGAGTAGATTTTTTTTTTGATATAGTCTTAGTAAACAAAGCTTTTTAAAACTTGCTTTGGGAGACAATTTACTTAATTGAAGAAAAAAAAAACAAGTTTCATTTTTTTCCAATTTTCATATTTTTTTGCAGAAAGATGAAAAAATAATGTTACTTCTTTTATGAAGTTGAATAGACTAGTTCTTATTATAAAAAAGTAAATCCGTATTAGTAAAACCACTTTTTTAATTTGATATTCACATATTAGTTATCTATAACATGATAAGATGGATGACATACGCATTGTCATTGTCAAATGCCACTTCTCTCTGTACCGTATTATTTCTGGTACTACATCGTTTAATTATAAATTAAAAACACAATTTTTTATAAAACATTGGGTTTTATAAAAAATATTACTTTGTTACTTAGTGAAGCTAGTGACCCGCAGTAATTATGTTTCCAAGAAAGTTTTGTTGGGATTTGGGTCAGAAAAACGAAGGAAAAAATTTGTCCCATATGACGACGTTTCGCTTTTATTTTAAAGCATCTTCATACGCTCTACAAAAAGTTATTCTGCTAACATACAAATTTAACATAAGTGCAAGGATTGATTTTTAAGTACAGTTGAAATATTATTATTACTCTCCAAAAATTATAATAAGTTTCATAAGAAGAAAATAGATACTTTTTTTTAGAGATTCATTTCTTTCTCCTAATTTTAAAAGCGTTGTTATCTTAAAAACATCCATTCACCATTAAAACATTATAATAAAAAAACGACAAAAAAAGGAAAAAAGGGAAACATTACGGGACTTACCGAGAAGTAGTTTTCCAGGGTAAAAACTTAAAATTAAAAAACACATGAAACATCGGTACAATAGGTTTTTTCGTCTAAACATTAAACAAAGGACGGTACGCACACATTAATATAGGTTAAAAACTTCAGGTTGACTCTTGGCAAATTCAACGCTGAATGTAGGATAATGTTACTGTTGGGTTCGACGGAGAACTTTTTTGTGGTATTTTTTTTAACTTTATTCGGTTTTTTTGGTTTTCTTTGCAATGAGTGTTGTTAAATATTATGACGATAGTCCGTCAGACCCAATCCTTGGACGCGAAAGGATAAGGGACAATTCTATGCACGAACTTATTATAAGTTTGTGTTTTTTGAATTTTCGGCTTTCGGTAGGCTGAACCGATACATTGGCTTCCAGCGACACCCAACGTAGTTTGCCCGCGATGGGCCGCCTTGCCAGCGTTTGAACCTATATGGATTCTCGCTGTCCTGGTTGGGTTGATACGTGTGGTTGCCACGAGATGTAGCCACGTGCTGCAACTCTCATTTGGTTATTTGCATTTCTGTGTGAAAACACTTTGAGGTTCCTTATTTTTCGTCAGACCCGGAGCCTTGCTGAAGAGCCGTAAACGGCGAAACGCGTCCAAGGATTGGGTCTGACGGAAAGGATAAGGGACAATTCTATGCACGAACTTATTATAAGTTTGTGTTTTTTGAATTTTCGGCTTTCGGTAGGCTGAACCGATACATTGGCTTCCAGCGACACCGAACGTAGTTTGCCCGCGATGGGCCGCCTTGCCAGCGTTTGAACCTATATGGATTCTCGCTGTCCTGGTTGGGTTGATACGTGTGGTTGCCACGAGATGTAGCCACGTGCTGCAACTCTCATTTGGTTATTTGCATTTCTGTGTGAAAACACTTTGAGGTCCCTTACTTTTTCGTCAGACCCGGAGCCTTGCTGAAGAGCCGTAAACGGCGAAACGCGTCCAAGGATTGGGTCTAACGGAAAGGATAAGGGACAATTCTATGCACGAACTTATTATAAGTTTGTGTTTTTTGAATTTTCGGCTTTCGGTAGGCTGAACCGATACATTGGCTTCCAGCGACACCCAACGTAGTTTGCCCGCGATGGGCCGCCTTGCCAGCGTTTGAACCTATATGGATTCTCGCTGTCCTGGTTGGGTTGATACGTGTGGTTGCCACGAGATGTAGCCACGTGCTGCAACTCTCATTTGGTTATTTGCATTTCTGTGTGAAAACACTTTGAGGTCCCTTACTTTTTCGTCAGACCCGGAGCCTTGCTGAAGAGCCGTAAACGGCGAAACGCGTTCAAGGATTGGGTCTGACGGAAAGGATAAGGGACAATTCTATGCACGAACTTATTATAAGTTTGTGTTTTTTGAATTTTCGGCTTTCGGTAGGCTGAACCGATACATTGGCTTCCAGCGACACCCAACGTAGTTTGCCCGCGATGGGCCGCCTTGCCAGCGTTTGAACCTATATGGATTCTCGCTGTCCTGGTTGGGTTAATACGTGTGGTTGCCACGAGATGTAGCCACGTGCTGCAACTCTCATTTGGTTATATATTTTTAGGTCGAAGCTTTTAACACAAGGGGGAGCCTAGGCGGGCGCCGTGTATATGTCTTTTTCCACTGGCCAGGCTACCAAGCGTCCTCATAATTTGGCAACTTTGCATTTGTTGTTTTATATGTATTTCCCTATAAAATTGGTTCAGTTACCGGATTCGCGAAAATCAAAGAGAGTTTGCCATCGGTAGAGCCTCACTGTGTTTTACCTGTTTGTGGTATGTTATTTTGTTTTTACCTGTTGTGGATGTGAAATGGTCTTCCCGCCAGAATACGTAAGTACAATTTTTACTTATTTAACATTGTTATGCATTATTTTTTGTTGTATTTTTGTGTCTCCTGAATTAAGCATTTCTAGACACAGGTTTATAGGAACTTTTTTCCGTATTTTTAAACAGGGAAACTCATTCTGAATTTTTTCGCGATATTATTAAAACACCCTGTATAATATGATGCTTCCTGCATGTGAGCTCATGCCCTTTATAATTTCTTTTAGTACGCTGTTTGCGGAGCGAATTCCAAACCTAGAAAAGGTCAATGGTTCTTTAACAGGCCCCTATCTCCCATTAGCCCTCTGGAGAAATCTGAATCTGTTATATCTAGCTTAGCCGAATTTAGCAACGACAATCAGCAAAAAATTTTTACGGAGTTATCACCTTTAGACAATACCGCAAGTGACGTTGGTTGTAGCCAAGGAAATAATTCAGGAACTTTCACGGCATATGAGGAAAATAATGAAACGGTTAGTTTACATTTACACTAAGAAATATTTTGTCCATTCCATCCGTTTTGTGACGTCAAAATTGCCCCAAATTAAGCAATTGTAATAGCAGCTTAAGATCAAATCTCCAAATTAAGCTGAAAATCTTGATTACTTTATGACTTAGCAGATAATTTTTAAAGTTGTCTTTGATTTTTCAAAAATATCAGGGCAAATTTTAATTAAAATTATTCTAAAATTTCATTAATGAAAGGAAGGTAAGTATAACTATACCTACCTTATAGGGTAATACAAAAAAAAGTCTTAGTCTTAAAAATTTGGGAATTACTCTAAACTGTATGCCTAATAAGAAGACTACATTCATTCAAAAATAAATGATGCAGTTTTTATACAGGGCGATCAGGGCAAAAACGAAGTAACAGTCAACCCAATTTAATTCAAATAAAATATCAAGATGGCGTCCTGACGCCTTGGAAGTGCAAGTTATGAGACCATAATTTTTTTTTCAACAATTTGCCCAAAAACAAGCTCAAAACCAAATTATTTAAAAATTTAGACCTTAATATGTAGGGTTACAAGTTTGAAGCAATATAATGATGTTTATTTTTATAGGCTTAATGATATTCTTATTTTTATTAAAATATTAAAATCAACCGAAGTATAAGTAGCATTTTTAAACACAATTTTGGGCATAAATTGAAAACCAATGCGGCTTTTAATTAAAAAAAAAAAACAACCCTAATGTAAGTCATTTTAAATGATCCTCACAAAGGTACATACATTTTTAATACAATTCGATTTCTCGATTGGCCTAAAAACTAAAGTATTTTAATTTTTTAGGGTGCTTGCATTTATAGTCCTCCAGATGATTCAATAGCAGATCCTGATTACACTCCCCCATGTAGCGAAAAGGGCTTTGAAGAAAATGAGGTATGCTTTTTTTTATACACTACCGTAAATAATACAATAAAACTATATTATATGCAGGTGCACTAAAAATATTATTCTTGAGACTTGAACTCTTTTTTTTTTATGAAAATGGGGGAGGGGTAATATCACATTTTAAAATTTTAAAGGCCTATTTGAAGTGTGAACTCACTGAAATTATAGCAGTCAAAATGAGAGTTTGTGAAAGTTTTAAACATATTTTTTTTTTCTTTTTGGATTGCAATCAGGGCAATAAGGTATCACTTGACTACAATTTCCTTTTAAAAAATGAAGGTGGCGTGGGTTCCCAAATTTAAAACCTTCATTTTACCATCAAAAAGTGTAACACAGACAGTATGATCTCAAAAATGGAGACACGTTTCGACCTAAGTGAAGGTCATCTTCAACAATACAAGGTAAGAAATTGAAGTTCAGGGAACAATTCAAGAAATTGGAGGACAATTAAGGCGGAAGCCTAGTCATAATTTGTACAAATTGGACGGATTTCTTTCAGACACATTAAACATCAATGCCAGAGTCGCTGAAGGTTTTATAATGTCGCCCACCCTCTTTTTACTATACATTCACGATCTTTTGAAAAAACCAAAAATCGTATATATAGCTTCACTGATGACAGCACACTTGTTTCATCTTTTACTCTGGATGCTCTTGCATTAACTGCCAATGCACATCGCTATAGACAGCAGAGGTGTCACATATCAACACAGACCTACAAGAAATTCTGTCTTAGGGTGACAGTAACCAAGTAAAATTTGACGCTAAAAACCCAGGCGGCAGTTTTTTTCTAAGAAAGTATATTTTGAAGAACCGGATATAGTCATGGCGGGACGCTCGATTCCCTTCGCTTCATCAATTCATTTATTGAGCGTCAATTTGTATAGTCACATGTCTAGGCATTGTCAAGTTGCGGCCATTGCTAAGGCAGCCTCGCCAAAGCTTGGAATACTTTTTCGAACTAAGGACCTCTTTTAATGCTCCATTTGCTTGATCGGTGACCATGATCTGACAAACAACCTGGGAAGCCTTAAACATCAAGAGCAGGTTGGCGACTTGAGTCTATTTTACAAGTATTTTCATGACAAGTGCTCAACTGAGGTTGCCCGCTTGATTCCACCCAGAGCGGTGCATGGTATAATAAATGCACAAAGAGCTACTGCAACCCACCCGTACGTGGTTCAGCTTACTGTCCCTCAACGATACTATTTAAAAACTCTTTTATCTGGAGAACGTTATCTTTCTTCCCCAACGAGTTAATCTTCAAAGATTTAAGACCAACGTGAATCGTATCCTGCGCATACGCACCGCTCGCAGAGCGCCATGAAGGATTAATTCTGCAGTGTTGTGCCTTATCATAAAAAAAAAATAGAAAATGATTGTCATGGCAAGTGTTTAAATTTTGAGAAATTGAAGAGCAGTAGTGCCTTGCTGAAGATTACCTTCACTAAGGTCGAAATATGCATGTCCTCTTTCTATGAGATCGCATTCTAATATGTAGAGATCTCCTCCCCTTCCACTTTCTATTAAAAAATGTTTGTGGTTTAGACAGACTTTTATTCCTACCTTTCTTAAAAACTTTAGTCACTGTGAGAATGGACTACTTCTTAAACCCTTATAATAAATAAAATATTTAAAAACTGTAGTTCTTACTTTAAAGAAAAATTTACTTTTATGATTAAAAAGTCTCGGAATTTCTAGGGGTCACTTGCTTAACGAAACTTAATTTGTTCCATCTTTTTTTGACTGACGTCATTTCGGTCTGTCGTGATATTTTAAAACACCAATAGCTTTGAATAGTCGAAATCAAGTTTTTAAATTATGCTTATTAGATCAAAACGTGATAGTTTCGAGTTTTAAATAAACTTCTTATATACAAATCTTACTTTTTAGATAAAGTTTTAAAAAGCCTTGCTACTTTTGCATTTTCTTTTATCGATAATAAAAAATTCTTTATGAGTTATTAGCATATTGCAGCAAAAGCATAAACTTTCCTTTTCGGCTAATAGGCATAATAGGGACATTTTTTAACATGACGCTTAATTTGGTTCTCTAGAGTTTTGGTTGACTTGATGATAAACTTGTTTAAAAAAAGTTCTGTCTATCAACTTGATTGATTTTTTTTTATTATTTATTATATTACAAGCTACTCTATGCAATGTATGTAGGATATAGCTGCTTGCACGAATAAAAACCCCTCTAATTATAACATGCGTCTCTAAATATTTCATAATCATATATCCTGCTTTTCGTGCGTTGTATCTATAAAAACTAAGGTTCTTGTAATGTAAAAATAAATCTCTATTTCTATTTGTCTTATTTTACAGAGTGACGAAGGAAACGAGTATGAAAACATAGAAAAGTCTAAGGATAAATTGGCATCTTTAAATGAAAAGTCAGAAAGCAATATTGAAATCAATAAAAGAAATAACACCGAGGATATATTGGGTACGAAGACAGCTAACGGAGTAGATCAAAAAGGAAAAAAGAAAAAAGACTTTTGTTTTTTTTTGTAAATCTTACGTCTTGAACTTCGCACGACATATCCAAAGAAATCATGAAAGTGAAATAGAGGTAGTAAAAATATCTTCTCTTCCTTCAGGGTCTCATGAAAGAAAAGATCTTCTAAGCATCCCTCGCAAGAAAGGAAACTTTTTGATGAGCAATACTATAAAAAAATCAGTTAAAACTGGTAATAGAGATGTTTTACCCTGTTCTAATTGTAGGGGTTTTTACTCGCGGAAACAACTATGGAGGCATAGAAAAGCTTGTGTTGGTGTAAAAGCAGCCCATCAAGCGGATGGACAGAACTTTTTATTAAAACATCTTAATCATGAAGTCGATAAGCAACTAGTTGACACAGTTTTCCCTCGAATGAGGCCAGATGATATATCCCTTACGGCCAAAAAGGATATTTTAATTTGTGCTTATGGCTCGAGATATTTGAAGACTCATCGTGAAAAACATTTTATTAATGTGACATCAAGGAAAATGCGAGAACTCGCCAGGCTGTTAATAGAATTAAAAAAAACAAGACTCTACAATAAAAAGCTTATTTGACGCTCTTAAACCACAACATTTTGATTTACTCGTAACAGCAACCAAAAATGTTGGTCAATATGATGAAAAAGAAGAACATTACAAATCTGCATCATCCGCATTAAATATGGGCACAAACAAAAAAAAATGCTGCGAAATTGCCATTGTTTTTGCCTTAAAAAGAAAAAGCGTATATGGGACAGTTGAGGCGGCAAGTGCAGAAGCAGATTTAAAAACTTTGATACAAATTATTGAAAGTCATTGGCGTTTTGAAATATCCTCACAAGCCGCTAATGATTTGTTAGTCAAAAAATGGAACAAATTAACCTTAGTTCCACTAGCAAGTGATCTCAAGAAATTGCGAGACTCCTTAATCTCAAAAGCGAATTCTGCTATTGCCATATTGGAAAATAATAATATATTGTCGTCTTCTGTTACTTAATCGAAGAAGACCTGGTGAGCTACAACGGTTACCCTTTATACCTTTACGAAAATAACTCCTCGCAATCGCAAAACTATGAAGAATTTTCTGATGTTGTCTCCCCCTCAGAGAAATTTTTACTTCAGCGGTTTAAAAGGGTCGTGATCAGAGGAAAAGGGGGACGAGGAGTTCCTGTTCTATTCAGCGAGGACGTGCAAGATCATATTAAAATTCTTTTAAATCATAGGAACAAGTATATGACAAAAAATAATACCTATTTGTTTGGACATCCAGGTACCAGCTACCCAATTTATGGTTACAAGATTATTAAAAAGTACGCTAACTCTTGTGGGGCAAGTAATCCTGATGCAGATACCGCAACAAAGCTTAGAAAACATCTTGCTACCTTAACACAAGTTTTAAATATGTCCGAGAATGATATTGAGCAACTGTCCACCTTTATGGGCCATACTGCTGGAGTACATCGAGGGTCTTACAGGCTTCCTGACGATATATTTCAAACAGCTAAGATGACCAAACTGCTGCTTCTAACGGAGAAAGGGGGAGCTTCAGAATATAAAGGCAAATCTTTAGATCAAATAGATATTGACCTGGAAATTGACATCGATGACAATGACGATGACAAAGAGCCTCTTCCCCGAGAAGTGGCAGGTACCAGCGGTACAATTTTAGAAAGAAACAGTATTAATTCCCAAGAATTTTCTCCATCTGGAGCAAAAAGGGTTACCAACTCAAATGTAACTGCAAAATCAAAGAGGATTTTGGTCCCATGGACAGAACGGCAAAAATCGACATTGCGTACGTATTTCTCTGGACATATAAGAAGAAAGAAAGCTCCAAAGAGAACAGAATGCGAAGCTCTTAAAGAAAAATATCCCGGTTTATTTGACAACAAAGACTGGTTGAAAATGAAGGTCTGCGTTCAAAATTTTTATTCCAAAAAGTAAAAAATTTTTAAAAAATTAGAAATTTGTTATATAAAGTTTGAAAGTTGTATATGAAATTTAGTTTTCATAAAGTTATTTTAAGGGTTATTTTGTAGGTTTATTCAAGCCGTAGTTGGCTAGCATAAATCAAAAAATATGTTTTTTTTCTTGTCATCAATATAACTGTTTTCGTCTTAAAAGCCTTCCGCATTAGACAAAACTGTAAACCGGCTGTTCACTACCTAATCGTAGCCCTATTTGATCCCAATATTTTTAAATTACATTAATACCTTATTTAAAAAATACCAAGGCCATACTAATATGTAACAATTAAAGCTTTTTTAGGGCAAACGTGCTTAGACAGGAGAGTTATATTTGTCTAATTACATTTTTTTTTATAATTTGCAAATCCGTATTGCTTTTAAAACCCCCTTCCCTAATATTCAAGATAACAAGTGAATAAAGAAAAATGTTAAAAAGTAAAATGAGGTAACTAACTACCTAACAGTATCAAGCGCACTTTTTAGTTTTAGTCTAATCCAAACTGCCTTTTAAACTTTAAGAAAAACACCTTTTGTGATTATAATATATTAAATTGGACAGATTTTTTTAAAGCAGTAAATTTAAATCTCTTATAATGTGTTTAGATGTAAAACTTAAATATTTCTATTCGTGCTTATGTATTTCAAAAAAGCATTTTAACTCTTTAAATAAACTTAGAATAAAGAACCATGTTGTATATTACAGTGAGCATCTTAAAGTTGTAGTGTATTTCATAAAAATTCAGAGAATTGTTTTTGAAAAAATCCTCAAATACGTCAATTATCAATTTTTGTTGCGCATTTTTATCCCTACAGAGTGCATCATAAACACCCTTGTTCTAAACGATACCTACCCCAATTTTGTATTTCATTTTTTAAAACTAGTTCAACATTTAAAAGAAAATGTATGATATCATAGCTCTTTATGAATCTTATATAAAACTTTTTTTTTAAATAGTTTTTACCGTATTTATTCAAACCTTACATGCTCACTGTATGTAGTTTTTAGTAACTAACTTACATTTTTAAACCGCGACGGTTGTCAGTTAATTGAACTTTCCGTTTTTTACTAGAATTAGGTTAGGTACCGTAAACCGGGGCTCCTTTGACTTTTAGGGTTACTTTGACATATTTTGGGGCTACTTTGACACCACCCGGTTTAAAACGAAATTTGAGGTTATGGTATTTGTTATTGTTTTCAGGTGAACGGCAGTGACCATGAGACATTATAAGAAAAAGTTAGGTTCCCGTAAATATAAAAACTATAGTGAAGAGGACTTAAATAAGGCGTTACAGGAAATAAGAAGCGGTAAGTTGTCACAAAAGGCTGCCGCAAAAAAATATAATATCAACAGAACTACGCTCTTGAATAAAGTACATCACAGGCATAAAGGTAAACCTGGGCACCCAAGTGTTTTACACCCAGAAGAAGAAAAATTCATTGCCGATACATTGGGTACCGTCAGCGACTGGGGTTTTCCAATGACCAAAGCCGACATACGTACCGTCGTAGAAAAATTCGTGAACAAACAAGGCAGAGTTATTTCACAATAGAATACTAACAATGTACCAGGTTTCGATTTTGTAGAAGCATTTGCAAAAAGAAATGGACTCAGTAACCGCCTAGCTACAAACATTAAAAGACAGAGGTCATCAGTTGGACCTCCTGAGATTTTAGAGTTTTTTGAAAATATTCGTCAAGTTTTAAGCACAACACGACCTTCGCAAATATATAATTATGATGAGACCAACATAACTGACGACCCAGGAGCCAAGAAGGTGCTGGTACCACGTGGCAGAAAACGTGTAGAACGTGTCAGGGAGCACTCTCGCACATCAGTAAGCGTGATGTTTTGTGGTACAGCAGCAGGTGCCTTAATACCGCCCATGGTTGTATACAAATCAAAAAACCTCTATGAAAACTGGACAAAAGGAGGGCCACAGGGCACTGTTTATGATCACAGCGATTCAGGATGGTTTGATATGAATATTTTTGAAGTGTGGTTCTTTAAAGTTCTCTTACCACACATAAATGAAAACAGAATCGAAAACGAAACTGTTGTCGTATTAGGAGACAATCTTGCATCTCACTTTTCGCCAGAAGTTATTAGAGTTGCCAAAGAAAGCAACATTTGTTTTGCGGCTTTCCCGCCTAACGCTACACACCTCATACAGCCTCTGGATGTTGGGGTTTTTGGTCCATTAAAGAAAAAGTGGCGAAGGGTGTTAGACACATGAAGACAGGAATCAAGACGCAAAGGAGTCATCCCTAAGGAGCAATTTCCATTACTTTTGACCAGATTGTGGGAAGCCATCCGTCCAACCATACAAACCAACCTTCAAAGCGCGTTTAGAGGGACTGGTCTTTACCCATTTAACCCTGAAGTGGTTATAAACAAACTGCCATCGGAAGTCAACGATTCCGGCAGACTCTTAGATGCCAGTTTATTAGAATTTTTAAAAGAATCCAGAGGATACAATGAAGATCGAATTCGGCAAAGAAGAGGCAAAAAGCTTACCTCAAACCCGGGAACACAAATTTCATTGGACTCTGGATCAGTTCAGTCTGAAATTCCTAAAACTCCTGAAAGTCCACCGTATGAGCATGTGACAGGTGAAACAACATCCTGGTCCTCCGACGATGAGATTCCACTTGTGAACCTTGCGTCCACCATAAGAAACGAAAATATGTGCACAATATGTGAATGCGATTTTCGTTTTTATTATGCAAAACAACAATGGATCCAATGCGTGACTTGCCAAGGCTGGGTGTGTGGAAATTGCAACAAAGGGTCTAAAATTAGAAGTTACGAATGTCCACGTTGTGAGGATGAAGATTAGAAAGTAATTTTATGTTTAGTTTTTACTTTTCTTTCAGTCTGTGTTTTGATTTTTTAACTCATAAGTAAAATGTGTTTTGTTTGGAGTTTATTATAATTAATAAAAATGTTTAAAAATTTATATTAGGTTTTTTTTATAGCTACAGCGTTTCAAATAATGTATATGTAAAAAAAATATCATACTGGGGTGTCAAAGTAGCCCCGCGCGGGGTCTACTTTGATTTAGAACGAAAATTAACGACATGTCAAAGAAGCCCCACATACGGGGTTACTTTGACATCTATTTTACTTATTTTTTTTTAGTATAAGGAGATATTTTAAACACTTGATATGTGGTGAGATTAGAGCCAAAGGATCAATTGTTCATATGAGATAAAAAAAGGGTGTTTAGAAAATGTTTAAAAAATGGCGCTAGAAAACCCTCTAAAACTATGTCAAAGTAGCCCCGGTTTACGGTACTTTTTTTAAAACGTTGTTGTAGTTCAAATAAAGATTTATTAGAACCATTTCCTAGTTTATTTCACCTTTCACTAATCAGCTACTTTTGGTGATAAAAAAATAACCATTAAGCTAAATTAAAAGATGGCATAAAGCTCAAGATAAATTAATATTGGAAAAATTTATATTGTTGTGTGAGAATAGTAGTTCATAAATTTCTTACGAAAAGCACGTAATATTTTGTTTAAGGACTCTTGGATACAGTTATAGTAATGAGAATCATTAATATAATATACGTCATCCTATAAGTGTTAAACCTGGCAACGCTGTAGGATGCCAAATCAATGCATAAATAAACGGTTATTTTATAAATGGACGCCTTAAGCATTTTGCTGTAAACGTACTCGCATATAGCGGACGCTACATACAACAAAAAATGAACGGACGCCCAGTTATATTTAAATTGAAGCTAGTAATCACCATATACTCTTTTGGACGCTTTATTCATGTTTCATGAATAGACGCTCTAAACATATTGAGATTTAAATATTTATATATATATTTATTAAAAACGACAATAATAAACAGTGTAATTTATTTTAACAATTTTACTACTAAAACCTAAAAATTCAATGGCATTTAGTCTGATAAACTATTTAGAAAATGAAAGAAAAAGTGGAAATTGGCCAACCAATATGCAGAAAACCGTAGCGAAAGCACTGGGAATTAGTTTAAGGACTGTGCAGAATAATGTGCATGAAAGAAAGCATAATATAATACCGAAGAATACTAAAAAATGTAAATAAAGAAAACCGTTTATAAACTAATTATAGACTAAAAACTGTCATCGTCACTTATAAAATCTGAAAAGTCCTCGTCGTCTGAGTCGTCTTCGAATGGAGCAATTATCATTGGCGCTACTTCGACATCTAGTACTTGTTCTCGATCCCACCAATCCCTTATTAATATTTCTGTATGTTCCACTGATTTCTTCCAGTACTCTTGTGTAATATGATCCAAAGAATCTTGCCAAACTATTTGTACTTGGTCGGATTTAAGACCATCACCTACATGTTTTTCATAATAAGACTTTGCCCCGGCCCATATTAATTCTATTGCGTTAAACTGGCAATGATATGGCGGCAGTCGTAGAACCTCATGGCCATATTCACGCAATATTTCCTCTACCGCGTATATTCTTGGTTTCTTAAGAGACTTTGCCATTGATAGGAGTTCCGATTTAAGCATATTTGGTGAAGGATTTTGGTTGTGTTTTTTAAGCCACTCATAAATATCATTTTTCCTCCAAGATGAAGTAGGCTGTTTATTTAAAATTCTTGAATGATATTATGATATGATGCATTATCTAATACAATTAAAGACGGAGAATCCAAATTTGGTATCAATTAAACTTTTAACCATTTTTCAAACATTTCGCAATTCATATTATCATGATAGTTAGCACTTTTTGATGTTGAAGAAAAAATTAAGCTTGCACCTGGAACATATCCTGTTACAGAACCAGCATGTAAAATAATGAACCGCTTTCCCGTGCCACATCCCTTTTTCCTTTTCACGCTTTTCACAGAATCATCTTGCCAAGATTTTGAACCACTTCCATTTGAAAATATCCACGTTTCGTCTAAAAATACCACTTTTCTAAATTTCGATTTGTAATTCTCCGTATAATTTTTTAAAAACTGAACACGCTGACTCACTATCTGTGGCTGCTCACATAAAAATCTTAGGTTACAGTCTTTTTTATAGCGAAAACCTAACTTTTTTATTAATTTTGATAGCGCTTCAAGTCCAATTTCCAAAACACCCCGAATTTTTAATGTTTCTTGTAAAACTGGAAGAGTTACATTGGTTTCTGACCTGTATAAATCGTAAATCACATTTCGAACTCCCATTTTAATATTTTCGCTTAAATCCTCAGTCTTTGGCTTTCTTCGTATACATTTTTTAGTATTCTTGGGTATTATGTTATGTTTTTTTCATGCGCAATTCTCTGCACAGCCCTTAAACTAATTCCCAGTGCTTTGGCTGCTGTTTCCTGAATATTGGTTGGCGAATTTCCACTTTTTCTTGCAATTTCGAAATAGCTTATCAGATTATGTACCATTTTTTTTGCTTGGGGATGCAAAAACCCAGAAATTTTTTTCATTTTGTCACAAACTGTCAAAGTCACAAAACTGACATCTTTAAATCAAGACGAAGGTGGCAGGTACTTGGGCAGGTACAAACTTTTGTGAATCGCTGAAAATTAAATAAAATACCTATCCTTTTCTTTCATGCCAAAATTGCATAAGTCTGTCATATTTGTCTGACGGATTTTATTTGGTTAGTATGATTAAACGCAATAAAAGAAAAGAAAAATTGAAAGTATGTCTTTGTTAAATCGTAAACCCGCCAGATAAGACCAGATTTGACTTTACTCGGGTTCTTGAATGTATTTTTACGTCAGGATTTAAATTATTTGGTCACATATTTGATTTTTATTAAAATAAACAGATTTCCTAACTTTTCTCAATCTGATCACATTGTCATTCATTATTCTTATGCAGCGTAATTTTCATACCCATTTTTCTCGAAATTTTTTATTCCTAGCACACGGACCAAAAACACCTTTTCTTATTTAAAAATATCAAGGTTTTCAAATTTAGTTAGAAAGACGTTTCAAATTTATACACAAAAGGGTTATGACTAGTTTGTTCTCGTAACCACTAAATTTTGACTTTTTTTTTATTAGACATTAGATTATGCCCTTGAAGTTTACTATGTATAATGGTGGAATTTCAGGTTTCTACCCTGAACAGTTTGCGTAGAGAAGTAAAGAAAACCAACTTCAAGGTACCCTATTTGGGGGGCTGTAGCTCACGACTATTGTTCATGTTTGGTGAGCTATACAACAAATTAGAAAATTCAGAAAAATGCAATGAGTTGCTTAGTTTCGTCGTAATTTGGATAGAAATTGGTTAAAAACGCCTTAATTTTCGCACACGCCGATGAATTCTTTTAACCAATCTTTGTCTATATCTGTCAAACGGTTGTTGACATTGTCATGTTAACTCGTGGATTTGGGACAGTCACTATACAGGGTGTTTCAGAAGTACAGTACGTAACTTAAGGAGGTGATTCCTTCATATTCTACGAGAAAAAGTTTATATGAACATGTGTGAGGAGTTGCCCCGTTTTTGATATACAGGGTGTTAGTTTTTTAAAAGAATCGTTTTTTTTTATTATTTTTTAAACATTTGCTTCGATTAACTGATAATTTTATTTTTAATTTAAATGTTTTAACTAACTTTGAAATACAGAGGTATTTTTTTTGTACACGCAATAAAGTGGTTTTTATTTATATTTAATTTTAAATTTATAAACGAAGCAAGATACGAAAACAATTCAAGGAACAAAAATGTTGAACTACGAGTTGTTAAATCCAAAAACAAATATCAGAATGGAAAAAAGTCAGTGGCGTACATTTTTTTGTCAATAATATCCATTAAGATGCTCCCCGGGACGCCACTGGACTTATTAAATTTAATCTAGTTAGAACTAATTGAGCCCCTACTAATTTCTTTTAGTGTTTTACTTTTTTTTTTTCGTTACGACAAACTTACTTTTTACTTTTTCGTGTCCAAAACAACAACTCATAATTTTTGCGCCCAATATTGGGCGACGTCGATGGCGTTTTGTTCAGCATTCCATAAATCATTCAAGGAGCAGATGTTGGGGCAGTTTCTGCAATTCATGAGGTGCGTCATATCTTGTATTTCTCCGCAGTCACAGAAGGCGTCTTGATGGTCTATTTGGTTCCATCTGATTTTGTTGGTTTTCACAGCTGCAACTCCAGTCCTGATCCTGTTTAATGTTTGCCACGTTTGCCAGTCCAGGTCCACCCCTCCCGGATTTTCCTGGCGTAGTGGGTAGTTGTCAGGGGGTTCTTCACCAACCATTTTAAGGAAGTTTTTGCGTGATCTAAGCCTTTCCTGTGTCACGTATGTTCCGTATAGTGGGTGTCTCTCATCAAAGGTTTGCTTGAATTTTTCTATGTATTCAGAGGCTTGGCGGCGCATCGGGGGACTGGCAAAGCCAGCTGCTCTGTAGACTGCTGGTAAGGGTGTTGCTTTCATGCAGCCGGTGGTTATTCGGCATGTCTCATTGAGGGCTATGTCGACCTGTTTGGCGTGGCACGATCTACTCCATACTGGGCAAGCGTATTCTGCAGTGGAAAAACATAGAGCCTCTGCTGTTCTTTTAAGCACTGAGGGTCGAGCGCCCCATTTGCTGGAGGCGAGTTTTCTGAGGGCATTGTTTCTTGACGTTACTTTTTGTCTCGTCTTAATGCAGTGCTGTTTATAGGTAAGCGTTCGGTCTAATGTGACACCAAGATATTTTGGGAAGTCAGTGTGTTCCAGTTCGTTACCCCGCCACTTGACTTTTAGCTTCCGTCTTGCCTGCTTGTTTCTTAGATGAAAGGCACTCACCTGGGTCTTCGCCGGGTTGGGCCGCAGCGCATTTTCTTCGTAGTACTTGGCCATTTGTTCTAATGCTTCTTCTAGTTTCGCTTCAACTACGTAAAATTCCTTATCTTGCACCGTTAGGCCAAGATCATCAGCGTAGACAAAACTTTTTGAGTCTCCCCCCAGAGGTTGGTCGTTGGTATAGATATTAAAGAGGATTGGGGAAAGAACACTTCCTTGCGGAAGGCCATTTCTTTGATCTCTCCATCTGCTTTTCTTACCATTAAGAACAACGTAGAACCGCCGGTTTTGTAGTAGAGATGAGATTACTTGTGTGAGTTTGAAGTCTCTGGTAAGGTTATACATTTTTGTTAGGAGTTTTTTGTGGTTTACGGTATCATACGCCGCGGACAAGTCAACGAAAGCAACGCCAGTGATGAGTTTTTCTTCGAAACCCTTTTCTATATGTTCTGTTAGTGCAAGGGTTTGGCTAGTACACGACTTCCCCGGTCGGAAACCAGCTTGTTGCGGTATGAGTTTAGGCTCTATGATTTTCCCCATACGATTTAAAATCAGGCGTTCGTAGGCCTTAAAAAGATGACACAGAAGGGAGATTGGTCGGTAGCTGCTGGCAGATTCCGGGTCTTTCCCCGGTTTAAGTAGGGCAATCACTTTGGATTTTCTCCACAGCTTTGGAATTTGAAGGTCTGAGACGCAGTTGTTAAAAAGAGTTAAAATCCAATTTCTTGTCACAGGGCCAAATTGTTTTATTTGTTCCGTACACATGTCGTCCGGTCCAGCGGCTTTCCCATTTTTCATTGTGTTGATGGCATCATTGAACTCTTTGACTGTGAACGGCGCTTCCAGGTTCTTAGTCTCCCTTGCGTGGTTTCTTTGCTGTCTTTCTATCTTGACCTTTTTCTCTGTTTTACCATTTTTTAGTAGTTGTTGGGCTACTTGGTTTGGTGTTACATTGACAGAGTTTTGTTTCACAACTGGGTCTCCATTGAGCTTTTTAATAAAGTTCCAAGCTATTTTGCTGCTATGTGTCATATCTAGACTCTCCAATTTCTCGATCCATTTTTTCCGCCTTGCGGAGCTGAGCTGCTGGACCAGTGCAATGCCACAGTTTATTGTATCCTCGCTGAAAGGGTCACGTTCATACAGTTTAGTATATTCACTCAAGAGATCCTTAGTGTTGTTAGACAGACCCGCTATGTATTGGGTTCTGCATCCTCTTGGTATGGTCTTTCTAGATATTTCTTTAAGTGTCTCGGTAAACTGCTCGTAGTTTTCCGGTATCGGTTCCAGGCTGCTAACTCTCCGGTCCAGCATTTTGGTAAATTCTGACCAATTTGCCTTTTTAAAGTTAAATCTGCGTCTGAAGGAAATCGTCGGCGCCTTTACGGCAGCATAGACTTCAAGGCCAATTGGTCGGTGTTGGGTTTTTGGGATGGGATCGTAGACTCTTTTGACACAGAGGTCAGCTACCTTCTGGCTGGCGAAGCATAGGTCTGGGTTGTATCCTCTTCTCCAAATTTTACTTTGGAAAGAATATGGGAGTTTAGGGTCATGTATGAGGGAAAAATCACCCCTTTCACACCATTCTTCCACTGCTTCTCCGTTATTGTCGGTCTCAGAGTAGCCCCATGAGATGCTGTGGCTGTTAAAATCTCCAATGACAAGCCGATGTGCTTGAGAATCAAAGTTTCGTGGTGGTGCGAAAACAAACGTTTCTGTAGGGGGTTTGTAGACGGATGTGACTGTGACTCTGCCTATCTCTATAGTGATTATTTCAATTCCCCCGTTCTGGGTGCAGTATGATGATGTTATGGCCTTGTCGGGCCTCGCGAAAATAGCACTTCCGTGTTTGTTGTGCGGGATCTCCGCTATCATGTACATTCCTGCAATCTGTGGTCTATGATGGGTTACGTCCCTATGGGTTTCTTGGACACACAGGATATCACATCCGGTCTCTGTACAGAAATCCGATAATAGTTCCTCTTTGGTTTACGACAAAAAGATGTCACCATATGTTTTCTAGGGCCTCAGCCTATGCTGAGACAAATGAAATGCGAAACAGACGTTTACGAATATAATGACAACAACGATGAGGATCCTTGGAAGGAATTTAACAAGTGAAAACGTAAAGAAATTGAAACCTATAATAGTTGGAAGCTTCAAGCGAGTTAATAGATATTTTCCTAACGAGTTCGGAAAACTACACTTTTCCGTGCGAGATGCCGTTGAATGAACAATTCGAAGCGAAATTTGGTCAGCGGTCAAGTGCGGAAAAGATACTAACATAAGTCAGGAACAAAAATTTTCTTTATAGAATGAAAAAAAAGTTAAGAATTCAAGACATTTATTATTTGGACAGTAGTTTCAAAATTATTTTGTAAGAGATTAAAAATATTTATAAACCTAATTTTAATACTTGCAAAAATGCATGGGAAAAGTAGTCACTTTCCGCACGCCCATAGAAGATTCAGTATTTTCATCACGAGTATTTATAATAAAATGAAGTTTTATTATAAATACTTCTGTTCATATTTTTGCTTGTTTTAAGCAGCGTGAAATGGAAGAAAACTCTAAATCAAACAACAGCCAAAAACATCCATCGACTGAAATAATATCCTCGTCATCAGTAAGTTTGCAACTTTGATTTCTAATTTACTCCAGTTTTACAGTAGATTTTTAGAAAAAGGCTTAAATGTAATTTATAGAATAAAAGCATTCTGTGAATTATTTTCTGTTGTATTTTTTAGATATCCTGGAAGCCCGAAAAAGAAGATTTCGATTCTCAGAGCACGTCTCATTCAAGTGATTATTTCAAAGAAAATCCACAGCGAAAAGATATTACAAATGAAGTATACATTTCTTTAAAATCTTACATATTTTTTAATGTCTAACTTATTATCTTTTTTAGTCTCTACCGCAGCAAAACGATATTTGTTATTCTGCGGAAATTTCAAATGACTATAACTTAGCAAATGTCGACACCAGGAACTTAGAGTTCAAAATCAGCAGTGAGATAATAGATAACAATTTTTCGTCCAAAAATTTAAAAGTGTCATACCTAGAAATTCCACCGATAACGGTATTATTAGCATGTATTACTTTGATGGGTATTCGTTAAATAACACAGTTCTTTGTAGGATGAACATATTGCACTAAAAAGTTATGAAAAAAATTTTGCTCAGAATTCAACATCAGTCGGTCCTGAAACTAGTTCAAATAAGGGTCCAAATATAACTATTTTTCAAAGCGTCGCTGTAAGTAATTACATTAACATTAAGAAATTTAAAAAACCTGTGGCATACCCTGAAAAAAAAAAGTAAGAAAATACCTGTAACTCCAGTCCTGTAAATTACATTCAACCTATCAGAATCATTCGGAAGTGTCTATAGTTCCAAGCTTATTTATTATAACCCATATTTGGTTAAAATATTATAAGTAATTTTTTTAATAATAATCTTAAAATAAAGCTATATTTTTAGAAACATTAATACCGTCTATCTAGCTGCGAAACGAAACAGAATCAGACCAATTTTTATATAGAAAGATAATCTTATTTTTATGTGAGGAATCTGTTTTCAGCCGTTTGCCCTTGTTTTTTAATCATCTTGTATAAATTATTTACATGTCTGCCATCCTTGTTAAAATTTTTAAACTTAAAAAACATACTAAAAAGCACTACTTTCAAAAGTGAAATGCAAAATTTTGAAAGTAAACATCAAAAAACATGTCAGTTTCGATAATTTTATATACGATGCTATTTAAAACTGATTTCAATTGATTAAACATTCTAAATAATTAATTTGTAACTATGTTATTGCTTTTTATTTCCGTTTGTAGAACAAATATTGTATGATATTTGTGTTTAAAATATTTAGGGCACTATTTGAATTGCAGAATGAGCGAAACGAACTTTCAAATGTATGCCTTAAAAATGTAGTTTTAACACTTATATTATAAATTACTTTAAGACATACCTACTGTTATTCTTTCTCCTCTACCGATGCTAGGCAATGGAACAAAAATACTTTCACAAACCCCAACAAGGAGATGTTGGTTTAGTTCTAGTTAGAAACTCATCCCCCATCTATGTGGTTATTCAACAGTTAATGCTATTTTTTGGGCCAGCTTTTCATTTCAGATCAGGTATTATACTAACATCTACTACTATTAATTCCCGGGTGTAAATTTGTGATTGACCTCATTGGATTTGCATATCAGAGGAGATTAATGTTAAAATACGCCAATATACTGTCTTGAAAGATATTCTTCGTCGAAGCGGGGACGGAAGATTAAATCTTTATCGAGGAACTTATAAAGAATACTAAAACAGCATGAGGTCTGGAATTAGAAGCGGCATATTTTAAAAATATTTTACATTATACAGGGTGGCCCAAAAAAGTGTGGCGAACTAAACTTGTGTTTTTTTAAATGGAACACCCTGTATATTATTAGCCCAGAAGATGGGCATAGAGCTGCTGATCATTTTAATATTTGGTTATGTGGGTTTATTTTTAATAGTTTAAGAAATAATAACGATTTTATCTTAAAAATTATCTAAGTTTAGTAACCATTTCCAAATTACTAAAAACAATTGAATGAAATAGTAAACTAAAAAGCAATATGTTAGAATGTTGCCTATCTTTCCAATTAAAAATATTTGTGTTCAGTGCATTTATCATACAGGGTGATCACATTATGCAAAATATAAAAAATCTATTTTTTTTTAAATGGAACGCCCTGTATATTTTTTTATTTTTAGAAAGCCCTTTTCACATCCTTTCTACTGAGACCAATTTGATACCTCTTAGGGTTTACCGTATTTTAGTTATTTCGATATAAACTTTAAAACCCCACACTTTTGCTACTTTTTCGAAAAATCTAGCGGTAACCCTTAAATGGTTTGCATTTGTTATGCATAACTTCATTTTCTTAATACTATTTTAATAACCTAGCATCAAATGACATTCCTTATTTTTTATTTTGCAATAAAGAAACTAAATGTTATTTATGAACTGATTTATTAAGACATTTATAAAATATAAACTTAAAACGATTATTATAAAAATAATGAATTAAAATTACAACTTTAAAAAAATAAAGGAGTTGACAAAACAAAATAAACAAACCCTTATTATGCGGTAAATCAGAATTTATTGTGTGGCTCTAATGATATGTTCAAAGGTTCTTCCCTGTTCTTGAAGGCATAAATGTAGCCTTCGAACAAAATTTTGCTGGACATCTTGTAGAGTTCTTATTCTAATATTTATAAATGCCTCTCGTATACGATTTTTCATATCGTCTCGGTTCGTAGGAGCTATGGCATAGACTTCTTCCTTAACATATCCCCAGAGGTAGAAATCAAGGGGAGTTAAATCAGGGGACCTAGGAGGCCAAGCGATTGGTCCACCACGTCCGATCCACTGATTACCTCGCCAATGATTTAAAAATTGTCTAACCGGCTCATAATAATGAGGGGGAGCGCCGTCTTGTTGAAACCAGTGGTTTTGGAGAGTGTCGGCATCTACATTTTGAAGCAAAATGGGTAGATCATGTTGAAGAAAGTTTAAGTAAACTTGTCCCGTCAAACGCTCTTCAAAAAAATATGGCCCAATAATGTAAGGCCCTAATATTCCTCCCCAGACATTAACCGACCAGCGATTTTGGTTATCTACATGACGAACCCAATGTGGATTTTCACTAGCATAATAATGCATATTATGCCTATTTACGATTCCGTTATTTTTAAATGTAGACTCGTCACTAAATAGAACTTTTGATAAAATGTCTGGTACTTCTCTAATTTTGTTAAGCATCCAATTACAGAATGTGATTCTTCTTAAGAAATCATCTTCATAAAGTTCTTGGTGTAATTCTATGTGATAAGGATGATATTTATACTTTTTTAAAATCCTCCGCACGCTTGTTTCCTTAACACCGGTTTGCTGAAAAATGCCAGTCTGACTTACGTGATGATTTTCCTGTACTGCCAACAGAACCCTTAATTCATTTTCTCCATTAATAACGGGTTTATTGATTACCATCCTTTTTTTGTAAGCAACGCTTCCTGTTTCTACAAATCTTTGCAACAACTTCTCAAAGGCCTCTGGTCTCGGCTTTCTCTCAATATTTGGATATCTTTCAGCATACACTCGACTCGCTAGAAGGCAATTTCTTGCACATTCTCCCAGTATAAAAATCATATTTACCATTTCCACAGTGGTAAAATTCGACATTTTGAGAAATTTAGTACTTAATTTCGACGACTGAACAAATAATGTTAAATAATTGTATTCGGTCGTCATAGTGACAATCTAAACAAAAAAAATCATGGCAACTCGATTACGAATAAAAATAAAATGAAATAAATAAAAAGTAGCAAAAGTGTGGGGTTTTAAAGTTTATATCGAAATAACTAAAATACGGTAAACTCTAAGAGGTATCAAATTGGTATCAGTAGAAAGGATGTGAAAAGGGCTTTCTAAAAATAAAAAAAATATACAGGGCGTTCCATTTAAAAAAAAATAGATTTTTTATATTTTGCATAATGTGATCACCCTGTATGATAAATGCACTGAACACAAATATTTTTAATTGGAAAGATAGGCAACATTCTAACATATTGCTTTTTAGTTTACTATTTCATTCAATTGTTTTTAGTAATTTGGAAATGGTTACTAAACTTAGATAATTTTTAAGATAAAATCGTTATTATTTCTTAAACTATTAAAAATAAACCCACATAACCAAATATTAAAATGATCAGCAGCTCTATGCCCATCTTCTGGGCTAATAATATACAGGGTGTTCCATTTAAAAAAAACACAAGTTTAGTTCGCCACACTTTTTTGGGCCACCCTGTATAATGTAAAATATTTTTAAAATATGCCGCTTCTAATTCCAGACCTCATGCTGTTTTAGTATTCTTTATAAGTTCCTCGATAAAGATTTAATCTTCCGTCCCCGCTTCGTTGGCGGACCCGGTATACGTCAGAACTGTGTGACATTTTAACTTTTTTGTTGATTGACAATAAACAAACGGCAGCCCGATGGGGGTAGTATTATAATTATGTTTAATATCCAACGGGCAACAACAATAATATATAAATTAAGCAATTAGTAGGTACCACCTGACCAGTAAGGCTTTCTCTGCTTTAGCTAGAATGTAATATTTATTATTATAAATGCCTCTACTCTAGTGCATATAATTTTACTTAACTGTATATATTTGCAACTAAAAGGGCAAAGGTGAGATCTACGCGGTTGCCAGTTCGCTGGATCTCTACTTGGTCAAAATCGCATACTTATACAAATGGTTACGGGCGCCCCCTACATAAATATTTCCGAACTAAAGGTGTATAAGGCTTGAAAAAAAGAGCAAAAACGAGATCCGGGTAAAATTTTACGGGCGATCTGTAAAGTAATGATAAAATCCGAAAAACTCGATATACACGGTAAAAAAGACGAGATCCGAAAACGGATCTCAACTTTCCAAAATGATCTCACCTTGGTATATATTTAACTTAAAATGATCTCACCTTGGACGTTTATATATCTAATATATATCTTTGTATATCTATATGTACTTTTAGATAACTATGATAAGACTTCTTCAAAATTAAAACAATCTGAAAATGAATCGGAACGTTCATCTTCGACAGAAGCGGAAGAACAAACAATTAAGAAAAAAAGATCTTATAAATCCAACAGAAATAGCGATTTTTTATATTCAGATAAAAGTGATGAAGACGACACATTTATTCCTACTGCGTCCAAATTTCCGGCAGAAAAAAAAAGGCAGAAGTAGTTATGATGAAATGAGGCCCATGCACTTATTAATTCCTGACAGAAGTAGTAATAGGTTTCCTGAGGAAAACACCACGACAAAATCATATCATGACATGAGGCCCCTGGACTCTAATAACAGTTATAGTAATAGATTTCGTGAAGGAAAAACAGCAAAATCAAAAAATGAAATGAGTCCCATGCTCTTAATTGATGACAGAAATAATAATAGATTCCCAGGAGCCAATTCTTAATTTTCTAGCATAAACAGTTAACAACAAAAAGAAGGTCAACTTAACAAAAAATGTCATTGTGACCAAAATACAAGTAAGTTAATACATTTTAAAAATGAAGTCTTTCAAATATCGTTTATGAAACTTTCTAGATGTTTTTAAATTAATTTATTTTTCAGAAATATTGGAACGCATGCTGCGCGATATACAAACCATAAAACTAGATGTCAAATCTCTCCTGCAATATTCTAACAATGCTAGGTTAACAGAATTTCAACAATTAGATGAGCAGCTTCATTTTCAAGACTACCAAGATCTACAGAGGTTCAATGAAAAATTGACAAATGAAGACTACTTCAGTACAATGGTAAGTAATAAAATTATTAAAAATTGAAATGATTTTTTTTGCTTGAAATTTAGTACCTAAACATGTATTTCTTTGTTCTTAGTACAGCTAAAGAGAGCAGAAGAAAATAAACTAGGTTTGGATATTTTTAATTTTTTAAGTATATTTATTTTTTTTAGCAAACATCAATTTCCTTGTTAGGAGGGAGAGATTGAAATGATATTATCCGAAAAATATTATCCTTATTAATAAGTCACAATTTGTCCTTAATTATTAACTGGATAGGAGTAAATGAGAAAGGCAGCTTCCAAAAACTGAAAAATGTATTGAAAGTAATTTACGATAAGTACCTATTTATTAGAAGCAAGCATAAAAATTCTGGAAAATGAACAATTTTTTAAGTGTAAATTGAATTATGAATTTAGCATTTCAAGTAAAAATTTTTTTTTTATAAGTATATTATTTTAATGATTTGTGTATGATTTTTAGGTGCTGTAAGGAAAAACGCGTCAACAGCAAATTCTACAAACACAGAGATAGACAATTCTATTAGGAGCTGGATAAAAAATGCTCCTGAGCAAGAGGACGAGTGAACCGAAGAAAAAATAATCAAGTTTAGGGGCATAAGTTTGAAATAATTTACTTTTAATTGTAATATTTATATATACATACTGTATTTATTTAATGTATCTATGCAGGTTGCCTCTAAAAGCCTGCAAATTATAAGACTATCAGAGTGTCACATAATTAGGTATAATGAAATAAACATTTTTGAGTTTCCCGCTAGAAGGTGCTATATAGGTACATAAACTGGGTTCAACCAACATGTATTACTTTCTTACTTAGTGGAAAACAATACTTCTTCTTAGTGGAAAACTTAGAAATGTTTCCAAATTGTTATTTCTCACCCATAAAAGAATTTTCATGCAATATTAATGAATCACCCTCCTATATAATAGCCTGTATAGTGTATAAAATGGAATTTGGAGTTTATGATTTCATATATTATAGACTGACAAGAATTATGTTATTTTTTTTGTCCTGTCTTCCCACCAAGAGGGCCTTGTTTTTTTCAAAATAAATTTTTTTGATGCTGAAATATTTTCTCTTTTTTACTTATCATCCTTTAATGCTTAGATTCTAAGCCCTACGGTATTCAAAGACCTAAAAATAAGATTACTAAAAAAAGGTTTTAAACGTAACAACAATGTAAATAATCCATCTACTAAAAACTTCGATATATTAGGTGTAGAAACTGAATTAGCTCTTAATAACCTTCCTTCAGCTCCTTTGAACTTGAAATATGAGGCAGCAAAGGTCATTAAATAAGATTTCTTTAAAAAATGTAACTCTCAATCCGATAGTAAAACATTGAAATCTCCAAAATCCAACAAAAGTCAAATGAACATAACATAACATTCACAAGCAGATAAAGGTAATACTGTTATAGCTATATATGGTAAAGAGGTATAATACGCCCCGGGTTCTATTACGCCCCACCCACATATTGCCGCTTCTGTTATAGTTTTTATTCAGTGGCCTTCAGAGCGATGCACTATTAACACGTGCATTCGTTCTGTTTGCAAAATTTCGTTGTGGTGCTGTGTTTAACCTAAAAAAGACAATATTAACTGGTAAGTACGACCAAACATTTGTTATGCACTTTAAAAAATATATAAATACTCAGGTTAGGTGTTTTGTTTCCAAACTATTTTTATATGATATGGTCCTATACAACTAGGTGTACGTCTTACAGTGTGTGTAGTGGCTAAAATTATGTCCGTCTGCCAACTATTTGGGTGGGGCGTATTACACCACTTAATTTCAGTACGCCCCACAATGATTCATACCTTAGTTAATACGCCCCAGCCAATACTACGTTTATAGCGTTTTTTATTATTGTTTTTTCGTTTAGAATATGGGCAGAGTATTATTAGAAAAACAACAAGAGCTGCGTGGCCCGAAGCTGCAATGGCCATTGCTATAGAAAAAGTCAGAAGTGGACAAATGGGTGTGAATGAAGCTAGTAGGGAATATGGTATACCTTCAAGAACTTTAAGAAGACACATTGCCATTAACAGTCCTAAAAAATATCTTGACCGATGTCCAACCCTTGGTAGAGAACATGAAAGAAGACTAGTGTTATATATTCAAGCTTTTGAAAAAGTGGGGTTTGCTCCCAATAGAAGCGATGTAAAAAAGTTGGCGTTCGAGTTCGCAAAAAAAGTAGGCATTAAACACTGTTTTTCGACAAATGAGAAATCTGCAGGTAAAATTTGGTTAGACGGATTTATGAAGAGAAATAAGGTTCCTTCTGTTAGAAAGTCTGAAGGACTATCATTGGCACGAGCGCAAGGAATGAATAGAAAAAAAGTCGGTGATTATTTTGAGTTGTTATTGAAACTGTTAATAGAAAATGACTTGTTTGACAAGCCGTCTAAATTAATTAATATGGACGAAACAGGCATCCAAGTGAATAACAAAGCAGAGCGCGTCATTGCAACAAAAGGCACGAAAGATGTCTACTCTTTGACAAGTACGGAAAAGGGTGAAAATATTTCATTAATAGCATGCTGCAATGCCGAAGGCACCAGTGCTGATAATGAAAGGCAAATACAAAAAGCCAGATTTTGCAGATGGACTCCCTCCTGGCTCCGATGTTTACATGAACCAAAAAACTTCGTACATTAACAGCGATTTGTTTATAAAATGGTTTCGGGAATACTTTATTCCAAGAAAAGGTACCGGCAAATGTTTGCTAATATTGGACGGGCATGTATCGCATTGTAATGCGATAGAACTTTTGCACATGGCAACAGAGAACGATATTGAACTTTTATGTCTTCCAAGCCATACCACACAGGCATTACAGTCTCTGGATAGTTCATGGATGATTAACCATAAAGAAAGAATAATTGAATCATAGATATCTCCGGGGTGAAGATTAATCATTACAGTTAACCTGTGCTCGCCATTGTGAGCTTGTTTGTGTCCTTAATGTAAAGTTTGTGTTTATATTATACAGCTCTTGAAAATGGTTTAAAAAACCGAAACGCGTAGAGCGAGATATTAAATATTTGTGAAGAATTTTGGATTTTTCTTTCCACCTTAATATTAAGAAAGAAAGTTAAGCAGACACAATGTTTCTGTGATGATAGGAAGGGCGTGGGTCAGAGCAGCGTCTGTTAGTAATGCAGTATCAGGTTTTAAAGCAATTGGAATTTGCCCATATAACCCATCAATTATTCATTTCTTTGCCATCTCTGATGCAACTGGGGTTAAAACTGAAACACCAAATCAAGAGGCTACGCCTGAAGAAACTGTCACCATGAGAGAGCCTGTCCCAGAAATTGGTTTAGAAGTTGAAGTCCAAAATAATACTCTACCAGATGCTGCAGTCAAAGAAAAAGAAACTCCATCCAAACTTCTAAGAAAAATAATTGCTGTGCCAACTATACCAGTAAATATGTCCAAGAGAAAGCAGTCTGCTATAATTCTAACATCACCTGATAATAAAGTAAAACGCCAAATTTTAACTGACAAAAAAAAGCTACTGTTGGCAAAATGTTGGAAAAAGATTCTAATGCAGCTGGTCCATCTGGTATAAAACCTAAAAGGCAAACTGTCAAAAGTAAGAAAACGTCAGTCGTTCAGATGATTCATCAGTTGATATGCAGTGCCCGTCGTCAGATGAGATTTCCGACATTAAAGACAGCTGTGCTGAGTGTGGCGAACACTATTATTCCACCAAATCGAGAGATGATTGGATTCAGTGTCTCGTTTGTACAAGATGGTTGCATGAAAGCTGCACAATGTATCCAAATATGTGCAACAGATGTGAGCGTCAGAAAAAACGTGCAGAAAATAAAAAATAACGTGTTAGTGCTAATTTTTATTATTTTTTTTGCCGGGGCGTATTTTCATCCGCATAGTGGGTAATACGCCCCACTATTTTTTTTTTATTTTTTTTACACTCTGTGTAGTGGTTTAAGATAGAATATTACTTAAGTTTTAATAATGCAAGTGCTTCAATTATTTGGTTTTTACTGATTTTGTTAATAAAATCTTCAACTTTTTGACATTTTTTTTTTTTTTTAATATGAGGCGTATTGTACCACTTTACCCTATTCAAAAAAATATTGAATTTTTAAACCCAAATATGAAATTCTAAGAAAAGACCCAACAGAAATATTTTAGAGGACTGTAAAAACTGTGATTAGAGAATGTAAAAATTTGTTTAACGACTGGGACTTCAACAAATTAACATTAATGAACCCTCAATCTCCAAAACTTTATTCACTCATTAAACTCCATAAAACAGGTAACCCCATTAGACCAGTTGTTACGTTCTTTGCAGCGACATCCTACAAACTATCGTAGAAACTAATTGAAATCATCACTCAATGTACAGATTTTTCAGCAAAATTCCAAATTAGAAATTCAGTGGAACTAATTAAAAAATTAGAGAACATCAAACTTCCTGATAACGCTAAATTAATCTCGTTCGATGTTAGCAAGTTGTTGAGAAGCTTCTTAATAATAAAAAAGACATTAACTTAGTTAAAAAAAAAAAGAAATATTACATCTTTTAAAAACTTGTTTGGATAAAAATTATTTTGAATTCAACGGAAATTTTTACTCCAGCAATGAAGGACTGATAATGGGTAACCCACTTGGCCCTTTATTAGCAAAGATTTTTATGGATTTGCTAGAAAATTAAATCTGCAAACACCCCATTTTCAAAAAATTTATTTACTGGTATAGATACGTGGACGATGTTATAACTTGTTTTACCGGTACAGGGAGACAACTAACACAATTTCTTGAATTCATTAACAGCTACCATCCCAATATAAAATTCACGATAGAAACAGAATCTAACAATTCAATAAACTTCCTCTCACGATATCAAAAGAAAACAATGAACATATCTTTCCAATCTTCCATAAACCCACCCACACAGATACTACCATACACAATACATCTTGCCACCCTATACAACACAAATTAGCTGCCTTTCACAGTATGATACATAGACTAATTACCGTACCTTTAAATGAAGTCAATTTTCTAAAAGAACTTAACATCATAAAACAAATCGCGGTAAATAACAGTTACAATATTCAAATCATCGACAAGATTCTTAATAAAAAGCTATAAACATGGTTTACCCAATAGTGAAAGAAAAAATAACTTACAGTTTATTCACATATTTCGGAGAAACAAGCAATAACATAGCTCGTTTCTTTAAAAACATTTACTGTAATATAAGTAGCTTTCAAAACAAATAATTCAACAGGAGGATTTATAAAAAATAACAAGACAAAATTAGATAAAACTAGGAAATCTGGAGTGTATAAGTTAACGTGCAATGATTGCCCGAAAACTTGCATAGGACAGTCAGGAAGATGTTTCTCAATAATAATAAAGGAACATAAAGCAAGTTTTATCAACCAAAAAAATGACTCGCACTATGCAAACCACTTGCTGGAATCTAACCATAGTTTTATAAGTTATTTTGAAATCTTACACACCGAAAACAAAGGGTATAAATTAAATTTATTGGAGTCCCTAGAAATAAACAAACTTAAAAATACCGACCATGTACTTAATTGTCAATTAGACATTAATAGATCAGCATTGTTGAACTTATTTTGTAGACAAATTTATGAAAACCCAATCCTTTAATCTTAATAGTTGTTGTAAATACCTACAAATAATATCTTGTCAGTCTTGATAAAGCTACCGTGTAGCGAAACATGCCGATTGTTTAAAAGAATGATAGTACTCCAGGGCCGTTATTTTCATTCCTATGGTGCTCGTGGAACAAAATTACCTAAAGCTGATTTTTCCGTTAATGTTTTACTTTGGTCGTCCTGATTAACATACTAAAAGTCCCCACCCCTCCGAGGGTGCAAACCGCCCCAAAACCACCCCCAAAGGTACATTTTTTTAGGTTTTGCCCATTATCTCGAATATGGTTAATTTTTTTGAAAAAAAAGCTAAACATTAAAATTAAAGCCAATAAAATTATCTACAAATTGATGTATATAAGTCTATATTTTAATTAACACAGTGGCGTGCACTAGGCGTTTAAAATCGCTATGTTTTGGATTTCTTGAAAAATCACGTTTCGCTTAGAGAAAATGTGTAGTTAAAAATAACGTTAAAATGAAAAAATAACCACAATAAATAGGTACATAATATTTTATTTACATTTTATTTAGATTTGTGTGTGCCAAAAATTGTAACCTGTTTATGTTCCTACTACATAGTAGGCGGATGGAATCCAGACGGGCTGGATAGAATAACACTGCGGTACGCAAACCGGGTTTTAAAAATAACGGCTAGTGTGCAAAGATTTATTAGTTAATGTGCTTTTAATATCAATGAAATATCATTAATAAGTAAGTATAACTATAGTTAGGTACATTTTTTTTGCTCTTTGTGATTCCCCATTTTGTCGAGGTTATGTTAATAGTCTTTTCGCATGGCCTATCATACAAACGTTCGGCCAAATAATTTTTATTGACACCAGTATTTTAAAATTTCAGATTTTAAAATGGATGTGTGCGTCCTATGCGATCAATCTCTAAGCCTCTCAAATTCGATAAACGTTTAAAGAAAAAGACTTGATACATTAATAAAAGCCAGTAATATTAGAGGTGATGGGAAAGTAGCCAGTTTTGAAAATAAGAATACAATTAAATTGCATGAAAAATGCCGGCGAGACTATACACGCTCTACCAGTATAAAAGTTTATCAAAATGCAAGTAAAAACTTCCAGGACGAATCTAATTTAACCTTCTACGTCGATGCGGCGATCCACGAACGAAAAAATTAATTTTAAAACCGACTGTCTTTTTTGTGAAAAAAATGTAAACATTCGAAAAAAAGATATGCCTAGTTAACAATGCAGTTAACGAAAAGGTGTTTAAAAAAAAACTTTATTCAACAGTAGTTACAATTAAACTCGTCATAATATTGTGTTTGACTTATATTTATAACATTTGAGATGCTGACAGTGCATGAGAACAAAACATAGAAAATCTAAGAATTGAGATAAGAGATTCTGGTAATTGTGCTTCGGCACACAGTCCGAAGATATATCTAATATTTACCATGTAGTCCGCCTCTGGCGCGACTCGCTACTCACGGTATTCCCAAGCCTAAACGGAAAACCCCATCTTCCACTCTCCTACGGCTGTCGCTTAGCCGTAGGTATGCTTCATTTATTCGTCTTTGTGCGTTCGCTACAGCGCGGAAGTTTATCGTCGCTCCTGGTATTCGTGGAAAAAGTGTGTACGTGACCGGCAAGACGCGAGGCTGGCGCCGTTGCCACAACTGTTATAGTGTTTAGTGTTTTACAGGTGTTTCCCAACAAGAGGTTTTTTGGTGGGAAACTTCATAAAAGGAAACGTTTTTGAGAACCCAGTGTGACAAAAGATTTGTTAAAGAGATTAAGGAAACTGGAGGATAAATTGGCCCATTCGGCATCCAGTGATGGCTCTCGCCTGAACGGCAGAGGATCACGTGACGCTCGATCGACATCCAGTGATGGCTCTCGTCTGAACGGCAGAGGATCACGTGACAGGCGAACTTATACGCCTTCTCCACCGAGAAGCCTTAGCCGTGGTGGAAGTCGCCAACCAAGGGCCCCCCGTAAGTCATCCAGTATTATCTTACTATTTATCGCGGGCACATTTGCCTGTCATAACTCATTCGCGTTCTGGTATCCCGTCCAGGGACAGACAGGTACTGAATTCCCGGAGATATCATTCTCCTAGCCCAACACCGAGTGCTCCGCTCTCGATTGTCAGCCGTCACGATCTGTACGACATGGGGTCACCTTCAAATACTCGCAATAGCATCTTACGCTCTCCATTTGAGGCGGCCCATAGTCAAGCCTTCGAGGAATCAAATCCTATGCAAAATACGAAGGTATCAGAAAATTTGCCGGATTGTTACGCCAAAATTTTAGGAACAAATCTGGAGGTCAAAGTATCCAACCGTTACGAGCTTCATGACGCTCTGGTTTCACGTTGGAAACACATTATGACTAATGGTATGCCTCCTGGAGAGACGGATAGTCTATTATCAGATCACGAAAGCCCAACCAATATAAACCTGAGAGCTCCAAAAATTAATCCTGAACTAATTTACTGTATTTCAGAACCAAATCAAGGGCGAGATACAAGTCAGAAAAAATATCAAAATTATCTTGGCTCTAGTCTCTCTGCTCTAGGTAGGGCTATGCCCCTCATTTTAAAACAAGAGGGGGACATCGACAAGCAGTGTAAGGAGGAAATTTTGTCAAATTTAAATGACACCTCTCGTATAATAACAAGTCTTTTTCATTCAATTTCTAACACGAGAAAAAATTTTATTTATCCTCTCTTGGACCAGAAATTTAAACATTTAGGGGAAAAAGTGACATCCGGAGATCTCCTGTTCGGGGGAAACTTGGGTGAAAAAATTAGGGAACTAAAAACCTTAGAATCTACTGGCAAGGGCCTCAAGGCAACCTATGCAGCTCAATCTAGAGGGTCCTTTGTTAAACCTTCGACAAGTAGAGCCTACTCCAACCAATCCAATATTCCTAAATCAGGCAGACCTTTAAACAGGTCTCGCCCCACTCGCCCTGCAGAAGGAAAGAGGAAGGCGAGTTTTTACAGGGGGCAATACTCAAGGAAGGAACAGCACTACAGGCCGCAAAAGAAGGATTTAAGGCCTTAAATGTAAGTGATACGGTGATTACCGGTAGAATAAAATTTTTTCATTCCAATTGGTGCAGGTTAAATCCAGATCCAATCGTTTTAGCTTGGATCAAAGGTTATAAAATTCCATTGCGCCGCATCCCACAATAAAACATTCCACCCACAGTGCAAACCTTTTCTGGAAAAGAATTTTCAGATATTTCTTCGGAAATAAATAATCTTTTATCTATAGGAGCCATAAAGCCTTGCAAGCCTAAGAAAAATCAATTTATTTCTAGGTACTTTTTAGCAGAAAAAACTTATGGGAAAAAACGATTTATTTAAATTTAAAAAAATTTAATACATGTGTCTATAACCCCCATTTTAAACTAGAAGATATGAGAACAGTGTCTAGACTAATTTTGCATGGCTGGTTTATAGCTTTAATCGACCTTAAGGATGCTTATTTTCTTGTAAACGTCGACAAGTCTCATAGGAAATTTTTGAGATTTTCTTTTAAGGGTAAATTATTCGAGTTTACCTGTTTATCTTTTGGGTTATCGGCGGCCCCATATACTTTTAATAAGCTCATGAAACCTATCGTAAGATTCCTAAGGTCTCTGAATATTTTATGCGTGAACTATTTAGATGATTTCCTAATACTAGGGGATTCCTTTCAGCAATATTCACAAAACATAGCTTTTTGCGTTAAATTATTTAGAGACTTAGGGCTTACAATAAATTTTGAGAAAATTGTCCTAATTCCTCATACAAGTTGTAAATTTCTAGGTTTTATATTTAATAGCCTCGATTTAACTATTTGTTTAACAGATGAAAAGAGATCTAATATAAAACGGTGGGTAGAACATTTTTTAAAAATTAAAACCCATAAAATACAGAAATTTGCTTCATTTATTGGACTTGTGGTATCAGCTTGCCCCGCCGCTAAATTCGGTTGGCAATACACTAAGTCTCGAGAGAGAGAAAAAACACTTGCCCTTTGGGCACAAAAGGGCAATTACAGAGCAAAAATTACTATGTCTAACAAGATCACAGCTGATCTAGATTGGTGGTCCGCCAACATCTTATCTTGCTACAACGATATCAAAAAAGACAAATTTAATTTTGAAATTTTTAAGGACACTTCAACCACAGGCTGGGGTGTTTGGTCAGGGTCGAGAGGGGGGCACATGGTTGGTGGTCTCCCTCCGAACAGCTACAGCATAACAATCTCTTAAAATTGAAAGCTATTTTTCTTGGTCTTCAGAAATTCGCAAGTGATCTAGGAAACTGCAATATCCTTATTCGCTTCGACAACACTACCGCAGTGGCCTACGTCAACAGAATGGGAAGTGTAAAATTTCTTTACCTAAATAATTTAGCTAGGAAAATTTGGCAGTTGGCGGAGGAGCGTAATATCTGGCTGTTTGCGGTTCATATTAGCTCTGAAGATAATTTCGAAGCTGACAGGGAGTCACGACGTCTCCCTTCGGAAACAAAATGGTCTCTAGCAGATTCGGCTTTTACTATTATCACAAAAAAATTAGGGACACCAGATATTGATTTATTTGCATCATCCACAAATTGCAAGTGTCCTAAATTCGTGTCTTGGCGAGGTGATAAAGGATCTTTTGCAATGGATGCTTTTACAATATCTTGGTCTGATTCATGTTTTTATGCTTTTCCCCCGTTCTCTCTAATTCTCAGAACACTTAAAAAAATTATTTTAGACAATGCTGAGGGTATTATGGTAGTGCCAAACTGGCAGTCTCAACCCTGGTTTCCGTTGTTTTTACGGTTAACGAGAAGTGAAATTATTACATTCAATCCTAACAAGAATCTTTTGTGTTGAATGTGCCCTAGAAACTACTCTACAATCAATAGCCAACTCTACGTTGAAACAATATAACACATGTTTTAAACAGTGGTGGATTTTCTGTAAGTTACATAATTTAAGTCCATACTCGGGGGACATAAACCTAGTTATTACTTTTCTCCAGGAACAATTTTCTAAGAAAAAATACACATACGGCACCCTCAACTCCTTCAGATCGGCACTTTCTTTAATCTGTAAGGGAGATATAGGTAGTGATCCTAGATTGAAACGTTTCCTAAAAGGCATCGGCGCCGGCGTCGCAAGAATAGAGACGTCAAAATCAAAATACGCTTTCACTTGGGATCCTCAACCAGTTCTAGACAGATTAGAGAGCATGGATCCATCTTCTCTTCAATTACTATCGTACAAGTTAATATTATTATTAGGAATCATCACAGGTTAACGCCTCCAAACCTTGTCGGTAATAAAGCTGAGTAATATTGAAAAAACCTCAGCGGGTTTTTAGATATTCATTTCAGATCGAATTAAGAGCTCAAGGGTAGGCAAGCCTAATTCTTGCATTCATATTCCCGAGTTTTCAGAAAACCCCAAGTTATGCGTCGCTACTATCTTGCAATCCTATATAGAAACCACAGAAAAATTACGAGGAATCGAGGACAAATTATTCATTACATCTAGAAGGCCTTTCGTGCAGCCTCTAAACAAACATTAAGCAGATGGGTAAAAAATTGCTTTAAGATAGTGGAAATTGACCCTACCCATTTTAAACCACACTCTGTCCGACATGCGTCATCATCCCTGGCATACCGGGTGTTGCATCGTCGAGCGGGACATAGGAAATCCCATGTAATTTTAAATGGGGTCAATTATTGGCTTCCCTAATTATTTTAGAGAAAAATTCTATTTAGGTTAATTAAGAGCACTAAAACCCACATTCAAAAGAATAACTTTAGATATTTTTGATGAGCCCGTTTACGGGTTATCGCCGATTTCTTTTTAACTATTTCTCATTTTTATGGCCCCGTATTTGCGGGCACCAGTCAAGGTAAAAGATGACTGTCAAATAAAGTTGTCATTTTGAAATGTGTGCTTTATTGTTATAAAAACTCGTACATCGAAAATATTAAAGGTGTATTTATGAGTACAAATTAATCTGAATAAAACTAAAATAAACTATCCAATTACAAGGTTAATTATGACATTTTACATGTTTCAATATTTTACTAATTAATAGGTAGGTACTATTAAATTGTTAGAACTTTAGGATTTAGGAAGATGTTCAAATATTCCTCCATTGACTGCTAGACAATAACCGAGGCGATCATAAAATTGTCTTCTTACATTCGCTAGTTGGTAAACTGAAATTATATTGCATTCGGCAGAAATAGCATTTTTTAACTCGTCTAGATTTGGGTATTTTTTATCTTTGTATATCCTGTTTTTTAAATAGCCCCAGAGAAAGAAATCATTTGGCGATAAATCAGGAGACATGGCTGGCCAATTTACTGTATGATTTAAGCCAATAACATTTCCATTAAAAGCACGGTTTAAATATTCCCGGACAGCCAGGGTCCTATGTGCCGGGCAGCCATCCATTTGGTACCAAACTTCCTGATTTTCCCTGGCGGCATCATGTAAAGTAGGTAAAATATGATCTACAAGTAGTTCCAAAAAATTATCTGCATTTAAATTTCGTGTAAGAATTAATGGCCCGATAATATTTTCTCCGAAAATCCCAGCCCATACATTAACTTTTTGTGGATATTGCGTCCTTGTTTCCACAAACCTGTGTTGGTTTTCTTTGCTCCAATATCGATAATTTTGAACATTGGATTCATTGTTTAAGGTAAATGTGCATTCGTTAGTGAAACAAATGTTTTTTAAAAATTTCCTATCCAAGCTTGCTCTTTCCATCATACCAAAACAAAACTCCTGTCGTCGTATTTCGTCCCTATCTCTTAGCTCTTGGTGCTTTTCATATTTGTATGAATAATATTTATGTCGTTTTAAAGCTCGTAACGCTGTGGTGTGATCTAATCCTATGTCATCCTCAACTTTCCTTGTGCTGATCTTCCCATCATTTTCTTCCACGCACAATAAAACTTGCAAGTCCCTATCATTTCTTGCATCTCTTCTTTGTTACTGCCTTTCTTCACATCTGCAGTTATTTATTACAGTGCCTTTTGTCTCAAATTTCTTGATAGTCCTTTCGACTGTAGATTTTGCAGGTATCGGTCTATTCGGATACAGAGCAGCAAACATGTCTGACACATTTTGATAACTATTTCCTTGATAATACCATTTAATCATCAATATTTTTTCTTCAGAAGTGTAATTCATGGCTAATATTTTCGATGTACGAGTTTTTATAACAATAAAGCACACATTTCAAAATGACAACTTTATTTGACAGTCATCTTTTACCTTGACTGGTGCCCGCAAATACGGGGCCATAAAAAGGAGAAATAGTTAAAAAGAAATCGGCGATAACCCGTAAACGGGCTCATCAAAAATATCTAAAGTTATTCTTTTGAATGTGGGTTTTAGTGCTCTTTAATATACCTAAATAGAATTTTTCTCTAAAATAATTAGGGAAGCCAATAATTGACTCCATTTAAAATTACATGGGATTTCCTATGTCCCGCTCGACGATGCAACACCCGGTATAGGCTAGGTTTATCCACAGACGTCATTTTTCAAACTGCAGGTTGGGCTAAAGGGTCATCTACATTCTCTAAATTCTACAACAGGCCTACAGCCATGGGATACGAATATGCCAAAACAATATTCAGATCCGTATCTAGACATTAAGGGAATTTCTTGCCGTTGCTTTCATAAAACCAAATACTGTATTCTGTTCACTTTCTTTAAATTAAAGCAAAAGTGAACTTCCCTTATTTTACAACAATTGTACGGAATCGATCTTTAAACAACTACATGGTAAATATTAGATATATCTTCGGACTGTGTGCCGAAGCACAATTTAACGATCAAACGAACTTACCTGTGAAGTTCGATCGTAATTGTGTAAGGCACACAGTCCGAAGATATATCAACCCTCCCTGCACCCATATTTTACTTAGTAAAACCCACAGGCAATTGTTGTATCTTTAAACCAAATGAAGCATACCTACGGTTAAGCGACAGCCGTAGGAGAGTGGAAGGGGGGTTTTTCGTTTAGGCTTGGGAATACCGTGCGTAGCGAGTCGCGCCAGAGGCGGACTACATGGTAAATATTAGATATATCTTCGGACTGTGTGCCTCACACAATTACGATCGAACTTCACAGGTAAGTTCGTTTGATCGTTAAATCTTTAAGCAGACAATTCTCACGGGAATATAACTCCTCCCTTATTAGATAAAAGCACGTACAAAGAACGTGATTTCGCAATATTAAAATATTGAAATATTTGTATCATTAATATTTGGTTTTGGTAAATTGACTTCGGAATTCTTAGATTTCTTTAAATATTTTCGGTATAAAATATTGATAATTATCAAAGCGATTATGCTATATAGGAATATTGTCCCAAAACTAGTTCGATTAACATAGATCGTTGACGTAATTTCTTCCAGATTTCTCTTCTGTTCTTGCAATCGATCTTCTATTTTTTTGGTTGCCTTAGGGTTGACATGGTTGAGGTCCATGGCGGGTGGATTGTAGATTGATCGGCGTCGTTCGATTAGGCTTAGATTCAATATTGGCAGGCTGACTTCTGAGAAGCTGAGTCGGTTATATTTGTAAGTTTCCAATGTGATTGATTTAATTTTGATTTTGCAATCGGTTGGTAGTTCCAACAGGTAAGATCCAAATAGGGGTACGATGTTCACTGATTTTTGGCAGTTTATAGTGCTGACAAGACGATTTGGGACTGTAATCAACCATTTTCCAACGGTCACTTTTCGTGTTTGAACTTCGTACAGATTTGTCCTGAAGGGGTGACATGACGTGATATTGGCATAATGCTTGATAAGCTGAACTGCACAGGAAGGGCTGTCTTCTACTAGGGTGGTATGGGTTTCTTTACACAGGTAGCTTTGAGGTTGAATTTCCATACATCCCTGGTCCATATAGGCGTAGTTTTTACTGTTTAGTGCTAGGTAGGGTTTATAGGGAATATTGACCAAAAATGATTGATTATCAGGAATTGGTAAAGGAAATAAATTAAAATATTGATATGTCTCTGGCTCGACAAGAGGTACCTAATTCCAATACAAATACTATGTTAAACCATTTTAAAAAGCTTTTAATTATTAGTATTTTTTCGAAGTTAAGTACGTTTTGTGCGTTACTTTCTAACGGCAATTTATCTGTGCTTAAGTGTTACTAATATCTTGTATTTCTGTTAAAAGTTCTTTTGGATCTATTATTGAATTATGAAGTATATTCATTTTAGCAAAAGAGATAGCGATTTCGATTTTATTGACAATATTATAAATTGATTGATACATTAATGTTACTTGATTGATAACTGTATAGATTAAGAAATATTGTTGCATATCTATTTGATTGACTCGTTTAATAGTTGCTTCTATTTTAGTTATATGCGATTTGAGCATTAGTTGATTATATGTAATATTTGATTTGATCGAATTAAATTTATTGATTGTAGAATCTAAGAGCGTAATTTGATTAATAGCATCAATTTTTAATTTCTTTTGATTTTCTTCTAGTTTTTTAATTTTCGCGTCGATTAGTTCTGCGTCGTTTTGATCTAAGTTTCCTGTTATACTTTTTACAAATGTGCCTAGTGGATTAAATAGGCCTCTTTTATTTCTGTGGATATATTTAAATGGTAATATTTGTTCGATTAAATGTTCTATTCTTTTTTCAAGCATATATAGCGAGCTAAAAGAGTTTAAGTATCCTTTATAATATTCGCCATTATTTCTAAGGCTATAAGATAGGTTTTCTGTTTGATTTTAAATTGTTTCAAATTTCAATATTAGGGGTTCTAAATCGATATTTTGTACAAAGGTCCATTTATTGGATTCGAGTTGCGCGGTTCCTAGTCTAAAAGGTAGAATTGCGGGGTGATCGTTTAAATCGTTGAATTTTACTTTTTCTGTTGCGATGGTCCAGCTCCATCTGGAACAAGGGGTATTATTTTAGTTTCGTTTATGTGAATAATTTCTTTGCGTTTGGTTTTAGGGTTTTCAATTTTGATTTTACTATTTTCTAAGATATCAGTTAAAATATAGGGACATAGAAACATATTTTTAATTTTGCCTAATCGGTTATCGGATTTCTTATAAATTTGAGAGCCGATAATTAGTTCTTTCGGGGTTTTATTTTTATTTGCTCTTTTTTATAAATAATCTCGTAATCGTATTCCTCGAGTTTAAGTCTCCAACGTATAAGTTTCGAATTGGGTTCCTTTAAGTTAATAAACCAAATTAAGGGGCGATGATCTGTATAGATCTTAAATTTTCTACCGTAAAGATTTGGTCTAAAATATTTACATGCCCAGACAATTGCTAAAAATTCTTTTTCGATTGTAGAATATCTTTGCTTTATTTCGTTTAATGTACGCGAGGCAAAAGCTACAGGGTGATCATTTGGCGGGTCTTCTTGTGAGAGTACGGCTCCAAGGGCTATATTAGAAGCGTCCGTTGTGAGAGTAAAAGGTTTCTCAAAATCGGGATATTTTAAAATAGGGGCATTTATAAGCAATTATTTTAGGTGATTGAATGATTGGATAAACGCGGGTGAATGTTCGACTGTTGATCCTTTTTTGAGACACATTATTAGTGGTTTAGTAATTTTTGCAAAGTCTTTAATAAATCTGCGGTAATAACCAGCTAGTCCTAAAAATGATTTAATATCTTTCTGAGTTTTGGGTATTGGGAAATTTTTGACTGCGTCAACTTTATCGGGATTAGTCGTCTTTTGTTATTTTGTGTCCTAAATAAGCGACTTCTTTATGTAAAAACTCTGATTTATCTAATTGAACTTTAAAATTTGATTGTCTTAGTCTATCAAATACTGATTTTAATCTTTCAATATGTTCTTGAAGAGAGGTGGAAAAAATTATCATATCATCTGAATATACAGAACAGATTTCGTTTTGAAGACCGCGAAGAACATTGTTCATTACTCTTTGAAAAGTTGAAGGGGCGTTTTTGAGTCCGAATGGCATTCGTTTAAACTCATAATGACCTGTATCATTTCTATTTGGTGGAATCCGGTCGCGAGATCTAAGGTTGAAAAATGTTGGACTTTGCCTAATTTATCCAAAATATCTGTTATATTTGGTAATGGGAATTTATCATCGATTGTTTTCTCATTTATTTTGCGATAATCAATTACTATGCGCCATTTACGTTTTCCTGATGCGTCTAATTTTTTTGAAACAATCCAGATTGGGCTACTCCATGGTGAACTTGAATTTTGAATAATTCCGTTTTCGAGCATTTTATTAATTTGAGATTTTACTTCTTGTTTGTGTATTTCTGGGTATCGATATGTTTTGGTAAATGTAGGTATTTCATCCGTTAAATTGATTTTATGTTTAATTTGATTTGTGAAAGTTAAAGGGGTACCTTCGCTATAGAATATGTCTCGGTATTCGTAGCATAATTGTCGAATAGCTTTAAATTCTACTTTATTACAATGTGATAACCTTCAATTTTTGAAATTTTGTTTTTGAAGGTTGTCTAAATATTCGTTTAATTCAGTATCGGTTTCCATTTTTTCAATAAAATTAATTTCTGTTTCATGTAACGTTTCGATATCAAAGGGTTCTAATATCTCAATTTTTACGGGGGTTTGGCTATTATTTGTTACGAGAGTTATTGCAAAAGAATCTATAACTTGTACTAAGGCTTCTGGCATTTCGGCGGAACCAAAGTCTGTGTATTTTAAAATTCCTATACCGTTTATTTGTATTAACAGATAATTTTACTTTTTGACTTGTACGAGGGGGTATAGTTATTTCTGTTTTATAAGTTTCGACATTATTAATAATTGGGTCACTAGATTCACCCATATTAAATATTGAAAAAATAGCATTTGGGGTTTTTAGGTATCCAGAATTTAAATCGATATTTGCACCAATATATGTTAGAAAATCTATTCCTAAAAGTCCGTCAAATTTTTGAGAGAAATCAAATAAGAAACATTTTTGTTTTCCTTGACATCTAAATGAAGGAAATATAGGGATCATTATTGCTTCATTATGTATAGTGGTAGTATGTGCTGTCTTAGCAGTAAAAGGTTCATTAAAAAGATAATTTGAGAAAAGTTCATAGGCGATATTTGGTTTAATAAAACATTTGCTGCTGCCTGTATCAATTAAAAATATTTTATTAATTTCGGGAATGTTAATGACTGGCAAATTAGTACTTAAACAATTATATAGATAAGTTACGTTATTTCTTTGAGATTCGGGGTTGCTGAAAATTTTCTTCGTTAAAGTTATACTGACTTTCGTATGTATCATTTTCTTCTAAATATTGTTCTTGAAAATTTGGGTCGAAAGACGTTTCGTTTAAATCGGTATTATACTGATAATCGTCTTCATAGTTTTCGTAAGATTCGGTATTTATTGGTTCGACAGATTGATTAAATAATTCTTCAGAAACAAAGTTACGTTTTGGTTGTGTATTATTATATAACATGGTGTTTCCAGAAGATGTATCCATAGGTTCCGGTTTTTTTAACCTTGAGATTGCTGAATTACGCGTGTGATGTGTATTAGGATAATTAAAATATGGTCTTGGGTTAAAAGATGGTTTAAAGTTTTGATTGCCAAAATTTGGTCTTTGAACGGGATTTCTAAATTGTCCGTAACCTAAAAATTGGGGTCTGTTAATATTTTGCATGTTTATACCTCGATATGGTGAAAAGGTCGACTGGTGTACTGGTTGGTACAAAGGTTAGCGGAATAATACGTTTGTGGGGGTGTATTTAATTTTGTTAGTGGAATAAAATTTGGAGGTTTTGTATTGTGATTGTTGTTATCAGTGCCGGATTAACCTATACGCTAAATACACTGTAGCGTAGGGCGGCACTCGGCGGTGGGGCGGCATGGACTGATGCGAAAAAAATATTGTCTCTTTCGGGCGGCGGCGGAATGACGATCTGTCTTGAGCCCAAAAGTGGAATCAGTTCCTCCTACCTGACCTAATATAAATAATACGTCATTAGGGGTGCGGGGAAAAGATTTTCTCGTCCTGGTAGAATAAATGAGAATCGTATTCGCGGGCTGCTAAGGCAAACATATGAGGAATGATGAAATGCTTTGAAAGTTGTCTATTTTACAGGTGTTTTACTGTCGGACACCATTGACTGTTCGATATCCGTACAAACCCAGGTCATGACACACGTCAATTATTTGCCGCGCGCCTACTTTACCGACCCGAGATATGTTATCGGTCGGACGTGTTCTCATATATGTATGCTGGAGTGTTCTTTAGATTTCTGCAACGACTGAGTTTTAACCTGTCTCCTCACAACTATCATTTGTTTCTGCCGTCACACACCCTGTGTTTATGTGTTCAGTAACCAGAAATAAGTAATTCTGTGCTATTTAGAAATATCTTTTCCCGTCAACAAACCTTGTTCATCGTTAAAATAAGCAAGCGAGAGAAACTGAGCGGTGCGGGTTATCGAAAGATTGCAAATGAAAAGGCAAAGAAAAACGAAGCTCTAATTTCCAAAACACCAAAATTAGAAAGTTTTTTCTTATCAAGTGCTTCCTCAATCAGAAATGGACCGACTTCTAGCTCATCCAATAATATTCTTGAGAATTTTCCAAGTGATTGCTCGAGTGAATCAGTGACAAACAGTGATAATCCCAAGCCGTCAATAGGTACGTTGTCTTATGTTTTTTCATTGTTTACGTTTGTCAACCCACAGCAGTAATATCGCGTCCTTTACATAGTGTAGATAAGGATTAATTTTTGGTTTTTACAGAAATTAATGCACCACCAGCCGAGGACTCCGTAGAAACGCACCCGGAAGACAATCTACAATTGCCGGATCAAGCCAGACCCGCACAAATTTCTGACGACCCAGCTGAATGGACCAATGCAGATAGTTTGATGGTGCAGGAAATAATACAGAAAGGTTTCAAGCAGAACGTGGAAGCTGATTTTTCTTCTACCAAGCGCCTGATTCACAACCAAAATAGGAGAATAGTGAAATCGTTTTTTTATCGCAATCTTCCCACTGGGAAACAGCAACTCCGTTCGTGGCTGATTTTTTCGCAAAGCACTCAGTCTTTATATTGTGGAGTATGCAAATTATTTGGCAGAAAAACTACTTTTAATGAAGGATATAATGACTGGAGTAATGCGCAAAAAGTTCTGGAGTCACATGAGAATTCCAAGGATCATAAAACGAGTTATCTGAATTTTTTAAATATGAAAAATCGGGCCAGCATAAAGAACAATCTTGACCAACAGATGCATCACGAGATAGAGTACTGGAAGAAAATTCTACCTTATGTAGTAGCAGTGGTAAAAAAATTGGCTTCTAAGGACTTACCTTTCAGAGGGAGTGATGAACGTTTTGGATCAAATCATAATGGGAACTACTGTATGGTTCTAGAGCTTATCGCAGAATTTGATCCATTTCTTCGGAATCATATTGAGACTTATGGCAATCAAGGTCGAGGATTTGTGTCATATTTATCGTCGACGATTTGTGATGAATTCATACAGATATTGGCCGAAGCGGTTTTGAAGAAAATTATAGACCAAGTCAAATCCTCTAAATATTACTCAGTCAGTATTGACTCGACACCAGACATTTCACACGTGGATCAGTTGACATTTATTATTAGACATGTCTTGGATTCTGGATACCCAAAAGAAAGCTTCATCAAATTCATTCCGAATTGTCGACATACAGGCGCCGAACTGACCCAATATATATTAACGGTGATTGGAGAGCTCGCAGTGGATATCCAGAACTGTCGCGGTCAGTCTTATGACAACGCCAGTAATATGTCTGGGGCATACTCAGGCGTCCAGGCTATGATTAGGGAAGTTAACCCGCTGGCTGAATGGATTCCCTGTGCAGCCCATTCACTCAATTTAGTGGGTAAATGTGGAGCTGAGTGCAGTTCTCTAGCCGTTCAATTTTTTTTGAATCTGCAAGAACTTTACAATTTCTATTCTGGATCGACGTACAGATGGGAACGTCTGTCGGCGAAATTGGAAACTTTTACGGTAAAATCTTTGTCCCGAACACGTTGGTCAGCCCGTTTTGAAGCGTGCAGGAGCTTGTGTGATGCGTGGGCAATTATTTTCGAGGTTCTTGAATCATTTGCTGAAGACGAGACAGAGACTCCAACTACAAGAGCAGAAGCCCGCGGTATTATTAATTCATTAAATAATTTAGAAATGTGTATCGTAGCTCTGACATGGAATGATATAATGCAACGGTTCAATTCGGTTAGCAAGGTCCTTCAGTCCCCAAATACAGAATTATCAACGGTTGTGGAGCTTTTCGACTCTTTGGTTGAATTTTTGAGTAAATTGAGATATGACTTTAATGACTATGAAAAAAAGGCAATCGAAAAATATGGCCCAAACATCTATCAATCTACTGAAAAGAGGACAAGAAAAAGGAAACAATTTTTTGATGAAAGTCAAACTCCCGATTCTCAACAAGCTCGTTCTGGAGCGGATCACGTACGGATCGAGTTTTATTATAAGGATATAGACACCCTTATCATGGATTTGAAAAGACGTTCTAAAGCCTATCAAAGAGTATATAATAGATTTGGATTTTTGACGAAACTCCACATCATGGATTCAGAAGAAATTTCGGATAAGGCCAATAATCTTATATCTCAATATCCTAATGATTTGGAAGGTTGTCTAGACATTGAATGCCAGCACCTAGCCGCGCACTTGAGAACTTTGGGGATTGAAAAGATTTCTGCGATAGATTTGAATGTAATGATCATAGAGAAGGATTTGCTAACTGTTTATCCCAACGTAAACACAGCTCAAACTTTATATTTGTGCATGATGGTGACCAACTGTTCTGGAGAAAGATCATTTTCCGTTTTGAAAAGAGTAAAAAATTATTTACGATGAACCCAAAAACAAGACCGTCTCAACGCGCTTTCGATTCTGTGTATTGAATCGGAAGCAACAGTTGCTCTAGATTGTGATGAGATCATTACAAAGTTTGCCGAACAGAAAGCGCGAAAGAAAAATCTTTAGACATTTATATATGTAATGATGAGTTTTTTCGTTGTAAGTGTAAAAAAACATGTTAGTCGAGCATAGACAACAAAAACCAAAGAATGTCATTAGTCATTGACCTAAGCAAATTTGATGTATAAATAAATAAGTAGATTCAATAACAAAACATCTTGTTTCTTCAATGGAAATACACCTTTTCCCGTTCCTCGAATTAGCCAATCCGAAAAGAGAACACTCAGACATGATATACCAAGGCCTTGGTAACCTCAATATATCGATAAGGTAGACCAGAAATTCGGGAAAATGCCAGCCTTACGTGGATGGCAAGCCCATTTTAGCGTATAGGCGTCACTCGGTATAATCCGGCACTGGTTGTTATTGTTGTTTCGATTTTTGTAGTAAAGAAAGTTTTCTTCTTCCACTGCGTGGGTCATTGCTTCTTTTAACGTTTTGGGATTTTTTAAACGTACGACTAGCTGCATGTGGTAATTAAGTCCGTTTATGAATGTTTTTAAAATTAGATTTTCATTCGTAAATTCTTAAGAGTTTAACTTCGTTAGTGTCGTTACACATATTAACTTTCGAAAAAAAGTAAGCTGCGCGCGTCTTGTAAACGCAGACCAAATTGTTGGGGCTTTCACCTTTTTCTGGTTTAGAAGTTAAAATATCTTGGATTACACAATCAATTGATCTTTGATCGGAAAAAGTTGAAATTATTGCAATTTTAAGTAAAGGCCAAGTCGTGAAGCGATTAAATCTGCTGCTCTGCCAATTAATTTATTTAAAACAGTATCAAATAAGCACACATTAATAGCTGCACCATTGTTTGTACTATCTTTGTGATTATTAAAAAGTTTTCGCAAGCATTAATAAATCTATTAATTTGTTTAGGGTTACCATCGAAAGAGGGAATATTATCTGCTTGATATCTAATAAGTTGATAATTGGGTTCGTTTGGCATTTTAAAAGGATTGCTAAACGCTAATGACAAATCTTCCAGTTTGAAATATTGAAAAATTATTGAATATAGACAATATCAATAATTCAATAGGATAAAATAAAATTGGGAAATATTTGAAAGTAACACTTACAATAATGTAATGATGATCGTGATTTTCATTCCTAAGCTAAGGGTTCCAATAGAATCGGGGATGCTTGTCCTCTCCCTGGCTAAAACTACGGTTCCAATAGGATGGCTCTGGTCCTTCCCTGGCTAACAATATGAGGTTGGCACGATGCTTGTTCCCTAACTCGCACCTGGATATGGGACGATGCTTGTTCCCTGTCCGTCTGGTCAATGGGGCCAATTGCACGTACTAGTTGAATTTTGGAAGTTCGTTTTTATCACTAATCGTTGAAACGAAGACGGCTCGACACGCACGATGCGTAAAACCGCTGATAAAATCCGACCCGACTGCGCCAGTTAACAATGCAGTTAACGAAAAGGTGTTTTTAAAAAAACTTTATTCAACAGTAGTTACAATTAAACTCGTCATAATATTGTGTTTGACTTATATTTATAACATTTTAGATGCTGACATTGCATGAGAACAAAAAATAGAAAATCTAAGAATTGAGGTAAGAGATTCTGGTAATCTTTAAGCAGACAATTCTCACGGGAATATAACTGCCTAAAGTTTGTATTGTAAGCACCCTAAACATTAAAGAAACCATTGTAAAGCACTGTTTGCAAAGAAATGACGAATGGGGACAACAAGTTCACCATCGAATTGACACGGAAATTGAGATTGTCGCTGCCGAGGCTCGTTATCATCAAAATTGTTATGGTTCCTTTACTTATAAATATACACTGGATAAAGGACGTCCCTTGGATACCAAGAACAAGAATTTATTTTCCAAACTATGTGCATATATTGATGATACCAAGGAAAGCATATGCCAATTTACTATAACCGATTTACTGTCCAAATTGAATGAATTGGCTGATGATAATGATGAAGTTCAACTTTGGACTCCTAAATATATTAAACAAAAATTGCTTGATCACTATAACGAAGAACTATTACTCATATAAAGACGATTTCATCCTGTAATTTCTTTTTGTTTAAAGGCAATAACATCGACATTTCAGATGACGTTTTTATTAATTCAAAATTGAGCAGTTCCGAAAAAAGAGAAAAAATAATCTTGAGTGCAGCTAAAATTTTAAAAGAAGAAATCCGGTCAAAATTTTACATATTAGATGAATATCCAACAGAAGAGGAAATTTCAAAAGGCGGAATAGAAGGTATACCTAATTTGTTGCTTTCCCTGTTATCTACTTTAATCGGAGACAACAATCAAACGAGGAATGTAGCAATAGCAAATGCACTTATTGCGGCGGTAAGGCCCAGATCTTACATTTCACCAGTTTTGTTTGGCACCGGGTATATCTGTATCGAAAATATGGCTCAAAAAACCTTATTGATTATCTTGCGGCATTAGGCTTTTCCGTTTCGTACAAAAAAATTACTAGGTTTGAAGGGTCAGCTGTAACTTTCAATGAATACCAGCTTACCAAAAATGCAATCAACAGTTTGTTTTTGATAATGCGGACTGTAATATCGAAACAATTGATGGATATGGAACATTTCACTCTATGGGTGGTATTGTTTGTATATCACCAAGTAGTGAAGTTTGTTTCTCTAACAATATTGTTCGGCCGAAGAACATACCCACTTCAAAAGATACTGGCAAATTTGGCTTAAGCCATATAAAAAAATGTTTAGGATTAAAGAACATTAAAGCTGAACACATAAGTTTTGAATTGCCCGAAGAAAAATTAAAACAACTTCAACTGCACAATTGTTTGTGGATGGCTTCTCATTTATGTAAACTTGAACGTCGGCCGTCTTGGAATGGATTTATGTCAGCTAGTGTAACTGGTTATTTTGAGACCAGCTGTGTACTGCCCATGCCATTTATAAATTTGGAGCCTAGTAACTTAACGACAATTCACTCAGCATTACAATTTGCAGCAAACCAAAGCAAAAAGCAGGGTCAAAAGATATGTTTTGTGACGTTTGATCAACCGTTATACATTAAAGCTGTGGAGATGGTATTAGCAGCAGAGGGCGATAGTGACCTTAAATCGCTTTTTATACGTTTGGGAGGTTTCCATATGCTTATGTCTTTTCTGGGATCAATTGGATACCTTATGATGGGAAGTGGTTTAGAAGAAATGTGAAATATTATATACGCAAAAAATAGTATACCTGCAATGATTAATGGACCTTCTTTTTCGAGGGCTATACGTGCACATTTTCTCACGCAATTAGTACTGTCGTTAAATGTTTTAAAATCTACAGATTTAGACGATGCTATCAAGTTTGAAATAAAAGAGCTTCATTCAAAAACAGAGGAAGATTTTAAAAACACATCTGTTGAACACATCTGGAATGAACTTCAAAATCAATTTTTGGGACAAAGCCAGAAAAGTAGTAGCGCCAAACTTTGGGTTTTATATTGGGACTTAGTTGACCTTGTAAAAATATTTATTCGGGCCGAAAGGACAGGAGACTTGGATTTACATCTCTATTGTGTTCATTCTATGATACCAATTTTTCATGCGACCGGACATTTACTGTATGCTAAGTCTTCCCATATATATTTACAGCAAATCAAAAATACCTTAACTACATTAGATCAAGAAGAAAATAAAAAATTTTGTTTTTTTTTTACTGTCCGGAGAACAAACAATAAACTTTGGTCTGGAGTATGGACAGACATGACTATAGAACAGGTGCTGATGAGGTCTTTAAAAGCAGAAGGCGGTTTAACTCGGGGTCGAGGACTAACTGAAAGTACCCTAGCAAAATGGGTTTCTTCTATGCCCGAGTGTTCGAAAGTGTCCGAGGCTGTAGAAGATTTTCCTGGAACAAAAGCAATTTATTCTGAACAACATGTTAAAGTACGAGATTCTAGAGAACAACGAGATAGAAACGATGTTAAAAAGCTCTTGGAATGGGTATCAATTAATTCTCCATTTAACCGAGGTACACCTGAGTTGATGTCATAAGCGTCAGGGATGCTTGCCACAGAAGAAATAAACTGTGACTTAGCTCGTGAAATCGGCGTGTCTCTTTCAAAAAAACCTGTTGGACAAACTTTTATTGAAATCAAATTAAAAAGGTCAAGCAAAGTCAAAAAATGTATCGTTTCTACCCAAAACTGTAAAACTTTACAACCAGTCTAATCCAATAAACCAAAGTCAACTTTTTAACAGAATTTTATGTACTTATCGGTCCCAAGAGGATCTAAAGGAATGTTTTTGCTATGAATTAGCTCCATATCCTTTATCGCTATTCGATAATGAAACTTTTTAAAAAACAAAGAAATCTGCGCTTTTTGGATTGTTTGATAAACAATGTATTCCATCTAATACCACTCCCGAAGATACCATTTTTGTCGTAGATGGAGGATATTTGCTTCATAAAGTCATCTGGCAATTTCCAGCCACTTGCAAGGTTATATACGAACAATACATAAATTATATTCTTTATAATTACGGCCAAAAATGCGTTGTTGTGTTTGACGGTTATGAAAAGGATTTTACCACAAAAAATCAAGAACAGTTACGCCGGTACGAAAAAAATACTGGTTCTGACGTCAAAATTTCCGAAGATACTATGGCAACCATCAATCACACTCAATTTTTCTCCAATAAACACAATAAGTCGTTATTTATTAAACAGCTGAGTCAACAACTAAAAGAAGCTGGTGTTCAAGTATTTCAGGCAGACGGTGATGCAGATACACTTATAGTGCACAAAGTTTTAGAATTAGGAAAAACAAAAAGTCGTGTAACATTGGTTGGAGAAGACACCGATTTGATGGTTTTACTATTATTCAAAAGAACAACGGACAACATCTTTATGTTAAGACCTGGCCAAACCACAAAACCAAATAAAATCACTAACATAAGTTCCCTGCAGAACAAGATAGGTGTCCTTACATCCTCTATCCTATTTTTCCATGCCATTTCTGGATGTGATACTACATCAGCAATTTATAAAAAAACAAAGTTGTCAACCTATAGGCTTTTAGAAAAAAATCCGGAATTACAAACGAAAGTAGCAATTTTTTTAACACCAAATGCCAATAAAAGTGATCTAATTGCTGTAGCAGAAGAATTTTTTTTATTTTTATATGGAGCCGGTAAATCAATAAGAACATTACATCATCTCCGGTTCGTAAAATTCCACAATAATGCAGCGCGACAGAGCCTAAATTCAAACTTCTCCTTAGCATCTCTGCCGCCAACATCAGACGCTGCATCTGACCACAGTTTACGGGTATATCACCAAATTCAGGCATGGTTGGGGAATGAATTGGATCCTACATCTTGGGGCTGGAAAAAACAGGGGGAGCTTTTGGTGCCAACAACTGTCAATAAGCCCATTGCACCAGATTTTATTTTAAAATTGGCTTAAGCCAACTTTATGTTAGGAATCGTTTTTTTCTATTTTCAATAATAAAGTGGTGGGAGAAGGTCAAACTTTTTTTCTTTCAAACGCTGATATCTCTGCTTTGGATAAACCGATTTTATTCAACTTAGTCTTGAAAAAAAAACCTTCTGTTCCTCTACACGTAGATCTATTACCTATACCATATTGATTCTAATAGTGGCTACTAGATGGCGTTTTTCCGTAATTCCTCAATAAATAAGGATTTTCTCAAAAAAATCAAATGTTATGATATGACTTTTTCATCATATTTTATTTAAGGCTTTTAAAGGCTATTAAATAGTGGAATAAAAAATCCAGGTTCGTATTTAAAATAAAAAAGTTGATGATGGTCGCTTGAATCCGAAACGTCGGATTAAAAAACTAACCCCATCAGCTTGTAGAGGACGAAAAGTTACTATAAGGAACTGAAAATCGCAACGTGATATCTTTTGTTAAACTAGAGAAATTAGGGATAATAATAATTAATATGGAAAAATAGGCCATTTTTAAAACATTAATTAATCATTTAAATCTCTGGTTTAATGACGTCCAAGATGCTCGAACTGTCTCCCATCATTTTGAATGCATAATTCCAATCGTTCCCTCGTCGACAAGACAGCTGTTTCTATTTCCGCTCTTGATATGCTTCGAACAGCGTTTAAGATCCGTTGAATCATATCCTCCCTTGTTATAGGTCTTGTAGTAAAAACGAGATCCTTAATTCGACCCCATAAATAGAAATCTAGGCAGGTTAGATCCGGTGACCTGCAACAAAAACGTAGATAGGAAAATTTGTGATTATTAGTAGGTAGGTGACCTACTAAGAACAACATGTTAACTTTACCTCGGGGGCCACGGAAATAAGCTACCTCTCCCGATCCACCTATCAGGAAACGCTTGATCCAGAAACCTACGCACGTTTACTGCGAAATGGGCTGGACACCCATCATGTTGGAAGAACATGGTCCTTCTGGTTTCCAATGGTACGTCTTCCAGAAGGACTGGTAAATTATTTCGCAAAAAATTCAAATAATTTTCTCCTCTAAGCGGTTCATCCCAAATAAAAGGGCCTATAATTTTATTGCCCAAAATTCCGCACCAAACATTGACGCTCCACCTTCCCTGGTGCTGCACTTCTTGCATCCAGCGTGGATTATTTGCTGCCCAATAATGCATATTATGGGTATTAACTCCACCGTCACTACGGAAAGTAGCTTCGTCCCTCCAGAGAATGCGCGATAAGAGATTTCGGTTTTCTGCCATCATATTTATCAACCAATGACAGTAATCTAGCCTTCTATCGTAGTCTGCGACGGTCAGGGCTTGATACAACACAATATGATAGGGATGCAACCTATAAGGTAAAGATTAATTAGAACTATTTACGCGGACGCGTTGTTATAACCTGGCAGGCTATAATACCTAAGCGAAAAACAACTGTTTCTTTCAAAAACAATAATGGGTAGTTAATATTCCTATCAAATGTCAAAAATATCAATCATGCATAAAGTTTTTTTATGCATTGCGATTATCAATGGATGGTTTAATATCTATACCCACATTAGGTAGCTACTAATAACAACAATCTAATGATTACCTGTGGTCTTTTAATATTCGAAATACTGTTGTCTGAGCAACATCTAAATCTACTGAAATTAGCCGAACGCTGAGCTGAGGATTGAACTCTACATACGCTAAAACGTTGATAATATTTTCCTCGGTTCTGGCGGTACGACTCCTTCTGCGGCGTAACGGACGAACACTTCCTGTAGTACGGAAGCGATTGGCTAGGCAAGTGAACATTCTGCTTCCGTACTGGCGCCTTTCAGGATATCTAAGAGCGTATATCTTCGCAGCAACAGTCGCATTTTGAAAACACTCAAAATAAACGGCGATAATATCAACCGCTTCTTGAAGCGACAAAGGCATTTTCAAAAAATATAATCTAATGACTAACTAAACAACAACTAACACTATAACTAACTAACAAACTAACTAACTAGCACTATAACAATTTACTAACACAAAATAACAATAACCTAATTAATAATCTAACTGCGAATGTGGTTATTAATTATTTTAGCATAAAAAATAATGTCTTTTGACATTAGAAAATTTGTTTTGTTTCCAAAGCTTACTTGATTTAAATTTACACGCTCATTGGATCTTGGTGTTTTGCTTGTTTCCAAAGTTTACTTGGTAAAAGGCAACTCTACACGCTCAATGAATTCTTGTTTTGGTTGATCCAAAGCAGAGATATCAGCGTTTGAAAGAAAAAAAGTTTGACCTTCCCCCACCACTTTATTATTGAAAATAGAAAAAAACGATTCCTATCAAAAATTTGCATAATTTTATGAAGAATACAATGCTTATATTTTTAACATATTTTTATTAGGAAAAATCAAAATAAAAAAAAATGATGCGAGACAGTTCGAGCATCTTGGACGTCATTAAACCAGAGATTTAATTGATTAATTAATGTTTTAAAAAATGGCCTATTTTTCCATATTAATTATTATTATCCCTAATTTCTCTAGTTTAACAAAAGATATCACGTTGCGGTTTTCAGTTCCTTATAGTAACTTTTCGTCCTCTATAAGCTGATGGGGTTAGATTTATAATCCGACGTTTCGGATTCGAGCGACCATCATCAAGTTTTTTATTTTAAATACGGACCTGGATTTTTTATTCTACTATTTAATAGCCTTTATAAGCCTAAAATAAAATATGATGAAAAAGTCATATCATAACATTTGATTTTTTTGAGAAAATCCTTATTTATTGAGGAATTATGGAAAAACGCCATCTAGTGGCCACCATTAGAATCAATATGGTATAGTTAATAGATCTACGTGTAGAGGAACAGAAGGGTTTTTTTTTCAAGACCAAGTTGAATAAAATCGGTTTATCCAAAGCAGAGATATCAGCGTTTGAAAGAAAAAAAGTTTGACCTTCTCCAACCACATTATTGAAAATAGAAAAAAAACGATTCCTAACATAAAGTTGCATAATTTTATGAAGAATTCAATGCTTATATTTTTAACATATTTTAATTAAGAAAAATCAATAGAAAATCGGCATTTCTATTTTGAAACTTCTCTTACGCCCCCTAGCGGTCATTTTTCGAACTTGAAAATAATTTTCAGCAATTTCTCTAGGCCGCTTTTATCGATATATATTTTTTCCCAAAGTCCTAGTGTTATTACTTTCTGAGATATAGCCGATTACCTCCTTAGGTGGAACACCCGGTACTTTGTCGACTTAAAACTGTTGGTGCACGCCACTGTGTTAATTAAAATATAGACTTATATACATTCATTTGTAGATAATTTTATTGGCTTTAATTTTAATATCTACTTTTTTTTTTTTAATCAACCATATTCGAGATAATAGGCAAAAACTAAAAAAATGTACTTTTGGGGGTGGTTTTGGGGTACTATGCACCCTCGGAGGGGTGGGGACTTTTTGTATGTTAATCGGGGCGACTAAAGCTAGACATTAACGCAAAAATCAGCTTTAGGTGATTTTGTTCCACGAGCGACCTTAAATGCACTGTAGTATTTATAGGTGTTAAAATAAATGTGGAATTTTACACAAATTTCTGTTAATTTTACCGTCAATGATAAAATGGAGTTCCACCAAGTACAGGCCGAATCAATTCAATGGATACTATAATTTTCGTACTCTGATCTATAGGGGAGAGGCGGGATCATTCGGCTATCGGGAACATTCGGCTACCTTTAATATTTCCTAAACTAATTTAAATTTGGCGCCGGTTTAAACCCCCATCTGAAAGCCACGCTATTGTTTTCAGTTGCAGAAAAGTTTGTGGTGTGTACGCACTGTGTTAAAGATTATATAACAAAAAGTGTTTTTTTAAACATTAAAGGTAAGTTTTTTTATGTCTACATTTTTCTACATAACTTATGCGTTTTTTGTCAGAATCTCATTATTTTTGTACCAAAATGTAAGAAGATATCACAGTTTTTATTTGCATATGCAAACATAACCTTAAAACTTATCTTTCTATTTATTTTGTCAACAAACATTTTTTGATGTAGAGTGGGCACCATTCGGGTGGTCGAGGGGGTCACCGGCTATAGCCGAATGGTCCCTCCCCAATATTTTTTTATGAATATGATTTGTATTTGGTATTAATATTGACGTAAAATAATTTTAGTAAGGTTTTTGTGTTAATAAAATTTATTCAGACTAGCATCTTATAATTTCAGATGCCGAGAAAAAAATCAAAAAGACAAATAGGTCCGATATTAGCGAGTTAAGGATAAAAGAAGCCATTAAAGCCATTTTGACAAATCGTTTGAGTCAATACAAAGCAGCAGTAGAATACCAAGTCAAACGACAGACCTTGCAATCACGGATTAAAAAGCTGTTGCAGCGTAAATCAAAGGATGAACTATTAAGAGAATGGGAAGATTCTGGTAACGAAAGTGACTCGTTACAACCCAATAATTCTTTCAGTAACAAATACACGTCTCAACAAATTTTTGATTACAAGCAGGAAAAGGAACTTGTGGCCTACATAAAAACATGTTCAGACCTAAACTACGGGTTAAATTACCACCAGATCAAAGTTTTAGCTTACGAGTATGCAAAGGCTCTTAAGATCACTCCTGCCAAATGGGAACAAAGAGGAATTGCTGGTAAGTACATATTTATTTGTTTTTTTTTTTTCATGGTTGTTTTAAAATTATTGTAAAAAGTACCATGTTTAATCTTTTTGTTTTTTTTTTTAGGTCGTGACTGGTTGAAATGTTTTGTAAAAAGACATAAACAAGAAATATCACTTCGCAAGCCTGAAAATACAAGCTTAAGCCGATCAATGGCATTTAACAAGCCGGTGGTAGACGACTTCTTTACAAGATATAGTGAAACTATTCAAAAATATAATTTTAAGGCTGATCAAATATACAATTTGGACGAAACAGGGATAACCACCGTGATGCCTCCAGTTAAAATTGTGGCACCGAGAGGAAAAAAGCAGGTGGCACATATCGCATCACAAGAAAGAGGCGAGCTTGTTACGTTTGTGGGTATAATAAGTGCCATGGGAGTTGCAGTGCCCCCTGTTTTTGTTTACCCCAGAATACGCAACCCAGAACAGTACTTGGGAGATGATTGTCCTGTTTCTTCTGTAGCTATGGGCAGTAAAACAGGATGGATGACATCTGAAATTTTTCCTAAAGTTATACAACATTTTATACAATATGTAAAATGCTCATTTTAAAACAAAGTACTTCTTCTTCTTGACAATCACGATTCACACATCTCAGTAGAAACAATTAACCTTTGTAGAGAAAACGGAATCGTATTGCTATCATTTCCCCCGCATACGACCCATCGTCTGCAACCACTGGACGTTGGCATATACAGTCCATTTAAATCCTACCTTAAAACGGTTCATCATGATTGGTTACTTACGAATCCAGGAAAAGTCATCACAATTAGACATTTGGCTCGCCTAGCAAAGCTGGCTTTTGAACAAGCTTTTACCATCAAAAATATTGTGAGCTCCTTCAAAAATACAGGCCTGTGGCCCCTGAACCGTCTAATATTTTCTGATTCTGAGTTTGCCCCAAGCGAAGTAACAGAGAGAGAACTATTGCCACAAAATGAAGAAAATGATACACATTCAAGCCAACTTGCTGAACAGTCAATGCCTTCCACCTCAGCAGCGTCCCTGGCAGCAAATGATACAAATTCAAGCCAACTTGCTGAAAAGTCGATGCCTTCCACCTCAGCAGCGTCCCTGGCAGCGACCGAGCAGCAAGTACAACCTTCCCTAACTGACATAAGACCTTACCCTAAGAGTACAGAAAAGGGCCCTAGAAAGAAAAATTCAAAGAGAGTTACTAAATCAACAGTGTACACAGACACCCCAGAGTTAGAAAAAAGACAAAGCATTGAAGAAGAGAGAAAAAGAAAAGAGTCTCTGAAAAAGAATAAAACTGTAAAAAGAAAATTATCAGTGGCAGCATCTAAGACAAACAATAAAAAAAGAACATTGTCAACATCTAGCAATTCAAGTGTTGACGTATATTTAAATGAGTCATCTGATGATGAACAATTTCTGGAGAACCTTAGGGAAATATCTCAAGAAGATAATCTTACAGTTGGTACTTTCGTACTTGTGAAATTTATCCTTAGTAGATCCCCTGCAGCCTACTATGCGGGAAAAAATACGGCATTGCCGGATATAAATAATGAAGAGTTTGAAATTTCCTTCTTAAGGAGGAAAAGAAAATCGTTTAGTTTTATATTCCCAGATGTAGAAGACATCTCCATGGTTGAAAAAAAAGATATTGTGGCCATTTTGCCTTTTGCCTCTTTGCAAGGCACATCAAGGGTTGCAAATGTTTATAGGTTTAACGTTAAGTTTGCTGACTTAAATGTACAATGAATATTCATCAGTATTTTTTAGTTTTTAGTTTACGTTTTTATTAGCTAAGAGTTGCTGTGTTTTTTTTACTTGTTCACATTAAAGTTTTTTGAAGTACCTACATATTAGTGTAATTTCTAGCTTTTATTTCTAAATTACATAGGCAGCCGAATGATCCCCACTTGATAGCCGAAACTGCCCCCCCAGGGGGGCTCATTCGGCTGTTTGTTAAATTAAAAAAAAAAATTAAAAAATAACTTCCTGTACGATAAAAATGTTTTTTTTTAGTGTAAGATACTTAACAATAAGTTACCTTTCAATCATCAATAATAATCTTTTCTAAATTATTTTAAACTTTGCCACAATTGCCACCCAAACCTTAACATGCCGAATGATCCCGCCTCTCCCCTAAGTGATATGCAGTGACGTAGTCAAATCATAGGGACGGGGAAGGTGAATAAACTTAAAAGAGCACCTTTGAGACCTGTGTTGTGATATTATGACTATGGTATTTTGTTATTATTATTACGAGACTACAAACATATATTGGTATCAAGGGGTTGCTTAAGAATTGGTCTTCTTTACCTGCACCACGAGATGGAGCCATTTGGCTTCATTATCCGTCTCATATATTGGTATCGTTACAATTTTAGGATTATCGTATTTCGTTTACGAAAAATTTGCCTTATTTTTTAAATTTAATTGATTTTATTTTTTAAAAAGCAGAGCATTGGTTGGTATATGCATCCTTGATATGTTTTTTGGCTAATTAGATGATTTAGAAAAAAAAATTATTAGCGTCAACATAACCATACATATATTTTAAAGCGATATGAAGGTACAGACGTAAACAAACATACGTACATGCAAATCCATAAGCCCGTTCCTTTCAAATCTGATCACTTGCGGAAAAAAACTATTGACAACCTAAACATTTTTTGATGTAAATAAAAAAAAATTTAAGGCAAGCGGTGAATCTTCAACGGAGGTGGTTACGGGGCTATGGCGACCCATTCCAGGTTCCGGAAGAAAACTGCATCAAATTTTATAGATTTTCTAAACGTAACACCAGAAACATAATAGAGATTATGCGGCCCTTTTTTTAATGAAAATATGAGGGTAAATGCCTTCCCAACAGAATTAACGGTAGTAAAACAGTGTTAACAAACTGGCAGCCATAAAAACAAATTATTTTATTCCTAACAATGCAATTTATAGGTATTAACAATGTTGTACTTTGTGGCTCACGGGAGTTACCAAAAATGCGTCGGCACTAATGCAAGTCTGGCCCTGGAGCAGTCCACGGTCAGTAATATAAGTGTTGGAACAACAGACATTATGGACGATCACCTTATAGATCGATTCAACAATTTTCCGCAGACCGTGGAGGAGGGAAATAGAATAAAATAAGAGTAAGTATCAATGATTTATTTTATTACCGTCAAATCTATGATAAACCAGATTACATCAGTCTTATTTCATACATACATTTGGAATGCAACAAACATTGCTTTGTATATCAAATATTTTAAACAGAAAAAGCAACTGGCAAGGGGTTAGAGATCTAGTTTAGTCGTTTATTAGAACTTCATATAATTTTATAGATTTTATCAAAAATATGGTATTCCCGGGGTAATTGGTGCAGTGGACTGTACCCACGTAGCTATTGTTGCCCCACCTGCCAATGACCTAGTCCTTATTAAAAAAATATGCAATAAACATTGAAAAAGATATCCTTTTAACATTATTTTTGATAAAGTGATCTTAATTTTAGGTGTGTGATGCAAATTTAAAGATTTTAAATTGCAATGCACGGTTTCCGGGATCGACTCTGCAATTTGGGCGTTAAGCGCCGTGAGAGTCCATTTGCAGGAAAATAATATGAATGGCGTTGCAGCCTCTTTAATCGGTAAGCAATAGTAGATATACAAAAAAATACACAATAAATGATTCAAAATGAAATATAAATGTAAAAAAATAATTTCATGGGGGGGGGGGGGGGCGGCTCGCCTAAGAAAACATATTTTTTTGGAACCACGCTCATTTTGGTTGCGCCCCCCCCCCCCTCTCGTGAATTCACCGCTAACAAAATTATAAACTAGACAATAAAGAAAAAACTAAACTAAGTATGTAGGTATGTATTTACAAAACTAGTAAACATAATCTACGTAAGAATAAAAACTAAATTAACTGTTTACAAAACTAATAAAAATAATTATAAGCTACGTAGCAATAAAGAAGAGCATTAGTGTCGACAACAAGCTAACCTTACAAAAACTGTGTTTAGGCCAATACATTTAAGTCAGAATTGGGAACAAATTAGCTTAAAGCTGGGACCACTTTTTTAAGTTTGTTTAGGTAATACTAAATGACATACTAAAAGTCCTCACACTTCCCATTAGGGGAACATGGTGTAAATCGATAAAATATATGGAAAATAACATTTTTTTAAATAAAAATTGATATTACCTAGAAACAACCATAATTTTAAAAGAAAAAAGGGACAGAATATTTCAAACATTTAAATATTATACTTTCCTGATTTTTAGGTAGGGGTACATGGAGTAAATTGGTCCAGTACATAGAAACATATAATTTCTTGTGAAAAATCTATGTCTATTCTAATAGACTGGGAATTTTCAAAAAAACCAAAAGATATAATGTTTTTTTGCGACTCAGTACCAGACCTTTTTTATTCAAAAATATATAATTCAAAAATTATAATAATTATTGTTGCAATAATAAATACAGAATTCCTTGTACATTACAGATCATCTGAATCATTTTCAGTAGGAATATTTTCACATGAATTTCCATTGCAATGGCCACAAAGTGTCGAACAAAAAATATTTGCTTTTTTGCAACTGCAATTCTTCCTACATCCACTTTTGAGTTGCAGAAAATCATATTCAAGATAAACTCCGGTGCTGGTGCTAATTCCATTGTTGTAGGTTGAAGATTATCCTTGACTTTTTTCCATCCCCACTCTAAAGGATCTAGCGAGTTACCAAGCCATCCTTGAATTTGATGGTAAACCCTCATGGAGTGGTATTTTGCAGCTTCTGACGTAGGTGGTAATGTAGACAGCTCAAAGTTTGATGTCAGTCGTTGACGTGCAATTATATTATTATATTTAACATATCTTAGATCGTCCAGCATCTTTACTGATTTGCTTTTCCCATATAAATTAATTAAAAACTCTTCTCCGTTTTAAATTATTTCTTCTTTTCTAGCATCTGGGTCTTTGAAAATGTTTGCCAAAGCTTGAAGAGCTGTATTTTTTTCTAAAAGTCTAAGTGCTTTTCGCTTGCCTTGTTTGTATAAGGATGATGTGGTATCGCATCCTCCAATGGCATGAATAAAAAGTAAATCATTAAGGATTGGCTTGATATTGCTTTGTAGATGTGAAATATCCGTGCATCTACTTGGCATTCCTTGCTTTCCAGGTCGCACCATGAAAACATTGTCCTTGTTCGTAAAATGAAGTAACAGAATTAAAAGATCAGTATCTTCACTAACAAGAGTGACCTTCTCATTTTTCTCGCGTTGTTGTAAAGCAGTAGATACAATCTCAGTGTCCGCATCTCCTTTAGCTTGCTTAACTCGGATGCCATTAGCTTCTAGTTTAGAGATAAGAAGTTTAATTAATGTCTTTTTATTATTTATGTTGCTAAAAAACTTTTCTTGACTAACCGTTGTCAGACTAGAATCTGAAATAGCTATATCTGCACTGTTGAATTTCTCACACCGCCTTTGTTGTTCTTGTGTTTTTGTTGTGGGACTTGAGTCATACCCATCAAGAACTATGATACAAGTCAATCCATAATGAAACTTAACGTATTTAATGTATTGCTGAAAAACATCAGAATACGTAGATGGAATTTGCCAAACTACTTTGTGAATTAAATAACCTCCATCAATTACAAAAACTGAACCATCAACAGGATTAGGTGATGGTGGACACTTTTTATCTAAATGAGAGAACAAAACTGATTTGGCTGTTTTTCCTAAAAATCCGTTTTTAAATAATGCCAGTGAATATGGAGCAAGTTCGTACTTGAAACATTCCTTCAGTTTCTCTTGAGCTTAACAGCTGCAAATTATCCTGTTGAAAAGCTGAGTAGAGTTTACGGGCGATTCCTGATTGTGAATCTTAATGGTTCTATGAGTAAAGCCCAATACTTTACTTTATCGTTGCGCATTAGTTTTAAGTCTTGAGAATTTGATCCAATAATTTTCTGGTAGATTTTATCCCCTATATAAAATTCATTCTTTAACATATGATTACTAAATTTGCAACATTTAAGTATTGATGCAGAACAATGAGTAAAAAATATTCAGAATAAATAAGACCTATTTTGTAGAATTTTTTATTTTAAACAAAAAATGTCTCTTGACTTTTCTTTATATTTTTTGTAGTTTTCGTAATAAATCCAAAAAACGCTGCAAAACACCGAAATTCAAGATGGCGTCGTGATTTTCGGAGTGTTCCCCTAAAGGGAGGATTGAGGACTTTTAGTATGTTAATCTTCTGACCAAAGACTAACGATTACGCCTGGTCGTAGCTTTAAGCTAATTTGTTCCTTATTTAACATAGGAAATTTTATAAATGTGCTGGCCTAGTTACTATGATATTGAACCTAGCTGCTTAGCCTGTTACGTACTAACATATTATTGATATACTTTAGGTGACTCTGGATATCCTTTAGAGCCATGGATATTAACCCCAATTGAAGGCGCCCTAATAAACACCCCTAAAGGGAGGTACTCACGTGTGGAACGGTGCTTTGGGGTTTTAAAAAACCGATTTAGGTGTTTGTTAAAGCATCGCACTCTCCATTATTACCCTGTAAGAGCTGCGAAAATCATAAATACATGTGCCATATTACACAATATGGCAGTACCGAATGGTTTTCCGCAGCCTTTACAAGATAATAATTGGGATGTGCCTTCAGTTGAACATCATCAGGTCCCCGGTAAAACAACATTCTTTTATTTTCTCTTAGAATAGAGTAATAACATTTTGCCAAAAATTATAGGAAATATGACATATTTTATAGATTAATCTCAAAAAAATAATTTCGTAATATTTCAACACTGATGTCAAAGCATGACTAAAAAAGAATGGGCAAGTGACATTTTTAACACAACTGTAAAAATTATTCTTTCGGGTGTTCTAGCCTAAGTCACAATAAAAATACCTTATATATTTTTAGTTAATAACAGTTGGCTTCCAGAGGTCAGACGCACACGGCAACAAGTGATTGACCGGTATTTTAGAGCAGACGTATAGATCATAATGGCAACTTAGGCTCCTTGCATTTCAATATGCTTCGCAAATTCCAGAATGCGAGATGCCTGCCCAACAAAGACCAAAGCTCCCCTGAAGGTATATCTTATTCACTCCGGGACAGTCCTTGAGAGGAGGGAGGTTTTAGTGCGTAAACATATTGGCACCCTAGAGTCGCACACTATCGGTGAACGGAACAACAAGTAACCGACAAACAAAAGAACAAAAAATTATAATGTCAGATTATCTTGGAAAACAAATAAAATTGCTGGCAAGATTTTGTAATATTTAATTTCCTTTTAAAAAATTAAACAAAAATTTGTAGTTCTGGAATGGGCATGGAATGGTTTTATGTAAAGGCATTTGAAGGGCTCTATGCAAAAAGTCCCCAAGTCGCATTTACATACTTTCCAGTTAGTGGCGCCATCTAAAATAAAATTTCACGTTCTTTCGATTGGTGTCATTTGTTTTCGCCTAAGAAGTCCGCAAGTGCAATATTTATTACAGGTGCCTTCGCTCAGACCCGCTAACTTTCCTGCAAAAAGTCCCTATGTGTTAAAAAGTGTCTTAGGAAGTGCGGAGTGCGGATGGGCTTGACGTGACTCTTCCTCTCCACCGCACCGCCCGCGCCCACCGGCTGCGTCCGCCGCTCACTCGAGCCGCTTCATTAGTTCATTGTAGAAAACGGCAACATCATATTGGAAAGCTCTTAGCGAAGAGCAGCTAAAAAAATTAGAGGGCTCAAAAGCTCGCCTCCGATGGACAGCTGATGATATTTCTAAGGCCATAGTTATTTATTCCTCTGGTCCAAGAGCCTACAGATTACTTTTAAAAAAAGGTTATCCATTCCCAGCGGCTTCTTGTCTTCGATCTTGGCTGAAAAAGAAAAAAATTGCTCCTGGAATATTCAAAAATGTTTTCAATTTTATGAAACTCTCCAACATGACCTCCTTGAATAAGGTTTGTGTGTTGGCATTTGATGAAATGAAGATAAAAAAAAGACTTACCTCTACGATAAGGCAAATGATGAAACTTTAAAACCTTACGATTATGCACAAGTGGTTATGTTGCGAGGATTATTTCAAAATTGGAAACAGCCAGTGTTTTATGGCTTAGACTGCCCACTTTCGAAGGAGAAATTATTTGAAATAATACAGTTTGCTGAAGCATCAGGTAGGTACAACAATGTTTTTTTTTGGCAATACGAACTAAATATTAGCACTTATCTGACACTCTTAACATTATATATGCTTATTGAATTATAATTTAATTTACGTTACTTTGTGTGTAATATGTATATATTACGTCACTAAATTATTTAGTTAAGTAGAGCAGGCAGATGTTTTGAACACTGCCGAGGTAAAAAGAAATACATTTTATTATTTTTAATAAGTATTTTCGATAGGTTTCCAGGTGGTAGCCATGGTGAGTGACTTAGGTGTTGGAAACAGAGCACTCTATAACCAGCTTAATATTAGCTATATGAATACTTGGTTTAAAAATCCAGCAAATGACCACAAAATCTTTGTGTTTGCTGATGTACCCCATTTAATAAAACTGCTCAGAAACCACTTTGTTGATCAAGGTTTTATTTTAAATGATAAAGAAATCAATAAAGGGATCATTGAAGAACTGATAGATGTTACGAGCACTTAAGACCTAAAGATAACCCATAAAATATCGAGAGAAGCCATTAATGTGCAAGGGGCTGGAAGGCAAAAAGTTAAATTAGCAACCAAGCTATTTTTTTACACCATTTCCATGACACTTACAAGGTGTGGAAGTATGGGTTTATTAAAACAACAAAAATGGATGGAATGTGCAGAGTTTTCTAAATTGGTAGATATCTATACCTATACCGTTCATATGGTTTAAATTTTCGTAAAAATGGGAATTTTTTTTCTAGGTAAATGATTGGTTTGATGTAATGAACGTCAGACAGTATTCAATTGACACCAGGGAACGAACAAAAGCCTATGTTTTAGTTTTGGATGTTTAAGACACCATTGTTACTAAAATGAGCAACACAATCGAAAACCTCAGGGTTAAGGGGAGAAAGGCATTACCACCATTTCAAAAAGGTAAAAATTATGCTTACCCATATATCTGTTGCAATTTTTATTCGGTCATAATTTTAGGTATTATTATAAGTAATACTTCGTTACGGCTTCTATTGGACGATTTAAAAGTAAGGTTTTTAACCAAATACCTACTCACGTATAGGTTGAACCAAGATATGCTGGAAAACTTTTTTGGAGGTATACGTGCAAAGGGTGGTCTTCACGATCACCCAGATGCACTACAATTCAAATATCGTTGGCAGAAACGATGCGTTTTTTCAAGTTTTGGAAATATGGAAGATGATGACACAACTAATATACCTATGAACGAAATAAACTTGTGTGGTAAAGACTCTTCAGCATTCGAACATAGCGTTGACAGCCCTGAAGAACCTGCTAATACCCCTGCAAATGACCTAAACGAGGACCTAACTGACATCGAATATGATGGATTAGAAAATCTAGCGGGTTATATTTGTCACAAGCTAAAGGAACCAACTTCCTCTCTAGCTTTTCAGTCAAGTGAATATACCTGGGTTTCTCACTCGAGTGAAGGAGGCTTAGCAAAGCTTTCTGCACAGTTTTTAGGTCATATGGAGGAACTAGAACAAATATTTAAGTCTGTCAATTCTAATGCATTACATATTTCAAAAAAGTATTTAAAAAATTTAGTGCAAATTAGCTCCTGCATAGCATGTTCCGACAAGGCCAAATTGTTATTTTTTAGGTGTCGCATGTATTTTCGTATAAGGGAATTAAATAGAGAATTATACAATGCGACACTTTCTAGAAAAAGGAAAATGAAAAAGACTATCACTTAATTTTTTCCTTTTTTTGGCTAAAATTTATTTTTATTATAATTTGTCATCTTATGTCTATACAGGGTTATCTAAATTAAGTGTCCACCATTGGTAACTTTGTTATTATTAAAGATACAGAATAGTTTAAATTAGCAAACTATTAGTACTTTTAACGCTCATTAAGATGGAAGAATAAAAAAAAACAAATGAGCATCACGTTTTCGAGTTTGGACGAAAATTACGATTTTTTTAAATGGAAACCCCCGTATATAATATTTTTTTCTGTTAGAACTCTGAGTCTTAAACAAAAAAGCTTACAAGTAATTTTCTACTGGGATGAAAATTAATGAGGTTATGAAGCTCACACTAAAACAGCTAAGTAAGTTTTACAAACTTTATTTTACACATTTATAAGAAAGTGAAAATAAAAAATCACAAATTTTTTTTAGAAGATGCTCAAAAATACCACGTTCTTCAATACATTTTTGTGCACGTTTCTGAACAGCTCGAACTATTTTAAGTATGGTCCTACCATCTATCTGGTTTATCTTTTCCCTAACTGCAGTCTTTTCGCCTTATTTTGGCCTCAGGAATATGTACTCAGATTTTGTACAGACCTTTTAGAGGCACCCTGTTGTATAAACGCCCTGCGGAACACTCCATGCACACTTTTGTACTGATTTTTAAAAATTTATTATTATATGGAAAATATTTATTTATTTTATTTATTTATTTGACTTCCCAACCAACTTTACAAAAGTTTATTACAGGGAAATGTTTAAAGCAAAAAAAAGGAATCTAAACTATACAATAATTATTACAGTATCAAAAAAAAAACATAATTTAATTAAAAATTATTTCTTTTCAGCAATAAAATAATTTCAATAATAATAATTTTTTAAAAATTTTGTATACCTACCTAACTAATAAAAACAGAAATATATTACATTTCCAATAAATGTTTTTTAAATAAATAGTTAATTTTTTTTATATTGCTTGTATTTTTAATTTTTGTTAAAATATTATTATAAACTTTTATTCCATCATAAAGAATTGATTTTTTTCCAAAATTACTCTTTATCTGTACAGTCTTTAAATTTGTATTTTTCCGTGTACTGTATTCATGAAACATTGTGCTATCAATAAATTTTATTTCAGAATTTTTCATTTCTGTATTGACGAGTAGGTATAGGGGAGAGTGGGGCAAGTTCGCCATACGGGGCAAGTATGCCAATGCGATTTATTGCCATCGGAGCAGTTCGGGAGTGTCCGGATGTTGTCAACTGATGCACCTGATCACGCATCTGTTAGTTGAAAAGAAGCCGTTGGCTTAGACAGACGCACGTGGTTATAGTTCGGCATTTTCGTAGACGGGACTTTTTGGTATAAGCATTTACAAATATTCAAGAACTAGTTTCACTGTTTTTAAAGTTATTTGAGCAGTGCTAATATTTTTTTTTTGATGAGCTGACAAAGTATTCTTACGATTTACAGAGCTACCAGCCGTAAGTAACTAATCTGTATTATGAAAAAAAAAAATTCTCTCCATGTGAATAGTGGGGCAAGTTCACCGGTCAGTGGCGAACTTGCCCCGCTCCCGATTTTGTATATCTAGGTCTTAATTAACACCTTCCTTCTCTTCCTTCTCTTTATTTACAAACAACAAAAGCTATATATTTGTGTGAAAAAAACTGCTAGAAATACAAGCCAACCGTATTTTACACTTTATTTATAGTACTAGGCCTATGATACTTAGTTATTGCTTGTTTCAGTTATATAATGGTAAGAAACTACAAACGCAAGCGAGAGGATGCCTACAATAAAGAAACTTTACGAAAAGCAATCGCCGATATAAAGGAAAATAACATTAAGGTCCTCTCAGCTTCCAGTAAGTACAATATTCCAAGGAGCACTCTGCGATATTGGGTAAACAGAGAGTTGCCAGATGAACATAAGAAAGGAAGATTTCAACATGTGTTTAACAATGAACAAAGGGAGGAGCTGAGAGAACATATTTTAAAGTTACAGCGAATGTTCTATGGGATATCAGGAATTGATGTGAGACGGCTAGCTTTTCAGTATGCCGAAGCCATCCAGTTGCCCCATAGTTTTAATAAGACTAAAAAAATGGCTGGAAAAGACTGGCTTATTTATTTTAATCGCATGGAAGATTTGTCGTTCAGAACGCCTGAAGCAACAAGCATGGCAAGGGTGGCTGGTTTTACAAAAGAAAAAGTAGAACGCTTTTTCAGAATTTTTCTAGAATGCTTGACAAAGTATCAGTTCCCGCCATCTAGAATTTTTAATATTGATGAGACGGGGCTTTCTATTGTCCAGAAACCTCGGAAAATAATTGCTCAAAAGGGTGCTAAGCAGATTGGCCGCATTACTTCAGCTGAAAGAGGTAAAAACATAACTATGATTGGTACAATAAGCGCAACAGGAACATTCATTCCACCCTTTTTGATTTATCCTCGGGTTAGAATGAATCCGCAGCTATCGGTTGGCACATTCCCGAATACTTCAGTAAACTGCAATGCTTCAGGTTGGAGTGATGGTGACTTATTTCTCAGGTTCTTGGAGCATTTTGTAAAATGTGTTCTGCCTTCTAAAGAAAAACCAGTAATGCTACTCTTAGATGGTCACGGAAGCCATAAGACTCTAAACGCTATTAATTTTTGCAGAGAAAATGGTATTTTCATGATCACCTTTCCACCACACACTAGCCATAAATTACAACCCCTTGACGTTGGAGTATTTGGGCCATTTAAGGCTTACCTTTCTGCAGAGATGGATAACTATATGACAAACCACCCAGGCGAAAGGATCACAGATTACGTAATGGGACCACTCATCAAAGAAGCATTTATCAGAGCCTTCTGTCCTAAAAATATAATTAAAGGATTTGAGAAGTCAGGAATTTACCCATACAATAACAATATTTTTGAAGATCATGAATATATAGGTGCCACCGCAGTACTTTCCCATCCTGCTGCAGCTGATTCACAAATTGAACTACCTGTTGATTCGAAAAATCGGGATGAAGGGGGAATTGTTGCTGTATCTGTAGTCCCCACACAAGAAATAGCTGCCAAAAGAAGTCTTAGCCCTCAACCAGGGACCTCGAAGCAAATTCAACATTTAGACAAGACAAACTTTAACCTTTCAAGAACACCTGAAAAAAAGAAAATTAATATTATAGATATATCACTAATTCCCACGGCAAGAAAGTTTGACCCAAATAAGAAACCGAGAAAACAGGAGCAATCTGAAGAAATCACTGCTTCTCCGTACAAATAGGAGTTGGAAATAAAAATGACTGATAAACAAAATAAACAAAAGGTAACTAAAATCATAGGGGAGTCAAACGTCGAAGCCAAAGAAAAGAAAGGAAAGAAATGCGAGCGGGCATCTAAAAAAATTGAGACCGAAGACGAAAATATCTACTGTCCCTGTTGTGGAGAGAAATATGGATTGACGCAAGAAGAATGGATACAATGTGGCGAGTGTAAGCAGTGGTCTCATGAGGACTGCACAGACTTTGAGAAAGAATATAGTGCCATTTTCATATGTGATCTATGTAGAAAATAAAAAATGTTGGTCGTTGGCTAACTTACCCCACTAGGTGGGGCAAGTTTGTTTTTTGCAACAAATTTGATTTGTTTTTATATTATTTTTAAATATTATATTTTTCTTTAGATTGCCGATCCACATAATTAGTATTATACCAAAGAGTTAAGTGAAAACGCAAACATATGACTTTTGTTTTATTTTAATATTTTGTCACCATTGAAAGCTTAAGGTGGCTAAGTTGCCCCACCCTCTCCTACTAAAATACCTACGTTTAATTTATATAAATTTTCTATATCTAAATAACTATTTGGTTTATATAAGTTTACAGTAGGCTCTAGAAACGGTAATTTATGAATGCATTTTATGGCTTTATTTTGTAATATTTTGAAAGGTGTAATATTTATAATAGTTATAAATTCAAACTAAGTGGATCGAACATCTCAAACAAAGAAAAATAAATACATTAAGTAGATCATAGGATTATTAATTATTAACCCTTTTTAAAATTTTTGTCATTTACAATTTACAATAATTTATAACGAAGCAATAAAGTATGAAAATGAAGCAAATCATTTAGGTATCTGTTTATCTGAACCGTCAATAAAACAAAATAATCTGAGCATTTAACTCTTGGAGCTTATTTTATTCATTAAAAAAAAAGTGCTTCTTATTTTAAAAATAGGTAAATTTTGTAAATTTTTAAGGAATTTACTCCAAATTGAATATTAATTCATGTGTGTTTGTATATATTACCAATTATTTTTTGTTGTTTTAATGCCTTGTGGTGTATTGCTGTTGAAAAATTAATTATTATTTTGAAAAAAATGCAAATTTTTCTTGACAAACATTTCCGACTCAATATCACACCGACTCAAAGAGCATAATAATGTACAATTTTTCTTGGGATATGCTGAACTGGTGCCGCCACCTTGTAACAAGTGTGAAAAATAACAAGCTATTAATATTTTATGGCCGCCATGATGAAGCGCATTTAGGGTAAATCAAAACAAATCTTTAATTATCGATAAGCTGTTATGACAAAATTATTATTTTAGTTATTAATAATGTAAATAAACCTTAAAGTATAGATTTAAAATTATATTTTGGCAAAATGTTGTTTCAACATGATATGGCGGACAGCTGTTGAGGGCGTGCATAATTATGCACAATTGGTCTTAATCGCTATTTCTCCTTTTTTAGAAAGAAGATAATATGATCCGGAAAATAAAGCCGATGCTGATATTTTGCTGGATATTTTAAACGATGCTTCTGATATTGATTTGAGCGACGATGAAGTGGGATATGAGAAAAACGAATTTCGAGAGCCTCAAACAGATGCAGTTCGAGCAGGTGCTGACAAAGTGGGAGCAAATACTAATGAAATTTTAGAAATGCATTGGGACAACGAAGATGATTTGCCATTATCTTCATTTGCGGGAGCATCACATGACTCAAATTATAGCAATATCGTAACTGAGAAAAAGTCAATAAAATGGCATAGACGTGATTTTGATAATCCTGACATAATTTGGAACGACGCAGACCAAAAGGAATCTGAGCCCGAACCTTTGAGTCCTTTGCGCTATTTCCAAAAATATATAAATGATTCTGAATTTGAGAAAATGGCCGAGTTTACAAATGAAGGGCCACGGAGAAGAACAATCCATATTTAGACAAAAATAAAAAAATGACGCGATCATGTTACTTGTACCCAACATAATTCAACTATTATTTACTCCGACAAAAAAAGACCATAGTCCTCGAAAAATCAACATTCAAAGAATCGGCGTGTCGCAGAAAAACGGTTTGTTCCCCGCGCTGATCTGAATAAAAGATCAAGGTCCATTTGTCGAATTGTCTCGAGCGCCTGCGCCTGTCTGCGGTTTATGTTAGTCATAGACTTTTTTCGATGTGTTAGGATATGTTTGTTATAGAAGAAGAAAATAAAAAAATTCGTGACTAAAACGGCTATGATGAGTAATTTAACTAGTGATTCGGATCGGAAAGAGGGAAATATGGTACGTACCCAGCAAACACATAACATAACAGGGCAGTTCTGCGATGTTTCTTTTTTGTCAACGTAGTAACATTCATATTTGATATACTATATATGTTGGAAAACTCGTTCCAACAATTACTTAAAAATAAAAATAATTTACCCGACGACGCTGTCTGAAAATTCAAAGTTTTTGCATTTGTGTAGTAAATTATTTTACGACTCTACCAACCTGCTGTTTGCCTCCGATTTACGTGTTTAATAGCTCTATACCCTTCAGTGCATCGCGCCGTCTTTCTTTAACACACCAATATTTTAAAATTCTTTATTTTAATCTTCTCCTAGACCGACCGTCGGCTAGAAATTAGACGCGTAAAGCATCCCCCTTCGCTCTTCTCACCCCTGATCGCTTCCTAAGAAATGCGTGACAACATGAGTTGTTGCAATTTATTGTGTAGCAGTTAGCATCTTCTCTTGCTATTAGACGGCACGTTTTTTCTCTGTTTTAAATGCGCTCGCTCGGGAAGTTCCCTAAGTTTTGTTCAGTATTTTAGTATCATAAGTAATTATTGTATTGCATATGACAATAATTATTACTTTCATCAACTGCAAGCCAAAGTTGATGCAAAATTAGTCTCCGCCTCACACGCATGTGAATGTAGGACGCTTTTCTCCACGCTCATGGTCTGATCTCTCGTCAACTTCGGAGAGGCCTGTAGTGATAATACCTATAAAAGCTACTAGATGAAGGTAGGATCAAACCATTTTTATTGTGAAGTGATACAAGCAGCCTACAAAGTCAAACTGTCTATTGACAAATAACAGTATAGTTTTCGAAGTAATATTTGCTGAAATAAGGTTTTTTATGTAGGAAAACTGTATTCTTGTTGTTTGTTCTTTTCTTCAAAGAACTATTAGATACAGTCAGGCAGTGAACTATTTATTAAACCAACTACCAAGAATTGTTCTGGTATTGTTATGTAGTTATTTTTTTAAAGACTAAAGTTTTAGTGCAGTCCTGCACATACCGTTTTTCCTTTTTTTTGACGTTCGTTGAACTATCTAGTGTAGTGAGTTATTAATTTTCCAATAATCAATGATTTAAACATTATTCAACTTAAACGGACACATTTAAGTTTACTAGTTTTTGTAATCATCAATAAGTCATGTTTTCATTCATGTAGATTCATTTAGTTTTAGGATTACAGATACTATCGAAAGGATTTTGTTATTTTTGTAAATTATGAATTCGAGTTGAAATTTTCAATACTTGTAAATCTTGCATGTTACAAAATAAATTGAAGATTGAATAAAAATAGAATTCTAGTTATAATTTCAAGGATAACACCAAAAATAATTTTAGAACCAGCCCATACAGTTGCTTGGTTGTCTGCACATGCAGCAACTGTTCTGCGGTAATATGCAGGTGAACTTTGTAGTTCTGCTACATATTATTGTTGGTCCTTCGAGCCGGATGAATTAAAATTTTCTCTTTTTAATATCGCTCTATTATATATATGATATAAGATCTCTATTTTATACATAACCTTTAAATTTGTGAATTTTAGATAAAATATCTACTCTTATTGAATCTTCTCTCTCTCTCTCTCTCTCGCTCTCTTATGTAAAAGATAAGTTCAAACTCTCATTTATTAGGTTAGTAATTTTGTTTAATTTATTATTATTGTAGTTGCGCTGAAATGTGAGGGCTGCTTGTACACACGTTTATAGGTTTTAATATTGTATAACGCCCGCTCTTTTTTGATAAAAGGTTAAAATGACAGATGTTGAAAGGTTTATTAAAATTCGCGGCGGTCATAAAAGTACCATTACGCGTGTCGCTAATTGGTATAATGATATCCAAGATACCGAAGTGAGTATTTGTCATTTTAAAGTACGTTTAGAACTTTTAAATAAAGCTTTCTCTAGTTATGATGAAGTTCAAAGACAAATCGAACTAATTAACGCTGATGATAATGATCGCCAAAATGTAGAAGAACAATTTTGTGATTTATACGCTCTCCTTGAAAGTAAAATGAATTCTCTTCTAGCGACACAAAATACTCGTGCGCAGACTCCTCCTCCTGCTGCACCACAATCACAAGTTGTAGTCCAACCATTGCCTCAAGTTAGGCTACCGGAAATTCATATTAATGTTTTTAAAGGGGACATACAGGGTGGCTGATTAGTGCGAGGAAGTCCAATATCTCCGTTGTTCTTAGAAATATCGAAATTTATTAAATACAGAGGTTCTATGATAAACAAAACCGCACATTTTAAAAATATTTTTGGATATACAGAATGCGCCAAAAAAGCAGGGCATCATGAAAGTATATTTTTTTAAATGGTACCACTAACTTTTTTTTATCCCATCGAATTCGGTATAAAATTATACATAAGATATGATATTTTATTTTGGTGATTTATACGACGTTGTCAGATTAATCAATTTTTCCTAAAATTTTCTCGGAAAACATCATATCAAAAAAAATTATTTTAAAATATTACTAATCTAAACTAAAAAAGAAAATTTTATATTTTTATACACCTTAGAGGTGTCCGAATGATTCTACCCGAACAAAGTATTAATATCGTATACAGAGTGTTTTTTACATCGGGACAAATGTGGCAATCTTTAAATAAATATTACTCGTTTTTTTCAAATGGAACACCCTGTATATTATAATGTCAGTTTACAGATAATTGCAACCACTTCAAATATGCAATTATAATAAATGCTCTAAAACGCATCGTTCTTTTAATATTTTATGTTTTAATTCAAAATGTAAAAATATCGGCACTTTCAATAAGTTGGCCATGAGTTAAACAAAAATCAACAATACGTGCTGTCATAATCATAATGAATTTAGATTTCTGACATATTTTGTGGTGTATTTATGGTGTTAAGATTAGTATTATAGATCAAAAATTTCTTTTGTTGAAACGCTATGAATTTTTCTACAGACGAATTGGTTGATATGGTTTTTATACTAGGAGCAAGTGACAGAAACTCTCTACTTGCTACAAGGCTTTATCGGGAAACGTATCCTGATAGAAGGCAACCAAGAAAAGAGGCATTGGATAAATTAATGGATCGTTTCTCTCGGACCGGAAAAGTTGAATATGAAAAATCTGAAAGAACTAAAAGTGTTTATACAGAAGAAAATGAATTAACCGTGCTGCTGAAAGTAATTGAAAATCCCCATATCTCCCAAAGAATAATTTCAAATGAAACGGATATAAAACGTTGGACTGTACAAAATATTTTAAGTAAAAATAAAATGCACCCATATCACATTCAACTGATGCAAGAGCTGAACGATCAGGATTATGGAAATAGAGTTACTTTCTGTGAATGGGCTCAACAAAAAATTCAGCAAGACAGGTATTTTTTCAATTATGTATTGTTCGTTGACGAAGCTACATTTCATAAGAATGGAAATGTCAACAGGCATAATTTTCATTACTATGCAACCGCCAACCCATTTTTTATTAGAACTCATAGTCAAACCAGATGGTCACTAAATGCGTGGGGTGGAATAGTTGGAAATTATGTAATCGGTCCTTATTTTTTTGAAACACGAGTAACTGGACTAGTCTATTTGGATTTTTTGCAAAATGAGTTACCACGCTTGTTATATAATTTGCCAAATTTTGTAAAAGAAAGAATGTGGTATTTACATGATGGAGCTCCAGTCCACCATACGGCACTAATTCATGAACATTTAAATAATGAGTTCCCTGATAGATGGATAGGTAGAGGTGGACCATTTCAATGGCCACCTCGATCTCCAGACCTAACAAAAATGGACTTCTTCTTGTGGGGATACGTCAAAGATGAAGTGTATAAAGTGCCACCAACCACAAAAGAGAATATGAAGGACCGAATAACACAAGTTTTTCGGAATATCAACAACAATGTATTAAATGAAGTTAGTAGATCATTTCAAGAACGCTTAGAGACCTGTTTAGATGTTAATGGAGGTCATATTGAACATTTATTATAGTTTTTTTTTAATTCAGTTGTTACAATTTATTATTTTTTGTTTAACTCATGGCCAACTTATTGAAAGTGCCGATATTTTTACATTTTGAATTAAAACATAAAATATTAAAAGAACGATGCGTTTTAGAGCATTTATTATAATTGCATATTTGAAGTGGTTGCAATTATCTGTAAACTGACATTATAATATACAGGGTGTTCCATTTGAAAAAAACGAGTAATATTTATTTAAAGATTGCCACATTTGTACCGATGTAAAAAACACTCTGTATACGATATTAATACTTTGTTCGGGTAGAATCATTCGGACACCTCTAAGGTGTATAAAAATATAAAATTTTCTTTTTTAGTTTAGATTAGTAATATTTTAAAATAATTTTTTTTGATATGATGTTTTCCGAGAAAATTTTAGGAAAAATTGATTAATCTGACAACGTCGTATAAATCACCAAAATAAAATATCATATCTTATGTATAATTTTATACCGAATTCGATGGGATAAAAAAAAGTTAGTGGTACCATTTAAAAAAATATACTTTCATGATGCCCTGCTTTTTTGGCGCATTCTGTATATCCAAAAATATTTTTAAAATGTGCGGTTTTGTTTATCATAGAACCTCTGTATTTAATAAATTTCGATATTTCTAAGAACAACGGAGATATTGGACTTCCTCGCACTAATCAGCCACCCTGTATCTGAATGGACATCTTTTTATCAATTGTTTACATCCCTCGTAAGCAGCAACCCATTATTATCTGATATTCAGAAATTTGTGTATCTAAAGTCTTTTTTAAAAGAGGAACCGCTCAAATTAATTGATACTCTAGCTGTCACGAATGAGAATTATGACACCGCAATAAAGATTTTAAGAAATAGATACGAAAATAAAAGTGTCCTTATAAATAAGCATTTAGTAACCCTGTTAGAAACACCGACTCTGACAAAAGTTAATGTTCACAACTTAAGAGAATTTGCCACAAATTGCAAACGAACCTTAAAATCTCTTGAAAATTTGCAATTGTCATTCGAAGACCTCTATAATTTAATTATTGTTCATTTATTAGAAAAGAAATTGGATTTTGTTTCACGAAAGGCTTTTGAATCACAAAGAGATTTCGATGAAATTCCGACAGTTAAGGAAATGTTTGAATTTCTAGATGATCGCTGTACTGTTCTCGAGAATTTAGCTAGTGTGGAAGGCACAACGACGTCGGGAAAGAGGACGTCACATGTGTCTTCCCATTTAAATAGTAATACTCAAAGTTCTATTCAAAACAATCATTCAAATGGCAAGTGTACGTTTTGTAATGAAGCACATAAAATTTATACTTGTGGCAAATTCAAAAATTTACCTGTTGGTGACAGGCACAATTTTGTTAAATCAAAAGGTTTTTGTTTTAATTGTTTAGGCTCTCAGCACCAATCGGGACAATGTCAGTCTACTCGAACTTGCTCTGCATGTTTTCAAAGACATCATTCACTATTGCATCTTTCAAAAAATACTAGTTATACTCCATCTCAAAATAATCGAAATACAAATACTGATTTTTTTAAAAATAAAAATAATGCGCAACCCCCTTATAGCCAATCAGGAAATTGGTCAAAATATCCTGCAAACTACAATCAAAATAAAAATCAATCTTCTTTTCATAGAGGTTCTCAAGAATCTAATACCTCAAATAATAATACGAATCCTCGAAATTTGCATACAGATTACTCTCAACCGACATTACAAGGTCACAATATTACACAGTCACAAGCTCAAACCAATCCTGAAATCTCTCAATCGTTTTCGGCCGTTTCTACTAAAATTTCTCACGTGCTTCTAGCTACAGCGGAGGTATATGTTTATAACGCTCAAGGTGTACGCATTTTGGTTAGAGCTTTATTAGACAATGGGTCGCAAAACTCCTTTGTAACTCAAGAATTAGTAAATAAACTCGGAAAGGAAACTTATGACAGACAACTTCATATCACAGGTCTTTCACAAATAGGTTCTACCACGAGCAAAATGATTGATTTAGTAATACATTCTAAGGCTCGGCCCCGACAAAAATTTAATTTGTCTTGCGCATTACTATCCAACATTACGTGTCCGCTTCCTCAAGTTAATATAGATATTTCTAAGCTCAGAATACCTCAACATATTGACTTAGCCGATTTTGAGTTCGGAACCTCTCGAAAAATTGACATGTTGATAGGCGCAGATTTGTATTACTCTCTTTTATTGCAAGGTGTATTTCAATTTGGTAGACACCTCCCCGTGCTCCAGGAAACTCATTTGGGATGGGTCGTCGCTGGATGCATACCCCAAAACTTAATGATTACTCGCCGAAACGCACTTCTGAGTACTGATCCCTTGCCGGTCTCAGGAAATAATGTATCTCTTTTTCTCCAAGTGGAACAGTGTAAGCTTGATGATATGTTAGAAAAATTTTGGTCTATTGAGGAGTTGCCTCATAAGGCTTGTCTCTCCCCTGACGATAAAAAGACTGAACAAATTTTTTTGAGTACAACAGAGATTTTGCCAGACGGCACTTATCAGGTTGATTTGCCGCTTAAATCTCCGAATGAAATTGAAAAATTAGGTGATTCATTTTACATCGCGAAAAATAGATTCTTAAATCTGGAAAGAAAATTTGATAGAAATCCTGCTCTTAAACGTGACTACACTTGCTTCATTGATGAATACGTAGACTTAGGTCATGCTAACTATGTAGAACTCTCTTCTCTTAAAACTGACTCAGAAAAAACGATACACAAGTACTTCTTGCCACACCACGCGGTAATCCGCGAAAACAGTATCAGTACAAAAATCCGTGTAGTGTTCGATGCTAGTTGCAAGACTAGTTCAGGGTGCTCTTTGAATGACATAACACTTAAGGGCTTTCAGGTGCAGCCTGACCTCTTTGATATCTTGTGTAGATTTCGTTCTTTTAATTTCGTAATAACGTCGGACATTGAAAAAATGTACCGACAAATAAAGATTAATCCGGATCAGCGTTTTTTGTTGAACATCCTCTGGCGTGAAAATCCAGGAAATGAACTACAATGTTTAGAACTTTCAACGGTGACATACGGCACCAACTGTGCCCCTTATTTGGCTACCAGCGTTTTAAATGATTTGGCATTAAAAAATGGTGAAAATTTCCCTCTCGCTTCTAAAGCTCTGCTTGAACACACATATGTTGACGATATAATTTTTGGATGCGACACTTACGAAGATTTAAAAAAAATATATTGTGAATTGAATAATCTCCTAAATTCAGCAGGGTTTAGATTGCACAAGTGGTGTTCCAACTCCGAAGAATTTTCAAGGAAAATATCTCATGAACAAATTATGAACTACAATCTGAACTTCAATGAATCTTCTAGCTCTGTATTAGGTCTAAACTGGAACCCCAGCTCGGATATGTTCTTCTTTAACGCTCCTGAAAATTTAATTAGTAGTCACTTAACTAAACGAAAAATCTTGTCCGCAATCGCAAGAATGTACGATCCACTTGGTCTTGTTTCCTGTATAGTAGTAGTAGGAAAACAGATTATGCAAAGATTATGGTGTTTAAAACTTGATTGGGACACAGAAATTACCGATCTTCAAATAATCTCCCTCTGGAAAAATTTTGTAAGCAATCTTGAGCATCTTTCTCAAATTAAAATTTCTAGAAATCTGTTTTTGCCCAAAACCAAAGTTAAAATTCAACTTCATGGATTTGCTGATGCGAGCATGGCTGCATATGCTGCATGCATCTATGTTAGAACACTTTACTCTGACGGAACTGTTTCTTCAAATTTGGTTTCTTCAAAATCACGTGTTGCCCCATTAAAAACAGTCTCCCTTCCTCGGTTAGAACTATGTGCTATGCTTTTGTTATCCAAACTCGTTCAAAGTTTGCTCACAATTTTTAAAAATAGTTTTACTGTAGATTCGGTATATTTATGGTCGGATTCAATGATAGCTCTTTATTGGATCCAGTCTTACCCTGCACGGTGGTCTGTGTTTGTCTCCAACCGTGTATCTCAAATCCAGGGACTAACTTTGAATTTTCAATTTTCAATTTTTGAGAACGATAAACCCAATTCAGATATAGAAATGTCAAATTCTGACGTACAAAATGCTATTTGTACCGAGGAAAGAAAGACAACCTTGAGTGCTATAAATGATAGTAACCAGAAAAATGATTTTTGGACTCAAGTTTTTTCAAAATTTTCTATTTTTTCAAGGCTACAGCGTGTGATCGCTTATTGTCTTCGCTTCATCAATAATAGTACAAAAAACTCTAAAAAATTATCAGGCACTGTATCAATTGTCGAGCTAGATAAGGCAACAGCCTTTATCTTAAAAGTTTTGCAACTCAAGTATTTTTCGAAAGAAATTTCGGAACTAAAAAATTATAAAATGTTGTCAAATAAGAACTTACTGTCTTTTAAGCCTTTTGTTTGTGAATTGGACGGATTTTTACGCGTTGGGGGAAGGTTAGAGAATGCTCAGGTCCCCTTTGAACAGAAACACCCAATTCTACTTCCCGCTCATGACTATGTGGTCACTTTATTACTTAAGTTGGAACATAAGAGATTAGGTCACGCTGGTGCACAAACAGTTCTTTCGAACATAAGATTACGATATTGGCCCTTAAATGGTCTCAAAGAAATAAAAAGGGTTATCCGAAATTGTGTAACGTGTTATAGGTTTTCCGCACAACCCGCTCAACAAGTAATGGCCGATCTTCCTAAAGATAGAGTCCAAGTGTGTAGACCTTTTCAAAAGGTTGGTGTCGACTTTGGTGGTCCTTTTTTTATAAGATCTTCCAGGCTGCGGAAAGCTCCACTAACAAAGTGTTATATCTCAATTTTTGTATGCATGATTTCGAAAGCCGTTCACATTGAAATAGTTTCTTGTCTCTCCACTGATGCATTCCTTGCTTGTCTCAAACGTTTTATATCAAGGCGTGGTAACCCTTCAGTTATTTATAGCGATAACGCGACTAATTTTCTAGGGGCAAAAAATCATCTCTTTGAATTGTACCAGTTCTTTAAAAATAAATCTCACTTATATCAAATACAAGAATTTCTCGCTGCAAATAAAACGGAATGGAAATTCATTCCACCAAGGTCCCCACACTGGGGCGGTATCTGGGAGTCAGCAATAAAAAGCGCGAAATTCCATATGATCAGGATTATTGGAAATTCTCATTTTACGTTCGAGGAACTTAACACAATTATGACTCAAATAGAAGCAATTCTTAACTCAAGACCTCTATGTGCTTTATCGAATGATCCCACAGATTTACAACCTTTGACTCCAGGGCATTTTCTTATAGGAACAAGCCTAACTGCCTTTCCCGAAAAAGACGTGACTGTCATTCCAGAAAATAGACTCTCCTTTTGGCATAAATGCATTCAAATCCAGCAACACTTTTGGAAACGGTGGAGCATCGAATATTTGAATAGGTTACAAAATCGACCTAAATGGCTTCACCCTAAGAATAATATTAAAGTTAATGATGTAGTTCTTTTGAAAGATGATAATTTAGATTATCCGCTTAAATGGCCATTGGCCAGAGTTCTTGAGACTGTCCCTGGGCCTGATGGTAAAGTCCGAATGATAACTTTGAAAACAACTGACGGAATTTATAAAAGATCCATTACCAAGATATGTCCTCTCCCTATAAATGATATCGAAACTCAAAATATCACGCAGGAGATGTAGTTGTTGTTTTATTATTTTTTTTTTACTCATATATATATTATGTTGTTGAAGGATAGAATCCTTCAAAGGCCGGGAGTATGTTGGAAAACTCGTTCCAACAATTACTTAAAAATAAAAATAATTTACCCGACGACGCTGTCTGAAAATTCAAAGTTTTTGCATTTGTGTAGTAAATTATTTTACGACTCTACCAACCTGCTGTTTGCCTCCGATTTACGTGTTTAATAGCTCTATACCCTTCAGTGCATCGCGCCGTCTTTCTTTAACACACCAATATTTTAAAATTCTTTATTTTAATCTTCTCCTAGACCGACCGTCGGCTAGAAATTAGACGCGTAAAGCATCCCCCTTCGCTCTTCTCACCCCTGATCGCTTCCTAAGAAATGCGTGACAACATGAGTTGTTGCAATTTATTGTGTAGCAGTTAGCATCTTCTCTTGCTATTAGACGGCACGTTTTTTCTCTGTTTTAAATGCGCTCGCTCGGGAAGTTCCCTAAGTTTTGTTCAGTATTTTAGTATCATAAGTAATTATTGTATTGCATATGACAATAATTATTACTTTCATCAACTGCAAGCCAAAGTTGATGCAAAATTAGTCTCCGCCTCACACGCATGTGAATGTAGGACGCTTTTCTCCACGCTCATGGTCTGATCTCTCGTCAACTTCGGAGAGGCCTGTAGTGATAATACCTATAAAAGCTACTAGATGAAGGTAGGATCAAACCATTTTTATTGTGAAGTGATACAAGCAGCCTACAAAGTCAAACTGTCTATTGACAAATAACAGTATAGTTTTCGAAGTAATATTTGCTGAAATAAGGTTTTTTATGTAGGAAAACTGTATTCTTGTTGTTTGTTCTTTTCTTCAAAGAACTATTAGATACAGTCAGGCAGTGAACTATTTATTAAACCAACTACCAAGAATTGTTCTGGTATTGTTATGTAGTTATTTTTTTAAAGACTAAAGTTTTAGTGCAGTCCTGCACATACCGTTTTTCCTTTTTTTTGACGTTCGTTGAACTATCTAGTGTAGTGAGTTATTAATTTTCCAATAATCAATGATTTAAACATTATTCAACTTAAACGGACACATTTCAGTTTACTAGTTTTTGTAATCATCAATAAGTCATGTTTTCATTCATGTAGATTCATTTAGTTTTAGGATTACAGATACTATCGAAAGGATTTTGTTATTTTTGTAAATTATGAATTCGAGTTGAAATTTTCAATACTTGTAAATCTTGCATGTTACAAAATAAATTGAAGATTGAATAAAAATAGAATTCTAGTTATAATTTCAAGGATAACACCAAAAATAATTTTAGAACCAGCCCATACAGTTGCTTGGTTGTCTGCACATGCAGCAACTGTTCTGCGGTAATATGCAGGTGAACTTTGTAGTTCTGCTACAATATACGTTCAGTAACTATCACATTCGAATATAAATTGTACTGCTTTTGTCTTTTTGATACATAGTTTTATAACGTATATGTTACATTTATAGAAAATCACAATCACCACGACTGTTGCATAGTACTCTTGTATGCATCCAAAATATAACCGGAGGACTTTACTCTAAAGTTATTTATTAACATTACACGGAAATACTTTTTATGTTCTGCAAATCTTTTCTTGCATCATAACCTTACTTTCGTCAGTATCCTCATAACGTTTAGTCTATCAAACATCATTTGCTAAGCTAGGGTGAACATCCTATCGTTTCATTGTTGGAACGTAAAAACTGAATTTACCGGAAAATTCGTTGTGTTATTTAAAAAAGCAGCGTCACGACGTACTTTTGCCACTTGGCCAAGATTTCTTAGCTAAGCTTTAAAATTAAAAAAAAAAAACATTACAGAACCGTTTTGCGGTTTATTAGGTCTTATTCTTTTTCATTAAAACCAACGAATACTAAGGTGTTAAAACACTAAAACAGTAACATTTATGACAGGTGTAGGTATGACAAAAAAATTATAATTCCAAAAAATACTTTTTATATTTTCAAATTATTACTTTTATTCTAATTATTATCAGTTCTTATTAGTAAACATTCCGCCGCTTCTCCTTTAGAACTTAGGATATACTCTTAAGAAAATTATGTAATATGGGCTTTGGGGGTAAATTTCATAACATTCTGAGATCTTACCTAGAGGACCGTAGTCAGTACGTTAAATTGGGAAGTGCCTGTAGCGAGATATTACCAAACAATTGTGGGGTACCGCAAGGTTCGGTACTTGGGCCAATACTTTATTCGCTCTTTGTCCTTAACTTACAAGTTGCTGATCTTAAAGCCCAATATTACACATTTGCAGATGATACATTATTAGTATACACAGGTCAAACTGAACAGGAGTTGGAAGAACTAATTGATGAAGATCTTCATAGATATCTTAGATGGCTGTACTCTAATAAATTAAAAATAAATATCGACAAAACCAAGTTTATAATTCTTAAACAAAAAAACAAACTAGTAAATAATCTTGATTTAAAAATTAATAACATTAGATTGGAACAAGTAACATCTCTTAAATATTTATTCCTGATTGTAGATGAGTTTTTAAACTGGGAAATACACATAAATAAAATAGTTAATAAAATAAATGCTATGATTCCTGTTATTAATAAGTGTCGAAATTACATTTCTTTTAAGACGAAAAAACAAATATATACTGCATTTTTCTGGTCTAATTTGAGGTATCTATTACCGGTTTGGGGAACCTGTGGAAAAACCAAATTCAGTGAGATGCAAATCATGCAAAACAAATTTCTAAAAATTTTATTTAACTTTCAGTATCTTACACCGACAAATGCTTTATATAAGGAATTGAATGTTCCTAAATTAGAGCGTATACTTGAATTAGAACAATGCAAACTTGTATATAAAATACTTATTAACCTACAAAAATCAAATACAAATTTTCAATCTGTTAGTGAAATTCACAATCACATTACAACATCGCACTCAAATTTATATCTATCACAGAATAGAACTAACATAGGTCTAAATAATCCTGCTCAGCTCGCAGCTAAACGTTTTAATAGTTTAAGCCATGACATAAGATTTACCTATTCTTACCCACTTTTTGTTAGAAAATGTAAAGACTACATGAATACGCCTATATAAGTTACAACTTGTAATACGATATCAAAATTAGTTTAATAATTAGTACGACCTACTGACTAGTCAACATAACACTGTTAATTGTAAGTTATATATATATATATAAATATATTATTTATATATATAAATATATATTGGGAAATGATACAATCCTGAGCCTTTAATAGTAAAACTTAATGGCAAACCTGAGCCACATCTACAATCCTGAACCTGTATATTGGTTCAGGATTGTTTTCCCTTAATAATTTCCCGCCTAATTTCATAACGTAAAAATTATTTCGTTCAGAATCAGTAGTGGCATCTACTGACCAATGTCCAAGAGATGCGTTTCAATACGTCATTTAATACCGGAGCTACACCTGTTTATATGGTGGTTCAGGATTGTTAGGTATATCGATTTTCTTGGTTCCGCTATTTGCCGTTCCTGCGCCACAGGTAACTTGAAATGTATATAAGTTTCTCCATGTATATCTGAAGTTTAGTATAATTCTGAACCACAATATTTGGCAACATTGTTTGACATAGGTCTATTTTTAGCCTGGTCAGAGATGAGTATTTTATTTTGTTTTAATTCTAAGTACTGTGTACAGAAGAGAAAAGGTAATGTGTGTTAATTCGACGTTTGTTGTGTATTATGTAGGTTTACTGTGCCATTTTTACAATGAATATTAAAGGACGTTGCAAACGAATGGTTATAATATGTGTCTAACGGAAGGTAAGTACGAGTAATTATAATTGATATTATTAATTATATTCGAGATTATATTTATGTAACATTATGGTTCTCTATGTTTAAAAAAAAGGTGAAATAATTCGCTTAAATACCAGTAGCGTAACTTTAGACTAGTGCTGGCCACCAACTTTTGCCGACATAGGTATATTTTTGAAAAATAAATGAAAAAATTATAAAAACACTAATAACAGCATATGCTTAGAAAAATGAACAATAATCATTAAGGTATGAACGTGCCTACCTCCAGCCTCAATGCAGCCTCAAATTGAAATATTTTTACGTTTAATAAAAAAAAAAATTAAAAATAAATATAAACTTTTTTAAGGTGAATTTAATCGAAGGGACTTCTTTTGCGGCGCATGCAATATTTTTTATTTTTTTAAAATTATTTAAAGGTGGACCAAAAATTTGCAAAAATAAGAAGATGTCTCCCAAACCACAAAAATTTCTACTAAAATCTCACTGGGCATGCGAAAGAAGGAACTAGGTAAATTTTTTATTTTTTAAAATTTATTCCAGGGGGGTCAGATAGACGAAATTTTTTTAAAAATGCCATATTAAGAGGTATTCTTCCAAAGTAAATTAATTTTTACAAAACCTTACTTGAACGCAAAAGAAAGTAAGTATTTAAGCGACGCTTGGTGAATTATTAATTTTTTTAAAATTTAATCAAATAGGGTCAAATAGGCCAAAATATTTTTAAAATGCCTTATAGGTAAAGAGGTTCTACAACAATTTCACTTGCACGCGAAAGATGGAACGATTTGGAGATGCTGGGGGATTTTTCTTATTTTTTAAAATTTATTCAAAGGGAGTCAGACAGACGGTCGTTTTAGAAATCAAAAACATTTTTACAAAAACTTCTCATGCACGTGAAAAAGGAACAATTTGGAAATGCTTGGTAAATTTTTTATTTTTAAAAATTTATTCAATAGAGGTCAAATAGACCAAAATATTTTTAAAAAGCATAAAATGGTCTTGTCCTAAATTAAATAAATTTCTACAAAAATTGTACTTGCGCGCGAAAGAAGGAACTATTTAGAGATGCTTCGTAAATTATTTTATTTTTTAAAATGTATTCAAAGGGGGTCAGACCAAATTGTTTTAAAAATGTACTATGAAGAGGTATTCTCCCAAATCAAATAAATTTCCACAAAAATTTCACTTGTACGCGAAAGAAGGAATTATTTGGAAACGCTTGGTAATTTTTTTATTTTTAAAAATTTATTCAATAGGGGTCAAATAGACCAAAATATTTTTGAAAAGCACAAAATGGTCTTGTCCTAAATTAAATAAATTTGTACAAAAATTTTACTTGCACGAGAAAAAGGAAATATTTAGAGATGCTTCGTAAATTATTTTATTTTTTAAAATGTATTCAAAGGGAGACCAAATTATTTTAAAAATGTACTATAAAGAGGTATTCTCCCAAATTAAATAAATTTCCACAAAAATTTCACTTGCACGCGAAAGGTGGAACTATTTAGAGATGCTGGAGGAACTTTTTTATTTTTTAAAATTTCTTCAAAGGGAGCCAGACCAAATTATTTTAAAAATGTACTATAAAGAGGTCTTCTCAGAAATCAAATAAATTTTTACAAAAAATGTACTTGCACGCGAAAATGGAACTACATATTTAAATATTTTTATTTTTTACTAATTTTCAGACCAACAGGTACAAAGCTCTGTTTTAGCTGGCTGGAATCTTCCTAAAAATAGTTTTTTACCGCCCACAAAAATAAATTTAGTTGAAGATTGGCTTTTGGGCGTGGAGCCCAAATGTCTATATTCGAGGCTTCCTCCTCAAAATAAGAAGACAAATAGAAAGGAAGAACCTGATGGCGATCCTGATGTACGAGCAAGATACCCCACCAAAGTAGATGAATTCCACGTGGACGATGAATATAAGGAGGAAAATGGAAAGAAGGAATTTAATGGCGAAGCTGATGTGCGGTTTCTAAGAAATGAAATAGAAGAAGACGAATTCTATAAGAACCATGACAATAAGAAGGAAAATAGAAAGAAGGAACATAATGGCGATGCTGATATACGAGCAAGATGCCCCACCGAAAAAGATGATTTCCACGTGAACAATGAATATAAGGAAGAAAATGGAAAGAAGGAATATAATGGCGATGCTGATGTGCGGTTTCTAAGAAATGAAATAGAAGAAGATGAATTATATAAGAACAATGACAATAAGGAGGAAAATAGAAAGAAGGAACATAATGGCGATGCTGATATACGAGCAAGATGCCCCACCGAAAAAGATGATTTCCACGTGAACAATGAATATAAGGAAGAAAATGGAAAGAAGGAATATAATGGCAATGCTGATGTGCGGTTTCTAAGAAATGAAATAGAAGATGACGAATTCTATAGGGACAATGACAATAAGGAGAAAAATAGAAAGAAGGAGCATAATGGCGATGCTGATATAAGAGCAAGATGCCCCACCGAAAAAGATGGTTTCCACGTGAACAATGAATATAGGGAAGAAAATGGAAAGAAGGAATATAATGGCGATGCTGATGTGCGGTTTCTAAGAAATGAAATAGAAGAATATGAATTCTATAAGAACCATGACAATAAGAAGGTAAATAGAAAGAAGGAACATAATGGCGATGCTGATATACGAGCAAGATGCCCCACCGAAAAAGATGATTTCCACGTGAACAATGAATATAAGGAAGAAAATGGAAAGAAGGAATATAATGGCGATGCTGATGTGCGGTTTCTAAGAAATGAAATAGAAGATGACGAATTCTATAAGGACCATGACAATAAGGAGGAAAATAGAAAGAAGGAACATAATGGCGATGCTGATATACGAGCAAGATGCCCCACCGAAAAAGATGATTTCCACGTGAACAATGAATATAAGGAAGAAAATGGAAAGAAGGAATATAATGGCGATGCTGATGTGCGGTCTCTAAGAAATGAAATAGAAGATGACGAATTCTATAAGGACCATGACAATAAGGAGGAAAATAGAAAGAAGGAACATAATGGCGATGCTGATGTACGAGCAAGATACCCTACCGAAGTAGATGAATTCCACGTGGATAATGAATATAAGGAAGAAAATGGAAAGAAAGAGTATAATGCCGATGATGATGTGCGGTTTCTAAGAAATGAAATAGAAGAAGACGAATTCTATGAGGATGATGACGATTCAATCAAGGATCCCGATTATATTCCAGAAATCGACAAACCTAAAAAGAAATGGGTACGTTATTTTGGGTTCAATTTTTGTCTAAATTAAAATATTAGGTTTACAGTAGGTATTTATTTTCTATTCAATGCATACGAAAGCTTTTTATAGGCATTAATATTAGTTGGGTTTTAAATGTTATTCTGTTATGTTTTGATTCATCTAAAGATTAAACTCTATAAATACATTTTTTTTGTAGTTATCGATGAATTCGAAAATAATTCAGAATACAAGCAAAATAAACAATAAAAATAATTCACCAATAACTCTCGGAGAGGTTGAAATAGAACGTGAGGGGGACGACTCGCCAATACACATGTCGAATAATGAGAAAGAACTATTGGTGCGAGTACGAGCAAGATACCCCACCAAAGAAGATGAATTCCACGTGGACGATGAATATAAGGAGGAAAATGGGAAGAATGAATATAATGGCGCTGCTGATGTGCGGTTTCTAAGAAATGAAATTGAAAAAGACGAATTCTATGAGAATGATGACGATTCAATCAAGGATACCGATTATATTCCAGAAATTGACAAACCTAAAAAGAAATGGGTACGTTATTTTGGGTTCAATTTTTGACTAAATTAAAATGTGAGGTTTATAGTAGGTATTCATTTTCTAATCAATAAACTAAACATACAATAGCTTTTAAAGCATTAATATTAGTTGGGTTTCAATTGTTGTTCTCTTATGTTTTGATTAAACTAATGATTCAACTTTACAAATAATTTTTTTTGTAGTTATCGATGAATTCAAAAATAATGTCGAATAATGAGAAGGAACCCAAGCAAAATGAAGAGGGAAAAATCGATATTGTAATCCAAAAGAGAACAATTGCTTTAGAACACGAGGTAACTAAATCAAAAATTACATATGGACTAAATGCAGGGTGCAGTTTAATTTTTTTAAATTTTAGGCAGAAACCGTACTCACTAAAAAGAATTTATATAGATTGTCTCAGAACCGACATGTTCCATTTTTTTAAACTAGTAGGTATCCCTCATTTTTTCTTTAATTTTCTAATTCTATGCAAAATTCTTAAATTTTTTCATATAGGCTAACAGGCTTATTTTTTGTGATTTTCGAAAGAATATTTGGCCTTTTTCAGATTTGGCAAGCAGCAAACTTAACAAGACCTTCGAGTTATTAAGCTTGCAATAAGGGCATTGCTGTCAAAACTAAAGGGTGGTTCGATGGTTCGCTTAATTTGACAGCATTATATATTATATATATGGCAAGCTTAACATACGCTCAAAGGTTTAGTTAAGCTAAGTTTAAGCTGCCCTTGTACACCCGGGGGTAAAGGGTTCAACTTAAATCAAATCTTTTATGAATTATCGAAAAACGCAAAATTTTATTTTGGGAATCTCTCGACGTAAAATTTTGAGTTTTCATATTAAACTAGAAAGTATCATGCTTTCCAAGATAAAAAGGCGTCTTTGGGGATCTCGTTAAAGGCAAGAGATACAGTTTTGAGATATTTAAAAAAACTAAAATTCTGTATTTTTAACTTTTTTATTTCCGTTATTATTAAAGTTAGACCAAAACTAATAGAAGTTTCTCACAGCTACTCTTAATGCACTTAAAGATTGCATCCCAATTTTTTTTATACGACGATTTGCTTCATCATCATTAACTTCATTTTTTTATTACGGTTCTGATTTTATATTGTAAGATTGTAGGAGCCTTTTTTAATATAAACTCAATTGGATGTACTCAATGATCTAGTAACCATAGATGGTACATGCCATTCATAAATGCTATAGAAATGTACTAACAACATCGTTTGTGGGAGGGAGAAGACGATGAGCCGAGAGGGGCCGGAGTTTTCTGCAGATTTTTGACATTTTTTACAAGAGTTTAGACAATGTTATCCTTGAATGTTATAAATGTCAAACATCATGTGGGATTATAACAGACTAAGTTTGGTAAAGAAAGTGGAGGGGCGCGGTTTAAATGTCGGTTAATTGCGTTTCGAGCCTTTTTATGAAATGTTCAAGATACTGTCCTGGATCCCAGTGCGTTTTAGCTTTTTTTATTCAAAAGAATGAAAGTGTAATAAATTTTTAAAGTTATAACTATATGTTTAACTAAAACTTTTTATAGGTTTTTTGAAAAACATTAAAACTTATTGAATGTCTTTTTAACTTATTTATACTTTTCGGAAAAATCGATATTGTAATCCAAAATCTATTCTCTTGCAAACTATTTTTCTTGTCCGATACCAAAAAAGTAGACACTGAAAAAAATCAGTGTGATAACAGCTCCATTTTAATTAAAATAAAAAATTATATGCTATATAATTAAAAATGGGCCTATGTAACATTTTTCCAGATTTGTGCGATTTTAAAAAAGTTTATATAAGCTAATAGGAAAACAGTATTCTACAATATTAAATAAATAATTCAATAAATATTCACTTTAATTAATTTCACTATTAAAAATATTTCTAATAAAATGACCATATTTCAATGGTTTATTTCTCTATTACATTCCTGTATACTGTATATTATGTTTTACCTAATAATGGTTTTATTTTTCTTTCAGTCAATTGTGGAAAGGGCCCTAAATAAAAATTATAAAGATCGAAGAGATTTCTGCTTCTATTGCGAAAAGGATATATCTCACTTTGCTAGACATATGTCTAAATGGCATTCAGAGGAAATTGATGTGGTTAAAATATTTTGTCATAAAGCTAATTCGAAAGATAGACGATTGGCTCTATCAAATTTAAGGAAAAAGGGCAATTTTATTCGGAACAGGGGGGATGAAACATTAAGACCTGTTAAGAGGTTAACTCCAAATGAAAAAAGTTCTCCCAACAATTTTCTTCCGTGCAAGTATTGTTTAGGTTACTATAAGAAAAAATGTCTATTTAGACATACCAAGATATGTCCATCTAATTATGACAAAGAAACCAAAAGAAGGCAAACGTCTCAGAGCGATGGGCAAACTACCTTGCTTTTGCATTCTTTGTGTAAATATGACGAATTATTAAGGTCTCAAATTTTTCCCAGAATGCGCGGAGATGACATCAATCTCATTGCTAAAAAAGACAATTTAATTTGCCAATATGCGTATTCCTATATAAAAGGCCGTCAAAGTAAAGGAAATATTGATTTGGTGCGACAAAATATGAGAAGGCTTGCAAAACTCTTACAGTATGCAAGAATACAGAATTCTGATGTTAAGCAGCTTATAGATATTCTTCGTCCAAAGTATTTTCAACTAATAATATCAGGAGTTAATAAAATGGCGAAGTATAATCCTGAAACAGATAATTATGAGTCACCAACTTTGGCGATCAATTTTGGCACGCTAATAAAAAAATGTTGCGACCTAGCTTATATCCATCTCCTTCAGATTGAGAACACCAACGATCAACGGAAAGACCTTAAAATTTTAAAAACACTTATAGAATCCCAATGGTGTAATGAAGTTTCAGCACAAGCTTGTTCCAATTTAAATCAAAATAAATGGAACAAGGAAGAATTATTGCCACTTACTAGCGACTTAAAAAAACTTAATAATTTTTTGCACACATCTGCAGAAGAATCATTTAACAACTTGAAAGCAAATGAGAACGATTTAAAGGCTTATAATTCTTTAAAAGATATACTGTATACGCAAATTATTCTTCTTAACCGAAGGCGACCAGCAGAGGTAGCGCAGCTTAAGGTGAAAACCTTTAAATCTATTAATTTAGAAGCGGACTCGAATAACGAATTTGAAAAATGTTTAACCGCAACAGAAAAAATTTTATTGAAAACTTACAGCCGTTTCGTCGTAAGGGGTAAGCGTGGAAGAGGCGTACCCATTTTGTTATCGCCAGAAATGAAAATACATTTTGATTTTCTTCTACAAACTAGAAATAGTTTTGCCCCTGAAAATGATTATGTTTTCCATACAAGTGGTAAAGAGTTTATTGATGGAACCAAAATGATTCATAAATATGCCAAAAAATGCCAACTTGAGAGACCTGGGAGTATAACAGCAACAAAACTTCGAAAACATTTGGCCACAATCACTCAACTTCTCCAATTTTCTAATAATGATATGGAGCAATTAAGCAAATTTATGGGTCATACATTACAAACTCATCATAATTATTATCCTATGTCTGATAAAGTATATCAGACCGCTAAAATTTCGAAGCTTTTACTTTTAATGACAGAGGGCGGAGCTGAAGAATACAAAGGTAAAACATTGGACGAAATTAATATTGATTTAAACCCTATTTGTGATAATGAAGATGTAGAAAATTTCGATTCATATCCCATTGATAATTCAAAATATGAATGTGAGACACCATCCGCCTCAGATAATTATACGATTCCTACACAGAAAGCGAAAAAACAAAAGATAATGCCTCCTAAAAGAGATAAAAGAGAATCATGGACCATTACACAAAAACAAGTTATTGCAGAGTATTTCTCTGACAACATTAAAAAAAGGAAACCTCCCATTGAACACGAAGTTACCGAACTCTGTGAAGAATATCCAGAGTTATTTAAAGAGAAAAAATGGACCAGCATAAAAGCTGTAGTTTATAATATGTACACTGGAAAACTAAAATATTAGGTTCATATATTGGGTATTTTTATATAGTTATAATCATTTTCAAAATGTTCGATCAATTTAAGTTTAAAAAATTAAATTGATTGTTAAATTAAACGCGCAATTTTGAAATCTACTTTATTTGCCTAATTTTGTATGCTATTCCCTAATCTTAATAGAAGATTTACAATACTTGATGTTTTTATGCTATACCGAGTCCTTTTTTGTCCGATTTGGTCATGTATTTTGATTTTACTAAAAAATTGACAAATTGGTGTCGCTATCACTGATTAAAATACACATACCCCAATATTAATTATTCTTTCTTAGAAGCTGTGCAGTTATGGTTTAAGAAATCAATTAACAAAAGCATTATAACCACTTGTAAGTTGGTAACCAAGGGAATAGGGATACATTACATATACTTACCTTAATATGAACCACCCTGTGTTCTTCCCAAGTTTTGCGCATGCAGTGTTAAGTTTTAATTTGTGTTTGTAAAATTTTTAAAATATCCTTTCTTTTATTTAAAAATGTGTTATGTAGAATTGTAGGGATACTTTTAAGTTTTACTTTGTTTAAGTCTATTTAGTGTTGTTTAATTTTTAAGTTTGAAATGAAAATAAAGTTGTTTCATTTAAAATAAATGCATATTTTTCAATTAAGTTATATAAAAAGTTATATACTTAGATAAATTTGTTTCTGGTAATAAGGCAGCAGAGTTTTACTAATACACCCTTTATTCATTATTTTAACAATAAATTTGATTAAGCTAAAAATAAAGAAAATAAAAATATGACTAGAACTATATATATTTCTTCATTTGGTTTTTCTAACCTTCTTGTCTTGGCTAGACACAATCTTTTTCATTTGATGGATCTTGAGCTAAGACCGAAAAATTTTCACTAGAAGTACTAAAAATGTCTGTAATAAGCCAGTGTAAAGATATTACCTATAGTAAAAGCGTCTGGGGTATCAGCAAGTTATTTATGAATAAAGAGTCGGTCTATAGGTACTTCACGCAAAGAGACCAGTAATCCGATTTTTTGTACCGCTTTACCAGTAATTTATGACCTACCTAATCTTAGTTTTTGTAAAAATTAATTATGTCATGAAAAAACTGAAGTTTGTAACTCTGTAACTGAATAAAATTACAAAATTTCAACGCGTTCTTCCTATTCTAAAATAGTGCATCCCAGAATTTTAAGATTTATTCGACCGTATAAGACACACTGTTGCTGGATAGGCAGAACACTTTGAAATTTTGTAATGATATTCATGGGGGTCATAAACATAATATTTTCTTTATTACATTTCATACTATCTTATAATTTTTCAGCAATTATTGCGTTGATTCGATACTCAAGCACAACGGATTTTCACAAAACGTAGGTACCCACTGCTTTTCAACATAGTATACAGGGTGTTAATTAAGTAACTACAGAAACTTTAAGGAATTATTCCTCGATTGATTTGACAAAAAGTTCATATAATTATGGGTTCGCAACAGTTCCGTTTTCGAGATAAAGGGTGTTCAAATTTAAAAAAAAATCACATTTTTTTATATATGTTGAATGGTACCAGCTACTTTATTGAAACTTGGTACACACTAGTAGATATTTAGAAACTACATTTTCCAAGTATTAAATAATTCAACCATGGGCGTAGATATGGGTAACCTTCTTTGGCTTTTCATACAAAAAATGGACGACACTGACTTTTTTAAACTCTAAAGCACGGCGCCCACTCAATCGGCACGTTCAGCACGGCCCGCTTCCGCAAAGCCGAAAGCTTTGACACACATGCCATTATACATGTTTATCAAATCCTTCGGCCTTGCTGAAGCGAGCTGTGCTGAGTGTAGCCGATTAAGTGGGCGTCGTGCTTTAAAGCAGTATCTAGTAAGCCAGGTAAGTAATACCTACACAAAAAGTATCTCTTGATAATTTGTGACAGGATAAACCAATTTCGACAAAATTTACTAATTCTGATCTTTTGCACGCCCCTGGTCAAATTTTGATAGGGATTAAAATTGCTTAAAACTGAAAAAAAAAATTACAAGATAGATCTTATAAAAATCAAATTAAAAAATTATTAACACGAACACACAAAGGACATTAAAATAAAAATTACTGACTTTATTTTTATGGAAAATCATTTTTTTTATTTAATAATAATAAAAATTTTAACAAATAAAAGCAAAAAAAAATCCTAAATTGTTTAAATGCATTTTTATAAGCTATTTCGCTATTTCGTCATATTTTTTGTTGAGTTTTGAGCAATTTTAATTCCCACTTAAATTTGATCAGACGCGCGCATATATATAAAAATCGAATTAGTAAATTTTCTCAAAAATTGTTTATCCTATAAAAAATTATCAAAATACACTTTTTGTGTATTTCTTACCTGGCTTACTAGATAATGCTTTAAAAGTTTTTTAAAAAAGTCAGTGGCGTGCCATTTTTGGCATGAAAACCCAAAGAAGGCTACGCCCATCGTTGAATGAAAAATAATTTAATATTTGTAAAATGTAGTTTCTAAATATCTATTAGTGTGTAACAGGTTTCAATGAAGTAGCTGGTACTATTCAACAGGTATATAAAAAAATGTGATTTTTTTTAAATTTGAACACCCCGGAAAACGGACCTGTTGCGTACCCATAATTATATGAACTTTTTGTCTTAAAATCAATCAAGGATTAATTCCTTAAAGTTTTCGTACTTACTTAATTAACACCCTGTATAACGGAAATAAATATTCTACAGATTTAATGTAGGAAAGATACATAACACCCATAAGAAAGTAACTATATTAAATCTGTGAAATATTCAAAATTTTCTTATTTTATAAAACATTTAATTTCTTTTAAATAAAATAAAAACAAACCAAACAAGAGCTAACCAGCTAGACTTCTTGCAAAATTTTTAAGAATTGCCAGCAAGTAATTGCGTCAAACAAAATTGTTTATATTCGATATAGGTCCTTTCTGTCTGCACCACCAAACAGCGCCTGAAGTTTTTTTAGTAGTACTTTACTATGGTAGATTTTAAGAAAAAACCTGCCAGGTGTTAGACAAAAGGTACCACAATACATTCAAAGTGGGGATGGGAAATAAGTATCATAAGTACGCTCTGCCAGCAATAGAAAGAATAAAACAACATTCGGCGCAGTTTGGTGGTTCTGACAGAAAGTACCTTATAATCTTAAATTCTATAACCAAATTAAATGACCTGATCTGACCTGACCCCTTTTGTATGCCAAGTTCTATCTCAAAATCGATAAGAATAAAGTACCACTAAAAGCAACGTCAGGAGCGATTTGGTTGTATTGACAGAAAGTATTGTTTAGTACCAGTACCAATTATAAACAATTTTGATCTACGCAATTATAGTTGATTCAAAGTTTCAATTTAGATCAACAAATTGAAATGTGTTGAAGTGCAGTACATTTTTTAGACATCCATTGTGCTAAAGTATAGTTTTAAATCATTAATAGAATGTGCGATGCTTTGTGTTTAATTATATTTTAAAATTAAGCCTCCGAGCTCCAAAAATAACCATGAAAAAAATTAACAACACTTATCTAACTTTCCTAGCATCCTCATCATTCATTGTAAAATTGACAACAGTGTTTAGGTTCATGTTTGTCATATACACGTATGTTTTGGCTCAGGATTGGTGGAAATACCAAGTGGTTCAGGAAAATACTAATCTACTAAAAATCGCCAAATATACAACTTTCGAACTATTAATAATTTCCGTTGTATGTATATATTTTTGAATTTCCCGCTTATAACCAGCTATAAAATTTCGACCTCCATAACTCTAACTACTCTCGAAATGATAGGTTCAGGATTGTATGGTAGTATGGAAGGATCAGGTCTGATAGAAAGATGTAAATATATATATAAAGCTCGGTTTAACTTAAAAGAGTGCACTTTCATTTGCTGCTTCCCCACAAAAAGACTTGTTGTTTATATCTATATATATATATATAAAAAGTGGGAAGGTAGTCTTGATCGACTAGTTAAACAGAAAATCCTAATATTGGGGGATCGATCTGGGTTTGGACGGTTTGAAGAAAAACTCTTTTCTACTACGCCGAGCTTTCGGAATTATTTTATTCCTTTTTCAAGGCTGCAATACAGAACAAGATCTTATTTTTTAAATTTATTTTATACAATTTTAAAGACTTACGTGTAAAGTGAGTTATTTTTAAAGAAAACTGGCTTTTTAATTCGTCGTAGGTGTCATCGAAGGAAACTTTGAAATTTATTTGTTTTATTTGTTACATATTTTTGATTTTAATAACTATGGGATAACACCATGTGGCCGCGAACATGTCTGTTTGATTTTCACTTTAGAAAATGGCGGGATACCTGCCTTCGCGTTGCATGAATCTGAGGGAGACGACTGAAGGAGAGAGAGGGAATAATGTTGGCAGTGCGCTGCTTCCACCAGGTACCACCTGACTCACGTAATGCGTGCGCATATTCCAGTGGTGGCGTTGTTTATTCATGGAATTATTTGGAGTTAGGAATTAGTAATAAATATTTTATTTAATTTGATTATTTGATTGTACTTAAGTGTGTGTCTGTCTGTCACCCAGAGTCACACAAAAGTTTTTTATTTATTTTAGTTGTTAAGCTGATTTTCTTTATTACCAGTCTTTTTTGTTAGAGAATTAAGGGATAGTGAAAATTTGTCAATGTGACCTATGGAGAAGCCGGAAAATATAGGTTAAAATAATGTGAAAGAACGTAAGACTTGGGAGGACAGAGAAACTCCTGTGGGGGGCGTTAGTGGCTAGCCCATATAGCACAAGATACCACCTGTCACTTGGCATCAGGAGCCATGATGGGTGCATCGCTATAGGGTGGAATATTTTAATTTTAAATTCTAATTTTTAATTTTTAAGTGTGGTCTGGTCGTCATTCCTGACCTGTCAGGTAAGGGCGACAACAAGACTTTTTTAAGCTAATCATTAGCATCACAGTGCCGACATAAGCGCCTTCGCCTGTCACTCAAAGGAATACCCAGCGGAAAGGGAGTGCCATGGTAGCCGTATGTTTATATGTTGTTTTTGAAGTACAAGAGAATCTCTGAAACATCCCCACTGGCACACAGACGCCCCATCTGTCACTTGAGGGTCAGTGGGACAGTGTGTCGTCATTACGCATAGTATGAATTATTTTTGAATGGTGATTTTGTAATAGAAAAGGATATACTTTAAGTAATTTTTAAATTTAGTTTCTTTGACTATGTAAAAAATTATTTGATGGCTGGTAATTTTAATTTATCTTTATTAGCAATTCCTATATAACACCTGTCGGGCACACACACTCGTGCCAAAGTGCATCTGTCACATGACCAGGGCAGGAGTCATAGGTGTCCACCAAGTATCAATCTGGGATCTAATGGAAGCAACGTTAGTCTCCGTCTATTGGAAGAGTGATAGTCCATCGGTGAAGGTTTTAGAAGGAGTTTTTTAAAATTTAAATTGTGTTATTTGTGTTTAGACAGCCTAAGAGTATTTTTAATTAGATCGAATCATTGTTAAGTGATATATTGTTAGAAGTTTTATTGTTATCCATATGTAAGAGATAAGAATATATAGCACTGAGGTCATCTTTATCTTTCTTTTTGTTAATAGTTGATTTGTCAAGGTGTATCTCCAACATCTCCAAAAAAATTCTTTTATGTAAGTTCTTTTCGGTGAGAAGAACTTTTGATTCATTGAAATTGAACTCATGTCCGGTTTCACAAGTGTGTTGAGAGAGAGCACAGGTTAGTTTTTGGTTACGGCAATCACTTTTGTGTTGCGTAATCCTATCTTTCAGTACGCGACCGGTTTGTCCGATGTAAGTTTTGTCACAGTCTAAACAAGGGATACTATACACGACCTCTGCTTTTTTTAACGTGGGGTCTTTGTCTTTTAGTTTGGTATATGTGTGACCCACAGTTTTCGAATATTTAGGTACTATCTTGATGTTGCGTTCATCTTTATAAATTTTTATTATTTGTGTTGTTACATCTTTTATGTAAGGAATTGAAAAATAAAAAGTTTGTTGATTTTGTGTCAAGAAGGCACTAATGTCTGGTGAGACTATACCTCCATCGCCCCTCTGTACATTATCACGAGCTGTGGTGTTGTAAATTAGTTTTTTTAAAAGGGGAGGTGGATAAGAATTATCTAGGAGTGTATTGTATAGTATTTTTATATTTTTGTCTTTATATGTGGGATGGGAAATCTTCTCTATGCGACTTTTCAATGCTAGTACCAGGTTGATCTTGATTTTCTCTGTGTGATAAGAGTGATAGTTTATGTATCTGCCCGAGTTGGTAGGTTTGACGTACCAATCGAGGATTACTTTGTTGTTGTTATCTCTTATCAATTTTGTGTCAAGAAACGGAACACTTCGTTCATGTTCTTTCTCGATCGTAAATTGTATGTACTGGTTGTAGCTGTTGAATGTGCTAAGAGTTATTTCATGTTGACCTGTCGGGATAGAACATATCAGGTCGTCAGCATATTTTTTGATGAACGGGAGTTGAAAGGAAGTTTTGGGATACACTCGTCTAAGAGGTCGTCCATAATGTACTGAGCAGCAATGGGTGATATTGTTGCTCCCATTGGTGTGCCTAGGATTTGCTTGTAGTATTTGCCTTGGAAGACACAGTACGTGGATTCAAAAATGAATTTAGTGATGTTTAGAAAACTTACTTGTGAGAGAGTTGTATAATTATTAATGGTTTCCCATCGTTTTTTTTATGCTTTTTTCTAGTAAAGAATATGGTATGTTTGAGAAGAGAGAGACAACATCAAGACTGATTATTTCAAAATTATTGGGTAATTGTTTTTCATTAATAAATTCTGCAAATTCAAAGAAATCTCTGGTATAGTATCTATTGTCGTGACTGTATGCTTCTGTAAGAATGTTTGTTATAAATTGACTTAGTTTACTATTCGTTGAGTTAATTGAAGATATAATAGGTCGAACTGTTAATGTCGGTTTGTGAATTTTAGGAAGGCCATAAAATTTTGGCGCTGTTTGGTTGTAGATCGTTAATTGTTTAGCTTGGTCTACATTCAACTGACCTGTGTTTTTAAGTTGTGAAACTAGTTTATTAGCCTTTTGTTGGAGAGTGGAAGTAGGATCCTGACGCATCATACTATAGTAGGTTTGATCATTGAGGATGTCATTGGATTTTTCCACGTAGAGGTCTCTTGTCAGAATAACGGTGACATTCCCTTTGTCTGATCTAGTCACAATTAATTCGTTATGTTCTTTTAGGAATTTTTTTGTCTTATTAAAAAGAAAATTTAAATAGTTGGTTTAAACAGGTTTTTTTAAAAAGTTAGTTAATATATTAGTGAGCTTGGCTCTGAAAACGTTCTTTTTGTCTTCAGAAAAGCCAAACATTGTATTTTCAATATCTGACAAAAGTCTTCTAATTGAAACCTCCTTTGCATCTGGTGGTAAGCTGAATTTGAACCCCAGTGCTAGGAAATGTTTGATATTATTTGGAATGTTAATTCCTGAGAAGTCCCTGACCCAACTCTCTTTTATTGGTATGATTTTTTCTTCCTTTTGCTTAAGGCGATTGAGTTTGTTAAGATTAGTTGTTTTAATTTTTTGGCAGGTTCGTTCATAATTCACACTTTGTCTTTGTTTGAACTCAGAAAAAGTGCGATCAGGAAGGATGTTGTTTAATTTTTCTGTGAGTTGTGTGAGGGAGTTCTCAAGAGTTTTTAAAAAATAAGATCTTGTTCTGTATTGCAGCCTTGAAAAAGGAATAAAATAATTCCGAAAGCTCGGCGTAGTAGAAAAGAGTTTTTCTTCAAACCGTCCAAACCCAAATCGATCCCCCAATATTAGGATTTTCTGTTTAACTAGTCGATCAAGACTACCTTCCCACTTTTTCTAGGAATGGGGTTTTTCTCACTCATCACAAGGCAATATGGAGCAAACACTGTGAGGCTTCTAAAACAATGGACAAATACTAACACCAAATTTGCGTCTTATAGGAATCGTAGGATTTTCCTCCTAGCATGTAGGAAACATGGGATAACACCTAGCCATATAACAAACAATACTAAAAATATTGCAGATCTGATCCAATATCACGATGGAAGAATGGGACAAACTGTTCGGTCTTTTGGTAACAGGTTAGACAGCAAAATTCTTAATTTGGAAATAACAGCCACTCACAACATGCTGAAAACTCTTGAGAACTCCCTCACACAACTCACAGAAAAATTAAACAACATCCTTCCTGATCGCACTTTTTCTGAGTTCAAACAAAGACAAAGTGTGAATTATGAACGAACCTTCCAAAAAATTAAAACAACTAATCTTAACAAACTCAATCGCCTTAAGCAAAAGGAAGAAAAAATCATACCAATAAAAGAGAGTTGGGTCAGGGACTTGTCAGGAATTAACATTCCAAATGATATCAAACATTTCCTAGCACTGGGGTTCAAATTCAGCTTACCACCAGATGCAAAGGAGGTTTCAATTAGGAGACTTTTGTCAGATATTGAAAATACAATGTTTGGCTTTTCTGAAGACAAAAAGAACGTTTTCAGAGCCAAGCTCACTAATATATTAACTAACTTTTTAAAAAAACCTGTTCAAACCAACTATTTAAATTTTCTTTTTAATAAGACAAAAAAATTCCTAAAAGAACATAACGAATTAATTGTGACTAGATCAGACAAAGGGAATGTCACCGTTATTCTGACAAGAGACCTCTACGTGGAAAAATCCAATGACATCCTCAATGATCAAACCTACTATAGTATGATGCGTCAGGATCCTACTTCCACTCTCCAACAAAAGGCTAATAAACTAGTTTCACAACTTAAAAACACAGGTCAGTTGAATGTAGACCAAGCTAAACAATTAACGATCTACAACCAAACAGCGCCAAAATTTTATGGCCTTCCTAAAATTCACAAACCGACATTAACAGTTCGACCTATTATATCTTCAATTAACTCACCGAATAGTAAACTAAGTCAATTTATAACAAACATTCTTACAGAAGCATACAGTCACGACAATAGATACTATACCAGAGATTCCTTTGAATTTGCAGAATTTATTAATGAAAAACAATTACCCAATAATTTTGAAATAATCAGTCTTGATGTTGTCTCTCTCTTCTCAAACATACCATATTCTTTACTAGAAAAAAGCATAAAAAAACGATGGGAAACCATTAATAATTATACAACTCTCTCACAAGTAAGTTTTCTAAACATCACTAAATTCATTTTTGAATCCACATACTGTGTCTTCCAAGGCAAATACTACAAGCAAATCCTAGGCACACCAATGGGAGCCACAATATCACCCATTGCTGCTCAGTACATTATGGACGACCTCTTAGACGAGTGTATCCCAAAACTTCCTTTTCAACTCCCGTTCATCAAAAAATATGTTGACGACCTGATATGTTCTATCCCGACAGGTCAACATGAAATAACTCTTAGCACATTCAACAGCTACAACCAGTACATACAATTTACGATCGAGAAAGAACATGAACGAAGTGTTCCGTTTCTTGACACAAAATTGATAAGAGATAACAACAACAAAGTAATCCTCGATTGGTACGTCAAACCTACCAACTCGGGCAGATACATAAACTATCACTCTTATCACACAGAGAAAATCAAGATCAACCTGGTACTAGCATTGAAAAGTCGCATAGAGAAGATTTCCCATCCCACATATAAAGACAAAAATATAAAAAGACTATACAATACACTCCTAGATAATTCTTATCCACCTCCCCTTTTAAAAAAACTAATTTACAACACCACAGCTTGTGATAATGTACAGAGGGGCGATGGAGGTATAGTGTCACCAGACATTAGTGCCTTCTTGACACAAAATCAACAAACTTTTTATTTTTCAATTCCTTACATAAAAGATGTAACAACACAAATAATAAAAATTTATAAAGATGAACGCAACATCAAGATAGTACCTAAATATTCGAAAACTGTGGGTCACACATATACCAAACTAAAAGACAAAGACCCCACGTTAAAAAAAGCAGAGGTCGTGTATAGTATCCCTTGTTTAGACTGTGACAAAACTTACATCGGACAAACCGGTCGCGTACTGAAAGATAGGATTACGCAACACAAAAGTGATTGCCGTAACCAAAAACTAACCTGTGCTCTCTCTCAACACACTTGTGAAACCGGACATGAGTTCAATTTCAATGAATCAAAAGTTCTTCTCACCGAAAAGAACTTACATAAAAGAATTTTTTTGGAGATGGTGGAGATACACCTTGACAAATCAACTATTAACAAAAAGAAAGATAAAGATGACCTCAGTGCTATATATTCTTATCTCCTACATATGGATAACAATAAAACTTCTAACAATATATCACTTAACAATGATTCGATCTAATTAAAAATACTCTTAGGCTGTCTAAACACAAATAACACAATTTAAATTTTAAAAAACTCCTTCTAAAACCTTCACCAATGGACTATCACTCTTCCAATAGACGGAGACTAACGTTGCTTCCATTAGATCCCAGATTGATACTTGGTGGACACCTATGACTCCTGCCCTGGTCATGTGACAGATGCACTTTGGCACGAGTGTATGTGCCCGACAGGTGTTATATAGGAATTGCTAATAAAGATAAATTAAAATTACCAGCCATCAAATAATTTTTTACATAGTCAAAGAAACTAAATTTAAAAATTACTTAAAGTATATCCTTTTCTATTACAAAATCACCATTCAAAAATAATTCATACTATGCGTAATGACGACACACTGTCCCACTGACCCTCAAGTGTGTGCCAGTGGGGATGTTTCAGAGATTCCCTTGTACTTCAAAAACAACATATAAACATACGGCTACCATGGCACTCCCTTTTCGCTGGGTATTCCTTTGAGTGACAGGCGAAGGCGCTTATGTCGGCACTGTGATGCTAATGATTAGCTTAAAAAAGTCTTGTTGTCGCCCTTACGTGACAGGTCAGGAATGACGACCAGACCACACTTAAAAATTAAAAATTAAAAATTAAAATTTAAAATTAAAATATTCCACCCTATAGCGATGCACCCATCATGGCTCCTGATGCCAAGTGACAGGTAGTATCTTGTGCTATATGGGCTAGCCACTAACGCCCCCCACAGGAGTTTCTCTGTCCTCCCAAGTCTTACGTTCTTTCACATTATTTCAACCTATATTTTCCGGCTTCTCCATAGGTCACATTGACAAATTTTCACTATCCCTTAATTCTCTAACAAAAAAGACTGGTAATAAAGAAAATCAGCTTAACAACTAAAATAAATAAAAAACTTTTGTGTGACTCTGGGTGACAGACAGACACACACTTAAGTACAATCAAATAATCAAATTAAATAAAATATTTATTACTAATTCCTAACTCCAAATAATTCCATGAATAAACAACGCCACAACTGGAATATGCGCACGCATTACGTGAGTCAGGTGGTACCTGGTGGAAGCAGCGCACTGCCAACGTTATTCCCTCTCTCTCCTTCAGTCGTCTCCCTCAGATTCATGCAACGCGAAGGCAGGTATCCCGCCATTTTCTAAAGTGAAAATCAAACAGACATGTTCGCGGCCACATGGTGTTATCCCATAGTTATTAAAATCAAAAATATGTAACAAATAAAACAAATAAATTTCAAAGTTTCCTTCGATGACACCTACGACGAATTAAAAATGCCAGTTTTCTTTAAAAATAACTCACTTTACACGTAAGTCTTTAAAATTGTATAAAATAAATTTAAAAAATAAGATCTTGTTCTGTATTTCAGCCTTGAAAAAGGAATAAAATAATTCCGAAAGCTCGGCGTAGTAGAAAAGAGTTTTTCTTCAAACCGTCCAAACCCAGATCGATCCCCCAATATTAGGATTTTCTATATATATATATATATATATTTAAGTCTCGAGGCCAGAGCTATGTTAAAGCACTGATTTGAGATTGAAAAAATGTTAATTGTTATAATATTTAAATAATAAAGTTGTTTAAAAAAAAAAAACTTATTACCGAACGTACCATAAATGTCATTTCGTAACGTAAAATGAACTATCCCAGCACAGAAAAGAAAAATTAAGGTTAGATTTCGTTTTGTTTGGCGCTTCTTTATCTTTTGGTCGTGGCCGCGTGGTTTTCTAGTAGATTTTTTTAAAAGTTTTGTGTATTTTAAAGTGAATATTTTGATCAAGATGTTGTAGAAGGTATGTATAAAGCCATTAAATCACTTTCTGAAAGGCAAAAAAGGAGAAAACGGCAGCAAATATTACGAGGGGTTCATAGTTCTTTAGCTACAGAAACAGAGCTATTACTTTCTCCAATTTCTTTAAATAAAATAGATGAAACCGAGCCTACTCATCAGTTCTACAGATGGTAGATGTTGGCTCACTTGACATCGCCCGGTGAAATACCATCGCATCGGCTTAGGTGGCGTGAAGTTGCTCTTTGAGCTAACGTTTCGTCACTGTGCCGATGTCTCCGGTTTCCAGGGTGGAAAATATACAAAAAATCCTATGATGATGGTTCCAAGATCAATATATTCGGGAGTTAAAAACGCCCCCCGATCGGATCTCCGGGTGGGGGCGGGTCCTGGCGCCTTATCAAGCGAAATTATCCAATCATCCACCATGTCCAGTAGCCATGCGGGTCCTTCGAACAATATTCTAAATGGAAATGGTGTGAAAACTGCTTCCAAATTGACTTCTGCAATATAAGAGGACTGAACATGAACATCAATGCAGTCCATCAACATCTACAACCTACCAAGCCTCATGTACTTGCACTAACCGAAACCAAAGTCAGATCATCGATTATTACGGTCAGCTATTTGTATCCTGGGTACGACTTCCATCACCGATTTAGGCGGAATTTTGGCCTTTGTCTCTTTGTCCGGAGTGATATTTCTTGTCAACGAGAGGAGATACTCGAGCCTAACGACTTTGATGTAATGTGGTTTAAAATATCAACGCAGAGAATTACTAAATTCATCTGCTGCCTTTACCGGCCGCCAAGTGATACCCATTATAGAGACTTGTTCTACTCTCTTGCTAATACTATCGACTTTTTGCAAACCCACCATCCCAATTCCGAAGTTGTCATCCTTGGCGACTTCAACGTTCATAATGTCAACTGGCTCAAATACTTAAACATGACCGACGAACAAGGTCGTGAAGCCGAATCCTTTGCCATCAGCTCTGGCCTCATCCAGCTGGTGGGTGAACCAACTCGGATTCCAGACAGTGATGGTGATTTTGCTAGTTTGTTGGATCTTTTCTTAACTTCAAACCCCGACTTGTACACTCTCACCGTGAAGCCGCCGTTAGGAACGTCTGACCACAACCTTATTTCGGCACTGAACACACTACCAATTAGTGCCGAAGAGCCTCCTAAACCACGCAAGGTATGGCATTATACATCAGCTAAGTGGGATGACCTAAGGGACCATTTTCGAACGTTTCCTTGGCAGGACGTTTGTTTTACCTCTGATGATCCATCCATATGTGCAACAGAAATATCAGAGGTTATCCTTACTGGCATGGAAGCCTTTATCCCTGTCTCAAAAAAGTGCCCTTCTAACGGCAAGCCTTGGTTTACCAAAAATTGAGAACGAGCTGTTAAATCAAAAAATTATTTCTACCGACAATGGCATAAAAATCCTACCGCCGAAAATCGTACCATCCTTGTTAACGCTCGAAACCAATGCAAGCAAACAATAAACCAAAGCAAAGAAGCACACAACCAGAGGATCAAAGACAGACTTCTTGAATGTCCTAACGGCTCAAGATCATTTTGTTCGGTAGCTAAGGCCGTCAGTCAAAACTTTACCAAGTCAACCATTCCACCTCTAACACGTTCTGATGGCACCATTGCGACCAAAGCACAGGAGAAAGCAAACCTACTGGCGGAACTATTCTCTTCACATTCAACGGTAAATTTTCAGGGAAGTACTCCACCGAACATTCCCCCGGTAGAATCGAGAATGCCTGAGATTGTTTTTCGCCGCCGCCATGTTAAACGAATCTTGAGGAGTTTTGACACTAAAAAGGCTTCTGGTCCTGACGATATTCCAGTCATTGTAATTAAGACATGCGCTGACGAACTGACACCGGTATTTTGTAGGCTTTTTAACTTATCCTACAAAAAAGGAATATTGCCTTCTTGCTGGAAAACTGCGCGAGTCCAGCCCATACCCAAAAAAGGCAAGAAGACCTTGCCAAACAACTGTCGTCCAGTCGCATTGCTTTCGGTTATATCCAAAGTTATGGAGAAGGCTATCAACGAAAAATTATTAAAATACCTGGAAGGCTTCAACATTATTAGTGACCGCCAGTATGGATTTCTTAAGTCTAGATCAACAGGAGACCTTCTCGCTTATGTTACTCATGTTTGGAACAACGCAATAGAACATTATGGAGAGTCCCCTGCGGTAGCACTGGACATTTCCAAGGCTTTTGACCAAGTATGGCATGAGGGGCGCCTAACTAAAGTGAGAGCATACGGAATGCCGGTTCAATTTTGTTCATGGCTGTCGAGCTTTCTTAAAGACTGTTCTCTGCAAGTGGCGATGGACGGATTTCTTTCAGACACATTTAACATCAACGCCGGAGTCCCTCAAGGTTCTATATTGTCGCCCACCCTTTTCTTACTCTACATTAACGATATTTTAGAAAAAACTAAAAATCCTATATATAGTGTCACGCCGGGGGCGTTTAGTCCTAGAGGGGTACGTGGGGGTTGAAAAGATAAGGCGAGCTGTAAAAAACAACAACCACTTTATTAATTATTCCTTTTAGGATTCACATTTACCAGGTAGCCCGTAGAATGCCGAGCATAGTCAAATGGGCCGTCGAGGGGGTGCGTCCGGGACTCCTAGGGGAGTTTACCTAGGACGGGTACCGTGGTCAGTCGGGTGGCCTTGGCGCCCCGACGGGTTTGGCAGGATGGAGAGTTGGCGTAGACCGTATTGGCTGTTGCCGCTTTAGGATAGGGTTGTAGGCAGGTAGGGGGATGGAGAGTTGGCGTAGACCGTATTGGCTGTTGCCGCTCCAGGATAGGGAAGGTTGACCAAGTCGAAAGACGAAGGTGCCTTACCCACCGTGCGCTCGGGTTTTTATACACCAAAAGTGCTGACCATTGTTTGGTTGCACTTGACCGTGAGCGTACAGTGGGTTAGAATCTCGACGACGCACAGTGGTCTAGAAGTGTAAAAGATGGTGGGCGGCCATTTGGTTGACATGCCCCCCCTTCGAATAGCGTTGGACCCCAATGCTTTAAGTTAGGCTAGGCATTCTTTACATTTTTAGGTTTGTACAAATGTTACTTAAATATATATTATATTTCTCCTTTTGTTTCTGTTTTCCCTTTTTCTCATGTTCCACCAGTTTGCTTGGTTTGTACTTTTTGAGTCGGCCCTGTATTGCCTTTGGATGTTGAAATTGTTTGCCTCCTTGGCTTGGTAAGTTATGTGAAGAGAATACCGAGGATGTTCCCACAGAAGCTGCCAATACAGCATTTTTATCCTAGCTTATAAATATATGTAAATCTTGTTTAATTGTCATTCTTCTCTTTATATCTTGTACTTGTAACACTGAATAAATTGTTTTTTAAAAACGGTTTTTCGACTTTGTAAAATTTAACTGGCGCAGTCGGTAGGATTAGTGCAGTTTTCGGTTCGAATTAATTCACGGCATCGGGTCCGGTTCGATCGCAGAGAACGTGGATTTTAATCCTTTGGCATTGATCCTCAAAGAACCTCAACGCAGAGTCAGCAGTGTCCATCAGGCCAAGACGAGAGGAGAGTCACCGTGCAGACAGGAGGACGTTGGTAAGCCAAGTGTTTATCCTGTTTTTCACATTTTTCCCTGTTTAGGAAAACCTCGTAGGTTAGTTTTCAGGATCGTCCCCGAATAGGCCGTATCCTGTAGTTTTAAGTGAAAACAAAGAAAATTTTGAATCAAAGAGAAATTGCAAAAATAATTTTTCAAATATTATTATTGATAAACTATCGTTTTACTATTATTTAAGTGAAATTATTTTAAGAAAAGTATTTATATCTACTTTTTTATTATTTACAGCCGCAGGCTATATTATAGTTTTATGAGCGAAAATAACGAAATTGACGTAGATCAACTCGTTTGTGATTTTTTTAAGAAACTTTCAATAAAACCTAAAAAACCAAAAATGGCAAATGCGCAAGAGCAACCACAGGTTGTTGCCCCTCAAACTTCTAATTTAAGTATGTTGAAAATGTACGTAGATATTATCCCCAACTATGACGGTGATGCAATCACCTTATCAAGTTTTATTTCTGCTTGTGACTTTATACAAACGACCTATGGTCAAACTAACGATCCGATTTTAAAAAATTATCTAATACGCGTAATCCAAACCAAATTAATTGGTAGAGCTCAATTGTTAGTAGGTTGTCGTAATGAATTAAATACTTGGAACTTAATTAAAGATGCTCTTCAAAATTGTTTCGGAGATAATAGAAGCTTAGAATGTTTAGAGCAGGATCTCTTTTTGGCTATACCAAACAAAGGTGAAAGCATTTTAGATTTCGCTCGACGTTTACAAATTTTAAGGAGTCAACTTGCCCAAAATTTAACATTAATACCCGAGGCTACTATTCCAAGTCAAACCAAAATAATTTATCTAACTCAATACGAAAAAATTACTTTACGCACTTTTATTCGTAGCCTTAACGGGCCATTGCAAAGCATAATACGTTTACGAAATCCCACAAATTTAGAGACCGCAATAACACTAATCACCGAAGAAGAGAATTTTCAGTATACGCAAAATTTATTTAGGGCTCCGCCACAAAGTGAGCATAAGAATTCACAACAAACCTATGTATCTAACCAAAACTTTACGCGTAGACCTCAAAATCAGCTGAACTACAGATCAGTTGCACCAAACTCCAATCAACCGATTAATAACAGATATCAAAATAATTATTTCCCAAATAATCAATATCATAATAATAACTATCAAAATCATAGATTTCCTAGTCAACCAATAAATATACAACCCAGAGATTTGCCGCCGAGACGCTTCCCTACTAATAGAGAAGTATTTGGACCACCAAAAAATGTTTTTAAGCCTACAGGGCAAGTGCCAAATACTAAACCCGAACCTATGTCAACAACTTCTAGAAATCCAACAGTAAGACAACCCTATCAAGGAAATAACCAAAATAATCAGTTTAGAGCAAACGGTCCTCGTAATTTTGTATCACAAGAATTATTTCAAATCGAAAATCATGGCGATAACTCAGAAAATATCGAAATCGAACAAAATAATGAGGCCGCAGGCCAAACTTCACAAATATTATTTGAAACTGAAGAACCCGAATTTTACGAATACCACGGAGAAGACTATATTAACGCTAAACCTAATAATGAACCTTACGATGGTTTTGGCGACCCAATCGATCATTACGAAAATTTTCAGAACACGGGCCTAAACAACGATCGGATATAACCTTTACCGAAATGCATACAGAAATAAATAGCAATTTACCATATATTCAAATCCAGAATCCACCTATGAAACTTCTTATTGACACCGGTTGTTCTCAATCCATGTTGCGACCAATAATTGCCGAAAAATACTTCCCCGAAAAAATATTCACTTTCCCAAGTAAAATAAGAACAGGAATAGGCGAAAAAATTGTACGTTTCAAGGCAAATATTCCTGCACCAAAAGAATTAAAAACTAACGAAAATATTATTTTTACTTTGTTTGATTTTCATACATTTTTCGATGGCATATTAGGTCTAAGTGAAATTCAAAAACTTAACTTTATTATTGATTTTAAAAATAATTGTTTAATAAATCAACAAACTAAAATTCCCATACTGTACCCCAATTCGCAGAACGAAACATTTACAATTTGCATTAATTCTCACGAAGTAGCCTCAGTTCAAGTTCGCGTATCTGTTTACAACGGTGATATTATAATTCCCGAATGTAATAGGAATAATCTTTATTTCCCCGAAACCTTGACCGTGGCAAAGCAAGGTATTGCGAAAACGGAAATTTATAATTTTTCTGACGAAAGCGTAACTTTAAACCTCTCAGAACCTATACAAGTAATTCCGTTCCCAGACGTGAAAAAGGAGAACTTTGAATTTTTTCAAATAGAAAACTTCTTACCTAATTATATAAAACCAACAAAAAATAAAATAAATATAACCGATATTTCCAAATTAATTCGTATAGATCATTTAAACAAAGAAGAACAGAACGAAATATTAAAGCTATGTCGTGAATTCTCTGATATTTTTCATAAAAACAACGAAAAACCAACTTTTACAAATAATGTTAAGCACGAAATCAAAACAACCGATGAAATCCCGATACATACAAGATCTTATCGATATCCATTTGTTCACAAAAAAGAAGTGCAAGAACAAATAAATAAACTATTAGACGACGGTATAATTCGCCCAAGTCACAGCCCATGGTCAAGCCCAATTTGGATCGTACCTAAGAAATTAGACGCCAGTGGCAAACAAAAATGGAGAATGGTCTGTGATTATCGAAAAATCAACGAAAAAACTATCGACGATCGCTACCCTTTACCCAACATAACCGATATATTAGATAAGTTAGGTAGATGCACTTATTTTTCAACCCTTGACCTTGCGTCAGGTTTTCATCAAATTGAGATGGATCCCGTTTTTATAGAAAAAACCGCCTTTAATGTCGAAAACGGGCATTACGAATACGTAAGAATGCCATTTGGGCTTAAAAACGCCCCCGCGACCTTCCAAAGGGTGATGGATAACGTTTTAAAATACCTGCAGGGCACCATATGTCTTGTATATATGGATGATGTTATCATTTTTTCAGCTAGTTTGGAAGAACATATAAAAAATATTAAAGCAATTTTTATACAAATACAACTCGATAAATCGGAGTTTTTACGAAAAGACGTCGAATTTTTAGGACACGTGATAACAGCTGAAGGTATTAAGCCAAATCCGCGAAAAATTGAAGCAATTAAAAAATTTCCCATACCAAAAACGGTAAAAGAAATAAAATCATTTTTAGGTCTTTTAGGCTATTACCGCCGATTTATTAAAAATTTTGCAAAATTGACGAAACCCTTCACTAAATGTCTAAAGAAAGGCGAAACTATCGAACACGACTCGGAATTTATAGAAACATTTGAAATTTGTAAAAATATTCTTTGCAATGACCCTATTCTGCAATATCCTGATTTCGAAAAACCTTTTAATCTAACATGTGACGCATCGAATTTCGCTATTGGTTGTGTATTAAGTCAGGGAAAAATAGGAAGTGATCTTCCAATCGGATACGCATCTCGCACATTAAATCCAGCCGAGATCAATTATAGTACCATTGAAAAAGAATTACTTGCAATCGTATGGGGCGCAAAATATTTTAGGCCATATTTATTTGGAAGAAAATTCACCATAGTCAGTGACCATAAGCCACTACAATGGTTATTTAGTCTTAAAGAGCCCAATTCTCGTTTAGTAAGATGGCGACTTAAGCTTGAGGAGTACAACTATGAAATTGTTTATAAAAAAGGTACGCAGAATACAAACGCAGACGCTCTCTCTCGCGTTGAAATCCATATGACTGAAAATGAATCGTTAATAGGTAACCCAGGCGAAATTGATACAGAGATCGATCAATATCTGCAAACCAATACTGATCCACCAGTGACAGTTGAAGATTTAGATAAATTAGATCAAATCTTTAACGTTAACCAACCACCATTAAATGACTATAATGAAATATTACAACTACCCGACGCGCGAGAACCTGACGAAAACGAAACGGTTCATTCTGCTTTTGAAAATCCCATACTTGACATACCCTACACAGAAAATGCAGTAAATTACTATACCAATCAAATAGTTATTAGCTATAAAAAAGCCAATACCTATCATGTAATTAATTCAAATCCTTTCGAAATAAAACACCGAAAAGTTGTTAACCTAACCCAAAATTTTGAACGTGAAATAATCAAATTTTTCAAGGAACACGTTGATCCGAAAAAACTACATTGTATATATCTACAAAACTCGGATATTGATTTGTTGCCTAAATTAAGTACTATACTCTCCAAGACGTTCAAAAACCATTCATATAGTTTACTAATTTCCAAGAAAATAATGACTGATGTCACCGACGAACAACGAAGAAAAGAGTTACTTACACATTATCACGAAAAAACATGTCACCGCGGAATCAATGAAGTTTTAGCCGATCTTAAAACATTATACTTTTGGCCAGGTATGAAGACCGATATTACCGAATATATTAACAATTGCGAAATTTGCCAACAAGCAAAATATGATAGACACCCACCAAGAATTAAATTTGCTTTAACGCCAACTCCTTCAGAGCCACTAGAATCTATTCACGCAGACACATTCCAAATCTTAAATACAAAATTTCTCACAATAATTGATGTTTTTTCTCGATACGCACAAGCGTACCCCCTTGAACCCGCTTGTACCGCCGAAGTTGTCCTCGATAGACTTATAAATTTCATAACACATTTTGGTGTACCACATCAGATTACTTGCGATAATGGACCAGAGTTTAAAACATCATTTCTAACAGACTTTTGTAAGTTACACAAAATTAATTTACATTTTACCACCCCCGGAAATTCCAATAGCAACAGCCCTGTCGAACGTCTTCATTCTACCCTTTTAGATAACTTCAGAGTAATAAAGCTAAAAGATCCAAAATTAAGTATAAAAAAAACTATGCAGTACGCAGTTCTTGGATATAATAATTCTGTTCATAGTGTCACCAAACAAAAACCATTTGACGTAATTAACGGACGCTTAAAATCAATCGATCCATTTGATTTAACCGATGAATTGATTCTAAATCAATTTATAATAGATAGGCGCGAAAGACTTAAACATTTGTATAATCAAATACACCAAACCTCGCTTAATGAAAAAACACGCGTAATCGAAAAACGCAACGAAAACCGCGAAGAGCCACCTACATACGTTACTGGTTCCAAAGCGTATGCTAAAAATAGAGGCGCCGCCCGAAATAAAGCTAAACAAAAGCAAATTAAGGTAATAGTTAAAGAGGATTTAAGAAATAAAATAAAAACATCCAAAGACAGACTTATTCATAAATCTAAGGTCACAAGACCCCGGACTAATAAATCTTCTTTTTCACAGGAAAAAGGCAACGACTCGCATCATGACACTGACCAACCTCAACCTAGTTGTAGTTATGCTCGTGACGATGTCGACTCTAACAATTTGCAATGATATCAGTATTACCGAGATAAAATCTCCCTTACTCCCATTTCATTTAGGAAAAGCCCGAGTAATTGAGAGCAAGCATACTTTTATTCATTTTATTGAAATATCTCATATTAAAAATCAGTTAAAAAATATCGATAAGTTTTACCAAATAATGGAATTTAGTCTTAATGAATCTAGTTATAGAAATAACATTGCGCTTTTACGTAATCTGCTTATACACGCTAAACACTTAATATTAAATGTAAAAACTAAGATTAATAATATTACACCGCATAAACGCGAAAAACGAGGTTTACTAAATGTTGTAGGTAAAGCCCATAAATGGCTTTTTGGCACCTTAGATAGTGATGATGGCGAAAGATTTGATAATGCTATCTCTATTTTAGAAAAGAACCAAAATTCTGTAGACCACGAAATTTCTCTTCAAACATCTCTAACAAAAGAGCTTATTAATAACTATAATAAAACTATCACTCTCCTTAGCTTCAACCAAGATTTAATTAAACGTAGATTGCAATTTTTTCAATTTGATGTTAATAAAACAATTGATGACATTTCAGCATACTTAAGAGCCCAAAACACTATACATGAAATAATATTGAACTGCCAAAATTTAGTTACATTTTTAGATAATCTAGAAAACTCACTTATGTTTGCAAAAATAAATACGTTACATAGTGCAGTAATTTCAGCTTCAGAGTTAAGTAATGTAGTAGATTACATGTCTGGACTATATAATGATGACAAAATTGTTAGGTTTAAAAATACTATTTCTTACTATCACTTATGCGGTCTTCAAGTTAGTTATTCAAATGATAGAATTATTTTTGCAATTCAATTTCCAATATTAATTAACGAGGTTTTCGACAACTTTCACCTTCTCCCAATTCCCGTTAACCACTCAATAATTATTCCAAATTATCCTTACCTAATACTTGGCACCAATCAACTACAAGAAGACTATGAGGACTGCCCTAGCATCGAAGACATCTACATATGCCAAAACCGATTAAAACCACTGTTCAATGATTGCATCGTATCGATGATCCGTGACGCTGAAAATCGAAACTGTCATGCAGCAAACGTCCACCTACCAAAACCAATCATAAAAACCGTTACAAGTAAACACATGGTTATTATTCCCACCGAAAAACCACTAAAAATATTTAAAAAATGCCGATCCAATGGAGAATATATATTTATTAAGAAGCCCAGCTTAATCGAACTTCCAATCAATTGTGAAATCAAAGCAATGGATCTCCAACTCTACAACAAAGAAGAGGAAATAAAAGGAAATCCACTTAACCTGCCCGAAATAAGAATCCAAGAGGACAAGACGCCATATTTGCAACACAACCCAATCAATATTCAATCAATCGACATTGACGAAATCCACAGGCTGCAAGAAAAATCATTACTGATTAAAGCCCCGGAGAAGTACAAAATTCACCCTATCGGTTAGAGTTTTATCAGCATCGTCGCTACGCTAGCACTAATAGCTTTTACGTGCTTTATATTAGTGAAGATTTATTACAAGAAATACTTGAAGTCAGAAACCAATCAAACCAATCAGGCCAATCAATGATAAACAGAAAACATACCATCCCTTATGTTTTCTTCCTAAGGAGGGAGGAGTTATGTGAAGAGAATACCGAGGATGTTCCCACAGAAGCTGCCAATACAGCATTTTTATCCTAGCTTATAAATATATGTAAATCTTGTTTAATTGTCATTCTTCTCTTTATATCTTGTACTTGTAACACTGAATAAATTGTTTTTTAAAAACGGTTTTTCGACTTTGTAAAATTTAACTGGTACAGGTGTTGCCGGGTGCTCTCTTGTCTTCTTGCCAACTGGTGGAGTCGTAGAGGTTTGTACATGAAACAAAAGAAGATCTAATGTAGTATCTTAGTATATTCTATGTGGTGGTTATTATATTCCCGATTGAGTATATTCCCTTATCATTCCCAATTTGTCTTATAATTATATGTTATGTCTATACTATTTTATATTTTCTTGGTATTTCGACCCACTGTACTATTATTTTATAGTATTTTGTCCCACTGTTATTTGACCCTAATTATATTATATCGTTTATATCGGCAAAATTTTTCAGAAAAAATGCTTGGATTTTTAGGTATTCTTTTATTTAATTTGTATTAATTTGTGTGCGAATATGTTCAACTCGATTTGTAAGTAAAGTTGTCAAAGAAAAAATTTGGCCTCTTTTGTGTTTATTCATGATTATCCCTATTTCAGATCCTGAAAGATTATCCGACACTTTTAAAAGAAAAGTTAGGAGAGTGATTAACAAAGCGTTTCCGGACCTGCCTAGAGTATGTTGTTTAATAATGTTTTTTTTTCTCACAATATGATTAATTTTTCGGTTATATTAGTAGTTTTTTTTTTTTGAATTTTCAGGATTTCCGGTTTCAGCTCATTACGGTAATGGTCCGGGAAGGAGAAAGCTGCCCCCCCCCCCCCCCCGGCCTCCTAATTTTAGGGTGGTGTATAACGGCCGGTTGGAAGGCCGTAATGTTTACATATATGCAAGGGCAACGTTTCGTTGCCCTGTTATTCATATTTATTTTTAGATTATATTTTTAGTACGGACTACCTGAGGTTTTAATTTAATATATTTTTATTCTTAACTTAAATGATTATTTGTTGACCCAAACGCGATTCTTTGAACTTGCCTTAAGTCTGTCTGGTTTTGGTCCTCGGTGCCTACTGCTATCCTTTGTTTATCTTCTGTGCTCTCGCTTGTGTTTATTTCGTGAAGCAAACAGCTGATAGATCCTGCTATCCCTGCTGACGTCTCCAAATTTCTAGGTATCTCCAGGACCAGAGTTGATTGTGTTGTTCCTGTTTGTGTTGTTCTTCCTAGTGATTGTGTTTGTCTGGAGTTGGCCGCATTTTCAGGTAAGCCTGTTTTCTTTAATAAGCTTCTTATTATTTTGCTTCCAATGTATATTATGAAGGCTATGAATAAGATACAGGTTATGTAGAATGTTGCCTCGTGCTCTTTGCTTTTCGTTTTTGTTTGTGCTGCTGAGGGGTTGGCTAGGGTTGTAAATATGGCATGTGGTCTTTGGAATAATACGTAGGCAAGGCCTACTGAAAGCACGATGTTCCAAATTAACATGATACTGTGTTTTTCCGTGTGCCATTCATATATTGTTGGTGGCTGTGCGGCTGCTTGAAGTTGCTGCTTGACCTCCTGTAGGAGTTCATTGCTGGAGGTAAGGTTAATATGTGGTATATTTGTTGTCCAGTTTGTGTTAAGGCATTCTGACAGGTTGTTGAACCTGGGTGGGGTCATTTGGTTTACAGGGGTAAGTTGAAATGTCTTTAGGTTGGTCCATGCTGCAGGTAGGACGTGGATAAGCTCTAATGTTTTTGTTTGTTTTTTAGGGCATGGGAAGCGACGTGGAATCAGGGTGTTACCACCAACTTGGAGTGTGCAGTCACATGGGAGTTGAAGCTGAAGTGCCCCTGGGAGTAACCTCATGTCGTCCTGTATGTTGATGGTTTTGTTGCCACATTGGATCGAGGAATTTTGCTGGGGATGTGTGATGGTGTACGTTTCTTCGCTGACTTCTGAGATTGTCATGAGGTTGGAATGGTGGCATTTCATTGGACAGTGGGCTGTTAAATCTTCTACTGTAGTGCCGTGAAAGAGTTTTGTGGCACATGCTGGTCCTTGAAGTGTGTCTGCGGAGAAACGAGGTAGGTAGCATAGTTTGTTTTCGTATGGTTTGCATAAGTGTAGTGCGATTCCTGTAATCTGGCGTATATGTTCCAATTGGTTATCCTTTTCAGATATGGCTAGGTATAGTGTGTTGTGTTCTATAAGGCAGGTCTGCCCTTCCCATGCGAAGGGGTTAGTGATTAATTCGAAGAGCCTCCATTGATAATGTCTTTGTTTTATAGGTATTTTTATTTTTATGGTTAAGGTGTCTTCGGCGAGGTTGCATTCGCATATGGCCAGTTCGTAATATTTCGAGACATCTGTGAGTGGTAATGCCAGGTCCTGATCATTGTCGCTCAATGTGGATTGTAGTTTCTTCAAGTCTGCCCTGAGGATGTTTGGTTTGATTGCAGCTATTGGGATATGGTGATGCCTGCATGATTGGATTATCCCATGATTTTTTGTTGCTCTGGTAAGTGTTATTATTTTTTTTGTTGATTCCATATTGTTTTTTGCGATAGCGATTATGAGGCTCCTTTGTTCGTGGCTTTCCATGTGTACGTTATTATTGAGCGTTTCTGTATATTTTTGTAAATTTTTAATTTTTTCTTCTGTAATTTTTAGGGCTGTTGCTGTATGGTTTTCTGATGCTTCCAGTTGCCATGATTCGGAGCTTATAGCCTTAATTGTGTTTTCCAATCCTTGATTGATGGTTGATAGGCGATTGTGGAGTTCGTCGTTGTCTAGTACCAGGGAATCGAGGTTTTGTTGTGTGGCTACTCCGCAGCAGTAGTTGAGTCCGTCCGCTATGAATGATAACGAGATGGCCCGTTTTTTCCTGTTCCTGTTGCGTAAGTAAACAGGTTTCCAGCTATCGATTAAGGTATTGATTTCTGTATTTGTGGCTTCTTCTAGTTCGTCCATGTATTGTAGTATATTGCATGTTATTACATTATTTTTGTCCGTTTTTAGGCACTTGGTGCGTGATGCTGTCTCCAGCTTGACGTCTGTCCATTTCATTTGATACGTTAGTGGGATAGATCCTTCATATGCTATGGTGTCTGGAAGTGGCTTCCAATTGGCTCCGGCGGATATCTGTACTAGCTGGCTCTGTGATGTCCATGCTAGCAGTGACGTTAGCCTAAAATAAACGTAAGTATTAGTTCTTTTGTTGTGTTGTGCCCGCAGGGTTCCCCTCTAGGACTCTTCTTCTCCTTTGTCTTCTTTGTCATCTTCTTCTTTTTCTTCTTCCATGTTCTCCTCTTCTTCTTCTTCTATGGCGTCTTGTGCCGTCCAAGGATCATTATAAGGGAGTATCCGGCTGACGTGAACAATGTCTGTTTTCCCTCTTCCTTTATTTATCATATAATTTACTTCCCCTAGTTTTTCTTTAATTGTATATGGTCCGAACCATCTTAATAATAGTTTCTCGCTTCGTCCTACTTTTCTGATTGGTGTAAATACTTTGACTTTGTCCCCCGGTTCAAAGTTTAGTTCTCTGTGGTTAGAGTCAAAAATAGCCTTGTCCTTCCCTTGTCGTTTTTTTATGTTTTCGACGGCTATAGTTCTCATGATTAATGCCTTCTTTCTTAATTCCCCCGTTTCTGTAGTGCTACTTGTTTCATTTAACATGGCTTCTGATGGCAGCGTAGCTTCTCTTGCAAAAGTTAACATAAATGGGCTAAATTTCGTCGTGTCCTGCATTGCCGTGTTGTACGCAAATGTTACGAATGGCAGGTAGCTGCACCAGTCCGTTTGCTGTGTATTGCAATACATTGCTAGCATGTCAGCCATTGTTTTATTTAGCCTTTCTGTGAGCCCATTGCAGCTAGGATGATATGCTGTTGTGAATTGGCTTTGGGTCCCCATTAATTTTGTGAGTTCTTGCACCAACTCGGATTGGAATGTTTTGCCTCTGTCGCTTAATAGTGTTCTTGGTGCCCCATGTATTAGAATAATTTTTTCTAGTATAAATTGTGCTACAGGTCCTGCTTTTCCGTTTGGTAGGGCTGCTGTTATAGCGTATCTTGAAGCGTAGTCTGTAGCTACGATGATCATGGTTTTGCCTTTGTTGCTTCGTCTAAATGGTCCCAAGAGATCTATTCCGACTTTGTCCATAATTAGCCCCACTTCGATTGGCTGTAGTAGTCCTGGTGTTTTTCGATATGGTTGGCCTTTGCGTGCCTGACAGTCTGGGCATCCCTTGATGTACTTTTCAATGTCTTTGTCCATGTTTGACCAGTAGTATCTTGATTTTATTTTTTGCATTGTTTTTTTAATCCCCAGGTGTCCGCTTGTAGGGGCGGAATGTAGTTCCCACAGGATTTCCTCGATCATGGTTTTTGGTATAACTGGGACTGTTTTTAATCCAGACATTGTTGTTAATGTTTTGTGTAGTATTCCATTGACTAGCCGGAACCCCCTCGCTCTTTTCCTGGTGCCTATAGGAGCATCTGTGCTTTCAAGATTTTCTAACAGGTCTATTAATATTTTAGCTTCTTGATCCCTCTCCTGTTTTTCCCTTAGCGTGGTTTCTATTACTGTAAATGTTGGTATTTCCTCCAGTTCGTCTGTTATATTATTTCCTGGTGGTAAGACCGGATTCCTAGACATGCAGTCTGCGTCTTTATGTGCTGTCCCTTTTTTATATTCAACTGTATAATTAAATTCTGCGATTTTGAGTGCCCATCTGGCTAAGCGTTTGTTGTGTTCCTTAATGGAGTCCATCCAGCATAAAGCGTGGTGATCCGTTACTATTTTAACTGGTTGTCCATAGATTAGGTGACGTAGGTAGCCTAAGGCCCATACGACGGCGAGTAGTTCCAGTTCGCTTATGGCGTAGTTTGTTTCAGCTTTTGACAAGCTGCGGCTTATGTATGCTATAGGATGTGGAGTCCCGTTGTCGTCCTTCTGTAGCAGAATCGCCCCGATGCCGTCCATACATGCATCGGTGTGTAGGATGCAGTCCTTGTTAGGATCGTAGTGCTGCAGAGTGGGTGCCGTTGTTAGTTTTTCTTTGAGGGTACTGAAAGCGTCTTCTTGTGTTTTACTCCATTTAAATCCGTCTTTTTTGGTTGCTTCGTGCAGGGGTTTTGCTATTACTGAAAAATTCTGTATAAATTTCCTGTAGAAGTTACATAGGCCTAGGAAGCTTTGGACGTCTTTAAGCTTTTTTGGGGTGGGGAAGTTTTGTACGCATTTTATTTTGTCGTCGTCCGGGAGTATTCCTGTAGCGCTTACTTTAAAGCCCAATATTTTTGTTTCTTTCTGGAGGTATTTACATTTATTTGGTTTGAGCGTTAGGTTAGCCTGTCTTAGACGGTTAAAAACTTTTTGTAGTTTTTTCAGATGCTCTTCTTCGGTTTCTGAAAAAATGATGATGTCATCCAGGTAAACGAGAACTTCTTTCCATTTCATGTCCCAAAATACTTTGTCGGCCAATTCTTGAAATGTAGCTGGGGCGTTGCAAAGGCCGAAACTTAGTACATTAAATTCGTAGGACCCGTGACCTTGCGCGACAAATGCTGTATATTTTTTTGAATTTTCTTCCATAGGGACCTGCCAGTAGCCGGATAACATATCCAATGAGCTGAAGAATTTTGCTTTGCCTAGGTACGTCAGTATGTCATCAATTTGGGGAAGTGGCCAAGATGATTTTTTGGTGACGCTGTTTATTTTCCTGTAGTCTACACAGATTCTTGTAGTTCCATCCTTCTTTTTTACTAATACTACTGGGCTTGACCAGGGGGAATGACATGGTCTGATCACGTTACAATCCAGCATCTCTTTTATTTGATCGCTAATTATTTCTCGCTCTTTTTGTGATACCCTGTATGGTCTGCTTTTTAGGGGTGTGGGGTCTTCTATCTCGATTTTGTGTTCTGCCAAGTTGGTTTTTCCCATAAATTTTGGATTCTTTGCGAATACGTCCCTGTATTTATATAGCAATTCTTTCATTTTGTGCTGTGTGTTTATGTTTGTTATATTTGATAGGTCATGATCTTGCATTGTGACGATGTCTTCCTTGTCTTCTTGTAGCGAAAAACATCGTGATGCTTCTGGTTCCGTGTCTTTTATTTTGACCAGATGACCTATAGTCATATGTTTTCTGATTGGCTGAGGGTTGTGTGTTTCTGTCTTCAAGTTTATGAGTAGATGTTCCCCCTGGTAGTATATGTCGGATGTTGGGTACCATTTATTTTTTATCATTAGCGGTGTATTGAGCAAGAATTGGTGCGGCTCTTCTTCTGGAAGATCTGGGAGTTTTAGTTTTATGATTTGTTCGCTGTTGGCGTGCAAGTTGCAATCTTCTGCTGCCGAGACTTTGAACTTTATTGGGTCTTTGTCAACTGCGATATTACATAGGCTTTTGAGTTCCATGTCTTCCGTTTTTTCTTGTGTTGCTGGTTCCCTTGGTATGTATAAATTTGTTTTTATATTGGTTTCCTTGAATACATGATCGATAATCTGCTTGATTTTTATTTGGTCCATTCTATAAGCTGTTGCTGGCAGCGAGATTTGCTGTTCCCCTGCTTGTAGCGCTAAGTTTTTCAGTTCCAGAATGCTTTTGAAGAAGTATGCGTAGCTGGGTTTGAAGTAGGCTCTTTTTTTTGTAGTTAGGTAGTAAGTGGAGTGCCCTTCTTCTTTTATCACCGTTGCTTTGCCTCTCTGTGGCTTGAAATTGATGCCCTTCCATTTAATAAAGTTGTCTTTTGTTCGTGTGTTCAGATTTGTATCTACCATTCCATCTTCTGTTATGTAAAATACTTCGCTTAGGTTTCGTGGCTGCGTATTCTGTGTTGCTCTTAACTGCTTTTCCCCTGGTTTGCTTCTTATGTAGTTTGAGTACAGTTCTTGCCAATTTTCTTCTTCTGTCTGTTCTTCTCTGTGTGCCATTAATGATGACGTCTCTTTCTGACTATTCTTTGTTTGTAGTAGTGGAATTATATATCTTGTCTGCAGCCTTAAGGTATTCTTTGTTGTATCGATTATTGCCTCGTTTCTTCGTAAGAAATCCATGCCCAAGATGAGTGGTACTGGGGGGTTGTCGATAATTCGTGCTGCGCAGTAGCTGTGCAGTGTTCCTCTTGTTGATTGTATTTGGATTGGGAGGGAGGCAGTTCCAAGTGTTTTTACTCTGTGTCCTCCTGCTGTGATTAGGACTGTGTTGCTGTTTTCTACATGGTGTTTGTTTGTTAGTAGATTTTTTCCCACAATGCTGTTTTCTGCGCCTGTATCCACTATTGCCTGTACTTCTTTATTATCAATATATATTCTAATGCTTAAGGCTGATGTGTGATGATTTGTACTATGCCCCTGTTGGCAGAGGACGACGGGGGGTCTATTTAGTTTCGTCGTCCGCTGGAGTTTGGGTGGCTCCTGCAGGATGCGGCGTAGTGTCCTGTCCTATTGCAATTGTGACATCTCGGCCTATTGTCGAAAGTCCTTGAATTATATCGTGCTGGTGAGCTGCGTCTGGTGTTTTGTTGCATCGGTTGTCGCGGGCCTGTATATGCTTCTGTTTTGAGCTGCCGATGATCCCTGACTTGTTCGTTCTGTCGAATGTATGTGTTTCTTCTGTAACTTTGTGGGCTATATGATGGTCTCCATGGTTCTCTGTGGTAGGCGTCTTGTTCATTGTGGCGATAATTTTCGCTGAATTTTACTGTGTTTCTAGGTTCGGATCGGGGGGTTCTTGGTGCGTTGTCTATCGTGATAGCTATTTTCTTTAATTCTGCTTCTGTTTGGGGAGGTGAGTTTGGTGTGTTTGTTAACCAATAGTAATGGTACTGGGCATCTTCCCTCAGGCCATTTTCGAAAAAGGTCCGGAACTCTTCTATGTTCAAAGTCGATTTATATTCGTGGTATAGCATGCGTAATTCGTAGAAGTATTCTCTTGTGGTTTCTTTATAATTCTGTCTTCTTCGTTCGATTTTTTGTTTTCGGACTGCCTGGAGATTTGTATCTTCGAATTCTTGTGTAAATGCTGCACAAATGTCTCGCCATGTTTTGTTGCCATTGGTCGTTGTGTACTCGTTAAACCATAGATTTGCTGCACCTTCCAAGAATGTACCAAAGTATGCGATTTTCAGATTCTCGTCCCAGCTGTTTGCTATGGCGGTTCTTTCATAGGTCCCCAGGAAGTTCGTGGCTGATCCCTTTGAAGGGTGGAACGTTGGTGGACACACGAATTGTGGCGTTGCTGCTTGTCGGGATGCGGCCATGGCATCTGCGATGGTGACGTTTAAAGTATTCATGGTTTGGGCTGGCGGGTCTTGGTTACGTGTGCTTTGGCTGACGTCAGGCGGGGCGTCGGCGATGATCTGTGGGTTGGCAGATGCTGAAGGTGTATTTACTGGTGGTCGCTTGGGCGTAGTCTGTCCTGGTAGGTCCTTTTGGCTATGGACTGGGTCTACCGTGGGTGCTGACGTAGTCTGGTCGTTAGATGGCTGTGTGTTGCTGGGGGTATCGGTGAATACCACTTTGATTGGCAGCGAGGAGTTCGTAGGACTGCGACTGACTTTTTGGCTTTTATGGAATGGGGTTGCACCGGCTATTGTGCTCTGATGTTCTGGTTGGAAGTCTATAGGGGTGCTGTTTGACTTGGTGCGGCTCCTAAGCTCGTAGTTTTGCATTGACTTTTGGTTTCCACGGTGCGGGCACAAATTGATTTTTCTACCTTCACCACTGTCAGGAATTGGCGCATTCACCAATTGTCAGGATCCTTGTGGGGTGGGGTTGTGTCGTCCTTCTTGGGTTGTTCTTTGCTGCGAGGGGTTGATTGAATGTCACTGGGGACTGTTTAGTTGCTTGGAGGTCAGTCGTACAATTTTCTGAAGGGGTTGGCTCTTTGGGGGTGGGAGGGGTTGAAGAATTCTTTCCGACGTCTTGGTCCTGGTAGGCTGCTTGGTGTGAACTTGATAGGCAGATCAAGCTCTCCGGGAACGGGTAGGCACCTCCACCATGTCACGCCGGGGGCGTTTAGTCCTAGAGGGGTACGTGGGGGTTGAAAAGATAAGGCGAGCTGTAAAAAACAACAACCACTTTATTAATTATTCCTTTTAGGATTCACATTTACCAGGTAGCCCGTAGAATGCCGAGCATAGTCAAATGGGCCGTCGAGGGGGTGCGTCCGGGACTCCTAGGGGAGTTTACCTAGGACGGGTACCGTGGTCAGTCGGGTGGCCTTGGCGCCCCGACGGGTTTGGCAGGATGGAGAGTTGGCGTAGACCGTATTGGCTGTTGCCGCTCCAGGATAGGGTTGTAGGCAGGTAGGGGGATGGAGAGTTGGCGTAGACCGTATTGGCTGTTGCCGCTCCAGGATAGGGAAGGTTGACCAAGTCGAAAGACGAAGGTGCCTTACCCACCGTGCGCTCGGGTTTTTATACACCAAAAGTGCTGACCATTGTTTGGTTGCACTTGACCGTGAGCGTACAGTGGGTTAGAATCTCGACGACGCACAGTGGTCTAGAAGTGTAAAAGATGGTGGGCGGCCATTTGGTTGACAATAGCTTCGCTGATGACAGCACACTTTTTTCATCTTTTACTTTGGATGCTCGGACATCGGCTGCTAACGCACATCTCTATAGGCAGCAAGAGGTCTCGCATCTCAACAAAGACCTGGAAGAAGTTCTGTCTTGGGGTGACAGTAACCAAGTAGAATTTAACGCTAAAAAGACCCAGGCGGCAGTTTTTCTAAAAAAAGTTAATGTTGAAGAACCGGATATAGTTATGGCGGGACACTCGATTCCCTTGGCTTCATCAATTCATTTATTGGGCGTTAATTTGGATAGTCATATGTCTTGGCATAGCGACGTTGCGGCCATTGCTAAGGCAGCCTCGCAGAAGCTTGGAGTACTTTTCCGAACAAAGAACCTCTATACACCCCAACAACTTTTGATGCTCTATAAGGCCCAAATTCGACCATCGCTGGAGTACTGTTCGCATATTTGGGGCTCTGCTCCTAAACATACCCTGAGATTGCTAGATTCCATTCAAAGAAGTGCCATTCGTTTGATCGGTGACGATAGTCTGACAAACAACCTGGAGAGCCTTGAACATCGAAGGCAGGTTGGCGACTTGAGTATATTTTACAAATATTTTCATGGCAAGTGTTCAACTGAGGTTGCCCGCTTGATACCACCCAGAGCGGTGCATGGTAGAAATACACGACGAGCCACTGCAGCCCACCAGTACGTGGTTCAGCTTAGTGTCCGTCGAACGACACTGTTTCAAAATTCTTTCATCTGGAGAACGTCATCACTCTGGAACGACCTCCCTGAGATCGTGTTCCCCAACGACTATAGTCTTCAAAGATTCAAGACCAACGTGAATCGTTTCCTGCGCACACGCACCGCTTCCAGAGCACCATAAAGGATTTATCCTGCAGTGCTGTGCCTTATCATAAAAAAAAAAAAAAGTTCTGTGAGCCAACTACAAGTACTTCATCGAGCAGCAACATTTTACCGGGCCTGCTTCCTTCAGAACCCATATTAAGTGTTTGCGATGCCGATTCCTTATTGCCTTTAGATGAGTATAATCAAACTTCCAACATTAATTTAAATAACACCAAATCTGATACAGATTCACAGTGCTCATGTTCAGAATGTAATCACTGTTATGACTCGGCAGATCTAATTAAAGATATAAAGAATTGGGCAGTTACCTGTAATATTCCATTAAACCACATGTCTAAACTGTTGCAAATTCTAAAAAAACACGACATAAATGTACCTGGTGATGCTCGAACACTACTTCATACGCCTAGAAGTGTCGATGTGACCGTGGTCGAGCCAGGCAAATATTGCCATATTGGTATTCAAACTAGTATTTTAAAAGATCTCCAAGCCATTCCTCAAGAGTTTAAAATTTCTCCTATGATCAAAATTAATATAGGCATTGATGGATTACCTTTAAGCAAAAGTTCCGGAAGCCAATTCTGGCCCATTTTAGGGTGGTTTGCAAACAACACATTTTCAAATTTATCCCCCAAACCGTTTGTAATCGGAATGTACCATGATAATAGCAAACCAAATTTGTCTAACAATTTTTTAAAGAGCTTTGTAGAAGAATTTCTTTAGCTTAAGCAGACTGGGATAATTTCTGAAGGGAATAAGATTGATGTGGAAATAAATGCTCTAATATGTGATGCGCCTGCTAAAGCTTTTGTTAAATGCATAAAAGGTCATACAGGTTATCACGGCTGTGATAAATGCATTCAGGAAGGGGATTTTTTAAATAATCGTATGAGTTTTTCTGAATTGGGAAATGCTTTACGGAGAGATGAATCATTAAAAAATAAAATTGATGAAGATCATCATACGGGAGTGTCTATATTAGAGAATTTAGGTATTGGCTTGGTCACTCAAGTTCCACTTGACTATATGCATCTAGTTAGTTTAGGGGTGATGGAAAGGCTTCTTCAATTTTGGTATAAGGGTAAACAAAATATTAAACTACCAGCGGCGACATTTGAAACATTAGGGCAACTTATATTGTCCTACAAGGATTATACAGGGTGTTTCAGAATAAGATGCTGATCCTTAACGGTGTGAATCCTTAGGTGATTTTAAGAAGAAAAGTTCAAATTAACATATATCCTTAACCTATCAACTTTCGAACTACAGGGCGTTAAAGTTTTAAGAAAAACATCGTTTTTCTATCATAACTTTAACAACTTTCTAGCTATTTTTATGAATTTTTCACACATGCCCTCTAAGCATCAATAGCCATTTTTTGGTGTAGAAAAATTTTTAAATTTTTTAACCAGTGGCGTCTTGAATGGGTTTGGACTAGACATTTTGGAAAATTATTATGTACGCCACTGCTTTTTCTCAACATAAAAATTATTTTTAAAATACTCATTTATTTTAGGCCAAATTTAATATCTTGCCTTTTTATCGTCCGACAAACAGTTTCCGACAAAAAAAATAAAAAGCATTAAATGCGCATTCGCTATGTGCCTATGGTTTATTTTTTAACATTAAATTAAAACAACTAACATTAAATAACGTGTGAACAAAAACAAAAATAATTTAGATTAGCTGTTGAAAGTGGCCACCACCTACAAGAATGCATGCTTCAGCTCTTCTCCTCATTGAGTCTCGTACCCTTTGAAAAATTCCTGGAGTATTCCTGATAGTGTCTGATAGTGTCGAAACAAACTATTATGCGGTTTCTCAACTCCTCTTCAGTATTTATTGGGATGCTGTAAACCAACGTTTTCAGATGTCCCCACAGGAAAAAATCTAGACTGTTTAGATCAGGGGATCTAGGTGGCCACGATTGTGTTCCTCTGCGCCCTATCCATCGATTACTATAATGTTGATTTAAAAACTCTCGTGCTAAGAGACAGAAATGGGCAGGTGCACCATCGTGCATAAACCACATACGATGTCGGGTTAAAATAGGGACGTCGTCTAGCAAATTTGGTAAAGTGTGTTCAGGAAATTGGCGATAATTGATTCCGTTCAATCTGGCTGGTAAAAAATAAGGCCCAATTAAATAATCACCAATAATTCCAGCCCAAACATTTACAGAAAATTGCTCTTGGTGGTGGGATTCCGTAATGGCATGTGGGTTTTCTTCTGCCCAGAAGTGATTGTTATGAAAATTTTGTATGGCGTTCCTGGAAAAATTAGCTTCGTCCGTGAACAAAATTCTGGCATAAAATTGGGGATTTTCGGTAACCATTTGAATAAACCATTGGCAGAAATTGATGCGTAATGGAAAATCCCTAGGAAGTAGGGCCTGGACCCGTTGAATATGGTACGGATATAACAAATAACTTTGAAGAATTCTCCAGACTAGGACATGAGTAATATTTAAAATATTCCCAATTTTTCTGGTACTTGTATTAGGGTTTTGTTCCACTAAATTTAAAACAGCTTCTTCGGTTTCCGGTGTTCGTGTAGTTTGGTGTGCCCCTTTTAAGTAGTTTTTTGTTTCAAAAGATCCCGTTTCACATAACTTTCTGTGAGTTCCTGAAATCGTTCGTGCATCCGGAACTATTCTATTTGGATAACGCTCTTGGTATAATCGTCTGGCTTCGAATGTATTGCCGTCAGCAAGCCCGTACAGGTAATGCATATCCGCAAACTCGACATTTGTAAAATTTACCATGATACTTATACGTTTAAAAAGTATTACGTTTATAAAATTTAAGTTAAGTGGAAAGCCGTGTACATAAATAAATAGCTATCAAAACTATTTGGCATTAAATATTTCGTTATTGTCATTGTTTCCTTAACAAAGTTCATAGCCTACTGGTCAGAAACCATAGGCACATAGCGAATGCGCATTTAATGCTTTTTATTTTTTTTGTCGGAAACTGTTTGTCGGACGATAAAAAGGCAAGATATTAAATTTGGCCTAAAATGAATGAGTATTTTAAAAATAATTTTTATCTTGAGAAAAAGCAGTGGCGTACATAATATTTTTCCAAAATGTCTAGTCCAAACCCTTTCAGGACGCCACTGGTTAAAAATTTTTAAAATTTTTCTACACCAAAAAATGGCTATTGATGCTTAGAGGGCATGTGTAAAAAATTCATAAAAATAGCTAGAAAGTTGTTAAAGTTATGATAGAAAAACGATTTTTTTCTTAAAACTTTAACGCCCTGTAGTTCGAAAGTTGATAGGTTAAGGATATATGTTAATTTGAACTTTTCTTCTTAAATTCACCTAAGGATTCACACCGTTAAGGATCAGCATCTTATTCTGAAACACCCGGTATAACAGAAGATTTTTGTTGAAAACCCAGAAGCTTTCGAGATATTGACCGATTTAAGGCAACAGAATTTCGACAAGTTTTATTATACACTGGCGTTGTAGGGTTAAAATATTTATTACCTGAGAATATGTATCTAAACTTTCTTCATCTTTCTTGTGCTATGAGAATTCTGACATTTCCAACTATGTGTATAAAGTTAAATGAACTTGCACAAAAGTTACTAGACTATTTTATAAATATGTATAGTGAAATTTATGGTCGAGAGTATATTACATACAATGTCCATAATTTATCTCATTTGCGTAATGATAATGTATTAAATTTTGGGTGTCTTGATAATTTTAGTGCTTTCCCTGCTGAATCATATATGTCTAAATTTAAAAAAAAACTTTGTCTTCAGTCTGGCAAGCCCCAACAACAAATTATTAAGAGGCTTAATGAGAAAACAAGAGAAAATAATTTTAAAGGCGGTATTGAACTGAGCAAAAATGAGAAAGTACTAAATTAAGACTCAATCATTACATTTTGTCAAATACACCACCTGATAATTGCTGTTTATTAAAAAACGGTAATTATTTAGCAGTGAGTGATATCACCCAGAGAAACAATGATATTTTCATAACTGGAACAATAATAATACTTAAGGACAGTTTTTTTGCAAGACCTATTGATTCCAGGACACTAGGTATACAGTTATGCAATTTAAATAATGGTCTAAACATCAGTTGTAATATAGAAGAAATCCTTTGCAAAGCAATGCTCTTGCCCTATGAGAATGATTTGGTAGTACTACCTTTAATTCATACTAGTGATAAGATTTAAGTAGTTATTGGATGGACTAAATTTAAAATTATTTTGCGAATACTGCCGTTCTAAGCAAAAAGGTCGTTTATTAAAAAAATCAAAAATCATTGTTTTTTTTTTATTTTTATTGATTTTATTAAAAATTTAACATTTTTCTCTCTTTTCAAATTAATACAAATTATTTTAATGTCGGTCTAACAATATAGTAGGTCTAAATTCTACCCAAAATATTGTGAGAACGCGCTTCTTGCAAGAAAATTCGTGTACAGAAACATAAAAGTTTATATGTATTATATACCTACTACTTTTTTATTTCTTAAAAGCGCGAGTTCTATATACTGTTGATTTTTGAAAATATTTTTCTAATATGTTATATTGTTCATTGTTCTGAATTAAAAATAAATAGTTTCATTAAATCATGATTTTTTTTTAAATAAAGTAATTTAAATCATGATTTAAAAAAAAAACCAAGTGATTTAAATCATGATTTAAATCGTGATTTAAATCAGCCCAACCCTGCTTCTTACTTAGCACGGCAGAATAGGGGTGTGTTAATTTATCAATTATTGGAATTTATATACAGCAAGGATCCCCAATAGGTGATATCCGTCCACGATTTTTTTTATTGTACTCAGCACATTCTTTATTTTATTTACCATTCTGTGTGTACTTGGTAAACTGCTGGTTTTGATATTCTAGATGGATTATGCAGTTGTCAAATTTGTAAATGAGGCCGAAACAGACGAAGAGGTGGTATCAGAGGTACCATCTACTTGGCTAACCAAGGAAAATCGATTTTGTATGTGGCCTCCGGAAAAATACGCTGGCATATAGGTACATTACGAAAAAATTTCCTCCACAACCAGATTGGAAAGAACATCGAATCGAGTTGGAATGCTTTTGTGGTAAGGATTGCTGACTAGGGTTTCCAGTCCGGGATTCCGGAGGTTTTTTTGTCCCGAAAATCGCGATTTAATTTACTTGATCAAATTCCAATCTGCTCCCGACAGTTCTCGTGTAACATGTATTTATTTGTTGTTTATCGGCGTTTTATTTTGTTTTACCCAAGTTATTTACGTATCTATTATATATTATTATATCTTTATCGATTTTCGTTTTATTTGTTGCCATATGTCTGCATTTTTATTATTTCTGTGTTAACCGTCTAATGTTACAAATCTGGTTTTTTCCTTGGTCAATTTTCGCATTTTTTGTTAATTTTTTCAGTATATCTAAGGATTTTATTTTTAAAAAATTAATTAATGGCTACCTCTATCTTTATTAAATTTCTAAGCCCGTACCTATATACAGGGTGGGGCACCTCATACGCGTTGGTCTATTTACGACCACCAGTATATTATTTTAGTTTCTTCTTTATAGAATTGTATTTAGATCAATTAAGAGTACGTTGTAAAATTATTTTGAAATATACAGGGTTTCTCAAAAAAAAGTTACGTACCAAAGTTTAAAAAATTTAAACAGGACACCCTATATTTTACAGCATATTTGGATTCTACATAAAATTAGAATTATTTTTTTATGTGCATTATAACTCTAAACTTAATAGTTTCTGAAATATTGAATTTTGAAAAATTAAATTTTTGAAATTTGACAGCTTCTAGCCTTCTGATGGTACGTCTTAGAGCAAAATGGCTTACATGTCTCTATCTTACTTTTTTATTATCTTTCAAAAAGTTTCAACTTCCGGTTAAACCGGATATAACTCAAAAGCCGGAAACATGGTACTTCCGGTTTAACCGGAAATTGATATATTTGAGAAGATAAAAAAAAAGTAAGATAGGGACATGTAAGCCGTTTTGCTCTAAGACGTACCATCAGAAGGCTAGAAGCTGTCAAATTTCAAATATTTCATTTTTCAAAATTCAATATTTCAGAAACTATTAAGTTTAGAGTTATAATGCACTCATAAAAAAATTATTCTAATTTTATGTAGAATCCAAATTTGTAATAATTTGTAAAATATAGGGTGTCCCATTTAAATTTTTTAAACTTTGGTACATAACTTTTTTTTGAGAAACCCTGTATATTTTAAAATAATTTTACAACGTACTCTTAATCGACCTAAATACAATTCTATAAAGAAGAAACTAAAATAATATACTGGTTGTCGTAAATGAACCAACGCGTATGAGGTGCCCCACCCTGTATATATAAAAAAAAATTGTGATTTTTGGTAAAAAATTAAGTTTCTTGTTTTTAGAGACGCTTGCAGAGGCTAAACAAAAGACCAATAACAGTGCTGGAGATAAAGTTGGCAGGGGTTTTAGAATCTCTAAGCCAGTGGATTATTTTAGCCCAGGCGAGGAAGAAGAAAGAGTGAAAGATTTAAAAAGGGATAATCTTTTAAAGAAAAGTAAGTTTGTGTACAAGTAAAGTAAATTTATTATTTAAAATTATTCTCGTCAATAAAATAAATCAATTGAGTTCAACATGTCACATAATATATGTGTAAACATATACAGACTTTCTTCCTTGTTTTTACAAAAGGTGATAGGAATGCATTTAAAATTCTCTTTTACCTCTAAAAATTAAAAAAACTAAAAAAAATCGAAGATTTATTTTAAATGTCGGATTAAAATTACAAATGTTAGGTATTCTAAATAAGTTTTCTAATTGACATTTTGCTTAAAAATGAAAAATAAAGGTAGTTTACTCTTGAAGAGAAATCATGTTTTTGAAGTTTTTTCGAACCCTGTATAAAAAATCAAAATTTTCTCTTCGTGAATTGCATTTTTTTTACAAGCAAAAGTTTTTATCAAGAATGATTTTTTCCCGAAAATTGAAATTTTTCTTACATTTGTGCTATTGTAAACCCAATCCGTGGACAGTCTGTATATATATTATATACATATTTCTAAATTTTGGTGTATTTTAGGTATTTTTTCTATTCATAACCATAATGAGAACTACCACGAAAATTTCGTCACTTTGTTAAATCCTAATTTAGAAGATAAAGGTTAGTAAAAAGGAATCAATCAAAATGTTCAAGATTTATTATGGTACCCATTTGATAAAACATAGCATTTTTCACTCAGCAATAATATCACTTGCTTTATTTGGTAATAATTTTTTCTTAATTGTACCGCTACCTTTTAAAAACATGATAAGAATATTTTATTAATTAAGCAGTTTTAAAAAAATATTTTTTTATAATTTGTGACATATTATTTTATATCTACCTAATTTAAAACAATACGATAGAACATATATTGGTTATTTGATTTATAGAACATGAAAGTAATAGTAAAGAAGATGCTAAGATTGTTGTAGATAGTGACCAAGAGCAAAATGTTATATTACAAGGTTAGTATTTATGTTATTTTAATTTTACTCAGCTTCTCATTTTAGGCCTTAAACTGGTTTCAAGCTACTTAATTCAGATTCCTTCCCTATAGCCACAAAATGGTGATGCTGGACCTGTTTGCTGGCAAACTGCGCATCCACTACCTTGTGTGCTTTAAAATAATAAATGTTTGTTTATTCCTCAAAATTAATAAGTTATCATTTGTGTGTTAAGAATAAGTGCTGCATCAAATAAGTTTTTTTGTTGCAGATTCTTCCAGTCCCATCGCGAAAGAGGTAATAAGAAAGTATTTTTAAGTTTATACTGAGTTCTCTTTTATAAAAATTCCCATAGTACCATTCTACCAATATAATTGATTTAAAGTTAGCTATTTTATTTGTGTAGATTACTGTTGATGGTATGGTTGACGGTTCTGCAGGTGTGTGTAATATTGAAATTTCAAATATTTTATAATTATATATAGTTTTTATTATAAACTTAGTATATTACCTATGTAGTTAGACCATAGTGGTATAGGCTATCTGCACGCTAGATGCATATACATACCGGGTTTCCCAAAAGAACCGGAACGGCCGAATATTTCACCAACGGCTCGACATAAAGTTATGAAATTTGGTATACGGGGGTAATCAGTAGTGCCGGATCTAAAAATAATATTTGCAACGTTGTCAGATTTACAGTTTTTCCTATGGAGCCCTCAACTTAAATTTTTTAAATGTAATGCTATGTTTATTTTTAGCGCATTCGATTTGTCGTGTTCAAATTACTATGATCGTATAATATCAAATTTTAATTCCCCTAATTTTTGTTAATATTGCAATTCATCATTTCGTTAAAAAATATCATAAAATTTCATTATCTCATTAATCATGAGGTATAAATTAACAAGTGGCCTTTGGAAATAGATAAACAACTTTTATTTTTATTTTTGTCAACCATCCGTCATTATTGTGAAAGTTACTTGAGTTATTATTAAGGTAAAATGGTTTTCCTGTTAAGTGAAACTGAACGGATTGAAATATTAATCTATCGTGGTTACGGCGATAAAATGAGAAGCTATCAAGAAGTTTGTGAATTATTCAATGCTGTACACCTAGAGAAGCAAATTAAAAAATCTACAGTTTGTCGAACAATAAAAAGATACCAACAAACAGGGAATATTAAGCCTATTCCAAAAACTGGTCGACCTAAAACGGCCACTACAGATGACAATAAGTTGAATATCCTATTATCTGTAGAAGAGAATCCTAAAATGTCTATAACAGAACGAAAACAAAATTTACCGGAAGATGTAAGTACATCTTCAATTCACAGGATTTTAAAGGAAGAAAATATTAAGCCTTATAAATTAATGTACACTCAAGAACTTTTGGAAGATGATCCTGACCGCCGTATCGAGTTTTCTGAAGTCATAATGAATAAAATTAACGATTATCCAGATTTTAAGAACAAAATTTTATTTAGTGATGAATCGACTTTTTGTTTAAATGGGCAGGTAAACAGGCACAATTGTAGATTTTGGAGTAGAACTAACCCTCACTGGATGGAAGAATTACATACACAGTATCCGCAGAAAATTAACGTTTGGGCAGGGATTCTTAACAACACAATTATTGGACCTTTTTTTATCGATGGAAACCTGACGAGTCAAAAATACTTACAACTTCTGAGAAGAAATGTGGTTCCTAAATTGCAAGAGTTGAACGTTGACATCCATGAAATATGGTTTCAACAAGATGGGGCACCTCCCCATTTTGCACGAGAAGTTCGACAATATTTGGACGAGGTATTCACAGAAAAGTGGATTGGACGAAGAGGAACGATAGAATGGCCAGCACGCTCCCCGGATATGACCCCTATGGATTTTTTTTATTGGGGACATCTAAAAAATAGGGTGTACAAAAATAGACCACTAACTTTAGATCATCTGAGGGAAACAATTCTATACGAATCGACTCTTATAACACCAGAAGTGTTAAATAATACTATAGGTGAATTTTATGACAGGCTTGGTTATTGTTTGGCAAATAATGGCCAACATTTTGAACACTTAATACGTTAAGTCTTTTATTTTCTCATTTAATTTAGACCTGTTAATGTTTGTCATTGGATTATTTAATCATATTTATGTAGTTTATCAGTTACCGTAATAAAAAGGATTATTTGTACTACCTACGTAGTTTTGTATTGTTTTCTTTTTTTATTAGTTTAAGTTAAAAAAATTTAATTTTATGGAATCAAACAAAATACACAATATTTAAAAGGAAATAAATAAATAGGAAGATTTCGTGGAACCAACATGTAGATTTGACAACGTTGTGAATGGTATTTTTAGATCAGACTTGCGAAAAAATTTCTATTAATTAATTTCCATTGTCATATCGCCACGATTTCTCGAGATAATGAAATTTTATGATATTTTTTAACGAAATGATGAATTGCAATATTAACAAAAATTAGGGGAATTAAAATTTGATATTATACGATCATAGTAATTTGAACACGACAAATCGAATGCGCTAAAAATAAACATAGCATTACATTTAAAAAATTTAAGTTGAGGGCTCCATAGGAAAAACTGTAAATCTGACAACGTTGCAAATATTATTTTTAGATCCGGCACTACTGATTACCCCCGTATACCAAATTTCATAACTTTATGTCGAGCCGTTGGTGAAATATTCGGCCGTTCCGGTTCTTTTGGGAAACCCTGTATAGTTAGACGTCCGTAAAAATCTATACAAATATAGCGTAGTGTAGAGTAGTAGTGTCTTAGGTCTATTAGAAATTACTTGGCCTCAATTGAAACCACGAATTTGTAACACCCTCGCGCTGTATACATTAACTATTTTTTTTTCGCTTTTTTAGGTTCACTTGCTACTTCCCTAATTGCTGGTAAGATAATATTAAATAAAATTGTCAAATAAAACAGATGTGTCAAAATTTTCACTTGGGTAGCCTTAAGTGCAACCTATTATTACCTTCGAGTAGTTAAACTACAAACTATTATTCTGCTTTTAAAAATCTCTGGTATCTAATATAACTTTTTTAAATCCGTGAAACAAACTTAATCTTGTCTATTTTTGTAGATAATGACATTTTGAAAATGTCAAATAATCTGGATACAATATCCTCCCTCCTCACAACTTTGAAGTTGGATATGGACGACATTAAAGAGAGGCTACAAGACATAAATCCATGTAACCGGGTAGAGGACTTAGAAAAAATGCCCATTGCATTGCCGTTAAAATCTTTGACAGAGTTGGAAAACTTGGAATTATATTTAAAGTCTAAACCAGAAGCCAAGATCGCCTTTGTAAGTTGTTATGTATTTTTGAAATATCTTTTCTTTGTATTATTGGAATTTATATTATTTTTATTATTGGAGGTAACGATGCTAAAAATTTTGTGACACGTTGTTGTTGAATGATTTTTACCAATTCATTAGCCGAAGCATGTTCGTGGACTGGCCGAAAAAACAATTTTTCTGTGTGTACATTGGAATTTATCAATGTATTGTTTGGTAAGTATAGTATTTTTTATGGGATTGGATTTTAACTTTTCATGGATTATATTGTCAGCGACTTAAGTACTTCATTCTCGCGAACCAACATTATAATTATTCAACCGAAATAAATTTAAAAAATACCTCTTAGTATTGTTAGTTTCTTAATTGAAAATAATTCCAAAGGGCGATGTTTTGAATAATTTTAATTATCACTACTAAAGTTGTGTTAAGGATAACCCTAAATTTAAATATTTTTTTTTATTACCAGTCCAAGTCTTCTTTCCTAAAAATAACTGCTAAATTACAAATTGTTTATTATTTTTTAAGGCTCAATACCCAAAAAAGGTGTAAACTCCAAAATACTTCTTATCTAACCAGAATAAGTCAGAACACCCTCCTTTAAAATTGTTTTGAAAGCTCTTAAAAAATTTAGTGGCATTAGATTACTTTTTAAACTTGCAAATTCTTACGTTCTATATAAAATAAATTGCAGATTTTAATAAATATATATGTACAGTGCCACCTTGATAATCCGGATCTCCATTAAACCGGACTCTTTAATAATCCTAACATCGACCTGTTTTTCTTAGGAGTTATTCACCATAAGACACGAGCTACCAAAAAGGAATTTGAAAATATCATTGCGGAGTGGCTTCGCCATTCAAAACAGCGGCGAGAGAGGGAGGAGAAGAGAGGAAAGGAAAATTCTTAATTAATATATTAAGCAAATAAAATATTAAATATAGAAATAAATTTAAGAGCCACGTACCGGGTGGTGCACCGTCAGACTGGCCATAGGAAATCCTATGAAAATTTTGCTTCCCTCAAATATTTGCTGCTCTATTAATTGTACATCAAAATTGTATTAGACTCAATTTAAAAGCCATTATCTGATGGATTCGCACACCCAATTGCTTTATCTTTTAATAAGCCAATTAAAAGTTATTTGATAAAATTTTCGTAAAATTTTTTAAAATTAAATAGGCAGGTACCGACCTACCAATATTTTACAATTTTAAATAAATATGCATTAAATTTTATTTAATTTTTATTTAATTAAACATTAAGAAATAAGTTCATTATTTTCATTCTTTAGATTAAAAAATTAAAGTTGTAAAATATTGGTATTTTAGGTTTGAGAATTTTATAAAAAGTTTTTTCTAAATAACTCTGAGTTGACTTATTAGAAAATAATAATACAATTTGGTGTGCAAGCTCATTATACAAGGATTTTCATAAAGGCAGACAATTTCGGTGTAAAATCAATAAAGGAGATATGCCAGTCTGACAGTGTACCACCCGGTATAATACGTTAATGAGCAAGTGATTGTTGTTTTTTCTTTCACCTTATATTTTATTAAGTTTTTTAGATTAGTAAATATTTGCGTCGAAAAATGTGTCTTGTGTAGCAGTTCAGTTTCAGTCCGAAGGCTATAGGAATTAGAAACAGTTCCTTAATCTCAATTTTAGCGCATGGACTAAAACCAACGTTCAGAAAAATAATGTGATATCTATGGGAATGTTAATAGAAAACCTTTTGCATGTATGAAAAAAAATCTTAATAGTACAGGTCAATAGGATTTTTTTCTCTTAAAAGTATTAAAATAAATTTAATTATAAATTAAATATATTAATATTAATTTTCTTAATTTTGGTATTGGTTTATGCTTATAACTGAGATAAATTTAGGGAAATATATAAAAAAGCCATTAATCACATATCGGCAATATAAATGCATATATTACATAAACATTAAGGACCAATATAAGTGGTACAGTCAAATGGTGCAATATAATAATATTCATCAGTAATGTATCTAAAAAGTTGAATAGCTACGTTACATAGTAACTTTTAAGGATATAACCTTGTGATATGTGTTTGACATTAAAGATCATATTCTTATTTTGCGGAGATGTACTGTAGTAACGTTCCAGGTATATATAGTTTTAATATGTGTTTGCCTTTAAAAAGTCACATAAAAAGCGCATTGTTATTTTGAGGAGATGTACTTTCAAAGTACGCGAGTTGCGGACATTTGGCAGTTACAGGTCCTTAACTGTCACATTAAAAGTACATCACCTGAGAGGTTTAATGTACAAAATGTGCTTTACATGAACATCTACAGTATGTTTGTGTGCTTGCTGGGTAGTAATGCCACGAAAAGAGAGTGAAAGGGAAAAATAGCTGATGGTATGAAGAAATTACGTGCAAGTAGTCATGAAGGCGGAGAAGACTGCAAGTGTACCCGATTTAAGTGTTTCGAAGCCCTTTCTCCTGATAAGCAGCAACGCATAATTTCTCATTTTAAACAAATAGGAGATTACAATGCACAAAGTAAATATCTGAGTGGACTTATCACTCTTGATAAAGAATCAAAGAAAGCAATGAAGTGAAGAAAGTGACAAATTTTATTATTTGAAAAGAAAATATAGAAAATAGTCACAGAAAGAAGCAAAAATGGAAGCAATCGCTATGGTCATTAAGAAGAGTCTACAAACTCCAAATATTACAACGTCAGATGTTTATTGCCGGCGTCAATCAAATTTTATATCATTTAATATTCATGTTTTATCAGACTTAACATCTGTGTTCTACACGTATGACGAGAGTGTTGTACGGAAAGGCGCATATGACGTGTGTTCAATGTTCAACAATTTCTTCTCAAAAATACTAGGACCTGAAGTGCGCGATTTGATAATTTTTTCTTGCGCTGGGCAAAATAAAAACTACACAGTAATGCGCCTTTTGCATTATATGGTGCATAATTATCACCGTTTTGATAGTGTGAAAGTTGCATTTTCTATACGTGGGCATTCCTACTTAGAATGCGACAGGAATATAAGCTTGGTTAATGCAAAATCATATGCTGAGATATCAGAAGAATGGAGAGAGGTTTTGAGGAATAGCAGAATCAAGCCGTCACTTCTCAAAGTGATAAATTGTGGGGATGAAATGAAGTTTTAGACTTAAATAGTCGTATGTGCAGAAATGTACTATGTACCGTCACGACCAATTATGGCGTTGAAAGTTGATCAAAATGGGCCAAGGTTTATCTCACACAAAGTGAATTACTTCGGAAACTACTTGAGAGCTGTTACAGTTCCTGTACAAACGCAGACAAATAAGCAAAGGACGAAAAGACTCGGATCCACCGCACTGAGGAATCTCTACGATGGTCCACTTCCCATCAAGACAGCAAAAGTAAAGGATCTCTTACATCTTTCTCAGTTCTTAAGCACATCTGGTAAAAAATCGTTATTTAAAGCCCTGGTATTTAATTTCCAAACCAAAGAAGATGAAAATGACATCAAATTCGCTGACGACCCATTGATTACGGGCTCCTAACAGCAAGAAAGAATTAGAGTCTATACCTTCTCCAGAAAGTATTCGTTTTTAGTTTAAAACACCTTGAAGAACCAATTTTCTTTTCCATAATATTAATAAATAATGAATGTTATATAAATGACCACCTTTCTTGTTTTATTTCTGTTATACAAGCTAACAATATTCGCCTTCAAACATTAAAATGTGAATACTGAAAAAATACAACAAATGGAGTTTGATCGTTATTCACCGCGACCCTTCAAATATATATGGGGCATTCTACGAGACTTTTATTTATAAAAAATAATATTCTCTCCAAACCATCAGAAAATGTTCCCTTAAGTGTTGCCGAATACCGTGAATTTTTTTAGATTTCTTGACTTAGGGCTTAAAATACTGCAAGATAGGAGCATTTCAACGAAAAAATCATAAGGAGCAAAGTTACTCGCCACGCTTGGGCATATAAGATTCCGATATGAAAAAACTTTTTTGACCCAACAACCTAAAATTTAAAATATTTTTCCTTTGAAATAACGGAAAAAATACCCAGGCCCACGTGAAAATAGACCGGGTTGGGACAAAAAAAAACATTATTCAATTAGGAATATATCCCCAATTTTTAGACTGAACGTCGCAGCGGTTCTCTCAGAATCTTAAAAACAGTGATCGATAAAAATGAAATATTCGCCAATTCGCGCAAAAATTAAAACGTAAATGCCCCGGAAATGAAACAAATATAAAATTTGTCTGCTCCGAACGTGCGCGAGCTAACAATAGTTCCTCAAGTTGAGGTCAGCGTTGGTCGTGCATGCTTTCAAAACAGATGTCGACGGCCCGCCACCTGATTTTCTCTCAATTGTCAACCAAGCAACTGGTAAGCGGGAACATATGCAAAAGCGACTTCTACTCTGGAATGTGGCGGAAGTTTAGGGTCTTTTTAATAGTCTCAACCCCGACATGATTATCAGCGAAGCCAAATTTGCACGACACCGACCAAAGTACTGTATCACGGCGGGTAGTAGCGGGACTCACGAAGTTTGTGTATGTCCATAACATGAAAATATTAGACTCTGTATATTAGGTGAGTTGCGCTACAAAATTATTTTTTTATTGTGACAATAAATTCTAAGGAATAAATTATTTGAACACTCTTATAGGGGGTCAATTGAAGGCGTTAACTGCAAATGAAACAATTACAATAAAAAATTATGAAGATTGCTTCCGTTTAATGATCTGCGATCCGGCATCATGGCTCTGCCATTCTGGCCGCAGCGAAAATTGTCCAGGAGTAACGGACTTAAAGAATTTCTTATTTACAATATTTCAGAAGGCGTCTCTAAGCCATGTAACTTTAAGCCAATAGATTAACAATCCAAAAACCAACTTGGAGAACCAGGCCCTTTCTATCAATGACTTTCTAGACAATTTTTGCGCGCAATTAAAAGAGCATTTGATACACGCCTTCGTGTGTAAAGAACAATGCGGAACCGTACAAAACCTCAAAGAAAATCTGGAAGACGGAGAATTTTGCATTTTAGTAGATTTTGCTGAGAATTACAGCTTTGTGATACAAAATGCAGCACCAGGGTTTCACTGGAGTAATAATCTAGCCTCCCTTTATAATGTTGTAATCTATTACAAAGAAAACGGGAAATTATTGCATCGGTCTTTGGTGATAATTTCCGATTGTCTAACACATAATTCAGTGGCAGTCTGGACGTTCAACAATGTCATTATTAATTTTTTAAGACAAGAATTCAGTCAAGTATTGAAAATTCATTACGTTTCTGATGGGGCGCGTCAACAATATAAAAACTTTAAAAACGTTATCAATTTGTGCTACCATGTTCAAGACTTCAACGTAAAAGCTACTTGGCATTTCCATCCGACGTCTCATGGGAAGGGTCCTTGCGATGGCCTAGGGGCAGTCATCTAATGCGCCGCAAAGAAAAAAAGCTTACAAATGATGGAAAACTCCTGAGCAATTATATGACTGGCTCTCTTCCACCCCTCGGATTAAGGACATTGCCATTAGATACTCGTCTAATGTTGTATTTATAAAAAATGAAAAATATCTGCGCAAAAGGTTTCTAAAATATAAGCGTGTTCCCGATTTGCATAGAATACACTGTCTGATTTCGACTCAGGATGGTTACATAAAGAGTAAATATTACTCTGGCAGTGAAGAATTCGCCGAAACAAACATAGTCGACAAGCTGTTACCTTCAAGAGACTTTTCTTAAGAATTCAGAAATTCAACCTATAGGATTTTTATAGGATTTTTTTAATATTCACTTATTTAGTTTCTAATATTCATTTATCAGATCATTGTTATCGAATCTCTATGTAATAGGCGCTGATTAATCTAGCCTTCACATGTTCTCATTGTCGATTAATGACGTCAATAATTAATAATGAATAAAGAGCATTAAAATGAAGATCCAGTGTATTTTTTTATTTAAAAAAAGGCAACAATAATGACGTTGATAACAAAGCTTAAGGTGAATAATCATACCTAACGGATTATTTAAACTACTATCCGTATCTCGCGACTACAAAAGTTTGCGAAGGTGACTTGTTTCATTTCCGGGGCATTTACGTTTTAATTATTGCACGATTTGGCGACTTTTTCATTTTTATCGATCACTGTTTTTAAGATTCTGAGAGAACCGCCGTGACGTCCAGTCTAGAAATTGGGGAATATAATCCTGATTAAATATTGTTTTTTCGCCCCAACTCGGTCTTTTTCACGTGGGCCTGGGTAGTTTTTCAATTATTTCGATGTTGTTGGCCAAAAAAGTTTTTTCATATCGGAATCTTATATGTCCAAGCGTGGCAAGTAACTTAGCTCCTTATGATTTTTTCGTTTAAATGCTTCTATCTCGCAGTATTTTAAGCCCTAAGTCAAGAGAAAATGTAAAAAAAAACCGATTTCATTATATTAATTCATGGATATTTCGAAAAAGGTCGGGCGAAAAAATCTGAAAAAATTCACGGTATTCGGCAACACTCAAGGGAATATTTTCTGATGGTTTGGAGAGAATATTATTTTTTATAAATAAAAGTCTCGTAGAATGCCCCATATGACCATCAGACAAACGTCAATTGGAAGTAAACAAATTCGGCATAAATAAAAAGTCTATTTGGACTACACATTACTATAGGATGTCTAAAATTTCCCAAGGTTCGGTTATTCTGGGATAGAGCTTTATGCATACATCTTTTTCGTGAAACAATGAGTAGGGAGAGATTTTTCCAACTTCGAACTAATTTACATTGTTTAAATAACTTAGAAATTCCAGAAAATTGCAATGACAAGGAATACAAGGTAAGGCCTTTATATGACTCCATTAGAAATCGTTGCATGGAGTTAGATTTAGAAGAAAACTTGTGCATCGATGAACAGATCGTACCTTTTAGCGGACACCTATCAGTAAAGCAGTATGTAAAAGGTAAACCAACACCTTGGGGAGTCAAGATATTTGTTTTGCGTGGAAGTTCTGGAATTGCGTAAATATACCAAGGTGCTTCTACTGGCTTGGATCCAAACAACCTAAAAAAAATTGGGCTCTCTCATCTTTCTGAACGAATAAAGTTAGAGAGTGTTAGGATAAATTATGTACGTCAAGAAGTAGTGTTAGACACAACCAAGTCAGTCACTTGTCATTTATCAGTTTTATGTATGTTAAGAATGTCATGTCAATCTTTTTAAAAATATATACAAGTTTACTTTCCTTTTATTAAAACAAAAGTCTTTAGTTCTTCATCAATAAAATACTTTCTTTTATTCTAGTTTTTCCCATAACTATCTCTAACAGGTTATGGGCCTAGAAGCGCCGAAAGCCAGTGAATAAATTTTGTTTTCTTGAGTATTTGTTTTGTGCTAACATACAAAAAGAAAATAGCAAGCAGTTCATCATCCTTCGTATCGATTGATAAGTTGACCGGTCGGGTCAACTATAGCGAGTGGAAGTTCGCTATGAGGGCACTTTTAGAATTAGATGATCTATGGAAAGTCGTCGAAGGTACCGAAGTAGATGATAAGAAAGACAAGAAAGCACTTTCCAAAATAATCTTGTCTGTGGACAAGTTGAATTATGCCCACTTAAAGATTGCTACCAAAGCTAAAGACGCATGGCAAAACTTGGAAAAAGCGTTCAGGACTCACTAGAAAGGTTGGTCTTTTGACAAATTTAGTAACTACCAAGTGCCACCTTAGTTTTATTTTACTTAAAAGTATTTAAATGTTCTAGTGTTTGGCCTCAGATAAAAACAAACTAGGAAAAAAAATACTTTTGTCACAATCGGTATACCCTAGCTTATTATAAGCTCTCATTCACTCAAAGCCAAGTTTTCGCAGAGGCCTATACAAATATTTATTCTTAAGGTGGTGTTAAGCCCTTGGTTACTTGGTTATATAAATGCAAGCTCCTCTTACTTTAGTGGACAATAGATACTTAAAGTTAAAAGATAAATAAGTGAAATGAAATACACTCACAGGCAAAATAATCGATCCACCAAAATTTTCGATGATTTAAATCGCAAATAACTTTTTTATTTGATGTCGGATTTAAACGAATTTTAAAGAATATTGTAGATAGATTAATGGAGAAACGCTCACATTTAAAAAAATTACAAAAAAATAGACGTACGTTTATAATATACAGGTTTAAACAAGAAGATGTTTTTTACCGTAAGTTTGAGACACTCTGTGGAGTGGCGAAATAGTATATTAATCTAAATTAAGTTTCAATTATCAAACTACATCTATTCTCAATATTTCTGTTTTTGGTTGACCTTGATATCTTTATTTTTATGGAAAATATGGATTTTTTAAAAAAACATTACAATTTTAAATAATTTTTCTGTACGAAGAACTAAGATTGCCATGAAAGATGACAGTGACAGTTTTGTTCAATCATCCCATACATGTTATTTACGACTTTTAAAAGCATTCAATATTTTTTGTAAATTAATGTGTGTTACTTGAGGTGTCTTCTGACTTTTAAAAATGGATATGTCTGTAACTGATGTTGCCAGAGCCATTGCTTTAATCCAGGATGAACGGTCACAGTATTACGTTGCAAGAGTTTTAAACGTCACAAGAAGTAAAATACAAAGGGATGTAAATCGGTTTAATCAGCATGGGGAGTACAGTAGAAGGAGTCAATGTGGTAGGAAGAGGTGTACAAATGAACTAGATGATCGCTTTATTCAACTAACTGTTTTACGTGATCGAAGAGTAACTTCTGTGGAGGGAAAAAACACATTGGACGACGTACGGCAGGTCCAAATAAGCGATAGAACGATAAGAAGGAGGTTATCTGACATTGGATTAGACGCAAGGAGACCTGCAACCGCTCCCGAGTTGCTAAGAAATCACAGGGTTGAACGCCTTGCGATTTGCTAGGGAACATCAATATTGGGGCATTGATGAGTGGAAAAATATCCTATTTACCGACGAATCTAGGTTTTGTTTAAAATCGCCGGATGGTCGCCAAAGAATTTATAGAAGAACCGGAGAACGTTTTGAGCAAAACCATTTTTCGCCTAGGGTAAGCTATGGCGGAGGCTCCGTTATGGTGTGGGGTGGCGTGCAGCTCGACAGCAGAACGGACTTGGAAATTGTCGATGGGGGGGCAATGACAGCGGATAGATATATTCGTCAGGTTTTAGAACCACATGTTGTTCCCTTTGCTCCATTTGTGGGAGACGATTTCATGCTCATGCATGATAACGCTCGACCGCATGTTGCGAGAGTAGTCAATGAATATTTAGATGAGGTAGAAATCCCAAAAATGAATTGGCCCCCCCCGCAGCCCCGACTTAAACCCGATCGAACATGTCTGGGACACATTGGGCAGAAAAGTACGGTCGCGGGTACCTGGTCCAGCCAATTTGCAGGAGCTTAGTGCAATATGTATTGAAGAATGGCAGCAAATTAATCAATACCATTGTATACGGAACCTTATTGAAGGGATGTCTGGGCGTATGGGGGCTGTCATTCGAGCACGTGGAGGAAATACTCGTTACTGAGTTATTTGTCGTTACTGTTTATTGTTATTCATATTTTTTAAATGTGTATTTATTTAATTATTGTAGTTTTAGTTTAAAGTTTTATTATGGTTTTGTAAAGAATTAATTAAATTTTGTTAACCAAGTTTGTACTGTTTGTTTAAAAAAATTAGTATTTGTGCAAAAAAAAACTGTTATTGTCATTTTTCATGGCAACCTTAGTTCTTCGTACAGAAAAATTATTTAAAATTGCAATGTTTTTTTAAAAAATCCATATTTTCCATAAAAATAAAGATATCGAGGTCAACCAAAAACAGAAATATTGAGAATAGATGTAATTTGATAATTAAAACTTAATTTAGATTAATATACTATTTCGCCACTCCACAGAGTGTCTCAAACTTATGGTAAAAAACATCTTCTTGTTTAAACCTGTATATTATAAACGTACGTCTATTTTTTTGTAATTTTTTTAAATGTGAGCGTTTCTCCATTAATCTATCTACAATATTCTTTGAAATTCGTTTAAATCCGACATCGAATAAAAAAGTTATTTGCTATTTAAATTCATCGAAAATTTGCGTGGATCGATTATTTTGCCTGTGAGTGTATTAAAGTGATAGTACTAGGTTTGACAATAAAATTTCTGAAGGTTTAAATTTATAAAGTTATCGATAAAAGAAAGCAAAAAGTCAAACCCTGTTTGGCAGGGTCTTGCACAAGACGGCAACTGTCAGAGCTACACTGTAAAAATGACTGTTCAGTCTGATTTGGCAGCCACATAGACCTACATCCAGGACATTGGCTCTGACTAGGAATTTCCGCAAGGTCTGTGCAAGAACCTCTCGCAACTAACTAAATCTACCATCACAGCATTCTTAAAGTACAATACAGAATCTTACGAGTACCTGTGGTTACTCGATAAGTATACTAGCCACTTGGCATAGATAAATTAAAATGTCGAAGTTACAAGTGTTGAACTTAGAAGAATCAAATGGCCTTTAGCCGGGAAACAAAAATATTTACTTTATAATCATAAATTGTAACTATATTTACAACAAAAGTAGCTGTAACATACTACCTAACGCTCTGAACTACTAGAGACTCTTGTGACGTCTTAACGCTATGTCGACATACGCTACACGTTTACATTGCACAAGCTCTGTACATAACATGGGCGCAAAACTTTATCAAAACACTGTATATCAAACAATACGCAAATGCAGAATATTAAGATTTTAAGTTTACTACTTTTTAAAGAAAAATGAACACAGGGTAATGATACTTAGCTGCAACTTTACGTGCTACCCAGGGTTCATGAAGACTCAATCTTCACACACACACATGGTCCCTGAAACAGCTAACGTGGATACTGCTACACAGCTAGTCTCCAAGAATTTCAATAGTACACGGCAACTGGCACGTCCCGCGTCCAGGCAATTCCAACAAAAAAACTAGTACTTCAGTTTGTACTCGGACTTTTAGCCCCTCAAATAAAAACCCTAAAATCGAATTTTAGATATACAAACATGAAAGAGAAATCTTTCATAACACCCATCGACGGTAATTCAGATACTAAAATTAAAACCTACCTCAAATAACTAACGAGGGTTCCCAATTTACCAGAAAGGCGTCTATGACCGCTGTTGAAGTTCATTAAAGCATTTTAAATCGGCATTCCGCCCAAAGGAATATGCAAACTACAAAACCATACCCTTTTTAAAACATTTGTGGATGCTTTATCGACACTACATTAGCCTGCACGGCCCAAAAAACTAAACTTGGGGAGCTGCTTCCACAAACGTGCTCCAACTTCCAGTGTCCATGGTCGAAAGGGACGATTCTTATTTTTCTCCAACGTACATAGTTACCGAAACAAAACAATGACAAGAATTAGTCACCCTATCTATGGAAACTAACCACTTATAATAACATAGAAAACTAACGGCGACCGAAGTCTACCCACGCGACCAAGCAAAAATTAACCAGAAGTCGCTGTGAAAACGCAATGAAACTGTCAGTCTGACACTGACCTATTATCGATCTTCTTAAAACACAGCTGATTTACAACATCCGAGACATTTAACCTACATCTCAAATAGAAGAAGTTATTTTTATTGATAACTAATAACTAATCAATTAGAACAAAGATTTGAAATCAAACCTGTCTGCAAGTAGTTTCAAACGATGAACAGAAGAAATCAATCCATTTAGCTATGTCTTACAAGATACAAAACATTCCTGAAATATGAACATCAACAAAGGTTTGAAACTAAACATAATGAACATTTTGGCTATTACAGGTAACTTAAATAACAATTAATGTTTAAGGCGAGAGTCTACATATGTATTTTAACAATTTAAAACCGAAAACTTAACAGAGATAATCAAACTTATGAAATGCAATTTTCGAACTGTAACACAAGTTAGAAGGTTGTAGTTCAGTAGAAGAATATTGCAACACCATTATTTCAACATCACATAAGTTAAATAAAATTAATTTCAAAGTAGAAGACGTGTGGATTGGCACACTCTTGCTGGCAGGGTTGCTGGAAGAATACAGGCCAATGATTATGGGTCTGGAGAGTAGTGAAACACCGATTACAGAAGATTCAATTAAAGTAAAGTTGTTGTAAGATGTAAACTTAATTTCTGATTCAAAGGCAGCGGGCTCAAATGCATCAATGTACCTACTCAAAAAGAAATCCAGGTAAAAAGTTTACGAAAAAGAACGTGAAGTGCTATGGATGTGGCAGAATGGGTCATTATAAATCTCAGTGTAGAACAGGCAAGTCATAAGAAAATCAGGGAGAAAAAAATAAAAGTAACAATACAGCTTTTCTCGCATGTTTATCTTCGCAACAAGTAATAGTGTTTGCATGGTTTCTAGACTCTTGTGCTTCTGTCCATTTGACCAAAAACAATGACTGATGGTATTATACATTAGACAACTGTTAGATACACTCCGCAACAAAATGGGGTTAGTGAGAGAGCCAATAGAACAATTTGTGGGAAAGCTCAAAGTATGTTGTCCGATGCATGTTTGTCAAAAGAATATTGGGGCGAAGCAGTTAACACTGCAGTCTACCTGATAAATAGATCCCCGACAAAAGCAGTACAAGGGAAAACTCCTTATGAAATCTGGAATAAGGAGAAGCCCAAATTATCACACCTAAAAATATTTGGCCGTAGAGCTATGGCGCATGTGTGTGTTAAGAATGAAATGGGATCCTAAATCAAAGAAGTTACTTTTTATGGGCTACGGAGAAAACACAAATATAGACTGATTGATCCAAAAACTAACAAAATTATTCTTAGTAGAGATGTCGTTTTCTTTGAGGGAAGAAAGATTGAGAAAGATATCAAAGAAAGAAAGACAGAGTTAATTGTATGGCCACTAGAAAGTCAAGAAAATGAAGGGCAAAAAGGTGAAAATATTTCTGACCAAATTTCTGAGTATAGTTCTGTTCAAAATGAAAACAGCAGTGACTTAGGAGATGTACAAGAAGAAATTAAGGAGGAGATAGCAGATGCGGAGCCTGTTTTAACGAGAACTGGAAGAGAGGTACATAAACCTCAGTATCTTCAAAATTATGAGATATTTTCTACATATTTGAATGTTACAGAATCACAGGAAGATCCTCAGACACTTTTAGAAGCTCAGAACAGTTCTGAATGGCAAGATGCCATCACCAATGAGCTGAAGTCCCTCAAAAATCTTCAAGCTTGGACTTTGTGTAACCTACCTGATAATAGATCTGCAATAGATACAAGATGGGTGTTTCGAACCAAGGAAGATTGTACGAAGAAGACTCGATTAGTAGCCAAAGGCTTCCAAATTCAGGAGGAGAATATTTTTACTCCTATGTATGAACTTGTTGCCAGATTGTCCACGATTAGAGCATTTCTAGTTCATGCTCTACAACAAAATTGGAAGGTACGTCAACCTGACATTCCAAGTGCTTTCCTAAATGGAAAACTTGAATCTGAAGTATATGTAAAAATACCAGATGGTTTAAATCAAGATAAAAACAAAGTTTTGAAACTAAACAGAGCCTTGTATGGACTAAAGGAAAGTCCAAAGTGTTAAAATAACAGATTTAATGAAATAATGAAAGATTTAGACTTTGAAAGATCTAAGTATGATTTCTGTCTTTATACCAAGGAAGATGTGTGGCTTATTGTTTTTGTGGAAAGTACAGGAAGTGGTAGATAATTTGAAAAACAAACTTTATGCCAAAGATTTGGGTGAAATTAAAAGATTCATTGGAATGTAAATATCAAGAACTTCTCAGAATATGAGTATTACTCAGAAAAAGTATATTAATAAAACTTTAAAAGATTTTGGTATGGCAGATTGCAAAGGAGTGTCTACACCAATGACAACAGGATTTCAAGTTAAAAAATCAGAGAAAATCATTAATGTTCCATATAGAAAGTCAATTGGCTCACTGATGTACTTGGCATGCACTTCCAGACCAGATATTCTGTAGGGGAAAGTGGGGAGCATTCGACCATCGGGAGAATTCAACCACCCTCTGTATACTCGTTAGTAATAAATGTTTTAAGTACGGTCCATGAAAAGTGTAACCTCCCCGTTCTAAATAACTTACGCGCCAGAAGTGTGAACCGGTGTAGAGTTTTTTGTGCATTTTAAGTGATAAAAATTAAAACACGCATATAAAGGTAAGGTTTTTTCAATATAATATTTTGTTTATTACAGGTATGTTGTCGATTTTGTGAAATTTAACGTATTTCATCTAGAAAGTACTAGTTTTAATACATCTTTCTCGTATTGTGACATAACCTAAAATAGTTACGATGTATTTTTTAAAAGCAGGTCTGTATTAGGTCGCGTTATGGGGAGGATTCGACCATTCGAAATTGGGAGCATTCGTCCGGTCGAATGCTCCCCATGGTGATTTATATTAATATCTTTTCTTATACTTATATATGAAATTTCAGATGCCTAAAGTCCGTTTCGTTGCCGTTGATAGCTCGATGCCCTCATTAAAGATTCAAAACAAGGCTCGGGTGGCTTAAAATATTTTACCTATAAAATGGTCTTTTTACGTACATCTAGCATAAGGATGAAGAAATTCTGACCTATTCCACCCGGTAACAGATAAAGTAACAATAGAGCCATAAAATGAAATGAAAGGATAATGATTAAAACGGCCCACAATGGTCGGAGAGTTGGGTTTAAATATAATCTAACCGCTTATTATTTTATTTAAATATAATAGATTTTATGATTTTATGAATTTTGGTAAATTATAACCATTGATTGATTTATTCTAGAATAAATACAATGTTTTACAAGAAAACTAATTTATTTACAGATCAGAAAAATCTGAAGAGTCATCATGTCCTACGCTTATTACTAAAGGCTCAATTTCCATAGTTGTGTCAATTACGTTGTCAAGTTCCCACATTTTTTGTTCCACTACTATAACATGTTTTATGGCGTTTTGCCAATTTTCTGATGACACATGTGCTAAAGAATTAAGCAAGAGTTGTCGCACTTCTTGCATTTTAAAAGTTTTGTTATTTCTAGCAACATACCCTTTTACTTGAGCCCATATTAATTCTATAGGATTTAGCTCACAATGATAAGGTAGTAAACGGAGCACTATAATACCTCGATCTCTTGCCATCTCGTCAATAACATACTTTTTATACTGCGATTTATGTAGCCTAACAATACCCAAAAGTTCTTTTTTTACCATGGTATTATCGTAACTCAATTCCTTCCGTTGTAACCAGTTTACGATTTCCGCCTTTTTCCATGAAGTTGTGGAAAGATTCTCTTTTAGCCTAGAGTGATAGCTGGCATTATCCATCACTATTATAGAATTAGCGGGAATGTATTCTATCATTTGCTTAAAATATTCCTCGAAAACATCAGCAGTCATTTCTTCATGGTAGTCTTTTGTAGAATTCGACTGAAATTCTAATAATCCTAGATCCAAAAAGCCATTTGAACTTCCTATATGAGTTATAATAAGTCTGCGTCCCTTTCCAGATGGTGGTCTAAGTCCTGTTGACCAGCCTTCCATGACAGCTTGTCGAGAACTTAGGACATTTTCATCTTGCTAGACTTTAGATACGGTGTGCCCTTCGTTCAGCCAAGTTTCATCCAAATAGAAAATGTTTTTGCCTTCGCTGCGGTATTTTCGGATGGACCTTAAGTATTGACGTCTCCAGCAAATAATATCTGCTCTATCAATAAGAAAAGATTTTCTGTTTTGCTTCTCCCAACGAAAGTTCATATCATGAAGTATTTTCCATAGTTTCGTTCGTGATAGCTGTGTTAAGTCCACGTCATAGTTAATGGCTTGTAAAATTTTGTCTATAGTTGCTATTTCCTTGGCAAAATAAAAACTATGTACTTTTCTTCTAATACCATTTTTAATGAAATCGTCAATTTCTAACGGTTTCTTTCCTGGGAGTGGTTTTGGCTCACTGAGGTTCTTAGATTTTCTTTCACGCAAGAACCTATATATAGTAGCCTCTCCAACTCCTACCATATTGGCACACTCTGCCATGATGCTACGAACATCACTTGCAGGTTTCTGGTGCACTAGAGCATCATGCACGTTTAATATTATAGTCTTTTCTCGGAGAGAATATGCACTCTTGCTAATTTGACGAGGACACGTTGGCGAAAAACTTGAAGCCATTGTCACAAGTATAGGAAATAATTCAACTTTGGGATAATTCAGTATCTAAATACACTAAAAACATAGTTTGACAAACGCACATCAAATGGCGTAATAATATCCTAAAGCAGGCAAAAATAGGTAAATTTAATTACTAATTACTCCTGTTGTACCTACTTTAACCCTAATATTCCTAATGTATATTTAACAATGGACAGAGTCCAATTTTCTTATTAAATAAGGCATAGTAGGTAATTACTATTATAATAATAATATACTAATTACCAACGCCTATGGTTTACGGTTGTTTTATGGCTTCAACCCTCGATATGAGCTATCAACTGCAACGAAACGGACTTTAGAGTATACCAGAGAAAAACTCAAAGAGAAGTTGACAAGAGTTCTATAAAAAGAGCATTAAGGGATCATTTTAAAAAGAAAATAGCTATCAGAGAGGTGTCACGGAATTATAATATAAAAAGAAGCACGCTCATGTCAAGAATAAATAAAATTAAGCAGAACCATAGGCAGCGGATGTACGAAAATTCAGATTCAGGTTTGTCTGACGACGAAGGTTTACAAAAGTTCCAAAATAAATATACGAATCGTCAAGTGCTCTCAACGGAGGAAGAAAATGATCTAGCCAGTTACATCAAAAAGTGCTCGGATTTTCATTATGGTCTTTCTTATCGCCAAATAAGGGAATTGGCATGTGAATATGCTATCGCTAACCGCTGCAGTTATCCTGAGTCATGGAAAGAAAATAAAGTAGCGGGAGAGTTGTGAGCGTGATTTTGTAGCACCAGAATTAATTTTAAATTCGGTTATTTAATATATTTCAGGTTTAGATTGGCTGTATGGTTTCATGTCGAGGCATCCAGATCTATCTCTGAGAACACCTGAGAATACAAGTTTGTTGAGATCCACAGGCTTTAATAAGAACAGGGTTGAAGAATGTTTTGAAAATTATATCAGCGAGCTCACTAAATATAATTTCACTGCCGCTCAAATTTATAATCTTGATGAAACCGGTGTAGAGACAGTCGTAAAGCCGGTAAAGATTGTCACTCAGAAGGGTAAAAAACAAGTTGGGCAGATAGCTTCAGGAGAAAGAGGAGAACTTGTCACTTTCGTAGGAATCATAAATGCTTTGGGAAACACGATACCACCTATCTATGTAGTTCCAAGGTTGAGGAATCCCTCAGAATATATTAGCGTCATGAATTGTGTTAGGTAATAAAAGAGGATGGATGACAAGAGAATTATTTGTGGACGTTCTTAAACATATAATAAAACATACAAATTGCTCTGTAGGGAACCGTATTTTAATCCTGTTGGATAATCATTCTTCGCACACGTCTTACGATGCCATGAAATTGTGCAAGGACTTCAGGTATATCAATTTTCTCATTTCCACCGCACACGAGTCATCGAATGTAACCAGTAGATGTTGGAGTTTATGGTCCATTCAAAGCTGCTACTTCTGTTGCTTTCAATGATTGGTTGCTATCACATTTTGGGGATGTTATAACGATAAGACGAATAGGAGAGTTGACTAACAAAGCATATATTCGTTCTTTTACAATGTCCAATATAACTAATTCTTTCAAGAAACCGGGCATTTGGCCTGAAAATCGTCTAGCTTTTTCTGAGAAAGATTTCGCTCCAAGCTCAGTTATCTCCAGTAAATCAAAGGAGGAGTCAATCACGAAAGAAAAAACGGAAAAGATGATATCTCTCCAGAATGCATGACCACAGAAGATAATTTTACAGAAAAGAAGGAAGCAGAGGAGAATTCTGCGGATAAACGCATTAGTGTTCTGAGTAATGTTATTGTAAAACCCTCCATTTCACAGGAAAACAACGACTTATCGACTGAAAGAAAGTCGTTTGAAAATGTCCGTCCTTTTCCTAAAGCTAACGAAAGGCAAAAAAAAGAATAAATAATGTTTCCAAGTCAAAAATCTACACTTTGACACCTGAACTAGAAGAGTTGGGCAGAATACAGGCAGAGAGTAAAAGGAAAAAATCTCTTAAGATGGCTGCTGGTGGGTTAAGAAACCACCAGTGAAGAGATCTATTTTGAAAGATGACGACACATCTGACAGTGATGAAAGTGACTTAACTGAGTTGGCCGATACAGACGACTCTGGAGACTTGACTATAGAAGAGTTCCCGTTATTGGAAAGTGGAGACCTAGTGACACAAGGGGATTTTGTAATTGTAAAATTTCCGACGAAATCGACAGTTGTTTATTATATTGGAGAAGTTCTTTCAGTTCGCGGAACCAATATAAAAGTTAATTATTTACGAAGGAAAAATAATTCCAACACTTTTGCGTTTCCCCCTATTGAGGATACTTCTGTGGTTGAGAGAGACGATATTCTGAGCATTCTTCCCAGAGCCAAAAATGTGGGAACAACAAGAACGGCTAACTTATATACATTCAATTTTAACTTAAAAGGGTGGAATATTTGCTAGCCGAACGAGTTTCATATATTTTTCTGATAAGTATTTAGATTTTGTTTTAATGTTAGGAATTGTTTCTGTATAATATACGTTTCCAAACAATATTTGTTTCATTAAATTATGTGGTCTAATCCACCCCATGCGATGGTCGAACTTACCCCAGCAGGAGGGAGGATTCGACCACATGTAGGTTTGTCAGAAAACGTTAAATTAAAAAGTTTACAAAACACTTTTTTCTCGTTTTATTGTTTTATTTTGTGCCAAACTGTTCTATGGGTTGACCCACATATCAAATAACAAAAATTATCAAACACATTTTTCATTAGAATTTTTTGAATGGTAAACAGTCGAATGCTCCCCACTCTCCCCTATGAAGTTTCCTATCTTAGTCGATCTTTGGACAAACCAACTCAAGCTTTATGGACTGCTGGTAAAAGAATCCTTAGATATTTAAAGAACACTGTAGATACTGGATTGATATATACGAGGGGTGAAGAAAAATTAGTAGCATATTCCGATGCAGATTGGGCTGGAGACAAAACCGATAGAAAGAGTACGAGTGGTTCTGTAGTACTGTTTGCTGGAAATCCAATCAACTGGTTTTCTAAGACACAAACGTGTGTGGCGTTATCAACGGCAGAAGCAGATTACGTAGCAGGGGCGGCTTCAGCACAAGAAGTAGTTAACTTGATAGGTGTAATCTCGGAATTTTGTAAAATTGCAAGTGTAACGGTAAAAATGGACAATATGAGTGCTATTTCGATGGCAAAGAGTTACGAAACTTCGAAACGCGGAAAACATATTGACATTGTTAGAAGTCAAGTTATAAGTTGGTCAGATGTTAGCTATCAAGTGTTAAGTTATAAGTTTGTTTTTGTTAACATAGGGAACTGATATTTTGCGATTGTACAACTTTAAAATAAGATTTGTAAATCGAGGAGGAGTGTCAGGATAAATGATGTACGCCAAGAAGTAGCGTTAGACACAACCAAATCAGTCATTTGTCGTTTGTCAGTTTTATATATGTTAAGAATGTCATGTCAATCATTTTAAAAATATATACAAGTTTATTTTTCTTTTAAAACAAAAGTATTTAGTTTTTCATCAATAAAATACTTTCTTTTATTCTGGCTTTTCCCATAAATAACTCTAACAGAGGGCCACAAGTTATATTATGACAATTGATTTTCATCTTATCAACTGCTACAAGTATTGAAACCTAAAAAATATTTGCTGCTGGAACAGTATGGGTGAATAGATTCAGCAATCCGCCATTACTTGAAGACAAACAGTTAAAGGAAAGGGGTAGGGGATTCCACGATGAGATGACAAGTGAAGATGGAGATGTTGTACTAGTTAAATGGATGGACAACCGCACAGTAGTTCTTGCCTCTAATTTTATTGGTTTTGGCGACATAGACCTGGTTTCTAGATGGGACAAAAGCGAAAAAAAGTTTGTAGATGTTGCAAGACCTGCAATTGTCACATGATATAACCACTCAATGGGTGGCGTTGATCTACTTGATCAAATGATTGGGCTTTATAGAATATATATACGTTCAAGGAAGTGGACTCTTCGTCTCATCTTTCACGCAGTTGATCTAGCAATTGCGAATAGTTGGTTTGAATATAGACGGGATTGTAATCAATTAAATATTCCAAAGAAAGCTCAGTTAAGTATTTTAGACTTCAGATTGGGGTTAGCAGAGTGTTTGGTGAAAGTTGGTAGCACAGTTGAAGGCAAGAGAGGCAGGCCACGTGGAACACCGGAAGTATCAAGGAAGAAAATTCCGAAACGTAATGAGGAAGTTAGGCCATTTTCGGAAGTACAGCACGATAATGTAGATCATTTGCCGAATCTTGATGGCAGTAAGGAAGGAAAGAGGTGCAAAAATGCCAAGTGCAATAAAAATACTCATTTCTTCTGTGCAAAATGTAAGGTATGTATAAAAAAAAAGGTACTAGTTTGTTAAGTACCTACCATAGAAAATAACTAAGACTAATAATTATTTTAATTTCTTTACTGTCAGTTTGTATATACCTATTATTACAGTTTTTTAGTATAGTAAATAAAAAATTTTTCAGGTTTCATTTACCTAAAACATGCGTATTAAATTATTATTTTATTGAAATCCGTTAAAACGTATTGTACAGGGTGTCCAGTTTTCGTATGTTTTAGGGGTTATCTGCGTTGTTAGTAAAGATAGAAGGTTGCGGTTTTCGCGGCACTGTGTAAACTTTTTGAGAAACAAATGATGCCACAAACAGAATTTTTATAGCCCCCTTAGTTTTTTAGATACGGGGTGTTTTTGAAAATTTTGCATTTTAACCTCAGGTTGATCTAGTTGCTGGTTTGGGATTTTCTGGGGATATTTGGCACAGAAGGTTTAGACATTTCAACTTCAACGACTTAAATAAAATGAAAAATAGACTTGTAGATGGTTTTAGGTGTACAGGATCTTTACTGAAAAGTAATTTTGACCTATGCGAAATATGCTGCGAGGGCAAACAGTCCAGGTTTCCTTTTAATAACAAAGGAAAGAGGGCAGATGCTGTTTTGGAGGTTATCCATGGGGATTTATGTGGTCCATTGAAAGTGACTTCTTTAGGGGGCTCGAAATACTTCATGGTACTTGAAGATAACTATTCAAGGATGGTCTTTGTCTATTTCTTGGAGAGTAAAAATCAAGCTTTTGAAAAATTCAAGGAATTTAAAGCGTACACAGAGAACCAACAAGGCAAGAAAATTTAAATTTTCCGCAGTGACCAGGGAACTGAGTTTGACAGTAATCAGTTTAGGGAATTCTACAAGAAAAATGGAATTTGGCATCAACAAACGAATGCTTATACGCCTCAATAAAATGGTATAAGCGAACGTATGAACCGAACCATTATAGAGAAGGCTCGTTGTTTGTTGTTTGATGCAAGATTGGAAAAGTTTTTTTGGGCAGAAGCAGTAGGTACTGCTGTTTATTTAAGAAATCGTTATTGTGTTTCAGGCCTAGAAAAAACTCCATTTGAAGTATGGCACGGTAGAAAACCCGATGTTATGACACTAGTTCCAAAAGAGAAGAGGCTGAAATGGGACAAAAAATCGAAGAAAATGATTCTGGTTGGTTTCAGCGATCACATCAAGGGTTACCGATTATATGATCCTATAAAAAAAAGTATTATAGTCAGTAGAGATGTGATGATAGAGGAAACTTTAGATAAGACTAACGTACCTGTATGTGAAATAGAAGAGAGATCAGCTTCAGTGGGAGGTGATACTTTAATTGAAGATTCCTGTGAAGCAGATGATGTTGCTAGTAATTCTTCTCAGCATGGTAAACAGAGTAATAATGAATCCTCAGATGAATACATACCTGAAGTCGTGGTGGATGCGCCTAAAAATGTAAAAAGATCTGAACGAGTACCTAAACCTAAGAAATCAGTCGACTATGTTACTTACCTGTGTGTCTATACAATCTGGATCCAATGACTGTTGAGTAGGGATGGCAACGATATATCGATATATCTAATATATCGATTTATTTTTAAAATATATCGATTTATCACTTGCGATATATCGAAAAATATATCGATATATCGAATAATATGTCGATATATTATTTAACAGCTTTCTGCTCTGGCATTGCTGATAAGCATCTGTCGGTGTTGAGACTTGTTTACACAACCGGCTTAATTTTTGCAGAAGAGTTAACCAATTCTATATAACCGGTAGTTAGTTTGAAAACGCTTAGTGTTTAATTAAAACATCATCTGTCAACTTCAACTTATTTTCATGTCATTTATATGTCATGTATTGATTTCATTTTATTATTTATTTATTATTTCGATTGTGCATATTATTATATCATGGCTCCATTGGCACTACGATCTGTTATTTGGAAATATTTTACGAAAGTGTCCAAAGAATTCTCAGAATGTAAAATTTGCTCCAGAAAATTAAAAACGTCGGGAAATACTACCAACTTAAAGAATCACCTTAAACAAAAACATCAAAATATTTACAAAGAATTATACTTTAATAAAGAGGGTGAAGTTCCAGCAAAAGAGAACTTTAGGACTGAGACAGTAAAAGAGGTAAGTGAATCCTGGCATGGCATGGTTTTAAATAGTAATCATTATCATTAAGTAATGTTTTACAGAGTGTTGCCACAGTTGTGAAGGAAGGGTCCATTTCGTCATCATCTACAATAACTGTTCAATCTGAGGGGGAGGCATCAAGTAGTAGAGTGGTTGTTCAAGATTTTGAAGAGATGCCACATAATTCTATCGCCAGTACTAGTGGTGCTAGATGAACAATTGCCTAAAACAAATCTCAGCCAATAGGGACTAGTTTCAGACAGCCAACAATTATAAAAGCAATTAAAGAAGTTCGTTCATTCTCTGGTAAATAATAACATATTTCTAACTATATTCTAAATCCTAAGTACTATGACACATGAACATAGATGTTACCGATCCGATGATGTTGCATAATATAATATTCTCTTTTACTTCCAGATGGCGGTTCCAAAAATACAAAAATAACTTAATCTATTGTTAAATTTGTCATACAAGACAACATGCACTTTACTACTGTGGAAGGCAAAGGGTTTGTTAATTTGTTAAAAGAATTGACCCCATTGTACAAAGTTCCTACAAGAAATACTATTAAAGATCAAGTCAATAAACAATTTGAGGTTATGTCAGGGACATTCAAAGGCATTATGAAAAATATAAACTATTTTACTGTAACAACTGATATATGGGCTGCAGATATGCAAGCCAAAAGTTTTATTGGAGTAACTGTGCATTTCATCAAAGATTTACATATGCTTGCAGCTACTTTGGGAGTTGCTGAACTAGATGAATCACATAGTGCAGCATACATTGCGTCAGTATTAGCCAGTATTCTAAGTGAATGGGATATTGATGTAGAAAAAGTGGTTGTAATTAAAACAGACAACGGTGCAAATATGGTTAAAGCTGTGCATGATTTAGTGGGAAAAAATAGGCACGTGCCATGTTTTGCGCATACATTAAACTTGCTGTGCGAAAATGCTATAAAAAATACAGAAAACTTGTCGGTTTTGATAGAAAAAGTACGAGCTATTGTTGTTTGGTTTAAGCGAAGTGTGCGCGCTAGTGATGAACTCAGGAAGGTGCAAAAAAATAGCGGCATACTCGACGGAAATTGTCTCAAATTAATACTAGATGTGAAAACAAGGTGGAATTCCACATATTTCATGATAGAAAGGTTTTTGAAATTAGCTTCACTACTTGGAAACATAATTGTGTCCAATGTAAATGCACCAAATATGGTAAATGCCACGGAGCTCGAAGAATTAAAACAGATCTGCCAACTTCTTCATCCATTGGAACAAACAACCAAAGAAATGAGTGAGCAAAATTAGGTTACGCTGAGTAAAATAATTCCCATGATAGGATGTTTAGCATCACAGTATAATAAAACTATTTGTGCTGCAGATATAGCAAGAAACCTTAACACTTCAATTATAAAGGAATTTGATAAAATATTTGGATCTGTAGAGAAAAGCTTTTTGTTGGCAGCATTGACAATTTTGGATCCTCGTTTTAAAAATATTCATTTCCAAGATCCACTCGCCCTCTCAACCATTATGAGGCATTTGAAAAATGAAATATCCAATGCATCAGATCAGTCTTCTTCGTCTTCTGATCTTTCCGATAAAGGTGAGGAAGAGCAAGCTCCTTTTGATTTGTGGGCCCATCATAAAAATATTGCACATACAAAAAAGAGCAGAAAAACTGGAGAAAAATTTGACAGATTAACTCAATATTTATCTCTGCCAGTCAGAAGTTTGAAGGAAGATCCACTTGAAATATGGGATGAAATGAAAATGGTATATCCCAACCTTTACAAACTCTCGCAAAAATACATAAGTGTGGTAGCTACTTCAGTTCCCAGTGAGAGGTTGTTTTCAAAAGCTGGTGCAACTATGACAAAAAATCGTAATCGATTAACTGGGAAAAGACTATCTAAACTTCTTTCCTTAGGGTCCCTTCCTGAAAAATTGTTATTTTAAGAAGTTATAGGCTTAATTATATTTATTTAGTGACGGGTCTAGCCCATTCCCATTATAGGTTAGTTATTTGTTAGTGTAGTATTTTTATTATCTAAAAATATATTTTTTCAACTGTTTTACTTGTTAGCAGATGGCCATTTTCAATTAGCATCAGCAATTAATGATTTTGTCCGAGTTACCTTAACCTAAAACTGCATGTTATGTTTTCTGATAACCGACAAAGACAAAACTCTTATTACATTGTTCGATATAATAACTAATAAATATTTATTATTCAAGAATAAAGGACCATTTAATATTTAATATTTTATTGTGTCTTCTTTCCTTTCATAGATTTATCGATATATGGTATACAGGGTGTTTCAGAATAAGATGCTGATTCTTAACGGTGTGAATCCTTAGGTGATTTTAAGAAGAAAAGTTCAAATTAACATATATCCTTAACCTATCAACTTTCGAACTACAGGGCGTTAAAGTTTTAAGAAAAAAATCGTTTTTCTATCATAACTTTAACAACTTTCTAGCTATTTTTATGAATTTTTCACACATGCCCTCTAAGCATCAATAGCCATTTTTTGGTGTAGAAAAATTTTAAAATTTTTTAACCAGTGGTGTCCTGAAATGGTTTGGACTAGACATTTTGGAAAAATATTATGTACGCCACTGCTTTTTCTCAAGATAAAAATTATTTTTAAAATACTCATTTATTTTAGGCCAAATTTAATATCTTGCCTTTTTATCTTCCGACAAACAGTTTCCGACAAAAAAATTAAAAAGCATTAAATGCGCATTCGCTATGTGCCTATATATTATAGAAAAGTTTATGAAGAAATTTAAAAACACCCTCAAAACAACACAAGAAACTTTAACGTTTTTTAACACCAACAAATACAAATTGACTCCAATTAATTATTCCACCCCTTGCTTGTATGGCCTCCTTAAAATACATAAATTTGAGGTCCCGATTAGACCAGTGGTATACTATTGTAACTCCCCCTGTTATAAGCTAAGCATTTGGCTTAATCACATCCTTCTTTCACTTACTAACTTTAAAAGCCCATTTTCAGTCAAAAATTCAACAATATTATCTCAAGAACTTAAAGACATACACGTCCCTAACTCAGCAATTCTAGTTTCATTCGACGTAACCAACCTCTTTCCTAGTATCCCTACCTCGGAATGTACTCCACTCGTCAAAAAGTTACTCTCGGACGCCACTGACCTTTCAGAGCTTCATATCAATAACATTTGTCTGCTTGTAGACTTGGTTCTTGATCAAAACATTTTTACTTTTAATAATAATTTTTATAAACAAAGCGAAGGCTTAGGAATGGGCTCAGCACACTCTCCACTCTTAGCCGAACTTTTCATGTCAAGTCTCGAATCTAAAATTGCGAATAACCCATTGTTCTCACACATTATAACAATCAAAAGATATGTGGATGATATTTTTACAGTCTTTGATGGCAGTCTTGTCAACCTAGATAATTTTATCGTCTTTCTAAATTCTCTTCACCCTTCTATAAATTTTACTCATAAGTCTAAAACCAATTGTTCTTTACCTTTTTTAGACTTGAGTATAACCAGATGGTCAAATAATCTTAAATTTGCCATATACCACAAACCTACTAACACTGACTCCATTATCCCGTTCACCTCCAATCACCCTTACAGTCAAAAATTTGCAGCTTTTCATTCTTATTTTTCCCGTCTCTTCTCAATTCCGCTTGACTACACAGATTTTAAAATTGAACTTAACATCATTAAACAAATAGGTTTTAATAACAGCTACCCTCAGAGACTTATTAACAAAATTTATTTCAAACATTTAAGTAAACATATAAACAAAAGCTTAATCCACAAATCTCTGTCTTATAATCAGTTCTTCTCACTTTCTTTTTGGGGTCCACTCTCCCTTCAACTTAAAAATATCCTTATATCTTTCAAGATTAATACTTCTTTCAAAACCAAACACTCTCTGAAATCTTTTATTTGTAATGATAAAATCCCTCCTCTAGATAAGTCAGGAGTGTACAGAGTTTGCTGCTCGAGTGCTAATTGTGACGTAGCAGGTCAGACAGGCAGGAAGTTCTCTGTTCGCATCAAGGAACATGTGAGGGAGATCGAGAGAGCTAGAAGGTTAAATTTAACACCCTCAAAAATAAAATCTAACTTTTCAAGACACATGGCCGTTGATAACCATGAACTTGACCCCGAAAACAACACTAAAATACTACATGTTTGTAACAAGGTCAACAAACTCGACCTTCTCGAAATCATGGAAATTAACAAATTGTCTAAAAATCCCTCCTATATTAGCGTGAACGACCAAATATATCACTCCTTCACCCACTTTTTCAATGCCCTTAATTTTGATTAAACTCTCAACCCTTAAAGAAAATAATCAAATTATTAAATATATAGACAACTTTTCTCCCTTAACAATAGCTTTTCTTGACTTTTCACCCTCGATCTTCCTCACTCTGTCCTATATACCTTATATAACATTTGCATAGAAATTAGAAATAAAACAATGTATTTTCTGTATTTGTACATGAACTTATAATTGTATATTCACCTACTTTAGAATTGTTTTTGAGCCACTGTATATCCGTGTAACAATATTTTTGCTTGCGCCATCTAACTATTATTTTTCCAAACTAACCTTATTGTAATACTAATCTCTTTTTACCACCTTCCTACTCCCATGCATTATTTAGTAGCTGTTACCTTCGTCCCAGAGAGGTCACTATAACCCCACCCCGATATACTGAGGAACCGACTGATCTCTGGACTCTGTTTTTCCCCCTATTATAACAGATAACTCGTTACCCTTCATTATCGAAAGGCTAGTCCGGGGTTAGCTCGGTTTTTCATTCATTATTTTGTAAACTAGTAATTGATTTTGGATCAATTTATTTCTGTGCTTCTTCTCATAGTTTCTTTTCTTATTTCACCTGTCAGTTTACTTGACATAAATTACACTTCATTTAAATCCGACAGTTCACTTTTTTCTTCAATTGAGCATGGTTGAGTGAAGTTTCTTTGTGTCCCCTTTTTTACTTTTTCTTCATAATGGCCTTTACTTAATAACTTCATCGACCAATGCCCATTGTCTGGTAAGCTTTTAAATTTTTACATTATTTAAGAACCGGTACCAGTTTTTTAATATGTCATTGTCATAACCTTCACACTTTACCATGTGAAATCACATCTCCCGTCAGCAATTGTGATTACATGAGGTTTCTTTCAGCTGAATTTCCAATTTTTCCTCTAAATAGGTTAAAGCTAACATAATAACCTCACTGACAATCACATTGGCCCAATAACCTTTATTACCTGGTTCTCTTACTTCAACGAAGGATGTGAACTTTCAAAATAACAAATTTTCTTTCTCCTCGGTTCAATTTTTAATATTTTTCTACCTCCAACGTCATTAATTTATTTAATTTTATAATGTTAACCTTTTTAACCTTGAACCAGAGTCTAGATTCAGTCTCAAAGACTTATTATTTTTGAACTTCGTATTTTCTAAACTGAACCACCAAGATCAATTGCTGGTAAGTACCTTTCTCCTCTCTTTATGTATAGTACATGGCGAAATTTCTTTTAGTATCCCTAAAGATGGACATTTAAGTGTCCGAAACATGTTGGATAACGATCTTAAATAATAAAACAATGTGGAGGTAGACTGAAGTCGTTTTATTTGATTATATCAACTCCACTGAAAGAATGGACTACTTTTTCAAGTATTATGATTCAGTTTATCACAATTTTTTTTAGTAGGCCATGACGGGTATTTAGGAAAACAAAAGATGATAGGCTTGTTATCTGAAAAAATCTTTATTTATTGTCAGAATAGGTTATCCATTTTATGTTCTCTATTTCTATTCAGTTTCAATAAATAGCAGTTTTTTCTTAATTATGGCTGCGAATACAAAATTCGAGAATTATAAAAAGTACGATATGTTCGTTTGTTATATTCAGTGTAACGAAAATTCGGATGAAGCATTAGAAGTTTATTTTAACAGGTATGGGCATCTTTTTATATTTTTTATCATATTTTAAAATTTATAAAAACGTAATATTCGCAGATTCCCAGAAAGAAGACAGCCGGATAAAAGAATATTTTTAAAAATAAAATCAAACTTATTTGAAGGCGACTCATTTTCCAAACCCCGACCTAGTATTTACAATTAGGAAAACCTGGACATTGATGAAGTAAACGTTTTGGCTTCAATTAAAACAAATCAAAGTAGTTCTTGTAGAACAGTGGAAGGTTCTGTCGGTGTTACAAAATTTAGGGTTCAAAATATTCTAAAAAAAACACAAGTTTAAGCCATACAAATTTCATGTCGTACAAAACTTACATCTCGGTGACGCAGAGCGCCGCGTAGAGTTTTGTAATTTGTATTTACAAAATGCAAATAGAGAAAATCATTTTGAAAGAACGATTATATGGTCTGATAAGAGTCATTTTACCAGTGCCGGTATATTTAATAGGCAAAATACTAAGTTTTGGTGCCAGGAAAATCAACATGTTATATTTCCACGGCAACGGCAAGGCAGATTTGGGTTTAGCGTTTCATGCTTCATACTGGGAAGTAAAATTTTATATAATATATTTGAAGGCGGTCTTACCGCAAATAAATATTTAGAAATTTTGGAAAACATTGTGCCCAAAATAGTAGAGAATGTGCCCCTACCTCATCTTAATAGCTTATATTTGCAACAGGACGGAGCTCTCGCTCACAATGCTCAAATTGTAAGAGCATATCTGTGGCTTTTGGGAGACATATGACCAAAAATACATTTTTTTTGTTAACTGTACTAATATATTTTAATTTTTATCTATTTTCATTTGATATTACCGTGTTAAGTCCAGCACTTCTAGGAAACCTGTAATAGTTTGATATGATATCGATAAGTCACCTTTATTAAATTTTTGTTTGGTATAATCTTGTTAAAGTATTATATCATATGCTCGAAAAAAAAATACGATAAAACAATTTGATACATTTGTGATAAGTGGTATTTATCATGGGATCGCCACACGAGGTCTAAATTTGAAAAGGCCTACCGCACGAACGTCTCTTAGGGTGTAATCGGAAATCTCGTTTTGTTGTGATGGCAGACCGCGGGAAGCAGGCAAACAAAGACCGAAGACCCATGCTGTCTTTTTTCCTCCATTCGTGGCGTGATCCGTTGTCCTTAAAAAACTATTCGGGACCGTTAAGCATTGCTAACCTAACTTCTTATATTGTGTTTTGTGATTTTTTAGTAGGAACTACTTTTTTAATTTGTTTATTTGTTATTGTTGACTCTTTAAAAGTTAGTGTACGTAATGGATATCAGAGAAAACGGAAGAACTTTACAGAATCAGACTTGGATGTAATGTTTGTCGCACAACCATCCCAGGGAAGACAAAAAAGAATATTCGGGCAGCTGAATAAAACTCTGTCAAAGAGAGGAGCCCTTTAAAAAATATTTATAAGCAGACTGCTACAAAAGGTAATAAATCGTTTTAAAATTCCTACTTGCAGTGGTTTTTTTCTTTGAAAACTTTTCTCGGTGAAACTAAAATGAATTTTTTGTTCTAGAAACTCAGAGAGTGCAAAAATGTATGTGGAGCCAGGCAACAATATCAAATATCCTTGCAAATTTAGAGAATTTGGAAGCAGATTTAGAGAATTTGGAAGCAATTTTATATTCAGTAATCAGGTGAGTGGCCTCGATAATATTCTAAAATTGTGCCAATGGAATAGGATAGGTATTATCAGGTCCTAATGGATTGTTTATTTTTTCAGGTTCTGTATAAATACGGGTAAAGTTTGGGCATGAGGCATGAAGCACTGGAATATTGGGGAGTCACAGTTAAAGTTCATTGAAGGTACTTTTAGGGCTGTTTCAAGTCGACCACACTTCTTGCAGATTCCTAGCTGCCCGAACACCAACCCAGTGACTCTTTATTTACCATTCGTAACGGTTGTGCTATTTTTTTTTACAGAATTATAACAACCATTAATTATAAGTTTTTATCACTTATATACATGATATTCTAAGAGGTATGGCTAATAATTAAGGAGCGTGTAGATTGGATGAAAATATAGGGTCACAAGGACATGACATATTTTGTCTGCTGTCCTCTTATTACTGAGCTACAATCTGCCAAATTATGGCTTTTCTTTTGAAGACTGTAGCTCAATAATGGGTGACATATGACAGGATATTTCATGACCTTTTGACCCTATTTTGATCCAATCTACTTGATCCTTAATTATTGGCCATACCTTTTATTGCTCGGTGGCTAATTGTATTGAGTGTACCTTTCGAACATATTTTTGTTAATTGAATATACAGTGAGGGTACTAATTTTAATAATTTGCTGTATGTGTTTGTATTATTGTATTACCAATATTATTGTATGTGACAATACCTGCAGTTACTATTTGTTCGGTTTAGCAATTTTAGCATTGATTTAAGTAGGTTATTTATTATATTTTCGCCTAAGTATACTTCTTTTTTAAAGCTTTTTTCTCTAATTATAGGTATGCATGGTAATTTGTTTCCTTTTTTTCTGTGCATAGTTAAGCACATGCCCCTATTGGTAAATTTAATTAAATTTTTTGTTAAAACAATGTTTTTGTTTTATTTATTTTTCCTAATGTGTTAAGTACCCACTAATATTTTTTTACACTTTTGCGATACTATTTTTATGCTTTGGAAACTTTATAGCCTATAGCCCGTATTTATAAAAATGAAGCATTTACTTTCAAGTAAAAGGTAGAAGGAAAAGGTAGAAGTAAAAGGTTTTGCTCTAATTCGTATTCATAATCTCTACCTTTTCCTTGCAAGGAAATGCTTCTGATAAATAAAGTAAAAGGTACAGAGATTAGCCGTTAGCGATTACAAACCTGTTGAAACTTGCAATATGCAATCAACGAGTTCTGCCACAGCAGTTTATTTTATTTGTTTTATACTTAAAAAGTGTTCGCAAGCAAATTGAAGTGTTTGATCCTTCTGACTTTTGTGAAGTATTTGAAATTCAACATATATAAAATGTCTGACACACATAGTGAAGGGGAAGGTAGCGAAGATGTGACTACTGAGATGATGTTTATTGCTGAAAAAATCCAAGCATTTCCGGAGATTCTCGAGAAATCTCAAGTTCCAGCGATGAAACAGAAGAAAACTGCTGCATTAACTGAAATCGTTAAGGAATATGTGACTCTCTTTGGTAAAGAGACGGATATAAAAGCTTTCATGAAAAAAGTGAACAATATGAAAACACGATTGAAAAAAAAAAACAGATCAAAATAGAACAGGGAACAAGCCCATTCGCCTTCTGTCCTGGGAGAAAGTGATGTTGAAGGCCATGGATGCAGACATAAATCCCGTACTAAGTCGGGTCCCAGGTAAGAAATACATTCATGTCCATCATTAGTCTGTACTTACTATATATATTTTTATTAGGGGCTCATGCAATTGGTGTGTCAACTCAAGCTTCCTTACCTACCTCAAGTGATGATATTATAACGAAAAGTGATGCCCATCAGATGACTGTGTCTGGAGTGAAAGCTAACAAAAAGCGATCGTACATATCAGTTGAAGAGGTTGCTCCAAAAAAATTAACTCCGAAGCCTACATCTGTTTGTGGAAAACCAGAAGAGTCTGATGAGACGAGGCAGTTAACGACAACCCAGCTTCAACGATTAGTTTTACTTGAGCAACTAAAAGTTGCTCGTCTCCAACAACAGTATTTCTCCGCCAAGCTACAGAAATTGGACGATACATCCAACAAAGAATCTTCAAAAGGGCATGTTGTAGTGGGAAATAAAACTTACTATAATCTGTAATATAGGTATGTAAAATGTATTTCAGAGATTACAAAATAAACTATTTCTTCCGAATTCCAACGGGTAACCTTCTTTTTATTTTAAGCAACTATATTTATACCGTGTAACAAAAGCAAGGAAAAGGCGAAATATCTCAGGTGTCGCTTACCTGAATTTAATACATGGAGGGGTATCGACAAGGTAAGAAAATTGACCCCAATATGCCAAAAAAACTAACTATAGATTTTTTTATATTTCTCATTATTGTAGTAAAATACAGGACAGTAACTAAACGACACACTTGAATCAAATGTAAAAATTAGCTTATTGATACCCCTCCATTTATTAAATTCAGGTAAGCGACACCTGAGATATTTCGCAGTTTCCTTACTTTTGTTACACGGTATATGTGGGTTCTTAATAAACAATATTTACATTATCAAATGAAAGTTCTTAAACATATTATAGGCCTATATTGTTATTGGTAATGAGATGCGGCAATTCTTCTCGCCGTTGTTGTCCTTGGGCGCGGATAGCATCTACATTTTCGTCCTCTATATGTTGCAAGACCTGTTCTTCCTCTTCTTCATCTTCTTGAAAATCTGCATCTTGTAGTTGCTTAGCTATGTTGTGTAACACAGCACATGCAATTATAACTTTTGGAATACTATTAAATTTCACTCTGCATCCATACTTCAGAATAGGAAATCGCCGTTTGAGTTGCCCAAATGTATGCTCAATCAAAACTCGTTCTGTTTTAAGCAGCCTGTTGAAGGCTGTCTGATATTCCCCGTGGGGGTTGGGGTAGGGAGTCATAAGACACGGCATTATACCATACCCACTGTCTCCTAGTAGGATAGTGTTTCTTGTCCTTTTCATGACTTCACACACTGCCGAATTCTTCCATATACGAGAATCATGAACTGATCCTGGCCAACTTGCATCTATACTAGTTATGACACAATTCTGGTCGCATGTAGCCTGCACATTAATACTGCTAAAACCTTTTCGATTTACATATTCGTCTCCAAATTGGGCTGGTTTTTCAATACGAATGTGCGTGCAGTCAATAGCCCCAATAGCTGTTGGGAAATTAAACCTGGTCAACCACTTCTCTTTGGCCTGCATGATTTGATTTTCTGTGTTTGGGAACCGGATCCATTCACCGGCCTGTTGTACAATCCGCTCAAGCACCTCATGAAATACTCTGGACACTGTGGGCTGCGTACATCCCAATTCTTCAGCAATTCCGCTCTGGAATCCAGGGTTCGCACAATAACGCAGAAATACTTTCATTTTCTGTACAGGTGACAGGGCTGCTCCACGAGTTTCGTGATTCATGCCAAGAAAGTGGTCCGCCAACCACACCACATTCTCCTCGTCAAATCTAAATAACGTTTTGAAATCAGATTCACGTGCCGTACGTCTTGGTTTATAGTATTTTCTTGTACGTAAATGCACCATATGAGCCATAACAAACACAACCAAGGATACAAGCTCTTCCACAGATAGTTTAACACAAGAAAACACTCATACAAATACACTAATTTTTACGTTACAAGCTGTGCGTTGGCTGGGCAACTACTGAAAAGAGTGAGAAAAGTTCTGTCAACCTAGATTCCTTTTTTTAGAGGCAAATCCTTTAGTTTTTGAACAAATGCTTCTTTTTATAAATACGAAAAACGTAAAACCTTTTACTTTAAAACAAAACCTTCGAAGCACAACCTTTTCCTTCACATTTTTTTATGCATATACCTTGAAGGAATTGCTTCATTTTTTGAAAGCAAAAGGTAAGGTTTCTTTTTATAAATACGGGCTATTAAGACTAAGGTAATTTCAAGTAACGTAATTCTGAAAGGTTCAACATGTCAATAAAAAATCATTAGAAAACCGGAATTTCAAATGAACATTTTTCAGCATTGAAACGGTCTACCGACATCGTAGACCCATCAAACAGGAGTAGAATGTTCTTAAAAAGGCATTCATGACGACTAGAGTCAATTTCAGCAATCGGCTTGAACAAAAAAATAGGCTTCTTTAACATAACCTTCAAAATTTTTTAAAATTAGTTACAAATAGCTGCTTCCTTGTAAGTATACTGAGGAACTGCTTTTAATTGAAAGGACCATTCAATTAATGTTTGAATAAGGCCATACATTTCGAACATTTTCAAAATTCCTTGGTCGGGTATAACCATAGACATATAGAGAATGGGACAGCGCCTTCCGTATCTGACGGGTTTAATCAAATGGCGAAAAAGTATTTACTTATTTTAAAACACTACAGAAATCAATTCTAAATGGTACATAAGACCATTATTAACACATTATTTGTATTATTGTTAATTTTATTGGCTTGTTTAATAAATTTGAATTGTCGTGCGCTGTCCAGTTCCGTACGTCATTGGTTTTTATGGATGCCTGAGAACGTCAGCGTGTTCCTGCATACAAAAATTCTCTGCACGTCAATAATACCCTGTTCATTCACCAATGATCTCCAGTTTATTCTGTTCGGGGCATCTCATTGGCCTGCCCCACCGAGCGAAGCCGAATACATCAGATTAGACCCGACGGACTTTAGACCGCATGGAGCCATCTCTTTATCATGTTTAAACCAAATATTATACAAAATATATTGGTCATCTTGTGTTATGTCCCAGTTAACATATTCCTACCAAATATAAACTGGTTTTTAATAAAATTTAATATGCATTTTTTCATGCAAGTGGGATATAACATAAATGTACCAAAACTTTACGAGTCCCTCTGTACTTATCATACTGACTCGTATAATGTTCGTTCATTTTCGTAAAGACACGAACGTATTGAATACCGCGCCATTGGTCGGATAGGTTTCTAGAGCATTCTAGGCTAGTATAGTTCTCTAAATTCTGGCGGCTGCACATGCGCTGTTACTTTGGTGGTTTTATAATAATATCGTGTTTAAATTTGACTACTTTATTCAACCATGGCTTATAGAAGTGCCCGGACTACGAAAATATTGGAGATGTGTAGAGCAGGAGATGATAATTGTAATAACGTAAGTATTTTAAGTAAACTTATAAGAATTTGCTTTAACCAAAGGGCGTAGATATTTTTTTTTCTGAGGGGGGTAAACAGGCGCGTATCTTTTTTGGGTGCCACGTTCTTTTTTTAATGATGTGGTCTGGTTTTCAACGAGGATTAACTTTTTATCTCGTAATAATTCTTTTAGTAGTCGTGTTTTTTAGTTTTTTACTACACGTTTTTATATTAGCATTCCCATGCAGCATGTAGGAAAAAACAACGTAATCTCTTTAATTTCTTAAGGTTCAATATGGCTTTTTTAAAAAATAATAAAATTACATACCTAATAGATTTTTTATTATGTATTATTTAATATTGTATATATTTAAAAAAAAAGCGATAATTAAATTCAAGAAATTAAACGCCACGTTATGTTACAAAAATACAATGTTGCCACTAAATTTTATTTTTTAATACTATGATCCTGAGGGGAGTAATTACACCCTTTATCCCCTCATATCTACGCCCTTGCTTTAATAGTAATTTTGTAACAGCTTTGTAAATGTTTCTGCTGCAACTCTCTGAGTATTTATTTCAGTTAAGCAATATTGATAAAACATACGCTTTAACTGAATCAACTTTACAAAATCCATTACCAGATGAAAAAATAGAATATTCCATTGTTGAGCTTGAAAATTGGAATTATGAAAATTTAGGATTTAAAGAATCAGACAATAACTTGATTATAACACAAAATACGGTAAGTCTCTCTCTAACCACTAAAAAATAATATTCAAAAACATCTCTGCATATCTTATCTCTAAGAAATATTATTTAAAATATTAAATAACTTATGTTTTTTAGAACCCTAATGATGTTGCTAGCATTACTGAAGATGAAATTATTGTTTTGCAAGATCAGCCAATGTTGCCGATAATTACTGGAGATGAAATTATTGTTTTGCAAGATCAGTCGATGTTGCCGATTGATATTATAGATATTAATTAACTTTTCTTAGAAACAAGATTTCTTATTTTTAGGTTAGCACGGATCTTACTGCAAACATCGTCGAAAACCCACTTAGCACTTACATAGAGCCAGAGCAGAATACACATCTGGCAGGTCCATCGGCACCTCAAATAATCATTCCTACAGATGATTTTAGTTCTGGATCTAGCGATTTATGGATGCCATTGGATACTGACAGAAATGACAATGAAGCAGCTTCGGAAGAAACTCAAAACGAGTCAGACGATGAAATCCCTTTGGCGCGACTTACAGTAAGAAAAAGGAAAAGAGGTGAAGGTCCAATGCAAAGAAATTAGAGAAAAAATCGTTCCGAAAGTAGAAAAAAGGGCGAGGAATATATTACAGCTAAAGGTAAAAGGATTCTAGCTAAAACGTCAAAGTCGGTATCTCAAAGCTGTCGAGCAAAATGTAATGAAAAAACTGCCAATATTGACCTGCAGCAAGTTTTTACTGATTACAGAAATCTACCAAGTCGAGATATACAGAAACGGTATTTAGCCAGTTTACTAACAGTAAAACCGAAAGGACGAACAAGGTGTGGTACACCAGCAAAAAATCGACAAGTCACAGTTCTTTATAAGCTAGATGGCGAAGGTGGGAACATCTGCAAAAATTGCTTTTTGAAAGTGTTTGGCGAGACAAGAGGTTTCTTAGATGATGTTATTAAAAAAAAGAAAACATCCCCCACTTCTATCATCCTAAGGTCAGATTTAAGGGGAATGCTGCCTTCAGGTAATAAGCGTTCAGAAGCGGATATCTCATTTGCAAAAGAATTTATAAATTCGTTTCCTGCCCATGAAAGTCATTACTCTAGAAAGCATACTACCAAGCGATATTTAGGAGAAGAGTTAAACTTGCAGATGTTGTATACGCTTTACAAAGAAAAATTCAAGAGTACAAGACCCGATCCAACTGCAAAACCCCTGAGTTTTAGTGTTTTTCGAAACGTTTTTAAAACCTTAAATTTAAAATTTAAGAAGCCAAGTAATGATACCTGCAAAACCTGCGACGCATTATCTTTGAAAATCAAATGCTCTACCTGTGAAGAAGAAAAACAACAATTAGAAATCAAGAAAAAACAACATCAGGACAAGGCTTGCTTTCATTATGAAACAAAAGCAGGTGATAAAGAAGAAAATGAGAAAAGCTTAGGCAAGATAATAGTAGCTGCGTTCGACCTACAAAAGTGTTTGGCTACACCGAATTTGACTGCTAGTGTGTCTTTCTACAAAAGAAAGTTATGGACATTCAATTTGACGATCCGCAATATCACTACACGACGAACATCGTGTTACATATGGCACGAAGGTGTAGCCTAACGGGGAGCTGATGAGATCGCGTCCTGCTTATTTCAATTTATTAAGGACTTACCAGACCATGCAGAGAAGCTAATCCTGTATTCTGATACGTGCCCCGGTCAGAATCGAAATAGTATCCTACCGATTATGTTTTTAAAAGCACTGGATGAAAAGAGTACTTTAAAAGAAATTCATCACAAGTTCCTAGTTCCTGGACATACTCATTTGGAGTGTGATACAGATCATGCCACCATAGAACGATTTGTGAAAAAAAGAAACCCCACAATCTCAGTTCCGCAAGACTGGGTATCCGTAGTTAAAATGTCCAGCCCTCGTTTTCATGTTAAATTTATGAGGCAAACATACTTTTTTGGATTTTCCAAGCTTCTAGCAACGCATTTTATAAAAAAAAATATTGCTAAAGATAAATTACCCTTTGGTTGGAATAGAATATTTTGGTTATATTACAAAAAGGATAGTGACATAGGCTTCAAATATACATTGAATTCACATGAACCATTTCGTTGTCTTTCCATGCTTAGAAAAGGCAGATCATTGTCCATGTCTAATATTGAATTACCTCCAGCGTACAGTGAGCCTATAGCTATAGACATTTTAAAATATAAAGATATTCTTGACCTTCTTCCGTTTATTGACACACTTTATTATGGATTTTACAAAACATTGAAGCACACTCAGACCAGAACACCGCAATATGAGAGCGACAGTAGTGAGGATAATTTTGACGAATAGCTAGTATTTTTTTAATTTCTTAAAAGTTGTGTTGGTTTTAAAATTAAACCATTTGGTTAACAATGTTTTCAAGTTTAAAGAATTGACAGTTAACTCCTTTAGAAAACTTTTGCGTTTAAATGTTTTCGATACAAATGTGATATACTGGGTGGCTGATTAGTGCGAGAAAGTCCAATATCTCCGTTGTTCTTTAAAATATCGAAATTTATTAAATGCAAAGGTTCTAGGATAAACAAGAGCGCAAATTTTAAAAATATTTTTGGATATACAGGATGCGCCAAAAAAGTGGGGTTTAGCAAAAATGTATTTTTTCAAATGGAACACCCTATATGTTATATTATTTTTGGATGCTACATAAAATTACAGTTGTTTTTCAATAAGTGCATTGTAGTTCTAAACTTAATAGTTTCCGAGTTATCGACTTTTCCAAAATGACATTTTTGAACTTTGACAGCTTCTAGTTTTCTAACGGTACTTCTTAGAGCAAAACGGCTTACATGTCCCTATCTTACTTTTTAATTGTCTTCAAAAAAATATCAATTTCCGGTTAAACCGGATGTAACTTGAAAGTCGGAAATATAGTACTTCCGGTTTAACCGGAAATTAATATTTTTGGGAAGACAATTAAAAAGTAAGATAGGGACATGTAAGCCGTTTTGCTCTAAGAAGTACCGTTAGAAAATTAGAAGCTGTCAAAGTTCAAAAATATCATTTTGGAAAAGTCGATAACTCTAAAACTATTAAGTTTAGAACTACAATGCACTTATTGAAAAACAACTGTTATTTTATGTAGCATCCAAAAATAATATAACATATAGGGTGTTCCTTTTGAAAAAATACATCTTTGCTAAACCCCACTTTTTTGGAGCATCCTGTATATCCAAAAATATTTTTAAAATGTGCGCTTTTGTTTATCCTAGAACCTTTGTATTTAATAAATTTCGATATTTTTAAGAACAACGGAGATATTGGACTTCCTCGCACTAATCAGCCACCCTGTATGTCATGTTAATTCCATTAGAAAACTTTTGCATTTAAATATTTTTGATATAAATATGATATTTGTCATTTTTTCAAATACAGAAATACCTACACAGATTTTATTTATTACATCTAAAGCGTGCTATAATAAAGCATTTAATAACTGATGTTTGGTTTCTTTACTTATTATATCCGATTTAAAAAACATATCCATATTTTAAAATCCCTCTACTGCAAAACATTGATTTTGGAGTTATCATATGTCTCCTAAAAGCCACAGATATCTTAACAATAATTTTCCTGGCCGCTGGATTGGAACACATGGACCTGTAAGATGGCCACCCAGGACACCCGATTTAACGGTTTTGGATTTTTTTTTGTGGGGCTACCTAAAAAATAATATTTATACCGTCCAGTGCTAAACGATGGCAGATTTAAGAAAAACCACTGAAAGAGCTTTTAGGGAGTTACAGGCACGGCCTTTTATTATTTTAAATGCACTGAGGCGAATCAGAACTATGTGTGAAACATGTCTTAGGCATAATGGAGAGAGCAGTATTTATGAGACAGTTTCCTAAATCATCAAATAATTGTAGTTTTTAATTTTTGAACGTATAACACAACTGAGTTAATTGTTATTTACATGTATAAAAATAGGTATATATTTTTAATATTAGTGTTTTATATTTGTGAGAAGCTTGTGACAATCTGAATTGTTTAATCTTAAAATTTATACGGTGAAGAATAGCAGAGCGGCTTTTGGACCAAAACTCCATAAGAAATAACATTGTCCTGAAATCTGCAGTTTTATCGCCATTTTAGGGCGTGGCACTTTTCCTGGAAGCCACCACCTCATCACCCAAGTACCCGCGAGGCGCGACCCCCAGACCCGCGGCGGAGGAAGCCTCCACAACAGGCGTTGAGCGCGCATGATGATCGAAGGCGATACCGCGAGACCCTATGCATAATTCGCGAGGCTAGCTCAGGCAGGTCAGCGACCCCGAGCGGTGGTGACCCGATGGTTACCCGATGATCGCCCGAGGGTATCCGATGTCGGTAATATAGGACCCGTCTTAGCCTAAGTGGCGCCCCCCTGGTATTATTAACCCTCATTATTTCAAGATTCTAACCCAACTTGATGACCCATGGTCACGTGTTATTACATTTATGGGGAGCGATGACGTAGCACGTTCTCAATAGTATCCAAACCCAAGTACCTAACCTGAACATCTATCCAAATAATCAATATTGAACAACATAATGAATAAATAATAACAGAAAAAAAGTTTGTGCAGTCAGCGGGAATTGAACCATAATCCTCTGGGGCCGAACCTCAAAGCCTTGCAAAATACGCTACGAGAGCATATACCTTAAAATTGCTAAACAATGTTTGACAACGTGAAACCACGGGGGCACATCTGATTAGATTGCTGGAACAAAAGGTCCTTAAGTGGGGTTATGGTGGTGTTTTCTAATGCACAAAATTAGGGCAAACCATACACATATACTTAGTAAAACAAACTAATTGATATCTGAGTACTACCTGAAGTTAGGCAACCAGTGTTTCACATAAAAATAAATATTATAAGCGTAGGAAAATAGCGGAACAGACCCGATGAACAGACCCTGTTCCCCCAGGAACAGACCCTGTTCCCCCAGGAACAGACCCTGTTCCCCCAGGAACAGACCCTGTTCCCCCAGGAACAGACCCCGTTGGCCTCTCTGTCACAGAAAACAGCCCCGATAAAGAAACAAAACAGTTAAGTACATCAAACAAATTTATTACCAAAAATATATAGGTATTCACCAAACAATACATACAATACATGTCATTAATGAACATTGTTAGAGGCCGCGTGGCATGTAATTAGACAACCGGGGATCTAGTATGTCCTTTTGGCAAACAGTATTTTCAGACGCAGTCTATAATTACATTCGCGCACACTCCCGCTATCTGGGTACTACCTGAACTTATGCAACCAGAAACCCCTATCAGCAAATATTGCCTTCGCCAATTTATTAACAAACCTAAGTGTGACGATGACAACAAAATGGCGGTAAACCTAGCTTTTATAATGCACTCACCATTTTATCGACAAACCAGTACTAATGGCGTTGTCAAACCAATATTTCCCCTTATTCAACATAAAAATTGTCGAAACGGCAACACCGCCGTTCCAATACTGAAAATTTAAGAAAATACGCTTAGGTCCTCTTGCAATACCCGTCCGCAACAGTAACTAGGTAAAACAAAGAACCTTAAGTGTGGTTATAGGGATATATTCTTATCGACGTCAATTTATTAACAAATCTTAAACCTTCCAACAGCTTCAGGATTGCATAATTAAATGAAAATCAAACAATTTTAAAACTTTTTTATTTATAACATAAAAATATCACTTACTACCGCCCTGGTATATTACATTAAAGGAATAAAAAATCGGCGTAAATAAAAAGACATATCTGTAATCATTTAACAACGTTTTATTTCAGAAATATATGCAGTTTTCAAGTCAAATGCACGATTACAGCACTAGTTAGCAAACATATTTAAATAAGACAAGTATCTTGCATCAAAAATAATACCTGAACGAAACAAAAATTTGGCACATATCGCCAATCTTGTATATAGGTACAATATATTATAAGCTCAAAATTTAGTGAAAATATTTACAGTTAAAACTAAGGATTAGAAACATTTACCGTGCAAGAATAGGCATATCTACATACAATTAAAAAACTAGGACTAGAAACATTTATATTAGGAACATTTACCGTGCAAGAATAGGTACATCTACATACAATTAAAAAACTAGGATTAGCAACATTTATATTAGGAACATTACCGCACAAGAAGGTATATCTATATACAAACTTAAAAACTAACAAAAAAATGAATTGAAAAATGCATTGGCGGGTATGGGCATTTGAACAGAGTAGGAGTAATGTGCAATATTCGCTTATAGATAGAATATTATCCATAACTTATACATACAACTTGAAACGAGGGCAAGAGCAAAATTACCTGAAAAACACTACACTTACCAGAGGGCACTCGGTTTAAACAGGGACACGACGTGAACGTGGCCCACATTGTCCCCATTCGATTTTTATGGAAAAACGAATTTTCAAAGCAAAACCATTTTAGAGTGGTATCTTTTTCCGTTATCTGATTTGAAATCAGAAAACAGTTCTATAGATAAGATAATATACGGCTCTTTTTTTTTTCGTTTGGTTTAGGGGGAATTTTTGCCTTCTTTTACTGTATAACCAATATGGGCTCTTTTAAAGTTATACAGGGGGGAATTTTGGCCTTCTTTTACTGTACAACCAATATGGGCTCTTTTTAAAGTTATACAGGTTAGGATATAATATGTGTGCGTTAGTATTTTGGCCTTCTTTTTACTGTACAACCAATATGGGCTCTTTTTAAAGTTATACAGGTTAGGATATAATATGTGTGCGTTAGTATTTTGGCCTTCTTTTTACTGTACAACCAATATGGGCTCTTTTGAAAGTTATACAGGTTAGGATATAATATGTGTGCGTTAGTAGATTATTCTAGCAATGAAAATAATTTTAATGTTAATAATAATATGAGTGCTAATGTTATAATAATATGAATAATTATAATACTAATAATGAACAACTGAACAGATCCTGTTGAACTTAGTCATCCACATGCATAAGTGAGCAATGCCCCCATGGTAATGTGCCGGGTGAAGATTTCGATATTTGCCGCTTATCATCATAAGGGCTGAGACCGATTTTAGTTTGTTTTATAGTATGTAGCTCATGTTTTTGGGACCTAATTAGACGCTGTGAAATAGGCTTTTCCAACCAAGTTTCAAGGCAGGTGACGTAATCTTCAAATGTGATTTTATTTTTAATAACAGACCTTTTAATGCCCTTAATCTTTTTGGTAACGCCCAAGTTAGATAAAACCTTATCAATTTCCGCCCGCTCTTTGTTTAAATTCTCTAGTTTTACCCGTTCTTGCTCAATCTCGTCTGGAGTATAAAGCAGTTTAATAGCATACATTTTAGACCTAAGACCAACAAAATGGGTCATAATGCGGCCATTGTTCTCATCTTTCATCATTCCCAGCACCTTTTTGTTCACTTGTGGAATCGTATAAACGTTATCACGGGCATAATCTGAGGTATCAAAATAATCGTTACAATCTCGTTTCATTATCTGATACACATCATGGTTTTTAATTTCGTAAATAAGACTATCTGTGTCTGTATACAATACACTACAGGTGTCAAAACGTGGAACCATGTACTCGTAGTGAAAGCCATAAATCGTAGTCTTTGCCAAATCAAGAATACACATACCGACATAAATCGGCTTATTAAAATAAATTTGTGTTTTTGCAAGCTCGACAATTACTAAATTTTGGGAAACAATTGTGCTGCTTTTAAATTCTGGCCGGGATATTAAGGCTTCTGCGCCATAGCGGCCATCCCATTTCGTTATAAGTTTGACGTCAGAGTGGTTCCGGATATTCTCCATTGTCTTTCCAAATACGGCATTGTTCATAAGTTTAAAAAAATTCTTTTCAAACTCATTCTTGGCATTTTGACGCAACCCCGTGTTGAGGTCGATATATGATTTTAGCCATGGAGATTGTTTAAAGGCTAATATTCGGTGTATTTTGCTCAATTTTGCACCCAAAGTTAGAGCTTGCTTTAAGTTTCTATAGTGTATTACGTATTCTGTTTTATTGTGTAGCGTAGCCAAAAGTTTTTCATTCTTTGCCCCACAAGTTTCTATAGTGTATTACGTATTCTGTTTTATTGTGTAGCGTAGCCAAAAGTTTTTCATTCTTTGCCCCAGGTGGTTTTTCATGGTCAGGGCATAATGGAAAATCGGAAAACTTATCATGCAAATTTTCAGGTATTTCCAGGTCCACTTCCAAAATAAACCCTTCGGCAGATTTATCTGAAATTTCACTAATGTTTAAGTGAGATATCTCGTTTTCTGAAAGCCATCTAAAGCCGCCATAAGGTAGATATTGCGACATTGCCCAGCCGTATTGATTATTGACATCAAAGTACATGAGATAGGAGTCTTCTTTAGTTGGGTCATAATTTGGCGTGTACTTGTTGTTGGCTTCTGCATACCTCTTCGAACACTGACTTAGCCCCCCGCGAACTCCCTTTTCTATGAATGTTAGCATCTCTAAATCAGTAAGCAGCTCAAGTTTTATCATATCTTCTCGATGAATTAAGAGGGATAAACATTGCCACGCATAACCAGGTAGGGTATACGACCATGCAGGATCAAGACCATATGTCCTATGCGATATACCCCTAAATGCTTCAAATACATCCGTTAAAAGCATTACATCCGTTTTAAGATATAAGTCTGAGTAATCTTGCATGGTACGGCAATTAAAAGTTTGCCAAACTTTCTGCGCATTTAAATATTGCGCGTCACTTATAGCTACATCTTCTAAGCTGTTATAAAACGCCTCTTTAGGAGGGAGTTCAGTCTCATTCAATCTTTCCCAAGCGTTCATATAATCATAAGGGAAAACACCCTTTCGGGTAAGTAAGTTCAGTTCTTCCCCCAGGTGTTCAAACTCTGCTTTTAGGTTAGGATATTCACATAAGTATGATGCAAGCTTATCCAGACCGCTAGCAAGAAAGCGAAAACTATCTATAAATCGAAAATGAACAGTACTATCCATTATATGCTTCGTAAATGAGATATAATTTTCTTTATTTACAGGTAATATATCAATCTTCCCCTCTATTTCAGATAGCGCCCGTATTATCATGTGCCCATCATAGCAACTCAAGTTATGGAATAGGACAGGTATTGTGTGCGAATCCTGGTACTGTAGATTGCAGTGCTCATGTGCAGCGTTTCGATACTTTCCGGTAAAGTGTGAGTGATCTCTAACACGCTTATCGTCTTCCGTAAATGGCTTCTCACATATATGGCAGTGAGTAGCGGCCAAAAAACTTTGTTGTTGGGCAGGCGTAAGCGGTTCCATGGGCAAATCACATAAAAAGACCGTCTCGACGTCTTCAGCAAATTGTTGAAGCTCGCGCATAAACCACTGCATACAGTCTTGGCCTGTGTAACTTTTATAAAATGATAGAGAATCGTCATAATTACATTTTACATAATAACCGACGCTATAAGGGACATGCTCTTGTTCCTTTTGAGTGTTTTTTTCTATATCATCGACTACAGGTATTAGCAAGCTTTCCGAGTCTGCGTATATAACAAACGGGGCTTTTTCCTTATGTTTAAAATTATTAAATTCCAAAATATTATTGCCTTCTACAGGCATCCGAGGTATTGCTAAGGTCTTGTGTTTAGAGCATTCGGACGTGTGCTTATCTAGTGTTATCTGCGTGCGGAAATAATGAAGGCAGCGATCACAAAAAAATTTTCGACGCTTATCAAGACTCAATTGCCTTGATAGTAAGCGTGAAAGGTCTTTAATCCAAACAAAATGGTATTTTATAGGGCTTAAATCAATATCATCATCTGAGGAAAAGTAGCTGTCTTGTAAAAGTAGTAAGTTTATATGGGTAGGATGCTTATTTTCAGGTATATAATATGGCGCAACCAGATAATTTTTTCCAATTTTTTGCAGTCGATATACGTTAACGGATATTAGGTTTTGCTTTTCAAACTTTGAAATTTGATTAATTGTCATGGGGAACGTAATACCTTCCAAGTTTAGAACTGACTGAGGGTTTGGATAGGACGATGTTCGGTCAGAATGCTTGAACGCGGGATATAAAGCGGAAACGATGGACCACGCAAAGCACATTTCATCAGTATTCTGAACATTGATGCATGCCTTTCTTTTAGCTATTTGTTTTGGAAGTTCGATGTAAGTTCCGACCCGAAGAGGATTATAATGATTAATAGATACCATTAAATGCATAATTTTGCGTAGTGCCCACCCAGAATTTCTTTCCTGGAACGTGTCTAATTCAACTAAAATAGGGTTCTTAACATGATTGGCAAACCACTCATTTAAGTTTGTGTTGTTGAAAATAGGGGCATTCGGAGTAGTAAGGTACTTTGTATCCTTTAAAATTTCATCTGCTTTACTAATTTCAAAATCCCCACAAAGAGTGGTGTTAACTTTGAGTGCAGTAGTTTTTTTTAGTGCGTTTTGAATTCGCCGCTTAAAAATTGCCAAACAGTCTTCTAAAAATGATCGTACATCAGTATGACGTTTGTTAATAATAACACCCGTCCTGATTCTCGATTGGAATGCCGAATGTAAATCTTCCCACTTTACTCTACAAGAAGCCGTTTCTGCACGACGTGTCCCACTACCCCCACCCACTTTACGGTCCTTTAGTAATGACTGAAACCCCTTAATTTGGGCTAAACACGCTATTATATGAGACTTTTCAGCCACAGACTCAGCGCGTTTCAGAACTTTATTCAAGTTCCAAAGAGCGCGAGTACAGTCCCGCAATATCTTACCACAGGTAATTGTTGTTAAGTTAGGGGTATCCATCTGGGCCCTAATTAACTCGACGTACTCACTTGGGATCGGCATTTTTTTTTTTTACTCTGTAACAAAATAAATATGGCTCAAAATACGTCTGCTCTCTCTAACGTACAAAGACAGAATGGGCTCTGGAGCTCCTACGTTCTGCCTATAATGCACCCCTATTTATAACCCCGGTTGGGGTGCGTTCAGAAAAGTAGCATGCCTTCGAAAAAATAAGGCGCGTTCAGAATTAATATTCGAGGTTTAGTATGCAGTAGATGTACATACAACAAGCAGTTTTACGCGTTTTTGAATATATTACTTGCTGAAAACATTAATATAACGAGTCCGTTAAAAGGCTACAGCTAGGATAATGGATTCATTGCATAGTCGACAGCGTGGCGTTAAACATGGTAGAAACATTAAACATTTTTCTCGACAATGTTGAAAGAGTATTTATACAGAACAAATATTACGCATCCTGTCTACCGGCTACCTTAATAGTTTGGGAGCTTGCTAAAAAATATAATATCAATGTTGAACCGAAATGTGGACAACTCTTGTATGGTGAAATGGGAAGCAACATTCATTTTTGGAACGTGTTTAAAGAAAAACCTTATGATCCTACCCTTAAAGTGATGAAACATATGATGCCTTCTATCGACGTTAGCAAGTTCCAATATAAAGAATATAAATTGGGTGCAGACCTGGATTCAATAGAAATGTTAAATATTTTCAATCGATTCCTAGAAACAAAATCAACTCACTTTTATTTTTCAAAAGCTCCAGATAAACTTAAAACGATTAGGAACATTATTCATAGAAGTGTATCTAGATGTATTTAATAAAGATTATGCGTATTTACAATCGTATTAATATTATTACATACGTATCATTTTTTACCTAAAAGAAACAGTGTTTTACTAGAAAATATATTAGGGCTTCTCAGAACTACACCCTGTTTATGGGTATACAGCGTCATCATTATGATTGACGTATCAGTGTTATATTAGTGTTTTTGTTTGTGTTCAGACGATCTGAAACAATATTATAGGTATATAAGACCTGTTTTGTTTTTTCAGTGTTGACGTTGTGATTGATATATAAGCGTTATATGTTTGTTTTGTTTCCGTTAAGACACTGTTTTGTTTCAGTTAAGATATTGTTATGTTAGTGTTGTGTTTTAGGTAGTGTTTTAAACAGCCGTGCCGTTGATGAGTACGTCATTCGAATGTCAGAGTTCTGCGAGATAAGATGGCGAACCGAAAAATTAAATTGGCGCTTTTGTCTTTACCGAACGGTCTAGATTTTGGTTTTAAAATGATTGAAAATGACTGCTTTATTGGGAATAAGCCCGTAGAATTTGAAAATAACACCCTAGTGATTGATAATGAGAAATATACTTTAACTGTAGGACTTCTGAATTTATTGACAAAAGAATGCCCTATGGGCTATTCCAATACAGAGCTGGATAAATATAAAGAAATCCTTCTTTTATCAAGCGCACACCGAAGGGGGTTTAATAGTAAAAATCACATAAATTCTAGCAGAAGCTGGAAGTATACAAACATTATTTCTAAGCTTTTTCCACCAAAAAGGACTTATTTAAAGAAAAGCAGAGGGAGCATGATAAAGAAAAACCTTAAATTGAACAGTACTATTCCTCCTACTTTGAATGATTTAGAACTTGATTACGATAATGATGTTAACAAGCTAGTGGAAATGTTTAAACAGTTAGAGAGCGACAATTTTAATCATAAAAACGATGATAAAATATGGTCTATATTACTAGAACTGGAAAAACTTGGTGTAATCGAATTTTTAAAATAAATACGTCGATAATTGACGTCGATAAGAATATATCCCTATAACCACACTTAAGGTTCTTTGTTTTACCTAGTTACTGTTGCGGACGGGTATTGCAAGAGGACCTAAGCGTATTTTCTTAAATTTTCAGTATTGGAACGGCGGTGTTGCCGTTTCGACAATTTTTATGTTGAATAAGGGGAAATATTGGTTTGACAACGCCATTAGTACTGGTTTGTCGATAAAATGGTGAGTGCATTATAAAAGCTAGGTTTACCGCCATTTTGTTGTCATCGTCACACTTAGGTTTGTTAATAAATTGGCGAAGGCAATATTTGCTGATAGGGGTTTCTGGTTGCATAAGTTCAGGTAGTACCCAGATAGCGGGAGTGTGCGCGAATGTAATTATAGACTGCGTCTGAAAATACTGTTTGCCAAAAGGACATACTAGATCCCCGGTTGTCTAATTACATGCCACGCGGCCTCTAACAATGTTCATTAATGACATGTATTGTATGTATTGTTTGGTGAATACCTATATATTTTTGGTAATAAATTTGTTTGATGTACTTAACTGTTTTGTTTCTTTATCGGGGCTGTTTTCTGTGACAGAGAGGCCAACGGGGTCTGTTCCTGGGGGAACAGGGTCTGTTCCTGGGGGAACAGGGTCTGTTCCTGGGGGAACAGGGTCTGTTCCTGGGGGAACAGGGTCTGTTCCTGGGGGAACAGGGTCTGTTCATCGGGTCTGTTCCGCTATTTTCCTACGCTTATAATATTTATTTTTATGTGAAACACTGGTTGCCTAACTTCAGGTAGTACTCAGATATCAATTAGTTTGTTTTACTAAGTATATGTGTATGGTTTGCCCTAATTTTGTGCATTAGAAAACACCACCATAACCCCACTTAAGGACCTTTTGTTCCAGCAATCTAATCAGATGTGCCCCCGTGGTTTCACGTTGTCAAACATTGTTTAGCAATTTTAAGGTATATGCTCTCGTAGCGTATTTTGCAAGGCTTTGAGGTTCGGCCCCAGAGGATTATGGTTCAATTCCCGCTGACTGCACAAACTTTTTTTCTGTTATTATTTATTCATTATGTTGTTCAATATTGATTATTTGGATAGATGTTCAGGTTAGGTACTTGGGTTTGGATACTATTGAGAACGTGCTACGTCATCGCTCCCCATAAATGTAATAACACGTGACCATGGGTCATCAAGTTGGGTTAGAATCTTGAAATAATGAGGGTTAATAATACCAGGGGGGCGCCACTTAGGCTAAGACGGGTCCTATATTACCGACATCGGATACCCTCGGGCGATCATCGGGTAACCATCGGGTCACCACCGCTCGGGGTCGCTGACCTGCCTGAGCTAGCCTCGCGAATTATGCATAGGGTCTCGCGGTATCGCCTTCGATCATCATGCGCGCTCAACGCCTGTTGTGGAGGCTTCCTCCGCCGCGGGTCTGGGGGTCGCGCCTCGCGGGTACTTGGGTGATGAGGTGGTGGCTTCCAGGAAAAGTGCCACGCCCTAAAATGGCGATAAAACTGCAGATTTCAGGACAATGTTATTTCTTATGGAGTTTTGGTCCAAAAGCCGCTCTGCTATTCTACTTGCCGTTTAAAAAAATGTAAATTTATTGAAAAATGTAAATTTTGAGCTTAACATTGAAAACAGCTATAAAGTATTACATATTTTTAAAAAGCTTGTGATAAACTGAATCATAATAGCTGAAAATATATAGGGTGTCCCATTTAAAAAAAATGCAAGTTTGCTCTTTTTCTCGAAAACAATTAAACATAGAAAAAATCTGACTAAGCCACTGGATTCTACGTGAAAAAAACTAATAAGTTAATTTTTACCTTTTTGATAAGTTGCAGCGTAACCGAGATACGGGGGGTGTCCCAAAATGCAAAATTTCCAAAAACACCCCGTAACTAAAAAAACTAAGGGGGCTATGAAAATTTTGTTTATGGTATCATTTGTTTCTCAAAAAAGTAACGTAGTGTCGCGAAAACCGCAACGTTCTATCTTTACTAATAACGCAGATAACCCGTAAAACATACGAAAACTGGACACCCTGTACATACTTTTTTTTCCAAAAACCACCAGAAAAATCACAAAATTTGCAAACTATTCGGTTTCCACAACTACTTTTGGTAACGATTTCATTAAAAAAAAATGCAGGTTTCAAGGGGTTAAACTTAACACCTTCCATTAAAGCAAACAATTTATGGGAAATAGCTTGGCCTGTACAAAACTCTTCAAACTTCGAAGTAAATATTTTTTCTAACTCGTATATGTATTTAATAAAATATTTTAGAGGGGATTGTAGCCCACCATGAATACTTTTACTAGTGTCGAAAGCCTAATAATAAATTAACAAATCGTTTACATCTAATTCTTCGTGGTTACTTTTAAAGTTCTTGCATATATCACAATTATAGTGGATATCTAGTGGTTTTTTTAAAACATATCCACAAATATAACTGAAAGCATTTTGAGTAGGAATACTCTTCTTTCTATAATTATAATCTGGGAGAGTAAATGCAATTATTAGAGGATTTACATTTTGATCCTCATTAATTATTTCAGGTATGTTTGTGGACTTTAAATCAATTAATATTTAATCCAAATAATTCCTACAATTCATGTCACTTGAGTTTACATAATTTTGACAAAAGAGCTTTCTAAAAGCTCTTTGGAATTGTACAGGTGTTGGGTTGATATTATTAGAATGCTTTTACAAATTATTTCTAGTAGCTTTTATTAGGTGACATGGGTCAAATATATAAACCAAGTTATGCTCGCCTAATTGAAATTAAGGATCTTCTGGGTTGACTTCCAATAAGTTTGAGAGTTGAATAAAATTTGAGCCCATGTCACTAGAAATTGCCTCGACTTGCAAACCAATACTTAGTAATTTAAGTATGCAATCTTCCAAAATGGGTTTGAGATATTTTGCTTTTAATTGAGTTCCTACAAGAAAAAAAGCTAGTGGCTATTTCCATATAGAATATAAACCCCTAGCCATGATTACTAATGCATTTTTACTGATCAATGTATTTTTTTTCTTATCACCAATGTTTTCAAATCCTATTATTTCATCAGTACCTGTACAATACGCAAGACTGGATTTTAAAGAAATCTCATCTATACATAAAACACAATGAGTATCTTGTTTTAACGTTATCTTAACTTTAAGCTCAAGTGCTTTAAATGTAGAATTATTTTCCAAACCTGGTTTACATGCCAGCTGCTCAGTAAGACGCTGTAGGCTTCGTTTGGTTCTTAAAGATAATAACTTACTCAGGTAAAGTGTGTTCACAAATATAAGAAACCGACCTAAATGACTGCTATTATTAGGGTATTCAAAATATAATTAACAACAATAAACCAGTTGTGTGAAATGATATGGGCGTAAAAAATTTTAAGTACCGTACTCAGTTTAATAAAAATGCGGATAAACCAGGGTCCTTTTTGATTTTAGTCTGTCAACGTACACTGTTGAGTTTAGTTTGTTTTTTGAAAATGTTTCGTCCTTGGTGTTAGTGAGATTTGTGAAAATAAAACTGAAGTAAATAACAGAGTGCATTTATCAACAGATGCCAAACAGATTATAAAGAATGTGTTTCTGACATTAATGTCGCGCGGAAATTTGTGTTTACTTACAAAAAAATCTTTTCCCACAGTTTGGAAAATTACACAAGGGCCAATTTTGGAACGCAGAAAAAGAAGTGATATTGGAAAATCAAGAACGTTGGACCAAGGGGACGAGGAACTCATACGACGAAAAATTTATAAAATGTATGAAGAGCAAAGTGTACCAACGTTGGACAATTTAATGAAAAGGCTGACAACAGATAAAACAGAAATTAAATGCTTAAGAACGACATTCTGGAAGCGCCTTCAACACATTCAAAAGGATTAATAAAAAGCAGGTTTTGATGGAGTCCAAGCGTCTTTAAGATGGCGGTGGGAATATTTGACAAAAGTAAATGAGTACAGAACTAAAGGTAGGTCGATCATTTATTTAGATGAAACGTGGTTTGACACCCACGACACCCCGTCAAGTGGTTGGGTCGATTCTAGCGGCAAATGTGTGACACGTGCCCCGTCAAACCGTGGAAAAAGAATAACAATCTTACATGCTCGTTCTGAAGATGGGTGGGTGCCGAATGGTCTATCTCTCTCGGCAAAAAATATTAGTGAATCATGTGTTGACTATCATGAAGACACAACAGCGGAGTTATTTGAAAATTGGTTTGAAACTAAATTATTGCAGAACATTTCACCAAATAGTGTCATTGTTATGGATAACGCTAGTTATCATAGTGGACAATTAAACAAAGCTCCTTCTTCAAAAGACACTAAAGCCAAAATTCAAGAATATATGTTTGATAATGATATATATTTTTATGAAAACTATAGAAAAAAAGACTTATTAGAAGCATGGGCGTCGTTTGGGGGGGGCAAGGTGGGGCATTTGCCCCCCCCTGGAAGTTGGCTTATTGACAAAAGTTGACCTATTGACAATAATTATATAATATGTTTCAACAAGTTAGCAGTAAAAGAAAGAAATATCGTATTATCTTTGAAGTCTGGCAACGGCGTAAAATATCTATTCCTGGTATAGAAATGTTATTGCATGCTGTTTGCAGTAGTAATCGTTTCTGCACAACTGAGAACTGGGAAGTGGGATGCGTTAAGATGGGTCGCTACCGGCCGCCGCCCGTCCATCTAGTCGGTCTAAGGGTAAGAACATACCGCAGATGCCGCGATTCAGTCGATTTTTTAGTCGTCGTCACGACATCGATGTAAAACAAACTTTTAATTTCTAATGAGACCATACATATACCAAAGATGCTTTGCACCTATTCACTCTAGCGTTTGTTTTTACATCGATTGACAGCATCGCGGCATCTGCAGTATGTTCTTACCCTAATGCACGGAAGTACATATTCTATGGAAGGCCAGTCTTATACATTACTAGTTACCAGATATACTTTCGTGGTCTATGTTCGTTTTATATAATAAAAGTAATTTCTTATACAAGACTTTCTTAGTACTGTAACTGTACTGTAAACAAACTGTAATTGTTTAAGATAGTGAAAAATTTAACGTAAGTAGAATTTTTTTGGCGGTTTTTACTATAGTATTATTGTTTTTCTTTCCTATAAAATAGAAAATGCCGGAATGCATTGTACTTATAGAATCTCGGAGCTCGGTTAGATCGGGTTTCCCGAATTGGAAAATAAATTGTAGATAAGTCCTTTAGAATCAATTTTGACACACTCAAGTTATGTAAAGCAGCGTTCTTCAACCTTTTTGCACCTGCGGACCGGTGAAAATAGGATAAATATTTCGCGGACCAACTGAAAGCTAAGACAAATAAAAACCAATACACAACACACAACAAAATATTTTTAACAATACGCACGGTGTCAAATTTGACGAAAAAAGTCGCTTGTCTATATTGGAGCTAGACTTGGTTTCATTAGAGAAGAACAGGCCATCATAATTCGCAGTACCCTATTTTTGTAGACGAGCGGTTGTTGCTTAGCGGCCATTTCAGTAGTCCATAGTTTCTGCTGTGTTTTGTTAGAAAATAACTTATTTAAAAAGTATTTTTCTAATTCATACTTTTATAACTATTTTTTAAGTATTCCATTAATTTTTAATATTATATTGGTATTATACCTACATTGTATTCGTATAGTTTTATACATAATAGCCACGGTGATTTACGATTTGACCGAAATTTTTCGCGGACCGGCAGGAAATTTCTACCGCCCGGTACCGGGCCGCGGACCAGCGGTTGAAGAACACTGAAGTAAAGAATTATTCTTTAAGTTTTATTTTTTATCTCTTGCAAGAGTCGTTTCACCTATCCCGTATCACACACTATTATAAGTGCGAATTGCGAATTTTTAAAACGTAACTAGACATAATTTTTCAGGGAATGGATATTAGAAATTTTTTTACAAAAATTGCAGACCGTGACTCTCAAGATAAAAAATCAGCATCATCATCGCCCGTAAGAAAAAGAATTAAACAAACAGATTTACAGACCGAACCTTTGCCTGGAAGTTCTAGAACTAGTGGAACTTCTCAGCAAACGCCTTCTTTTGACGAACTTGATTTAGGTTTATACTTAAACAATGAACTATTACCCGACGATGTGAAATACAAACTTTTAAAATGTCCCTACGTTCCGCGTACCGATTACAATTTTAAAAATGATGTTTCACGAAATTGTAACCGATATTTTAAAAATTCTTGGCTTAACGATTACCATTGGATGGTGTACTCTTCAACACTTAAAGGTGCTTTGTGTAAATTTTGTGTTCTTTTTAAACCTATTGTTAAGAGAGGAGTGTTAGGCGCCTTTATAATTAAGGAGTTTTCGAACTACAAAAAACTTCATGAAAGTGCAAAGTCCCATCAAAATTCTGAATGGCATAAACAATCGGTGAGTAGAGCTACTCAGTTTACAAAAATCATATCTGGTGAAAAAGCAAATGTATATGAAGAGATTAACATGCAAGAACGAGAGCTTATAGAAAAAAACAGAAAAAAATTGAAGCCAATTCTCTCAACTATTTTGTTCTGTGGTACACACGATATTGCACTAAGAGGAAAACAATCACAGGAAGGAAACTTTAACGACCTATTGAGATTTAGGATTGAAAGTGGTGACACGGACTTAGACAATCATCTTAAAACTTGCCACACGAAACAAAAATATACCTCAGTACAAATTCAAAATAAGCTGATTGAAATTTCAGGAGATACCATTCGACAAAGAATCATCTCCGAAGCAAATGACTCTGAAGCTCTGTCTATATTAGCCGACGAGACCGCAGACATTTCTGGTCATGAACAGTTGTCCCTAGGGCTAAGATTTGTCGATAAACATAACATTATTCGCGAGGAGTTTCTCGGATTTGAAAAATTGACTGCTATGGATGCAAAAACGATAGCTGACACCATAATAAACTTTATGAGAAGGCATGGTGTAAATTTAGAGAAACTTGTCGGCCTTGGGTTTGATGGGTGTTCCACGATGGCTGGAAAAGATAACGGGGTACAAAAGCTTATAAGAGATGAATATCCTCTTGCAACATATTTCCATTGCAGCTCCCATAAACTTAATTTGGTGGTAAATGATCTTAACAAAGTTCAACAGATCCAAAATACCATTGGTACTATCAAAGAAATAATTCACTTTTTTCGGGATAGTCCTAAAAGAAGAAGTAGAGTAACAAATATTCCTCTTTTATCGGAAACTCGTTGGACATCAAAATATAAATCATTACGAATATTTTCGGAAAAATTTTTGGATATAAGAACAACTTTAGAAAATATGAATATGGATCCAGAATTTAATTTACAAACTAGAACAAAAGCAAATATTCTTCTTACTTCTGTATCCAATCCTGTTTTCCTCGTTTGTCTTAAAATTATATCTAGGTATTCTGCTCAACTCGAACCAGTAACTAACAAACTTCAAGGTGTATCTGTGGATTTACTTTCTGTTAAACAGCATATAGATCAATTGCTAACAATTTTTGCAAATGATAGAGAAAATTCTGAAGATATATTTTCCCTGATTTTTAAAGAGGTTGAAGAAATGGCACGAATATCAGATATTGAATTAAAATTACCAAGAATCACTGGACGACAAACCCAGCGCTCAAATGTTCCAGCTACCTCAGCAGAACAGTACTTTAGGCTAAATATATTTATTCCATATTTAGACTCACTAATTACGTCCCTTAAATCACGATTTTCCGAAGATTCCAGTATTGGGTTTTCTTTAAGTCTACTCCATCCAAAAATCACAAGAAACAATGTCTTCTTAAAACCGGATCAAATTAGAAATATAACTGAGAAATATGGTTTAGAAAATTTTGAGGCTGAATATACAACGTGGGTAGCTACATGGAAAATCAAGGAGGTGTCCGAAAATGTAGACTTTAGTGAATTACTTTCAAATGACTGCGAATTTTATCCGACCATTCAGAAAGGCTTAAAGATATTTTTAACACTTCCGCCAACTTCTTGCTCTATTGAAAGATCATTTAGCACGTTACGTCGAGTGAAAACATGGTTGCGGTCAACTATATCTGAAAACAGATTATCAGGTCTTTGCATGATGAGCGTACACCGAAGAATGGTAGAAAATCAAAAAGAAGAGATAATTTCTTCGGTTATAGATGTGTTTGGATCCGATAGACGAAATTTAAAATTTTTATTTTCCTAGAATGCGTTTCGTTTCTTTCTTTTAAATTTCGTTTTTAAACATATTTACCGTTTATTTTTTAATGCTAGCAGCATAGAACTGTTTACTTTTGGAATCCTTTTAACCTAACTTTATTTATATAGGGTTTTAAAATTCTAAATTCATTCTTTAATGCAGTGGAAAGAAAGCTTCTATTTAATGTTGTTTATATTTTAGATTTTAGTATTTACTATTTCTGTTTTAAAAAGACTAGTATGTTTATACATTATTTTTCTGTTTTGTTTTAAGCTTTACTTTTATTCTTAAATATTATTTTCAGAGAAAAGTTTTAAAAGAAGTTTCTATGTTTCTGTTGTGTAGTGTATAGTTTAATTTTTGTTACACTCTCTATTAGGAGAAAGTTGCATTTTAGTTCCTATTTTGGTAAAATTTGTTCCTGGTTTGTGCCCTTGTCGTTAATAAAACATGTATTTTGATGAAGGGTTGTCTATTTACCATAGCATTTTTTTGTCAGTATTTCAGTCAGTATTTGATTAGTATTTACTAGATACAAATTATTGACCAAAATTTGGGTTTCTCCAGAAAATTCGGGTCAGTTCAGAAAAAAACGGGTTAGTCTAAAAAAATTCATATTCAGCTCCCAGTGCCCCCCCCCCTAAGAAACCGTTTAACGACGCCCATGATTAGAAGTATGTCTATTCAAAAAGAATATTACTGCGATGAACTTGCGAAAAGCATGGGGCACATAGTATTGCGGCTACCGCCTTACCACTGTATATTACACCCTACTGAACAAATATGGCACTAACTAAAAGTCGGAATTCGCCGCAATAATATTTCACCCACACTTAATTCCGGTGTATTAATTCTAATTCATAATGAAACTAAAAAAAATTCTGAGGTGAACTGGAAAAACTGGGCCCAACATGTAAAGAAAGTAGAAGAAAGTTACATTTGTATTAGGAATGCAACAGAAAGGTTTATTATTACTTTAGATGATGATAGCGATAGTGAAGTAGATTTAGTTGGGTAATTTATTAATTAATATAATAGTTTAGCATTACAAGTGTAAGTGTATGACCATAATTCTATTTTTATATTTTGAACTTAATTAACTTAAATAAACATCAGTTTCATATTTATTTGCTGATAAATTAAATTTTTTAATGCTATGTCTAAGACGGTCCTAACTCAGTCGGCATTGTGTCAATACCCCTATTTAGGTAGAAATAAATAAGAGTCACTTGGTCAGTTTCTTATATTTGTGAATATACTTTACTTATAGGCTTTTGGGCTTAAAAAGTAAAGAATTAAAGCAAACTGCTTTAGCTCCATAGAATACCTATGGGAAAGCCTTTTTCTCCCCTTCAGAGTGGCATGCGACTTGATTATGTTGGCCAGAGGTTCGTCAAGAAAGATGTCACATAATTTGCAGAAATCTTCAACAGTGGCAGGCTCTTCTTTGGTGAAAAAGGTTTTCCTTGATACTTTCTTTGCAATTCGTTTTCTTAAAACTCGTACTTCCCTTTTCAGTTTCCGTTTTCTAGAGTTGAAGTGAAGTTTGCGTAGAGAATGTTGGAGAAATGAGAGGGGTTGGAATGATTTGTTTGGCTTCGGTATCCTCATGTTACAATGACAAAAGAAGTTATTATGCGTATAGTATGACAGTTTTCAGAGAAACAATCCAAAAGCATATATAACTACTTACCATGTGTTTCCAAGAAAGGGGGCTTTTCATTTGCTTCGCGGGCTTCTATGGTGGGTTTACCTTTGACAGGAGGGACCACTCTAATGTCTGAAAAAAGGTAACCATATGATTTGATTAGTTATTATAATTTAGATCCCTAAAAGTATCCACACACCAACCTGACAAAACAATAACCTTCTTAGGAGTTTCTTCTGGAGTTGGGAATGGCTATGTTTAATCCCTTCCTAAAGTTCTTTAGGAAATTTTTTTGGGACATGCATTCGGGAGCAAACGTTTCCTTGTAGATCCCTTACATATGTATTGTTCTTCAGAGTGAAGCTCACACAACTTAAAGTCTTTAAATAAAACTGTAATATTGGGAAACAGTTCTGTCCGATGACAAGTCTCCAACTATAAGGTGACCCTGAAAAAACAAATTGTGAGAAATTCTGGGAAGAAATGATTATATTGCTCTAGAGAGTCATTTTCTACATGAAAATGGAGAAAAAAATCCAACAATATATAATATTATGTATGTTTAGCATTTGTAAAAATCTAAAGTTAATGGGGTCCTTAATTACTCTTGAGGGTGAATGAACCCACCTAGAAAAAGGGTCTGAAATTACTGGGGTCCTTAATTACTCTTGAGGGTGAATGAACCAACCAAGAAAAAGGGTCAGTATACCTACATTCTGAACCATTATGCGGCTTTAATTTGATATGTAAGCAGGTAGAAATTGCTTGTTAGCCCACTCCTATAATGCTACAAACCATTTTCTTTTTGTAAAGAGTATGTTGGATATTTTTTAAATCTGCTATTTTTCAATTCTTTGATAGGTACATGGACAATAATTAATACTTAGAATTTAAACGGTAGGTGGATAATATGATATTTTATTTTGTTTAAACAAAATAAGTTGTAAATTTCGGATAACCCTATGATTTTTTTATAATGTATCTATTACTACATACTAACTATTTGCTTATTTTACCTGATATTTGCGTAGAAATATGATATTATTCATTAAAAACTACTAAATGAGAACAAGTACTTGTGCTTTTAGGAGTATTTTCCAAAAAAACACAAGATCTGTTAGGAAAATAAAAACATGTTCTTTTAGAATAGTTTGATATTTTTTCCTTCCCGTCGCCTTTCCTTAAAAAGGTACTTGTTTTTATATATTTAATATCAACTTCACTTGAATAACATAATAAATATGGTAGGTCTTTTCCATATAAATTTCACGTAATAAAATACAGCCGATAAATACAACAAAACAAATATAAACAAATGTATCATAGCGGTGCAAATCTACTTACTGTTCAGGATCCTTTGGAAATGAAAACATGCTTAATCCTTGACCTTCTTTTGAGGGACACCCTCGAAACGCACAGTTGTCACTATCACTATCAGAAGTTATAATAATTGGCCTTATTTCATTAATGACCTGTTCCGAGTCAAAAGTATCTTGAATCAATTTTTCCACGTGGTCAATACATCTTGACCAAGTCTCTGGTCCAATTTGTTTTAAATCTTCATTTCATAAATTTAAAATGCTCTCTTCGTTCGTCGTTTGACATGCATGCTTGTCATAGTAGTTTTTGCAAATTCCCCACACTAATTCAATACCATTAAATTCACAATGGTATGGGGGCAGACGTAAGACCTCGTGACCGTATTTCCCCGCGAGGGAGTCCACTATGTAAGACTTATCCTTACCAGCAGTGTGTACTTTAATTTCGGATAACAAATCTGATTTCAAAAATATATGGTCGTTTTTTATTTTTCTGGTGTTTAGCCAGTTCCTCATTTCATCTTTGGTGGAACTATTGTTTGGTATTTTTTCAGAAACTCGTGAGTGATATGAAGCATTGTCTAAAATAATGATCAAGGGTTCTTCTAGTGATTTTAGCACATATTCTTCAAACCAGTTCTCGATGAAGTAAAAACTAAACTTGCATCTGGCAAAAATCCTTCTCGACTTCCGGCGTGTATTACGACATATCTTTTTCCATTCCCGGATGAAACCCTTGAATAGCAGTATTTTGACCCATCCTGCCATGAATATTTTGTTTGGTTTCCCTTCGCAAAAATCCATGTCTCATCACTCTCATCTAAGAATACCACAGGTTTTGAATTTTCGGACTTTAAATTAGCTAGGTATTTCCTCAAAAACGACCACCGCTTAGAAACAATGTGTTGTTGCTTACAAAGAATTTTTCGGTTGTTAGTTTTGTGGTACTTAAACCCCAACTGCTTTAAAACTAATGAAGGACTAGTACGTCCAATGTCACATATTTCTCTGTTTCTGATTTTCTCAAAGGTTGAATCAAGAGTTACCACCTCTTTCTGTTTGTACATATCATAAATAACTCCTCGGATTTGACATTTAACTGCTTCTGGCAAATCATTGGTTTTCAAACTTAAACGGCGTTTTTTATTTTTCTTTTCAATATGGCCGTCTTTTTCTAAACTGTGAATATTTATCAGAGTTCTTCGTGATATGCCACAGGAATCCGCTGTTGATTGTTGTACCGCCACCGTAGATAATAAATGACCACCATTTTCCTTTTCTTTCTTGAAATATTCCTCAACTTTTAGAATAAGACGTCTTTCATTCGGTGTAAGAACATGTTTATCAGAAGCCATTTTAATACATCTGCTTTCGAACATTACGTTAGCAAGTGAGACAAAAATAAGCCAAACTAACCCAAATATATATATATACCGGGTGTTGCATCGTCGAGCGGGACATAGGAAATCCCATGTAATTTTAAATGGGGTCAATTATTGGCTTCCCTAATTATTTTAGAGAAAAATTCTATTTAGGTTTATAAAAGAGCACTAAAACCCACATTCAAAAGAATATATATATATATAGCCAAACTAAAGAAAACAAAGAAAGTCCCAGTCAGTACCTGTACATTATGCATTTAAGTGACAAATACACTGCGTCCATTAATTGGACCCCGTTATGCAAAAGGGAACCAACCGCCAATTTCCGAAAATCTCTGATTTTACCATTATGCGAACCAGTCGATGTTGCTCTAACGATCTGCAATACAGATCCAAATATTTTGCATATTAGCGCCATCTGTATAGCATAGAACCAACTTGCAAAACTAAAAATATTAGAATAAAAGTTTGCTGTAAGGATCCAAAGTTGTTTGGATCCTTTTTACAGTAATTTTTATTCTATTTGTAGAGCAAGTTGGAACCAGGGTTATTTGGGTCTTTTTTGCGAATTTAATGAAGTGACTTTATTTGTACGTGTTATGTTATGTGACTTTATTTGTTAAGTGTTTTTAGCCGGTAGAGATTTCCTTCAACATGTTTAAACCAAATATAGTTTCTCAAAGGGTTCAAAAGATATTATACAACACAAAGTTATTGTCACAGTCATCTTTAGCTGAAATACATCCTAATCAGGTGGGTTTACGTTTATTTTAAAAATTATTATTTCCTAACCTAAAAATTATAATTTTAATAGACTTTTTTACAATCATACTGCTTCAACAATTTGCAAAGACTGTTTCAAAAAACTGTGTGTATAAAGTTTTTTATTTACAACAAAAATTGTAAAAAAAATTTGGTAAACATATAGTTGGTTCCTTATTGCAAATTTATTTTCAGAATATTTTAAGTAATTCGGGGAGCTCCCAGAGTCTACCAGCGACGGGAATTGCTTGCAATGAAGAATGCTTACCAAGTCCTATGAGCCAAGTAGGTATATTCTAATAACATCCAAATCTCCAAAATTTAATCTCACCCATAATGACTCTTTTTTCCTTGAATATATTATTGGTTCCTTATGGCATATTTTTTTTTAGGATGTAATTTTTAACGCAAATGAAGACTTGTTTGTGTCGCCAACTAATATGGAGGCGATTCCTTCAACTAGTACTGTCTCATGTCTGGAAGAAGACCAGAAAGCTGAAGGAATGAATGATATTACTACCTATAGTGAACCGATAGCAGATATAGAACTAGGCGAAAAGAATACAGTTTTTGAGGAAGATTCAGATGACTCTATAAAGGATAAAACTTACGAGCCTGATTCTAACAAATCATTATCAGAAGAAAATGATGACAGCGAGCAAGAAAATGAACTTGTCTAAAAAAAAAATCCCGGACGTCCTAGCCGAGGAAGGAAAAGAAATTTTCCAGAGCAGGATAGACATTTAAGAAAAATATATACCAACAGCAATAAGCAACGTTATACGGCTAAAGGAAAACTTGTAAAACCCAATGAATTTGTTGAATTTATATGCAATTGCCATTCGAAATGTCATGAAAAAATTTCGGTAGAGGACCAACGGAAATTTTTTGAACATTATTGGAATCTGGCAGACTACAACGTGCAAACTACCTTTCTGTCGACACACGTAAGGGAATCATGTGTAAAGAAGAAAATTGTGACTGCAAGAAATCCTCAAATGCGACAGTTTTCGAGACAATATTTTGTTAACAAGACAGCAGTTTGTAGGAATATGTTTATCAACATTTTACATGTATCCACCAAACGTATAAATACGGCGCTTCGCAAAGTACGAACGTTAACAGTACCAGATCGGCGTGGTGTAAGTAGTGGTGGACAAAACAAAATGTCAGTTGAGCAAGAAACTGCTGTTATTGCTCACATCAACGAGTTTCCACGCTACAAATCCCATTATTGCAGACCCAAAAAAGGGGATCAAGAGTTTTTGCAAGAAGGAACAACATTGCCAATAATGTATAAACTTTATAAAATTTCAAATTTAAATCCAGTAAGTTTCTCATCCTACAAAAAAATATTCCTAACAAAGTTTAATGTAAAACAAAAAAAACCAAAAAAAGACACTTGCAACAAATGCGATACTTTTAGTGCAAAAATAAAAAGCGTAGTCGATGAAGACGAAAAAACGAGAATTCAAAGCCAGCACAATCTTCATTTGGAAGAAGCAGAAACAGCCAGAAATAAAATGAATTTAGACCTAATGATGGCAGAAAATGACGAAAAAACGGAGACTCTAACATTCGATATGCAGAAGACCCTTCCCCTTCCTCGACTAAGTACAAATATTTTGTTTTACAAACGACAGCTATGGTTATACAATTGCGGCATTTATGCTGGAAAGCAGAAAAAATCCACGTTTAACATTTGGATCGAAGGGGAAGCTGGCAGAGGAGCGCAAGAAGTTGGCTCCTGTTTGAGGAAATATATTAGCAATAATAACATATCGGAGAGTGTTGAAAACCTGATTCTTTGGAGCGATTCGTGCGGAGGGCAGAACCGCAACATTAAAATGGTGCTCTTGCTAAAATGTTTTTTAGAGGAGTCGCCACATTTAAGAAGTATTAGAATGAGGTTCCTGGTCTCTGGTCACAGTTTCCTCCCAAATGATAGTGACTTTGGAGATGTTGAATGTGCAATTAAAAAACAAAATAAAATTTTTTCCCCCCAAGACTATATTAATATCATGAGAACATGTAGGAGGAAACGCCCCATCAATATAAACAAAATGGTAAAAGACGATTTTGTAAGCACGAAAAATGTTGAAAAAGCCATTGTCAACAGAAAGAAAAACTCTGATGCAGAGAAAATTAATTGGCTACATATTAAGGAAATTAAGCTTCTAAAAGAAAAAAAAAACAGTATTTTTATAAGAACAGACTACAATGACGAGAACGAACATCAGGAGATTAATATTAAAAAAGGAAAGGGACCTAACGTAAACTTTTCTAAACTTTTGGAACCTCTATGGCCAAATGGAAAACCAGTGGCAGAGCCAAAGCTAAGGGATATAAAAAGTTATTTGCATCTTATTCCTGAAGAGGATCACGTTTTTTATAAAAATCTCATCGGAGATCCGAACATAGTAGAAGACATAAATGGCTATAACTTTGACTTGGACTTTGAACCAGATGAAGGTTAAATTTAATTATCTAAGATAATTTGTGGGTTTTCTTGATTTTTAGAAAGTTAATTTGCCATAATTTTGATTTTGTTTACATAAAATGCTAACTTGGATCTAGAGTTAGATTATAAATGTTATATTTTTCATTAATCAATAGGGAACCACGTGTTTTTTTTAATACTTAGAACTAATTTAAAAATGTTTTGGTTGTTTTGAATGTTAGATTTTTTCAAATGTAATAAAGGCGTTAAGCATTCGTTGAGTTCATGTGTTTTTTAATTACTGATTTAATTGTATTAAGAGTCTGAAACGTTTTTCTCAATTTTCTCAAAACAATGAAGAAGTCAGTTGGTTCCCTTTTGCATAACGGGGTCCAATTATGGAATAGGTAAAAAAGTACTCAAATTTTAAACATCCATATCTCCATCAAAATTATATCAATCCACTCAATTTTCGATTTATTAGGTAGGCCGTCCCTTGGACTACTTAGCACAAAGTATTTCACCTTACTTTATGTCTTTTTTATACAGGATGATGGCTAAGATACCAAGCCATGTAAAATGTGCTGATTTTAAAATTAATGTTTGGAAAATACGAAGCAATGGAAATTGAATTTTATTAGTGTACTGGTTACAGCTTTATGTTAGGTACTTACTGTACAAATTACAGCACAGTGCCGTTCGTGTCAATTAAAAAATAAATAAAAAAATAAAAAATGGAATAGGTAAAAAAGTACTCGAATTTTAAAATCAATATCTTCATCAATCCATTCAATTTTCAGTTTATTAGGTAGACTGTCTACTGAACTACTTAGAACAATGTGTTTGACCTCACTTTATGTCTTTTTATGCAGGATCATGGATAAGATACCAAGCCGTGTAAAATGTGCTGATTTTAAAATTAATGTTTGGAAAATACGAAGCAATGAAAATGGAATTTTATTAGTGTACTGGTTAGAACTTTATGTTAGGTACTTACTGTACAAATTACAGTGCAGTGCCGTTCGTGTAAATTAAAAAATCTGTATATTGCAAATTATATTGACTGAAAACGTTTTACTTCTATTTGGATTTACGTTGCTAGTCAAGCAATTGCCCTTGTTAATTTATCAAGATTATAAATTTGTTGGCAGTTCTTGACAAGGCCTTTTGTTTAGTTTCTTTTTTTAAATGAATGCCAATATCCGATTCATATCTCCAGAAGAATGTTCCTATGCAAGAGGACTGTTTGAGCAGGGCCAGTCTCAGTCTGATATTGCCAGAATCATAAATAAAACGCAAGGGGCTATATCAAAAATTTTAAAACGGTATCGAGAATATGGATCGAATCAAAGAAGAGCAGGGCAAGGCCGACCAAGGAAAACAACTGCTAATCAGGATCGGTTTTTAACAATGCAATGTGTTCGGGAGCGATTTACAACAAGTACCAAGCTACAAGCACGGTTGTCAAACGTTCACAATGTTCGACTATGTAAACAAACAATACTTAATCGCTTAAAAGAGGTCCAACTGAGACCGTACGAAGCAGCGATAGGACCAAAGCTGGAACCGCACCAGTAGTAATATACACAATACGCTGTGACACTGGATGGTATGCGTACCATCGACAGTGACCAAAGATTAGGCGTGGCCCTACTTCTTCAGCAAAGACGTGACGTAATTTCTACAAGAAGTACTAAGAATTATGATTGTCAATGACATCAATAACCAGAAGCTTTCGACTGGTGGTTGTTGACCAAACGGGCGATAACCCTCAGGTAAAAAAAAAAAAAAAAAAAATGAACGAATGCACCTGTCACAATTTCTGCGCTCACCTAAGCTCTTAGGTTAAAATTATTTTATTAAAATTTGTTCGATGTTGACCCAAGAGATAAGCCAGGTCATATTTGCATAGATAAGTCTAAAGAGTATTCAATGTTAAAATTAAGTTTTTGTAAATACACCAAAGGTTACAAATAATGATAGTAGAGGTCAATTTGTTTAGAAAGGATAAGTAAAATAAAACATGGAATTGTTTAATTAGGAAGTTTTATTTAACATAATTAATAAGGTATTACAAATAAAAAATGTGTAAGCAAAATACCACATATAAAATATGTATTTCATTTAATAAAATAAATATATATATCTGTTAACAACAGGTACTGGGTGATATCGCTAACATATCTATATATATATATATATATAGTTAATTAACTTTAATTTCCTTGTTTAGCATTATTGAAAGGACAGTCCTTCTGTAATTGATTGAACCGTTCCATATTAAATGACTTTTTCCACACCTTACGATTGTTACATATTTCTGAAAAACAGGTTCCATATACCCTTGATTCTCCATATGTTGATTCATTTGAAATATTGCAACACCGATTGCATTCGTAGAAGGATTTAGTCATGGTTGGAGCTGAAATCAGAGAATAAAGTTAATGTATAATTTTAATGTGTTAATTTTTAATTAATATACCTTATATTCTGCTGACTCCAAAGATCTTTTGGTAGGGTGAGTACATATTAGGTATTACTGGTAAATTCTTTTAAAAACGGTTGTTAACGAAAATATGTTAATTAAAAGTAAAGAAGTATTAATTAAAATGGATTAAATTCTACCAATATATATGGTTAATAAAAAATTATTATTATTCTATCATTATATGTCTTAAAGCTCACAAATACTAGATATTTTAACCAACTAAATACAAAATGATTACAACAAAAAAAACATAAATTACTTAACTCTAACAAAGAAAATTATGAAATATTGCTATTATTATTATTATTAATATTATTATTATTATTATTATTATGTAAATATCCCCATGGTAACGTGTCTGTATAAATACAATTTACTATACGTTTATCATCATTAGAACTTAGTGCTATTTTTTTTTGTGTTATCGTATAAACTACATGTTCTTTATTTCTAATAAGTATTTCATCAGTATTCTTATTTGTATTATAAAACAAACAGTTGTAATAATCATTAAAAGTTATTTCTTTTAATGATGCTTTTTTAATACCTTTATCCTTCTTAGTCGTTTGTTCCTTACCATCATTAATTACTTTAAATGTGTACATTTTAGATCTAAGACCAATAAATTCTGTCATAATATTTCCATTGTTTTCATCCTTCATTAACCCTAGAACTTTTTTGTTTTTTAAAGGAATATTATAAATATTATTTGGAGGATAGTCAGAAGTGTCAAATTTATGAATATCCTCCTTGATATGTTGATAAATATCACTAACAAAAAATTGATAAATAAGTGAATCTGTATCACTATATAATAATTTTGCATGTTCATTAAACTTAGGTTTGATATAATTATAGTGAAAATCATATAAAATTGTTTTTGAAATTTCCAAAATACTAAACCCAACGTATATTGGTTTATTAAATTTAATATTAAGTTTTTTCATCTCAATTATAATCATATCATTATCAAAAATAGTACAACTATGAAAATTAGGTTTAGAAATATAATTTTTTGCACCATATCTACCCTCCCACTTGGTAACTAATTTTACATCTTTATATTTCCGAACATTCTCTATTGTTTTGCCAAAAACTGAGTTGTTCATTAGTTTATAAAAGTTTTTTTCAAAGTCATTTTTACTTTGTTTTCTTAATGTTGTATTTAAATCAATGTATGTTTTTAACCAAGCAGATTGCTTAAATTTTAAAATTTTATGAATCTTTGTTAACTTAAGACCTAAATTTAAGGCTTGCTTTAAATTTCTGTAATGAATTACGTAATTTGTTTTATTAAAAAGTGTTGTTAGTAATTTAGTTTGTTTGGATGATGATGATGATGATGATAAAGGAGGTTTCATATGTTCAGGACATAGTGGTAAATCTTTATGATTGTTATGCAATTTAGTAGGATATTCAAGATCAACCTCAAGTATAAATCCATAATCTTCATTATCAGGTGTATTAATAATATTCTCTGAGTAATAATTTACTGTATCAATCCAAGAAAATTCACCGATAGGTAAATATTCACACATTGCCGTGCCATATAAATTATTAACATCAAAATAAATTAAAAATGAATCTTCAATATCTGAATTATAATCTTCTTTCATGTATATATTGTTAGCTTTTCCGTATCGGTTACTACATTGTGAAATTCCACCTCTAACACACCTTTCTATGAACATAACTTTATCAATATCGTCCAATAATTCTAAAGTAGTACCAGATAATTTTAAACAACTTGAATATGCCAATCCTGGAGCTGTAAAATATTTAAAACATTCTAAGTTAAATGTTTCAAAACAAACTTTTCTAAAATTTTCACAAATGTCACTTAAAAGTAGAACGTCTGTTTTTAAATATAATTCTGCATATTCCTGAAGGTTTTTAATATTAAACGAACGCCAAACATTAATTGCATGTTCATAATCGGTGTCAGAAATATGTGATTTATTCAATTTATTATAAAATAATTCTTTTACTGGTAACTGTGTATCTTCTAACTTAACCCAGTTGTTAAGATAATCATAAGGAAAAATTCCCTTTTTTGATAAAAGTTCAAATTCCATATTATTTCTACAATAATTTCTTGTAATACTTTTTTCAGAGTTATCTAAATAGGAACTTAATTTATCCAAGCTACTTGGCATAAAACGAAATGAATCTAAAAATCGAAATTGTACATTTGTGTTAATAAATTGCTTTGTAAATGATATGTATTTTTCCTTGTTTACAGGAAGCAAACTAACAGCACCAGGTACTTCTGTTGCAAGTGCTCTAATTAAAAAATGACTATCATAACCAGATAGATTATGAAAAATAATAGGTACTACAGAATCATCTTTATAATTTAAATTACATGAGGAGTGGGCACTTCCTCTATAGTTGCCACTAAAATGCGAATGATCTTTAACCTTAACATCATCGTACGCAATGGATTTTGAACAAATATGACAGGTTTTTGATAATTGAAATTCAATTTTTTGTTTATCTGTTAATGGTTTCATTTTAATTGAATTTGAAAAAATGTGAGATAGTTTTTTCCCTAGCTGGTTTAATTCTAATACAAACCAACTTATACAGTCTTTACCAGTATATAAATCAAATTTTGATAATGAATTGTCATAGGAACAACATAAATAGTATGCAATACTAAATGGTACATGTTTTTGAGTTTTATTTATATTTCCAGTAATATTTTCATCTTTGTAATCTTCTAATATACATTCCAAATCTGCATAAATGATAAATGGGCATTTTTCTTGGTTTTTATATTGTTTAAATTTTAAATATTTTTCAGACTCTGTTGGTAAAGTAATTTTTGTTTTATTCATTTCTTTACAGGTAAACATATGTCTATTTAAAGTTTCCAGTGAGTAAAAATGATTAAGACATGTATCACAGTAAAATTTTTTATTTGTTAAATCATTATTAACTTGTCTATGAAGTAAACGTGATAGATCTTTAATTAATGTAAAATGAAATATTTGGTTAAAATCGTTTACATGTTCAGTTAAACTCATATCATAGTCATTATTATCAACATTATCATTAAAATTATGTTCAGTTGAAATCATTAATAAATTAATTTTTATTAAAAATTTAAATTTTGTTAAGCAAACTGGTACAATTTCCTTTTTTTCTAAGGTAAATACATTTATTGAAAGATTGTTCATTTGTTCAAATTTAGAGATATCTTTTAATTTTATAGGAAAATTAATTCCATCATATTTTAGTTTTTTACTAAAATGAGGATAAGAACTTGTTCTCTTAGGATTACATTGATCTGAACAAGGATAAAGAGCTGCCAGAACAGACCAGAGGAAACAATACTCATCATTATTATTAATATTAAGCACACCTTTTGTATTTTGAATGAATTTAGGAACATCAACAAAAGTTGATATACCCATATTTATTGGTGAATAATTACAAAAATTAACTTTTAACTGTAAAATTTCATAAAGCGCCCAGCCTGAATCCCTTTCAGCAAACTCTTCTAACTTGGTTAAAATATTGTTTTTAACATAATTATCATAAAACAATTTTAAATCTGTTGCATGATCAATAATTCTATTTTTAGTTTGAAAATGTTTTATATCTCTTTCTAACGTTTGAGGCTTTACAAAATTTGCTAAAAAAATTACATTTACTTTTAATAGAGAAATTTTAAGTTGTTTTTTAACTTGATGTGAGAATGATTTAAAAGCTTTGTTAAAAAATATTTCAGGATCTTTAATACTTAAATTAATTATAGCACCAGTTCTAATTCGATTTTTAAAACATGACTCTAGATCTTGCCAGATTAAATATTGTTTTTTAGATTTATGTACATTTTTACGATAACTAAAAGTAGCTTTAAAGTTTTTTAAAAGAGCTAAAGAAGATTCTAGTTTTAAAAAACCTTTGCTTTTATTTTTGTTATCAGACACATTACGTTTAATATATTTTTGAAGTAATAAAATATTTTTGTTTAAAAATTTAATCCACTTGCAATAATCCTCTTTAGTTTTAATTAACTTACCAACTTGTTGTATTTTCAACACCATTTTTTCAGTTAAAGAATTAATTTCAGCACCAGTACTCATTTTTGTATTTAATTGGTTAATATGTCTAATATGTGAGAGCTTCAAAACATACAAAGATAATAATTTTCAATAAAATAGAATAACTTTGTATCCTTTTTAGAAAAAAGAAAAAAAATATAAAATAGAGATCTCATACAACATAAATTTATTCACATTACTATTTTATATGCTAATATATTTAATTAATATGAATAGTTACTAGAAGCGCTCTAACACCTTATCATTTTACAATAGATTAGGTATAATTTTTATATGTATGAACATTTTTAAAATTTAATCAAACTTATCGTTTAGTTCAACTTTAACCTTCTAACATTTTTATAGACATTGAGGTGCCAGAGCTAAATTTTTATAAACTAAAATTAAACCACGTGTTTTTGTATAGGGGAACGTTGGTTAAATTAAAACTATAAATTACACAGTAAAATGAAAAGAATTTCTCAAAACCCAATACTTTTACTCCTCTTACTTCTTAATTTTTAAAAGAAAAAAATGTGTTCAGCGTATTAAAATGTTAGTATATATATACGAGTGAATTTAATACAAATAGCAATAACTGAAGATCTTAAATAATTTTTAAGAACAAAGTGACTTTTAAATTAGTAAAATGACTAACATCCCAACGACCATCATAATAAAATCAACCGATTTAATTGAATTTTCATTGGACATGGCATACGTTGTCATGAAGCAGATTTTTCAGTAAGTTTTTTTTTAATTTTATTTTTTATTAATGTTTGTAAATGTTAGTAAATGTTTTTTTAACACATTTCCAACGATTTATTAGTATACTGTTGTTTTTTTCAATTTAATGTTTTAACTTTTTTTTTTTTTTTTTTTTTTTACACAAACATAATAATTAAGTTCATTCTTCTTTGTTGTTTTAGATTTGGAGTTAAAAAGTTGGAATTAAAAAAGGATGCTGTGTTTGTGTCCCTCAATTATTATCCTAAAATTGAGAAGCTGGAGAGAAAATTCGGTAATCTTCCCATCAAATATGTTTGTACAAGATTGGAGGATGAAAAGGAGGTTAGAGTATTCGAAAAGGCCCTTAGTAAATTCTCATTCCTGTTACCTGAAGAGGATGAAGAAAAATTGGAACCACCGCCACAAACCTTGTCTATTGACAACAAGAGTGAACCGGAAAGAAAGAAGAGGAAAATAAACATTATTGAAAACATCCTAGTGAAACCATCCACTTCCAACGACACAACCAAAAGGCAAAAAATAATAATAGACGATGACGATGATAATGACTTTGAGATTAACAGTCAAGCGTTTTTTTAGTAAAATGTATTTTTAAAATAAATAAATCAAAATATTTTTAATGATTTTAATTGTTTTATTTTATTTATAAACTATACAACATTTTTAATATCTATCCAAGAATTATGACTATTATCAAAACCTAACCATTTTACAAAAGCCTTATTGTTCTTACGCTTTAAAACTTTTTCAACTAAATATATATCAGGATATTTAACTTTTTGCAACTGTTGTTCGTAAAATCCACCCTTAATATTATGCTTATTAGCATCTTGTAACAAATAAGTAGTAGGATTTGTTAGTTGTATTTTATTTATAGTAAAAATTTCCGTTGACCAATTAGATTGATATTTTTTATCAAAAACACCTCTTATTTTTGAAATTCTTACAGGATCATTAATTTTAAATTTTGGTTTATTTACAATCTTTATATGAGTATAAACAGTTTGAAGTAAATGTTTTTCATGTTTTTTAGTTACTTCAGAGGGTTTCATACCTATAGTTCTATGTTTTTTATTATTGTATATTTTAACAATGGTGGCTAACAAGTTATACCACTTATAGGAACCGTTAACATGTAATTCTTTCCAAATCATACTTTTAAGTGTTCGAATTGCACGCTCAACAATAGAAGCCTTTTTTTCACTATACGTGTAATAATGTTTAACATCATATTTTTTTAAGAGCTTTTGAAACTCTTTTGAAATAAATTCTGAGCCTTGGTCAGACTGAAGAAGTTTAGGTGGAGTTGTGTCCCTAAAAACTTTTTCCATTGCTTCGGCTACTTCTCGACCAGTTTTTGTTTTAAGAGGAAACGCCCAAATATACTTGGAGAAACAATTAATTACTACCAGAATATATTTATAACCATTATTTTCTTTTCCATAAGGACCTAGTTCACATAGATCAGCTTGGTATAAGTCCTCAAGGCCTTTTATGATGACATGACGTCGTTGAAAATTAATTCTAGCTGGTCTGTGTATTTCATCAATTACATGTCTTTTTATGTCCGTCGCGAAATGAGTCATATTTTTTCTAAAATAGTTTTTTTTATTCTATTATATGTGCTTCACGTAATTCCTCAATTAATGAATTAATTTCATTAATATGACTGTTATTGCCTGCACTTTAGGATGCTATTAATAAGTGTAATCTCTCAACAAGTTCGTTGGGGTCATCCCAATGCACATAGTCAACTGGTTTGTTGGTGTATTGCATAAAAAGTTTTTTTTGATGTACGGGAGTATGTTTACTGATGATACCTGCACCTGATGATGATATGGTTCGCACAGCAGGTGCAATAATGTTTTTATACTTAGGTAAAGTACTGCCTTGTATCTGTTCTGAGGCCTTATAATATCTACGATGTGCATTTGTTCTTAAAAGAATATCAATGTAATTATTTTTATCTGGTTCGGTAAAGTTCATAGGATGTTTTTTAAAAATCAATTCATATAAACCCATTGTACCTTTGTAACGTTTTCTTTTCACAGCAATATCTGACTCCATGAATTTTAATTGAGAATCACCAATAAAAAACTTATTTTCCTTCTCACTGAAAACTACACCGTACTTGTGATCAAATTCCTTATTAGTATCGTTTATCATTTCTTTAATATATCTTCTTGGTAAAGATTCAAACTGATCTAGATAAGCTCGAATAGAAGCATCCTCAATATTACTTTCTTGTTCATAGTCGGTTGTTTGTGGTAAATTTGTTTCAATAATAGTTTCTAACTCATCACCGCTTTCACTATCATTGCTCGTGTTTGTGGTGGTAGTATTTACTGGCGTTGAGTGAAATTGTAAACGTCTCTTAGAGGATAAGGAGCGTAAAGGTGTGTTTGTGCTTGTAGTCTCGTTTTTATCTTCAAATAATTCCAAATTTGAGAATTCATTTGATTTATCCTTATGTATTTGTTTTTCTCCTTCTAATTTCATTTCATTAGAATTTAAATTATTTTTACTAGGGTTCAATTTTGTTTCTATATTTTTTAAATGTTTAGTAATTGGAGAAAAAATATCCTCATGAGCTACTTCACCCTGTTTTAGAAGGTCTAATTTTTGTTTAACAATTTTACGTTTTTCTATTAGTTTTCGTTTAAGTTGTTTCTCAGTCGAGTTCATGGTTTTTTTTTCTTTCTTTCTTTTTAACAGCTTCTCTTCTACAGGTATGTGGAAGAAATGGTTGATATTTATATCTTTTACAAGTATATATATTTATCAAAACAACAACGATATCTTCCATCAGATATTTTATTATCCTTAAATATTGTTAAAAATTGATAAGACTTTTGCCAACAAACACCACATAGAGCTTTAAATTCTTCAAATGTCATATCTGTACCCACATGATTGTTATATACATGTTTTAAATTAGTATCATCCTGCTTGAACAAAATGATAACATTTGCATTGTCCGTGATTAAATGTTTTGGTATTTTTGCATATGTTTGAGAGAGATAGAAACAATCAATGTAATTATGACGACCCATACTGAAGTATTCACGAATAACATCCTGCTTATCACATGTTACATCATCAAAAACAAAAATTGAATGTTGCTTTGCTTTTGATGGTTCTAAAATTTCTTCACTATTATTAAACGCAAAATAACCAATTCCTTTTACAGGTTTTAGTAATCTCTCTAAATATAAGTACTTTGGTTGATATAGAGATTTTGAATATAAATAGATATTTTTAAATTTTAATCCATTAGGATGTTCTATTAGGGTAAGCATCACATTTGTTTTACCACAATTTGAAGGTCCCACAATAATACAACGGATTGATGAAGGTAAAAGTAAACTATGCTTGCTTTTTGGACTTTCTTCAATTTCATGGTTAGCAACTGGTAGAGTAAGCTGTTGTTGAACAATCTTCATTTTTTTTTTTTTTTTTTTTTCTCTTGTCTGATGATGTCAGCTTTATGTTGAGGTCTAAACAAAAGTATTTATGATATTGAGTTTCATGTTATTTTATTTAGTTGATTCTAAAAGGTGACTGAGTAAAGATGAAATTGTATCCTGATGCTAACGCTTCCATAGTTGAAGGAAACGGTCTTTTGAATACAGCTATAAATAAACTACCTCTAGAATTACACATACCTGGGTATAATTATTGTGGTCCAGGAACAAAACTGAAAAAACGTTTAGCCAAAGGTGATAAAGGCATTAATGGATTAGATGAAGCGTGTAAAGAACATGACATTACCTATTCAAACAATCAAGATTTAACTGTTCGTCATGCAGCTGATAACATTTTAACAAAAAAAGCAATGGATCGGGTAAGAAACAAAAATTCAACTTTTGGTGAAAAAATGGCTGCATTAGGAGTGGCTGGTGTCATGAAAGCCAAAGTTAAACTTGGTATGGGTTATAATAAAAAACAAAATTATTGTGATACTAAAAAAAAGTGCACCTCAACATTAAAAAAAGGTATACGTTTACTACAGAACGCTTTAAAAATTATGACAAATAGTTTACAATCAATATCTGGCACAGATTCAATAAATATAAATGCTATCAACACAACTGTCAACTCTAAACTTAAAAATAAAGAATTGAAAAAATCAGAAAAAAATATTCAAAATAAGTATGAAAGGGAGATTCGTAAAAAAATTGATGAAAATTCAAAGCGTAAGAAGAAATTAAAAATTGTTGAGAATAGTACTATTAATACAAATGATGTCATCCCTCAAAAACAACTACAAGCATCAAAAAGAAAACGAGATAGTGAATCGGATGAAAATTTAACCATCCAAAAAAAGGTAAATTATGGTTTCAATGACTATGATAATGATGATGATAATGATTATCATATTGAGGAAAACAAACGTGGTGTTAAAAGAGAGCATGATTTATCTGAGGAGTTAGAAGAATTTATTACTTTTCCAAAAAGAAAAAAAAATTAATTACAAATCAAATAGATTGAACTCTACATGTATATATACTTTGCAATCTTATGTTTATAAATTAGTCTAAAAATTGTTTTGAAGACACACATGCCTAATATGGTTGCTCGTAGTAAAAATAAAAAGTCACAAAGTCCTCGTCAAACTAAAAAAAGGAAACCAATAAAAACTAGCTTCAAAACGGTAACCAAACAAATTAAAAAGGGTATAATAAACCAAAAACCAAAGGATTTCAGTGGAGCTTTAAGGGTTGCAATAAGGCACGCAAACAAGTTTAAAAATAAAATAAAACCACCCAGAATTATAAATGTTCCAAAACAGGGAGGTTTTTTACCTCTTATACCGATTTTTGCTGGACTAAGTGCACTAGGAGCACTAAGCGGTGGTGCAGCTGGTATTGCCAAAGCTGTGAATGATGCTAAGGCGGCATCACAAAAATTAAATGAGGCACAACGACACAATAAGACGATGGAAGCAATAGCACTTGGTAAGGGAATTCGTATGAAACAACATAAAAAAGGATTGGGTCTTTTTTTACGACCTCCAGGGTTTCAAAAAAATTACCCTTAAAATTACCAACTCGACCCCTAACCAATGCAGATCTTGAAAAGTACATACATCAGTTAAATATAAGAAATTTTAGAGGAATTTTTATGAAAGATAAATTACCTAAAAAAATTCATTTACATGAATCTGGGATTATCAATATGGATAATAGTAATGGTCCAGGCACACATCGGACTGCATATATCAAGCATGGTTGTTATATCAGTTATTTTGACAGTTTTGGAAACCTTTCACCTCCCCTTCAGTTAGTTAAATATTTTAATTCTAATGGTTTTTGTAAAATTATGTACAATTATGTTTCCTACCAGACATATGATTCTGTAAATTGTGGACACTTATGTTTAACATTTTTATATAATAATAATAATAATATTAATTAATAATTTTGTATAATAAAGAGAGTTATTATAAACCTTAATTATTTATTGTTTTATTTTCAATCAGTAAACATGTCCTATACTTTTACTTTATCTGCTAGAGATGCCTTATTATCAGCAAAAATTTATCCTCCAATTGTTTTAAAGGAAAATGAGGAATATGTTTTAGGTTTAATAAATTTTGAAAGTTACAATTCAATACCCAATATAGATAACACAAATAATCAATTCCATTATAATAAGGAAGTGATTGTAATTCCTGAAGGTTCTTATGACATTCAAGACATTAATCGCTATTTAGTTGAACATGTAGAAAATATATCGAAAGAAAAACAAGGGCCAGAAGTAGAAAAACCATTTCTATCAATTAAAGCAAACTATAATACATTAAAATGTGAAATAAAAAGCAACTTGGAAATTGATTTTAGTAAATTATCTAGTATTGGTTCAGTATTAGGATTTAAAAAAAAAAAGCTTTCTAAAAATCGGAAACATATATCAGATCGTACTATTGACATTTTTAAAGTGAACAGTGTTTGTGTTGAATGTAATTTAGTAACAAATTCTTATACAAATGGAAATCCAGTACACATAATTCACATGTTTTACCCATCTTCGTTACCTGGAACAAAAATCGTTGAAAAACCATCAAATGTTATCTATCTTCCAATCAATACGCAGTATATAGATGAAATTATACTTAAAATAACAGATCAAGATGGTAATTTGGTTAATTTTAGAGAAGAAGTGGTAACAGTTAGATTGCATCTACGAAACAGAGCATTTTTTAGTTAAACATAAAAATGGTTTTTTTATATAATATTGTTCAGTCTTTAACGCTACCCAATGACAACACAGAATATCCTATAAATAAGTTAAATCAATCAAAACAAATCAGTAACAGCAACAAGCTGAAACCATTAACACTCAAAAATAAACAATTTTTAATCTCATTAGGTTTTAAGATTAAGAAAAATTAAACGTTTAACCAAGTTTTGGTATAATTTTAAGGGAGTCTTTAGATTAAAACTTAGAAAACTGTTATTATTTATAAGGTGTAGTTGTAAATTTATATCCGAAGAAGAAAAAGAAGAAAGAAATGAGCTTTAATATATTAAATGTTGGTGAAAGTGTCTACTCTGACACTTCAATTGTCAACTTTCAATACCATACGCATCAACCCTATGCATCTACCACATTTAATAATAATGATGAGATAAGGATTCCAATACAAACCCAAGATCTGTATACCTTACCTGGTCAAAGTTTTCTATATATCGAAGGAAAAATCGTAACCACTAAAGACAACACCTACAGTAAAAATGTTTCTTTTGTAAACAATGGGATTTCTTATCTTTTCGATGAAATTCGTTATGAATTAGGTGGTGTAGTTGTTGATCGAGTAAGAAATCCAGGTATAACCTCAACAATAAAGGGTTATGTTTCCTACACTTCAAACGAAGTCAAACGATTGGAAAATGCTGGTTGGAAAATACATGAAAATCCTGAATTATTAGACGATAAGGGTAGCTTTAACATATGTCTACCATTACGCACTCTATTGGGTTTTGCTGAAGATTTTCAAAAAATTATTATAAACGTTAATCAAGAATTAGTCTTAATTAGAAGCAGTTCAGACACAAATGCTATTCTTCAAACAAGTAATCCACTAGTGGTTGAAGACTATAAGGTGGTTTTAAGTAAAGTAGTGTGGAAAATACCTCATGTTTCAGTGTCAGATGTGGAAAAATTACGATTATTAAAATATCTTGAAAATGGTCGCGACCTGAATCTGGCTTTTAGGAGTTGGGAGTTGCATGAATATCCTGTTTTACAAGAAACCATGAGACATACGTGGGCTGTCAAGAGTACTGCACTAATTTCCAGACCGCGATTTTTAATTTTTGCTCTATCAACGAACAGAAAAAATAAAATTTCCAAAAATATGAGTGTTTTTGATCATTGTAATTTGTCAAATTTTAAACTTTTTTTAAATTCTGAAATGTTTCCTTACGATAGTTTAAATCTTAATTTTGATACTAAACAATGGGCAATTTTATATGAAATGTATGCGCAGTTTCAAAAAAGTTTTTACTACCAACGTCACGGTGAGCCATGTTATGAACCTATAAAATTTCATGGTGTATGTCCTTTTGTAGTTATTGACTGTTCACGTCAGAACGAGTCACTTAAAACCGGAGCTATAGATATTAGGTTAGAATTTGAAACAACAAAAAATATACCAACAAATACTAGTGCCTATTGTTTAATCCTTCACGATCGCTTAGTTAAATACAATCCTTTAACTAACATTGTGAAATCACTTTCTTAATTAATAAATTTTGAATTTAAGAAAAAAGGGAAATTATGTTTATACTAGACGTACAAGGATTTCTATACAAGGAAAGTGAATTTATCTGTAAAGAATTGACTGTAGTGAATATTGAAAATGGACAGGTTTACCACAAATTAATCAATTTACCTCATGGTATTGAATGGTTTAATGAAAAAATAGAAAAAAGGATAAAATGGCTCACCGATAATATTCATGGACTTGAATGGAATCAGTCTAATTTTAATTATCTATCATATGAAAATATTTCTGATTATATAAAAAATATTGTTAATAATGAAACTATTTTTGTAAAGGGTTACGATAAAAAAATTTGGTTGAGTAAATTACTTTCTAATAATATTGAAGAATTTTTATTTATAGGGTGTCCAAATTTAACTAAGTTAAAAAACTTTAAAAATAATTATAATTTTCATTGTAATAATCATTATCTTAACAATAAAAGGTGTTCTAAAGAAAATGCATTATTATTGTATAATTGGTATATAAATAAAACTACTTAACATTAAACATATTATTATGTCTTTTATTTTTTTCACAACTATATAAAACCTGTGGGGGCTTATATGGTATATGTTACTTTAAACATAGACCTTAAACCATCAAGAACAAAAATGGGTTGGGGTCCTGAGTATGTAGCATCTGTTAGTTTAACGGCAGATCTTAGACCAACAAGAAGGCAACCTGTTCCAATACTTCAAACATATTACTGCAGTCGGTGCAAACTGGCAATCAGAGCATCATCCCAAATTTTCATTTGTACAAAGTGTCTTTATAAAACTGAAAGGACAAAATAATAAAAATTATAAATGTAGATGTTTGTCTATTTGAGTGGAAATAATAACCCTATTTTAGTAATATAAGGAAATGAAACCTATGTAGTTTATTAGTTTCAGTCTAACATTTGTTAAGTGTGGATTACTAGATCAAACAAAACAAATTACAATGTATGTTAAGCATATTCTGGTGTTTTGTGTTATTTTTTTAAATGTTTTACACATTATTAATTGTATGAAAAATAATAATAATAATAATAATAATAATAATAATAATAATAATAATAATAATAATAATAATAAATGTAGTAAACACATTGAAGATTATGAATATTTAAGTAGGGATTATAACACCTTATATAATACAAGTCTAAACTTGTATACTGAGTGCACTAAGCAACTTGATATGTACATGGAGTTATATGATAATGAATTAGCGGTAAACGATATATGCATGGAAAAATTTGAGCAGTATGAAGTTATTAATAAGAATTTATCAAACTCTGTAAATTATACGAAATACATAAATTTATTAAAAGAAAATATTAAATTGGAATCAGAATTATATGTGATAAAAAATAATTTAACTGAAGCACTACTGCACTGTAAAGAAAAGGTTACAATTAGTCGTTCTCTAATAGGAGAATATACAGAAGAAATATCACATTTAAAATATAATATGTCTAGTCTTATAAATGAATTTTATAATGTAAATAATACCTTGGAAAAATGTCAACAAGCCTTACAAGGACAAGTTAAGGAAAGAAATAATATATTCAGTAATCTTTACGATTGTATAGACCGAGAAGAGACTCTTCAAGAACAAAAAAATAAATATGTTATTAGGTTAAGTACCTGTAGAAAAATAAAAAGTCATTTAAAAGAAATTTGTAATCAAAAGGTATAGACATTTTTTTTTTATATTTTTTTTTATTTTAATGTTTTTTATAATATAAATTATAATTTTCTCTTAAAATGCTATTATAACGAAAATGCCTATACCAGTAAGATCAAAGTGTCCTAAGTGTAAGGGTGAAACCGATGTACCTCATGAAAAATGTTTAGCATGTGAGGTACAAAAAGAGCTAACAATATGGGACGGATGTAAATACATACCCTCTCATTATTTTGATGGACCAGAGAAGGCTGGAAATGATCGAAATAAAAAATCTTAAATTAATGTTATATTATGTATACTGTAAAGAAATAAAAGGTCTATTTTAAAACTTTAATTTGTTTTATTTACTATATTATATAAAAAGTGTAGTTTACCTACCTACGTACCTACCTACTTACCTACCTCCTACCTACCTACCTACCTACCTACCTACCTACCTACCTACCTACCTACCTACCTACCTACCTACCTACCTACCTACTTACCTACCTACCTATCTACCTACCTACATACCTACCTACCTACTTTTATAAACGTCTTATCAACACTTGACAATTTCAACTAATTAAATATGTTAGATTGGATAAGTTATGGTTAGTATAATCAAACCAGTCAATCAATTATGTCATTTAAATGTAATGGTAAAACACAAGAACTTTACAAAAGTTATGAAGATGGAACACGATTTTGTCTTAAATGTAAACAATTCTTTTGTTTTTGTAAAGACTCCATAACCAAACATAACTTTCATGATAAATTATATTTTTCAATCTCAAATAACAACCTAAAGTGTGATGAAAAAATGCCAAAAAGTTCCGAATTAAAATAGTTATATAAAGCTTTTCTTTTTTTTAAATATTTTTAAAAAATGCCTATTCAACCAGCTGAAAAATATTGGGATCAGATAAATAATAAAGAAGAAGAAAAGAGAAAATATAAACTTAAATTGTATGAGTGTAAAGAGTGTGGTGGAAATACTTACCATGAAAACACTGGTGGTAACAAAGTCTTTAAATATTGCAGTTTCATCGCTTGTGAAGAACGCACTTGGAAATATAAATCAAGTTAATAATAATTAATTAATCCGTTATGACAACCAAACCTATTAATATTTTATACCGTGGCCAAAAACATGAATTTCACAAAGTTAAAGGTAACCAGTGCTATTTGTGTTACCGAGAAATTAATACATGTAATTTATGGTTAACAAAAAACTGTACAGTTTTACACAGTAAGTGCAGTGAGGCAAAAATTACACACCTTAAGCGTTATATTCAAATGGGACATCATTAATCGAGTTTTATTTAATTTGTGACACTTGTATATTTTGTTTGATTATGTTAAATAAATAAAGTTCCTAATTAAACAATTCCATGTTTTATTTTACTTATCCTTTCTAAACAAATTGACCTCTACTATCATTATTTGTAACCTTTGGTGTATTTACAAAAACTTAATTTTAACATTGAATACTCTTTAGACTTATCTATGCAAATATGACCTGGCTTATCTCTTGGGTCAACATCGAACAAATTTTAATAAAATAATTTTAACCTAAGAGCTTAGGTGAGCGCAGAAATTGTGACAGGTGCATTCGTTCATTTTTTTTTTTTTTTTACCTGAGGGTTAGGGCCCGTTTGGTCAACAACCACCAGTCGAAAGCTTCTGGTTATTGATGTCATTGACAATCATAATTCTTAAAACTTCTTGTAGAAATTACGTCACGTCTTTGCTGAAGAAGTAGGGCCACGCCTAATCTTTGGTCACTGTCGATGGTACGCATACCATCCAGTGTCACAGCGTATTGTGTATATTACTACTCGCACCATAGACGTGAACGATTGCAGTTTGCTCAAGAGCATTTGCCATGGGGTGAAGAAGAATGGGCTAATGTTTTATTTAGTGACGAATCCCGTTTTTGTCTATACAGCAATGATAGACGTTTAAAAGTGTTTCGAAGACCTGGTGATCGCTATGCTCAGTGTAATTTTAAAGAGCGGGTTAGTTATGGCGGTGGATCAATTATGGTTTGGGGAAGTATATCTCTAGAGGCAAAAACGGAATTGGTATTTGTAGAGCGATTAACTAGTGACAGGTACATTACGGAAATTCTTCAGGAGCATGTTGTGCCTTTTGCTCCCTTTATTGGAGGAAACTTCATTTTTATGCAAGATAACGCACGTCCACATACGGCGAGAATAGTAACGGAATATCTAGCAGAAACGGGAATTACCGTAATGAATTGGAAAGCTCGAAGCCCAGATCTTAACCCTATAGAGCATTTATGGGATCGAGTGGGTAGAGAGGTTCGTGCAGAAGCTAACCCACCAGAAACTTTGGCTCAGCTGAGATTGACGCTACAAAGAATATGGGAAAATATTGATCAGGTTTTTATAAGAAATCTGATTCTCAGTATGCCAAATCGTTGTCAAGCTGTCATTAATGCCCGTGGAGGAAATACGCGTTATTAATTTTTATTCTTATAATTAAGTTGTTTCTTTAAATTGTTATTACTATTGTTAAGTTAGTGTTATATCACGATTTTTTAATTTTTTTTAATTAACACGAACGGCACTGCGCTGTAATTTGTACAGTAAGTACCTAACATAAAGCTGTAACCAGTACACTAATAAAATTCCATTTTCATTGATTCGTATTTTCCAAACATTAATTTTAAAATCAGCACATTTTACATGGCTTGGTATCTTAGCCATCATCCTGTATAAAAAAGACATAAAGTAAGGTGAAATACTTTGTGCTAAGTAGTCCAAGGGACGGTCTACCTAATAAATCGAAAATTGAGTGGATCGATATAATTTTGATGGAGATATGGCTGTTTAAAATTTGAGTACTTTTTTACCTATTCCATAATTAATGGACGCAGTGTATTTATTAGAATTAAAATGAATTGTTTTCTTAGAAGACAAATCGACAAACAAAATACAAAGAAATCCCCCAGTCCCAGTCACTACCTGTACATTAAGCATTTAATTAATATAATAGATAACTTATTGAGGGTTACTGGAATTTACAGGTAATATTTAATTTATGCATCCTTAATTAGATACAAGAAATCACTCAATGAACGGACTTTAGTAACAAAAGTAACGAATTTAAGGATGTAACGAAAGTAACGATGTAACAAAAAGGCGAGAGTAACGTGTCCTTTATAAAATTAGGAATCGTTACTTTTAGTGATCACTTGATAACGATTACTTTGTAACGATTAGTTACTGTTTTAACATTACTAGCGCTAAGATGCCGTTACCCACGATTTTTAGGAATTTGGGTTTCAATCATCATTGGCTATATTCGTAAATCCAACAAGTCGTAACTCTTTTAGTAGCATGGTGCAAGTATTAGTGATATGTGTTTATTTTGCATCGCTGTGTGATTTTAAGAAGAACAACAATTAAAACTAAGTATTAAAGCCACTATGTATAAAATCTTAATTTAAATGTTTTTCTATTTACATTTTGCGCGTTATATACTCACTCCATCGAGATGTTTCTTTTCAAATGGGTGGTGACTACCCCGATGCAAGATTTTAGTTTTATTTATGATTAGTAAAAGAGAACGCTCCCGAAGAGTAACATGTGCAAGTTTTTGTTTTGATTTTACTCAGATTCGTGGAGTCGAGTTAAATTGTCGGGATTTTGTAAAAGTCGGTTTTAAGGCCCAATTGTATAAAGTGATCTTAAATCTTAGATTTAAATTAAGATTTAAACTGAAGAATATTTTGTGGTTTAACTTATGGGTATATTCTGGTAATTTTATAATATGGGTTTAAATTGCACCATTCTTCCTTTTTGCTTAGAGGGCCTTTTTGCTGATACTTCGACCAATAAAATCAAAAGAAGAAATTACAAAAAACAGAAGAGAAGAAGAAATTATTTATAATCACAGATTACGGAACGGAGTATAGATATAGTTGGAGTCAAGCAAATATTTGACGCGTGACACTTCCATCTTGTCATATTTGTCCAATAGTAGTTATTTCAATTTTACCAACTTTATTACAGCTGATACTTAGTCAGGGCCGGACTGACGAATATTGTTATCTATAAACCTTTGCAGAAAATGATTGCTGGGAAATTGGTCTAAGAATATGAATTATAATATAAATAAATTTGTTTTGATAAATTCTGTGCATTGTAATGGTGGGATTCAGGATTGACCATTAATATCACAGGTCTTAACAAAAGCAATCTTAGTAGTGTATAACGATTAATATTATTTTTATTTATTTATTAAGTACCTCATTGGTTTACACCAAAAGGCCATTGCCCAAAGTCCTTCAGCCCAAGTCAATTAACTACATATTAGTTTACACTTAAAAACTATTTGTTTGTTTAGGTTGGATTAATATTATTTATATTAATTAACGAATATGGGTAATTACCTAAAAATAATGACTTACCATAAAAACAGGAAATACTTGTACCTGGAAAACGGTTTTATGAAAACAACTGTTTAATTTTAAATTTTTATTTATGTTAAACTACAAAATATATAACATAAGTAATACTTCGTATAGCGGGTGAAAATTTTAAAACTTACCTACAATGGCTATATTGTCTACGCAAATCAAGAAAAAACAAAAAAATAGTTTCTATAAAAACGCGTTGGCATTTTGCCACCCACCACTTCTAAGCACTACCCTCGTCCACTTTAAAATCTTAAATGTCACTACCTCACTTGCGACATCTCTTCGGAAATGTTTTTCAGCGACACCATAATAAGATTGGTATATATTAAGTGGGGTAGTGCCATTTAATATTTTTTTAATTTTTACCTGCGTTTTTATAGAGACGGTATTTTTTTTATGGCTCGTAGAGAAAGTGGAAAATAGAGCCATTGTAAGTTTTCAAATTATTACCTTGCAGGAAAATTCTAAGAGCGAATATTATAAGATCTCAAGAACACTACGGATAACGTATCCTAAAAAGGTCGTAAATATTCTTATATTCCTTGGATATTTTAGCCTTGACAATATCTTTTCTGTATTATTTTTGTTAAAACGTTTGTAAACAAAATAGCATAGTTATTGAATTTGAACGTTTTTCTTCTAATCTCTGGCATTTCAGAGGAATTGCATTAACAATTCACAAGTTACATAATCGACATTGTATTTTTTTGCACTCTAAGTAGTACCTACCATGCAAGAAATTATGCACTGAGAAAACTGATGTTGCTGTGTTTTATAAATTTCGTTTTGGTTTAGTTTGACAGATAAGATCATTATTATGTTATAGAAATGTGAAAAAATAAATATGCAATGAGAACGAAAAAGTTTTAACAAATTATTTTGAAATAAGTATGTTTGCCAATCTTGGCCCCACAATACTCCTTCACAGATGTAGTTGATTCTGAAAGTGACTTTGGGCCCACAAAATGTTGCCTTATAGAATTTTTGTTACTGATGGCTAAAATCAGCTTTTTAAATGATCAGATGTTTCGTATTCGAATATTAAAAATCGGATTATGATTTGGATTATCACTCGAATAACTACTTAGATTATATTCTACGAATTCGTCGCAACGCAATGCGGTTTTTAACTTAAGGTCACAGGGCGTAGATTCTGAAGACGATGAGAGTGATGTCAAGTGTCATGTAGTAAAACACGGATCAGCAAATTTTTTATCCGGATGCTCAAATAAAATAATCGGAAGGCGCCGATTATTTGCATAATAGGATTATTTTAATCATTATCCGATAAACTGTTGTCGCTGTCGGAGACATGAATAATGATGGGCTCTTGAATGGTCACCATTATGTCCTTTTCTCTTTCCCAGGCATCTTTAATAACCGTATTTGTATGAGTGACATAGTTGGACCACTGCTCCACAGTCACATGATTCATCGCCATTTCCCAATACTCCAGAACATTTTTTACTGCACCGATATGGTGATCATAAAAACGTTTAGCTTGACTCCACACCATTTCAATCGCATTGAATTGACAATGGTATGGAGGTAATCGAATAACGTCATGCCCAGCTTCTCTAATCAGATTATCCACTGCGTAGGATTTTGTGCTCTTGGGAACTTCGCTTATTAGAGTCCACAGTCGTTGAACTGTATCCAGCAAAGAGAAGTCAATGCCCTTGGCTCTAAGCCATGTCTGCATTTCACCTTTTCTCCAACTTCTGGCAGGCCACTTATTTTGCTCGCGACTGTGATAACTTGCGTTATCTAAGAGAATAAGTTTTACTTACTTGAAGTGGGCTTAGATCTTCGTGTTATTCTATAAAGTACCTGTACACGTTCCTTATCATTTCTTGGGCTAATTTATTCCCGTGTATCTGCAAATGAGCAGAATTCTAAAAAAAGAATAGAATTAGTGCTAAAGGAATACATTTTTTGCAGATTTTATCGTGATTTTATATTCTAAGATTGTATAAGTGTCCAATACTTAAATTATGTTAAAATTGCCGAATCTTCCTTACTGACTCCAGATGTACTGGGCTTGCAGTAATCGTGATCCATATTTAATCTCTAAAAATTAAAAATATATGAAAATAAAATGATGTTTATTTTTTAAACTTATCGTGTCGAGTTATATTATTTACATTAATAAAATAGTCGGAAGTGAACAATAAAAAGCTAATGAGTGCTTGCCAACGTATCAGTATATTTATTTAAAGCTTCATTAGGGCTGAAATATTATAATTTTCTTAAAAATTTTGGCCTGGGGATTGTATATTTCATATGTATTTGCATTTGACTAGGTGTTTCCAATAAATGTCTATAAATAAATGTATTTTAACTTTTTAACCTTAGAATTCGTTAATATTCATTGTCATTGTGTATAATATGTTCTTTATTTGTCATGTATTTTATACGCAGGCTCCAAAATTTTTAAGAAAATAAAGACAATAGAACACTATAAAAAGGCAATAAAATGATTTAAATACTCAAAATCCAAAACCAAATACAGAATGTCAACAAGACAACGACATCACTCGTTTTGGAATAAATAAAATGCGGATCTGCAGCCCATATGATTTGACCAAATCGACGAGAATTCATGTACGGTCGACAAGTGATATGACATTGAAAATGCACAAGAGGGAGAAACAAACAAAATTACGTTCGATGTTCGATTCATGTGTTTTCCTTTATTCTTTTTTCTTGAGGTAACTCGGTTTATATATATCTCTTTTAGTCATATAAAAGGATAAAGATACAGATACTTCGAGTGGGTGGTAATTATTATAATATAAATTAGCCATTAGTAACTTTTATATTATGAGTGGGCTGCCGTATTTGACACCCATGACAATATGGAAGTGTCACGCGTCAAATATTTGCTTGACCCCAACTATACGCAAGTCCGGCTTTCCCGCCAAAATATATTATTATTTTGTATGTGAGACCGCAAGATGGCGACAGTAGTTGGCTCCGCCCACTTTAGCTTTCGTGTTCTCTTACAGAGAACGCCATGGTCATTTGCGATTTCGGATCTTTCCTTTGTTGATTGTTCGTTATTAGTTGGTGCGCTTAATTTTTGAGGTTTAAATTGTGAATCTTGTGAAAATATACATTTTTTGTACTATTTGTATTACTTCGGACCTTTTGTGTTGTTTTGAGGTTTTTTTGGACTATCTACCTACTTTGAGTGAGTCTGTGTTTATCCTTGGTTGTGATTTTAATCACATTATGGAAGACCACGTACCTCCCCTAAAACCTAAGAAATGTTGTGTTCCAAATTGTGATAATAAGCGCCATAGCATGAGACACCGATTTCCAAAACGGGATCCCGAAGTTTTTCAGCAGTGGCTTGACAGGATTAAGCCTGAAAATCAAGAGAAACTGTCCAGAAAACAGATGTATTCAAGATATTATGTGTGCGATGAACATTTCTCTTCTGATTGTTTCGCTCCTGGAACGCAAAGGGGACTTAAAAGAAATGCGGTTCCGACTCTGCATATACCAGGTATGTAAAAAGTATTGTAGTAACAAATTTTCAGCTTTCAAAAATTTATGAATTGTGGACTCTCAGTCGCAATTTTTTATTTATATATCAGTGGGGTCTGGCAGGGGGTTTTGAAGCTGTCCCATATTTTTCATTCTGGATTGATGGCAATAATAACAATTTTGGCTTTATAAGTCTCATGGCTCTTATAAAGAACGTCCCGCCACATTTTTGTGGGTTTTTAAGAAATTCTCAAGTTCTCATTTTATTATTTAGGTAGCATTAGCGCATAGATAAACAATACTTCATTCATAATACAGTAGCCCCTGTTATATTAATTTAGTGACTAGTTTTAAAAGGCTATACCTTTTTTGGTTCTCAGGTTTTGCAGACAACACTGAAAGGGCGATTCCAACACGGTCTACAATTACAGGCGAATTCGAAGGTTAGTTAATGAATAAGGACTACCAAGCGGCTTATCCTATAAGTTTTAGGACTACTTATCTACGTATAATTTTCAATCTTGTAATAATAAATACATTTTGTGATAGTAAAAGTAATTTATTTGGTGACATCAGTTACTCTTACCCATATTTTGTAAACACTTTATATATTATTTACATGCACAGTTGATGAATACAAAAATTTGTTGTTTTTTAGATTTACATGCACCGGCAACAAGCTTGCAGTTCCCACTCAACACACTTTGTTAAAATAACATTAAAAAAACGTGAAAAGGATAATGTTTTTTTACGTAACTTATAATATCGTGATTAAATAGGTATTTAATATAACGTTAGTTTTTGCAACGTAATACTAATACTGTCAGCAACAACATCAATGTTTTTAAGTTGTAAATTATAACGTTTTATTTTCTAATGTTACAAACACATTATTTTACGAGTCTAGATCTAACGTTAGGTAAACTAACCTTTTTTTATTGTTTAAGTAACGTTTTCAAATTTAGCGCGCGATTGGTGCGGCGCCTCATGGGGCGCTTTGCTCAGTTACCGATGATTGCCCTTCCGGCGCCATTTTTTCTTCTGTGTTGGGGCGACCTTCCTTGTGTTAGTTGTGTTACCTGTTGCTATTTTAACTCATTAAGTATTTTATGGCTGTGTGCAATTTATTGTATTAAATTGAGGTACCTAAGTAGTAGCTAAGTATTTAGTTTTGCCTTTCATAATGTTTATAAATCACTACTTAGCACAAATAGATAAAAAAACGCCATTTCTAAATTTAATAAAGAACAATTATTTTGGTTTTTAATTGCATTTAGATGTATATACTTCTTGGAGATTACCATAATAGTACCTGCCTACCTAAGTACTTTTCAGTTGAATGTGCATTTTTACCCATTCTATTTAAATTATTAAATTAAAGCATGTTTTTAGGTATTATCAACCAAAACAGTCAGGCTGAGCAAAGTGATGGGAGAGCGAATGCAAATAAGGTAATACTTTGAACTAAGATATTTTTAACACTCAACAATGGGTTGTATGAAATATTAGGTGCACTCCTTTTAAAGAAAATTTATTGTGTAAAAATCACAAATAACAAAAACTCAAATAGGCTCGTTTAGGTTAGTTCAGCACCAGGAACTATTCATTAAGGCCTTTTTTCTCTACAATAGACTTATACTTACTATAGGTACCTATAGTATATCAGTATATCTTACCTAAATTAACCATAATTTTACATAAAATTTATTATACTTTAAAGAGTTGCTTGCATTGATATTTTTAAGCATTTTGTCATGATCGAAACTTGAGCTAGGAAATTTCATGTTATGTATTATAATTTTTTTTTGTTTTAATTGACTAAGACAACTGTTGTAAAAAAAAACTACCTGACAAAAAAATTGTACTAGTAGGTTACAGCCCTTACAAAAGCGACTTCCTCCCATTAAATGACTTTAACATGGTGTTTTTGTTTGGTCTGCCCCTTGGCCTGTGGTTTATCCTGTGAACCTGTGTCATTTTTATGTCCCCAACTTGTACATATAGGGAATGTTTTAATTATTTTATGAATGATGGCAAAGTGTTCTGGTAAATAATCCAAGTACCTATATAATATATCATCTTTTACTAAATAATTTTTTTAAATAGTCATAAACCAGTTGTTAAAAATATAGTAGCAGTTGAGAAAGTAAACCCAATTCTAAGTTAATTTAATTTGTACCAATAAAAAGTAGGTGGGTGTCCTGCATATACTGTGTAAAGTTTATCCTTATTTTAATTTCAGATCAAACGGCGAAAAAAGAGTTTAGGTTTAATTACAAAAAAATATTTTAGCAGCATACTGGCAAAGAGTAAGCAAAAGTGTCTAATTGATATAAACAAACAAATTTCTAAAAATGACCAAGGAGGTACTCGAACACCTGAGATGGAAGATATTGTAGAGACAGTAAAAGCAAATTCTCATGTAATAATGAAAAACAGATTTGGAGTAATGGGAAATACAGGGAAAAAAGGAAAATATGAAAGTGGAGTAATGAATAATTATTCAGAGCCAAATTTGAGAAAAAAATTGTGTCACTGGATAGTTTCTAACAATGTTAAGCAGGGTGTTGTTAACCAGTTATTGAATATATTACCAAAAAATATGAATCTCCCAAAAGACTGTAGAACATTATTAAGTACAACTCGGAAAATAAACCATATCCAACATATGAACAACTGTGGCTCATATTACCACTTTGGTATTATGGCAGGATTAAATTATGTTTTATCTAATGTTGCTGAAGACATTCCTGAGGATTTAAAATTATTTGTAAATATTGATGGACTTCCTTTAGCAAGATCATCACAGAGTCAATTTTGGCCAATAATTTGTCACATTAATAACATTCCTACTTCGGAGCCTTTTTTGATAGGTGTATTTCATGGTTACAAAAAACCCAGCAGCTTAGAAGACTTTTTAAATCCACTAATAGAAGAGCTATTACAAGGTTCAAACCCAGAGACAATAGAAAATGAATATAAATCATTTGAAATAAAGGGAATAATTTGTGATGCTCCAGCAAAATCTTTTGTACTAGGAGTCAAAGGCCATAATGCTTATTTTGGTTGTACAAAGTGCACAACAGAAGCAGTATACTGTGAGGGCAAAGTTGTAACGTTTTTGATAATCGTTCAAATGATGTTGAGTTGCCTCGGCCAAGACTTTTTTGTTAGGTGTGGGTTGTCTTATTATCTGACAAATTTTTTTAGGGCGCCATCCTACCAGAAATAATACAAAATCTTACAAACACTTAGTAGTTTATTAAACTATACTTGTATAATAATGGTTGTTGTTACTGGTTTCCGAAGAAACAGTTTTGAGATCAAAAGGTGAAAATTAAAATGAAAATATAGCAATGGTCTGCTGGTCTTTACAAAGTTATCCTTCTGACTGACAAATACTTAGCTCTGCTTGTCATCCATGAGGTGTGTCCAAGATTCAGTCCTCTTCACCTGGAAGTTGTCTCGATGAGGTGTTCGGTGTTCCATGCATATACTTCAGCAATGGAGACGGTGAGGGAGACGTCAGGACTTGATTAGACTTGAATTTTTGTGACAGCGATTGATAGGAATAATGAAATCAGATGAGCTTGTCAGTCTCAGGTTTGCTTGTTTACATGTAATATTAGAAAGGTGGCGTTAGACCAGCGAATAATATTGCAATAAAAGGTTTGAAAATGAAAACTTAGGTTAAACAGTACCAGTTATAACTTAAGTTTCTATAATATAGTTACAGGATGTTTTAACTCCCTGTTACTCAAGTGAATATGAATAAAGTTTTAAATTTAGAAGTGATATTACCATGTTTAATTACATAAGGTCAAAAACAAATTTTCTTTCGTGTTTAAGTAGTAAGAAAAATAAATGATTTGATTGACTTAAAAGGTATTTAAGTTTTAAGTTAATCCAAGAAAAGCATATATTGTGCCAACAAGATAAAAATTAAGTAATTAATATACTACAAAATGTACAAATATATCATACAGATATTTAAAACTAATAGAAAATGCTGCATTCGAAAGCATCTAGAGCCTTTGTGCAGATTCGATATGCATAACGAGCAAAAAGGCAATCGTTTGCTAGATAAATGTGGTTTAACGAGCTACAGGCATTCGTTACCACATGATATTGGTGTACCAGACTAATGTCTTAATTATGGCACCCAAGGTAAGATACGAACAAGATAAATTCAAGATACGGTACAAGAGAAATTGTATATACAGTGTGACTTAAGATACTATCCATCCAGTATAAGCATGTCGCGCTAATTGAGTGAGAAGTTTAAGAAAAAATAAATGTTAAATCAGAATTGATTTCTGACAGATATCAGTGAGCGAAATGGGGTGAGTTTTTCAACAAATTCAATCTGGGTTTCAGCTTAGAAACAAAAGAAAAACTCACCTGTTTTCCTCGATATCAGCTTCCTGGGATATTCTGTCAGTCACCAGTTCTGTAGAGCCTGGATCTGTCGGTTTTCTTGAGAATGGTCCAGCCAGGTTTACCCTATATTTGGTTCTCACCAATGTTCGTCAAGAACTTAAATAAACTACCAACTGGCCAACGATATTTGCTAAAACGTAAAAGAAACGACAGAGACCCGAAAAACAAAGTTAAATTGAGAATTTAAACATTAATTGATGAAGAAAAACAAACAAAACAATGACCTGTTGATTGACTTAAAATATATTTAAATTGAATGCAAAATTATTAAAATATTGATTGAAATCCACACTTACTGAAGAAATATTATTATGACTGCGTTCTGTCTGTTAAGATGATGTTTTCGATCATCAACAACATTATAATTTATAAGGATAAATGAGATGAATGAAGATTATTAATTTATGACGCCATTATGGTCGGCATGTCTTTATTTTGTTAAAACATAAAAGTGTGGAATTTAGCTCGTGTAAAAATAGATTAAAAGGTCATGGGTTACTAGAAAGTAATATTTATGGTTCAATTACATACTTATTATTAGACAAAATATAAATTTAGTGAAACAGAAACTTAGCGTGACATACCTGTATCAGGACAAAACCAAAAGTCAAAGTCAAAAAATTAACCTCCCTGAGTCGCCTTTACCTATTCACGGAGGCAATATAAACTAAATTAAATGTAAGAAATCGATAATCTATATTAAAGAATACCCTAGAAATCTATATTATAGAACGGCAAATTTACAGTTGGTCTATTCATATATACAAACTTAAAGAATCGATATTCTGCAGTATGCAGAGTTATCCATAGATGGCAGCGCCAATACCTAAAGATTTATTATACTTTAAAATCCAATGTAACGAAATAACTTTTATTTACGTTACAAAGTAGTTTATCCAGATACAAAAGCACCCTTAAGAACAAATAAATCATTTAGAAGAAAGAGTGATGATTGGTATCATATTTCTGACACCCCCCTGACCAAGCTAAATATAGATTTAGTCGAGGATGTTCCAATTGACTACATGCATTTAATATGTTTGAGAGTTATGAAAAAGTTAATTTTGATATGGACAAAAGGTAACAAAGCATTAAGAATACCACCTCAAGATATTCAAGAATTAACATTAAATTAAAAAAATGTCGTCGCCTGATTCCTTCTGAATTTGCTAGACTCCCCCGAACATTTGAAGAGGTCGACAGGTGGAAGGCAACCGAGTTTAGACAATTTTTATTATACACGGGTATTCTTGTTCTTAAAGGTGCTTTATCAAAACAAAAATATCAGCATTTTATGTTGTTAAGTGTAGCAACAAAAATATTCTGCTCTAAGGAACATTCCACAGTTTATCTTCATGCTGCAAGAAATTGTTTGACCAAATTTGTAAATGATTTTAAAAATATTTATGGCCTCCAGTACATTACACATAATGCGCCTAACCTTGTACATATTTGCAATGATGTAGAGAAGTTTGGTCCTATGTCCTGTCCTGGATAATTTTAGTTCGTTTTTGTTTGAAAATGAATTATATAAAATTAAAAAACTTATTAGGAATGCTCGGAGGCCTTTACAACAGCTGGTTTGCAGGGTTAAAGAAATAAGAAAAAATAAGCCCTTGCTCTATCCTGTATTTCAGCAGCCTTTTCTACAAGCAGGACAAGAGTATTTTCAGTTAGTACCTTAAAGTTCAAATTTTATGTTAAGTATTTCTGAGAGAAATAATTCATGTGGTTTCAGCAATAATGATGTTATGCTAATCACTCACATTAAACAAGACAAAATTGGTGGTTTAAGATTTCATAAAAAAACTAAACTGTTTAATACACCTTTGTCGTCCACCGACCTAGATATCCAGGTTGTTTCCCAGTTATCAGATACTGAAGAATATTTCAACATTGCTGACGTCACCAAGAAATTTTTTAAATACTACATCAGCGAGGGCGTCTTTATTATTCAACCTATAATACATATTTTTTGAAGTAAGTAAATCATGTTAAGATAAAATATGGTACTGGGTGGTATTTGGAATGGTTAATTTTTTAATTGCTTATTTTGGTAAGATGGTTGTGGACTAGCACGTCCTTTAGTATACATAGAATGTACCATCAAAGTTTAAAATAAATAAATTATTTGTCATTTTTTATAGATTATGACTAATCAGACCAATTATGATTAATATTGTCATGAAAAGAGGCCTTTTCCAAAATTATTATTTCATTTTACATTTAAATCATTAATTCACGTTTCTCAGCCTGGTGACCTACAAATTTAGTAGTTTACTATTTATTATTTCACTATTTACTATTTGAAGCACAACGCCGAGTTTGTTATTTTTTGATGTTATACAAACAGTTATAATAATAAAATAATACATGATTGTTAGACAAACCATAATGGATATAAATAGCATCCTCGGTGATACGGAAGCCAGCTATCAAGAAGCTCGCGAATAGCTATTAAGAAGCTCTCAAAGAGCTAGCTGTCGAAAGGCTCTCAAAAAGAGCGTTCAAGAAGCGATCACACAGCCATCAGCTGATAGTAGCTTGGTAGCTCCGCGATTCAGCCAAGCCATTTCATCCCCCGACCCCAAGGGCACGTTGACCGAATAATGTAAGTTAGAGGATAAAAGTAAGAGTTAAGTGTTATTGTAATTGTGGTAAGAATAAAGATCTTTGTTTTATTAGACCTGTGTCCTTTTATCCGTGCCACACTTTTAGAACCCCCTTTTTAACTAATATCAATTATAAACGTGACATTTGGTGGAGGCGCCTGGTTCGTTCTCGTTGGTAGGTTCTTCCTAACCTATCAAATAGTTGTTTTAGGCTGTTTTTAATTAATTTTTTTCTCTTTCAGCAATTAATTCCCCTAGACGGACTGATATAAGTCCTATCTTGTGCCCGTTAACGCTGGCGAGATTAGGTTTATACAGCCCTTTTTGCCACAAATAACCCTGCTTTGTGCCCGTTAACACTGGCGAGGTTAAGGTTATTATAGGTATCCCGTACGTTTAATAGTAATTCTACCTTGTGCCAGTTAACCGCTGGCGAGGCCTTAGAGTTATTACTGACCAGTACAAAGGAGTTTGTTTATTGCTCGGCCAGTTGCCAGCTGGCGGTAATGAACTAACTACCTTAACCCCTTAGGTTTTTTTTCTCTTCGACCAATTTTTTGCAACCTGCATGATTAACATTAATTCTACCTTGGCACAGTTAACCGCTGGCGAGGCTTAGAGTTGTTATCGACAGTGCAAGTTAGTTTTTCTATTCTTCAACCCGTTACCAGCTGGCGAGAATAAATAAACTGATTTTAATTTAATTTTTAAACATAAACTAGCTCTGATTCCATATGGCCCGAAGAAAACTTAACAGAAACCAAAGAGAACGAAAAAGGCAGGACAAATTTAAATTTAAAAATTCTAGCGACAATTTAACCATTAAAATATATAAGGAAACAAGTCTCCCCGTTACGCCAACAATCGAGAAACAAAGCTTCTTTAATAACAGTGGAAATAAGCGTGTCAGCAGTTTAAAAAATAAATTTTTGCAATTATTTGGTGACGATGAACTGTAAAACAGGACGTCACCGTAGCGCCAGCCTTATTAGAGTATTTTGCTAATGCAACCTCATTGTACACTTAATAAATATTATATTGAGTATAGGTCAGTTAAAATAAAGAATACCTTTTATTTTTTTTAAACGCTTACGTTCGCACAAAATATAATTAAATTGTTTAGGAGCATTTACGTTCATCAACAGGACTTCCCAGGTCCGTATCAGCATAATTTATTAAATTTTTTTTCCATTTATTTATAGTTTTTTTTGGTTTTAGGCTCTCACTTCTAATGCCGGATGATAATCCGTCACGCCCCGTAACAAGACCCGCGAGCAAACACAAACTAATTGTGAACCCAAAACATTCGGCATTTTTACTACCACTGTCCGATGCAATATTATAAATCTGATACAACAGTAATCTCTAAATTTACTGAAAACGTCTTAACTCATCCAAAACCAGAATCAAAAATAGTTTACTTAAATATCACAACAAACCTTCCTATTGAATCATACACCTTTCCTAAGGCAATAAAGTTATCTGTGCCATGTAGTTGCGAACTAATCTCAGATGGAGAAATATTAATACCAAAGCGATTTCCTTGTAAAGACAGTCCACTCACAGAGGCCTCTAATATTCATGTTCTATCAGCAGCCTGGTCAAATCTAAAACCATTTGTCCTAAAACCAAATTTACCAAACTCACCCCAATATCTCGACTTAAATGAATATTTAAATCTTAACTGGACAATGACAATCCCGCACCTTAATATAAGCACCAACAAAGATCAAATTCAAGACGTTATAAATACTCTCCAAACTAACATTAAAAATTTTCTCCCACTTAACCAGCATCTTGCAAGTAACACACTATTCCTAATATGGAACATAATTATATCAGTATTACTAGCAGTACTTTTCTTCAGAAATCAAAATGCCCTGGCTCTAATACCAAATTTCATTAATCCTGTTCGAGGGGAAAATAACCTAATCGAACACGACATTTTTGTGGGAGTTCTATCCACGGCTTTTATACTATTTATTCTTTACTTTTTCTTTAAATATTTTTTTCTATGGCTGAAAAGAAAAGACCATCAAAATGGCAACACTAATGCCGTAATAAATCACGACAACGCAGGACATCAACTTATTTTAGACAGACCTACAAATACCAGCAGGTACAACTCTGTCCTGCTCATTGTCAAAATTAGACTCCTAATCTTTTATATTGTTATAATAATCAACCTTTAGTATTAAGATATTACTATATAAACAATGAAGAATTGACGGCTACTATTCTGAATTAATAGGTATTGAACAAGACGCCTATATTCGCAAATCAGAATTATTTGAAAAAAATAAAAAACTGTGAGACTTAAATATTTTATTTATTTAAACAATATAATTTTTAAATCTATGTTTTGCTTTGATACTCCTTTAATAAATACATTCACTTCGTTGTCTTAGAAGTTGTAAATGAGAATGCCGAAGAAAGCCGTAATACCTAAATTAAAAATTTTTTTTTTGTTTAGCCAATATAAGAGATAATATTATGATGATTCAGCCGCTATGCGAAAATTATTGAGTTGTAATGAAAATGTATCACTAATATTGCAAAGTAGGGGGACATGGAAGATGACTACAATAGATGGTTGAATGTCCGCCTATGATATATGTTTGTTATATGAAAAAATTATTAGAGAGGGGAACATGGGAGATGGTTTAGGAAATAAGCTGAATGTTCGCCTTTTTTGATGCGTTCCGAAAAATGAAGCTTGCAGGGTGCTGCACACATTTTCCATGATATATGTTGAAAATTGATGATGATATTTTTTTATGGGTTTCGGAAAATGAAGCTTGCAGGGTGCTGCACACATTTTCCATGAGATATGTTGAAAATAAAACAGGGGAGCATGGAAGATGGTTTATTGTAAGAGCTGAATGTTCGCCTTTTTTTTGTTTCCGGAAAATAGTGCTTGGAAGAGTACTGCTTAAATTATTGATTTGTAATCCAGCGCTCGGTGGGGAACATAGCCCAGAGAATAGCTGTTTAAACTAAATTTTCAGTAGGTACTTACACAACACATTTTCCATGATAATATATAGAGAATATAGTTTTTGTATAGAGTTGAATGTTGAAAATATTATAAAGACGGCTAAGAATTAACGTTTAACGGTGGCTTCTTCTCGTGTTTATTAAATAGAAAAAAATAATAAGGAAATGTTAAAAACGTAGTGAATGGTATACAAAAATGGTCAAAAAACATTTTAAATAAAATATATTAAACGGGTCAATTCTTCATTAATATGCTACGGTAAAATTCACATTTACCATACCACCTCTAAATCTCAATATAAATTTTAAATTCAGTAATACTATCGCCACCTGTTGATACAGGATTGAATTTCAACTAGGGTATCTGCAACCTGGCTACGGTAGATATGGCGGTACCAGTTTTATTTCTTTTTAATTAAGATGGCACTGGTCAACCAGGGTGATCTTATTTTTAGTCCGGGTCATGACTGTCTCCTTCTAACATTAAAGGATTCATGTTTAGCATTTTTCGTCTCTTTTTTGGCACTGTTAAAATTTATACAGTTTATCGTGCCTTTAGTGGGTTTTATAACCACGTTTATATGTACATAACCTGTTTTAATTTAATGAAATGTCTATCTAATGTGAAGATTGAGTCTTAATTATTTTTGATTAATAAATTATTAATTAAAATGGATGTTTTACCTGCGGGCGAATCGAGCAAGGTGTAGACTTTTTTGTGGTGAGTGCGTGACCTATAAAGTGATCTCTGATTGGTTCAAGTGAGGTCGCAGGGATATGTAGAGGGGATTTTTCTTCAGCAGGAGGACAAAAAGGTAATTTTTCTGGGGACTCTAGTGTTCAGGCTTTTGCACAGGCAAGTACTAAAATTCTTCTTTCTTAATTTTTTTATTTTTTTTTGAGTTTCATCATAGAACCCCGAGCTCAGTTTTACTTTAAAATTATCTTTTAATGTTACCCTAAAGATTGATTGATTATTTTATCTACTTATCTTGTCTTAAAGGGCATAAATTGTCTCTTTAAACATTACCTGGTCGCCATTTTTGTGCATATGCACATGGGCACCCCTATCTTTGGTTTTGAATTTTAGAGGTCATTACCTATTTCTTATTTTGGACAACTTAAAGAAAAACTTCACTGCCCTGGTTTTTATTTTTTTTATAGATTTTGGAAAAGAAACTAATTGCTCTCTAGAGAGTCGGCATATGCCATCTTTGTAGTTTCTGCCCAATAATTCTAATTTAGAGAACCGAGCATAAGTTTTAAGTTGCCATTATACATTACGCTATCTTTGGTGATTGATCACTGGGTACTGAGTTTTTCTGATGTGTTAATGTCTGAAGATTTGTCTCGGGGGTTCTATGATGAAATCTCACTGCATATCTCTTTAAATTTTCATTTATCTCTTGCTAATTTAGTACTTATTACCTGCCTTGCCTGTGCAGAAGTCTCCGAGAGCACAATTTACTATTGATTATTTTTATCTAAACCTGGTTCTGTGCAGTAGTTTATCCTAGAGCACTATTATATTTTTTTTATAAAATTACTATTACCTACTTATCTTGTCTTAAAGGACATAAATTGTTTCTTTAAAGATTTACCTGGTCGCCATTTTGTGCATGGGCACGTGGGCACCCCTATCTTGAATATTAGAGGTTCATTACCTATTTTTTATTTTATGCTTGTATAGCTACAATTTTTTTTTATAATATACCATTGAATATTTTTATCTAAACCTGGTTCTGTGCAGGGCTTTCTCCTAGAGCACAATCTCATTTTGTGTTTCTATAAATTGTATAGCTACTATCTGTTTTTATAAAATTACGATTAATTATTTTTATTTAAACCTGGTTCTGTCGAAATAGTTTGCACCAGAAAACTACCTTATTTTATGCTCTTATAGCTTTTATCTATTTTATAAAATTACTATCATTGTCAAGTTATTGATCATTTTATTTAAACCTAGTTCTGTTGAAAAGGAGTATCACTGCAATTTTACAATTCAGTTTATTATTACATTAATTAATTAATTAAAATTAAAATATATTTCTTTTTTTTTGGGGTTCTGTAAGTATTCCTTTTCAAGCAGAGCAAGGGAATTTATAAGGTTTTATTTGGTGAGTCTTAACACCTGGTCTTTTCTCGGTACCCAACTTCGGAACTTCATTATTGGAGCCGGACAACGCAGCTGACGTGACGTCACGACAGGGGCCCAAAGTCTGTTGAGCTCTACTCTCCTATACCTGTAGAGAGTCGATTCCTAAGCTTCACCTGAAGCTCTGACATAAACTGGTTATATCTCTACAGGGATCCGAAAACCACCATTGAAGCAAAAGGGTAAAGGTAACTGACGCCTTGTGTGTGATTCACCATGAAACAAATCAAAAACCTGTCAAAAATCTTTATTTAACTTTCGTTCATTTTTTTTTATCTGATTGGATATATCATCATTGAAACTATTATTTTATTTTTCCTTTGCAAAAATAATTGTTAATTTATTCAAACTACTTATCTTTCAAATTTTCTTTTTGTCAAAAAAAAAATCTTTGTCATACAAATACTTATGTAAATAGACTATAATTAGTTAATTCATTCAAACTACTTATCTTTAAAATTTTCCATTTGTCAAAAATCTTTGTCATACAAATACTTATGTAAATAGACTAATTGTTAAGTTGAACTGAATGTGTTTTTATTTCATACTGGAAGGGACTGTTAAAATTTAAACTCGAACTTACCACGCCCTGCCTGAGCTAGCAAAGCAACAAAAGGTAAGAAATTGGCACTCAACGACTAAATAAATTTTCATTACAATTACAACAATAAACTTTCATTACAACTTTTCTGGTTTGAGAGCCAAATTTTCATTCCAATTGACACCCCACGTCATTAAATTAAAAATTTCGATTACAATTGGCGCCCAACGTTAATTACCAATTTAGTAACAAATTGGCTTTATTTTAACAGTCCTTGCTTGGTGTGAAGTAAAACACTTCGATATCCTTTCTGGCAGTTTTTTAATTATCTAATTTTCTGGTGACTTGCATAGTTTTTATTAATTTTTATCTGCATTTTTGGTATATTATCTTCAAAAATGACTCTGTTAGTATCGGTATTACATAGCCATGAGGTAGATTACGAACTTAGTATCAGAGATATAACTCCTACTGGTAACGTAGAGGAAAGAAAAAAAGTTTTAAAGGGTATATTGTCTCAAGAAAGTGCCAATCGTAGCTTTACTCAAATTAAAAATCCTTATGCATTTGATGATGATGTAAAAGAGATTAAATCCTCTTTGGATAACCTTAAAGTGAAAATTGACGCCTTTTCCGGTTTGAGAACTGACTCAAAATATAGAGAATTAACTTCACGTTTATTTCATGTATCTGGTAGAGTATCACGTATAAATACAGCCTCTAAAATAGAGGTTGATACCAGAAAAGACCTTAATTTGCAACTTTTGACATTAGAAGGCACACTTGACGACAAAGTATCCCCTGCTACATCAACCCCTGTTCAGTTTGCATCTAATCCTCCCAATACCTCTTTTTCTTATCAAAAATCGGTTCCTGTTTATAAATGGGATTTAAAAAAATTCACTGGTGAAGGGTCGGTTATGACTTTCTTGGAGAAAGTAGAAACCCTAAGAATATCGAGGAACTGTCATACCGATGAACTGTTTGCCTCAGCCAGTGATCTTTTCGATTCACAGGCTTGGACCTGGTGGTATAATAACCATATCAAGGGTCGTTTTACGGATTGGGACGATTTGGTAGTAAAACTTAAACAAACTTTCCTACGTGACAATTATGACAAGAATTTATTAGACGAAATTAAATCGCGTAAGCAAGGCAATAAAGAGTCAGTCTCTCTTTTTATTTCTTCTATGGAAGGTTTATTTAATAGATTAAATGTAGTTCCTTCAGAAAAAGAAATGGTGCAAATTATTCGTGAGAATATTTTACCTGATTATGTTAGATCTCTTGCCTTGCACGATATTGATAATATAGAAGACTTAACAAAGCTTGGTAAAAAACTTGAAAATTCCTTTCAGATCACAAACATATCTAGAAAATAACCTATAAAAATCATAGATATATGGAACCAGATTTAAGTCGTCCTGGTCCATCTTTCTCCGGCAATGTTAATGCCGTTTATTTTAATGAAAACGTTACGTGCTGGAACTGCCTTAAACGGGGACATAAATATCCCTCTTGCCCTCAGCAACGTACAATTTTTTGTTTTGGATGTGGTCGGAAAGGAGTTGTAAAGCATAAATGTCCCAAGTGCAAAAATTCTGCTTATGGTTCAAAAAAAAAAACGAAGTAGCTTCCGGCAGTACTATTCAAGGTGCTGTCGGCAATCAAAACCAAGCTCAAACGACATCCAAAAAGGACAAAAAGTCCAAAAACCAAAGTTAAATGTTTCTGAATGGAATTCCTGGCTTGCTTTTGTAAATACTTTCTTAAAATCAAGCAACATGCAGCATAAGCAGGATTTCCTCAAGTCTCAAATGCCAAATGTCTGTCATAATAATGTCTCTTTATCTGGGAAATTACCCATAACTTTACCTCTACCTAAATCTCTGTCTAAGAAATTACCTATACCTAATAACTTATCTTTATCTTTGCCTAAGAAATTACCTATGCCTAATAATTTATCTTTATCGTTGCCTAAATCTACGGATGATAGTAAGAATATATCTCATACTAGTAGTCCCTTATTTGTTATGAAAAAGTATGATGAGAGACCATACCTTGATGTAAATATTTATGACCATAAAGTGTTAGCTTTAGTTGATAGTGGCAGTTGTTCTTCAATTTTAGGATCTGAGGGCTTGCATCTCTTAAAATCTCTTAATTTGTCCTTGTCCACGGATTTTTCTTTTCTTGTCACTACAGCTGATGGCCAAAGCCAAAATGTCTTAGGTTATGTGTGGGTTCCTATAGCTTTAAATAATATTGTTCGTCCAGTTAAACTTTTAGTAATACCTTCCCTAAAGCATACATTGATACTGGGTATTGACTTTTTGAAAGAATTTAGTATTGAATTAGATTTTCAAAATTCTTCTTATAAGGCCAATTCATTTTCTACTTGTGTAGTAAATACTTTAGAAAGTGCTGAACAATTAACGAAGGAGCAGCAATGGCAAATTTCTGAAATTGCTGATTTATTTAAGTCTATCGGTCCTAGTGATAGATTGGGCTTAACTCATTTAATGACTCATACAATAGAAACTGGCTCAGCAAAACCTATTAAACAAAGACAGTACCCTTTATCGTATGCAATGCAAAAAGTTTTACATGAAGAGATCGATAAAATGTTACAGTTGGGTATTATAGAGCCTTCTAACTCCCCATGGTGTTCACCTCTTTGGCTGGTTAAAAATTCTGATGGTTCTTCTAGAGTAGTTTTTGATGGGCGTAAGCTAAATGAGTGTACTGCTACTTCTGCATATCCCATGCCATTAATAGAGTCTATAATCACTAAGGTTAGGGATGCAAAGTATTTATCATCTATAGATTTGAAAAAAGCTTTTCATCAAATACCTCTTGACGAGGAATCTAGGCCTAAAACAGCTTTTGCAGTTTATGGAAAGGGGCTTTTTCAGTATAGGGTTTTACCTTTTGGATTAAATAATAGTGCACAAGCTATGTGTAAGCTTATGGATATGGTTATAGGCCCTGCATTGGAACCTTTTATTTTTTATTATCTTGATGATATAATTTGTGTGACCAGTGATTTTGAAACTCATTGTCGAATTTTGAAACAACTTTTCTATCGTTTGAAAGAGGCGAACCTCGCTATAAATTTTGAGAAATGTCAATTTTGTAGACCTTCACTTAAGTTCCTTGGATATATGGTGGATCAACACGGTCTTAGAACCGACCCAGAGAAAGTTTCAGCTATTTTGGAGTACCCTAGGCCTCGAAACACTACTCAAATCAGGAGACTGGTGGGTTTAGTCGCCTATTATCGTAGGTTCCTTAATAATTTTTCTTCGTTGTGTAGCCCAATTACTGATTTACTAAAGGGTAGAAAAAAGGGTCAATCGATTAAATGGACTCCAGAAGCTGAAGAGGCTTTTCTTAAGGTGAAGCAATCCTGGACTACGGCTCCTGTTTTGGCTAGTCCGGATTATTCAAAACCATTTGTACTTATGTGTGATGCATCGGATACAGGAGTGGGCTGCTGTTTGTATCAAGAGACAGATGGATTAGAACACCCAATTGCATATGCAAGTAAAACTCTTAATAAATGTCAAAGGAAATATACAACTACAGAAAAGGAGTTGTTGGCTGTTATTTTTGGTATTGAAAAGGTTCGTGGTTATATTGATGGTTCACATTTTACAGTTCATACTGATCACTCGTCTCTAACTTGGTTGCATAGTGTACTGGACTAACAAAGACAAAAGGTCTTTGACTTCAATTTCCTTTTTAAAGTAATTACGATAGTTGCATACATCAATTATTATTATCCAGCACAGCGCTTTTAGGAAACCAATAAGTTGTTTAATTAGTATAAGCAATTTTAACTATACTTTGCATATGCTATCGTAGCACTTTTGTGGGCATTGACTTAGATTTACTGAATAGACAATAGACGAAGTTTGATGTTCAATCTAACAAGTTGTTTGTTTTTTACCCCTATCCTATGCGAACCAATGAAGGGTGACTACATGGCGATCCTGCCAGTCCTTTAACAAGTTTTACTATTTTACGTGTGTTGTGTGCAATAAGTGATTAAGTGATGCATAAGTAACAAAAAACAATATGGGTAAATCGCAAAGTAAAGAAGAAATTGTAATTGCTCAAGCGGGCAACAGCGGTGGTCAAACTACATCACAAGGTGCGTCGATATGGGAAGTTGCGATTTTACTAAGTGTTGCAATAGTTGTGTTCCTAATCATTGCATACTGTTATCAACAAATCAAAAAGAATTTAACCAGAAAAATTAGAAGAGAAATCACCAGAAGCCAAGAACTTGTGTAGACAGCCATCAACGATAGGTGCTACCAGCTGTTACCAAACCGGGGCTGGCATCGAGGGAACGAGCTAGTGTAGGCGCAATGCCGCTAGTTCGCACCGTTGGAAATAAGCTGACAGAAGGCAGACAACAGGGACAGGATACAGTACTATAAGGATATGAGGTTAGATTGTGTTGATTTTTTTTATTCTGTACTTACATTTTTTTTGGGCTCTGTTTTTAAATATTAGGATATATATAAATTTTATAATGTTAGGCAATGAGCGCCGATATTAGTGACTTTAAGGAACTGTACGAAACTACAAAAAAATTCTATAATAATATTACTAGAGATCCTCTTGAAAGAAGGGAAAATGCTCAAAGGGTTAATAAATTATTGTTAGATGTAGGTTTATTGGACACTAAATATTATAAACTTATAGAAGATTTTAAAAAAGTTTCTAGTGACGAAAAAGTAAGCAAAGCAGTTGAGACTTATGCGAACGAGATTCAAAAAATTATTGCAAATTCGCGGAAAATTATTTTAGACAGATTAGACAAAATAGGAGAATCTAGTAATAATAGCGATTCCAACATGACCGATAAATTCGATTTAAAAACCGCGGCATCCTTATTACCAGCTATGGATGGTAGTGAGGATACCACAAAACAACTAATAGATGCAATCGAACTTTACAGTGAATTACTAGACAACAACAGCCACAAACTCTTAATTAATTATGTACTTAAAACTAGACTCTCTCAAAGCGCGAAAATAAGACTAGAAAAAACATACGCGACTGTCAATAATCTAATTTCAGATATGAAAATTCATTTATTAACCAAAAAGTCTGCTGCTGCTTTGGCTACTGAGTTACATTGCGTTAGGCAAAATGGAAAAACTATCGACGAATACGCTAGAAATATTGAAGAATTATTTACAAACTTAACTATTACTCAGGCCGACGGAAACGATAGCAGTATTCCCATTTTGCGCAGCGTAAATGAAAAAATAGCTATAAATGTTTTTGCAAATGGATTGAAAAATAGTGAGCTACGCACGGTAATAAAGGCTAGAAATTATACGTTATTAAAAGATGCTATAATAGGGGCTAAGGATGAAGAAAAAATTAAAAATTTTAACCCGATATCAACCACATTTCACATGCAAACGCAAAATAATAGGCGAGGTTATCGAGGAAGATTTAACGTAAACAGGTCAAATAATAGAGGTAGAGATTTTAATTTTCAAAGCAATTCAAACGGTAGGCACTATGTAAACAATAATCAGCGAATATTTAATAACAATCATTATAGAGGTCAAGGCCGCGTTGCATCTCGAGGCACATCGGGAAGGCCGTTTCGCAGCCATTCAAATTTTCGCGGACATCGACAAAATAATTATAGGGGTCAACAAGCGACTTACGTTACAGATGTTTCAAACGATTTCAGCGAATGCCCTAATAACACAAATTTAAGTACCGGATCAAGTAGCCAAAAATTTTTTCGTCCCTAAAGAAAATGATCATGTAAACAATAATGTAATAAAGAATGAATGTGATTACAATGCAATGAATGAGTGTGTAATTTTAAACTTAAATGGTATGAATTTTGTGCAAGTAAGATACCGAATGGAAAACATGTTATTTTTATTAGATACAGGAGCAAGTATAAGTGTAATTTTTTCAGGAAGTATACATGGAAATGAACGAATTGATAAAACAAAAAAGACTAAAATCGTAGGTGTAGGTGGATTTACTTATTCCTTAGGAGTAGCGAATATTTTATTTTCTTTAAATAATTACGAAATTCAGCATGTATTTTTAGTAACAAATAAATTTAGTTCAGGCATTCATGGTATTTTAGGTTCAGATTTTTTTTCCAAATATGGGGCAAATATAAACTATGAAACATATTTATTTTCGTTTTGTATTTTTAATAATAAGGTAAATGTACCTATGATTTCCAAATATGATTCTTGCATATCATTACCCCCCCGAAGTGAGGTAATAACATATTGCGAAATAAATAAAAGTGGTGAATTCGTTGTCTTGCCAGAAGAGCTATGTGAGGGTGTACTTGTTGCAGGAATTGTTGTATCATCTTACAATGAAAAAATTGCTGTAAGAATTGTGAATGTTAACGAGCGTGAAGTACAAATTAGAAATTTTAAACCACGGTTACAATGTGCATCAGATTTCGAAATTTATAACTTTGACAAAACAGGCAATTTAGTTATAGACCGAATTGACAAAATATTGGATTCGATAGATATGTCTACACTAAATATAGAAGAAAAACTTTCTATACAAAAAATATGTGCTAAATACTCTGACGTTTTTCATTTAGAGGGCGATCCACTTACTGTTACCAATCTTTACAAACAAAAACTTCAATTAAAAGACGATGCAGTACCTGTATACGTTAAACCCTATCGATTACCGCATGCGCAAAAAACCGATATAAGTAACCACGTTAATAGAATGCTTAGAGAAGGCACTATAGAAGAGGCAAAAAGCGAATGGAATTCGGCTATTTTAATCGTACCCAAAAAACCTGATAGTTCCGGGATTAAGAAAACTAGACTTGTGATTGACTATAGATTAGTCAACCAGCGGGCCCTAAGGGATGAAAAGTTTCCCTTACCTTGTATTGCGGAAATTTTAGATTCTTTATCTGGCGCCTTGTATTTTTCTCATCTTGATTTATCACAAGGATATTATCAATTAGAATTAGATAAAGCCAGCAGACCGTATACCGCATTTACTACAAACGAAGGTCAATATCAAATGAAAAGATTGCCAATGGGGCTCAAGGTTAGTCCTTCTATATTTTCTAGACTTATGACGGTAGCAATGTCAGGATTAAACTATGAAAGCTGTTTTATTTATCTTGATGATCTCATAATATTCGGAAATTCATTACAAAATCATAACATAAATCTTATCAAAGTTTTACAACGACTTAGAAAAGTTAATTTAAAACTCAATCCAAGCAAATGTGATTTCCTTAAAAAAGAAATTTTATATTTGGGTCATATTATTTCATCTGATGGAATTTCTCCAGATCCAGAAAAATTAAAAGCAATTGTTCAATATCCAATACCTCAAAATGCTGATGAAGCAAAACGATTTGTAGCATTTGCAAATTATTATCGAAAATTTATTAACAATTTTGCTCAAATTGCCCAACCACTTAATGAATTATCTCGAAAAGGAAAAATTTTTGCATGGACTGAGAAATGTCAACTTTCTTTCGATAAACTGAAACAAGCTATCACTAATCCGTCCTTGCTACAATATCCAAATTTTTCAGAAAATAACACTTTTATTCTTAAAACTGACGCTAGCGGGTATGCTATTGGCTCTATTTTGTGTAATGGTAACGATAAACCTATAGCTTTTGCTTCTCGAGTTTTAAATAAAGCGGAACAAAATTACTGTACTATAGAAAAAGAGTTACTAGCAATAGTATGGAGTGTTAAACATTTTAGACCATACTTGTACGGTAAAAAATTTCAAATTTTTTCAGATCATCGTCCCCTTATATATTTATTTAGCATGACTAATCCATCCAGTAGATTAACGAAATTTCGTCTAATTTTAGAAGAATATGACTTTAGCATACACTACATTAAAGGTTCTCAAAATGTTAACGCAGATGCTTTATCGCGCATTAAAATCGAATCAACAGAACTTAAAGACATTACTGCAAAAGTAAATAATAGTGTAAATATAATGACGCGTGCACAGACAAAAAGGCAGAATGTGCAAAAACAGCCGGATTTAATAAATTCTCAGAATGAAAGGCTTGATCACCCTGGAATTGTAGAATTATTAAAACCTCCTGTCGACAGTATAGAATTACGTTCAGTAAATGAAATCGATTTCAATAAATATAAAAATAGAATAAACCATGGTTACATAAATAATAAAAATTTTATATATGATGAGATATCTCAAATAATTTGCTTTAATCAAGATCACCGATCGACGCTTGACCTAGGTACATCGTTGAGGGATCTTGGAATTTTATGCAAAAAATATCAAATTCCGGAATTATATATATTAAAAAATACTAACAATGATAAATTTATAAAACACATATCGCGATATAGGAAAGAACTTTTAAAGAACGGTATTAAATTAAACATTGTCAGCAATGTTAACCGTGTTGCAAACAATGAAATGAAACAATTAATACTGAATGATTTTCACAATTTACCTACAGGTGGACATGCAGGTATAAATGGAATGTACAATAATATTAAAAAACGTTATTTTTGGTCTGGATTGAAGAAAGATGTAGAGGATTTTGTCAGACGCTGTAATGATTGTCAACGGCATAAATATTGCAAAATAAACAAACAGCCTATGACAATAACCTCCACAGCTACTTCAGCATTCCAAAAGATTTTTCTTGATATAGTAGGTCCAATTAAAAATGATAGTTTGGATAATTGCTATATATTAACAGTTCAATGTGAACTTACTAAATTTGTCGAATGTTATCCACTACAAAATAAGGAAGCTTACAGTGTTGCCAAATCGTTCGTAGAAAATTTTATATTACGATACGGTATCCCTCAGGAGACTGTTACTGATCAAGGCAAGGAATTTGTAGCGAATGTATTTCAGGATTCTTGTAAATTATTAGGAATAAAAACCTTAAACTCAACGGCTTACCACCATGAAACTCTTGGTGCGTTAGAAAATTCACACAAGCATTTAGGAGCGTATTTGAGAATTCAGATAGCAAATCATGAAGACAATTGGAGTACTTGGGTACCATATTGGTGCTTTTCATACAATAATACTGTGCATACTGAAACCAAATATACTCCTTATGAACTTGTTTTTGGAAAAATAAGCCATATACCATCAAATATCTCTAATAACGTAGATCCTTTATATAATTTTGACAATTATCCACATGAATTAAAATACAGGTTACAAGTTGCTTGCAACGATGCAAGAAATAACTTAATATCTTCCAAATATAAAAGAAAGGAACAATTTGACAAAAACTGTAATAATATTATTTATAATATAGGAGATAAAGTTTTAGTTTTAAATGAAAATATGGATACTAAGTTAGATTGTGTATACATAGGTCCTTATATAGTTTTAGAAGATTCGCACCCAAATATTTTATTGAATATCAAAAATAAACCAACATTAGTACATAAAAATAGAATTAAGCTTTACCACGATTAATCAAAAACAAATTTTTCTTGTTTTAAAAATTTTTTTTTCCTTTCCCAAGGGAGGTGTACTGGACTAACAAAGACAAAAGGTCTTTGACTTTAATTTCCTTTTTAAAGTAATTACGATAGTTGCATACATCAATTATTATTATCCAGCACAGCGCTTTTAGGAAACCAATAAGTTGTTTAATTAGTATAAGCAATTTTAACTATACTTTGCATATGCTATCGTAGCACTTTTGTGGGCATTGACTTAGATTTACTGAATAGACAATAGACGAAGTTTGATGTTCAATCTAACAAGTTGTTTGTTTTTTACCCCTATCCTATGCGAACCAATGAAGGGTGACTACAATAGCATGAAAAATCCTAGTCCTCGTGTTGCAAGATGGATCGTTACTCTAGCTCAGTATTCCTTCACTATTGTTCATCGTAAAGGTTCAAGCAACACCGTTGCTGATGCGCTTTCTAGAAGCCTTGAAGATGTAGCTATCTTAAATTTGACTTCCCTTAAACTGGATAAATGGTACGAAAATATGATTACGAAAGTTCGAGAGGATCCTAAAAAATTTTCTGCTTTTAAGGTCGAAAATAATATTCTTTATAAACATTTCTTTTCCAAGTATGATTTAGATGGTAATATTACGAATTGGAAAATTGTTGTGCCTGCTGCCCACAGGAAGGAAATGATTCGAAAGTTTCATGAAGATCCAACATCAGCGCATTTTGGAATATCTAAAACTTTGTATAGGCTTTCTGGCTATATTATTGGCCTAATATGAGAAATAGTGTCTATAAATATGTTCGAAAATGTACCAGGTGTGCTGCTTGTAAACCCAGTAATTTACCACAGGCTGGTCTTATGGGTCAATATCGTGACATAAATTTTCCATTCCAGATGATTTCTGCTGATCTTTTAGGTCCGTATCCCCGAACTGGAAGAGGTTCCCAGTACCTATTAGTTGTTGTAGATTGGTTCACAAAATTTACTCTTGTTCATCCAATATCTAGAGCTACGACTAAAGCTATCACTAAATTTATTGAAAATCAAGTTTTCTTAATATTCGGTGTTTGTCAAATATTTTGTTGTGTGATGGTAGTCAGTTTATTAGTGCTGATTTTAAAAAACTTATGAAGAAGTATAATGTTCAGAAAATTTTCTATAATGCTAAATATCACCCTCAAATTAATCACACTGAAAGGTTAAATCGAAGTATTGTCACAGCCATACGAGAATATATTCATGAAAATCATAAAAATTGGGATCAACATATCTTTCAGATTGCCCAAGCTATTTGTTTGTCTCGTCATGACGTTACTGAATTTTCACCTTCATTTCTAAATTTTGGTAGAGCCATTCCAGTTGATGGAAGTTTTTATGGCCTTATTTCTGATAATGCAAATACCAAAATAGAAATTTCTTCCAAAGTTCATAATCCACAAACTATTCAAGAACTCCCACAAATCTATGAGGATGTACGAAAAAAACTTTATAAATCATATTTAAAAAGTAAAGAACGTTATGACTTACGTGAAAGAGACGTAGAATATCATGTGGGTGATTATGTTTGGAAAAAGAACTATGTATTGTCTAATGCTGGAAACAATTTCTGTGCGAAATTGGCTCCTAAATTTATACCTTGTGTAATCAGTAAAAAACATTCAAAGCTTGTTTATAGTTTAAAGGATAGGCAGGGTAATGACCTTGGTAATTGGCATATTTCTGACATTAAACCTGACGTAACTAATGATTTGGATTCCGACGATCAATCAGAACCTGAATCTGAGGTATCATGCTGATGCCTGCTTGTTTTTTTTTTTATACTGTTTTTTATTTGGTGGTATCGTTATCTTGCACCCTATACCCCTTTGTAGTTAACGATGTTATGGGTTAGTGGTGGGCTCTCTCTCTCAGTCTTCATCTATCATCTTCTCGTCTCTCAATTTTTGCTGATGTATTAATTATCTCATTTTTTTTTTAATGTTATCTCTGATTTAATATACCTTTCTCATTACCTCAATATTTCAAATCTTTTTGAATATTAATTTTTTTTAATTTACTTGTGATTTCATCACATTACTATGAACAGAGAGACAGATGATTTTAGAATATTCCGTGTAACTCTAAACTCCGGAATATTTTTCACACAACATCAGTGACATTTGCAAAGTTAGGCAGTTGAATTTATTTCCCCTAATTTATGCAATATCTCGTTTCTTCTAGCCAAAATCGAGGAATTGTCTTTTGCTGACTTGATTTTGAGCGCTAATACTATTTGGTTAGTGAGTACATCTTAGTTTGTGTTAGACTTAGGAGTGCATTTCTTTGGAAATGATCTAACAAATTTAAGAATGTAGTAACTATAGAAGCGACGTTGAAATATCTTTCTTCCTCTTAAATCTCATTAAATTTCTGTTTAATGAACCCCTTATTTGTAATGGGCTTTTGATCCGCACAATTTATTGTGACCTATTAAAATAAGTCTATCTCTTTCTTATTTACCTGTTCCTTCTTGTCGTAATTTTATAAAGGTATATATTATTACTTCGTCTTTTGGACGTCTGGATTTACCGATTTTGTCCTAGCTCGAGTTCAACCAGAACTTGTTTTTACCGATTGTGTCTTATATATTTGCAGCCTTCTCTTTGTTATATACAGGCCGGAGGCGATGACGCTTCTCGGAACACCCTATTTAGTTTTTCATTAAAAGGCTGTGGTGCATTTAGATGTTTCAAACACTGATGTATCTTTTAGTTTTGTGTGTACTAGAATACACTTTATTTCGACCAGTGTAACATTTGGGTTACAATGATTTATCTTATCTTATCTTTTCTAATGGTTAATTTTGGTCTTCCACCCTCCGGGTACTGTTGTGTGGACGGTTTGCGTGGGTTCTCTTGGTAGTATGAGGTAGGGCTTTGAATTTGCTTGTATGAGGTTAGTACACGAGATTCGCCAAGTCACATTTGGTGTAATGCAATGCTAACCTAAGTCCGTTTTCCATCATAGTTTTGTTTTATGCATTTTTATTAAGGATCTTTATTTCATGCAAGCGATTCGGGGTGGCATTCATCTGCTATTGGGGGTGTCCTAGGTTTGCGTATTGCGGAGCAGTTTCTGGGGTTGGGCAACTATTATTAATTATTTTGTACATTTGGAATGTACATGGCGCCCAATATTTGTAACTTATCATAAACTATTGCCTGTTTGTTTTCCTGCCTCTATAAAATTATTGCCTCGACAAAATTGTCTATATCTCTGAATCACACTGGAGTGCTTTGTTTGCTTCGTTTTGCGGTAAAACATCATTTAAAAAAAAAAAAAAAATAAGTAAACTTATTTTTTTTTTTGCCGACTATTGGGGGTGTGTTACGGTAAAATTCACATTTACCAAACCACCTCTAAATCTTAATATAAATTTTAAATTCAGTAATACTATCGCCACCTGTTGATACAGGATTGAATTTCAACTAGGGTATCTGCAACCTGGCTACGGTAGATATGGCGGTACCAGTTTTATTTCTTTTTAATTAAGATGGCACTGGTCAACCAGGGTGATCTTATTTTTAGTCCGGGTCATGACTGTCTCCTTCTAACATTAAAAGTATTCATGTTTAGCATTTTTCGTCTCTTTTTTGGCACTGTTAAAATTTATACAGTTTATCGTGCCTTTAGTGGGTTTTATAACCACGTTTATATGTACATAACCTGTTTTAATTTAATGAAATGTCTATCTAATGTGAAGACTGAGTCTTAATTATTTTTGATTAATAAATTATTAATTAAAATGGATGTTTTACCCGCGAGCGAATCGAGCAAGGTGTAGACTTTTTTGTGGTGAGTGCGTGACCTATAAAGTGATCTCTGATTGGTTCAAGTGAGGTCGCAGGGGTATGTAGAGGGGATTTTTCTTCAGCAGGAGGACAAAAAGGTAATTTTTCTGGGGACTCTAGTGTTCAGGCTTTTGCACAGGCAAGTACTAAAATTCTTCTTTAATAATTTTTTTATTTTTTTTTTTGAGTTTCATCATAGAACCCCGAGCTCAGTTTTACTTTAAAATTATCTTTTAATGTTACCCTAAAGATTGATTGATTATTTTATCTACTTATCTTGTCTTAAAGGGCATAAATTGTCTCTTTAAACATTACCTGGTCGCCATTTTTGTGCATATGCACATGGGCACCCCTATCTTTGGTTTTGAATTTTAGAGGTTCATTACCTATTTCTTATTTTGGACAACTTAAAGAAAAACTTCACTGCCCTGGTTTTTATTTTTTTTATAGATTTTGGAAAAGAAACTAATTGCTCTCTAGAGAGTCGGCGTATGCCATCTTTGTAGTTTCTGCCCAATAATTCTAATTTAGAGAACCGAGCATAAGTTTTAAGTTGCCATTATACATTACGCTATCTTTGGTGATTGATCACTGGGTACTGAGTTTTTTCTGATGTGTTAATGTCTGAAGATTTGTCTCGGGGGTTCTATGATGAAATCTCACTGCATATCTCTTTAAATTTTCATTTATCTCTTGCTAATTTAGTACTTATTACCTGCCTTGCCTGTGCAGAAGTCTCCTAGAGCACAATTTACTATTGATTATTTTTATCTAAACCTGGTTCTGCGCAGTAGTTTATCCTAGAGCACTATTATATTTTTTTTATAAAATTACTATTACCTACTTATCTTGTCTTAAAGGACATAAATTGTTTCTTTAAAGATTTACCTGGTCGCCAATTTGTGCATGGGCACGTGGGCACCCCTATCTTGAATATTAGAGGTTCATTACCTATTTTTTATTTTATGCTTGTATAGCTACAATTTTTTTTTATAATATTACCATTGAATATTTTTATCTAAACCTGGTTCTGTGCAGGGCTTTCTCCTAGAGCACAATTTCGTTTTGTGTTTCTATAAATTGTATAGCTACTATCTGTTTTTATAAAATTACGATTAATTATTTTTATTTAAACCTGGTTCTGTCGAAATAGTTTGCACCAGAAAACTACCTTATTTTATGCTCTTATAGCTTTTATCTATTTTATAAAATTACTATCATTGTCAAGTTATTGATCATTTTATTTAAACCTAGTTCTGTTGAAAAGGAGTATCACTGCAATTTTACAATTCAGTTTATTATTACATTAATTAATTAATTAAAATTAAAATATATTTCTTTTTTTTTGGGGTTCTGTAAGTATTCCTTTTCAAGCAGAGCAAGGGAATTTATAAGGTTTTATTTGGTGAGTCTTAACACCTGGTCTTTTCTCGGTACCCAACTTCGGAACTTCATTATTGGAGCCGGACAACGCAGCTGACGTGACGTCACGACAGGGGCCCAAAGTCTGTTGAGCTCTACTCTCCTATACCTGTAGAGAGTCGATTCCTAAGCTTCACCTGAAGCTCTGACTTAAACTGGTTATATCTCTAGAGGGATCCGAAAACCACCATTGAAGCAAACGGGTAAAGGTAACTGACGCCTTGTGTGTGATTCACCATGAAACAAATCAAAAACCTGTCAAAAATCTTTATTTAACTTTTGTTCATTTTTTTTTATCTGATTGGATATATCATCATTGAAACTATTATTTTATTTTTCCTTTGCAAAAATAATTGTTAATTTATTCAAACTACTTATCTTTAAAATTTTCCTTTTGTCAAAAAAAAATCTTTGTCATACTTACAAATACTTATGTAAATAGACTATAATTAGTTAATTCATTCAAACTACTTATCTTTAAAATTTTCCTTTTGTCAAAAATCTTTGTCATACAAATACTTATGTAAATAGACTAATTGTTAAGTTGAACTGAATGTGTTTTTATTTCATACTGGAAGGGACTGTTAAAATTTAAACTCGAACTTACCACGCCCTGCCTGAGCTAGCAAAGCAACAAAAGGTAAGAAATTGGCACTCAACGACTAAATAAATTTTCATTACAATTACAACAATAAACTTTCATTACAACTTTTCTGGTTTGAGAGCCAAATTTTCATTACAATTGACGCCCCACGTCATTAAATTAAATATTCATTACAAATATCACAGCTCTTTGGTACTTTTTTATTTTTTTATATATACACTTAAAATATAAATGTAATTTTATATTTTTTCTATGTTCTTTAACTACTTTTTTTTTTTTGTTTTAACGTTTTGATACTGCTTTGCTTTCTTTTTTTTTACATGTATGTAATATGAAGTCCACACGCCTTAAGCCCAGAGCCACACACCCCACTGGGAAGATCCCAAGAGCCCACATCCACCATCCTCCATGTCTCCGGAGCAATCATGGCATAAGGGAAGGTCCCGTCAGAGAACAGCAGTGCCAGCAAGAGCGGATCCTCAATCACCGTGACCAAGAAATTCTCAACAACGCAAGTTGTGAATTTCATAGCTACGAAGCCAATAGTTCCGGTGGCCAAACCTTCAGGGGAAGGGAGAGAGATTCCAGCTTCTGTGCCACAAGGCAAACCTGAACGAATCTAAATTTGCCTTCAATTGCCCAGCCAAAACAACGGACCGGATATGGATGGAATACAAGTGCAGTGTAGGGTGTGTGCATGCGCGCGGTTTATAGCATGTTGGAACTTCTGTGAACTATAAATGACTCATTTGCAAAGCGTAACAAATTAGAATTATCTTTATTACTTATAATTTGTATAAATAGTTAGTAAGATTATTTTAAAGCTAGGGGCTAGCTTTCAGTAGCGCGGGGGATGTCATGAAAAGAGGCCTTTTCCAAAATTATTATTTCATTTTACATTTAAATCATTAATTCACGTTTCTCAGCCTGGTGACCTACAAATTTAATAGTTTACTATTTAATATTTCACTATTTACTATTTGAAGCACAACGCCGAGTTTGTTATTTATTGATGTTATACAAACAGTTATAATAATAAAATAATACATGATTGTTAGACAAACCATAATGGATATAAATAGCATCCTCGGTGATACGGAAGCCAGCTATCAAGAAGCTCGCGAATAGCTATTAAGAAGCTCTCAAAGAGCTAGCTGTCGAAAGGCTCTCAAAAAGAGCGTTCAAGAAGCGATCACACAGCCATCAGCTGATAGTAGCTCGGTAGCTCCGCGATTCAGCCAAGCCATTTCATCCCCCGACCCCGAGGGCACGTTGACTGAATAATCCAAGCCATTTCATCCCCCGACCCCGAGGACACGTTGACCGAATAATGTAAGTTAGAGGATAAAAGTAAGAGTTAAGTGTTATTGTAATTGTGGTAAGAATAAAGAGCTTTGTTTTTTAGACCTGTGTCCTTTTATCCGTGTCACACTTTTAGAACCCCCTTTTTAACTAATATCAATTATAAACGTGACAATATCGCTAAATTAAAATTATTTTGTAGGCTAAAACTTTGCCCACAAATAAAAATAAATTGTATGCTGTGGTCAAGTTTACGGAAAATGATGGGAGCTGTAATGTGGCTACAGTTCTTAAATCGTGGATTTGTAAAGTCGGAAGTGAAACGGTTTGCAAATGGCCTCCAAATAAAAAGATTGACATAAGCAACCTTTTAAAGAAGATGACTGAACCAGCTGTGACGTGGGAAAATTGGCCATGTCAAATATATAAAGAATTTGGTATGTTTGTCAGTTAAACTTATTTTATTATACATTATATTTTCATCTTTAAATAGGTGATTATTTAATGGCACGATCATATGAACGACGGTTGGTAGAATTGGAAACTGCAAGTGACTCGGTGTCAGATTTTACAGACCAAGAGTTAAAACCTACAGGAAGAGGATATAGAAAAAAAAAACCAGACAAAAAAAGTTATGCTTCAGGTTAGTTCAGGGTATTGTACTTATTAGTAATTCTTATTGTAGTTCTTTTTTCTTATGTAAACAAGATTACTATAGTGTCACTAATTGAAAACATTCTAGGAAGATTATATTTGGCAATTGAATTTTTATTTAGACTCAGATTCATCGTGTTCTGGTGACTGGGAAAGTAAACTACTTAAAGAAAAACCAGGTTTACAGTTCAAAGAGAATTTTGACAATGCTTCTGTCAACGTCCTTGGTATAGATGAATCGGCTCATTTTAACAGGGATAGCGATAACAATGGTAAGTTATTACAATAAATACATATTTAGTGTTTATTGTAGCCTTTCATAATGAATAATAATAACTGTTTATAATTTTTATTTTGACCTATAGCTTTTTAATATTTTAAGTATATCTACTACTTATGTCTTTTAAATATATATGCTTTTTAATAAATCATATATCTTTTTCGTTAACATCCAGTGAATGGTGCGCCACCATATATATTTTTTAAGAAAAAAAAACAGTTTAAATATACACATACACACATCATCACACACTACCAATAAATATTATAATTATTGTTTAGTGTCCTGAATGAATAACGCAAATGATCAGATATATCTATTGCACCTATATTATGGTATTATTTTCAGATGTCGCTATTAAGAGTCAAGGCTTGGACGAGACTCTTGTGGGAAAAGTCATAACTTATGTAGTTGACAAAGAAGGCCATTTAAAGAATACAAATACCAGAGGTGAAGGTAAACTTATGAAAACTTTTAGTAAATATCATTTTTTTTTTATTATTATAGGTGACATTCTTGAAGAAATTAATTTAAGATTGAAACTATTACTAAAGGACGAGGGCCTTGAAGTAGACGAGAGCGAGGGGCATTTACAGTTTCCATTAAAATCTATTCAAGATATAGAAGCGTTGGAAACTTGTATATCTAGTTCCTCATCATCTTTAAAATCAGTGGTAAGTCTTATCATCATCTTTAAAATCAGTGGTAAGTCTTAAATTTAGGAATAACCATTAGTTTATGTATAATTTAAGTAGTTTAGTACTTACTAAATCAAATCAATAATTGCTTTTGTGTCAGAATATAGGAATTTCCATGACAAAATACCCTAAATCTAAGTACAATAATGAATAAAAAACATACAAAACAATAAAAATGTGTAACACAAACTGAAATTATAAAATGTCGTTTAGGAGGTTACATTGATTGTTTTAACTATTTTGATTTTTTTTATTTTTAGCGCAATATGTTAGCTTTAGTTGGGGGTAATGATTGTTGTAAACTCATAAGACGTTGTCTTCAAAGATGTTTCGATCATGAATTATTAAAGTTATGTTCATATACTGCAGCAAAAGGAAACTTCAAGTTAAAAGATTTGAAGATTATGGAAGAAATAAAAAGTAAGTATTTATACTTATGTGAATCAAATTAGTTATAGTTCTATTTTTTGGTGGTATACATTTATATAATTATGGTGATAGAAAAAGTGTTTTCCAAAGTTAATTAATTGTACCATATTGTATTCTTAGACAACAGATTTAATAATTAATTCTCAACAAACATTTGTTTATTAAATGTAATAGATATAATTCAAAATATTAAAATTTAACTTTGAAGCTTAACAGGTAAATTTTGCAACGATTTTTGTTTCTTATTTTTAGGAGCTGCATATATATTACATTTTGTGATAATAAAAGTAATTTATTTGGTGACATCAGTTTCTCTTAAAAAATTACCCATATTTTGTAAACACTTAATCATTATTTACATGCACAGCTGATGAATACAAAAATTTGTTGTTTTTTAGATTCACAAGCACCGGCAACAAGCTTGCAGTTTACACCAATCCTTAAAGTGACGCGGTTCTAATAATAAACAGATGCAACGAGAATATAGTGTGCATTTTCCGTTAAATTAGGAAAAGCAATAGTTATTTAAAAAAATTCTCCAGCGACCGTTAACGACCAGCATCAACAAATATTTTTTAAACTTTTTTTATATAGGCATACGTTATAATGGAACCATATACTTTAAAATACAATATTTTTTTTTTGTGAACTCTTAATTTGAAGGCAACTGTGGCCCATATTGACAAGAAAAAAATGAAAGAAATTTTAAGTCAAATACTTTATATTTCATTGTTATTTAGATATCCACAAGGATTCATCAGTACCGAAGCCTGCATCGATTTTTGGTGATATCATCAACATCAGTACCTTGGACGAGCCAGGATCGTTATTGATACCCAAACAATCTATTGCTTGTAAAACTCCTACTTCAAGTGGAATTAAGGAGGACAGACCAAACACCAAACATTTTTTTAAAGGTAATTTTTTTTATTAAACTTTTTCTACCTGCCTGCATAAAGGTATTTTTCAACCCCGCATATAGTTATCTTTCAACTTTTTCCAGAAGGTGTTAGTTTAATTTTATTATTAATAATGTCCATATATTATTTACATGATGGTTTTAAGTGCTGTAAATATGTGGAAAATAATTATGAATTATACATTTTCATTTTTTATCAAATTGGTAATACTTACTGTTTTTCTTGATTGTAGACATTCACCATTCACAGAAAAAAATCAATTTTGCAGCAAGTTAATGTTACCCGTTGTAATCAGCTTACACCAAAAGCCAAGCACTTTTATAACACTTTACAAGGTTGGAGTGGTAAGATAGCTACAATGAGCAAAAACATAAACTCTTATCAAGAGCGACTAAAAATCGCAGAAAAAGTTGGTCGTTGTGAAGATTTTGGTAATATTTTAAAACTTGTTAATGATCCCACATATCATTTAATTATGTGCCAAGTAAGGAACCAACGTGTAGCATCACGTGCAAGACGCTATACACTGGAAGAAAAAATATTAGCTCTATCGCTATTTAAAAGTAGTGGAAAAGGTTACAAACTGCTAAGTAAAATATTTACACTACCTTCTTCCAGAACATTGGGGATGCTTTTGCAAAAAATACCCTTATATCCTGGGATTAATAAATACATTTTCAATAGTCTTAGGAAAAGTGTGGAAAACATGAAAAGAGCACAGGATAAAGTATGTATCCTGATGTTTGATGAGATTGCACTTCAAACCAGTTTGACTTACGACAGGAAGAAAGATGAAGTTATTGGCTTGGAAGATTATGGTAATGAGAGAAAAGCTGTATTATCTGATCACGCCAATGTGTTCATGTTAAAAGGAGTATATCGTCAATGGAAACAGCCTGTTGAATTTACATTTAGCAATGGGCCTGTTAAATCTATTAATCTTAAAAACATGATAAAGTCACTAATTGAAGAATGTCAAAGAATTGGACTGCAAGTAGTAGCAACAGTTTGTGACCAGGGCACTACAAACCAAACAGCCATTAATATGTTACTTCGAGAAACAAGGGAGGACTGTTTAAGGAATAACGAAGAAAACAATTATTTTGGTTTTGTGGTCAACGGTCAAGAAGCGGTTCCCTTGTATGATACCGCTCATTTATTTAAGGGACTAAGGAACAACCTATTAAATAAAAATCTTTATTTTAAACTAAATGATAAAAATAAAATAGCTAAATGGGTGCACATTCAGCAGTTCTACGAACTGGATATATCTGATCCTTCATTAAGAATTTATAGTAAACTAACAGATGGCCACATATATGCATCCAAAATGAATAAGATGAAAGTCAAAAACTGTACGCAGGTGTTTAGCCACACAGTAGGATCTCTAATGAAGCGTATCGCACAGTGGGGTATGTAAGATATTTTGACACTTTGACATAATATAATAATATATAAATTAATTTAAAGGCTTCATTCTTACATATGATATTTTTTATTCCTAATAATTATTTCATTAATCTTTACTTGCTTTTTAGATATTAAAGATAATTGCAATTTACCAACAGAAGGCAAGGACACTGCTGATCTAATTCTTTTTTTGGATGAATTGTTTGACTCAATAAATGTCTCAAGAAAATCAAAACCAGAAGCAAAACCTCTGAAATGGGCAGTGACGAGAACATCTCAGCATGAAGAATTTTGGAGAAAGTCATTGAAAGTTCTAGAATCCATGAGTTTCTTTTCTTTAAAAAAGCAAAAAATGGTAATGGTTCCCACTTTAAAAAATTTAAAATTCACAGTCAGGGGTTTCTTGTATCTTAAGTCAATGCTTCTAAATGAAAAAAAAATTTTTAATTTATATTAACTGGAGCTTTCAATCAAGACCCTCTTGAAAATTTCTTTAGCTATATAAGGAGTCATGGTGTCAGAAATATAAATCCGGACGTATCTCACTTCATTTCATCATTTAAGTCACTTATAGTGAATAACTTTATGTCTGCACATTCACCTGGTTTTAACTGCCAGAAGGACATGGCTGTTGAATGTCTAGACAATTTGCGAGGTTTTTTGACAGGCGAGTTTATAGATGGTATTAGTCCTTTAGAATATCATGAATCAACACCTAAAATTCCAAAGGACGTAGCTATCCAAAAAAAGACGAAACTGTCACGATGTACGATTATCTATATGAGTGGTGCTATTGCCAAGATCCTTTTAAAATTAAAAACTGTGACAATTGTAAAAGAAATTAATCACTTAGAAATGGTGCAGCAATGGATGATGATTTTATAGAGGCTAGACAATATGAAAGAGCACGTCTCGTAAGACCAGGACAGTATTTATTTTTTTCTAATTAATTATGCTTTAAATTCAATATTTTATTTAATACCTCGAGTTTGCGCCAGCAAACAAGTTTCAAAAATATTACAAAATGTGCTGCATAAGGATTTAAACTTTCTAATAATTAATTGTCCAGAACATAAATTAGCCAATAAATTATTATGTGAACTTATAACCCGATGTGCTCTTTTCTGGTGGTGTAAACAAGTCAACAAAAAAGTAAACGGTATAGATACCAAATTATCGAAATTTTTGTCAAGAAATGCAAAAAAGGATCACATCGATCCAATTAACTTGCAGGCTTACAAAAAATATGAACTTGCTAAAAAAAGATTTCAATAAAAAAAAAATAATTGGTTTATACCAATTTATTTCATTTTTTTTATACTAATTTATTTATTGTCTTCTTTTTGATATTTACAATAATTTTTATATATTTCATCTCGACTATACCAACTTTAAACCACAAATATAATATAGAAAAAAGAGATCATGAAATCATTTAAGGTCATACCAAAAATGGGTAAGTTAATGTTAGATGAAGTTAAATAAAGCACAATTTCTTGTGCTTTATTTAACCTTTTCCTACTACATAACATTTTAAAACTACGATCATTTACCGCAGTTTAAAAAAAAGGGTATAATTGCTTATCGATCTTTACAACTATACACACTATAATGTATTGTTCATATTTCATTTGTTTTTCAAATTATTTAGGATTCAAAATGTCTAGGTTAGTGCAGTTATGCTAATATATAGTATGTAATCTTTTGCGATTGTAATAAATAATAAGTATTGTATAATATTTTATTTTTTATAATACAAAATAATATTTTATTTATTACTTCTAATCCATCAAGTCGTTAAATTATTGTATTGCTAGGTTTAAATTTTTCATTTTTTCCGCTTTATATGAACATTTTTAGAGGAACATTATTTCTTACTTTATTATCGCTATATCTAAGGCGGCGAATTTCGTGAAACTCGTTTCAAGAAACATGCAACTTGTTGCAATATCAAATAACCCATGTACGTATATGAAACGATGCACACTGGCATTTCGGAAACAGGAGACCAGAAATTGTTTCGTCAACAAGTTTCGCGAAATCCAACGTGCTGTGTTTGTTGTAACTTGTTTCTTGAAATTATTTTATTTGCGTAGTATTTGCCGTGCGAGAAGGACGGCACAGAAATAAAATTTATTATTCTCTTCGGTTTTACTAGTAACTTATTAAAATGCCAAAAAAAAAATTATCCGATTTTGATATTAAACTTGTGAAAATTGTCGAACAGCACCCTTGTTTATATAATTATCAGTTACCGGAATATAGCAAACGGGACTTTGTGGCTATGGCATGGGAAAAAGTGGCCCAGGAAATGAACGAATCAGGTAATTAATTTTAAAAGTTTTATAATACGTTTAATAATCTAATTATTAGTAAAGCTTTTTATTTATACAATATAATTGTTTTGCCATGGTAATGTGTAAGTATTAAAAAAATAGTCAGACAAATAATCTCTTATCCCAGAAGCTGTGGTTACATTTTTAACTCTTTCTTCATCTTCCTCGTTTTATCTTTCAATTATCCGATTTTCGTAATATTCTGTGAAATATGATGGCTCTTGAATATGTCCATCTGTTTTACGGATATAGTTGTGTAAAATACAAGCTGCTTTTATTATTGATATCACAGTATTCTCGGAACAAACCATCGGACCTTCGAAAACCTGAAACTTGGAAACTAACATTCCAAAAGTACACTCGACAGATTTCCGAGGTCGCATAAGATACTTGCTTAAAGGAAATGCTTCATCTCCACATACAAAATAGGGAATATTTGGTCCATTTTCATCTTGTGGTAATTAATCAGCTGGAGGTAAACGCAGCCCTCCTCTGGCTAGCCAACGGCCTAATCGAGATGTCCGAAAAACGCCTCCATCGCTATTACGCCCTAGGTCACCAACATCTATTGTAGTAAAATAACCATCGGCATCTGCACATGCCATAAGCTGAACTGAAAAATAACCTTTGTAATTTATATTCCTGGAGTGTTGGCAAATTTGTGAACACGAAAGTGCTTTCCATCTACTGATCCTACGCAATGAGGAAAATTCCAAAGCAAGTTATAGCGATCGGCTATTCTTTTCCAATCATTTTCTGTAGGTACAGGCATATACAAAGGTTGAAGAGCGGTCCATATCGCCTCACAGGTATTCGCTACTATTTTTCCAATCGTTGAAGCACCTCTCATAAAAGTAAACTCCAGTTGCTTAAAATTTACACCAGTTGCCAAGTATCTAAAACAAAATAAACTTCAACTGAGGTTGCCCGCTTGATACCACCCAGAGCGGTGCATGGTAGAAATACACGACGAGCCACTGCAGCCCACCAGTACGTGGTTCAGCTTAGTGTCCCTCGAACGACACTGTTTCAAAATTCTTTCATCTGGAGAACGTCATCACTCTGGAACGACCTCCCTGAGATCGCGTTCCCCAACGAGTATAATCTCCAAAGATTCAAGACCAACGTGAATCGTTTCCTGCGCACACGCACCGCTCCTAGAGCGCCATAAAGGATTTATCCTGCAGTGCTGTGCCTTATCATAAAAAAAAAAAAATAATTTTATTATATTTAATTATATTTTCCTGAAAACACTTGTTTTTATTTGTATTTTGTTGCAGTTCAAGAATGCAAAGATACATGGCGGACATTACGCATAATGTTTACAAGATCCATCAAATTACCCCCTAGTGGAAGTGGAGCTAAGAAGTTATCCCTGAAAACTAAAGACATGATAAAAGAAATGAATTTTATAAGGCCTTACGTCAAAAACAGTCAAGATTTACCAAGTAATCTGCCACTACTTCCATCTCCTGAAAGTCAAGATCCTAATTCTGGTGAAAAGATAAGCGATGTTGAAGATATCGACCCGGACGGGCAATGGGACTTTCCTCGCAACGAAAACGAGGATGTGATTGACCAACCTGCTACCGCTGCAACTCCACAACTAAAAAGGTCAAAACAGGTAGAATCACTAACCACAAAGAAAAGGAAACTTCAACCTAACAAAGATTGCGAAGTTGACTCTTACGTTATGGACTATCTTAGACAAAAACAAGTGGATTTAGATTACCCAAAACGACTATTTTTGTTGAGCTTATTATCGGATCTGGAACAAATGGATAATCTCCAAATGAGAGAGTTTAGATGTAAAGTCAGTCAACTTATAGATGAAATTTTAACAACCCGCACTGTAGTTACACCAGGCTCTTGGCAAACTATAAACAGTCATCAGGGTACTCTGGCTTCAAATGAATTTTCCAGGCAACCTGCTGATGTTCAGGATTGGCTCCGTAGTGCCACCGGGCATTCACAAAATGGTAAGGAGAACCCAAAATATACCCCATCAGCATGGTTCGAACGGACCAACGATTAGCAGTTTGCAAAAATATAGTACAGCATACCTACCATGTTTAACATTAATTATAATAGTTAGTTTTTTTATAAGTTTGTCGTAAGTACCCTCGGTAGCACTTTTTGTTAGTATTATCTTAAATAAAAATTATTTGCTTACCTTAGTGTGATTAGCAGTCTTTCTTCTGGCGGAATAGGCATCCTCCAATGAGTTTCCTTTTTCTCAATTAACGGTCTAATCAGTGCTAATAGGCGATAAAAAATTTCCTGTTTCATTCTATAAAACTGTTGAAACTTATCTGGGTGTTGTCTGAGTTCTTCTCCAATGGCGGTCGCACTATGTTGCAAGCTCCTTTGCTTACTAAGATGTACCCAAAAGCGTATTTCTTTCTTAATAACTCTATTTCGGCGTCTGCGGTTCGCCCACCATAATAATACTATATCTTCTTCATCGAAAGGCATATTTGCAACTGAAAATAGTTTCTTCAATGTGCACTAAACTAGAAACTAGTTTCATGTAAACATGTTTCACGAACAAGTTTCACGAAATTTGTTTCTCCAGTGTGTCACCCGCCTAAAAAAAAAAATGTACTAGTACTAGTAGGGCCTTACAAAATAAGCAAGGACCAGTCATATAAAATTATATCGGGACTTTAGTAACAAAGGCATATTTTTAATGCCTATAAGTGACTTCTACTATAATTAATTAGGGCCATTCTATGAAATAGATATTACTATTAATATGCTTAATTTATATTTCCCTCGGTCCTAATGTCAAACGCTTAGGTTTTTAGTTTTGTTCTGAAAATAAAGTAAGAAATAACTTGTTTCTAACGATTATCATACAAAGCACCAAAAAATGAACTTTTAATCCTAACCATATCAATTTTGAATTCAAAAGCGGCAAATGATAGGTACCTACCGATAAAACAGTTTTCTTTATTTGGTAGAGAAACGCAATGAATGAACAATTTCCTTTAATTCGGCGAATGATTCGGATCGCAAGTACTACGACTACTAGCGACAAATATTATTTGACAATTAGAAGGGTCCTGTTTCGTATCTAAACTCCGTTTCTGTGATTTGTGATTTATAATTAACCTAAAATTTTGATTCGTTTATTCGTTTATTTTTTGACGTCGAGTTATTGTGGTAATTTGTGGTTGAGTTTTCGCGTTTATCAATTTATATTTCATCATAATATCTAGTTTATAGTACAGCTTTTTATAATATTAAAACCTACCGTATAGTACACTGCTGTTATAATATGGCAATGAAGAGAAAATTAAAAGCTCAAAGGGCGCAAAACTTTAAAGAGCAAGATACAGAGTTGCATTTGACACTTGTAAAAAAATACAAAGACATTTCGGAAAACAACAAGAGTGATGTGAGTAGTTCGACGGAAAAAAATACTGCATGGGATAACATAGCCCAAGGAATAAGTGCTATTACTGGTATTAACCGAAGTGCCAAAACTATTAGAGATAAGTATAAAAACCGCAAAACAGAAACCAAAAAAAAGGTTGCTGAAGAGAAATGTGAGGTCTACAAAACAGGTGGTGGGAAACCCTGCAATGTAGAAATTAATTCTGTTGATCTCCAAATAAAGGACCTGTGTGGGGTTCAGATGATCGGACTGGAAAACCCTTTTGATGGTGATTGTCTTGAAAATATTTATATTGAGATAGAAGGGGAAAATGATGACAGACAAAAAGGTAAGTATTTTAGGTGCCATATATATTCTCTAAAGTCTGTGTGAAGTCAATTGAAGCAGCATGGAAATTAAAGTACAATTAAATTACTAATTTGCATAAACAATAAAATTCAGAACTCTTAACAGCTCCTCGTCCATTTCTACCATCATGTTTCATGCCGTCCATGCCTCAAAAAAAGCAGAGATGTCACCTATAAGCAAAGTTAGTTTTTATGCTGTCTCAATTGACTTTGTAAATACTACCTACATATATTATTTTTTACACACTTTTAACTTTTTTACAATTTGCTGTACAATTATAGTCAATATTTATTTATTGTGACTTTCCAGACCTTTGTTCCCCATCATCCCAGGGGCAACCAAATGTTTTAGTAGCCACAGATTCCACTGGAAGCGAAACAAGACAGGAGTTATTAGCTGTTCCAGGACCAAAAGGTAAATAAATAACAACTATTATTAGGTACAAGGTTTATTAGACAGTTTGTTTATATACCCCACCAGTTTAATAAAAAATACAGGACAATTTATTTAAATTAAAGGAGTTTGTCAAGTCAGCACGAACACCCTGTATAACAAACTTTATATGATAACATATCAAGTAAGTACCATAGGCACTTACTGAAAATTTTGTTTGCCTTTGTTGACTCCCAAAATAACTATGATTTTTTCAAAACCCAACCCGTAAGCAGGACTTGTTTTTTGAGGGTTCACATAGAACCAACTCCGGATTTACCTGTTTCGTAGATAGGTTGGCTAGAAACTACAATCAATTTTTTAAGAATTTTGACTTGTTTGATTGTGGGTTTTGCCAGTTTAGGAAAAGAATTTTAAGATCTTAGTCCGTTTACGATTAGAGTTGTGAAAGTCTAAATGTTCATTTTTTTTTATTCTTTTGTTATTCAACGATGTACGTTTAGGAACTAATGTTTATGACTTGTGATATCTTCGTTGTTAATATGTTGTTAGTATTTATTGTTATTGCAATATTCCTATAAGTTTTATTCTTGTACCATTTGGAGTTTCTTTCTCTACGTACGTACGTAAGTGAAATAAATAAATAAATAAATAAATAATAAAAAATATTCTCTCAAATATCAGAAAAAAGATTGAATTGTCAATAAAATGCCAAAATTAATTATCTACAGCCTCCTAGCTACCTACAGTTTCTTTCTTAAGCAATCAAAATAAATATGGTGCCTCATTTTATGACTGACGTTAACTTGTATAGTAAATATAAAAAAAAATTTTTAGCTCAGTGTTCCCCCCTTGGTGTGAAAAATACTGTCGACTGGTCATCATGGAATCCAGCTAAATTAAGGCAGAAGACATCCCCACAATTATTGATTTCTCCATTAACTACCAGACAGCCAGGTAAAGATTCTATTAAGTATATTATTTTGCATTACCCCTTCGATAATGTATCTTAATTTTCAATGTATTAAACCTAAACTCCAATTTGATTAGTTTACTTAAAGCAAATTATTTTATAGGAAGTGTAAAATAAAACCAGTTGACACAAGATTGCAGAATCAAATTCAACACCCTGTCCGAAACAAAAATAGAGTTATTGACATTACAAATAGAATGTCAAAAAAATAAAAAACAATACAGATTGCAAGAACACACCCTGACATTCGAAAATATGAAAGAAGAGCAAGTAATGGAAAGGGAAAAACACAATTTAGAGATACTTATCTTAAAAAAAAAACTAGATAGTACATAAGTAAGAACAAGTGCAAGCATTTTTTTTCCAATTCAATTCAATTTATTCCAAATAGGAAATTCTAATGCAAGAAAGCTAAGTACTAAGTCATAAAGTAAAGTTTTAACATTATTTGTGTTTAATTAAATATAGTATAAACTTTTTTAAAAAATTGTTTTTTTAAACAGTTTTAAAATACTTAACGATCTTTATTAAATTATACATGCATATACATCACACATACAATTCAAATGGCCATCGACCGCCCATTTCTAGTGTAATTTGCTTCAATTCTCAGTTTCAAGATTTCATATGGGAAGCAATTGTTCAAACTTTCAATTCAAGAAATAAAATTATTTTTTACTAGGTATAATACTCGGTATAATCAATAACTTTCTTACAAAATTTTCAATACAATATTTTTTGATTTTATAATTTCCTAATCTAATTACACAGTATATTTAAAAAATGTACAATAGAGCAAAATAATTGTCAATCAGACTTTGTCGAATAATATGACCATTGTTTCCTTGACCAAATACATTTTGATTTTCATTCATGTCCTCATCTGGCTCATCATCATCAGCTTCTGGTTCAGGATCATTATTGTTTATAGCCAAGTTATGCAGTACAGCTGTAGCTACAATAATTGCCATAACTGTTTCTATTTTAACCCTCATCTCCAATCTTAAAATCTGGAATCTTCGTTTCCATACTCCGTATTGCCTTTCTACCACATTTCGGGTTTTAATGTGTGATTCGTTATAAAGTTGTTCTGCTCTGTGTTGTGGGTTGTTTAGAGGTATCATTAAGTATTCATTTAGTGTGTAACCCGAGTCACACAAAAGGAAACTATTTCCATATCTCCCTTGATCAAATCTGGCCCTTAATCTACTATTAGCAAATATAGTACGATCAGCTGCGGAGCCTGGCCATCTTGCAACAATATCTGTTATTTTAAGATTTGGGTCTGATACTGTCTGCACATTAAACGAAAACCATCCTTTTCGGTTCCTAAAGTTTTCTGCAATATCTCCACCTAAAAAAAATATGCTTAAATGTAGTTTATACTTTGAGAGATAGTGCTCTTTTAAGCTTATATCGATTATAAAACAAAGCAAGATTTGTTATGTAAAAATTTTTTACCAAAAAAATTCAAGAATTCTACAACTTATATTTATTTTCTGAACCGTTTATAGCACAGAAAGTGGCTCTTGGCTATTGAAAATATTTGCTTTCTTAAATGAAAAAAAAATACAAAAATTTTAAAGCATCATGCCTCGGAAATCAATATGTTTTTTTTGTTGTATTATCAATTAAACCTGGCGATTGAATTTTAACATGGGTGGAATCAATTGCTCCAACCACATTGGGAAATTGTGCAATGGCACGAAAATCCTGTTTCATATTCTCAATTTCTTCCAATTCTTGGGGCATTTTAATAAACTGCCTTGCTAACCCTGCGTTTGCATTCGATACACGTTTTATAATGCGAGATGCTGTGGAATCATGCATACCCCCAAAATCAGCTGCTACAATTATCATCGAGACACTGGCATAAAAGCGCAGAGCTACTAGAATTTGGGTCATTGCATCTATTGCATGGTTCCTAAAATTAAAAATATAATAAAATTTTATTAATTTTTGGCAAAATACTTCCAATCAGCTAAATGTAAATAGGTATCTTTGTTGTTATTGTTTTTTTTGTCTCCATTTTAGTATCTTTGTCACGATCTTTGTATCCCTAACTTAAAATTTTAAATATTATTTTTTAAACTTTGTTAATAGTTTCATACACTTTATCCTGAATATATATTGTATAATATACTAACCGGTTTGTTGGACGCTCTAAAACGTTATTTAGGAGACCTATTAATTGCTCCACACAATTTTTGGAAATCCTGAACCTTTGTAGGAACTGAAAATTGGTTAATGTATCCACATAGTTGGTGCGGACCCGAAATATTCTCTCTCGTCTAGGATGCTCTATTATATTCACAAAATCATCCATTAATAATTCGTCAAAAACTTAAATAAATGAAGACAAGAACAGTAAACAGTAAACCAAATACCAATGTTAGGTTATATTACAAGTTAATACAACCAACATCGCATGATTCAAACCGTATTATTAAGTTTAAACGGTACTCTGTCCACTGATTAACATATTACCCGGTTGGTTGATCTTAACTCGAACCTCGCTGTCAATCCGCGTTTATAAAACCGCCGTTTCCAACAATCCGAGGTTTAAACCGAATAGTGCGATTTAAACCTACTTTATACAATTGGGCCTAAGAAAAATAAACGTAGGGGAGGGTCCCGTACCTTGGGCCGCCATGTACCACATGTAAATTAAGAGTTTAAAATGTCACTAATACTTTTTAAAAAGATTTATTTATTATAAACACTAGGTATATTAATAATTTCGTGTTAACTATAAAGTTACAACTAAAAAAATATCGTTTAACAATATTCTATTTATATATAAATTATTGCCACAGATTACAGATGCGTAAGTAAGCGACAGCGTCGTATTCAACCCTCGTAAAAACCACGCCTCCCGAGAAAGAGCCGGCTCCTTGTCGTATAGAGTTACGTGGTACGCCACTGGTACCAACTAAAAGACGATAAGGACTGATTAATGCTGCGTTGTGTTATCTCTCGAACTTTATCTAGTGCAGTGATTCAAATATGATAAATACTAAAACATGCTTAACAAGACTTTTTACGACTTCTTATCTTTTACTATTTTTATTAACTGCATTTTATTCGTAGCTTATCTATTAGTTGATGTTTACATAGAATAAAATTAACAACTTATCTTGTATGGAAAATTACCATTTACTGATCTTGCATTTAATTCATCCTTTATCAATTAGAAATATTATAAATTGACTTAAATCCATGATTTTAGGGACAGTATATTGTAAGGCGTTTCTAACGTTAGTTGCATGTATTTTTCAACTTGTCAATAGATTTGTTTGAAGAAGCCTGTATAGTTTCATTGACAGTTTATTGAGAAGTCTGAATGGAGGAGTCTCTACGAACCACGTCTGCTAGGGGCTCAACGTAATTGGCGCAGTCGGTAGGATTAGTGTCCGTACAAAAAAGTTAAGTGTAGTGCCGCACAAATAACGGATAGCACATTAACAAACTGGTGATTTTATTTTGATGAAATCTTTAACGGGACTAATTCAATTAAAAGTGTTAGTAGTGTGACAACGGGATTTTTGTGTCACCCCCCCCCCCCCCCCCTCTCGCGGACTCACAGTGTTGGACTGCATATCCAAATCGTGATCCGTATAACCGTATATCCTGTTGGAGTGTGTTTTTGTGTTGCTTTCAAGCAGAGAGGACGAAGAAGACGAGTAAGTCATTTGTTTTTTTTCTCTCGATCCTTTTCACTTGTTTATCCTTGTTTTGATGAGTAAGTTATTCTCTCTCTTAACTTATGATTAACCAATTTAAAATAAATTCACGTAAGAATAAAAAATTTAGAAAAAAAGTTCGTAATATTAAGAAACCTAGTGACCTATCTGATTCTGATTCGGACGTTGATATCGGCAAACTTATTGGTGAAATACAGGGAATTAATTTATCAGATTCTAACCAACCAGAAAACACTATGGTGGAAATAAATTACTCCGAGGTACGCCTTTTTCTTGATATTATTCCAACTTTTACCGGCGAACCCTGTGAATTAAACAATTTTATTGCCGCGTGTGACGAAGCTGTCAACCAATACACAGCAAACCAAACCATTACAAAATTAATTTTTCGCGGAATTATTGGTAAATTAAAAGGCAAAGCTTTAACTATCATATCTAGCCGTGTCGAGTTAACTACGTGGCAACAAGTTAAAGAAGTATTAAAAATTTCTTTTTGCGATCAAAGATCATTTTCTTGTCTATTACAGGAGCTACACCAAATAAAGCCACTAAATAAAGAAAACTCTTATAGTTTTGGCGTAAGATGTCAATACCTAAGAAGTTTAATTTTTTCTTCCATTAATAATGATATTTCATTAAACCAAGCCGAAAAACTCGCACAAATAAACAATATAGAAAAATTAATTTTGATAACCTTTCAAAAATATCTTTCATCGCAGGTACAATTGGCAGTAAGGTTAAAAAAGCCTACCAATCTTGAACAGGCTATGAACTATTTAATTGAAGAAGAAAATTTTCTTGTTCTAGCGAACGAAGGCAGAAAAGGTTTTCTAAATTCAAATATTTCACAAAATACTTTAAAACCAAACAATTTTAATTTTGCTTCACAAAATTTCCCAAGACCAAACTTTCATGCACCATTAATGCAAAATTCTTTTTCACAAAACGAACCTAGACATTTTCCTAGCCAACCAGTTAATATAACACCAAGGCAATTGCCACCACCGAAATATTTCTCAAATCAACAAGTTTTTGGAAAACCTCAACAACCAACAAATGTTTGGAAGTCCAAAGGTACTATACAACCTAAACCTACCCCGATGTCGGTAGTAACAAGACAAACGGTACAAAAACCAAACACTTCCTTTTATCGAAGTCCAAACCATTTTCAACCTCAATCCAGACCAACCTTTATATCAGAGGAGTTACACAACTTGGACAACGAATATTTCGACTATAGTGAAAATTTTGAACATGATAGAGCCGAAATACAAACTGAAACATAAGAATTACAAATTTCTGAGATTCAAGAATTTGAAAATTCTTCGGAAGATCAATTATCCTCTAATGTAGACAATGAACCAAATTTTCAGGAAATAGCCTTCAATACGAATCCAACATAGAATTAAACTATATGGACAATCGAAAACTTCCATATATTAAAATTTTAGGATTTGAAAAACCGCTTAAATTCCTTTTAGACTCAGGTAGTCATATGTCAATGTTAAATCCAACTTTAGCAGAAAAATATTTTCCTGAACATATGTTTATAAAACCCAATATAATCAAAACTTCGTGTGGACAACAAACCACAAAATATGAAGCACACATACCTGCCTTTAAGGAATTCAAGTCAAAAGACAAAATTATTTTTACCCTATTCGGTTTCCACAGGTTCTTTGATGGATTAATTAGTTTTCGTGACCTTCGGAATATGGGCTTTAATTGGAATATTCAAGGAGGTTATTTAAAAAAGGAAAACACTGAAATACCTGTTTATCAGTGCTCACCATCTGATTATGATTGCCATAATATTTCATTACATGATAATGAAATATTAAGAACTTTAATTCCTATAGATGTCGCTTCTGATGGAGACTATTATATTCCAGGATCAAAAGTAAACTCACATTGTTATATTCCAGACTGTATAACAAAAGTAAAGAATGGCCAAGGGATAACAGAAATACATAACCTGGGCATTGAAGATACATACGCTAACCTAAGACAACCACTGAAAGCCTATCCTTTAAACGAATATGACACATTTCAAGGAAAATTAAAAAATAATTACGTTTACCCTGACATACATCAAATTGAAAGTTTACTGAGATTGAACCACCTAAATACTGAAGAAAAATCAATGTTGTTAAAGGTGTGTAAGGAATATTACACTGTTTTTCAATATCCAGACCAACCACTGTCAACTACCACCCAAACTCAACATGTTATAAGAACAACGGATGAAGAACCAGTTTACACAAAGTCCTACAGGTTTCCGGAAATACATAAAAAAGAAGTCCAAGAACAAATGAAGAAAATGCTCGAAGAAGGAATCATTCAGAATAGTACCAGTCCATGGTCAAGTCCAATATGGATTGTCCCTAAGAAACCTGACGCATCTGGAATACAAAAGTGGAGAATAGTCATCGACTATAGAAAATTAAATAATAAAACTGTCCAGGATAGATTTCCTATTCCAAATATAGACGAATTATTGGACAAGCTAGGCAGAGCACAATACTTCACAACTCTAGACTTAGCCAGTGGATTTCACCAAATTACTATGCATAAAGATAGTATAGAAAAAACCGCATTCTCTACAGACTATGGTCACTTTGAATTTCTACGAATGCCGTTTGGGCTTAAAAATGCCCCAGCGACATTTCAAAGGATGATAAATGAAGTACTGAAGGAATACATTAACCAAATATGCTTAGTATACATGGACGATGTTATCATATTTTCTACAACGTTAAATGAACACATTCAAAACCTTCGAAAAATATTTAGAGCATTTGAAAAACATAATTTAAAAGTTCAATTAGACAAAAGTGAGTTTTTGAAAAGGGAAACCGAATTTCTAGGGCATATTGTGACCTCTGATGGTGTTGAACCTAATCCTAGAAAAATCGACGCAATCCTTAAATTTCCTGTACCCAAGACACATAAACAAATTAAAAGTTTCCTAGGAATGATTGGATTTTACAGGAAATTTATAAATAACTTAGCAAAGATTACAAAACCGCTTACAGCCTGCCTAAAGAAAGGAAAGAAGGTGGAACAAACAGATGAATTTGTTAAAGCATTTGAAACATGCAAAGCCATTTTGTGTAACGAACCAATTTTAGTTCGCCCAGATTTTTCAAAAGAATTTGTATTGACAACAGATGCCAGTAAATTTGCAATCGGCGCAGTGTTAAGTCAAAATGCAAAACCTGTCTGTTATGCCAGCAGAACTTTAAACCCTAGCGAGATAAATTACTCCGTTACGGAAAAGGAATTGCTTGCCATTGTATGGGCGGTAAAATACTTCAGGCCCTACCTTTTCGGGAGACATTTTAAAATAAATACTGATCATCGACCATTGAAATGGTTGGAAAATCTAAAAGAACCAAACTCAAAGCTAGTCCGATGGAAACTCCTGTTATCCGAATTTGACTACGAAATTGACTATATTAAGGGCAAAGAAAATACTGTCGCTGATGCACTTTCAAGAAACCCATCCGATAGTACTGATATTCAATCTTTATTTAATGAAATCGGTGACTCAGACGAAGTGATAAAACAGTTTATAAATATGAACGAAACCAATGTGTCAACAATTCACTTTGCAGATGAAATGCCATTATTATCTTTACCTTATTCAGAAAGACCTCTTAATTATCACAAAAATCAGATGATAATAAAAATATCTGAATCTCCCCCAGTACCTCTTTGTATTAGAGAAAAGATTTTTGATAATCAACGATTTTTTATAAATTTACGAAGACGTTGTATAGATGAAGACTTAGAAGCATTTATTGCAAATTTGAATAACAACTTTACTTATCATCTCTATTTTCCTGACAAGGAACAGGAAAGATTTTTCATCAAATACCTGCAAGATAAATTAATTAGAATTCATTCTAAACTAATAATTTGCTCTGACAAATTAACAGATGTGATTCTGGACAAAGACAGAGAGGAAAAGATGAATTACCATCATGTGTACAAGACAGGCCATCGAGGCATTACCACAACTATCGACTCTTTAAAGAGACATTACTATTGGCCAAATTTAGACAAGGCCGTTACTAACTATATTAATATGTGCAATATTTGTCAAAAAGCCAAATATGAAAGGCAGCCTAATAAATTTGAATTTCAAAAAATACCATTAGGCTCAAAACCGTTCGAAAGGATACATATGGATACACTATCTATTTCCAAAGAAAAATTTTTGACAATAACTGACACCTTTTCAAAGTTTGGACAAGCATATCCAATACCAGGAACTAATGCAGTTAACGTCCTAGATGGATTGTTAATATTTATGTCACATTACGGAATTCCACAAGTTATTGTTTGTGACAATGGAGTAGAATTTGACAACAACCCATTTTCAGACTTTTGTAAGCTACATAAAATTGAAATACATTTTACTACCCCTAGAAATCATAACTCCAATAGTTATGTGGAGAGATTTCATTCCACCATTTTAGAACAAGTGCGAATACAAATCCAACAGAATGCTAAAGAATCACCTAGTAAAATATGCTCTCTTGCACTACAATAATTCAATTCATTCAGCAACCAATTTTACACCATTTGAAATTATCACAGGACATTTTAATGCAAGAGATCCTTCCGACATACAGGAAAAGGATATAGTATCAAAATATGTCACAGAACATAAAAGAAAACTAAAAGAAACATACCAGAAACTTCAAGAAAAATTTAATACCGATAAAGACAACAAACTTAAAAAAATTAATGAGACTAGAAAGGTCCCTCTAAATCTTGAACCAGATGACACAGTCTATCATAAACAGGAACCTCGCGAGAAATTAGCAATGAAATATAAAAAGGTCGATCCAGTAGCACAAACACGAAACAAAATAAAAACATCAACTTCCAAATACTCTAAACATAATTTAAAAAGACGTAAAAAACATTAATTTTGGGTTTTCTTTGTTTCAGAATGAAGATTCTATATATTCTCTCATTAATCCTTATCTATAATCAATTTATTACCGCAACTATCCAACAATTAACTAATCCAGTCTTACCAATTCTGTTAGGGAACACTAAAATAATCTCAAATAAACATACTTTTGTAAGTTATATTAATAGTAGTGATTTCTTTGAACTTAAAAATAATCTTAAGTTGCAAGTAGTGTTTATCACAGAAAATAAAAACGACAGTACAATGTCAAATAAATTAACTGGGCAAGCTTGGTCATTAATTTATCAAATAGAACATTTACTAGAAGCTATCAATCCAAATATTAGGAAAAAGCGTGGCCTTGTCAATTTTGGAGGAACTGTATCTAAATGGTTGTTTGGAACTCTTGATCACGAAGACGGCGAAAGAATTGATTCCATGTTAAATCACCTAAATAAGAATGATCATTTAATTCAAGAAAAGATTAACGAGCAGATGTCTATTGCAAAAGAATTTATGGTTAAAACCAATCAAAGTCTCTTTCAGATAAGATCAAATATAATTACAACAATGCAACTTATTGAAAAGTATCAAGAACATATAAATGCTATTAATGCTTTACATTTGATAATTAACTCTCTTATTAGTTTGGAAAATACTCTAAGCCAAATTATAAATGCCATTACATTTGCCCATTTAAATAAAATTCATCCGACATTTCTGTCACTACATAATCTCAAATCAATGACAATGAAAATGAACTCTTTATATAATAAAGACCAATTGGTAGATTTTCAACACACACAAAATTATTATAAATTCTTAGGAATTCAACTTATTTTTAGCAAAGAGAGAATAATTTTCTTAATCCACTTTCCATTTTTATACCCTCTGTTATTTAAATTCTATTTTGTGTATCCAATTCCAATCCAAAACAAAATCATCTCACCCCCTAAATCATACCTTATCCTAAACGAGAAAACAAGAAGATACCAATATGAAGAAGACCTCTGCGAGAAGATAGAAAACACCTTTTTCTGCAAAAACCACTTAGAAACCAATGAAGACTGCGTTGTCAATATAGTAACGAATAATAGGGCGTCCAATTGCAGCACTCTGCTAGTTCGTCTTAACACCCCGACCGCAAATCAAGTGACACCCCAAAGTGTATTGTTTACTACACCTGTCACTGCAATGGTAACAGAAATCTGCCAGACCGAGAAACATAGTGAACTAGATTCAGGAAGCTACCTTATTTTTATTCCAAAAACATGTCATGTCAATATTGGTATAGAAGCTTTCTACTCAACTGAAGATACTGTGCCACCAGCAATAATCATTCAACTTCCACCCTTAAATATCTCGCTTCTTAAGGAACACAGAACTACACTAAATTTAAGGAGCATGGATCTAGAAGAAATTAAGCACATAACTTCAATTATGAACGACCAAAGTAAATTGGCTCTATCACCAGAAGAGAGACTTCACATTACACATGGATACTATGGATTATTCTTTTAACCTGTGCCATTATCTGCATGATGACATATCTTGGAGTTCGATGTTATTACCGAACCAGTTATCCCTATCCCATTTTAAATGTGTTCTCAAGAAAGAAGAAAGAAACTGAAAGCCCTACTCAACTGGACCAGTTGTAGACCTTTTCCTAAGGAGGGAGGAGTTACATGGTACGCCACTGGTACCAACTAAAAGACGATAAGGACTGATTAATGCTGCGTTGTGTTATCTCTCGAACTTTATCTAGTGCAGTGATTCAAATATGATAAATACTAAAACATGCTTAACAAGACTTTTTACGACTTCTTATCTTTTACTATTTTTATTAACTGCATTTTATTCGTAGCTTATCTATTAGTTGATGTTTACATAGAATAAAATTAACAACTTATCTTGTATGGAAAATTACCATTTACTGATCTTGCATTTAATTCATCCTTTATCAATTAGAAATATTATAAATTGACTTAAATCCATGATTTTAGGGACAGTATATTGTAAGGCGTTTCTAACGTTAGTTGCATGTATTTGTCAACTTGTCAATAGATTTGTTTGAAGAAGCCTGTATAGTTTCATTGACAGTTTATTGAGAAGTCTGAACGGAGGAGTCTCTACGAACCACGTCTGCTAGGGGCTCAACGTAATTATAGTACGGGTATCAGTTTAGTGCTAGCGATTATCGGTGCAACACGATCGGTAATAAACTGTTGAGTGTAGTACTATGTTATTTCGGTTGTTATTTTAATAAGATGCCTGGACATAAGTGTGTTTATTTGCATTGTTTTACCAGAAGCAGTGAACAAAAGACACTTTTTGGGTTTCCAAAAGATAGTTTAAGGTAAGATATTCCTATAACATATTTTTGATATATTTTTTGTTTGGAAAGATGATTCAACTAACATAATAACCAGTGTTGTAGGTTTCATTTTTTGAAATTATTAAAAATATAGGTATAATAGGATCACAATTATTAAAATCGAAAACTATTAAATTTGTAGGTCTGCAATCTGGGCTAAAGCAGTAGGAAGAGAAGATCTTCTACAAAAAAATGTTACATATTATAAAATCTGTGAAAATCACTTTGAGAAGAAATGGGTGTCGATTTCCTCGGCAGGGTTGAAGAGGCTTTATAATGACGCTGTACCATCAATTTTTCGTGGTCCATAACGATCGTTGGATGATGTTACTGAGGAACCGCCTAAAAAGATTCTTGTCATATCAGGTAAGAAGTAAATAGAAATAATTCATTTAACACATATTTTAAGAAGCTATGTTTGGTTTATGGAAAAGTTAGCGATAATTTGTATTTATATTGCAGATGTATCCCTAACTCCGGATGCCTCATTATTAGGTAATCCCATTACTGTGAAGGACGTATCGCAGAAAGTACAAGGTATTTTTCAAAATTTTTGTTTGATAATATACTATATATACAGGGTCGTTGGTATGTATGGAAACGGTCGATTATTTCTTAAAGTAAAACAGGTAGCAAAAAATATTCAAGACAAAAGTTTTATGGTTTTGTAAGGTCTATTAGAATTAAAAAAAGATAAGTATACAGGATGAGTCAGAAAGCCGTATAAAAACAAAGTTATTTTTTTTTTAATGGAACACCCTTTATCTTACAACATTTTTGAATTGTACATAAAATTATAATTATTTGTTAATAAGAGCGTTATAAGTATAAACTTAATAGTTTTCGAGATATCGACTTTTGAAAAATGACATTTTTGAACTTTGACAGCGCCTAACTTTCTAACGTAACGCCATAGAGCAAAACGGCTTACATGTCCCTATCTTACTTTTTTATTATCTTTCCAAAAATACTAACTTCCGGTTAAACCGGAAGTGCTATATTTCCGGCCTTTGAGTTACATCCGGTTTAACCGGAAGTTGACAATTTTAGAAAGATAATTAAAAACTATGATAGGGACACGTAAGCCGTTTTACTCTAAGACGTACCGTTAGAAAGCTAGACGCTGTCAAAATTCAAGAATGTAATTTTTCAAAAGTCGATATCTCGGAAATTATTAAGTTTAGACTTATAATGCACTTATTAAAAAGTAATTGTAATTTTATGTAAAATCCAAACATGGTCTAAGATATAGGGTGTTCTATTAAAAAACTTCTCTACGACTTTCTGACTCGTCCTGTATACTTAATTTTTTTTAAATTCTAATAGACTATAAAAAACCCTCAAACTTTTCTCTTAAATATTTTTTGCTAGCTGTTGTACTTTAAGAAATAATCGACCGTTTCCATACATACCAACGACCCTGTATATAATATATATTTTGCATTCCGAACATATGAATTGTGAGGACGATTTAGGTGTTCTTCTGACACAATTAAAATGTACCAATAGTGTTGTTTATGAGATAAAAAGTGCAGGAAAAAAGGCTCCTCAAGCAATAACTCTGCCTGATTATGACTATAGGACTGAAAGCATGACAACACAAAGTCCGTTCATTTATGTTTGTGGCTATTTAATAAGTAAAGCTTTACGAATACATTCATGCGATATTTGTTTCCAATTTTCCAAACAGTCTCAGGCTCTAGACAAAAATAAAATATTTTTACAATTAAAAGCTTATGGCGACAAAGAAGGCATTTTTGGAAGCTTAAAATCACCAAGTGAAGAATTTATTCATTATATTTATAAATTAGAAAATATATTCTTAAAATTTTTTCATGATGTTTCAAATAATGAAGGAATTTCCCATTTTTTTCTTAACCAAATGAGCAAAATCACTTTTGTTCATCCATGTAGAAACTTTTGTAGAATACATCATGTATTCTTAATATAGATGTGTATAGGCAACTTAGAATACATATTATTTTAGTAACTATTAGTGATAGATATATATTATGTTGGCAATACAGAACTGTTTTATGTATATAAACGAGAGTGTCCTTGCGCGGCCCTCTCTTTCGACATATTTGTAACAAGTACAATATACATTCCTAAATAGTGACTGAGTTTCATTTTAATAGAAGAATATAAAAATACAACGTCTAAGCAACGCTACATGGTGTCAGGTGAATAAATCACGAAGAAAAAGTTAAAAAAGTCTAAAGCTGAACCGGATGAAAATGGATTTTTTAAGAGTACCACCAGTGATGGATTTCGTGAATGGGAACGTGGCCAAAAATTGGACGACATGGATCCAGAAATTCGACTTATATCTGTTGGGAACATGATTATGTAACAGAAGATAAAACATTTATTAGAGAACCATATTTTTTGAGAAGTACTATAAATAGACAAGGTTTCGATGCAAGTTAGGTAATGTATATTTTATGTTTAGCGGCTCACTGTATACTGTATATACTATATATATTTTGTTATGTTCTTAATTAGGTAAATAAATTAACAAGGTTTAGAATTAGATACATTTATTTTGTAAATATTGATTTTATTTTTATCTATATTGTTTTTTAATATTATATAAGATTTTCTTTAGTACATGTTAAGAAATCATTAACTTAAATTTCACTAGATTCACTGATTAAAATTAGTTTTATAATATATAGTAATATAAAGTTAATTTCATAATTTAAAAGCTATTGACTAATTAAACTTGAATTTATAATTAAAATTTTTCACTAATTAAAGATAACTTTATATTTTAAAATTTTTCAAATTTATCTTATAAGGGGGGATGTAGAATACATCATGTGTTCTTAATATAGATGTGTATAGGCAACTTAGAATACATATTATTTTAGTAACTATTAGTGATAGATATATATTATGTTGGCAATACAGAACTGTTTTATGTATATAAACGAGAGTGTCCTTGCGCGGCCCTCTCTTTCGACATATTTGTAACAAGTACAATATACATTCCTAAATAGTGACTGAGTTTCATTTTAATAGAAGAATATAAAAATACAACGTCTAAGCAACGCTACACTTTCCCATTATATATATTGTTAAATTATTTGTTAGATTAAAGATATTTTATACGTTAAAATATGCAAATCGTAATATATATAGTTAAAAAAAAAAAAGATAAAACGAAGCGAAAAATAAAAATATTGAGTCATTTGTAATATTAACATTTTTTGTTTATTATGTCTAAATAAATATTTTCGTTGTCAATTCATGAGGTTTTATTTAAATTAGTTCAATACAATAACAATCAAAATGTATATAGTATAACAATATAAAAACATTCCATATTTTGAACACATTGGTGCGGTTAATCTTTCTCCTGAGACATCCCGAATATATAAATGCATTGATGCGGCCAGCACGTGTCCATTAAATCTAGCGCGAATCGCTAAATCGCCGCTCTTACGTATCTGTATTAGGTTATCTGTGTTATTGCTTGTATTACATTTATTAACCTAGGACGATGATTTGCATAGTTGCAGGTTCATCAAACCGTAATTTGTACCATGAGCCACTCCATTAACTGGTGCTATAATATTACGAGGAAAGCTGGCATCACTGTAAACTGTTGCCAGCACGTTTACGTTGGACATTACCTAGACGGTTGTGATTTAAATAAATGCGACAGTAATTTGTGGTTAAAGACTTCAAAGTAAGTAATTTATTTCTTAGTAATTGTTTTTTTTTCTAGTCTAAATGTAGGTTGATATTTAAAGTATTTATAGCATTACAACAGTGAAACCTAACATACTCAGATACTTTTCTTAAATTTTAAAGCATGTTTTTAGGTTTTGTGAATTTGTAAATTCCTTAATGTACTGTCTTGTACCTTGAGCCGGCATATGGTTTGAATCTTGAGCCATGGCCCAAGGTACAAACGTAAATAATAATACGAATTATTTCTTTACATTTACAGATGCCTAGAAGTAAAAGTAGGGTAAAAAGGCAGGGACCTTCTAAAGAGCAATTTAAATCTGCTTTAGCTGCCGTTAAAGCTGGAATGAGTCAACGGAAAGCCTATGAGGAGTTTAATGTTTCCAGGGCAACACTTCAGGTACTTCTAAAACGCGATGAAAATGAAGTTAATAATTATAAGCTTTACGAAAGCTGTTCGGTAAAAACAGTATTTACTATTGCAGAAGAGTTAAGTCTTGTAAAATATCTTATTACATCATCAAAAATGCACTATGGTCTCCACACAAGCACGTATCCAAAGGGGGGGGGGGCCCGAAATCCCGAAATTTGAAAAATTTTTGTCATTGTACACCTTGTACTGCATCTTTTTATTGCACTATAAAAAATAATAGATTAAACGTCACATAATGATTTAAGTTTTAATGTGTGATTCGCTTTGCTCTGAATTAATTAAAATAAGTCCACATTTTTGAATGATTTTCGTCCTTGAGCCCCCCCCCCCCCCCCCCCGAAACGAATTTCTGGATACGGGCCTGTCTCCACTGAAATCAGCTTAGAACTTTGGCTTATTTTTTTGCGTTATCAAATAGCAAGAATGTTCCCCAATCTTGGATGACCAACGAAAAAGCCGGAAAACAGTAGTTTCGAGAATTCATGGGAAGACATCGTAAACAGCGTAAACTAAGTCTTAGAAAACCCGAGGCCACAAGTCTGGCAAGAGCCACGAGTTTTAATAGACATAATGTCGGCGTTTGTTTTTACAAATATGAAAGAAGTTATGTCTAAATATAAGTATAAGTTCACTGCCGCGGATATTTACAATATGGACGAAACCGGGAACTGTACAATACAAAATGAAAGATAATTGCGCTCAAGGGACAGAAGCAAGTAGGAACTGCAACATCTGGGGAAAGGGGATGTAACGTAACCATGATAGCCTACATTAACGCTCTAGGAAATAGCGTACCGCCCATGTTCATATTTCCCAGAGTAAATTTTAAGCCATTTATGCTCAGTAATGCGCCAGCAGATTCAATTGGATCTGCACATACCGGGTGTTGCATCGTCGAGCGGGACATAGGAAATCCCATGTAATTTTAAATGGGGTCAATTATTGGCTTCCCTAATTATTTTAGAGAAAAATTCTATTTAGGTTTATTAAAGAGCACTAAAACCCACATTCAAAAGAATAACTTTAGATATTTTTGATGAGCCCGTTTACGGGTTATCGCCAATTTCTTTTTAACTATTTTTCCTTTTTATGGCCCCGTATTTGCGGGCACCAGTCAAGGTAAAAGATGACTGTCAAATAAAGTTGTCATTTTGAAATGTGTGCTTTATTGTTATAAAAACTCGTACATCGAAAATATTAGCCATGAATTACACTTCTGAAGAAAAAATACTGATGATTAAATGGTATTATCAAGGAAATAGTTATCAAAATGTGTCAGACATGTTTGCTGCTCTGTATCCGAATAGACCGATACCTGCAAAATCTACAGTCGAAAGGACTATCAAGAAATTTGAGACAAAATGCACTGTAATAAATAACTGCAGATGTGAAGAAAGGCAGGAACAAAGAAGAGATGCAAGAAATGATAGGGACTTGCAAGTTTTATTGTGCGTGGAAGAAAATGATGGGAAGATCAGCACAAGGAAACTTGAGGATGACATAGGATTAGATCACACCACAGCGTTACGAGCTTTGAAACGACATAAATATTATTCATACAAATATGAAAAGCACCAAGAGCTAAGAGATAGGGACGAAATACGACGACAGGAGTTTTGTTTTGGTATGATGGAAAGAGCAAACATGGATAGGGAATTTTTAAAAAACATTTGTTTCACTGACGAATGCACATTTACCTTAAACAATGAACCAAATGTTCAAAATTATCGATATTGGAGCAAAGAAAACCAACACAGCTTTGTGGAAACAAGGACGCAATATCCACAAAAAGTTAATGTATGGGCTGGGATTTTCGGAGAAAATATTATCGGGCCATTATTTCTTACACGAAATTTAAATGCAGAATATTTTTTGGAACTACTTAAAGATCATATTTTACCTACTTTACATGATGCCGCCAGGGAAAATCAGGAAGTTTGGTACCAAATGGATGGCTGCCCGGCACATAGTACCCTGGCTGTCCGGGAATATTTAAACCGTGCTTTTAATGGAAATGTTATTGGCTTAAATCATACAGTAAATTGGCCAGCCAGGTCTCCTGATTTATCGCCAAATGATTTCTTTCTCTGGGGCCATTTAAAAAACAGGATATACAAAGATAAAAAATACCCAAATCTAGACGAGTTAAAAAATGCTATTTCTGCCGAATGCAATAGAATTTCAGTTTACCAACTAGCGAATGTAAGAAGAGAATTTTATGATCGCCTCGGTTATTGTCTAGCAGTCAATGGAGGAATATTTGAACATCTTCTTAAATCCTAAAGTTCTAACAATTTAATAGTACCTACCTATTAATTAGTAAAATATTGAAACATGGAAATGTCATAATTAACCTTGTAATTGGATACTTTATTTTAGTTTTATTCAGATTAATTTGTACTCATAAATACACCTTTAATATTTTCGATGTACGAGTTTTTATAACAATAAAGCACACATTTCAAAATGACAACTTTATTTGACAGTCATCTTTTACCTTGACTGGTGCCCGCAAATACGGGGCCATAAAAAGGAGAAATAGTTAAAAAGAAATCGGCGATAACCCGTAAACGGGCTCATCAAAAATATCTAAAGTTATTCTTTTGAATGTGGGTTTTAGTGCTCTTTAATAAACCTAAATAGAATTTTCCTCTAAAATAATTAGGGAAGCCAATAATTGACCCCATTTAAAATTACATGGGATTTCCTATGTCCCGCTCGACAATGCAACACCCGGTATATCTGGGTGGTCAAATTCTGAAAGTTTCTGTTATGGTTGCAACATTTTATTAATAAAGAAAGACCAAGCCCTGAGCATAAGAAACTATTAATATTAGACAATCATGAAAGCCATTGCTCCCTTGAAGCTTTGACGTTAGCCAAGAATAGTGGAATCATTTTATTGACTTTGCCACCTCATACTAGTCACAAGCTCCAGCCCCTAGATCGCACAGTTTTCGGTCCATACAAGCAATATTACAATAGTGCTTGTAACGAATGGCGTTTGAACCACCAAGGAGAACAAATAACAATATCGTCCGTAAGAAAAGTGACACAACTGAAAAAAAGTCAAATTTAAGGTTTCTACAGAAAATAACCAAAAACGTTAACTTTTACCCTAGAAAAACGACACAAGTGTACTATAGGTAATAGCCGCTAGATGGCACAAATGTCACCTTTCTGTTGGGCGAAAAGCGGCGGTATTAATCAGCAACAACGTAGCATTTTCAGTTTTCAGTTGCAACTAGACGGTCAAGGAGTAATCACGGCTAATTTACAAAAACACATTTCGAGAAGTGACCTGATTTTGTAAATTTTGTTAGCGAGAAAAAGTGACATAATTTGAGTTGTGACAGTTTTTGTGATCAGGTAAGAATAAATTTGATATTTTTTTAAAATTTGTATGGATTATATAGTCCTATAGAGTCTGATAAACAATCTTTTACAAGCACCTTTCTGAAACCAGGTGATTATGTGCTAACAAAAATTACTGGTAAAAAAACAACGCATTTTTATGTGGCCGAGATAATGAATAATAATATTACCGAATGTCAAATAAAATTCTTAAAAAGATTTCGTTCTACACACAAGTTTGTGAAAGAAAAAGAAATATGAAATAAAAATATGTTTAGAATTGTCCGTAGAATCCAATAATGCAACAATATACCTGCATCTTCATCTACGAAATATATATTTTGCAAAAAGTTTACATTAAATCCTACGACTTTTGTAATTAACAGTTTTTTCTTAATTGCTAAACAAAGAAGTTAAAGGGCATTAACATTATACACGATCACCCTGTACAGGACCCTCCCCTATCAACAGAAAATAATATCTTTTATTTTTTTCGAACCGTTGTGATTAAACAAATCGGGTAGTGTTTGTGGAAAGCAATAACATTTGGCGACCGTGACAGGACTGTTGACGTTTTTTTTGAAAACTTGGACTTTGAACTTTGGTGCGGTTGCCGACACGTCCGAATTGTTCTATGACAGCTTTATTCCCTAGATTGCTTACAATATTTTTGAACCAATTTTCAAATAAATCGGCGTTCATGTCTGCGTGGTAGTCACCCATCTGCTTTGACTCAAAGACTAATACTGTCGTCCTACGAAAGACCCCCGTATCTCTTGTGACGAAGTCACATTTTAATCAAACATATTTCATAGTTATTCCGCATAATTTATATTAAAGACATCGATTAAATAATTAGACTAGCGAACTAGCTAATTACCGGCTCCCTCAGAGCACCCAGTATAGCTCAACCAAAACCATTCCGCAGTGCGACCATGCACAGCCAATCAAAAGGCGCAATCCCCCAGAGTACCGTAGTACTGGTGGGAGAACGCGAACCTGGCTCCGGACGTTGAGAACGTCGTGGAAGACACTTCTCACCGAGACCCGGCTTAACAGAGACGTTTCACTGAGCCCTTGCCTAAATAATCTAAATATCCACCGTCGTGTAAATTTTCCGCTACGAGCCACCGATTTGACTGTACAAGTAAGTATACCTGTTAGCACCGTGGAGGGATGTAATTATCTCCTCGCCAGAGAAAAGAGTGTTAGGTTCTGTTGAAAAAGGGACGTATATGGTCATGTGTTCTCACGCTGATCCTGTACCAACTTAAAAGTTTTTCCGAAGAACGTTCAGCATTCTTCGGAAAGCCAACAGGGAAGACCGAAACCGAGTGACCGAAGGGCTGCCGACTATCGGAAGGGTATATATGTGTTTTCACGCTGTATACACTTTCGATATTTAACAAAACCCGTTTCGGGAGACCGGCTACTTTGAAGTGTGTTTACGCTCATTGTAATGGCCTCCCGTAATAGAGCGAAAGTGAATGAACCGCAGGATGAATGTTGTGGGGACTAGCCGCCGACTGACTGCACTATAGCGTTTTCACGCGTAGTGTAGCCTGTCGGGGGTAACTACCCTGTGTCGATCACCGGAGCATCTTGGTGTGTTTTTACGCCCATTACTGCCCCGGTTACCGATTCGCCGAAACTAAGAATGACCGAATGTGTGAGGAATGTGGTGTTCTCTGGCGAGCGAAGTTATTCCGTTTCCTTGCCACGATGGTAGCAGTCCGTATGTCGGTGACAGCCCCTTATGACCGCTGGAGCCTTTTTCCTTTTTAACCCGTTGCTTTAATCCCGCTAAACACCCTGCTTTCTTGCACGCATAGTTTGCTCTATCGTACCTGTCTGCTTTACACCCTCCCGTAGTAGCTTGTTCACATAAAATGTGGAACCGCCGCACCCCCTCTAAAAACCGTATATTTTAAATAGCATAGTCCTAGCTTCTGTATAGTAAATAACAGCCCGAAAATAATAAATTCTATTAGTTAATAAATTGTTTAGAACAAACCCGTATTCTGTGTTATTATTTATTAAATAGGCAAAACGGCTATAGTGGGCGCATAGACCCCTGGAGTACCGTTTTTCCAACTGTGTAAAAGCTACCTATAGGTCTGGTGGTTCTCTGTTACACCCTAAAGCAACAGAGTGGCGCTCGAGAATTATCCGTCTCAAGAAAGTACAGGCCGACAAGACTGTTCGGCATTACGAACCACAGCAGGAGCGTTACAAATTGGCGCCCGAGCAGATTTTCTTTGCGCTTGCGTAGCCTAGGGCCGTTGGAAATTTTCGCCTATGCATATTTTCTTTGCGCATGCGTAGTCTAGAACCCGTGTGATAGCTTGTTTCCTGATAAAACAGGGATTTTAAAACCGATTATCGAACCCGTTTCTCTAAAAATATGAAAATACCGAAGGAAATTTTCTAGACCGGAAAAGGCATTTAAATTGCAAGAAACAAGATTTGCTTAAAATTTGGAATATTGTTAACATCCGAGAAGCGAACAAAAGATAAGAAACCGATATGAATAGTTTTTTTTGAATAAAAAAAAAATCCGTGTAAATAAATTCCAAATGACCGTGTAGAAGATAAGAGCTTTAGTATTAGGATATAGTGTATACAGGGTGATTCAAAAGTACTTCGACAAACTTCGGGAGGTAATTGCCGGCAATATTTCAAGATGAAAAGTTCTTATAAACAGTGGTCCCTGGCGACTTCGTTACGGAGATACAGGGTGTTGAAATGTTAGAAGGAATGGTAATAATTTTTAAATAACTCCTTAACGAGTAATTTTTTTTTTATGAAATTTGGTGAATTTTGAGTTTTGCGAGGTCACGTGACATTCCTGGAAGACCGCGAACAGCCCGAACTCCAGAATTAGAAGAAGCTGTTTTAAATGCTGTAGTGGAAAATCCAGATACAAGCACTCGAATAATTGCTGATGCTCTCAATTCCACCCAAGCCACAGTTTGGAGAATTCTGCACGATGAGCAGTTGTATCCGTACCATATTCAAAGGGTACAAGCTCTTTTACCCAGGGACTTTCCTCAGCGCATTAATTTGTGTCAGTGGTTTTTGGAAAAATTTGCTGAAAATCCCCAATTTTTAAATTATGTACTTTTTACGGACGAGGCAAATTTTTCTCAGAGTGCGATTACAAACTTTCACAATAACCATATCTGGTCTTTGGAAAATCCCCACGCCGTTAGTGAACGAAATTTTCAATACCAATTTTCATTAAACGTGTGGGGGGGGGAATAGTTGGCGATTACTTAATAGGACCTTTTTTTCTTCCACTTCGGCTTAATGGCGAGACGTACCGACATTTTTTGGAAAATGAACTTCCTCCCTTACTGGATGATGTGCCCTTAGAAACTCGAAGACGTATATGGTTTATGCATGACGGAGCTCCCGCCCATTTCAGCATAGTGGCCAGGACCCATCTTAATCAAATTTATCCAAATCGATGGATAGGTAGGGGAGTTGAGGAAGGAAATCAACCGTGGCCACCAAGGTCCCCAGATTTAAATCCTCTTGATTTTTATTTGTGGGGACATTTGAAGTCAATCGTTTACAAGACGCCAGTCGAAAATGCAGAAGTGCTAAGAAACCGAATAATCGATGGTTTTGAGGCAATAAGAAACAGACCAGATATCTTAGCACGCGTACGAGATTCCATGCAAAGGAGATTAGATGCCTGCATCTTGGCTGAAGGTGGACATTTTGAACAATTTATTTAAAAATCATTTAATTTTTGCAACGCACTTATTTAATTATAATTAAATTAAATGTTATACCTTACCCCTTACATAATAAATCGTTGAATTTAAAACATATTTTTTAATATTTGTGTATAGTCAAATAAAATAATCATTTGACATTAAACTGGCCCTCGTAGCAAAATAACACACGTGAACTTTTTTGTTGTAATTGAATTCATAAAAAAAAGTTAAAATCAAATAAGTCAGTGGTGTGGTTAGGTTAGGCATAGTTTCCACAAAAAATATGATAGCCACATTTTGTACCGACGCCACTGGTTAAATTTACGAATGTGTTTTACTTTGAAAATAAGTGTCCTGAGATGCTTATTTAATTCACCAAATTTCATAAAAAAAAAATTACTCGTTAAGGAGTTATTTAAAAATTATTACCATTCCTTCTAACATTTCAACACCCTGTATCTCCGTAACGAAGTCGCCAGGGACCACTGTTTATAAGAACTTTTCATCTTGAAATATTGCCGGCAATTACCTCCCGAAGTTTGTCGAAGTACTTTTGAATCACCCTGTATATTAATTGATGTAGTTTTATTTTTATGATTTAGGATAAATACCGTTAGGCATTTTGTTTACTGTAATACAGGATAGTCCGGTGAAATTTGAAATAGGATTTAAATTAATTAGAGAATTAACCGAAGGTTTAAGTACCACCAGTTAGTAAGCAGACCGTTAAGAGAATATAATTGTGAAATTATATTTTGTTTGAGATAACCAAAGGAAGAAGTACCAGTTAAATAAACTGTAGATAGATTTATTTAAATACCGGGGTATAGGAAAGTATTAAGAATTTTTTTTAATAATAGGCAATAGTTGTAGATATATTTTATTAGGCATTAAGTACCAGTGAAACAAACCATTAGATAATTTTTTTTAAAAATATACGATACTAAAAGGTTTAGATACCGGGTTGAAGGAAAGTTTTAGGAATTTTCTTTTTAGGTAATAAACCGTTAACATTTTTTTTTGATTGGGCAGTAAGCACCAGTTAAGTTAAATAAACCGTTATATATAGCTAGAATATTAAGGTGCAAATACAGGGTTATAAAAAAAAAAGTTTTAGGTATTTTTTTGTAATTATTCACAATAATGGCAAACGTGAAAGCGACACAAGCTACACTGATGCTGACCGTACCCCCCACGTCGCCGTTACACCTCGCACCACCGATACCACCCGCACCACCCTTACCCCCGTCACCAAGCATTGGAAATACCGACTCACGAACAAGCTGGATCTATCTTTTAAAAAAAGTGGATCTGGTGGCTGAAGTACAGAAATTTGGTCTGGATGACACCGGGCCTGTGGACACACTACGCAAACGCTTAGTTAAGTTTATCCGAGATGACCACGCCACCCCTTTATTTTTCCTGCACCCAATGCAGCCTGCATAAGCGCGACAAGCAGCGCAACAACAACTCCGCCCTCCGTTAGCCACAGTATAGTAACAATTTCCAGTTACACCCCCGCCCAGTCAACAGTGTCGTCGACAGTAACGGCGACTAATACTAAACCTACCCCTATCATACATGTGACATCTGCCGTAGCACCTATAAGCTACATACCGACGCAGTTAGTGCAAAATCCCGTGACATACACCATACCCCCCCTATACTATAGCACCTCTCCGTCTAACACTGGTGTATATAGCACTTTAGTGACCAACCCTTGTGTACATAGCACCCTAGTAAACAACCCTTGTATATATAGCACCCCGTTTAGTAATCCGTGTGTAAATACCAACCCTTTAATATATATGCCCCCCGCTGCAACACAGCACGTATCAACTAGTATAATACACACACCGTCAGCCGTCAGACCAGTAATAAATACAATACAGCCGACTACAGTACAGGGAGGCATACCACCCCCTGCTACCACAATGACAAGCAATCACCCAGAACTTCAGGTGCACAAATGGAATGTGCACTTTGATGACCGAAATGACCCAGCAACTTTCCTAGAAAGAATAGATGAGATTTGCCTGGCTAACAAGATAAACCCTGACGTATTACTACCCCACCTACCCGAATTACTACGTGGTAATGCGGCCCTGTGGTGTAGAAATAACAAGCAGACTTGGCAAAACTGGGACGAGCGTCGTAACGAACCGGTCAATCGTTACGTAACTGACCTACAAACGCTAGTACGCCGACACGGAAAGATGAACAGCGATCAAGAACTACAATGGTTATACCGCAATTTACTTCCCGATTACCGACAAAACATAAGAAAAACCGATTTCCAGGACGTTATGTCATTTTCTGCAGCGGTTAGGGAGTACGAAATCCTACTGCAGGAATTAGAAAAGGATAAACCGAGAGCAGAAGGCTCGCACCGGTTTACAACACCATCAGTGCAAGCACCGATACAGCAACGAACATCACAGCCCAGGCATTTTCAAACCACATCTCATGAAAACACTGCCGGACCGAATATTGGTAAACCGGGACCGACGTCGACGCCCGCCACATGCTGGCGCTGCGGACAGGCTGGACATTTGCGAAGTAACTGCAAAGGCCCCGCTAGATTATTCTGTTCAAGATGTGGCAAAACAGATGTCATGTCGCGAGATTGTCCCTGTCCGAGGTCGGAAAACTAGGAAGGCGCTGCCCCATGACGAGGCAAGGACAGCACCACGACTCACCCGCCTCGACTGCATTAAACACGACCGACCTGACCGAAAATCGACCACATGTGACTATACATATTAATGAAAAACCAGTTTTAGCACTAATAGATACCGGAGCCGCAAAATCTTATATAGGAGACCGGCTAGCAAAAAGAAAACCGTTCTACGCACTGCAACCGGTGGAAAAAACTACTAACCTAGCCCGGCTTGTGAATGGAGAATTAATGGAGATTCCCGAAGCCTACCGAACCACCTTCCGAATAGGTCCGAAGAAATTTACGGAGATAATGCATTACCTACCTGGACTCTCCACGGATATGGTTCTAGGAATGGACATTTTACAAAAAGGAAAGTTCAAACTAGAATTAGGCACAGGCACCATCGTGATTGACGACTTTACTTCGCACTCAAATAGGACAGTTGCACCCTGCAGTCCAGTAGGGAAAATCGGCAATCAACTACCGTTAACATTGTCTACCACCGAAGAGAACCGGCTGCATTCCTTTCTAAGCTACGAACTACCGTCTTTTGAATGCATTAAAGGAACAACGCCGCTTATTAAGCACAAAATTAGATTGACAAGTCACGAACCGATTAAACAAAGATACCGCCCACAAAATCCCCGTATGCGGGAAATCATTAATAATGAAGTTGACCAGATGCTGCAAGATGGGATCATTGAACAATCGAATAGTGCATGGAGCTCACCGGTAGTCATTGTCCGAAAGAAAGACGGAAAACCAAGGTTCTGCATTGATTTTCAAAAAATCAATGATATTTCTCAAAAAGATGCATATCCACTACCGTTTATAAATGCGATTCTCGACAAACTTCGAAAGGCGAAGTATATCTCCAGTATAGACCTCAAACAGGGATACTGGCAGGTACCACTGACCGAAGAAAGCAAACCAATTACGGCATTTACAGTACCAGGACGGGGTTTGTTTCAATTCCGAGTAATGCCGTTTGGATTACACTCTGCACCAGCGACGTTCCAAAGACTAATGGACCGCATCATAGGACCCGAACTAGACCCGTACTGTTTTGCCTACCTAGACGATATCATTATCCTAGGCGAAACATTTGAAGAACACCTGCAAAATATAAGAACCGTATTTCAAAAACTAAAGGCCGCAAACCTAAGAATAAATTCCGATAAATGTCAGTTTGGGCGTAGATCTTTGAAATATTTGGGACACCAGGTTACTGCTACCGGAATACACACCGACCCAGAAAAAGTAACATCCATCACGCAGTACGCAGCTCCGTCAAATGTAAGAGGGGTACGACGCTTCTTGGGAATGGTCTCATGGTACCGACGTTTTGTACCTGCATTTTCGCAAATAGCAGCACCGTTAAACATGCTACTAAAAAAGGACCGACGCTGGAATTGGGGAGCCGAACAGCAACTGGCATTTGAAAAACTAAAAACCGCCCTTACCGTCGCACCGGTATTAGCATGCCCCAACTTTAGTCGCCCTTTTACCCTACAGACCGATGCCTCAGATAGTGGTTTAGGAGTAGCCCTGACTCAAAACAATACCGATGGGGGGGGGGGGGGGATAATATTATCGCCTATGCTAGCCGAACTTTGACTTCGGCTGAGAAAGCGTACTCCACGACCGAAAAAGAGTGCTTAGCGATAGTTTATGGAATAGAGAAAATGAGACCCTACCTGGAATGATACCACTTCACCGTCCTGACCGACCATCAGTCCTTACGATGGCTAAAAACAATTAAATCACCGTCCGGACGTTTAGCACGATGGCAGATGTATCTGCAACAGTTCGATTTTGAAATAAAATACCGACGAGGCGTATTAAACCGAGTGGCTGATACACTATCTCGCCAACCGAACCCCGGTGCACCAGAGGAAGCAGAAACCAATGAGTTAGCTGCTATAACCCTAATAACAGAGGACGAACAGTGTTCCTGGTATGCGAATAAAATAAGGGAGGTGAAAAATCACCCCGAAGCACACCCGACGTATTGTATACGAGATGGAAACCTGTACCGACACTTTTGGAGCTCATCAGACATGACCGAACCGGACATGATGGATCCATGGAAACTCTGTATACCGAAAACCGTAAGAACCAGAATAATGGAGGAGAACCATAATTCTGCAACCGCCGGACACATGGGAATAGCAAAAACTACAGCCCGTATCACGTTAAGATACTACTGGCCTGGTATGTCTCGCGACATAGCCCAGTATGTTAGACAATGTATCTGCTGCCAGCAATATAAACCGTCGCAACAACAGATACCCGGAAAAATGCAGCCGTCAAGAAACCATACACCGTGGGAAACTGTTAGTACAGATTTAGTGGGACCATTACCGAGGTCCTCTAAGGGTAACGCATACGTAGTGATGTTCCAAGACCGCTTTACTAAGTGGATTCAATGCCGTGCCATACGGAAAGCAACGTCACGCGCCGTTAGTCAAGCCCTGTATGAACTAGTACTAACACAATTTGGCCGTCCGAAAACCGCTATTTCCGACAACGGCACACATTATACCAGAAAAACTTTTAGAGACCTGCTAAAAGAATACGGTATAGACCACCGACTAACACCACCGTATACCCCGCAAGCGAACCCCGTAGAAAGAGCAAACCGAACCATGAAAACCATGATTGCTCAGTTTTGTGGTGACAACCATAAAAATTGGGACGCTGATTTACCTGACCTGACTTTTGCTTTTAATACCACCCGTAGTGATTCGACCGGATTTTCACCCGCTTTTTTGAATTTTGGCCGAGAATTAGAACCCCCGAGATCCTATCAGGAACAGCAACCAAAACCAGGCAGTTCTACCGAACCTGACGACGATCAGCTTATTCAACAGACCGACCGAGTGAATAAGCTGACTGAAGTGTATGAGTTGGTCAGAATTAATCAGGCCAAAGCGTTCACCACACAAAGCCATCACTACAATCTCCGACGTAGAGAGTGGCGATGCCATGTCGGCGATAGTGTGATGAAGCGTGAACACGTCCTGTCGTCCGCTGAAAAAGGTTTTGCCGCGAAATTAGCCCCGAAATATTCCGGCCCGTATACTGTTACAAAAGTAATTTCACCCGTGGTTTATGAACTAAAAAGCATAAAAGGAAAAAAGCCCTACCGAGTTCATATTAAAGATTTGAAACCGACCCATGACATAGACCCTGTATTTACCGTAATCACTCCTAATTTTCAGAATGCCGAGACTATCAGGAGAACCGCCACTGGGATCGGCTATTCCGGATCTTACCCGCCCAGTGAACGGCTTGCAGGAAAGAATCGAGGCCACCCGGCAAAGGTTGCCAAAGGTGAAACGCCTGCTGCCAGGATTTCAAGTGCCGGGCCCAAGAATAAAGATCCTGCAGAACATCGTGGTAGTGCCAGCCCGAACCGACGTCATCGGACCTGCAGCTCCAGGCGATACAAACAACATTACTATAGTAACCAGCAACCTGGACCACGATCTGTTCCGTTGGTTGGATGCAGAACAGGCGATCAGGGAACCGACCGACAGCATGACAATAACGGCCAGAAATTGTAATGCTCCGGCCCTGTACCGCCGATGGCCGGAAGCCTCCTTGGCTGAAAAATTGTTGGCGGAATCTCGCCCTGATTACTGGACGAGCGAGGTCCGCCAAGCTCTAGACCGATACCGGCCACCGAGTATACCAGACTCGCGGCGCGTTCGACGTACTTTCCGTACAAAGGATGGGCGGAAGATCACAATAAACATCCCGCCCGTGGACCGCCTCTAATGCAAAAATCTGACCACGATGGCAATCATGCAAATAAGCTGTATATAATGTAAATAACTAGGATAAGCTGTGTAGAAATAGATAGTGATATATAGGATAGAATTAGCTGTAAATATGTATACGCCACCAGTAAGACACCCACCGTGTTTGCAACCCTCCAATTGGTCATAAGACTTATAAAAAGCAAGTTACCGTATGTGTATTGCTTTTGTTTTTTCTCGATTTGCAGAACATGACCAGTCCCGTACTAAGTTTGTGTACGTCACCGTTACCGCCGATAAAGGAGGAAGCCGCTCCAGGGTCAGAATATGGCCCTGAGGATCCAACACCTCTGCAATTACGAAGAGAAAAGTGCCACCGCCGCCGCGCCGCCCGATTCTATTTTGCTCCCGTTGTGGTAAAACGGGAACAATGTCCAGAAACTGCATGTGTTCCAAAGAGGTACGACATCAAAAGTACTTAGCTCTGGCTAGTATCCCATGCCGCCATTGCGGGTGTCCAATGGCCGGGCAGAAGGGATCCCACTACCTGTAAACTGGTATAGATAAAGAAACCGAGAAGATGATATTCGGCATAGGCAGGTTATCCCCTATGCGCAACGTGGGACCGGATTAAGGTAGCCTATCAGGATACCGGATGTTACAAAACATAATATAGTAAAATATTTAAGTAGTAGGGAAAGTATAAGTACTTTGAAAATATTTTTTTTGTATATAGATAAGACAGGCTAGCTGTTATTAGGTAAATCTGATTTAAGTTGGCACTAAGAAAAAAAAATTAATTTGGATAAAAAAAAATTATTTTTTTTTTATCGAAGTAAGGGGGGTGTGTGACGAAGTCACATTTTAATCAAACATATTTCATAGTTATTCCGCATAATTTATATTAAAGACATCGATTAAATAATTAGACTAGCGAACTAGCTAATTACCGGCTCCCTCAGAGCACCCAGTATAGCTCAACCAAAACCATTCCGCAGTGCGACCATGCACAGCCAATCAAAAGGCGCAATCCCCCAGAGTACCGTAGTACTGGTGGGAGAACGCGAACCTGGCTCCGGACGTTGAGAACGTCGTGGAAGACACTTCTCACCGAGACCCGGCTTAACAGAGACGTTTCACTGAGCCCTTGCCTAAATAATCTAAATATCCACCGTCGTGTAAATTTTCCGCTACGAGCCACCGATTTGACTGTACAAGTAAGTATACCTGTTAGCACCGTGGAGGGATGTAATTATCTCCTCGCCAGAGAAAAGAGTGTTAGGTTCTGTTGAAAAAGGGACGTATATGGTCATGTGTTCTCACGCTGATCCTGTACCAACTTAAAAGTTTTTCCGAAGACCGTTCAGCATTCTTCGGAAAGCCAACAGGGAAGACCGAAACCGAGTGACCGAAGGGCTGCCGACTATCGGAAGGGTATATATGTGTTTTCACGCTGTATACACTTTCGATATTTAACAAAACCCGTTTCGGGAGACCGGCTACTTTGAAGTGTGTTTACGCTCATTGTAATGGCCTCCCGTAATAGAGCGAAAGTGAATGAACCGCAGGATGAATGTTGTGGGGACTAGCCGCCGACTGACTGCACTATAGCGTTTTCACGCGTAGTGTAGCCTGTCGGGGGTAACTACCCTGTGTCGATCACCGGAGCATCTTGGTGTGTTTTTACGCCCATTACTGCCCCGGTTACCGATTCGCCGAAACTAAGAATGACCGAATGTGTGAGGAATGTGGTGTTCTCTGGCGAGCGAAGTTATTCCGTTTCCTTGCCACGATGGTAGCAGTCCGTATGTCGGTGACAGCCCCTTATGACCGCTGGAGCCTTTTTCCGTTTTAACCCGTTGCTTTAATCCCGCTAAACACCCTGCTTTCTTGCACGCATAGTTTGCTCTATCGTACCTGTCTGCTTTACACCCTCCCGTAGTAGCTTGTTCACATAAAATGTGGAACCGCCGCACCCCCTCTAAAAACCGTATATTTTAAATAGCATAGTCCTAGCTTCTGTATAGTAAATAACAGCCCGAAAATAATAAATTCTATTAGTTAATAAATTGTTTAGAACAAACCCGTATTCTGTGTTATTATTTATTAAATAGGCAAAACGGCTATAGTGGGCGCATAGACCCCTGGAGTACCGTTTTTCCAACTGTGTAAAAGCTACCTATAGGTCTGGTGGTTCTCTGTTACACCCTAAAGCAACAGAGTGGCGCTCGAGAATTATCCGTCTCAAGAAAGTACAGGCCGACAAGACAGTTCGGCATTACGAACCACAGCAGGAGCGTTACACTCTAAATTTTTTTTTGAAATATTACATTTTATAATGTCTTATAATGTATACTACTGTTTTACATATAAAAAACCCCGTATTTGCTAATTTTTCCTAACATTCTTCTAGAAAAACGTTCCCCGTATGTGCCATTTTTGGCATAATACTAAATTAAAACCTCGTATTGCCCCATTTTTAAGCAAAAACACCGTAATCTACAAGCAAATGCCGGCCTCTAACTAAGGAATTACACACACGGGGTTTTTACTTAGCAAAACTACGTGTCGCGCTAGTCAAGACTTATTGGCATCGTCCGATGCGGGGTTCTGTCTAAGTAATTACTTTGCACTTGTTTATAATTAATAATAATACCGACTGCACGTGTTTATATTTACGGTTATAATTGTGTTGTGACTTGATAGTTGATACAAATAAAAATTATTTATCTAAGGTAAGATTATAAATATTTAAATGTATACCTAACCTACCATTAGCAATTATTATGGGAAACATAAAATTCACATGATTTGTTGTAATATTATATACCTACAACCTAATTTGGGGTCGCTAAATACGAAAGGTTTTTTTTGGCGCTCTCAATATTATTATAGTTAATGAGATGTTTTTTTACTTAAAGTTTAGGTACGTTTTTCCACCAGAATTATTTATCAAGTAATCACAACGAAAAAGGTCGAAATTTTTATCAAAATTAAAAATGTTGTAATTGAACGACTCAAGGAGACTACCTCAAAAAAAATTCGCGCTATTGTCATGTTTCTTTCCTTTTAGTTTTGCATTTTTATAAAAACTAAAACAAATAAAAATTTTAGCAATATTGTTTCAAAGAGAACAAAATTAATGGTTTCTTTAGCTCAAAGTGAAAATTTGCCGATATATACCGACGACAATATGAAAATTGGGGTTTTAGAGACTCTACATAATGTCCAATGTTCTGATAAATTGAAATTTTCAAGAATGTCTCCTGAGGAACAAGAAACTACCGATGGTTGTTTTTTAAAGGTACCCTCTAGTATTATTTGTGATGGTTTTCGTATTCAGCCAAATAACGAAAATAAAAATATTGATGTATTATTTTACCAAAATGAAGGAATTGATGAAATGAATGGCACTTCGTATACGTCACTTCCACTAAATAGTCAAGGTAACATTGTAGCAATTGAACAGTAAGAACAAAAATTTAATTAATAAATTTTGCAGATTTGCCAATGGTAGAAAATAATTTACCTATTTCATATTGTGATGTCATTGCTGAAAGGAAACCCAATTATACATTTCCTGATTCAATACAGCGTAATGAAACACAGACTAATCTAAATATTGTGAGAGAAGGTAGGCAATATTAAAATAAAAAAAAAAGAAAATTTTCGGAAATTTTAGTCAAAGAAAAACTGAAAAAGTTTTTGGGGTTTAATTTCACCTTTCGTTATGAATATTAAAATAAACTAAATAAAAAATATGTATTAAATAAATATATTATTTTTAGATGCAGAAAATGGACTTGGTTTGCAAACTAGTACTAGTGAATCTCCAAATACTATTCTACCGCTTAGCCTGGTAGATGTAGATATAACTCAAGACGATACTTGCAATCTAACTCCAACTACAAGTATAATATATGATAATCATAACCTACAGGAAGGTAAATGAAGTAACTTTAAAGAAACAATTAACCAAAGCGCTCGTTTCCAAAGACATTTAAGTGTAGTTGACTTAAAAAAATAATACTTTACTTGTTTCTTAAAGTGCATACGTGCACTAAAATTGTTTTTATATACTTATAAGTTAAATTTCACATCTTTTTTAGGTGTTTTAATTACAAAGAAGGGTAATATACGAAAACGACGCTCTTTTAAAACGACACTAGCTTCGAGAAAGCAACAAAAATATGAAGAAGTCAAAGAGAAACACATTGTCCGTCAACCATGTGATATTGCCAGCTGGAAAAAAAATTGCCTGGAAAAAATTCAACACGGAAGAAGAGAAGAAATAAATAAAATGTACTGGAACTTGAATTGGCTTGAAAAGAAAACCTATATTCTTAATTGCGTAACCAGGACTGAAGTAAACAGGAGGCGTTCATCCGAAGCTATAACCAAACAAAATAGTTTTAAATATTTTTTTAAGAATTCAGAAGGTGAGAGGCAAAATGTTTGTAAAATATTTCTTCTGACTACATTGGGTTATAAGAAGAACAATGATTGGCCTATTCAATGTTTTGTTAAACAGAATGTTTTTAAGAAACGTCAAATTGCTCCAGAAAAAGATAAGCGAGGAAGACATCAATCGCACACTAAGATTACTACTGAGGACATTGAACGTCACATTGAGATATTTAATCCAACTATCTCGCATTATCGACGGGAACATGCCCCGAATCGGCTTTACCTGCCGAGCGATTTAACTATTAAATTAATGTATAATGATTTTCTTGAAAAATATCAAAATCAAAAGTGTTCTTATGAAGTATACAGAAAAGTGGTCAAGTCAAAACATATATCATTTACAAGATTAGGACACGAAGAGTGTGAGCGTTGTGGGGGATTTCAGTTACACGATACAACTCATTCTAAAGAAAATTTGCATCAGGATTGCGAAATTTGTCAAAATTGGGATAGACATATTAAAAAAGCAAAGATATCCAGAGAGTTATATCGAACGGATGCGGAGGCAAAACCCGATTCAGACACTATTAAAGTTTCTGCAGACCTCGAAAAAGTTATTATGCTTCCTCGCCTAGAGATGTTCAAGAAAGTTATATTTACACAGAGAATTGTTGTCTATAACGAAAGTTTTGTGCCCCTTGGTAAATTTAGGCATACGAAACCATATGCAGCCTTATGGCATGAAGCCGTATCTGGAAGGACAAAAGAAGACTTAATCAGCACATTTTATTCGTTTCTTCGACACAACCGGGATGCTGAGCACTTTATCTTTTGGTTAGATAATTGTGCTTCCCAGAACAAAAACTGGTCCTTTTTGTCGTTTTTAGTGTACCTACATAATAAATTCTAACAAGATATCTGCAAAAGATATTGTCATAAATTATTTTGAACCTGGACATTCCTTTATGTCAGCGGATAGTTTCCACCACCAAGTGGAGCTGTCTTTAAAGAAAATGAAAAAAGTTTATGATTTTCATGATTTCACACAAGCTGTTAAAAAATCGAATTCCGGACACGTAGTTGTTAAGGAAATAGTGGTTTCTGATTTCCTTGAGAGACTTTGCATCGCAAGCCAAATTAAAAAAACTTTCTCCACGGGTATACCTTTCTGAGATATCAAAAATAGTAGTTGACAAAGGACGTCACACCTTAAAAGTACAGACGGACCAACAATCAGAAATGCAGGATTTAGATTTTTTGCAAATAAAAGTATTGAAAAATGGTTTTGGTGAACCTATTTCCAAGAGCGCGTCATGTGGAATAACAAAAAGTAAAAAAGAAAATATACTAAAAAACTTAAGAGAAGTTATACCTGAAAATCGACTACACTTCTGGCAAAATCTTCCAGTATCGAGTGAGGACTAAATAATATATTTCATGTTCTTTTTTTTTAAATAAACTTACATAAACAATATTAATTTCCTTTTATTTTCTCAAAATATAGTAATACCTATTAATTTATAACCCATTTTACTTAGTAAGAACCACGTGTAATCAATTTTTGCCTCTTACGGTGTTATTGCTAAGTAATAATATATAGATAGATATGACGAGTTGACGGTTTTAGGTGTGCGTGATTTTTTAAAAATTGTGAAATTGTGAGTGGATGGATTTTACCGGGACAAAAACTAAACACAAGGTAAAGAATTTTGCTTTGCATTGCAACACAATATCTCACAAAATATCATCACGTCACGTCACTTATTTGGAAAAAGCAAAATCATCTTGTCTACACGGATTTGTTCGTGCTAATAGGAAATAATGGTGGATCAAGCCAAAGAGATATACGAACAGTTATTAACTTGTATTCGCTCTTCAGCTGAAGAAACTAGGAATAGTGTTTCTGAAAGCACAAAAAAACACATTGAGGATGGGAATAAGCAAATATTAGAACTATTGGGACAACAAACTCAGGCTGTACAAAAGTTAGAAGAACGTTGCTCAAAGATTGAAACTCAACTCATTGACTTTGAAAGGAAGCTCCGTCGCAATAACATTTTGGTTTTTGGCCTGGAAGTTAATAAGAATGAAAACCTAGTGGCCTTTATAACACAGTTTTTTAACGATAAACTTGGTATAGAAGTTTTAGAATCAGAAATAAATAACATATATACACTAAAACAGAATCAATCGCCTAAACCGGCTCCTTTAAAACTGGAATTTGTAACTACCCTAAAGAAAGAACAAGTACTTAAAAACTGTTCTAAGCTAAAGGGCACTCAAATTTTTATTGCTCAAGATCTATGTTTTGAAGACAGACAAGATCTCAAAATCCTACGAGAACATTTAAAGCTGGCACGAGAGAGAAATTGTGTGGCTAAAATTACCAGCGGAAACAAGCTTGTCATTAATAATGAAATTTATACTGCAGACCAATTACGTCAAATGTCAGGCAACTTTTATAACGTCGATGGAATGGAAGAGGTAATACCACGACCAAATAGTGCACCTACGACGCCCTCCATTGAAAGAGTGTTGGAGTTTAATAATTTATTTGAAGTCGAAGATCAGGAGGAGGAAAATGTAACAGAAAAAAACGAAAACAGTGAAACGGAAAAACGTAAACGTGATACAAATATTGACTTAGATAAATCAATTGTTGAAATACAAAAAAAACCTAGAGTACTAAATTCGTTTAAAAACTTAAGATCGTCAGTTAAAAAGTAACATTGCCCGCAAATCGAGCATTCACACTATTAGGATACTTTTTATTTACTAGCTTTGTTAATCTGTCTAAACGATTTAATAGTCAAAGTTCTACACAGCGAGTAGGTACTTAATCTGCATTTTTTTTTTATTTTTTTCTTTTTCCAAACTGTTTTGAATTCAATATAATTTTTGTAAATAAATCCTTATCTTTAAAGGACAATAATTTAATGATTTAAATGTATTTAGCATAATGAAAATAAAAATTTGTCATCTTAATATTAGATCGCTTCCAGCCCATTATGTTGAATTGCTTAATTTTATTAGCATGAATGACTTCGATATCATCACATTGAGTGAAACTTGGCTTAATGAAAATGTGCCAACAACTAGTGTAGGTTTAAATGACTTTTCCTTTGTACGTAGGGATAGATCTAGAGGTGTGCGTGGTGGTGGGGTTGGAATATATATTAGACAAAACTTGAATTATGTTGAACTAGAAAATTCTGATAATATTGAAGATGTTTGGATCGCAGTAAAATTTAAAAATTTCACTCTTGCCGTAGGCTGTTTATATAAACCGCCTAATTTAAACTGTAATGAGTTCCTGACTGAATTCGAGAATATTTTAATGAATTATTTGCCTAAATATGACAAGCTCTTCTGTCTCGGGGATTTTAATATAAACCTGGTGGATGTTACTGCTGCCTCTAGCAATCTGTTTAATGTTTTAAGCAGTGTGGGGCTAAAGCAGATTGTGAATTTTCCAACTAGGGTAACACTTAATAGTGCCTCTATTTTGGATTTGATTGTGGTACCTGAGGACTGTAAGGTGTCAGAATGCAATAGTGTACACCTTCCAAGTATCTCCGACCATGATTTAGTTTATGCGGTTTTTGATTTTGATGAGCGTAAACCTAAGACAGGCCCTATAATATTTAGAGACTTTAAGAATATAAATAATGAACAGTTATACTCCGACTTAAGATCTATCCCCTGGGAAAATATTTATGATTGTAATACGGCCGAGGATAAGGTAGACTTTTTAAACATAAACCTAAATATCTTACTTGACATTCATGCCCCACTAAAAACAGTTGTACTAAAAAAACGACACAAACCTTGGATAACGGACACAATAAAAATTATGATTAAAGAGCGCGATAAATTATTTTCTAGATTTAAAAAACATAAGAATCCTCATCTGTTTGAAGAATATAAGAATATGCGCAATTTTGTAAATAAATCTATTATACGCGAAAAAAAAGCTTACTTAAGATACAACATTACTCAGAATAAAAACTCAGTATGGGAATCGCTACATAAATTGAATATACATTCGAAAACAAGGAATAATGAAATACCTGACCATTTGTGTGATGTCAATAAAATTAACGATTTTTTTGTAAATTCGATACCTGCCGTTTCAGGTACTAGGAACACTCCTTTTTATAATGGTGTGCTGGATGGTCTTAATAACTTTTTGGAATTTCAGATAATGAATGAAGAAGAAGTAGGTAAGTTTTTATTAACTATAAAAACTGGAGCGGTTGGTGCGGATGGCCTTAATGTTAAATTCATACTTTTCTGTTGTCCTTTTCTACTAAAATATATCTGTCATGCTATTAATTTCTGTATACTTCAATCTGTCTATCCCGCCCAATGGAAATTAGCTCATGTCGTACCTCTCCCGAAAACTAACAATATTAAGGAACTTAAAGATTTGCGTCCTATAAGTATATTGCCAGTCCTATCCAAAGTTATTGAAAAAGGTATAAAAAGGCAGTTGGTTATGCACTTGGAGGTGAATAACATAGTTGGAGATACGCAGTCTGGGTTTCGTAGGGGGCACAGCTGCTCTACAGCACTGCTGAACGTAACAGATCACATTTTTAAAGCTTTAGACTCTGGAATGGCTACGGTTCTAGTGCTATTGGATTTTTCCAAAGCTTTTGATACTATTAGACATTCAATTTTGGAAGATATATTAAGATATATAGGCCTCTCTAATACTGCTGTTTTGTTTCTTAAGAATTATTTGGTGGGCAGGGGACAGCGAGTATGCCTGAAGGGACAGGTTTCTGATTTGAAATTTCTGACATGTGGAGTTCCTCAAGGTTCCATTCTCGGGCCCGTACTGTTTTCTATCTATACGGCATTTTTCTACAAATTTGTATCATTCTGTTCTAAACAAATGTATGCTGACGACACACAACTATTCTACTCTTTTTACCCATCTGAAGTTGGCAGGGCTTGTCATTTACTAAATAGCGATTTGAGCTCTTTATTCGTTGCCTCTCAGAATCACTCATTGTTACTTAATCCAAGCAAGAGTAACGCTATGCTTTTCTGTAGACCTAAAGATCGAGAGTACTTAAATACTAACATCTCAATCTCTATAAATAACGTAGCATTAGAATTTAACAAGGAACTTAAAAACCTGGGTCTTTGGTTTGATCAAGATTTAAGATTCAGCAAACATGTATCTGAGTGTATAAAGAGGTCTATTTTTAAACTTAGGCTATTATATGTGTCCAGGAGTGTGATGGATGCCTCGGTGAGGAGGTTACTGTGTGATTCCCTGATTTTGTCTACTTTTAATTACTGCGACGTAGTCTATGGTTCATGTTTGACCGCAGTCGACTCTCAGCGAATTCAAAAAATTCAAAATTTTTGTATACGTTTTATTTGTGGTATTCGCCGGAGAAATCCGGTTAGTCACAAGCTGAGTACGTTGAATTGGCTGAGCATGAAGGATAGACGTCGATTGCACTGTACGACTTTTTACCACAGACTAATAACGACAAAAATTCCATCCAACTTGTACAGAAAAATCGTATTTAGAACTGATGTACATACTCTAAATATAAGACACAAAGGCACGATAACACCGCCACGTCACAAAACTGCATTATTTCGAAGGAGCTTTACATATAACGTATCGGCAATTTATAACTTGGTTCCGGCGAGTTTTAAACTGTACTCGGGCAATCGATTTCATATTAAAATTAAAAAATTTTTGCTGGGAGAACTCTAGATTTATTCCTATAGGACTTAGTACTTATAAATGGCATATTTATTTTTACTACTTGGATGTGTTTTTGGTTTTGTCTTTAGTATGCACTGATGTACTCCGATATGGATTATTGATTATGAAATTTATGATTTAAGTGGGTGGTATTTTGTTTGGGTTCATCAGTGCATATTGCGACTTAAGGTTAAGTGTAAGAACAACCTTTACGAAAGTAAAGGATGAACTTCGCCTTTTCAGAAGCTGCGTGTGGGCACCATATTCTTCTTTGTTCTCTTTTTGTTTTTTTTTTATATTTTGTACGACGTTACTTCTGAATAAAGATTTTATTTATTTTATTTATTTATTTATTTATAATGCGTGTTGATGAAAATGTTAAACCTAGTAACTCCATTTTCAGGTAGTGGCAGTTAATGAAGGAAGCTAGTTTTGACAAATTCTTTTTCAGGACACCTAAAAACCCTATTATAGTTGATTTCATGATATTCAGGTAGATCTCAGCTTCCTGGCACAACAAAATATGTATAATCGCGATTTTCTCATAATAACGTTTTCTGGAGAAACGGGGGTCTTTCGTAGGACGGTAGAATAAGCCGCCTTCCACGAAGCCGTCATCTCACCCAATATGTAAAATAATCGAGCGTTTTCCTTTGCCTGAAGGATTTTTTAATCCTGTCGAAATACCTTCCAGGAAGGCTTGCCTAGAGTGGATTATGGAAGCATTGACCCAAACCTTATTAACAGTGTGTCCCGCATTGATCCAGGTCTCGTCTAAGTAATAGATCTTCGTACCTTCTTGCCTTATTTGCCGGATTTCGCGTAAGTAACTACGTCTCCAGTTTATAATTTCATCTTTTTTATTCAATATGCTATTTCTCTGTCTCCCTGCAAAACTAAAATGAATATTATTACTAAATGTTATTTCTTTATAAATAAAAAGTTAGTGACCAGTGAAGACCTGATTTTATGCATTTTGCACATATATGCATTTTTGGGTGGGTATTTCTGGCCACTATATAAACTGTAAATAATTATTTAGCTATTGAACCTGCCTTAGTTCCTAAATTAAAAATTTGCCCTATAACTTCAGTAGATGTAGAAAGATCGTTTTCTTTTTACAAACATGTTCTTAGTGATAGACGCCACAATTTTTTAGTTCAAATCCTTGAAGCACACATAATAACTGGTGCGTTTTATAATTTTTCAAATTAATATCAGTATAAATTTGATATAAAAAACTGTATTAGGTGTTAACTGATATAATAAAGTATATTATAACTTGAATTTATCTTTATTTAATACTTAACCCCCTAATTGAATGAAAATTTAATTTAGAAAATCAAAATTTAGTTGTTTTATTACCGCATATTCATTGTATATTTACGTCTTTTTTGTAACATGTTTTAATAGTTTAAGCAATGACATTACATTTGCCAAATCTTATTCACTATTTGTCAAGAAATGTAAAAACTACCTGAATATGTTATTAATTAATTAATTAATTAATAATTAGTACCTACGACTTACTAACTACTCAACATAACACTGTTAATTTTAACTTACCAAAAGTTAATCTCCTTTACTAGTTTAGACAGTGTTGTTCTTTTAAAATTTGGAAAGTTGCCATCGTTATTTATTGCTGACAATATTTTATCTAAGGTCGGCGGTTCATTTCTAACAAAGAACTCATGGATTTTCCGACGTATTGATGCCTTGGTTACTTGTGAAATATTGTCTAGAACTCCTCTAACTCTATGGTATTCTTTAGGAGCAGAAAGACCATTGCCCGTTTTGTATTCTACTAGAACTTTGTAAACACTGCTAATGGATGCTCCTAAAAACAAAGAAATATTACTTTTTATCATTCCTGTGTGGCCTCAAAGATTAGGTACGGTATTATTTTTTGGGGAAATTCGGTAGATACTGGAAGAGTACTTGTTTTGCAGAAAAGGTGTTTACGAACTATGTTTAAAGTACATTCTCGGGAGAGCTGTAGGCCTCTTTTTAAGCAAAATAGTTTGATGACGATAACAGGTATGTACGTGTATAAAGCAGCCAAGTTTGTCTTTGAGAATAACTCTTTGTTTGAAAAAAGCAAACGTTCACATAAATACAATACGAAAAATAAGCAAGATCTGCTCTTGGATAGGACAAGCTTCAGTTTACTGCAGAGAAATAGTCACAATACCATGATGAAAATTTGGAACAAAATTCCTTTGGGAGTAAGAAGCTTGTCAAAGCCCGAATTTCTCAGCTTCATAAAAAAACATTTAATAAAAACCTGTCCTTATTCTTTGATCGAATTTTTCTCAGACTGCAGTTTTGATTAATATTGTTTTGAGTGATAGACTTGATCTTCAATGTAGACCTGGCTGTTTGCTTTCTTGTTCGTCCTAATCCTAATGATAACAGGCTATGTATGATATGCTGTAACCCAAATGAGAACGGGATGATTTGTGATGTTGTTGTGATGTAGTACTGATAATTTGTAATGTAAATTCTGATATTGATGTTATTTAAAATTGTTCTAAAAATTTTTTTTTTAATTTTAATTTTTATCTATAAAATTTTATCTATATTTTTATCTATATTTTATTGTCTTGAAGTATATAATATTAAATATTAAATATTGTGAACTTTGTATGGACATGTTCTATATGCCCTAGGGCATTCTGATGGAACAAATAAATATACTTTACTTTACTTTACTATGTAGTTCTTTTGTCATATAATAATACATAATAGGCACTGCACTTATTGTAACGTTACATTGTAAACTTTAACTTAATACCAAATTATTACCTGAAGCTCTCGAAACAAAGCTCACGCATTCCGCTTCAGTTCCATTTGGCTGGCTTTCCCGGCAAGTTTTATAAATGTTTAGCATACTCTCTTTTTCAGAAACGGACAAAGATCGTTTTATGCGTTTCTTTGGTGGAGATGGTCCAAGTAATTGTCCCTCGTTCATAGTGAAGGTTACTTATTTAATATATTGATTTTATACAAACCACTCAGAAAAAAGAAGCAACAAAATATTTTTAAAAAGCACTAAACAACACAATATTCTTAAAGCACTAAACAAATAAGGAAAATTATATTACGGTACGCCACAGAATTCGGAATAACAATGAAAGACTTGTTTATTTAAATTATGGCCGGTGTAAAAAGGACCGCTAATCCTATGAAAAGGGACCAATCGGAATGAATCGCTTAAATATCAGGTAATTGACCTTAATTTTATTACTCCGTACGTTCAGTGTACAGACTATAGTACTGTGCCGTATTTTATTTTAGACAAGCATGTTGTTTTATTGGAAGATTAAAGAGGTTGCAGTGCTGGTTTTTTTCGGTGACTTTTTGAGTGCGAATACTGTGAATACACACCGGGCTGCCATATAGTTTGGGCAAATGGGATGCTGTGTTTGATAATTCGACGTGCATTTTATTAAGAGACAAAAATAGAATCCAAGAAAAAATATCGTTAAGTGCTTCGTTGAGCCTTTACGAAAAGAACTAATGAGTTGCAGATTGTTAGATGCAACTGACAAGGATTATTCTACCAACAAAGCGGTCTGAGACATTCTTCAAGAAAGTTATGAAGCTCTTAAATAAGCGGATGGCGAAATATATGACCTTTTATTGGAAGAAGACGCCACCGAATAAACTTTATTACAAGATATGGAGAGCACTGAAGAGTATAAAAGGAAGTATTTGTAATTTGTATGGAGTAGTGCTACAGAGTGGTACAAGGTTAGATGCCGGTGTTTCACAAAATCAAACGGGTACTACGTTGTCAGGTGTGGCAGCAGGTAAAGAAAATTTAAATTACCTACTATTCAATTTAAAGTAAGTAAGGTACACGATGACCCAAAAATAGACCTTGAAGATAAAGTAGAGTATTTAATTCAGGCGACAGTTCAAGGAAGTAGGGCTAGACAGCTTGTGGGAAGTTTTCCAGCAGTTGATAATTATAATAACATGGCGGACAGTCTAAAATCGCGCGAGGACTTGCAGATAGAAGTTTATATTCGCGAGTTACCTAAGTTAATTTTGCATAACGCTACTTCCACGAATAAATTGAACTTGTCGACCTTCTATGACAAATTAGAGACCCATTTAAGAGCTTTAGAGACTCTCAGTATCAAATCTAATAAATATGCCACCATGATATTTCCTTTTATAGGATCGTGTTTGCCAGAAAAATTATTGCGTGCTTGGCAGCGTATTATTTCACAGGCCTCATTGACATCGCAGATCAAACTAGTTTCAAGTGGAGACCCAACAATGGAGGAGAGGCCTAATAAAAGTTTTGCAGAACGAGGAGGAAAATGAGCAGCGTATCAAATTGGCAGCAGGATTTGGTTTATGTAGGAAATATAATGTCAAAGAAGCTGAACGCGGTGGTATAGCTCATAGGTGTAAAGCATTGGAGTATCAGGAGTCGCAGGTGCCCACTGTTTCTGGTCTTGTTAATTTTAATACGGGGACTGCGAAATGTTTGTTCTGTGGTAATTTTCATGAAACTGCAAATTGTATCAAGGCACAAAAAATTCCATTCGATAGGAAAAAATCTATTTTGAGTGAATAAATTGCCTCTTTTAGTTGCTTGAAAGTAGGACATCAAGCGAGAAAATGTCGTATTCGTTTAAAATGTTTTAATATGGACTTCTACCAAACTATGTGTTACTTGTGGTGAATCGCAATTTGTGTTGATGTGTCCAGGATTTTCAGTCAGCAAACAGGAGAACGAGCAACATACATCGCCGGAAAACGAAAATGTCCAAGTTTCCAATGGAATAGTCAGCTGTACAAATAATATTAATACTCATGTTTTTTTGCAAACTTTAAGGATAAAATTGAATGGTGTTTCAGAATCTCGAATGGTGAGGGCCTTAATTTTATTGATACTGGCTCAGAGTTTATACATCCTGCAAAGTACAACGCACCTTTTAGGCTATGAGTCAAAAGATAATGTTAAAGTGGTACATTGCTTGTTTGGAGGTGTTCTATCTGCGCAAGACCATAAATGTTACGATATAGAACTTAGCAACGGTAGTGTTAGCATTACAATGGAGGTTTTGGCTCACCCTGTACTGAAATTCCTCAAGTTTTTTACAGACCTTGGATGCAGCAGTTAGACAGTCTAGGAATTAAGTTATCAGATGAACGCGCTGACTCTAATAGTAGTAATAAAATTGATATTTTGATAGGTTCAGACTTAGCAGGCAAGTTGTATACTGGACGTAGGCATTTGTTACTGTGTGGTTTAGTAGCTATTAAGACACTGTTAGGGTGGTAGTTGATGCGCAAAATACCCTTGAAAGATTCTTACAATACTACCATGACGAATATTTTGCATTTTGTAAAAGAAGCCTCGTTACCTCAGCTATGGGATTTAGACATCTTAGGAATTAAGGACCCCATAGAAAATAGAACCCAAGAAGAGTTTGCTTTGGCTGCCAAAGATTCTTTTATAAAGAGTGTAAAAGTAAATGAGGAAGGGCGCTATGAAGTAAGGTTGCCGTGCTTACAGGGTCATCCAATACTATCGAGCGCTTACAATATGGCGAAAAATAGGTTGCAAAATACAGTAAACACGCTTAAGAAGAATGATCTTATCGAAGAATGTAGCCAGGTTTTCCGTGAGTGGCTTGACGAGGGCAATATCGAAAAGGTATTGAAAGAGGTACCACTTAAGGTGGATGTACACAACTGCTAAACAGCTTTTATGTCGACAATTGTTAACAAGCGTTCGAAATGAAAAGGACCTAAATATATTTATCGAACAATCAATCAGACTTATGAGCAAAGCAAAGTTCGATTTAAGAGGGTGGGAATTTTCCGATCAAGTACAGGGTGGCAAAATAAGAATGGACGCCGGCCATATCCCAGGAATCGTTTATTACAGGATTTTCAAATAAAAAAATTTGTTATAAAATCGACCAAAAGAACTTGCTGGAAAATGATTTCAAGTTACTAAATTGACCGCTAGAGGGCGCTCAACCAATCAAATCAAAATCTAATAAGGAAGATAATCGTATTTTTATCGATAATATGCCAAATAAAGTTATGTCAAAAATTAGGTGTTTTATTCTTTGGAGTATTTGAAATAACTTTGCTTTTATACATTTTGCTTCAACTCGCAAAATAGGGGAGGAGGAGGAACTCTTTTTTGACAGAAATACCCATAACTTCGGTGTGCCTTAACCAAACTTAACAAACTTTGTTTCGTTTGAAAGAGCCTATTCTATAGTACCATTTAAAATTTTATATTACTATTTTCTGTTATGCAATTTGCATAATCGACACATTTTCCAGTTTTTTCAAAAATTTTAAATGTAGGGGTGATCCGGGAGGTTTGGGTCGGGGGAGGTTTTGGTCAATACCAAAATTACTTACCCTTTGGGTGCTAACTTCACAGAAAACCGCTTGCATAGTTCCTTAGCGACTCAAAATTTACTTCCACCGGCACCATTAACACAAATTAGTGCTTCAGTTTTCTTTTAGAGTATAAACAATTTTTTATGCAAGTAGGCAAATGTTTTCACAATTAATTTTTAGGGAATATTACTTGTACTTAATTTTTTTAATTTTTTTTGCTAAACTAAGTATTTCTATGTGGTTTAATCATAGCAAATAACTTGTCAGATCTAACCTAACATTTCGAATTTTCTAGTAGCCACATGTTTCCTATAAAATAGTCGGTCAAATTGAGTAAAAAAAATGCGGGATGTGTGAATTCTTGATTCAAACCTCCCACCTATATCTCTACACTGGTGTTGTAATGATTACCTTTTTGTTGTAGGTACAATTTAGATCAAAATGCCGCGAAAGTATAAAAAGAAAACAAACAGAATAAGAAAAAGTCCAGAGGAAATAAATATTGCAATTAATAGAGTTATAAAAGACGGTTTTAAAATAAGAAGAGCAGATGAAATGCGGTTTACCTTTGCGTCCCTGTAAAGATATGGGCAAAATGCAAGACCTCTTCCTGAAAATGAACAGAGTGAATATCACTTCGTAGCAAACCCCAATTCACGCTTAGTATTTAATAAAGAACATGAACTATGGGTTGACAACCAAAGAAACGAAACATTTTATTTACAAATATGCGCAAGCACTTAAACTGAAAATTTCCAATGAGTGGGGCAAGAAAGAAGCCGCAGGAAAAGACTGGCTGGCAGGTTTTATTGAAAGAAACCCTGACTTGTCAATAAGAAGACCAGAGGCAACCAGTTTGTCAAGGAGCACGGCATTTAATAAGTCTAATATAAATACCTTTTTTAAAAAATTTACCACTTTAAGAGAAAGGTATCAATTTTCCTCGTCAAACATTTATAACTGTGACAAGACTGGTTACACCACAGTTCATAAACCACCAAAAGTTTTGGCAAGGAAAGGCCGGACACAGGTATCTAATGAAAAAATTTTGAATTTATGAATTAGAAGAATAGAAGTGATGATAGCACTGACACAGAAGCGGTTGTAAATGATTGAAATGATTCAGAATTTTATGCTGAAGATCCTTGTGAGCCAAATTTCGATCATTCGCCTAGCTCAGCTTTGGTGGGCGATTTTGTTGTAGTTAGATTTACCTCGGACAATAACAGTAATAAGAAACAAACAGAGTTTCATTTTGTCGGTCAAGTTGAACAAGTTTTAGATTCTGATAAATACTTAATTAATTTTCTCAGAAAACAAAGTGACACATTGTCATTCTTTTTTCCTGACGACAAGGATGAAACCTGTGTGGCAGTTAAAGATGTTATATTAAAACTGCCACCCACTACCTACGCAGGTGGCACCAGTAGATCTCTGTCTTACATGATTTTTGGTTTGAATCTGGGCGATGTTAAGAATCTCCGTTAATTTTAACTTAACCAGTTAACTTTTGTTCCTGTGTGACCGTTTATTTTAAAGTTAAGAGAAAGTTTAATTTTTTGACTTTGTTTAAACTTAACTTTAAGTTTTGTTCCTATGTATTTAAAAGTTACAAGAAGGTTCTATGAATTTTTATTTTTTTAAACGTAAGTTTGTGACATGTACTTGCTTATTAAAATAATATTATGTGTGTTAATTCTTGTTTTACCAAGATATTCTATCAAAACCCAAACCTCCCCTACATATGATCCACTCCTCCCTGCTAGTGGAATGTATGGGTCAAAATGCACCACCACCTATTTTCATCAATATAATATAAACTATTAAACTGAAGTGACTCAGTATTTTTTGTGAAGTTGGTATAACCATACTCTATTTACCAGACATATAGTAGTACTTCGGATATTTCTATTTTTCTACTAGTATGTTATAAAATGGTAAAATTGACCCTTAATAATGATTTATATTAAAAATAGATTAAAAACTGATACATTTGGTGAAAACCGCACGTCAATACGTTAGTTTAAACCAGAGATACAAGATAATATACTGTGAAATCGGCCGCAGGTAACTGATACTTTACAAAATACGTATCGTAGGCTTTAGAAACACAAAAATATGATTTAAAACAAATATTATAATCATTATCCATAACAAAATTCACAGCTAGAAAGAATTTTGCCACAAAAATTACTTACATCAGGCAACATATTACCCATGTAATCCCTGATCAGCACCAAAATGATAGGGATGCAGCCTAGTAATAAAATTAAACAAGGTCTTACATTTTACAAAGTAGGCTTTGAAATAAAAACATCAGAAGCTGTCACTGAAAAAAACACTTGAAACTATTTGCTAATCAAATAAGTTGTGTAAAAAGTTTATACCTATTTGACACATTCATCGAGTTTTTAAGCTTCTTTGTGCCCATAAGTGTTAATTCCAAATGCTGAAGCATTTGATATGCTAGCAGTATATTTTGAATGCTTCCAAAATGTAATAATTGCTGCCAGAGCCTATAGAATAAAGTATCCTGAAAGAAGACATTTTAATAAATATGCTTTCGTTAGACTGGCCACCAGACAGGGGCGATCATACGGGGAGGGGGGAGGGGCATGCCCCCCCTTGGCGTCGATTTACATTATAAAAGCCCTGCCTCCATAAATTGACCAATCGTGTCAAACCCTTAATTTTTTAAAAATATTTAAACGCAAAAAATATTAATAAAAATAATTAAGTAAGTAGGTATAATATAATATAGGTATCTATAACTTTCTTAAAATTTACTTAGCCGTTTTTTGCGTATTTTTCCTACTTGAAAACCAAGAATCAACAAAAAAGGGCGTGGCACCCAAAAATTTTTCGCCTGCGGCGCTAAGACTTCTCCTACCACCGCCTCTCAAAATTGCCATAAGCCGCCAATGCATGGCCCCCCCTCAAAATGTTGATATGACCGCCTCTGCCACCAGATTACGAGAAACGGGAAGCATCTAATGCCCTGTATACAGAAGGCTTAGCCGAGGTCGAACAGAAGAAAATGTTATTAATGTGTGGCCAAATTGGGCCTACATGTATGGGGATCTTGGAAAGTATAGAAGATAGAGAAACGGTTAAATGGGGAAAGTTTTTGACAATTATATTTCTAACTGAAAACCGTTTAGTACGCGGCCCTATCTTTTTTGGTTTTTGAAATATGTTGAAAAAACCAAAAAGATGTATTTTCGAAAATATGCTGTAGATTTCTTATTATTCACAATTTTGGCAATCTGTAAAAACATTTTTAAAGCAACTTTTTAAGTAGATTTCAGTTCTGCAATTCAATTTTGAACACGACGTTTCAGTTATTTTATACCATCATCAGGTTCATTTTTTCTTATGGGCGCCATATTGTATTTTATACTTAAAAGGTAGCTTATGACGTCAGCTTTTCAACGATGTATTATTTGTTGGAAAATAAATGAAAATGACTTGAAAAATAAAGAAAATTAATTTTCGCAACACGTCTTGAGAAGAACACATTAGGCAGGGTTAAATTTGTTTAAAATATCATAATATTATAATACATTATTTTATTTTTTCCTTATGGTTAAAAATCTCATATTAACATTTCAAATAAAGAAAACTAAAAACGCAATGAATAATAATTATTGTTTTGAAAAGAAAATAAGAAAAAATATCTAACTTACTATACTTATTCGAAATGTTGGCCGTTTTTATTAATACATTTTTGACACTTTTTTAACACAGTATTGATGACCCTGCGAAGCGTGTTGCCATTTATGCTCGTAAACACATTCCTCACTCTCTCTTCTAATTCTTGTACAGATTCCGGGGGTTCAAACTCATATACTTCATTTTTTTACATAACCCCATAAATAAAAATCGAGAGGAGTTATATCAGGGGATCTAGCAGGCCAATTAACTGGTCCGCCGTTTGAAATTAATTTGTCATCAAATATCTGTCTTAAGAGAGTTTGAACTTCCCGAACATTATGTGCGGGACAACCGTCTTGTTGAAACCAAATATTATTCAATTGATCTTGAGGAAATCTTGCTCTAATTGCCGGTAATATTTGATCTTCTAACAGCTCCAAGTATCTTTGGCCATTCAACGTATGATTATAAAAGAATGGTCCTATAAGTCTGTTGTCTAAAATGTAAGGAGAAAAGTAAAGCTGGGTTGCCTAATACCTGCTATGTATTTAGCAAGCTAGGTGACATTACTTACCATACATACCACACCATACATTAAAACCAAATCGGGTTTGCAGTCTTCGTTGAGCCAATTGGTGAGGGTTTTCTGTTGCCCAAAAATGATGGTTATGTCTATTAAATACCCCGCAGTTGGTAAAATGTGATTCATCGGTCCAAATTACAAGACGACTGAAATCATGATTTTGTTCGCATTGATTCACATACCAATTTGAAAACTGCATTCTTCTTGGATAATCCGTTTCTCGTAAACCCTGAACTATAGTTGGCTTGTATGGCCGATATTTATTTTCCTTAAGGACTCTTTGTATGGTACTTCGCGGGGTTGGTAAGTCTCTTGCCGACGCTCTTGTAGGTGATGTCGGACCGGCATTAAAATAGGCTCTGACATTTTCGTCACGCTCGTTATTACCTGCTTTTTCGTAACTCTTGGGCCGCGGTTTTTCAAAACTTCCATGGTTTCTCAGGTTCATAACAATTTTTGGAAAAAGTCTGACACTTGGCTGCGGTCTTTCAGGAAAATTTTCAAAATACCTTTCTAATGCAAGGTTTGCATTTCTGTTGCAATGAATATAACATTCTAGCAAATCAAATTTTTCTTCGTGAGAAAAACGCAATGCCATTTTCTTTTAAATTCAGAATACACAAATAAATCGTTATTATTAGATAATAATAATAAAAACTATTATACTTTTACTCGTTCTGACAAGTAATATTTTTGTTTCATTTTCAAACGGTAGTGGTTGGTCATAGGCTACTGGATTTTATTTTTGATTCATAGGTTATTGTAATATTGTTGATTGAAACAATGCAAGCAGTGTTTTGTGAATACTACAAAATGTAAACCTTTTAATTGGTATTCAATTTAGGGAGTTATAGTGCAGTTGTCAAATTTGACGTGTTGCGAAAATTAATTTTCTTTATTTTTCAAGTCAATTTCATTTATTTTCCAACAAATAATACATCGTTGAAAAGCTGACGTCATAAGCTACCTTCTAAGTATAAAATACAATATGGCGCCCATAAGAAAAAATTAACCTGACGATGGTATAAAATAACTGAAACGTCGTGTTCAAAATTAAATTGCAGAACTGAAATCTACTTAAAAAGTTGCTTTAAAAATGTTTTTACAGATTGCCAAAATAGTGAATAATAAGAAATCTACAGTATATTTTCGAAAATACATCTTTTTGGTTTTTTCAACATATTTCAAAAACCAAAAAAGATAGGGCCGCGTACTAAACGGTTTTCAGTTAGAAATATAATTGTCAAAAACTTTCCCCATTTAACCGTTTCTCTATCTTCTATAGTTTCCAAGATCCCCATACATGTAGGCCCAATTTGGGCCACACTGTATATTGGCATCAATCCCCATATGGGAACACGCCAAATTTCATTGGACTTGGGGGTTAGAAGAACCACAGTTCAAAATATTATAAGATATTTCCGGTTAGTACTAATTTTATGATTCACTCGTGTCCCATTTTTACGGTAACATGACTTATATTTTCGTATTTTATGATAGGATACATCCCTACCATTTAGTACTTTATCAAGAACTAAATAATGAATATTTCGACAGAAGGCTGGATTTTTGTTACTGGATGTTAAATATGTTTGAAGATGACGCACACCTTTTAAATAAAATTCTTTTTACAGACGAACCAACATTTAGTAGTGCCGGTGGGGTTAACCGCCACAATATGCACTACAGACAGTACAATACCAAGGCCACTAGAGTGTTAATGTCTGGTGTGGGGTAGTAGAAGGCAAAATATTTAGCGCACATATTTTTGAGGGCACATTAAATGGTGACGTATATTTAAATTTTTTAATGAATGTATTACCTGATTTGCTTGAAGATCTTATGTTACGAACAAGGCAAATAATGTATTTTCAGCATGATGGCTGCCCAGCGCATTATGCTGTAAATGTGCGCGAGTTTTTGGATCGGCAGTTTCCAAACAGGTGGATCGGTAGGAGAAGCCTATTCCCATGGCCAGCTAGGTCACCAGACCAAACTTGTTTGGATATTTATTTGTGGGGAAGATTCGAATCGAGTCTGCCTTGTTTGCAACGAGGAAAAAATTAATAAGCTGGATAGAAAATGATGGAAAACATTTGAGCATTTAGGTAGACATTAACTAGCAGGCGGATATTATTTCTTGAAATTAGTTTATATACTTTATAAAAATTGTTGCCTTCTTTAAAAATTTTAATTGTTCTTTTTTCATCTATGTCTCTTAAATAGTAATTATCTGATAATATTTTAACATTATGTTAACTTTAGTTTGGCATACATATTAATTAATATGTATTAACATATTATTATGTTAACTTTAGTTTGGCATACATATTAATTCAGTGTTCTTTTATGTCTCGGAGAGAGTAGACGGTCTTTGCAACCGCTTTAAATATAAATTATAGTCGAGAAGTGATCAACTGGTTTGGTACTTTCCGAAATGTCAAATAGACGCGGATATAAAGTAGATGAAGATAAGACGGACAAAATTGAAGAAAATGTAGCGTCTAAGATTCTGGCAAGATTTGATGAAGACTGGATGGATAAACTTACAGAAAAAATTGCTTTGAAGGTAGAGTCTAAATTTTCCAAATTAATAAAAGAACAAGGAGGGAAAATAAAATATCTGGGGGAAACCGTGAGTACACTAAAGGAGAATTTTGAATGAACTGAAAATTCAGAGGGATAATATGGAGCAGTTTAGTCGAAAAAACAGTGTTAGAATATTTGGGCTAAAAGAAGAAAGAAATACTGACTTGGAAGCTTCCTTGTTAGATTTCTTTAAAGATAAATTGAAAGTCTCGCTGAACAGGGCAGATATTGACTATTGTCGTCGATTAGGATCTCAATCCGAAGGAAAAGCAAGACCCCAAAATTCCTATCCAATAAAATTAAAAATGAAGTATACACGCATAAAAAGTTACTCAAGAATACACAAATCGCAATAAGAGAAGATCTCACTCGTGAAAGAATTGAAATCGTCAAAAATGCAGTAGACAATTTTGGACCAAAAAATGTATGGACATACAATGGCTCTATATTTGTCTTTTTGAAGGGACATAAGCATATAATTAAAAACATAGACAATTTAAATAACCTAATTTCAGATAATATGTATTAAATTATTAAGTTCCTTTTTATACGATACTTTCAGGTTTCTTCGTATTTTTTGAATAAGTATATTGTATACTAACTAGTTGTTATTATTTTCATATTTAATTAAATAACAAGTTGATATTCTGTATTATTAAACCTCCTAGTCTAAATTACTTAGTTAAACACTTTTCAGGTACCATTCCACAATTTATTTACGTTTTTTTTTCTTTTATTGTAGCGGTGGCAAAGGAAAAAAAAAACAGGCAGCACATTATTCTTATCGCTGGGCCATAGAGAGTATTTTATTTTGTTTGTTATTATTTTTGATTGTACATAGGAATGTTGGAATTTATGAATGAAGTAAAATCCTGTGACGCTGCTGATTGTATAGTCAGGGTGAGGTTAATAAAACTTTATCGGATTCAATAAGTAAGTACGATACATTCAATATTTTTTGTCTGAATATAAGAAGCATTAAAAAAAATTTTGATGAACTGCTTTTATTGCTAGATAATTCTAAGAACTTTTACGATATAATTGTTTTAACTGAAACATGGCACATACAATCTGAAAATTTCGAAATCCCAGGCTATAACTTCTTTTACAATTCTGGTCGTTTCAACCAAAACGATGGAGTCGCTATATACGTAAAAACAAATTTGGCCGTATCTATCAAACATGTAAAATATAGTGAAGTCACCTTTAGTGTTATTAATTTTAGCAAGAATGGTTCCAGTTATAATATTATTGCAATCTATAGACCACCATCAACTAATCCAGACGTCTTTTTACAAGAGCTTGTAAAGATATTAGATAATTGCAACTTTGACATTAATATACTAATAGGCGACATTAATTTTGATATATTAGAGTAAAATAATCTTATAGTAGCTTCGTACTTAAACCTTCTTTCAGAAAAAGGTTTTTACCCACAAGTAAACAAAAATACTAGAAAAACCGATATTACTGAAAGCTGTATAGATCATATATTTTTAAGATCTAAATTAGATATTTGTAAAAAATCCTTTATTGTTGAATCCGCGATAACAGATCATTATCCGATTGCGCTAAGTATTATTTTCAAAGAGGTCTTTAGTACTAAAACTAACACATTTACATTCCACAAAATTAATTATGACTTACTGGTAGGAGCTTTAAAAAATGAATCGTGGAACGATGTATTATCGGAAGCTAATTGCGATGTCGCAGCTCGAAAATTTGTTAATAAATTAACATACATAATAAACAAATTTACCAAAAAAATTACTAAAACCGTGAGAAAAAGAATGAATAATCCTTGGATAACTGCAAATATTATAAATCTGATTAAATCCCGTGATAATTTAAAAAAACAATCACTAAGAAACCCTAATAATTTGCAACTTAAAAAAACATACAAAATATATAGGAATTCAGTAACAAAACAAATTAAACAAACAAAAAATGACTACTATAAAAACAAAATTTATGAAGCGAATCATGATCAGAAACAAATTTGGAACATCTTAAACGAATCTACTAACTCAATTAGGACTAAAAGAACTATTAATCAGATTAAAATAAATAACGGTATAGAAACAAATACTAAAACTATTTGTGACCATTTTAATGCACACTTCTCAGAAATAGATAGGTCAAAAAATGGCAAATGTAATTATAGATAAAAATAAAATCCTAACAAACGACAATAAAAATCAAGTTTTCAAAAATTATGTTAATCAAACGATTTTTTTAACCCCAGTTACTGAAAACGAAATTTTAAATTATTTAACAGGTCTTAAAAATACTGCCTCACCAGGTATTGATGGTATAAAAACTGAAACACTTAAAATAATAAAAAATTATATTGTTAAACCAATAATGCATATTATAAATCTTATGTTTTTACAAGGAAAATTTCCTTCAATATTTAAAAAGACGATAATCAAACCAATATTTAAAACAGGGGATCCCCTTGAAATTATAAATTACCGTCCTATATCATTAATTAGTAACTTAGCGAAAATTTTAGAAAAAAGCATTAAGGAACGAATTACATCTCATCTAAATAAACATAATGTTATAAATAAGGAGCAATTTGGCTTTAGATCAGGCATCTCAACGGTAAATGCGATGTATGCGGTAATAAAAATGATACATGAATCGGTTAACAATGGAAGAAGGCCTCTGGCAGTCTTTCTAGACTTGGCAAAGGCCTTCGACACAGTACACCATAAAACCTTAATTAATAAAATGTGGAATTATGGTATTAGAGGTGTAACGGGCGAGATTATCCGGGATTATTTGTCTGGGAGGTGTCAGGTCGTGTCGATTGGCAATGAAACGAGTGGCGAATCTGTGGTCACGTTTGGCGTGCCACAGGGGACGGTTCTAGGTCCCTTGTTGTTTCAGATCTACCTGAACGATATGTTCCATTCGGATGTCCCGGGGAAAATCGTGGCTTATGCTGATAATATGGTATTGATTTTTGAAGGTAATGATTGGGATGAAACAAAAGAAAAATCGGAAAAGGGTTTATATTAAATAGGTAGATGGTTGGAAACCAACCTTTTAACTCTAAATACAATAAAAACTAAATTTCTCACTTTTTCACTCACTTAATCCGGACAACCTAATTTTACAAATTTAACTTTTCATCACTGTAATACTATAAATCATTGTTCTGATTGTACGGAACAAATAGAAAAAGCAAAAACTATTAAATATTTGGGGTTGATGGTGGAAAATTTACCCAAATGGGATGATCATATTCAAATGATTGTAAACAAATAACGTAGACTTATTTATAAATTTTATCAACTTCGTCAATTTCTAAATCATAACCATCTTAAGTCTATATATCTAGCTCTAGTGGAATTAGTTTTAAGTTATGGTATTCCGGTGTGGGGTGGCGCTTATGCCTCCACATTAAATCCATTATCCTTTGTCCAGAAACAAATTTAAAAAATTATACATAATAAACCAAGACAGTTTTCTTCAGAATGGCTATTTAGGGACTTAAACTTGTTTGATCTTAAAAGTCTTTATATTTACTCAGTATTATGCTTCATTAAAACTTCAAAAATCAGCCATGAGCCAATTATTCACAACTATTTAACTAGAGCAAATGTTAGCGTTAATTTTACTTTACCAATTGCAAATAGCTCCTCCTATTTAAATTTTATAAATTATGCAGGAGTGAAATTATATAATCATTTACCTGTGGAGATACGTCAGATTGTATGTGTAAAAAAATTTAAAAAAAAAAACCAAAGAATTTGTCCGTTTAAACATAGATGTTTTAAAAAACCTCCTAAACTGAGATGCTCTGTATGGCAGCGTCTGGGGACTTTTCATTAATTTAGAATTGTATCGTTTCGGTAATTTTCTCACTTGCAATAGTGTGTTTGAATGTATGATTACTTTTCTATTTTCTCTATAACGTCTATATTCTTCTCTCTCTGTACCTACATGTCGGTTTATAATTTGAATTGAGCATTATCACACTTACAAGCTCCTTAGGGCATTAGGTGTATCTAATTTAGGATTAGAAATGTACTGTACCGAATTCTAGTTTAAATACAAATATTTTTGATTTGATTTGAAAAAATCTAATTGTTGAATAACTAGTTTACATCTTCAGAATTAATACTTGATCAGGAGCTAAACGAGGAAGTATCCGGATGTTTACTTTTATTATTATTATTTTGTGGCAAAATTCTTGCTAGCTGTAAATTTTGTTATGGATAATAATTATAATAATCGCTTTAAATCATATTTTTGTGTTTCTAAAGTCTACGATACGTATTTTGTAAAGTATCAGTCACCTGCGGCCGATTTCACAATACTTTATCTAGTATCTCTGGTTTAAACTAAGGTATTGACATGCGGTTTTTACCAAAATTTATCAGCTTTTAATCTTTTTTTTATATAAATTATTATTTATATAAGGTAACATATAAAATTTAAAAAAAAACTGGAAAATGTGTCGATTGTGCAAATAGCGCCCCCTAGTTGCGACTGATATAACAGAAAATAGTAATGTAAAATTTTAAGTGGTACTATAGGATAAGCTCTTTCAAACAAAACAAAGTTTGTTAAATTTGGTTAACGCATACCGGAGTTATGGGTATTTCTGTCAAAAGAGATTCCCCTCCTCCCCTTAGTCTATTTTGCGAGTTTGAGCAAAATGTATAAAAGCAAAGTTATTCCAAATACTCCAAAGAATAAAACACTTAATTTTTGACATAACTTTATTTGGCATATTATCGATAAAAATGCGAATATCTTCCTTGTCATTGGTGGAGCGCCCTCTAGCGGCCAATTTAGAAACTTGAAAATATTTTCCAGAAATTTGTTTTGGTCGATTTTATAACAAATTGAATCATGTTGCCGTTTGCGCAAAGAATATTTGAACCCATAGGTTTTACTTCACCCACTACTTTACTTCCAAAATTGTTGCTACAAAAGACTTGGGCGAAAAAATTGAGTTGGGATGCTGCTGAAGACCCTGCTATTGAATGTGACTTTCGTCAATGGATAGAAGAACTACATTTTTTGTCAAATATTTAAATACGGAGATGGATCCACAATAATGATAGCGACGTCAAACATGGTACTTTACACACGTTCTATGATGCTAGTCAGGATTCCAACCGGTCAAGTTTTTGTAAGACTTCTAGCTGCCACGTCAAGGATAGGTCCATTAAAAAGAGTGTCTATACCACGATTGGAACTTTTGGCGGCTCTTATCAGCACTAGATTGTACGTCTCATTGAAAGATAATTTAAATCTCGACCCAAGAATGAAAATTTACTTTTAGACAGACTTATCTACCGTTATGTTTTGGTTTCACAGATAGGAGATTGGAATACCTTTATCGGCAATCGTGTGTCAAAAATTAGGAAATATACTTTAAGTGACATGTGGCATCATGCTCCCAGAGTTATGAATCCGGCGAATCTTCCCTCTAGAGGATGTTCTTTTTAACAGTTGTGTAAATCCAAATGGTGGGAGGGACTTAGTTGGCTGTACGAAAAACCTATTTTGTCAAGAAGACGTCATTTGTAATGAAGATGAGATCAACAGCGAGAGGAAAAAAAAGTTTATTACAACTCTGACTGTTTCAAATGTAGACATGTTCATAGGTGATTGGCACTTTCTATATTTTTCAAAATTCACCAAGATCATAGGTAGTCTGAATTTTTAGATTTTTATATAACATTACAAATTCTTCAACGAAACATCGAGGTGAACTGACTGTTAAAGAACTAGACGCTGCTGAGACTCATCTGCTGACGCTAATACAACGTGAGTGTTTTGCTAATGACAAGGATCCCCGATTATGCAGTTTAAACCCTATAAAAGATGAGCTTGGAATACTTCGTTTGGAATCCCGTGTAAGTTTGAGAGAGGATGTGAAACATTTTCGCTTTCCTGCAATTTTGCCTGCAAAACATGTTGTGGTAAATAAACTAATTTTCGAGCAGTATGTCAAGTCTTGTCATATTGGTACTCAAGGGCTTATGAGCATTATTCGTGAAAAGTATTGTATATTAGGGGGACGACAAGCTATTAAGTCTGCCATATCAAGTTGTGTCATATGTAAGAAGCATAAAAGTAAATCATTGGTCACAGTTTTACCGCCGCTACCTTAAGATCGTGTACGCGAAGCCGCTGCGTTTGAGATAACGGGTATAGACTTTGACGGGCCATTGTTCCTGAAGACTGGAGTGGACGCATGGGTTTGTTTGTTCACGTGTGCTGTCTACCGCGCCGTTCATCTGGAATTGTGTACGTCTTTGTCGGTTTGAAATTTTATGCAAGCATTAAGACGATTTATTGCGCGTCGCGGTCGACCCAAAACTATATACACTGATAACGGTACTAACTTTGTCGGTACTGCAAATGTTTTCAGCAAACTGGACTGGCAAAAGATAGAACAAATTAGCAGTGTTGATAGAATTACGTGGCGATTCAATCCTCCAACAGCTTCATGGTGGGGCGGGTTGTAGGAGAGACTGGTAGGCGTTCTTAAGCAAATGTTGCGTAAGATCCTAGGCCGGGCTTCCGTAACCTATGAAAATATGGTCACTATTTTGTGTGACTGTGAAGCTACTATAAATTTGAGGCCGCTTACCTATATTTCTAGTGAGGCAGATGAATTGATGCCTCTTACCCCAATTATATTTTTAAGAGAGCAAGTTGAAGCGGGTATTCCTGATGTTGACATGGTATATCGTCGGCCACTCTATAAGAAAAGTGTATGATAATAGGACTGGCTGTAGTTCATATAGGTTTGGTTATGGTTGCGGAGGCCATGGTTCGTAGTATTGGTGGATGGCGCCACCTGGTGGGTTAGTAAGAGTAGTAAACACGAGCAATGGCTGCTGATGGGTTGTTTTCGTTTTGTGCACTGGAATTGTAGACTTTAAGAATATATCTGTTATTTGGATCTAATTGTTTTATTGCACTTACCAGATAATACATGGTGTCAGGTTGCGGGAAAAGCAAGTTTTGTGAATGGCTGTCCATGTTCTTGAGGAATTTTTGGAGTTAAATTATTTAAGTGACGTGCACAACAGCAACGAAAAACCAGCGACTAGTCAGAGTAATTGGAACTAATTTAGCAAAATGGAGTCGATGTTCAAGCCTCCTGAGCAGCTTGCTGTAACTGATGGAAACTTGGCGGAACATTGGAAAAGGTTCAAGCAAAGATTTGATCCTTATGCAGTGGCAACGGATTTGAAATTCAAAAGTTAAGAGCAGCAAGTTGCAACTTTTCTGACCATTATCGGCGAAGATGGACTAGAGCTATACAATTCATTTACTCTAACGGCTGAAGACCAAAAATCGTTAAACGCGGTTAAAGCGAAATTTGACGAATATTGCTCACCAAAAAAGAATACAATTTTTAAAAGGTTTAAGCTTAATTCAGTAGTACAAAAAGAAGGCTAGAGTCTTGATAATTTTTTAACAGAGCTAAGAACAAGTGTAAAAACCACTGAGTATACTAGTCCAGATAAAATGATAAGAGACAGGATACTTATTGGTATTTTTGACAAAGGCACACAGGAAATGGTATTACGGGAACCTAATTTAACCTTGGAATAAGCTATTGACTATTATAGGACTGTCGAGGCTAGGAAAGTACAAGCAAAAGTTCTGAAGGAAGAGAGTGGTATAAATGCTGTCAGAACTCACAGTAAAAGTAGAGGGAACAGTAATGGCAAAGAGAATGATTGCAAATATTGTGGATACAAGCACCAAAAAGGGAAATGTTCAGCATATGGCAAGACATGTGACTACTGTAAAGCTAAGCATCATTTTGCTACAGTTTGCATGAAAAAAGTTACCGTGGACAAGGAGAAAAGAGGCAAAAATAAATCCAGAAGAAGAATACTTGAAGTTAAGGCAGGCGCGTAACTACAGGGGGGCCTGGGGGGGCCGGCCCCCCCCCAGACGTCGCTAGGCCCCCCCCCCCCCAGAAAAAGGCTGACTTTGTAAGCTCGCTACTCGCCTCGCAAATAAAGCATCAATTTATAATTATAATCTATATAAATTATAATAAATAATCTTGCCAAATATCACTCGACCATCATTTTTTTATTGGTTAAATTTTCCATTTTTCACTCAAACTTTTTTGGCAATACCCGTTGAACTTTGGGCTTGTTTATTCAAAAATTAAATCCCTCGAGCTTCGCTCTCGGGATCTAATTAGAATGAACATGTCCAAATTCAACTCGAAAAATTTCCAAAAAAAGTTTTCGTGACAGCTGAAAAATCTAACCGATAAAAAAACGAGATCTTGTGATATTACTGTTGATTATTGACCAAATTTGTTAAAATTTGGGCGTGGTCCAAGAAAAATTTCGCCTGCGGCGCATTTTACCTGCGACGGGCTCTCCGTCGGCCCGCATCTACACGAGCCGCCACTACAAGTCACAATAACAGGCCCACCCTAGGCCACCCCAGGTCATAGGGCTAGTTACGCCACTGAGTTAAGGAAGAAGATGAATCCAGTAAGGAGAGTGACAGTAGCTCGTAGGACAGTGAATTTTTTGTAAGTTCAATGACCAAGCAGGTAGGATCGGTTAAAAACTTTTGGAGATCAAGTGTGTGTGTAGAAGGGACCAATGTAGAATTTAAATTGAATACAGGCGCCGAAGTAAGTGTACTTCCTTTGAATTTATTTGAGGAGCTTAGGATGGAAAAACCATTGGCTGCAACCGATGTTACGTTGCTATCATATGGCAGTTCTAGTTTTGGGATTAGACCTGTTGGAGAAATATCTTTAAACCGTTCGGTTAAAGAAAATGAAGCAGCAGTTCATTTTGTAATCGTTGATTGTAAAGATCAAATGGCCCTTTTAGGGTTGCGTGCATATGTTGAGTTGAATCTTGTACATCGTGTGAGCAGCCTAAAACAGTCATTTGACACGGTAGATGATATGATATCAAGATATTCTCAGGTTTTTCGGTTTTGGGAGAATTTCCCAAAAAACATAAAATTATACCTAAAAACAACGCTGTGCCGCATATTCAGTAGGTTGGGCCGTTTTTACTTTTTTCGGTTTTTCCGGGGGGGCTTATCCCAAAAAACGTGCAAAGTGATTTAAAACTAACGTGTGCAAATTATTATTTTATTCTAATAAGTCCTTCTGCCTCCGGTTTGTAGCCAAAGTTTTTTAAATTTTTATGTACCCACTAGAGACCACATTAGCGATTCTAAAAATTCGTCAAACAGGTTACAAATGCATCAAAGCGATATTTCACAATCTGACAACTGCGCTCCCAGGAAGACAGTCGAGTAGCGGTGTTTCGGTTGACTAGATGCTTCTGTCGTGACACGTCGGCGCGCGCGTATTTCAGTAGTGTGGCGGATTCTTAAGCGAAAGGTTGTATTTCGCGGATTTGAGCATTTTAAAATGGATCGTACTCATGAAAAGTGAAAATGCCCATTATTTGATGATACAGGTGATTTAAAAGACAATGTGTTGCCAACATATCAAGATGTCATTAAGTTCTATGAGTGGAGCCGTCGCAAAATAAAAGTGGACCAAGACACAAAGAAGGAACCTACGTATAAAGAAATAGAAGCCATTGTGGTGGCCAAAATTGCAGAAATATGGGCTAAAGCATCGATTCCTACAATCCAACATAAAGGAATTAGAGTGATGTTAAAGGCATATCACCTTAAATGCAAAAACATCCTAAAATCCCATTTTAAAATACCCGAGCAGAAATTAGACGAGTTTCGCCGCACCAGTATGGTTTTGTTTGATATTTCATCTTGCAAATGTAAGGACATCTCTAAATGCATTTGTCCTAGAGAGAAAAAAGTACCTATACGGGAGCACAGCTTTCTGATCGATCAACAATCTACTAGAAAAATGTTCACTGGAAGTGTAGATACTGTTGCAACGAATAAACTAACTAACACATTGAAAAGAAAATTATTAAAGCCAGATTCAACGTTTCAGTCTAAAAAAAAAGCACACCGGAGCTCAATGTTTCTCTTTCGTCCGAATCAGAAGGCAGTACATCGGATCAAGATGATGAATTCGAGCCACCAAAGCAAGTCGAAACATCAGTACCTCCCGTCAAAAAGCTTTGTTCTTGGGTTATGTTGCACCAGATTTTGGCACCTCTAAATGTATAGAAAAAGCAATAACTGACTTCTTCTTAGAAAAAGAAATTTCGTGGGACATTTTGCTGGCGGAAGGGTGCGATGAAACCAATGTGAACGTGGAAACGAATGGAAAGCAAGGAGGCATCATTCGTCTGGTCGAAAAACAAATAAACAGTTTACAAACATTATTTTTCTTCTTCATATGAATGAACTGCCTTTTCGTCATTTGTTTCTGCACATTGACGGCAGTACATCAGGACCGCAGATCTTTTTAGAGACCATCGGTAAAGATCTAGAAAACTATAAGAAGAAGCCTATTGTTAAATTTCAACTCATTTCAGCGGAGTTGCCCGAAGTATCTGCAGAAGGTATGAGCGCTGACCAAAAATATCTGTACAGAATTGTATTAGCGGTAACAACAGGTGAATTTCCTATTGATTTACGAAACAAATCGCCAGGGTAAATGTCCCATGCCCGATGGCTAACTCGCGCTAATAGAATTATGCGCTTGTATGTTTCAATGGAAGCTCCTTCTGAAAATCTAGTCGTTCTTGCAACGTATATTGTCAAGGCTTACGCTCCAACCTGGTTCGCAATAAAAACTCACCCATCCTGTAAAGATGGAGCACGACATCTGTATCAACTCATATATGCCACTAGATACTTACCCATAGAACCAAAAGTCATAGTCGATCCGGTAATTCAAAGAAACAGTTACCCTGAAAACCTATTGTTTGCAATGTTGACCGATTCTCAACCGCATATCCGTGAATTGGGCGCACGTTAAAATTGTTTAATTGCAATTACCAGATAATACAAAAAGTTTACATATTCAGAACTTAAGAGATGACCTACGCCAAAGATTCAGAAACAAATATTTGGGACAGTAGAAATTATGGCGTTCTAAGAAACCTAGTAGACATCATGTGCGAGTTTCTGTTTTGATTTTTACTCAGATTCGTGGAATCGACCAGTTAAATTATCGGGATTTTGTAAAAGTCGGTTTTAAGAGAAATAAACGTACCAACAGCAAATAATATCTTTTATTTTTTTCGAACCGTTGTGATTACACAAAACGGGTAGTTTTCGTGGAAAGCAATAACACTAAGTTATTTCTCTTTATTTTTTAGTTACGTTTTTCTTGTATAATAACTATCTTTGCATATAAGTCAAATATCCTGAGTAATTTATTAAGATAATAATTATTAAGGCGCCTTAAATAAATCATGTTCTTACGTCTTAATTAACTGCTTTAAGTATAGCTGGTGGGATACGACATTTTTCCTTTGAAATTCTGGTTAGTTTTCTATGCGAATATAGCGCTATACCGACTTTTAATGACTTATTTATCACATTATTCTGATAATATTTACAAAAATATTTTTAATGTATGTCCAACAAGTACCTATTAAACTTTTTATGCCAAATCTTTACCGGTATAAGTTTTAAAATATAGATAACTTAAATTACACAGAAATTGAGTTAAAAAAAGTAGTGAAGCTACCATAGAAGATACCAACAATGGACTAAATCTCATGCCGAACATCAAAGGTGTATCGGAAAATAAAATAGAAAATAAAGCTATAAGTAAAAGAAAAAGAAGGCGAGTGGCGGATTAACAAGAATGGCAAGAAAATGTACACAAAAGGCTTAGTATGACAGGGAAAGAGAATTTAGGCTTCTCCAAATCAAAGAATGAATGTGTTAAATAGGAGACACCGTACTTGCCCCGATCATTAAAACCCGGCTGCCTTAATAAAGCATTTTGTAAAAAAAAAACAGCAAAAGAAACTGTTCTATATTTGAAGAAAAAATCCGAGATTAACCTATTCTGGAAAATGGATTGGGCACAGAAAAAAATGTACGTGTTAGGATTAGTTGTATACTTACCTAAGAAAATAATTTACACGGAAGGAAATGAAAGGGTTATTTTTTTATAATTTACGGATAAACAACACGAGGCATCAATTATGCAAAAGGAAATTTTTGGTGACACTTGACCTTAAAGAAAGGATGTTTCATAACTGGACACTGAGTAGTAAAGTACACGGAACCGTATCAAGTGCTTAAACTGACAACCAGAAAAAAGAAAAAAAAACTTTATGGTTTAAAAATACAGGCACAAGTAGACAGTTTTAAACGATTTACCAAAGATGGAATCACACTACCGCAGAAAAGATACCATTAAACAATATATCAGACGGATGTGGGTACAAAAACTGCAATTTAATCATGGCCAACGCTCTCAATTTCCTTGCGACCAAAAATGATGGTTAAGGAATTTGAAGTGCGGGTAAAGGAGCTCAGTATGGTTAATAAGCAGCTACTAAAGATCTTGAGATTCAAGCGAGTGTATTGACTAATAATTTGGAGATGGTGAAATCCGTTAGAAGCTCACTCGTCCAGCTAGAAAAGTCAACTCAAACTTTGGTGGAGAGTTCATTGTCTTCCTAAATGCAAACTTGCCCCATACGTCGCACTGCCAATGTAATTGGTAGTGTGCTTATTCTTAATGATGGTATTTTGGGAAGTTACTCTAAACTGTTACGTAATGCATTGGGTTGTGATTACCATGTCCTTGAAATCTCCAAGCTCAACGCCACTTTGGATGGTCTAACTGAGGATATTGTCAAACTGTGCTGGGAATTTTCCAAGAAGGATTTTGTGATTATCCAGGATGGCCTTGCGGATGCCCTTATGGGATCTGACTTGTATGAATCTACATTAACACGTATCCTCGTTATGGGCCTCCAGACTAATGTAATCCTGATCACAATTCCTGACCTTGGATCGTCACCTACGCTTGATCAGATCAATCGGTCATTTTTCTCTCTAGTGTCTCCTAACAGGTTATCAACTAATAGCACGTGTATTTTTGATTTAAATAGTCTGGGCTCTAATGACCTATATACTACTAGGCGGGGTCTACCTAGACTGTTAGTTCCTGGTAGAAGAAAACTTGCTCGACATTTCTCTGAGCTAATTCTCACCAGGTCGGAATCTTACTGTCATGAAATTCATGAATCCTTTCAGACCCGCCTGAACACTTTAAATGGAGAGCCTCGCACTTTGGGACAGGTTGACCTGGCATCTGAGGCTGATGTGCGGGATGCTGAAGAAGACTGGTATTGTTGGATCGCTGTTTCTCTTCTGAAGAAAGCGTCAACGACTGCCTCGGAGGCAGTTGTTACTGCTGAGCACTCAACTATGCTGAAACCACCATCAACTGTGTCTAATCCAGTATCTAACTACAAACTTTTTTGTGGACGAAGATTGCATTCCACAGCTATGTAATGCTGTAAATTTATGTGGATCTTATCACTCCTCTGCCACTCGAACCACGCCTAAAGTTAAAAAAACTAAAATGGTGTCTAAAATTCGTTTTGGCCATATTAACAATAGATCAATTTTAAAAAAAGATTACCGATATCAAATCACTTCTGGATGAATCGAATCCTCAATTCATTGCACTATGCATAAGTGAAACATGGCTTAATGCACAAATTCCTGATTCATTGTGTGCTTTTAATGGTTTTACATTTGTAAGGCGTGATCGAGATGGCAGGGGCGGTGGTGTTGGAGTTCTTGTGAACAATCGTATAAAGTTTAAGCAACTTAAAGTGCCAATGGATTCTGACATAAATTATTTTCAATTTATCGCTCTAAAAATAATTTTAAATAAAATTCCACTTGGTCTTGCAGTCTTTTACAGAACACCTGATTCCAATTATGCTAATATTTCTGTTCTGGGTGACATAATACTTTTTTTTAATGGAAATGGTATTGATAACTTTTTATTGATGGGTGACCTAAATATAAATCTTCTAAATAATACTCCTATGACTAGATATTTTAACAACTTTTTGAGTGTTTGTGATTGTTGTCAAGTCATTCGGTCTCCTACTCGTGTTACTAGAGAAACGGAATACTTGATTGATATCATCATTACCAATTCTAACTTAAAACTAACTAATACTCTTGTTTCTGAACTAAATTTATCCGACCATAACTTAATTTCATGTATTCTTGATCTTGAATGCGAGTGTTCCAGCAAGACTGTGAAGACTGTAAGAGCCTTCAAAAACTTGAACATTGACCAGTTTAATTCTGATGCCGTCGAGATACATTGGGATTCTTTGTATTATACATAAATTATCTGATATAAACGACAATATAGCATTTTTTAATAAAAATCTTCTGTCACTGTTTGACAAGCATGCTCCCTTTGCTAATATTACCTATAAAAAATCTAAAAAAGCTAATCCCTGGTTTACAGATACCCTTCAAAGGCTTCGCAGACTGACTAGAAAAGTCTTGGTCACAGTTTAAGCGAACCCGAAAACCTGAGCATAGGCGATACTACTGTGATTTGCGAAATACATATAACGCAGTCCTTCTTACCGAGAGGAGGGCATATTTCTCCATGGTACTTAGGGACTGTCGTTGAGATAGCAGACGAATGTGGTCTCACTTAAAGAGTTGGAATATCCATCAAAGGATTTGATATCAACATTCTTTTTGTGGATAGTATTCCAAAACGCGTCCTGATTGTGATGTTATTACTCAGCTTCTCTCATCTTCTCACTCCACCACGTCATTTCAGTTTTCCTACGTCGATGAAAATTTTATTCTTAAGCAAAAGCCACACATGGGATATGACAATATCTCTGCTAGAATGCTTCAACTGGCCTTGGTGTACATTTTAAGACCCTTAACACATATAATCAATGTATCTTTTAAGACTAGAATAGTTCCTGATGTTTGGAAAGTCGCAATTGTTAAGCCGATAGCGAAAAAACAAATCAGAATAAATACCTTTGGTGATCTTCGACCAATAAGTTTGCTCTCCGTACCTCTCAAAATAGCCGAATCTGTCCTTCACCACCAGTTATCATTGTTCTTGGAACAAAATTCTATTTTTCCCAATAGGCAGTCTGGATTTAGGAAGGGGTTTGGGGCATACACCAGCATCTGTTCTATCGTTGATCAGTGCTTGCACGGATTTAAAAATCAAAAACTTACTTCGGTAACTCTGCTGGATATGTCCAAGGCATTTGATACTATTAATTTTGACTGTTTGTTGGTTAAACTCCATCACTATGGGATTCAGAACAAAACTAATGACTAGTTAGCAAGTTACTTAAAACAGCGATTTCAGAGAACTATGTTGGATGATCTTGATTCCTCTTCCATATCAGCACTGAAAGAACTATATTCTGGGGTTCCCCAGGGATCTGCTTGGGCCCTCTCTTGTTCTCAATTTTAATAGCTGATCTGGTGAATGTCCCGGAACAGTGTGAGATTCGTGTGTTTGCTAATGATATCCAGCTTATCTTTAAGTTTCCACCAAAGGACAGGAATCAAGCATGCTCTTTTATTAATACGGACTTGGGCCTTGTAAAGGCGTGGGCTGACAGAAGTGGTCTGGTTCTTAATCCATCTAAAACGGTGCATCTCATGGTTGGTTCTCCGCAGGTTTTGCAATCCTGCGGTGAACTCTCCTTGAGTATTTGTGGTGATCCAATTTTCACGGTAAAGTCAGCCAGAAATCTTGAACTGATTATTAATTCTCACCTCAAGTTCGACAGACATGTTAACCTTATCTGTCAAAAGGCCTATCTTAGCCTTAAATGCCTCTTGCCATTTAAGGATCTCCTTGATTCCGAAACGAAGAAAACACTAATTGTTTCCTTGGTGTTGTCCCATTTCAACTTCTCTGATGTTGTCCATGGTCCTTGCATCACAAATGGCGCTCGCAACCAGCTGCAGAGGATGTTTAATTATGCTGTCCGTCTTATAGCGCCTGTACCCAGGTTCGCTCATATAACACCGTATATCCGTGAACTCAAACTGCTTAAGCTTAATGAATCCTGTTTTATTCACTATGCCTGTTTCATGCAGAGAATCCTTAATTCTGGCGTCCCACAGTATTTGGCTACTAAGTTAAAAAGACGGGTCGACGTGCACACTAGAGACTTAAGGGGTATTGATTATCGTTTTGATACCCCCAGACACAAAACGTCTGCATTTCGGGCTAGTTTTTCGTTTTGTGCTCCTTTGGTCTGTAACAATCTGCTGGATTTTCGAAGTGTCTCTATTTCGACATTAAAGACTAGTTTAAAGGCCGAGATCTCGAATGACAGTTTTAAACGCAATGTCTATTTAAATTCTTTCTAATAAGATGTAACAGGTTCACCCGGGCCTTTCTGTTTTTTTGATTCTTTATTGTATGTATAATTTATATTCATACATGCTTTAATGTACCCAAGTTAAAAATTTTTAAGATAATATATATTTAGTGGATTACTAATATTAATGTGTAATCGATCATACCCCAAATTTTTTTAATTGTAAATATGTAGGGCATGGTGTTTGTATCATTTTTATGTACCTTGTCCTTTTGTGTTGTTTCCGTAAAAAAAAAGAAAATGTACACAATAAATTATTTGAATTGAATGTTTGTATTGAATAATAATATTTAGAAAAGGGTTACACTCAGATGGACTGTGATTCTGCTCATGCAATTATAGAGCGTAAATTTAAAAGTAGATAGATTACGTTGCCTTTTCAATATTGTGATTTTACCCGCAGCTCAATAAAAAAATCCTTTCCTTTTGAAGTTCTGCACCTTTCACATGATTTCTTTAAAACATATGATGATAAAACAATAACGAGGTTTTATTCGACTGGAAAAAATAAAGGACGATCCGACTGTGACTGAATTACAACGCTTAAAATACTAGTAGTAGATGGAAAAATTACCTTTAAAACTTTGATGATCAGTACAAGGAATTTCCACAAAGGCCAAAAATTTCTCAACTTTCCAAAGAGTTGTTCGATAAAACCACTGTATAAGGGACGGCTACCTATAAAATATTCGAAATGGAAGCATTTCCAAGATTTGAAAAAAGAAATGAGCATAAACGTATATTACTTTACTATAAATTACCTTTCCTGACTAAAAAAACTAGAGGTTACTGAAGAAATCCAGAATTTGGAAACCCGACGACCACGAAATCAAGTGTTCGTTTCGAAGGAAAAGAAGCTAAAGACAAAAAGCAAAAGACAAAAAAAATCGGAAAAATGCGTAAAAAAAGGAAATAAAGTTTAACAAACACAGTACAAAGTCTAACGAAATTATTTAGTTTACGTTATTTAATTTTAATTGCTTAATAAAAGCTGTAGTAAACTTTAATTGCTTTTCAAAAAACAAATTATGTTCTTGTATTCCCGTTATTTTTTTACTTATTAAAAGTGATTATAAATAATACCTATTTAATTATTTTTACCCTGTAAATCATATTTCGAAATAGGTAACCATATTAGTTCAAAAAGCTCGTAATCTAATATTTCTTGCTATCAAAAAAATTGTAAACCACAAAACGAAAAAACGCATATGTCGTATTAGACAAAAGAATTTTATAAAATATTCTTAAAAAATATATTTTGGGGTGATTTCTGCCGTGGTTAAGAAGATATCCACGTTAGGTTTTATTAAGCTTCTGTTCACGGAAAGTTTTAAAATATTTTTAACTCCTCCTGTAAAATTTGTCATTATTGGCATACGACATCTCAGAACTAAGCCATCGATATACTGTTCGGCTAACTGTAAAATGTCAGGCCCTGATGAAGACCTTAGATTGAAACAATTTAGCGATCAAGTTGAAATGTTGCAGCAGGCTAATTACTTGCTTAACAGTCAGCTTTTTCTAACAGGACAGAAATTGGAAAATCTTGAGACGGAAAAGAATGAAGCTATATCGGCTCGACGTGACAAAATCGATAACGTTGTGAAGGAAATAAAGGCCAAGGAGAGAGATATACATACACAGAAGTTTGAGGAAGCGGCAACTGAATCTGCAAGAAGACTAGTGGAAGCCGTGGAGGCTAAAACAAATAAAATAGGAATTGTGAGCACTGATCTTTCTGAACTGTCGGCTGAAAAAATCATAAATTCAAAGAAAAGTAAAACACACTATTTACTAATTCCAATATACATATTAGAAAATTACAAAATTTTCAAAATTCAACTAGTTTCGCTAGCACGATAGCTTTTTCAAGAATGAGTAATTACATCTAAAGTACAATGAGGTGCAAGTTTCAGGTTTATTTGGTAATTGTTGTAAATAGGGTATTAAAATAAATTTATTAAAGGGGATCTATTTAGGACTGTTTGACAATTCAATAAACAGTGGGAATTCTTAAGTATATTAATTTCAAGGGTCGCAACAGATCTAATTTGGTTCCTTTCTTTTCTGTGTAATAATTTAAAGTATAGGTCAAAATTATGGTTGATTTCTATTAAATAAAAATTTAATTGGAATTATTTTTTGACTTGATGCAGCTTGAATAATGTTCTTTTATTCTCTTAGAAAAGCTTCTCCCAGGTTGGCCTATATATGTTTTTGGGCAGGCTTTACAATTTAATTGGTAAATTCTAGACTTAGCATTATTTTCCAATCTAGTATTTTAATTTTTTATGAAATTACCTGTCGTATTGTTGGTTTTAAATGCAATATTTATATCGAATTTTTTAAGGAATTTAGAGTTGTTTTCGCTTGCCTGTCCGATATAAGTGATTACTTTCAGGCTCCCTGTATTTTCTTTGGTGAAAGGAAAAATCATGTTGATGTTTTTTTTACATTGTTATTTGTTTAAAATAGTGTCTATTAGCTGGGTGGTGTAACTGTTGTTTTTAGCTATTAGTTTGATTATGTTGAGTTCTTTTCAAAAATTGAAATTGTTTATTGGCACTGTAATTAATCTATAGAATGCTGCATGTCTCTGTTGATTAGGATGGCAAGATAAGTTATATATAGTGGTGTCTGTGTATGTAGGTTTATGGAAAATAGAGAAAAGATGTTTATTATTTTCTCTTGTTATTGTTAAATTTAGAAAGTTGATCAAATTATCCTTTTCATTCTTTATACTGAATTTTATGTTAGGGTGAATATTATTTATAAAATCAAGAAATAATGTTAGTTGTCTGTCTGTACAGGTAAAATAAGTCAAAATATTGTCTACGTATCTGTGCCAGTAAATAAATTTGTTAAAAAGAGGGTGTTTACTTGTTTTATATTCCAAAGAATCCATACATTTTTGTGCTAAATTAATACAATTTCAATTTTTTAAAAGAACTCAACATAATCAATCTAATAACTAAAAACAACGGTTATACCACCTAACTAACACACAAAAATCAATATAAAAAAGCCAACAACATAATTTTTCCTCCAAAGAAAATACAGGGAGCTTTAACGTAATCACTTATGTCGGACAAGCAAGTGAAAACATCTGTAAATTCCTTGAAAAACTTAATATAAATATGGCATTTAAAACCAACAATTCGAAAGATAATTTTATAAAAAAATGTAAAACTAGATTGGAAAATGATGCTAAGTCTGGACTTTACCAACTAAATTGTAAAGACTGCTCAAAAACATACATAGGCCAACCTGGGAGAAGTTTTTCTAAGAGAATAAAAGAACATTATTGAAGCTACATCAAGTCAAAAAACAATTCCAGTTATGCTAATCATTTAATAGAAACCAACCATAATTTTTACCCATACTTTAAAATATTACACACAGAGAAGAAAGGAACCGAATTAGATTGTTGTTGGAATCCTTTGAAATTAATAAACTTGAAAATTCCCACCGTTTATTAAATTGCTAAACAGACCTAAATACCCCATTATTAAATTTATTTTAAAACCCTATTTACAATAAGTAACGTGGGTTTCGAACCACAATATAACCGACAGATGTTATTCTCGGCACATTATTTTTCGGTCTTGTTATTATTAACGTCCTTTGCTCACCACAAACCTCGACGAGTTGACCCTTAGACGTCCTTGTGTGCAGCTAAGTGAGTTATGTATTCTAAAGTTTAGTTGCTTTCCTTCACCGGATTCACCTCCAGACGCGTTTCGCTGTATAACAGCTCGTCAGTGGAGCTATAGAATCCGACGAAGGAAAGCAACTATAAAGAGTCTACTTGACCCTGAAAGATGGATGAGTAATGGCAGATGTAGCCTTTAAGCGACATCTAGTGGCAATCAAATGCATCACCTGGCCCGTCTAACAAAAAAAAAACAGTCAGAAAAGGAGAAGTAAACTCCCCCGCAAAAACCCGGCGAGCCGGTATTCTCACAGGAGTCGCCGCCAGGAGCGCAGCATTAAAAGCCAATTCGGTGTACGGACCGAGTACCAACAATTAGAATTCTAAAGGTTAGTTACTTTCCTTCGCCGGATTCACCTCCAGACGCGTTTCGCTGTATAACAGCTCGTCAGTGGAGCTATAGAATCCGACGAAGTAAAGCAACTATAAAGAGTCTACTTGTTAGAGTTATGTATGTCGCAGGGACCCTCGAACCATCTGGAACAGCATCAGACCCGTGCACTCGAGACTCCGCCGCCAATCCTCTGGTCAAGGTTTTTACCTCAACCATACGAATATCAGACAGTGCCCGAGATACACCATCCGCACACTGATTATCCTTCATTTGGCTCAAGGGTCCCTCCTTCAAGAACATGCCGTTTCTAGAGGAGTACCTACTGGACTAGAGTGCCATTGAGAATTTGTCGGTGTGTATTGCATACGCAACACTACGTAGTATGGTCACCGTCACCGTCCAAATATAAGAAGTCCGCTCACTTGCTATTGCCGCTGTAAATTTCTCCCCTGCCGACGCCCTACTCCGCGCCCAGCGAGTCAACGCTCAAACGGCCACCGTACGGCGTTCGGCTGGGGATAAGTTTTTGCAAGTGCATACTTTTATCCACAGCGCTCTCGACGAAGAGTTTTCGTATGCTGCCACGTTATAATTAGTATAATATTAGCTTACTTATGATGAAGGCGAATCACATTAAGATTTTTCTTATTGTTGTGTTGATGATTGTTGTGTTAGTTTACGTGATCGTTTTTCGTTATTTCGGTACCCTAAAGACCCAATAAGGTAAGTAAAAGGGATTGTTTACTTCCTTTGAGTAGTATGCAAAGTAGATTTAGTGGGACATAATACACCATGCCGACGTTTCGTTAATTCATTTAAACTATGAATTTTTATGTATGTATTGATTATGTTGTCAAAAAGGTATATTTAAATAATAGTAATTTACGTAACAAAGTTCCGAAAGTGATATTTTACGGGATGAGTAGGAACTTTCCAGGGCAAGCCGTAGGCGAGTCCTGGAATCCTGCGGGTCCCGTAAAATCACTTTTGGATCGTGTTACGTACAATATTTTTTCTGTAGCCGTTTTGTATGTTAAAAAAAATATACCGGGTGTTGCATCGTCGAGCGGGACATAGGAAATCCCATGTAATTTTAAATGGGGTTAATTATTGGCTTCCCTAATTATTTTAGATAAAAATTCTATTTAGGTTTATTAAAGAGCACTAAAACCCACATTCAAAAGAATAACTTTAGATATTTTTAATGAGCCCGTTTACGGGTTATCGCCGATTTCTTTTTAACTATTTCTCCTTTTTATGGCCCCGTATTTGCGGGCACCAGTCAAGGTAAAAGATGACTGTCAAATAAAGTTGCCATTTTGAAATGTGTGCTTTATTGTTATAAAAACTCGTACATCGAAAATATTAAAGGTGTATTTATGAGTACAAATTAATCTGAATAAAACTAAAATAAAATATCCAATTTCAAGGTTAATTATGACATTTTACATGTTTCAATATTTTACTAATTAATAGGTAGGTACTATTAAATTGTTAGAACTTTAGGATTTAAGAAGATGTTCAAATATTCCTCCATTGACTGCTAGACAATAACCGAGGCGATCATAAAATTCTCTTCTTACATTCGCTAGTTGGTAAACTGAAATTCTATTGCATTCGGCAGAAATAGCATTTTTTAACTCGTCTAGATTTGGGTATTTTTTATCTTTGTATATCCTGTTTTTTAAATGGCCCCAGAGAAAGAAATCATTTGGCGATAAATCAGGAGACCTGGCTGGCCAATTTACTGTATGATTTAAGCCAATAACATTTCCATTAAAAGCACGGTTTAAATATTCCCGGACAGCCAGGGTACTATGTGCCGGGCAGCCATCCATTTGGTACCAAACTTCCTGATTTTCCCTGGTGGCATCATGTAAAGTAGGTAAAATATGATCTTCAAGTAGTTCCAAAAAATAGTTTGCATTTAAATTTCGTGTAAGAAATAATGGCCCGATAATATTTTCTCCGAAAATCCCAGCCCATACATTAACTTTTTGTGGATATTGCGTCCTTGTTTCCACAAACCTGTGTTGGTTTTCTTTGCTCCAATATCGATAATTTTGAACATTGGGTTCATTGTTTAAGGTAAATGTGCATTCGTCAGTGAAACAAATGTTTTTTAAAAATTCCCTATCCATCTTTGCTCTTTCCATCATACCAAAACAAAACTCCTGTCGTCGTGTTTCGTCCCTATCTCTTAGCTCTTGGTGCTTTTCATATTTGTGTGAATAATATTTATGTCGTTTCAAAGCTCGTAACGCTGTGGTGTGATCTAATCCTATGTCATCCTCAAGTTTCCTTGTGCTGATCTTCCCATCATTTTCTTCCACGCACAATAAAACTTGCAAGTCCCTATCATTTCTTGCATCTCTTCTTTGTTCCTGCCTTTCTTCACATCTGCAGTTATTTATTACAGTGCCTTTTGTCTCAAATTTCTTGATAGTCCTTTCGACTGTAGATTTTGCAGGTATCGGTCTATTCGGATACAGAGTAGTAGTAGTACAGTAGGACTTAACGTTTGGGCGATAACATTGGATCAGGGGCCAAATTTTTATAAACTGGTAAAAAGTTCTTTAAAATTAACTTTTGAAAGGCCGTACTTCTATGTTGACGATTCCTAAATATTTTATTTGTTCGACGTACCACATCTGCTAAATTCAACAAGGAATAACTTTTATTCTTATATATTTAGTTTAGAAGAAGGAAAAACAAGTAAGTGCTTTCTAGAAGCCATGTATAATATTGACAAGGTTGAACAATATAGGTTAGCACCAAGACTTACTAATGAACATATATATCCCAACAACTTTAAAAAAATGAAAGTGAAACTGGCATCCCAAATATTTAGCCATTCTGTTGCAGTTGCTATGCAAACCTATATCGACTTCGAAAAATTGCCTGCATAGGCTAAAACAACTGCAAATTTTATTGAGGATATGAACAAATTATTTGATTTGTTAAATTCAAGTAATTTTGATAAATCTTGTGCGTTTTTTGGCAATGACAAACAAATTGAATTTTTAAATAAAATGCTAAATCTTTTCTCAAATTTAGAAGTTCTAAATAAAAACGGAAAAAATGTGACTAACAGCCTAAAATCTATATATGGATGGAGGTTAACCATCCTCAATTTTAAAGTTATGGGAAATATTGCGCAATAAGGGCTACAAATTACTGCTAACTCGTCATTTAAACCAGGATTGCTTAGAGAACTATTTTGGACAAGTTAGGAATGCATGTGGAAATGCAAAAAATCCAACAGCCATTCAATTTTGCAGAGTTTTTAAAAAACTGTTTGCCTTAAAATGCCTTGATCCGACAGAAGATGGCAATACTTTAGAAGATGCTTCTGATATTTTGCTGGCCATAACCCCAGATTTAATACAAAAGGGTACGTTTTTGCAAAAAAAAAAAGTAAATTTTTCACCAATTTTGAGAATCCAGACCAATGATTATCGAAATTTAGCAATTGAAGAAGGCAATGCCCTAGTCTATTTTGCTGGATACTTTTTAAAAAAATGTGTTTTAAAACATTCCTGCGACATTTGTCTTAAATTTTGTAACACTTCTCTGAGCGATAGTTCTACACGGTTTTGTGAACTAAAGGCTTCTGATGGCAAGCAAAGCCTATTTGGTAGCCTAACAGTTCCCTCAAAAACATTTTTAGATTATTTGTAAACTTTGGAAGGTATCTTTATTTTAATGTTTAATAGTCTTGCTGTAGAAAGAGGCGTAGGAACCAAACTAAAACAAAAATTTTCAACAGTTGATTTTTCACATCCATGTCCCAATTTTTCACATGATTATTTTATGTCGTTGTACACAAGGGTACGAATTTATTATACATTAAAATTTGCTAATCGCGAGATGAAATGTAAGTCGACTAATAAAGCAAATCAAAAGTTGAACATTTTACAAAATTTGTAATTTGTATTTGTACTATTATTATGTAACGCAAAACAAAAAATGTGTTTTATTTAATTTTTTCCTGCAAAAATAAATTAATCCGAAAAAAATTAAACTTTTTGGTAAACACAACAAATTTAAAAACCAACTTGGAAAAGATAAAATAACGACAAAAAGGATGATCTAATAATTACGTCTATAAATTATATTTCCAAACTTTAAAGTACCTATTCATTTCCCCCAATAAAATATCAATATTTTATAATTCGATATTGTTAAACTAACACAATAAAACCAATAATTCGTATCATGATCTAATGCAAATGCAAACTATTAATCATGCAAATATATTAAAACATTTTGTAAGTATTTATTACCGCAACTCCCTCGTATAAAAATATGTAAGCGGCCAAGCCACCGTTCCTACTGAATGACTCCCGTATCTCGCTCGTAGGCGCTTCTCGGTGCGATTCGAGGTCACCGCCGGCGTTTTCAATACTTCAAAGAAGTTATCGGACTTCTTATATTTGGACGGTGGTATGGTGAACTGGGCCCTGCAAACTGAAAAAGTCTGCAAAGCCAGATTGGGCTTGAACCAAGTACTTGTAGCATGGGAAGCGAGAATGCTGCCACGCGACCAGGCCGTCACCTTCAGTCAAGGGTAAGCTACCCAATAAACAGTTGTAGGAGGATCTATAGATCGTTACCACAATACAAATCTTCTGATCGTAGGTCCATCATGCAGAACCAATAGAAAAAGTCCTAATTCTTTTTTGTATGAACTTAACATTAAGATAAAGACATTTGCCCACAACACTGGTGGACGGGTTAAATTCATTTCGATGGGGCTTCTTAGATGATGGCGAGCATCAACATAAACTTAAAAGAAACATAACATACAAAGAAAGTTTAACTCTTGTCAAATACATAATATGCTACAATTTTCTAAATAATGAAACAACACAAAACCGATCTTTCAAGACACATATCACCACCACGTCTTTTGAGGACTGAGTGGCTGACTTTCTAGGCAGAAAGAACACCGTGGATTTATGGCTTCCAGAAACTATTACTTTTCCAACGGAGGCAGTTCGACGAGTAAATTTCACAATTGATCTAACGGAGGAGGATATTGTGAGTGAGACGCTGTTTGTTATCTGCAGTGAGGCTGCAGTAGCGGTATTCTGTGATTTGTGCAATGCATTTAATTGCGTTGATTCCAGAAAACTGCTGTATTAGCTTTCGAAGTGATGTGCTTGAGTAGTTCGGGTCATACCTGATTGGACGTTTTCAGAACGTTAGTGTTGGGGGTGAGTTGTCCGGGCCTTTGGAGGTTAAGGCGGGGGTACCTCAAGGTTTCGTTCTAGGACCCCTACTGTTTCTAATCACTCGCGTATATATCCCACACCCATTCGGTGCCAACTGCGTAAGTCCCTCGCTTTGTCCAGTCAGCTGATGTTTATTTTTATTGAATTTGGGTATTCCTAGTACGTTTTTATAGATTTTTTTGATTTTTAGTAATTAAATGGAAGTAATATGAGTTCCAAAGGTGTTTGTTATGTAATGGCTAAATGGCGCCACCAAGTTCACTAGGCAATTGACCATCAGTGAGTCAATGCCGGAGGTGCCATTGATCCATTTATATTTAGATTAGGAATGTGTTGTTTAATGTATAGTATTATATTATTGATATCATGAACGGTAATTGACCGAGGACAACTACTTGAAAGGTTGTTCCTCGTACATTGTAACATTGTATATATACAGGGTTGGGCAAATGTTCCGGAACGGCTTAATTACAAGCGAACGAAAAGTGATATCGAATCGGGGTTTTGGGCAATCTATAGGACAAAAATTTTACTATTTGACTGATATACCATATGTCAGTAATGTCACCAACTGTCAAGTGTCGACGATATTTTTTTATTTTTTTAAATGGAACACCCTGTATATTATCAGATATTCTAGATCTTCAATAAATTACAAATATTTTTCATATAGCATACCATATGATTAAATTCAACTGTTTCGGAAATACGGGCAAATGAATCTAGAAAGCCCATATTACATTTTGTTTAAAAATCAAGCAACATATTTCTTTTATTATGACATTCCAAATAAAAGTCTTAGTTTCCATGACTCCCAAGTGTCACTCTGACACATTTCCTATTTAATTTTTATTTATTTGTATTAAGTGAGTTGTGCGAGTTTTTTATTTATCGACTAAACCTCTGATATAACTGATAAAACTATGGTTCAGCTAACTGAACAAGAACGGATTACTCTGCTTATGATGATAGGATATGGGGATAGACGGAGATCTTTTCAAGAAGCAACCGACCTTTTCAATCAAAGTTTTCCTGTTCGAGATCCCATTTCTAAATCAACTGCTAATAGAATATTCCATAACTTTGAGCATACGGGTACGGTAAAAAACTTGCCAAAAACAGGTCGTCCGAAAACTGCTACAAATGACGAGAAATCCCTGGATGTTTTGCTTGCCCTGCAAGAAGAACCACAGACGTCAGTTCCAAAGCTTGCTCTTGCACATGAAAACAGCGAAAAATCAATTAGAAGAATCCTCAAAAAAAATAAAATGTTTCCTTATAAAGTCAGCTTGCTTCAAGAACTATCAGAGGACGATCCTGATAGGCGTATGCAGTTTTGTCAAGAAATAATGGACTACATAGACCTACAACCTAACTTTGTAAGTCGTATTTTATTTTCTGACGAGGCTACATTCTGTCTTAATGGTTTCGTCAATAGGCACAACTGTCGATACTGGTCAGACCATAATCCCCATTGGATGATTGAGCACCGTACGCAACACCCCCAAAAATTAAATGTGTGGGCAGGTATAATTGGAAACCATATTATTGGGCCTTTCTTCCTTGATGGAAACTTGACATCTATTTACATGATCAGGTTAACGATCAAATACTAGCGAATGACATTTGGTTTCAGCAAGATGGGGCGCCAGCTCATTCTGGTATACATGTCAGAAATTATTTAGATCAAACTTTTCCTGGAAGGTGGATAGGTAGGAGAGGGTCCATTGAATGGCCTCCTAGATCTCCAGATTTAAAACCTCTAGATTTCTACCTCTGGGGTCATTTAAAGACTGTCGTATATCGTACACAACCTAAGACTTTGGAGGATCTTCAAAACAGAATTTTAGATGCTGTGCATGTTATTTCTCGTGAACATTTGCAAAACGTGCGTTCTGAATTTTCCGACAGGATTGGACACTGTCAGGTGGCTGAAGGACGACATTTTGAACATTTAATTAAATAACCATTATTTTATATTATTGTGTTTTAAAGTTATTACCTTGGTTTTGTTTAAATAAAATGTACTACATTCATTTGCCCGTATTTCCGAAACAGTTGAATTTAATCATATGGTATGCTATATGAAAAATATTTGTAATTTATTGAAGATCTAGAATATCTGATAATATACAGGGTGTTCCATTTAAAAAAATAAAAAAATATCGTCGACACTTGACAGTTGGTGACATTACTGACATATGGTATACCAGTCAAATAGTAAAATTTTTGTCCTATAGATTGCCCAAAACCCCGATTCGATATCACTTTTCGTTCGCTTGTAATTAAGCCGTTCCGGAACATTTGCCCAACCCTGTATATGAGAATTGAAGACTGATTAAATATAGTATTTATTATGTAGAACTAGATACTGTCGTTTTCTTATCGTATCCTGACTACATTGTTACACAACGAACCAAGAACATTACATGGCGATCCTACCAGTCAATTCTATGCCAGTCGTACCAAAGTTAAAGTAATTACAGTGTAGTACAAAGTTATTGCAGTGTGGAATAATGGGATCATCTCAAACAAAGGAGGAAGTCATCATTAGCCAAGCAGGCAATAGCGGAGGCACTTCAAATGGCGTGCAAAATGGTGCAGTAGCAGTGACTTGGAAAGAGGCTTTGGGAATAGGGGCCTTTGTAGCAATAATACTCATAATGGTGGCATATGCAGTGCATAAATTCAAAAGGCATATAGAGAAGAAAGTACAGCAAGAAATCAGAAGAAGCCAAGAACTCATCTGAAAGCCCAAGTGTGCAAAATTAGCTCCAAGACGAGACGATTAAAAGGTTAGATACTAATTAATATAAACATTTTTGGGGGATTACAATTAGTTTGTAGCATTCATTTTTGCTATAGATGTATATTTATAGGATGCTACATGGTTTTGTATAAGATATTTGGTTACATTACCTTTCTATATTTTCTGTGGATTTTAAGTTTAGTGCCTTGGTTGCATGTTTTACAGGCCACGGTCCTATCATGAATATTTTTTTTGTACATCCTTAATTCCTTTTATTATTAATTAACTCGAACGAAGTAGATATCTAAATATTTAAATATTTTCATTGTCAAAATTTGGGGTTATGTTCATTTATGATAACCGGTCAGTAGTTCATTTGGCTATGGTATGTTCGTTGAGTTGCTCCACTTGAACCTTGGTTAGTTCACTCTAGAGCATTGATGATTTGCACTTTTCACCATTCGATAAATTGGTATGCCATTATTTGGTTTTTAAATTGCATATTATGCAGGATAAACTGCTAGTAGTTTTCCACATGTTAAGTTGGTTTGGTTTTGTCATTTTATCGAACTGAGATCACTTTCATCAATTGTCTGAACGTACCAATTTTTTGACATGACAGTTAAGGGACACCTGTCATTTGATCTTTACCTTTTTCGAAGAATTTTTACTTTAGGTCACTTCATTTAAGATCACCCGTGAAGGTTGAAGTCGGCCGTTTTTAAAAGGGGCCCACTATTATGTGATTTGAACAGGTCCGCCACCCCAATTGTAGTTGGCACCTCAGGGGTAGTAGAGCGTCCTCATCTCTTTGATGGTAAGATTTCTTTCATTCTTTTTTTGTGTCTCCTTAATTTTTGGATAACCTTCAAATGTTCTACAACATGTGCAATTTAATTTTTTAGATTTGCACATGAGGCCTCATTTCTTTGTAATTTTTTTGAGATGGTAGCACCAGACAACCAATGAGGAAGGATATATTTTCGATTTAATTTAACCAGGTATCTAATTCGCTGTTTCGATTTTAGGTTTTTTTTATATTTTAGTTGCAATTTTCCTTTTGCTTCTATCGAAGCGTTTATAGTTGAATATGTAACAGACGTTATATTATATTCATATTCCTTTTGACCACGTGTTGAACTTGAATCTGCATTGAGAGACCACATGGCTTGTAACCTGTATATATGTGCTGTCTTGTACTGTTCGGGTACATCAGACTGGAGGCAGGGTGCCTATTAATTTGAAGCAAAAACCACATGGGATTTGGAACATCTGGGAAATAAGGCCAGTGTATTGTGATAATTTTTAATCCCTTTATAACCTTAACACCATAAATTTCACTCTAAATCTAACTTTAAATTTGTAATACCACCTTGGTAACATTTAGAAAGAATCTAGGTATTATGACCATACAAGTATGAAGGTTCTAGAACATTCTCTTTTCCCCTTTTAAACAACTATAGGTGATAACCAGTTACCAGGCGAGTAAAAACCCTTCAGGTCTTCCCATGAGAATATAATTTTTTAACTTTAATATTTAATTTAGTTATTGATTTCAATACTTAATCTCTTTGTGGAATCCAGTTTAGTGATCCTAATAAATTACCCCAATTGTTGTTTTACATATCTGTGTTTTATTGTTACTCACGGTACTGCAAGACGAATTATTACCATCTTTAGAAGCAAGCGGTTTTCCTGTTTTAAAACGCTTTGTAAGTATTAAGTTTTTTAACCATTTAAAACAGGTGGCGTCCAAGACATCAAAAAAGTGTACAACTGCTTAAGGCAAGGACTCCGAGCCTCCGACACAAGAGCTGCCGTTCGCACCATGGTACGTAAAGTTGCCTTGTAAAGGTAATTTTACGGCACATAAAGTAGCGCCTTTGAACGCGGGGCATAGTACACTTTTTTGAACATATTTTGCAGACTGTATTGCACGAGTGACAATAAAATTTTGTAATTTTATCTGGATCCACTATATTTGAAATCTTTAAATTTCACTGATCAGTACATTCTTATTTAAGTATATTGGTAAAAATATACAGAACACATATATTGTTGGCCTAATAAGGATTATTTTTTTATAGACTCACTGTGTCAAAGACACCGAGTTCTTTTATTTCTTAAAAACCCTCATTGGATGATATAGTTATAGACACATTACTTTTTAGTTGAACTTTGAAGTTTTTTAGTAAGATTTTTTACAAACTTATATACAGGGTGTGTCAATATTTATGAAGCTGAGTAAGACCATCTTGTTTCTTACATTTTTATAAGTCGGTTAATTTTAATTAAGTATCTTTTGTTTTAATTCACATTGTATATTAGACAGTGATACTTTAACACAATCCATAGACATTATTCAAGGTTGAGGTTGACCAAGACGTCAAAGAAAGGTTCATCAAAGAAAACATTTCCTTTAATTTTCATTAAACCAGGTGTAATTTTTTATCTAAAATTCTACCTGTAAAGACTTTGTCAAATCATACTAGTATGCTGTACTTTAGTAAGTTCTGAATAACTTTGAACTCTGACAAATATTTTCTTTATACAGGTGGTAGAGTATTTTTGATATACAGTGTGATTACATTTTGAAAAATTTTTTTGAATTTTGATACACTTTAATAATTTTGGTTTTGAACTGAAGTATTGATTTGAACTTTGAAAATTTTTATACAGGGTGTATATACCTAGGTGACTTCTTGGACTTTGATGATTTTATGGACTAGTGATTTAAATTTTTTTGGTACAATTTTACTGCATACATATTCTACAAGAATATAGTACAGTTACATTTTTTTTGTGACTTGATATACAGGGTGAAACAAATATTTTGGTTCGGCTACTGATTAGTATTTTTTTATTTACCATCGATGGATGAGCTACTGAATCAAATATTTTGAATTGAATTATTGTTTTTTATAGACATTTTATTTTTAAATTTAAACTTTTATTATCATGGATATTTTTAAATTTCAACCCAATCACTTATTAGAGTATGAGTTAGATTATGAATTGAAGATTCGACTTTTAACTTCACAACGTACAGTTGCGGAAAAGCGAAAAATATTTTCTCGAATTCAAAAAAGAGAACAAGCTCAACCCGGAAGGGATATTAATTTAGAAATTTGTACTTTAATTTTCGATGAAGAGAAACTTGGTATTCAACGAAGTTTAGATTCAATTCAAAAGGTTATAGATGAATTCCAAGGAAATGCTAATGATTCGATTTTTGGTAGGGTTAAATCGCGTTTAGCTCACGTTTCTGGTAGGACAAAAAGAATTCCCATACCAGAGGATGAACAAGCAGCTGAAATCTTTTCTTATATTCAGGATATAAGTGCCAATTGTTTATTGTTAGAGTCAGACTTATTTGATAAAATCGAACCTGGACAGGATCCGGAACCTTCAGTTTCTACTACTCCAATTATTAACGTAGCAGCTCCGGTTGTACATTGTGCCAGTCGTAATATTCCTATAAGTGAATGGCAAGTTAATTTTAATGGCGACTCTAAGAAACTTTATCCTTTTATAGAAAGATTAACCGAGTTAGCTCAAGCGCGTAATGTTTCTTCTTGTGATTTATTTAATTCTGCTGCCGAATTTTTTACCGGTGATGCATTTGTTTGGTATCGGAGTATAAAATCTTCAGTTAATGATTGGGACTCTTTGATTTTAAAATTAAAAAAGGATTTTTTACATGATGATATAGATGATGATTTGTGGAACAAATTAAAAGAAGGAAACAAAAGAAACATGAGTCAACAGTTGTTTTTATAGCCCATTTAGAAGCTCTTTTTGCTAGACTATCAAGATCCCCTGCTGAAGTCTCTAAGGTCAAACATATCAGGAAAAATATTTTACCTGAATTTATTAATCGATTAGCTTTGGTCGATATTGATACTGTTTCTAAACTTTCTGAACTTTGTCGTAAGTTAGAAGAGTCAGATTATATGCAGGATAAGAGTAGACCTAGAGATGAAGTAGCTGGTATTGATCAGGCTAGACATTTTCATAAGAATCCTGGTATTAGTGGAAATTCTAATAATAATAAATTTAAAAGAAATTTTAAGAATAACTTCTCATAATCAGTCAGGTTCTAGACAAGATAATAATAAAAATGATAACAAAAGTAAAAATAATGATAGCGTTAAAACTTCAGTGATTTGTTGGCGTTGTAGATTACCTAACCATACTTTTTTAAATTGTAGTGCTCCTAAAAGCATATTTTGTTTTAAATGTGGTGAGGCTAACGTTAAGACTTCTACTGGTCCCAAGTGTACAAAAAACTAAAAAGGGAAGTGTCGCTTGGAGGCCGACTCACTACTCCCAAAACAAACGCCTCTAATAATATTTTTTACAATTCAAACAGATCATTTTTAAAATCACAAACATTTTATAATTCCAATTCAAATTATTTAAATTTGTTGAGTACTAATAAAGATTTAGTAAAGAAAGCATATTTTAACCAGACTGATTGGGATAACTGGTTGAGAAGAGTTTCTGAATTTTTTAAGCATAATAAAACTTCTTTTAATAAAGTTTCATCTTCCGATAATCATGTTTCACCTCTGTTCGTTAATAAACATTTGGATAACCGACCTTATATTAATGTTAAGTTACTTGATGTGGACATTTCCGTTTTATTAGATTCGGGTGCTACTAGTTCCGTTGTTGGATCGGGAGGTTTAAAGGTTTTAGAACAAACAGGTCTTAAGATATGCCAACCCCAGGTTAAAAGTATTTGTACCGCAGATGGTAAGGCACAATGTGTTAAAGGCACAGTTGATTTGCCAATTGTTATTGATATTTGTTCAGTTATTAACGCTTTAGTGGTACCTTCTTTGCCACATGCATTTATATTTGGGTGCGACTTTGCAAAAAAATTTAATATTTTGGTAAACTTTAGTGATAATTCATGGCATGTACAATCCATGAATAGTAAATTTGAACTTAATGTGTTGAATAATGAAAATAATCATTCTTTAAGGGGATTTTATTCTCAGCTGAATTCTTTGGACGATCTTTCTAGATTAGAACGTTTGAGAGCAGATAAAGTCATATCTTCTTTTAATGAGATTTGTTGTAAGGATAAGTTAGGACGTACTAATAAAATTACTTTAACTATTGATACTGGTGACGCGATTCCTTTTAAAAAGAGACCTTTTTCTATGTCTCCATATATGTCAAAAATTTTGATTGAAGAGTTAGACGAAATGATACAATTAGGTGTAGTTGAGCCATCTAAGAGTCCATCGTGTTCGCCTGTTTTATTGGTCAAGAAACCAAATGGATCATACCGTCTTTGCTTTGATGGGCGTGCTATCAATGATGTCACGAAACCTGATTGTTATCCTATGCCTAACATAGATAGGATTTTGTCTTCACTTCGTCATGCTAAGTATATTTCATCTATAGATCTTCGAAAAGCTTTTTGGCAAATTCCTTTAGATGAGTCATCAAAAGAGAAACCCGTTTTTGCTGTAGTGGGCAGAGGTTTATTTCAGTTCGTCACAATGCCTTTTGGTCTTAGAAATCCCGCACAGACGCAACAGCGCCTCGTAGATGCTATATTTGGTCCTCGTTATGAGCCCAATGTTTTTACTTATCTTGGTGATATCTTGGTGGTATCTGAGGATTTTAATTCACATATAAGGTCGTTAACAGAAGTTAAAGAAAAACTAAAAGATGCAGGTTTAACCATCAATTTGGAAAAATGTGATTTCTTTAAAACTTCCTTGAAATTCTTGGGTTATATCGTGGGTCGAATTCTTTGCGTACAGATCCACAAAAGATTGAGTCAATGATAAATTATCCTAGACCAAGGCACACTACTGAAGTAAAGCGTTTTGTTGGACTTTGTTCATGGTACAGAAGATTCATCAAGGATTTTTCTACATTAATGTCTCCTATTAACGATTTGTTGAAAGGAAGAAAAAAAGGACAGCATTTACAGTGGAATAGTGCTGCAGAGGAATCGTTTGTTAAAATTAAGCAACTTCTAGTATCTGCTCCTATCTTATCACAGCCAGACTTTACACAACGTTTCTGTATTTCTAGCGATGCATCAAATACTTGTAAGACGTTGAATTCGGCTTTAAAATCTTTTATAAATAAAATAATTTCACTTTCATAAAAAGGTAAAATAAGGGACCAATATTCTCTAGCTGGCTAGTACGAGCTGAAGTGAGGCTCCGACTCGTCTACAAATTACCCGACTCGCGTAAGTTCGTTGGCGCCACGGACTCTTAGCAGTTAAGAGGCCGAAAAGTACTCCACGGTGTTAGGGTGGCTCACTTAAACCAGCACTAGTAGCTTCGAGATAATCCAAAGGAATAAATGAAATTCGAATTCATAACAAGTACTTGAAACATTTATTTCCAGTTAAAAACAAAGCTCAATTGCTCCAAGAAATCAAATAAAAGTTAGCCTTCTTGGCTATTGAAAGCGTACGTAGTAAATAAATAAAATAATAAAAATAAGTACAATAGTGTAGCACAGGTCGTAAAACTTTAATTATTACCTAACCCTATGCAGTAGGAAAATGATATGGCGATCATTTGCAACTACTGTCGATCGACATAAACTGACCAATTTAAATGTAAAAATAGTTAAATCAAATATTTCATGCGCCTGCGCAAACCTTGTCACCAAAAATCAATAGTAGTAAGTAAAAGCAAATGGTCTTCAACAGGTAAGATCGACAACCGATAATAGGGACCAGTCCATGAAACCCTATAATAATGGAACAAAATGCCACATTAAAAATTAACCAAAACACTGCTATCTAGATACAACCCGTATAGTTGCAACATAAAATTAGACAAAGATAAAATTTACTTGGCTACTACTGTTAAAAATTTAGTCAAACCCGACTACAAAAAAAATGATCAAAAATAGAAATTCATTCACTTGGCACAAGAGCTACGGCTCATAAACTGAACGAACCCCGTGTAACTAGTACAAACTTCAAAAATAAGGTAGGTCTAAATTCATTTTATCGATAATTTCAACATTACGAAACCAAAATTAATAAAAGTAAGACATAAAGTCACATTTACTGATAACTTAAGACAAATCAATACCCTCTATCCACTCAACCCATAAGTATCTCACATTCCTCGTCAGGGAACTTTGGTGACTAAATTTAAGAGTTAATTAGTTATTAAGAGTTAATTAGTCAATTAACACACTGTACTCAAGCCTAACGATACTTCCACCCCCAGAATTCATCCCGTAATACCTTAATTTGGAGTAATAATTATAGCAAGCCACGGTTAAACGCATGTGTTACAAAAATTAAGCAATATGAAGAAAATGCATTAGTTACCTATTGTTCTTAAGGGTCAAAATCCTCTGTCTTATGCTAAGGCAGCATGAAAATGCAGTGGGCTTCCATCAACAAACTGAAATAAGCAGAAAGAAAACGACTTAGCCCCAAAAACGGTTTTAACATAACACGTGTCGATAGCAATTGACAACAAGTTTCGACATAGAAGTGCAAAAAAAAAACTCACCGAGTCTGGTTTTTCAATCCCAACTTCATTGGTTTTAGGGTGACCATCAATTAAGGCAAATTAACAATCAAAACACAACAGACCACCACTAAATCATTGCCGTTTCTTGAATTATCCCATTAAAGAATGGCGGTGTAACACCTGCTCAAGAAACGGGGCCCAGCTCGAAAGTTCACTGCACGAGGTATTCGTCAAAAAAAGCCTCGAAGCCACGTCGAAATCCCAATTTATAATCAAGGTGCAAACAAGATGGTTACCCGGAAATACGTCACAACCATAGACCATAGTTCTGGGAGATAAAAATCATCGATATGTATCGACTGTCAACATGCACTGCAACGTCAGATTCTGACCGCTACCAGCAAAATCAAGGATAAAAACATAGGCATTACTTAGCCATGACCCAAACATAAGAAACTCCAAATCAAAATAAGTCGGTAATTAAGCCCCAAAACAAAGCCGACAAAACATTATCGACGACTAAGTGAAACCGAAAGTACACCATCCCTAATAAAGAAGTTAATGCCTAAACTACAAAGAGAAGACGAGCGAGTGAACTTAAACCTACGACAAGTTCATATGACAATTGTCATCCAAACGTCAGATAATTTTATGGGAAATGGAAATATAACCTATAATAATTTAAATTAAAAACTAATATCCAGCCCAGAAAACAAGCATAAAACTAGCAATAAATATTCAGAACTCCATCCTCTGATACAGGCTTCAATCCAAGATGCATCAGAATCCAAAACAACAACAAGTTATTTAATCGGTTGTTTACCGGTGTCTTGAAATTGCAGAACGACACAAAATACGGATTCAGCTTGGCAGAGTGAAATCCTATAGTCAAGTTAGAAGGTAACCTTAACAAATGAATAACAGGGCTGGTATAAGTGTTACAGTAACTTCTACATGCATGATTTTTAGGGCTTCAGTAAGTACTTCAATAATTCAGTCAAACCTAAGTCAAGGAACCATACAGATTCACTGGCCCGATAGGAAGTGAATTCTAGTACAGAAAACCTAGAATAGCCTTGATACCTCAAAATCCAGCGAATAAAATGCTAGGCAAGCTTAGAGCTCGTCAAACAAAAGGTATAGTCTGAACAAAACATCAATAAATGATATTCTACAGCGTAAGACTGTAACTCCCAACTATTTATAGGTATGCAGTGTCTGTTACCAAAGAAGCCTTAAGTCGATCAAACTAAAAATTACAAGGCAACAGGGCATTGACAAGGAAATAAGATAAAATCCATAGAACCATATTTAAGGGTCATAAACAAGCAATACTGAGGATCACTGGTAAGTGTGCAATTAATAAATTATCAGGCAAAATAACTTGTGGTAGAAGTATATACTTATAAGCCAGTATGTAGGTAGTCACTAACATGGCAAGTTTTATTGGCGAAAATTGAACGTTACATACTGGATTAGGCGGAGTTTTATCGCAAATTATAGATGGGGAAGAGAGAGTAATTGCTTATGCCAGCCGATCTTTATCCAGAGCTGAGCGAAATTATTCTGTGGTAGAAAAAGAATGTCTTGGTGTGCTGTTTAATATTGAGAAGTTCCGAGGATTTATTGAAGGTGTTCCTTTTACGGTCATTACCGACCAATACAGTTTATTATGGCTTAATGGTCATTTGTCAACAATCTAAAAAGAAGCTCATGTCTGCCGAACCTCATGAAGCTCGATAATCAAGAGTTCTCCGATCCTGATGACATCTCTAATGCTTTTGCTCTGCATTTTCAGTCCTGCTACTCCGACCACTCTGGAGTTGATTTGAGTAACAGAAACCCAGTGAAGTTTGCCAGTGTTTTAGCTTCACATCGTTTTACTATAGAAGAGATTACCCAAAAGGTCTCTGATTTGGACACATCCAAGAAATCAGGGCCGGATGGCATACCTCCTTCGTTACTAAAAGGCTGTCAGTCATCACTTATCGGTCCCTTATGCACTCTATTTCAAAAGTCATTTGACAGTGGATTTTTTCCTGATACTTGGAAATTCTCCAACCTTGTTCCTGTATTTAAATCAGGGGACAGAAGCGACGTTGGGAATTATCGTGGAATATCTTTAATTTCCTCCATCCCGAAGCTCTTTGAATCCATCATTACTGACGAAATCTTTTTAACTTACAAAAATCACATCATTGCTCAGCAACATGGCTTCTTCAGTGGTCGTTCAACTGCGACTAACCTGGCTGTTTATCAGAATTTCTTGGTTTCATCGCTTGAATCTGGTCATCAAGTTGACGTCATTTATACTGACCTGTCAAAGGCTTTCGACAGTGTCTGTCATGCACTCCTCCTGGAAAAATTGTCTGATATTGGAATCGCTGGTGCGTACCTCAAGTGGATAAGCTCATATCTAACTCATCGCCGCCAACGTGTTACCGTATGCGGATCAGTCTCCAAGGAGTTTCCGGTAATTTCCGGTGTTCCTCAAGGCTCACATATCGGCCCAATCTTATTCCTACTATTTATAAATGACGTCATTTCTTGTTTTAATGGGTCTGAGTGTCTGGTGTACGCTGATGACCTGAAGTTTTTCTCCCGAGTTTCCCATGACAACTATCTGCAGTCGGATTTGGACAGGTTGGTTGTCTGGTGCAAGTCCAATCTTCTACAGCTTAATGTGAGCAAGTGTAAGGTTCTTCGATTTTACAAAGGCAATTCTCCGACAAATTATACCTACGAGGTGGAGAGCACCAATCTGGATATTGTCTCACACTTCAACGATCTCGGCGTCATCTTCGACAAAGATCTTTCCTTCATCATGCATATGGACAACATTGTTTTGAAGAGTTTTAGATTGCTTGGTTTCATAAAGCGACACACCCGACAAATTTACGACACAAAGGCACTTATGACTCTATATAATGGACTAGTTCGATCGATACTGGAATATTGTTCCATAGTGTGGAGTCCGAATTATCAATGCCACATCAGTAGAATCGAACGTGTCCAAAACAAATTTGCTAAATATTTGCTACTCAAACTAAGGTTTCCCTATCAAAACCTCCCATATGAAACAAGACTTCTCCTTTGTGGCATGAAGAGCCTAGAACACCGTCGCAGAAAGTCTTTGCTTGCCTTCCTGCACAAACTAATTAGTGGCGCCATTTGCTGTAATGCCTTGCTAGAGTCTGTCTTATTTTTGGTTCCGATGAGGCGCACCAGGCAGGAGCAACTGTTCTTCGAGAGAACTCATCGGACTAACTACGGACAGAATGCTTTTATCTCTAGATTGTTACGGAATTATAATAGTTACTTTTCAGACTGTGATATATTTAGGCCAAGCATTTGTTCGATAAAAAATATATAACACGAGCTGAATACTCATTTCAAATTATTTTAACATGTTATTTTGTTTTTGTTTTGTTTTATTTATACGCTGTACTTCGCAATACCAATTTGTATTTTATTTTATTTTATTTTAGTTTTAGGCATACCATTTGGAATGTTATTATTCTGTAGTGTATTATCATGAAATAAATAAATAAAAATCCTAGTGGAAAACTAGCTCGATGGGTAGTTCGTCTTAGACAGCATACATTTGATTTGGGACACAGAAAAGGAGCTCAAAATGTCGTTCCAGACGCGTTGTCGCGTATTCCAAGTAATGAAGCAGCTGAAGATAATTGTTCAAATTCCAGTATTTTCGAGGAAATCGTTGTTGGTGCACTCGATGTTGATCGTATTGATCCATGGTACGATAATTTACGTCAGAATTTGAAATCACTTTTAAGAGATGAACCTCTCAAGTTGATTGACAACTTCGCGGTGACTGATGAAAATTTTGACTCTGCCCTAAATATCTTACAAAAAAGATACGGAAACAAACTTTCGGTTGTAAACACTCACTTTGTCTCCCTCTTCGAAGGTGCTCCATAATAGTACATTATACACCTAGGGACTAAAGTGGTATTTTAAATCCCGAGACAAAAAGTTTATAGCCCGACCAACGGGAGGGCTATAATTTGTCAAGGGATTTAAAAACACTTTGGTCCTGAGGTGTATATACTATTTTATGTACTTTAGGATAGGTAAAACGTTAAAAAAAAAATTAAATGCCACTAAACGGTAGGTACTCTATTTCTAAAAAATCATCGAAGCGGCTGATGTTACCATATCAACGACCAAATGACAAGTTATGACAAGTAACTAAGTAAAACAAAAGTCACTCGATAAATATTAGTCAAACACGCTACATCCACTGAAAGACGTTTATCGCGATGGAACAAATCGAAAAGGCAGCTCAAGAGGCTGTAGGCCAATTATTACCAAGAAAATCTGGAGAACAATATAAAAAACAGTTATCTGAGTATATCAAATGGTGCAAAGAACGGAACGTAGAAGAATTTACAGAAGAAAAGGTACTATTAGCATATTTCTTAGAAAAGTCAAAAAAGCTTAAAGCATCGTCACTGTGGAGTGTATATTCGATGATAAAAGCCACAATTGCAACAGACATGGGCGTCGACATTAGCAAATTCTGCAAACTAACCGCTTTTTTGAAACGACAACTTGAGGGCAACAAACCAAAAAAGTCGAAGACACTCGACGTTGACAACATTAAAGAGTTCCTGGAAAAAGCACCCGACCATGAATTTTTGGGGCAAAAGGTAAGATACACATTTTTTTTTCAACCGATATTTTGTCCCAGTCTATACCTATATCTATGTTATTTAGACGCTTTTTGGAAAATAAAGTAGGTACCTATTTATTTTATTTATACTTTGTTCCAGGTAGTTCTAGTCATGGGCGTGTCAGGAGCCTGTCGAGGCAAGGAGCACTGCCAGCTTGACAAAACCGATATCCTAGACTATGAAACGTTCTTTTTGGTCAATTTACGAGATACCAAGACAGAAAAAGACCGATCTTTTGTTATAAAACGGTCAAAGGAAAACTCCACAGATGTAGTACGATTGGTGAAGAAGTATATTGCCTTAAGATCTCCATCAATACAAGGCCATACAAGATTTTTCGTTGGGTACAGAAATGGAAAATGCACGTCTCAGCCAATGGACAAGAATACGATTGGACAACTGCCAACCAAGATTGCCGAATATTTAAAGCTTCCAGATGCAAAATTGTACACTGGTCATTATTTTAGAAGGACGTCAGCATCGCTACTAGCCGACTCTGGAGTAACGATAGATCAGCTTAAAAGACATGGCGGCTGGAAGAGTAGCACCGTCGCTGAGGGATATGTGGAAAATTCCTTATACCAGAAAAAAAGTATGGCAGATCAACTTTTTACTGGTACTTCCACCGAAACGTCTTCAGATATTTCGATTCCTATTGTACAAAATGAAACACCAACGACATCGTCGGTGCCACCGACGACGACAACGGCTACAATTTTCGAAAACACTTTAATTAATAAAAATAACAGCTGCAATAATGATAATTTACCTTTTTTTCACTTGGCTAATTGCAGTGGGGTAAACATAACTGTTAATGTTAATAGAAATTAAGTTATTTTTTATAGTTTAATATTGTTCTAAACACGTTACACTTTTGTTGCAATCATGTCATGTTATATTTTCTAATAAAATTATTGAAAATAAATTTCAAAATTTAGCTTTTATTGCAAAGAAATTTCTATATAGGGATTTAAAGTACATTTTAAATCCCTAGGGATTTAAAGTACCACTTTTTTCCCTGAAAATAGGGATTTAAAGGGTACTTTAAATCCCTAAAGTACATAAACAAAATGTAATGCCTCAAATTTGAGGGAATTTGTCATGACTTGTAAAAGTAATCTTTGCTCTCTAGAAAATCTAAGACACTCTTATCAAGAACTGTTTGAGCTTCTAATAATCTATCTTCTTGGTAGGAAAATCGATTTTGGCACTCGAAAGGCTTATGAACTAGAACGCGATCAGGAAGAACTACCTGATTTAGACGACTTCTTTGAATTTTTGGAAAAGAGTTGTCTTGCCTTTGAAAATTTAGTTAGCTCTGAGGCGCCCTCTGTACCTAAAAACCAAAAGTTTAATAAAACTTTTCTTCATACACATAATCACTTTGGTAACGCAGTTCCCGGCAGTTGTTTGTATTGTAATGACAACTCTCACACAATTTATACTTGTTATAAGTTTAAATTTTTATCGGAAGTTGAAAAAAAAATTTCATCCTGTCAAAGCGCCTCTGCTTTAATTGTCTTGGCTCTAAACACCCAGTGGCTGACTGTATGGGTAAGATGGGTTGTACGGTTTGCAGTCAAAGGCATCACACCCTGATTCACAATGTTTCTACTTCACAGATACCACCTGTTCTAACCAAGCAAGGTCACCAGCAAAACTCTCAGGATAGGCCTCAAGTCTCACACTCGGCTAATTTTCACCCTCAAAATAACTACACCTCAAAAAACACACACAACCCTCAGAACAACGCTCAAAACAATCAGCCACGTCTAGAGAGACAAAATTATTCTCAGAATTCAGCTTCCTCTTCTGGAAGCCAATCTGACTCCCCCCAAATGTCAATTTCAGCTATTTCTACAAAGAGCTCGCAAGTACTTCTGGCTACAGCCATTGTTTTCTTATATGATTCAAATGGACACAAGGTTCACGCTAAAGCCATTCTAGATAATGGCTCTCAAAACTCTTTTGTCACAGATAGGTTAGTTCAAAGACTCGGATGTAAAGCCTACACGAAATCGACCTGTATCTCAGGTATAGCCCTCTCAACTAATCTCTCTCGAAAAATGACTGATTTGATGATTCACTCGAATGCATATGCGGACAAAAAGTTCAAACTAACCTGCGCTATTCTCCCAGTGATCACAGCTAAATTGCCTCATGCTACTATTAGTAGTAGTACTTGGAACATACCTGATGATTTACCCCTAGCAGATCCATTGTTTGACCAACCCTCCAACCGATCTCTTGATTGGATCAGATCTCTATTATGATCTATTGACAACGGGCATAATTCGTCCGGGACGTAACCTCCCTACCATAGTTAACACTCATTTGGGAGGGGTTCTCGGGGGAACCTTTGCTCAGGGCTCCCATAGTAACACAGTTACTTCACATCTCAACATCTCTCAGTCTCCAAGCACCTCCCTATTTGCTCACGCCGAAGAGTCCCCCTCTCTTGAAACTATTGTCACAAAGTTTTGGGCAATGGAAGAATTGCAGTAGTTAAACAAGGCGGGTTCTGCGATATAACGTTATCGGGCCTATGTTTAGCGTAATCGGCGTAATAAATCGTGTGCGATAACTCTCTAATGCGAAAATGGTCTGTTCTTAGTTCGCCCATTGTCCGCGAGCTGATTGTAGAGGTCGCTGTCTGTGTTGTGTGTGTGTGTGTTTGTATATCTGGTTGCTGTGTTGTACGTGCTCGCGCTGGGTGACTTGGTTTCTATATCCGCACCCTTGATCTTGCGCCAGTGGCGGCGTCTGCTGGGGGGGAAGGCGGACGAAGCGCGCGGGGGCCCTGGGGCTGGGGCTCTGGGGCCCTGAGCCCCTATGTTAACCTAACCTTGTTAGGATATTTTAGCGGAGAATAAGAAAAAAACAAAACTTGTGATAATAATTTATTAATTTATTTTTCTAAAAGTACAAACTTTGATTTACATATAATATACTTAATGGTTAAATAAGATGCATAAGGGATAACAAGAGCTAGTAAACCTAATATAGAGTAAAACAATTTATCGAAACCTTTTGCTCAGTTCTCTCTTCTTGTTGATGATGGTGATGTAAGATTATTGTTTTCCAATTGGGTGTATCTCCAAATGTCCGATTTTCGTAGGCAAGTCTTAGCCTGTATGATATCTGCGTTGTTGCATTTTGTGAGGACGAAAGGCGTTGTTCGAATAATGGACCATTATAAGGTGATGTGCTATTCAATACCATCTCGTTCCATCTGTTAGGCCAAGTGTCGTTTTTACTTCCATTATTATCAATGCAAATATAAGCTTCCTTAATGCTAGGAGGAATATTACAGTATATTATTGTTTGATGAAAAGCAGCGCAGAGAATAATGATACTACTAGATAAGACAGTCATTGTGTTAATGATAACTTAATTTAGTAGTTTGCACTTTTAATACATTTGCAACAACTTCTCTTCGGTGGAGGTGGTCCATCAAAGCAGCCGAAGTAGTGTAAATAACAAGGTAAATTCAGTTGCAAATCTTTATTATTCTGATATGTTTCAGGTAACAATTCCCAAAGTTCTTTTAACTCGATTGAGCGAACGTTTTTAATCAAATAGCACAATGGCATATAACTTAGGTCATCAGACGCAAATTCTCGTAATGATCTATGATTTTCTTGATAGGAACATATCACATTTCCAACACGCTCAATAGTAATTGTTCTGTCATGTTCTAAATTGGGGCATATGATCCAGTTACCCATTTTTTGTGATTTAACTTCCATATTAATTAGGAAAAAATATTTAAAACGTCGTTATTTATCAATTGTTTAAAATAAAACAAGTTTAATAGTTATCAGCGGATGATGGGAAACACGCGCCACTTACTTGACGGGAAATGCTGACCTTATCGATGCAAAATATATGCATATGCAATTTTACAATCAACACAGGAAATGCACGTATTTATCTAACCAAAACCTACAACCGCCACATTATGCAAAACCTTAATACGTAATATTATAATAACGATAAAACCCGCATATATTACCACAAAATACATTAAATTAATTTATATGCAAAACCTTGATACGTAAATAAATATGATAAATATTATAATAACGATAAAACCCACATATATTACCACAAAATACATAAAATTAATTTATATTAGTGTGAGAGAGAGAACCTTTTGATTAGCTTATAACAGACAATGTTTCTACATAGTTCGAAATTTGAACCACAAGTAATTCGAGTTGACGCTAGTAGTCGAGAGATCTTATACAGTGATAAGAAAGGCTCGATTTAAACGCGTGTTCCACTATAGACGAATTAGTTTTACAGCAGCAAGCAAAAAATTAAGTTTAGTTGTTACCTACCAGTGTGCAAGTGTACTATTGATCAAGTAAGTTAATTTCAGTTATTAAAAGTGTTAAAAAATAATTCTACCTTAGTCAAGACTGTGCATCATTCTTTTAATTGTTCGTTTTAGTTTTACATAGTTTTTTTTATTTTTTATTTAGATCATGAATTTGAAAGAAATAAACGCTTCTTGCCTTTTAGAAGTGGTAAATAACAAGCCGGCAGTAAAGCTGCATGAGCTTGAAATAGGGGTCAAGTATCCAATCCTATCGGCCAAACTAACCCAGAGCAAGTACGGAGTCAGCGTGTTAGTAGAACTTCAATACACTGTGGTTTTCCTTCCAAAAAGGGTAACAAAGAGCCTGGAAGAACATCTGGGAGAACTTGTGGAGGGAAAACACTCCCTGGTGTTTCGCGGTCAAAAAGAAATCGGTCAGCCGAACCCCCTGTCATTGTTCGAGTTAATGGAGACATAATACTATAAGGAAATAGTACACACGAGAGAGAGAGGTAAAGTTTTACCAGTGCTAAAGTTTCCTTCATAAATATGAGTTTTACTAGTACTAAAGTTTCCTTCAATAATATGAGTTTTCCTTTTCAGAATCTTTACAATTTATACGCACGCCCACAAGCATCATCTTTAATATCAGCAGCGGCAGCATCAGTAGCAGCAGCAGCTGAATACACAGTAGTGGATATACAGTAAGAAACGTTTCTAGTTACATATTATTTAGGTAATAATATAATTAAGGTTGTGGAATTTGCTTTGATTTAATAAACATGAATTTAACTACGGAAACAATTGAAAAATCTGAAGAATTGATTAGGTTATTTTGTAAATTGAGACAAAAATATTTTCATGACAAATTTACCTTAAGAGATAAGAATATTTGGATAAAAAAAAAAATCAGCAGATTAAATGCAATACAAAAATTACTAAGGGGCGATTGCCCATCGGGGTTCGAAGAAAAGTTCAAAAAAACATATCAAATCTTACGGCCGTTAAAAAGTTAATATGTAATTCACATGTGGGTATGGGACTTGTAACCTCAAACATTAAGAATAGAGTTAAATGGGAAAATGTTATTTCATGTTTTGCTGGACGAGTTAAAACAGGGATAATCATTAATTTAATACATAAGGACATTGATCAATTTTTAGCAGATTGTTTTACTTTATTTAGAACAAAAATAAAAACTATTTTAAAACAAGCTTATTCTGTAGTTAAAGTAAATACAAATTTTTGTGGTGAATTCATTAAAACATCTGGAGAAGATGAAGTTATTGATTTAAAATATTTTAGTACAAAAAATGAAATTATTGATATGGGTACTGACTTAAATTATTGGTTTTTAAAAAACGTGCGTGATAAAATATTAAATAAACTCTCTGAATTTCAAGAACGTGACTCAGGCTTTGCTTTACGTAAAATAATTTATTTAGAAATTAATATAAATAAATTTGAAATGGGAAATGGTTAATCTTTCATTGAGCTGCCAACATCGATATTTAATAAAAAAGCTTGTGTCAACGTTAAAAATAACGATAATGCATGTTTCTATTGGGCCATAGTAAGCGCTCTTTATCCTTCCAGTTCAAATAAAAATAGTACTCGTGCATATCCAGTTTTTAGTGATGTACTAAATACAGTAGATTTACAATCACCATTACAGCTAAATCAAATTTCAAAAATTGAGAGAATGAATAAAAATAAAAATATTTCAGTTAACGTATATGCTTTAAAATTAAATGTCTCAAATTACATCGTAGTTCTAGTTAGATTAACCGAAAACAAACTAAAAAACCATGTCAATTTACTTTCAATACAAAACGTATATTATCCAAAATTGAATGATTATGAAGCACCTCCCATAGATAATGAAAATATTGAAATTAAGTACCATTACTGTTGGATTAAAAATCTTTCTCGTCTTATATCTTCACAACTTAGTAAACACAATTGTCAAAAGTATATATGCGATAGATGCTTGAATTATTTTTCGTCTGAAACTAAATTATCTGATCATGAAAGTCTGTGTACAAAGTTAAATAATTATAAAATAGCTTTTCCTAAGTACACTCATGTTTATTTCAAAAATCACACTTACAAACAAACCACCCCATTCATAATTTATGCTGATTTTGAAAGTCAACTGATACCAGTTCAAGATAAAATATCTATCCTAACGAGAAAGTACCAAAAACATGTAGCTTTTAGTGCTGGATATTACCTAAAATGTTCCTACGATGATTCCATTTCGTTTTTTAATAGTTACCGGGGGGAAAATTGCATGAACTGGTTCATATCTGAAATGATGAAATTATCACAACTTATCAGTTCAAAAATAAAAACTATCGTACCAGCTATAGAGCATCCTAATTTATGTGACGCGACACACTGTCATATATGCGAATGTACTTTTACACCCAGTGATATAATTATGCGAGATCATGATCATTTTACTGGGGAGGTGAGAGGGTTTGCACACCAAGTTTGTAATTTAAATTTTCGGAAATTATTTGTGGTTCCAATTGTCTTCCATAATCTTTCTGGGTATGACTCACATTTTATCATTAGGGACCTCGTAAAAAGAGGGAATGTTAGCGTTCTTCCCACTAATAAAGAAAGGTATATATCCTTTACTCATTTTGTTAATGACAACATTAAATTTAGATACATTGATTCGTTTAGATTTATGGGTACTTCGTTAGATGAACTGGTATCAACTATGTTGAAAGATGAATTGAAGATATTAAAAAAAGAATTTTCTAATATAAATGACAAAAAGTTTGAACTGTTAACTCGAAAAGGGGTTTTTTGTTATGACTATATAGATAATTTAGAAAAACTAAAAGAAGAATCCCTTCCCTCCATAGAAAAGTTCTATAATAAATTAGATGATGCGCATATTGATGAGAAAAAATATCAACATGCACAAAATGTCTGGAATATGTTTGAAATTAAAGATTTAGGCAGCTATTCAGATTTATATCTCAAGACAGACATATTACTTTTAGCGGACGTATTTGAAAATTTTCGAAAAAATTGTATTTCATCACATGGTTTAGACCCAGCCTGGTACCATACAATGCCCGGATATACATGGGATTGCATGCTTAAATTCACTAAATGTCAATTAGAATTGATCCGGGATATTGATCAAATTATGTTTATTGAGCAGGGTATTCGTGGAGGAATTTCTGTTTGTATCAACCGTCACTCGGCCGCTAATAATAAGTACATGTCCGATTATGATCCATCTAAATCATCAAAATATCGGCTTTACCTAGATGTAAATAATCTGTATGGTAAAGCTATGACAGATCATCTTCCCTATGGAGGATCCGAATGGATGGATATGAGAGATGTCACGAATTTTAATGTAATGACAGTTTCAGATGATTCTCCCATAGGCTTCATTTTACAGGTGGATCTAGAATATCCAGAATCACTACATAATTTGCATAAAGATTTTCCCTTTTGTTCTGAATCTCGCATACCGCTCAATTCTAAATTACCGAAACTAATGACCACTCTGTATAATAAGGAGAAATACATATTACATTATCGAAATTCAAAGCAGGCACTATCACACGGATTAATTTTAACAAAAATACATAAAATTTTAATTTTCAAACAATCACCATGGTTAAAACCTTATATCGAACTAAACAATCAATTAAGAACTATGGCTACAACAACATTTCTTAAAAACTTATTTAAACTATTTAACAACGCGGTTTTTGGTAAAACTATGGAAAATATAAGAAAACATAGAGTCATCAAATTTGTCTCATCATGGGAGGGTCGCTATGGAGCAAAAAATCTTATATCCAGCCATAGATTTCACAGTAGAACTGTATATGATGAAAAAAATAATGTTATGGCCATTGAGTTAAAAAAAATGAATTATTATTCAATAAACCTCTGTATATAGGTATGGCAATTTTATACATTTCAAAAATAACTATGTATGATTTTCATTATAATTACATGCTTCCCAAGATGAGACAAGAAAATTGTAAACTTATGTACACAGACACTGACAGTTTTATTTACGAGTTAACATGTAATGATGTTTATAAAGAAGTTATAAAATCTGATTAAAAAAAGTTTGATACGTCCGACTATCCTACTGATAACTTATATGGTATACCATTGGATAATAAAAAAGTTCTTGGTTTAATGAAAGATGAAACCAATGGATTAATTGTTACCGAGTTTGTAGGCTTAAAATCAAAAATGTATAGTTACAAAGTACAAGGGGGGAAAGTGGTTAAAAAGTCTAAAGGGATAAAATTTGAAATCGTTCAAAATAAATTGACTTTTAGCGATTATTTAGATTGTTTAAAAAATTTTAAAAAGTTAACAACATCTCAACGTTGCATTCGTTCCTATAATCACGATGTCTTTAGTATCGATCAAAGAAAAGTTGCTCTAAGTCCTTTTGATGATAAACGTTATCTCTTACCAAATACTTATCGATGGCTAAGAGTGTTAACCTGCTATCTCCACTTTTATGCTAAAATGAGATTTTTGTTTAATTTGTTTGATTATCTACTTCTGCGTCGTCTCCGAAATAAAGCTAGGTCCATTTCAAGCCAAAACCGGCTTATTTCAACCGCACGAATAACTGCTATTTACAAATACAATATTTACTACTTCGAAAACCAGCTATGTTGCAAAAAAGTCGTTAGTCTTTATGGGAACGTCGTAACGGGAGCATGTGTTCGAATGTTTGACGTGAAAAATTAGTATACATTAAGGTTTTTCTCAAGTTTCAAGTTATTATTGCCTACAGGTAAGTACAATATACTAATTTAACTAATATTTAGATCACATAGACACGTATAAACTTTATTTATTTCATAATTTGTATGCCTAAGAAGTGGCTAAGGAGATAGCAGTTATTCCAATTCGATTTATTCAGTAATTTTAAACCATACTGCAATTTTTCAAGGATATAGCTGCTATTCTAGTATGTTAGTTTAATAGTTTTTTCCTAAAAATAAATTGAAAGCGTTTGTCCTCTTATTGGTATTATATATTTTTAAACAAAGTAAAATAAAATAAAAACGTACCTGTCTTGAGAAATAACTAGGGTTGGTGAACTATCGATATTCGCTATCGATAGTCTTCAACCTCTAGGAATAGGTAACAAAAGTAACTGTTTTTTATTTTTATAGAATGATGTCGCGTTCTAAACGACTGGTTGAATTGACACGAATAGAAACCAGACGTTTAGAAGACAATAAAGTTGAAGTTGAAGATGTACAAATGGAAATATTGGGAAACGTTCCAATGGAAATAGTTGAAAATGTGCAAATGGAAGTTTTAGACGTCCCTTTCAGTTTAGATGTTGCGTCCACTAGTGTAGATTTGGAGTATTCATTTCCGTTATATTCTGTCTCCGAAGATGGTGCATGGTCATCTTCTATTCACCAGGACCACAATTTATCGTATACTTTGCCAGAGAGCCCAAAAAATGGAACAACGTTTATTCCTATCTTCAATTCTGGAAATCCCGAAAATTTAAATGTTAACCAGTTTACAGAACAAATCCAAGAACCAGACGAGGCTAGCACCATAAGTGACGGAGTAAACAAAAGCTCAAACAGTGAGAGTAGTTCAGATTCTAATGATCTGATATCGGATGAAAGCACAAAAGGTTTAGTTCCGTATTCAGAGCATTCAGACTCGGACATGTCCTTAGACTACCCAGAGAAAAGTCTCAAACGTAAAAAAAGATGTCAAGTAGATAAATCTACATGGTTTGCAGAAAAGAATAAGATATTGAGAGAAAAAGGTATGCAGTATTATGGGAGAAAAAAAAAATCAAACAAATGGCAATATAACGAGCCGAAACAGCCGCGCAAAATGAAAAATACATGCAAGTGTAAGACAGTACCAAATGGAAAACTTAAATGTAGCTCTATACCTGAAGATGACAGAAAAGCTATATTTTATCAGTTCTGGAAATTAACTTGGGGAGAAAAAAAGGTTTATATTGACAATTTAGTTAAGACTGTTCCCACTAAAAGACACCGGCAAAGAAAGAACCCTACTGAATCAAGAAGAAAACAGTCCTTAGAATATAACTTAAAAGTTAAAAATGAGCAGATTCGAGTATGCAGACTAATGTTCTTAAATACCATTGGTATCGGGAGATGGAGTGTACGGTATTGGAAAAACTCCTATGATACTCGCGGCACTAGTGAAGTCAGAGTGACAACAGAAGATAGAATTCAGCCTTTCAAAGACGACAAAATAAAATTGTTCGAATTTTTAGATTCGCTTCCTGTCCTCGAATCTCATTGTTGTAGAGCGCATACAGAAAAGAAGTATATTCTTCCAGAATGGCGTTCGAAAAAAAATCTGTATGACTTTTATGTTAGTGACTGGTGTAGTTCGCAAAATTCAATAACTCCTTTATCGATAACGGTTTTCAACGAAGCTCTAAGTGAAAGAAACATAGCACGATTTTCACCTAAAAAAGATCAGTGCGAAAAGTGCACTATTTATAAACTTGGTCAGCTATCTGACGATGACTATAATTTACACATGAAGCGGAAAACAGAAGCACGGATTGAAAAAGAACGTGATAAGCAAGAAGAATCATTCGTATTCACTGTGGACTTACAGGGGGTACTAATGGCTCCAAAGTCAAACGTTGGCAGTTTATACTACAGAACCAAGCTTCAAGTCCATAACCTCTGCTTCTTTGACCTTAGTAGTAAAGCTGGATATTGCTATTTGTGGAATGAGTTAGAAGGGGGACTTAGTTCTGAAGAATTCGCAAGTATCTGGGTTAATTTTCTTGAAAATAAAGTATTACCTCAACTAACTAATATGAAGAATAGGAACGAGAATTCTGAAACAGTTATATAAATTTACACAGACGGGTGCACTTACCAGAATAGGAACACCGTACTGAGTAATGCTCTTTTAAACTTTGTTATGCAGTTTGGAATCACTATAATTCAGAAGTATCTAGAGGTAGGCGATACCCAAATGGAAGCTGATGCAATGCATTCAACAATAGAGAGGCGTTTGAAAAATACAGATATAAACGTTCCAGCCGAATATATCCATATCTGTAAAACAGCTCGTAAAAACCGAAACCCTATGATGTTACCTATCTCAATTATTCTTTCTTTAAAAGTTTTAACAAAATTGAATTCTTCAGAAGTATCCGACCAGGGCGAAATAAAGGTGACGCTAAAGTAACTGACATTCGGGCTCTAAAATACTCATCGGACGGGAATATCTTTTATAAACTTAGTTTTACAGATGATTGGCAGTTATTACCACAAAGAAAGTGCCCTAATGCTGTATCCTGCCCTTTTGGTAATTTAAATTCTCTCTACGAAGAAAGACGGAAAATAAAAGCGAGAAAGTTTTCTGACCTACAATATCTCAAGAAAACTATTCCCGCCGATTTTCACGATTTTTATGATAATCTCCCACATGAGTAAAACTTAGGTTAAATTGTTCTCTTTTATTGTTTCGTGTTGTTGTTTTTTGTAAATAAATAAAAAATGTCTGTTTAATATTAATTTGAACTATTTCTGTGTATTGAAATCCTGCTATGTCCAAATTAGGATAATATAGCTAACTTTTGATTTTTAGAAAACCTGCTATATCCTTTAAATGCGTTAAAAATAATAAAATACAATAGTTATGATATTTTTTTCACTTAAAATATGAATATAATATTAACTAATACATCAAAAGTAATATTGTTGTTGCATAATATTCTTTCCAACATTTTGATGCGTTTTTTACGCCTCCTGTAAAATTTGGAAAACTGGACTTAGCAGGTTAACACTCTTACCCAACGTTATGATACTCTCCCTTGGGGTCATTTTAACGTTCCTTGATTTGATATATTTTTATTGCAGATGGAGATTACTGCAGTCAAATTTCTAAGTGAACAATGCATTAAAACGATTTGTGAAAATACTACAAATATTGAAGAATTTCTTTACTCATCGCCACTACCTTGGATTTTAACAAGGGAAATTGTGAAAAAATACTCGAATTATAGATGGGATTATCTTAATAAAATTGCGTTAAACGATCAGTCTAGACACCTTAAATGTCTTGAATTTATATATTGCGATAAAGCCATCCCGCATTCACTAAGAAATGCTGTACTTGCTACAAGCGGCTGGGGGAAGATGTTTTTGAAGAAGAACAATACTGCATCTGGGTAAACTGTTACATCATTGAACAGTTTAATTTAGTAGTTTGCAAATCGTGCTATGACACTGTTCAAAAAAAGTATAGGAAAAGCATGTTAATAGTAAACGATCACTATCATGATTTCCGTGCTACTGATGATATAATAGATGACTTATACCAAAACAAATTTTACTGGTGTCAAAGTTGTTATTCTGAAGTATTATTTCAGATAAAAGATGAAACTAGTTGTAATTTAGCTTTACACTCAAATAATATTCCAGGATCAAAGATAGTTCGTTTTAGGGGGCGGTATGATAGTGACACTGACATTGATCATGTTTATTATAATTGGTAGCAATTCTATTTCATAACCTTAATTATATTTAAAATAACCTAATAATATAAGATAACATTTTAATTACACTAAGTACGAGTAGTGTAGCGTATTGTACATCAGATATTTTGACCTATTTGCGTTATGTAATGTTTCTCTCTCTCTCATAATATGTTGTATTATTGTTTTAGTTGTAAATAAAATATTAATTGATTTTAAACTTTTATTTTCCAATTCCTACATCACCACCATCCTTTATTACATTATTCAGATAGTCTTGCTTTAAGCTTATTATTATTTTTTCTGCACGTTGTCAATCTTAACACATATTTATCTCTTCGTTCTTGCACCAATTCACTTCGTTCCAAACAGTCATTCAGATTTTCAATAATTTTTTTTTCACCTTTTCTCTGAGTTTCTAAATTTCTTTGACATTGATTAAATGCACTATCAATCAGGTAGATCTCGTTAGTTAGGTTTGTAACATTGCCTTGTAAATTTAGAATGGTCTCCTTATATTCAGATATTAAAGAAAGTTCTAAATTTTGTTTTTCCTGACACATATTCATTTGTTTTTGTAGCGTTAGTAATGCTGCTTCCATCTCAATATTTTCTCGTTTGCTTATAATCAAAGCTGTATAGTTTACACAACTAGATAAATTTCCAGCAATATTCACGCAATCTTGCAGTTTCCCCAATAACATATCAGTCACATGCATCTCATTTTCATATAAGTTAATAGCATCATCATTCCGTTTGGCACATTCCGTATACGAGCTTAAACTGGTATTATACAAAGTTTCATAATCTTCTTGTAGATATTTGCAATCGGCATCTCTCGATGTTCCATTACCATTAGTTGTCGAAATAGCAAAATTGAAAGGGCAAATAAATATACAAATAAAAAATCTAATATTCATTAACATTATGCCGAATTATGCTAGATTTATGGTGAGACAAAAAAATATACTAGACTGAAATAAAAAACTTAATTTTCTTCTTATATACATTTTATTGAATATCGTTTAATACTTTATCTCTATAAAAATACATATATTCATTAAGAGCCCTTAATAATAGTAATGTATTCCCATCTTTATGGGAACCATACTCATACAATAACTGTATTAATTCTATTTTTAGTACAGGTATATTAGTAGTGGTCATAGAATGTATGGTATTTATTATATTATAATAAAATAAATTAAAATTTAACTCTTCCATCAAGGAAATTTGCTGTTTAATCAATTTTGAATTAACATCTAAAAGTGCAAGTACATCTTCTTCACACAAATAAAAATTAACTCCATGTCTAGAAACTTCGAGCACTTTTACCGATCCATTTTCAAATGTCATTTGTGTAACTTTTAGAAAATCACTACACATATGTGATACATAATCTGACGTAATTGATAAGTTGTGGAAAAATTCACCAACTTTCTACTTTGATAATTCTATAAATGTCTTCCACTCATCGTCATTGAATGATATAATTTCACGTCTATGTGGACGAGATAGCGTAATGACTGGACCGAATGATCTAGCTGGACTCAAACCGCATCCAACTTGAAAATTGATGTTCACCAAATACGTTGAATACAATAAATAATATTTCTCCATTGTAACTGCAATCTCGAATTTCCTTAAACACTCATCGAGTTCTTGATTATAACTTTCTAATGATACCCTCTCATTCTCGATGTTCATTAGACACTCATCGAGTTCCTGATTAAAACTTTCTAATGGTAACATCTCTCTACTCACGAACATAGGCGTATTTGCACACCACAAACTTGATACTAACCTGAACTCTTCTTTGTAAATTCAACAAGCATATAGTTTTATAAATTTGAGCATGCGCAAACCTGTTCAAACTTGTTTAAACTTTACATCAAACAGCATCATTTACCTCATCAATCCAACTGTTATGAGTGTTATCAAAACCTAACCATTTTACATATAGTTTATTTCCTTTTTCACGCAATATTTGCTCTATTAGAAACACATCAGGTTGTTTAGTTTTTTGAAGTTCTTTTTCATAAAAACCACTACTAATGAGGTGTCCTTGCAAATCCTCTAATAAATAAGTAGTTGGTGATGTAATATTAATCTTTACTATCTTGAAGAGTTCGGTAGTCCAATTTGGTGTATAACCTTTTTGAAAGAGATGTTTATGCTTGCTGATTCGAACAATATCTCCAACTTTAAATCGAGCCTTATCAGCAATTTTAATATTTCCATAAACCGTAGTTAGCAATGATTTTTCATTTTTCTTGTTAACGTCAGCGGGTTTCATCTTAATTGTAGAATGCTTTGCATTATTATATACATTGGTAACGTCTTCCAACAAATCTATCCATTTGTGATTACCGTTTAAAGTGAACAGCCTAAATAGTTTTTCCTTAAGAGTTCTAATTACCCTTTCAGCTATAGATGCCTTCAAGGGACTAAAGGTGCTATAATGATGTATGTTATATTTTTTCATTAGACGTTGAAACTGCGCATTGTAGTATTCTTTCCCATTATCTGCAACAATTTTCTTGGGTAATCTTCCCGATGTCTTTAAAATAATTTCCATTGCTTTAGCAACATCCTGAGCTGATTTTGTCTTTATGGGTTTGGTCCAAAGATATTTTGAAAAACAATCGATTACAACTAATATGTATTTATAACCTCTATTTTCGCGAGAATATTGGTCAAGCTGAGCAAGGTCGGTGGCAAAGGTGTCATCCAAACCATATTGAATGAATCTCCGTCGACGAAACCTCTTTCGGGCTGGTTAATGAAATTCCTTCACCACCTGCTCTCTACTGACAGCCATTTTATTACTGAGGATAATTAAAATAATTTTTATAATTTATAGAGTTAGATCTTTCATATTTATTACGTAGTAGTTCTAATTCATGATTCTATTAATTGAAGCTCTTGTTGACTCTCGATCTCGTATATTTGTGTGTAAGTCTATCTTAATAAGGTTAAGTGATTTTTCTATAGCAGCATTAATGAGTTTTTCAGCTTTACTTAGTTCTTCTTTTACAATTATGACAACATGGTAAAATATGCTGCGGTCGATTTTGCTCCAAAAAGGAGACATGACGTCGATTTGATAGTGAACGTCCGAACTTATTCATGATTCACGCTATTATGAGATTTATGTTTAAGAGATAATTTATTTATAAAATTTGATTATTCCAAGATGTTGCAGTTCATACAGAATTTTTGTTATCTCTTTATGATGATTTCCATTTCCGGCTGACTGGGAGGCATCTAGTTTTATTAATCTTTCAACCAATTCATTTACATCATCGTAAAATACATATTCCTTAGGCTCCTCATTGTATTCCAAAAGGGCTGAACCAGATTTACTTGGTAATTTACTCCTCTTTATTGTTGGTGAACTTACTGACGACAGTGATTTTTTCATTACAAGCGGTTTTATATATTGTCTGTATTTTATTGAGCTGCTACCTTTTATTTGACCGGATTGACTATGATCCCGTCTATGTACTTTTGTTTGTTGCAGGATATCCTTAAATTGTGCTTCATCACTTCTTGTTGGATACATAGGCTTTTTTAAAAATAATAGTTCAAATAATCCTCGCGTACCTTTGTAAATGACATCACCTAATTTAATATCACCATTTGATTGAAAATCAACCCTTTCAGAACCCATTTTCCAAGAGTTGCTTTGTTGATCATAATTTAAACCATATGTATGATCTATCTTATCTGACTTAGAGTTATACAGGTTAACAAACTCGCGAGCTAACTTTGGATATTCTATATTACTATTAGAATGTCCTAAGGGGGATTTTTGAAGAGTATTCTGAAAGTGATTTTCCGCTTCACTAAAAACCTCATTTTCATCATCATCATCATCATCATTACCCCCACTACCTGAATTGAACCTAGTTGCAGTAGTTTCAGCCATTACTTTGGCTGGAAGAAAGTTTGATGTGTGATCCTCCTTCTTCTCCACCTTAACTAGTAACTCCTTTTCTTTTTTGATGTTTTTTGTGTTCATTATGCTGCCTGTATTTTCCACAATTTTGGCCAATGGGGCTCTTATAGGGTTTAACATTTTATTTAGGGCATCGTCTGTCTCACTTCTTTCTAATTTTAGTGATAAATATTTTTTTCTTATATTATCTGCTGCATCGATTATTTTGCGTTTAATGACTTTATTCGCTTGACTTAGTGCTGGAGGAGGCATACTTAATATGCTGTTTTCCTGTTACTCTGCGATCTATTTGCACTAATGGTAAAATATGCACTGACAAGTAATCAGTATATTAAGGAATTATATAAGTATCAAATTTACTTTTATATCTACCGCCAGTCAAGTCATCATCTTTCATAATAACCAAAAATCCATATTTTTCGTTCCAGCACACTGCACATACAGGGTGGCTGATTAGTGCGAGGAAGTCCAATATCTCCGTTGTTCTTAAAAATATCGAAATTTATTAAATACAAAGGTTCTAGGATAAACAAAAGCGCACATTTTAAAAATATTTTTGGATATACAGGATGCTCCAAAAAAGTGGGGTTTAGCAAAGATGTATTTTTTCAAAAGGAACACCCTATATGTTATATTATTTTTGGATATACAGGATGCTCCAAAAAAGTGGGGTTTAGCAAAGATGTATTTTTTCAAAAGGAACACCCTATATGTTATATTATTTTTGGATGCTACATAAAATTACAGTTGTTTTTCAATAAGTGCATTGTAGTTCTAAACTTAATAGTTTTAGAGTTATCGACTTTTCCAAAATGATATTTTTGAACTTTGACAGCTTCTAATTTTCTAACGGTACTTCTTAGAGCAAAACGGCTTACATGTCCCCATCTTACTTTTTAATTGTCTTCCCAAAAATATTAATTTCCGGTTAAATCGGAAGTACTATATTTCCGACTTTCAAGTTACATCCGGTTTAACCGGAAATTGATATTTTTTTGAAGACAATTAAAAAGTAAGATAGGGACATGTAAGCCGTTTTGCTCTAAGAAGTACCGTTAGAAAACTAGAAGCTGTCAAAGTTCAAAAATGTCATTTTGGAAAAGTCGATAACTCGGAAACTATTAAGTTTAGACCTATAATGCACTTATTAAAAAATTACTATAATTTTATGTAGAATCCAAAAATAATATAACATATAGGGTGTTCCATTTGAAAAAATACATTTTTGCTAAACCCCACTTTTTTGGCGCATCCTGTATATCCAAAAATATTTTTAAAATTTGCGCTCTTGTTTATCCTAGAACCTTTGCATTTAATAAATTTCGATATTTTAAAGAACAACGGAGATATTGGACTTTCTCGCACTAATCAGCCACCCTGTATATGTTTAAATTGTTCTAATGTCATATCGGTGTTCACGTGATCACTATAGATATGCTTTAGATTCATATTATTCTGCTTAAATAATATTATCATGTTAGCATTATCGCGTATAAGCTGCTTTGGTACCTTTGAATATGTTTGACTGAGATAAAACGAATCCACAGCCTTATGCCTCCCCATACAAAAGTAGTTTCTTATCTTATCTTGCTTTTCACAAGAAACATCATCGAAGACAAAAACTGAGTTAGGTTGAGCATTTTCAGGATCCACAACCATATAATTGTCAGTGTATTCATAATATTTGATGTTTGATACTCGATCAAGTACTTGCTTCAAAAACCTATATTTGTCCTGATATAGTGACTTTGAATACACATAGACATTTTGAAATCTTAGACCATTCGGATCAGTTAAGAGACTTAACATGACATTACTTTTCCCAGAATTGCTTGGTCCACAAATAATGGCTCGTATGGTATTCGGCAACAATTTACTATGACGTTTTGTTGCGCTTGATGTTTTAATATCAAAGTTGGCAACATCAATTTTGATGCTTTGTTTCTCTTTTCGCATCTTCTTTAAATATAAGCTTCCGTCAACAATCTCTCAGTTAGAATGAGAACTTTGCTTGGCGAAGGTCTTATTAATAGTGCTCTTAACAAATTGCCATTTGAACTTCATTTACCTGGCTATTCATACTGCGGGCCTGGAACAAAGCTTAGCGAGCGATTAGCTCGTGGCGATCAACCGAAAAATAAGTTGGATAGTCATTGTAAGGATCACGATATTCAATATTCTAAATATAAAGATTTAGAAAGAAGACATCAAGCAGATAAAGTTTTACAAGAAAGGGCTTGGGAACGAGTTACGGCTAAGGATTCTAATTTTGGCGAAAAGAGTGCTGCTTGGATTGTAACTACTGTCATGAAAGCAAAACGTAAACTTGGAATGGGGGGATCAATTAATAAGAAAAAAACACGTAAAATACCTAAAAAGGTTGGAATTAGAAGTAAAAATCTTAAGCCCTTCAATACAACTATTGTTAAGAGTATAAAATGGCAGATGAGCAACTTTAGGGGTAGTTCACTTCAGGATAATATTAAACATGCTGTGAAGCTTGCACGAAAATCTTTAAAAAGTGTTGGCGGGAAGAAAAAAATTAAACTACCTAGAGTGATCCGAGTACCGAAGCTAGATGGAATTCTTCCTCTTATCCCAATATTCTCTGGATTAAGTGCCCTCGGAGCACTCAGCGGGGGTGCAGCCGGCATAACCAAAGCCGTTAATGACGCTCGAGATGCAAAAGCGAAACTAGAAGAATCAAAACGACACAATACAACTATGGAAGCAATTGCTTTAGGAAAGAACAAGAAAGAAGGCAGCGGTTTATATCTTAAACCCCATAAGACTGGCTATGGATTATACATAAAAAAATGGGCAAAAAACTCCCAATAAAGCTACCCAATCGCGCGTTGAGCGATCAAGATATCTTACGGTATGCGAAACAGTTAAATATCTCTAATTTTAAAGGTATCTTTATGAGAGATAGCTTACCAAATACACCGTACAATAATGAACGTGGTGTAATTAATTTAGATATTAGCTGTGGGATTGGAACGCATTGGGTAACTTATAAAAAAATAGGAAAGAAGGTGATTTACTTCGTTAGTTTTGGAAACTTAAATCCTCCTACTAAAGTTGTTCGATACTTTAAGAATTGTAAAATATTTTTTAATTATGATCAATATTAAACATACAATACACACAATTGCGGTCATCTTGTTTTATCATTTCTGTATAATAGAACAATTTAATATATAGAAGTTTGTTTTCATTAGTTTACGTTAGTCATGTCCCAAACATTCACGCTTAAAGGTCATACTAGCTGCTTAAGTGTCGATTTTACACCTCCAATCGAACTTGATCATAGAAACAGTTATTCCTTAGCTCTTATTTCACTGTGTACTTGGAATTCTATTCCAAACATTGAACCTGGTTGTAACAAGTTTTATTACGTAGTCGAGGGAGTGCAAAAAGTGCTTGAGATTCCTACAGGGTCGTATGAAGTTGCAGATATTGAAACCTATCTACAAACGCGCTTAAGCAAAGGCTCAGCAACTTTAATTTCACTAAAACCAAACAATAATACATTAAAGTGTGAACTAAAGTGTATCTATGACATAGATTTTAAGCCATCAGATAGCATTGGGAAATTATTGGGATTTTCACACAAGGAACTGAAAGCTAATTTACCGCATGTATCTGATATACCTGTGAATATAGTAAAAGTGGTTACTATACGAATTGAATGTAATATTGTATCAGGATCATATTATACAAGCAATCCATCACATACAATATACGAGTTTGCGCCAACCGTTGATCCTGGATATAGTATAATCCTAGAGCCACGAAACCTAGTTTACTTGTCGGTAAACCGACAGCGCATTGATAATATTACAATAAACATATTAGATCAGGAATCAAGACCAATTAATTTTAGAGGAGAAGAAATTGTAGTGAGATTAGAATTAAAAAGCATGGTATTAATTTTTAATCAGGGTGGTTCAGGACAGCAAGGATATTTAATGAGTGACAATTACAACCAAAGGTCAGTCTATAATCAGACGCAGTCACTCACGCATCATAATATTATTCTACTTCACTCTATTTCACGCAAATATGGCTTTCGTGTCCGAAAAACTACAAATATATCGTCCTGTAGTAGCAGATGAATCGATTGTTAGAGAAGAATGGCATACATATCATCCATTTACAAATTCTTTTAATTACAGTGATGAAATTGAAATTGTTATTAACCAACAAGATATTTTTGTGGACATTAGTCAAGCTGAACTTTGTATAGAAGAATCACTTGTTGCAGAAACTACTGCCAATAAAACAGGAAGCTGCAAATTAACAAATAATGTTGGTGCTTTTGTCTTTGAGACTGTAACTTATGAATTGAATGGTAAAGAAATTGAAAAAGTTCGAGATCCTGGGCTTACCAGTACCGTTAAGAATATGTTATGTCTCAATGCGCATTAAAGTACTTCTCTTGATGTTGCAGGATGGAGTTGGCCCTCTGGTGTAATATCATCTTTTGTCAAGAAATCAGGAAGTGAAAACGATGGTAATTTCAATCTACTTATTCCATTAAATCACCTGTTTGGTATATTCTCCGATTACAAAAACGTAATTATGGGAAAGCAAAAAATCAAACTGGTGCGTGCTAGAAGTGATGCAAATTGTTATGTTAACGATGGTGGTGATAAAAGTGCTATGATAGTAATATCTTCCATTGAACTGAGAGTTAAGCACATATATCTAAACGATGTGATTAAATTAAAATTATTTGATGAAATTGCTAAAAATAAGCCTATTCTCATGCCATTTAGAAGCTGGGAAATTCATGAACTGCCTGCTCTACGAAAAACAATGAAAGATATTTGGACAGTTAAATCAACATCTGAACGTGCTCGATATGTTATTGTATTTTTCCAAAAAGATCGAAAAGATAACTTGAAGAAAGACTGTACTTACTTTGATAACCTAAACATAATAGATGTAAAACTCTTTTTAAATTCGGAGATTTATCCCTATGAACCTATGGACATGAATTTCACAAATCGCCAATATGCAGAAGCCTATAGAATGTTTACCGATTTTCAAAAAACATATTTAGGAAAAGTATGCAGTGAACCATTACTAGACTTTACTAAATTTTCATCAAGAACTCTATTTGTTATTGATTGCTCCAGACAAACTGAATCCCTTAAGAGCAGCACTGTTGATATTAAACTCGAGTTTCAAAGTTCAGAGAATTTTCCTGACAACACACGCGCCTATTGCATCATCGTGCATGATCGGTTTCTCGAATATTTGCCCTTATCTGGTAATGTGAGAAACCTCATATAAAATGCATCTCTACGATACCTAGGAGGTTAGAACTATATGAAATATAAATGTAATACAGTATAAATGAGTTGAGAAAATAAAACAATAAGTAAAATTAAGATTATTTTATTCATTCAAAAATTATTACACATATCGATCATATTATAAAGTGCACACATGGTATTAAATTACCTACATTACATTATTACCGAGACACCGACCGGTTTGTTAGATAGGCAGACTGCTCAGGTTAGACTGACGGATCAGTCGGACATACGAGTCTGATTAACCTGAACAGTCTGTCTAACCTACCTGTCTACCAGTCTGTCAAACATTTTAAAACAAATTACGTAAGGGGGTATAGCTCAGTGGTAGAGCACTCGAATGCAGATCGAGAGGTCCCCGGTTCAAATCCGTGTGCCCCCTATAACCTTAATATTAAATTATAATATAGTTATAATTTAATATTATTGTTATGTTCTTCTCTTACTAGCTCTTGTTATCCCTTATGCATCTTATTTAACCATTAAGTATATTATATGTAAATCAAAGTTTGTACTTTTAGAAAAATAGATTAATAAATTATTATCACAAGTTTTGTTTTTTTCTTATTCTCCGCTAAAATATCCTAACAAGGTTAGGTTAACATAGGGGCTCAGGGCCCCAGGCTCCCAGAGCCCCAGCCCCAGGGCCCCCGCGCGCTTCGCCCGCCTTCCCCCCCAGCAGACGCCGCCACTGGCACAAGATCAAGGGTGCGGATATAGAAACCAAGTCACCCAGCGCGAGCACGTACAACACAGCAACCAGATATACAAACACACACACACAACACAGACAGCGACCTCTACAATCAGCTCGCGGACAATGGGCGAACTAAGAACAGACCATTTTCGCATTAGGGAGTTATCGCACACGATTTATCACGCCGATTACGCTAAACATAGGCCCGATAACGTTATATCGCAGAACCCGCCTTGTTTAACTACTAATTGCCAGTCAAGGCACCCCTTTCCCCTGACGATGAAGTAGCAGAAGCTATTTTCACAGCCACCACTAAAATATTGGCAGATGGTACCTTTCAAGTGAATCTCCCTTTAAAGTCACCCTATGAGAATTTAAAACTTTGAGACTCCCTCTCGATCGCAAAAAAGCGGTTTAATAACTTAGAACTTAAGTTTCAAAGAAACCCTGAGTATTATCTCGAATACAAAAAGTTTATAGATGACTATGTCACGCTAGGTCATGCTAGGTATGTACCCCTCTTCTCGATGAATGAGTTATCTCAACTTAAGAATTTTTTGCCCCACCACGCTGTCATAAAAGAAGACAGTCGCACTACCAAACTCCGCGTAGTGTTTGACGCTTCGTTCAAAAGTTCTTCAGGTGTCTGTCTTAATGACATAACTCATAAAGGCTACCAAGTTCAGCCAGACCTCTATGACATCTTGTTGCGTTTCAGATCTTATAAATATGCACTCACGTCTGATATTGAGAGAATGTTCAGACAGATCAAGGTCAACCCCGATCAAAGGTTTCTCTTAAATATCTTATGGCGAACTGACCCTGATCGGCCATTAGATTGCATAGAACTTGCTAACGTTACATACGGCACTAATAGCGCATCCTTTCTAGCCACTCGAGTAATCCTAGAACTCGCTTTAAAAGGTCAGCAAGACTACCCTCTTGCCTTAGAGTCACTTTTACATCAATGTTATGTTGATGATATCGCTGGCCGGCGACAATAGTGGCACATCTCAAAAAATGCCAAAAATCAACTAACTATAGCATCAAGCGTTAAATTTATTAGCCTTTCTTGCAACAAGACTGGCACATATTTGGTTATGATTGATTCCCCTAGATGGCGAATGTGTCACTAAAGCATCATTACAAATAGCGCTTTTAAGCCGGACTAATAGTGGCACATTCTTAGTATTCCCCTGACTTTGTTAGGGAACGTTTCGTTATATGCGGACAATAGTGGCACTTTCGTGTTGTGCCGATATAGTACGAATTTAATAGAGAAAAACATTAAAAGAGCATTAAAATCCGGCCCTATTTTCACACTATCTCAGTATGTGGGCTTAGTACAAACAGCTAAAAAAACAGGGTATCCCTTTAAAGTGGAAGAATTAGCATACTCAGACTTTTTAGATCTAAAAAATTTGACTGAGCGAACTTGTACCAATTTTAACAAAAATACTTTGGGTGAAAACTTTAAGCTATCTGAAGTTTCTGTACTAAAAGTAGAAAAAAAAATGTAGGCTACCTTTTCTATAAGACTTCCTTCAAGGATACTAGTTACAAGGTAGTAAATGTTATTAACGAAAGTCGCACAAGAGCACCATTCCATAAACCTTTGTAAAGTTTTCAATTAATAATAGCATACACTCAAGCTATACCGATTACTAAGAAAAAATACGACGATCTAATGTTTTTATTACGAACGAATGCCATTACCAAAAATCATAGTCATTTCTATACAAATTTAATATTTCAATAAAACTTGCTAAATACTCCAAACTTTTTTGAAAGTACCAAAGTCGATGTTTATTTTTAAGAATAAAATGTTTATTTTTATTATTATTTTCTATTTTTATAAATAAAGTAACGTTCTGCTACCTTCTTGGTTTCATTTTGAATATTTTATTAACGAATTGTATTAATGTATCTAGTGTAATTAGTCTAAAATTGCAATCTGTGGTCTCGTCAATAATGGCACATCTTACAAAGTTCGACTTTCAGAAAAAGAAACGAGCGAAACAAAAATCTCCATGAACTTATTGTCTACACAATATACAATAACTGTAATCAAACTTAGAATATTTGTTAATGGTCTATTAATTTTATTACAACTAAAATTAACAAAATTTTTAAACTCGAATTTCTTCAATATTACTCATTTTGAGATGTGCCACTATTGTCGCCGGCAAGCGATATCTTGACCGGATGTGACACTCAGCCGGACTTAAAAAGATTGTATAATGAACTAAATTCACTCTTGAACTCATTCGGATTTAAACTCCACAAGTGGGGTTCTAACTCAGTCCCATTTTTAAAACAGATATCTCAATTTGAAAACTCTGACCTTGACATCAACTTCGATGATACGCCCAATAAGGTTTTAGGCCTCAAATGGATCGCCAATGAAGATTGCTTTTCGATAGTTATTCCAGATGCGAGGTTTCCTGCGCCCATCACAAAAAGAAAGATTCTTTCCACCATAGCTCAATGCTATGATCCTCTTGGCTTTCTTTCATTGGTTATCATAACTGGGAAGCTTATAATTCAGAGGCTTTGGACTTTGAAGATAGATTGAAATGTTATAATTACAGATAAGGTACTTCTCCAAGAACGGAAAGCGTTCGTTGAAAGTCTTCCGCTACTTAAAGCTGTAAAAATTCCCAGATATTTGTTTCTCGACAAACCCATAGCTAAGATAGAGCTTCATGGTTTCTCGGACGCAAGTATGAAAGCATACTCAGCTTGTTACAACTCTCTACATTGACAACACTGTATGTGCACATTGGTTTCTTCTAAGTCTCGTGTAGCTCCCCTTAAAACAATTACGTTACCCCGTCTGGAATTATGCGCTATGGTACTTCTATCGCAATCAGTCACACCATATCAATGGCGTCACATTAATTCGTCACAAAACGTTGCAGATTTACCCTCTAGAGGAATTCCCATACGCGATGTTGAACAATGTCAAACATGGTGGCAAGGTCCCACGTTTTTAGCTGACCCAAATTTACAATTCTCTGCTGATCCAGTAATTCCTATTTCAAAAATTCCTGAAGAAAGAAAAGTCTCCTTACTAACTACGCCAAGAGATAATAGCAACATATTTTGGTTCCAAACGTTTGAGAAATTCTCTTTGTTCGCTAGACTACAACGTAGCATAGCATATGTATTAAGGTTCATTGCCAATACCAAAATTAAAAATAACAGAATCCTTACTCATCTAACAGTGCCAGAATTAGATTCTTCCCTAAAATTTATTATTAAAATCTTACAATCACATCACTTTCCGAAAGAAATAAATAAATTGTCTACTAACAAGCCACTAAGTGATAAAAACTTAGCCAAATTAAACCCCTTTCTCGATCAAAACTTGATTCTCAGAGTAGGTGGTAGATTAGCAAAAGCTGATCTCCCATTTGACCAGAAGCATCCTATTCTGCTACCCTCCAATAATTACGTTGTATCTTTAATGCTGAGACAGGAACATCAACGTCTAGGTCACGCAGGTGCGCAGAATACGCTCTCGAACTTCAGATTGAGATTTTGGCCACAAAACGGTCTCAGATCAGTGAAAAAAATTATAATAAATTGTGTCACTTGCCATCGCTTCAAAGCACAGCCAGCTGAGCAAATTATGGCTGACTTGCCTGAAGAACGGGTAAAAATATCCCGCTGTTTTAGCCGTGTAGGGGTTGACTATGGCGGCCCATTTTTTATTAAGTCCTCGAATTTACGCAAGGCTCCACTCATTAAGTGCTATATAGCGATTTTTGTTTGTCTGGTGACTAAAGCTGTTCATATTGAACTTGTGACTGGTTTGTCCACAGAGCATTTCCTAATGACTTTTAAAAGATTTATCGCTCGACGCGGTAACCCTAAACTCATTTTTTGAGATAATGCTACTAATTTTTTGGGAGCAAGAAACCAACTAAAAGAACTGTATCAATTCTTTCAAAATCAGAATATTATGAATTCTCTCACAGAGTTTCTGTCTCAAAATGAAATTGACTTTAAGTTTATTCCCCCTTGCAGCCCACATTGGGGTGGTATTTGGGAAGCAGCTATCAAAAGCGCCAAGTACCATCTCATTCGTCTAGTTGGTGAAACCCGATTCACGTTTGAAGAATTTTACACGATCTTAAGCCAGATAGAAGCTATTCTAAACTCAAGACCGTTATGTCCTTTGTCTAATGACCCCAATGACTTCCAAACTTTGACCCCTGGCCATTTCTTAATTGGCACCAATCTCACTTCATATCCTGATAAAACACTCACTGAAGTCCCGTCTAATCGCCTATCATTATGGCAAAAAATCTCACAAATTCAGCAATCATTTTGGAAACTCTGTTCCATCGACTATCTAAATAGACTCCAAAATCGCCCAAAGTGGTTTCGCTCTAATCCTAATCTAGAGGTTGATACTGTAGCTCTGTTAAAAGATGATGATACCCCACCCTTGAGATGGCCCTTAGCTAGAATTATAGAGGTCATCCCTGGTGCAGACGGACGAATCAGAATAGTTAAAGTAAAAACTCGAGACAGTGTTTTCGTTCGAAGCATTGCCAAAATATGTCCCCTACCCAATATTGACAATCAGATGACAGATCTGTCTTAGAATGTCTTAGCGTTCTTTTTCGTCTTGAAGTACGTAGTTACTTCAACGCGGGGGTGTATGTTGCGATTTCGCAACTATAAGCAGTTATTTGGTTAGCAAATCATTAATTATATTTTATAATTTGACCGACGCCAATGAACAAAATTTCATAGTTCTTGTAAACTGTCCTATGTTTGCAAAATACCCATAAATCCTACTTGTGAAGAATCAATAAAGCAAACAATCAGTCCATCTCCCTCATGCCTTCAATCTTTCTCCGTCTTACTTACACATAGGATAAAAATATTAGGTTTTAATACCCAAAAAACGGCATCAATCTCTAGCCGAAATATTGTCACGCGCCCCCTCTCCCCTTTAACCCGTAAGAATACCCTCGGTACCAAGCTCTAGAAAACCCACCCGCAGTGTCTACAAGAAACGCATTCAAGTTAGATGCACACCGTTTTTGTCTCAAAAAGCTCGCTAAAGTCCAGTGACGTATAAAGTGCACGGATTTAGTTTTTTCTTCAGTTAGTTTGCTTCTCTAAACTTGATTTTCACTCAAAAGCAAAAGTATACTTGAGTGTTATATCATTAAAAAGGCAGGTAGCGTGTCTCAAACTGATTGTGTGAATAGAAGTTCAGCAGACCTTATTTATACCTCTTTGAAGTACCGAAGAGAATCAGTTTAAACTCTCACAGCAGTTTGATGACCAAGAAGATAGTTTCGCTCCTGCTGTAGAAACCAAATTAACAGTTCTTGTGAGTTGTGGTACATCCAGTAACAAAAAATAGAATCCATCACAAGGTAGGCTTTAGACTTTAATATTTTACAAAGTGTTTTCAAGGGACATCATTTTGGGCCTAGTGACTTTTTGACTTTTGAACTGTGAACATTAAATCTTTCATTGATTGCAGTTTACATTTTCAGAACTAATTTATAAATCTTGTTTTCATGTATTTTTCTTTTGAAAAGGACTTTTTGTATATAGCTAGTAGTGTGTTATTGCGCGTTCTGATTTAAAAGTTTATTATTGTCATACATATTTGTTATTTTTTACCGAATGTTTGACATTAAATTTATTTGTCATCACCCATGTGTTTTAGTCAAGGAATTCTCATTTCCCTAGAATCATTCATTACATTATCACGCCTCATGTTACAGTTTAACTGACCAAACATTGTTTTGTGTTTGTGTCACCCTTGTGCGTCTGGTTATTGGTTTATTACAAATTGATAGGTAATGCCGCAACAACTACGAAAACTGTTAATATCGATTCAAAACCTTCGACATCTAAAGCTGATGCAACCACGAGTGAACCAATAATAGAAGTGAACCTAGATGAATGGTACTGTTTTAGTTGTGACGAAAAATTAATAGAAGACATGATTAAGTGCTGTCAATGTCAAATATGGGTTCATTCGTCTTGTTCTGGAGAGGATGATACAAGCAGTCAAGTTTATATATGCGATAGATGTTCTGCAAACTCATATTTGTAGTTTCTTAAGCATGTGTAATCTTTGTTTATTTAGTAGTTAGGTACCATTTTTATGATGAACTTTGCAATAGTTCAGTATTTTTCTTTGTTTTAAGGAGAAACAGTACTGTCTTATTTATGTTTGTGACTTATACAGGGCTGCCCAGAAGTCCGGAATAAAATTAATATAGCCTTAACCTGTAACTTTTGGGGAAAATGCTCGCACAATTTATTTTTATATATGCTCACATTTTGACGTTATTTGTTTGTTTTTTTATATACATTTGTCAAAGATATGACGACATCGATCTTTTTTTTAAATGGAAACAGCTTGTGATACATCATTTAAAAGCTAATATCTCGTACAGTATGCTCATAAATTTTGGCGCGATTCTGTCAAGCTATTTCAAAATGGCGACTCTACAATTTAGGTGGTACGATTTAGGATACTACAGGTACGATTTAGGAGTACTGGAACCTAAATCGTACCTTTTACAGTCGCTGCGTTCGGAGGTTACCCTTTTTTGAGCCGTTGGGGACTGGTTTCCCGCTATTTTTTTAAGTGTTTTAAATATCGGATTGAACCTAATTCGATAACAGGATTTAAAAAAACCTGCATTTACCATTGGTACGTACGTACTGTTTCTTTTGACGTAACGTCTAAATACAGGTTTTTCTCGAGTTCATGTAATTAAATGTGCACATTTAGATAATGTAGGATTTTTTAAAATTTTAGTATGGCGACCAAAAATAAGTATTCTGACAGATTAAGAACTGCTTTAATTATTAGAAAATGATGATGATTTTAAGGCCTTCTTGCCGCCAATTGATAATAGTCAAGATACTGACCTGAAATCTGACGACGAACCATATATTGGAATACAACTGACAGAACCCAACAGAACGCTTGCAAATATAGACGATGAAATACAAAAGCCAAATACTGAAATCGAGGAATCTGAAATTGCCGGACCAGTTAAAGACCAGAATGGTGGAGAATCAACAGAAGTCGAAGAACTTGAAAATCAAGAAACACCTGCCCTAATTAAAGAGCTGAAAAAAGTAGAATCATTGGAGTAAGTCTGAAAAAATTACAGAGATACCTGATTATGTTGAACCAGATTGTGTTTGGGAGGAATCTTATTTTAGGGATTGTGAAAGTTTAATCGATATATGTTTTTACGAAACAAATTTATACACTACACAAAAAGGAAAAAACTTGGGTGTGACAAAAGAACTTCTGGCTTTTATTGGAATTACCTTTTTGATGGGATCCCACATTCTTCCTTCAGTTCCAAATTACTGGTCTATGCAAGATGATTTGTCAGTTCATTTTGTGCCAGATACCATGCCACGAAATATATTTCAGACAATTTTGTCGATTTTGCATATAAACGATAACACTTGTATACCCAAGAATAATACTGATCGTTTTTATAACAATAAAGCACACATTTCAAAATGACAACTTTATTTGACAGTCATCTTTTACCTTGACTGGTGCCCGCAAATACAAGGCCATAAAAAGGAGAAATAGTTAAAAAGAAATCGGCGATAACCCGTAAACGGGCTCATCAAAAATATCTAAAGTTATTCTTTTGAATGTGGGTTTTAGTGCTCTTTAATAAACCTAAATAGAATTTTTCTCTAAAATAATTAGGGAAGCCAATAATTGACCCCATTTAAAATTACATGGGATTTCCTATGTCCCGCTCGACGATGCAACACCCGGTATAAAGTAAGACCTTTATTAGATGCACTAAATAGTCAATTTATAAATTATTGTGGGGGACAAAATATGTATGTTGATGAATCTATTGTAATATGAGGGTAAAACACCCTGTATTAGTATATTATATTATTTGATTACAATACTAATTGGTTGTTATGATTAGCCGTCATATCAATAATGTTATATTATGTTAAGTAAGCAGTTCGTAAGTGGAACACCTTTTGATGTAGAGACCTACTTCCATTCATAGAGAGAATATAATACAGTTGTCGTAACGAATGAAGAATCGTTTTATTTGAACCCTTCTGGCAACCACCAACCTACCCTAACCTGGAATTATTACATGGCGATCCTGCCAGCCGCTAAACTCAAAGGTGAAAGGCTCTAAGATGATCTAAAATGGGTAGTGCCAAATCAAAAGAGGAAATAGTTATTAACCAAGCCTCAAATGGGGACGCAAGGAGTCAAATGTCAAACAGCGGACTTTCGCTATCAGAATACCTTTTGATAACACTGGTAATAGCAGTTGTCTTTTTCTTCACATATAATATGGTTTTACGTTATCGCAAGGGGTTGCGAAAAACGATTCGTCGAGAAATTAACAAAGAGGAGTTAAGAAGATCAAGAGACGCACCGGCGGCGGAGCAAGAAGTATAACAATTCTTTTTTGTAGGTTTTTTTTAGGATGATTTGTGAAAGATGAAATGGAAATATTATCTTACAGTGGTATAATTATGGGAAATGAAAATATAAATAATGGAAAATGGAACTATTACATGGCATTAAAGATGGAAATGTAAAAAATTAGCAAATATTATAGTCATATAAATTTTTACTTGTAAGTTTTAGAATTAAGGAAAGTGTATGCATAGGGACCTACTTAACAAGTACTGGATATTGAGAAATTATAAGTGGGTAATTTCCATGGGAGATAACCTGAAAAATATTTTAAGTTCTCTGCGGATATCAAAACTTATCTACAACAATTAAATTACGACAGACGAAAAACGTCCATTGTCTCAACCAAAGTTAGGGAAGCCGAGTTCGTTTATTCTCAACTAGGGAATGAGGTGTCTGCTGTTAACCAAAAAATACAAAAGTCTGAACTAGACGAGGCAGACATTGCATATTCTAGGAGTACTGTAGAAAAAATTAAAAAAGTGTACCAGGATATTTTAAATTTTGATAAACAGGTCGCGGAATAAACGGTTAAATAGGGATAGCCAGGCCACGGAAAGTAATTCGAATATGTCGGCTTTTGACCTGAAGGTGGCCACGAGCCTCTTGCCTGTAATGGATGACTCGGAGTCCATTACCCTTAAATTAATCGAAACGGCGGAATTTTATGATTCCATGCTTAACGAGACGGGCAAGCCTGTTCTAATTAAATTTATTTTGAAGACACGAATTTCAAATAATGCGAAATTGCGGTTAAAACCTAGTTACGATGATTTGGATTCCTTAATAGTGGACATAAGGAAGCACCTTTTAACTAAAAAGTCCGATACCGCCCTTCAGGCAACATTGTTTGCTGCAAAACAGGGCGATAAATCTATTGCTGAATTTGGAAAGAATCTTGAGGATATTTTTGCAAATCTAACAATTTCTCAAGCAGACGGTGATTCAGGGGCTTTTGATATTCTGAGAACCATAAATGAAAAAGTCGCTGTAAAAAGGTTTGCAGGTGGCCTTACAAATCAAAGACTCGGCACAATCATCTCTGCTAGAAATTTTGAATTCCTAAATGATGCCATTAGAGCGGCACAAGATGAGGAAATGTCCTCTCAAAACAATGGTCAGCAAATTTTTAATATGTTTAGAGGAAGAGGAAATAACAGAAATTCGTATACAGGTTTTAACAGAGCAAGGAGCAACGGAAGGGTGTTAAATAATAATTTCCATAGAAATTTCACTTATAGAAACAATAATAATTATTCAAATTTTCAGCAAAATAATTCGCGGTCAAGTGACAATAATAGAAAACCGCAAGGTCAGCGTTTTCAAGGGGGACACCGAGGACGTTCGTTCACGCGGGGTTTTCGTGGAAATGCGCGAAGGCAAATAAATTTTGCTGAACGCAACTTTAGTGCAGGTTAGGAGACGTTACCGGATAATGGTTCTTCAGAGCATACGTTTTTTCGTGCCTAAAGATAAATACATTTATGAAAATATTTTTACTTATTCCGAAAATTGCTCAAATTCAGTTTCTTTTTTTGTAAATAATAAGATGTTAGGATTTTTAATAGATACGGGAGCATCGTTGTGTGCGCTTAAGTTAGAACAGTTAGACTCAGGTATACCCTTATATAAGGAAAGTCTGGAAATTAACGGGCATAGGGGGTAGAGTAGTTTCCATAGGTTATGTATATTTACAGCTTACTATAGAAAATGTAGAGTTTAAGGAAAAGTTTTATGTATTTGATTCGTTGGAATGTCATACCGATGGTATAATTGGGAGAAATTTTTTAGAGAAGTACAAAGCTAAATTAAACTATGAACAAAATACTTTAGATCTTTCTAATCAGGGGAAGAATATTATTTTAGACTTAAATACTAATGCGAGTCAAATGTTAGTGTTACCGGCTAGATGTGAAAGTATTCAGTACGTTGAGACAGGATTAAAGGAGGAATGTGCAGTATTACCAAGCGAGTTGTGCCAGGGTGTGTTTGTAGCGGGTGTGATCAGTGGCGGCTGCTCCTAAAGGGCACAAGGGCACGTGCCCACCCCAGATATTCAACAAATAACATAAAATTACAATAACAATACAAATAAAATAACACATAATAAGCAATTTTCGAATTTTCAATAAATAACAAATGTTTTATCGAAAAGAAACAATTTCCCTTGCATCTCACGTCGCGATGTGCCCGGGAAAATGAGTTTTGATAGCAGCGGCCGGCATCGATCGAGTAGATCGATGCCGGCCGCCGCTATTAAAACTCATTTCCCGGGGCACATCAGATTTTGTTCCTATTTTACTACCAATTTTTAGCCATTTTCGGTGAAGGCACCGGTCTATTCAATGTTAAAATCGTTTGCGAATGGGCACAGATTTCCGTATCCCCGCGTCTCTTATTTATGTAATACAGAAGGGTTAGAATCGCATGTCATAAGTCGGCGTCACTTTCGCAAGTGTATTTGACATTTCTCGACATTTGTTATGTGTTTATATTGTTAAAAATTGAACCGGAAATAAACTCGGTGCAATATTTATTGCAAAATACTCTTTTGCAGTATGAAGAAAAGCTTTTAATTAAGGAGAAAGGAAGACCTACACCTGTTTTACAAATTAATTATTCGTCAAGAAGTAAAATGCGGAGTTTCAATAGAGTTTTTAATAAAAACGTTTACGACCAGTATAAGTGGATATGTGGCTGTGCAACAATAAACAAACTTTTTTGCTTTGTGTGCTTATTTTCAAAAAAAGAGCGTACTGCGTGGACTTGTGGTGGTGTCAATGACTTAAAACATTTAGCTGAGAGGGCGAGGAAACACGAAAATTCTGTGGCTCATATGAATGCTTATGTGGACTTTAACGTTTTGGGCATAGTAGATATACGAGAACAATTAAATAGTGCATATTTGCAACACAAACAAAAAAGGCAATGAAGAAGTGGACAAAAATCGACATATTTTACGGCGACTTATTAAGTGTATCAAATTTTGCGGAGCCTTTGAGTTATCATTACGGGGGCATGACGAAAAATTGTGTTCTGAAAATCCAGGTATTTATATGGGCTTAATTAATTTTGCTGCTGAATTAGATTCTGTTCTTTCAATACATTTAAAAGATGCTAAAGTTTTTAAAGGCACTTCAAAATCAATTCAAAATGATTTATTGGATGCTAAGTTAGAGGTATATAAAAAGGAATTAATTAATCAAATAAAGACTGCAAACTTTATTGCCTTGGAAGCTGACGAAACAACAGATGCGGCAAATCAACAACAAATGGTTGTTATAATCAGGTACGTTTTCAAAGGTGAGATTTTTAAAAGGTTCTAGGCATTTATTAAGCCAGAAGGATATACAGCTGATATTTTAGCCAATGCCATTATGGAGCAATTGCAGTTCATTTTAGATCTTCCTGGGGATAATGCTGAACTAATAGCTCAAAGCTATGACGGCGCATCAGTGATGAGTGGGAAAAACAATGGAGCCCAGGTAATTATCAAGAGAACATTTCCCTATGCTCACTTCATCCATTGCTATGCACATCAGTTTAATTTAATTATGGAACAAGCTGCCAATTGTAACCGAAGCGTTAAAATTTTTTTTGCAAATGTTCAGGCATTCTCGACTCTTTTTTCTCGATCAACAAAACGTACTGCCGTTCTAGATGTCGTCGTTAAACGGAGGTTACCACGCGCTGTGGCTACACGCTGGAATTTCAAGAGCCGTGTTGTAAATACTGTTTTTGAATATAAAGATACCCTCAAAGAATGTCTAGAAAACATTATAGATGCAACAGGAATAGACCCAAAAACAGTAAACGAGGCATCTGGTCTTATTAAATTTCTGGATTGTCCCGACTTTCTGTATTGGTTAAAATTATTTCATAACATTATGCCACATGTCGAAATTTTTTTTAACCAAGCTCAAACTCGCGGTATTGAAAGTTGGCAAATGCAGGCAGCAGTAGAGCAGTTTGAACGTCAAATTGTTCGAATAAGAGCTATGGAAGAACCCGAACAAGAAGAACTACCCCCTACCAAATGCAAGCGACAGAAAATAACTTCCGAGGGCAATAGACGAAAGTGTTATTGCCAAGGAAGTATGCGACACAATTTTACGTCAAGTGAAAGACCGATTTGACTTTAAGGATCATTTGTCTGCGGCAAAATTATTTGATGCTAAAAATTTTCAAACTTACAGGCAGACATTTCCGCAGAATCAATTTGACGCTACAGTAAAATCTTATCCTATGTTAAACAGCATAAAACTAAAAACGGAACTGACTGCAATTTATGAGAGAGATGACATGTGCAGTGTAAAGGGTGTTGTGTCAATCTTAGTGTTTATTTATGACAATAATTTAACGAGCGTATTTTCGGAAACTAATAAGTTAGTAGACATAATTTGTACAACACCGATGTCGACGGCCGAATGTGAAAGGTGTTTTTCTACATTAAAACGTATTAAAACCTTTCTAAGAAGCACCATGTCTGAAGATCGACTCAATGCATTGGCAGTATTGTCAATAGAAAAAAAATTATTCAATCTATTCCTGATTTTGACAATAAAGTATTTAGTAAAAAAAAAAGATAGACGGATGGAATTTCTGTATAAATAACGCTTATTTTGTTTTCTTTGTGCACATTTTATAAAAATCTGAAAAAATTTATTTAAAATATAGTTTTATTCAAAAGATGTTGAGGTATAAAAAGGGTGTAAAGTAAAAGTCGACCGGGTTTTACGCGGAAATTTGACAAAAACGTGAAATTGAGAAGTTTACCGCGGACAAAGAAAGAAGAATGGAATTTAATTATAAAAAATAAGCAGGCGAGTAAAAAGATACGGATATTTTTCTGGTAATTTTACTTTTAGTTTTATTGACAAAACATGGCAACATTTTTTTTTTTACAACAAATCGACAAATTTTACCTAGCTAATTTACTACTTTTCATCTGATTTTTTTTTTAGGTGACCCCTCTAGCTCCAAACTCACGAGCCGCCACTGGGTGTGATAGCACAACCAGAGAATGGAAAAGTTCCGGTAAAAATTTTGAATACACGGGAAAGTGAAGTACGATTGAGAAATTGCTTACCTAAAACTGAGGAGTTTAGCAATTATGATTGCTGTCAATTTACCGCTCAAAACAATTCAGTTAATCGGGTAAAACAATTATTTAACATGCTTAAACTTAGCTACTTGTATAAAGAAGAGAAAAACTCAATAGAAAATTTATGTGCTAACATTGCGGACGTATTTCATATGCCGGGAGATAAATTATCCGTTACAAATCTTTATAAACAGTCACTACAAGTTAAACCAGGCACGCAACCAGTTTATATAAAACCTTACAGACTACCTCATTCGCAGAGGGAGGAAGTAAATAAGCAAATTTCTCAAATGTATGATAACGATATAATTGAGAGTGCGCAGAGTGAATGGTCTTCATCTGGTTTACTTGTACCGAAAAAGAGTGAGACATCAGGAGAGAAACGTAGCAGATTGGTTTTGGATTACAGATATTTAAACCGCAGTTTAGTAGATATCAAGTTGCCCATTGCAAATGTGGTTGATATTTTGGATTCTCTGGCAGGAGCCCTTTATTTTTCACATTTAGATCTAAGTCAGGGGTATTATCAAGTGGAGCTAGATGAGCAAAGCAGAAAGTTAACTGCCTTTACAACTGATCGCGGACAATGGCAAATGAAAAGACTCACTATGGGCCTTAAAATAAGCCCTACTGCCTTTAGTCGATTAATGACAGTTGCAATGGCAGGTTTAAACTACGAGAAATGCTTTGTTTACCTAGACGACATAATAGTGTTTGGTAGGAATCTTAAGGAACATAACAAAAACCTTATAGACGTTTTTAATAGACTTCGTAAAGTAAATTTAAAGTTGAACCCTTTAAAGTGCGAATTTTTAAGAAAAGAAATTCTTTATTTGGGGCACATCATTAGCGATAAAGGAATATCTCCGGATCCTGACAAGGTTAAAGCCTTAGACGAATATCCGATTCCAAAAAATTCGGACGAGGTTAAACGTTTTGTAGCTTTTGGCAATTACTACAGAAAGTTTATTCCAAGGTTTGCGGAATTATCTGTACCTTTAAATAAGTTATGTAGAAAGTATGCAAGGTTTGAATGGTCGGACGAATGTGGCAACTCTTTTAAAATACTAAAAAACGCGCTAAGTCAGTATCCAGTGTTGCAATATCCTGATTTCACAAAGAAAAATGAATTTATACTTCAAACTGATGCATCAAAGTCGGCTATTGGAGCAGTGCTGTCGAATAAAAATAACAGACCAGTGGCGTACGCCAGTAGAAGTTTAAATAAAGCTGAAATAAATTACCATATTATTCACAAAGAACTCTTGGCCATCTACTGGGCTGTTAAGCATTTTCGACCATACCTGTATGGACGTCGATTTAAAATAGTTACTGACCATAAGCCCTTATTGTACTAATTTAGCCTTACTGACCCATCCAGCAGGTTAACAAAATTTAGGTTAGGCCTTAAGGAGTACGATTTTTATGTTGAATATGTGAAAGGAAGTGAGAATGTTACCGCTGACGCTTTGTCAAGAATTATATTAACATCTGAGGAGTTGCAAAGCATGAACAAAGACATGATTGCCGTTATGACCAGACGGCAGTATAAGAGTATGAATGAGCAGGAGTGTGTGTTGAATAAGGATAATCCTAGTATTTGGCCTGATCAACCAAATATTGTGGTAGTTCTTAACCCTTTCCGGACGGCTGACGCAGCATCTGCGACACCAACAAAAGTGCCACACAGACGTCGCATATGGTCGACAGCATGTATGCTGTCTCCTGGACGACTGTCGATATGATTGCGACGCATTTAATTTTTAGATTTGGTATATAGACTACTACTGTCGCAGCATTTGCGTTCACGGCATACTAACCACACAGACGGTTGACGCATATGGTCGACACCGTCGATCATATGAGACATCCGGCAACCCTACAAATACAGTTGCATGTCGAGTGCAGTGTATGTTTTCGCGCCAGTATGTCGTCCAAGGAGGTCTCTGGTCCGTCGGGAATCCCGCGCAGAGCGAAAAAACCTAAAATAAGTGACGAAACCTACTGTGGATTAAGTGACTTTGAAGTACGTAATATTATAAGGGCTGTGGCCAGTGATTCTATTGACTTAAGTGAAGATAAACCATATGTGTCTAGCGGAAGTGAGTATTTGCCTCAATCGGATAGTGAAAGTGAGGGATGGGAATGCGAAGATGATCTGGAAGAAGAAAACCAAGTTGAAACCAATAATGAAGAGAATGTAGGCGACGAGAATATTGAAACTTTTGAACTGGTTTGGGGCCAAGAACCTTTTCAGCCTACGAAGCGCGTGTTTGACAATAGCAATAGTGGTGTAAGGAATGAAAATCTGTTAAACGAGACCCTGAAGGTAAAATATTTCTTAAATTTTTTTACTACCCCACTATTATTGTTGCGGAAACCAATCGGTTTGCGCTAGAAAATAAAGCAAAGAATTGGAAAGATATTGACGTTTCTGAGCTTTTTATTTTTATATCTGTAACTTTGCTAATGCCCCATGTAAAAAAATCGTACATAAAGGATTACTGGTCAAAAGATAATTTGATTTCTACTCCTGGTTTTGGTGAAAAAATGAGTCGCGATAGATACCTTAGTATACTGAGATACCTACATTTTTCCAACAATGCAGAAGGCAACCCAAATGATCGTATGCGTAAGGTAGGAGTTATATTGAATATGATAAAATCACAATTTCAAAATCAGTTTTACCCGTTTGAAAATCTCGTTATTGACGAGAGTATGATTTTATTTAAAGGCCGCCTGAGCTTTAAACAGTACATTAAAACCAAAAAACACCGCTTTGGAATAAAGCTCTATGTTTTATGTGATTGTGAAACGGGTTTCGTTTTAGATTTTCTGGTATATGTCGGAAAAAACACTGACGTAACACTAATCGAGAATATTGGTTCATCTGGTTCTGTCGTCGTCAAACTCTTGGAACCACATTTGAATAAAGGGCATAACTTTTATAGCGACAATTACTATACTAGCCCCTTATTATCAACATATCTTTATAGCCACAAGACCGATTCCTGCGGAACTGTCCGTCAAAACAGGAAACACATGCCTGAGTTTAAGAAAAAACTGAAAAAAGGTGAAATCGACTGGAAAAGTAGCACGAACTTGCTAGCCTTGAAATGGAAGGATCGTCAGGATATGTGTATGCTAACAACTTGTCATGAGAATGAAGTAATTACTCTTCAAAAAATTGATAGGGTAACCCAAGAACTTCAGAAGAAGCCTTTTTGTGTAATTGATTATAATGGACAAATGGGCGCTATTGATCGTTCGGACATGATGATAAGCAGTGTAGACTGTACCCGAAAAACCGTGAAATGGTGCAAGAAGCTATTTTTTCATACACTGGATTTATGTGTTTTGAATGCGCATGCGTCGTATTGTACCCAAAACGCCGAAAAGGTTCCATTTCCCAAATTTCGTCTGGAAGTTATTCGCCAAATCATGGACAGGTGTGTTACTTTTCATTTATATTTTCTATAATAGTTATTTATGTATCTAGGTCATAAAGGAAGCGCATAAATTGCATTTTGTTTTATTTCCAGATACCCAGTAGAAAATCCAAGACCTGTGCGGCCTGATGTTGGCATTGCCAGACTGATAGGGAGACATTACCCGGAAGAAATTCCCCGTAAAAATGGAAAATTGCACAAAAGACGATGCATTGTTTGTGCTCAAACCAAGTGCCATCAGAGAAAGCGTACGGAGACACGGTTCATTTGCAAGGACTGTGATGTGGGACTATGTATTTCGTGTTTTAAAGTTTATCACGAAAAAAGAAATTTTTAATTATAAAAAAACTTAATTTTTTTAACAAACTTTCAGTGCAATGAGTTATCTAAGATTTTTGTTATCTTATTTTCACTATTCTTTGTAAAATAAGTGTTTATTTTCGTTAATAAATTGCACATCTACAATAAAATACATGGTTCTAATGTTTAACTATAAGTAAACGCAACTTTGGAATAGTGTCGCACATAGTCGACAACCGTCTGTGCGGCACGGTTAAAAGCTCCGTCCGTACAGCAAAAATGCTCGGGTAGGCCGCCGTCCGGAAAGGGTTAAACAAGCAGTAAATTGCACTGAATTAGTTTTAACGACATCATCAGAAATGAAGATATTAAAGATGTAACTGAACACTTGGGGAGTTTTTATTATGTTCCATTGCGACTTAGTTTGTACTTCCGTCAAAATACTCGATCGGCATTGACGCGAGACGGAAGGTTGAGAGATTTGGCCGAAATAACTAAGAGAGCAAAGATAAAGGAATTATATATTATAAAAAATAAGAATAGTGAAAGGTTCATTAAATGGATAGGTAGAGAAATAAATAGCAATCCTAATTGGGGGGGGGGGCTCGTATAAATATTGTACAAGGTGTTAGAAAAATAATAGATAAGGATGAGAAACGAATTATTTTAAATGACTTCCATTTACTTCCCACAAGTGGACACGCGGGCATAAGCAGAATGACAAATAATATAAAAAAGTATTACTTTTGGCCAGGTCTAGATAACGAAGTTGCAGATTTTGTAAAAAGATGTGACGACTGTCAAAGGCAAAAGCTTTGTAATCGTTATACTAGACAGCCGATGATTATTACGTCGACAGCCGATTATTCTTTTCAAAAAGTATATTTAGACATTGTAGGACCACTACCAACAGATTCTAATAATTTTTCATACATCCTGACTTTACAGTGTGAGTTAACAAAATTCGTGGAGGCATATCCTATGAAAGGTAAAGACGTCGTATCTGTGGCAAAATCCTTTGGGGAAAACTTTATCTTACGATATGGAATTCCACAGGAAATTGCAACGGATCGGGGTTCCGAATTTATATCTTCCACTATGAGTGAGGTCTGTAAACTTTTAAAAATAAATAAAATTCATTCCACAGCGTACCACCATCAAAGCATCGGTTCGTTGGAAAATTCACATAAAGCATTGGGTGCCTATTTAAGAATTCAATCCGAAAATAATGCTGCAGCATGGAGCGCATGGATTCCTTATTGGTGTTTCTCTTATAATAATACAGTCCACACTGAAACTAAATATACTCCTTTTGAACTAGTATTTGGCAGAAAGTGTCACATTCCTAGTAATCTAAATAATGCCTTAGACCCCATTTATAATTTTGACAATTACCCGATAGAGTTAAAGTATCGCTTACAAAAGGCTCATGCGGACCCAAAAGCTAACTTGATAAATTCAAAAATTAAGAGAAAGCAAGACTATGACGAAAAAATTAATCCCGTTCAATATAAAAAAGGCGATTTAGTACTTGTAAAGAATGAAATTGGGAACAAAATTGAAAGTCCTTGTTTTCTGGGTCCGTATGTAGTTATCAAGGACGAATCCCCAAATGTAAAACTGATGAAAGGTGATAAGGAGATTCTAATCCATAAAAATAGAACTAAGCTATATTATATTCAGGTAACTAGGTAGAATAAATTAGTGGTAAGAATCTTGCGCATTCTATTCTTGACTGTTCTTATTTCGACTACTCTATTTTCTTCCTTTTTCTTTTCCCACATAATATATGATTCTTTATGAATAAGTTACGGGTTGTTTTAATGTATTTATTATCCTAGACAGGATATTTACTTTCATATTGCCATTATTAGGAATTTCCATTTGAACACTAATGTAAATTCCTTAATTTTCCCGGGGAGGCGTAATATGAGGGTAAAACACCCTGTATTAGTATATTATATTATTTGATTACAATACTAATTAGTTGTTATGATTAGCCGTCATATCAATAATGTTATATTATGTTAAGTAAGCAGTTCGTAAGTGGAACACCTTTTGATGTAGAGACCTACTTCCATTCATAGAGAGAATAATATATAGTTGTCGTAACGAATGAAGAACCGTTTTATTTGAACCCTTCTGGCAACCACCAACCTACCCTAACCTGGAATTATTACACTATCATCAAATTCAAAGGACGTTCTTCGCTAAAGCAATATAACCCTATGAAGCCTAGCAAGCTGTGGTGTTACAGTGATATGCATAGGTTTATTAAAAAGTTTGACATATATCAAGGTAAAAATGAGAAAGTCGATAAAAAATATAAAGCATACACTAACCTGACAGAACAAGACTGGAACAAAAATAAAATAATATATTTCGACAATTTTTGCAAAACAGTGAACTTACTTGAATAGTTGAAACCAGGAAATATTTTGGCTTGTGGGACAGTTAGAAGTAATAGAAAAAATTTACCGACAAAAATGATAGATGACAAAAACTTTGTAGAGGCGAATTTGATTATTGTGTTTCTAATACAGGAATACCCTTTTGCAAATGGAAGGATAATCGGGTGGTAAGCATTGCGTCAAATTTTAATGGAACAGAATCCACAAAAGTGAAGCGGAAACAACGTGACGGCAAATGTATTGAAATCAGCACCTAAAATTATCAAAGATTACAATGAATCAATGGGTGGCGTAGACAATCAAGAACAATTGCGCCAGTGCTATGCTTTAGACCGTAGGTCCAGAAAGTGGTGGCAGCGTATATTTTGGGGTTGCATGGAAATTACGCTAATAAATTAATTCGTAATATCAAAAAAAGTGTTAAGAGGAACCCCCTGAAAACTTATTATATTTTCGTAGAGATCTAACTAGAACTTTTGCTACCGCTCCCCCTTTAGAAGAAACAAAAGAAATATTTCAAATGCTACTCCCCAAGGGAAAAAACATCGGTTTGATTAAAGTGTATCTTCAGGCATAAGGCTAACAAATCTAGGTAGCCATTGATCACATATTGTTGAAAGACGTGTGTTGCGCACTGTGACAGTATGCCTCTAATTCTTTTGGACACTTAGCATCCCTCTAATTGTGCGCGAGCAGCTAGTAAGATTTCAACGCCGCACGACGAGAAAAACACGACTTGTTTATCCGGTTACTTATTCTATTTAGTCTTTTCTAATTATTATATTTGAAATAGTAATATTATTTAGTTCAACTTGGTAGAGTGTTTCAGTGCTTCTATTTGACGAAAATATAATAGTACGTTACATTGGTCCTTCGAGCCGGATGATAATTAGTAAAAACCGATATAATTGCATTGTACCTTTATTGTAATTCACCAGTCCGAGAAACCATATTAGTTTCTAGTTTCCTGCCAAGGCGCCCTATACCTATTGTGCGAGGCTAGATTTCAGCTCTTCGCGTCGGTTTAGACTGAGATGAAAAAGTGCAGCAAAGGGGTGATTAAATGATTTGTGTCGTTGGCCCGGCTCATACAAAATAAGACTGTTTTCGTGCCATCTATTAAGGAGGGAAGCGTCTTCGGAGAGTCCAACGTTCAACGCACCAGGTCGTATAATCCTTTAATTACTATTTTTCTGACATTGACAATTAATACCATAACTTGTTTACAGATGTTTTCTATTTGGCCTATTTTTTATATAATTATTTGTTAGTATCCTATTTTTTTTAAAATTTGAAATGAATTCAGAAGCCCAATTAAGATTTTATAAAAGAAAGAGAGCTTTTCTTAAAGGTTAGCTAACTTTGATAAATATATTGGAACCTTTAATGATGATTACGATCAATTAAAATTACGCTTAGAATCATGTCAGAAAATTTTGGAAGAATGTAATGAGTCGCAAATGCAAAAAGAAATGCTCGATGACGATGGGGCAAATAATGACGAACGTATGAAGTTTGAAGATGCCTATTTTAAAATTATTTCAAAGGGCACTGCAATTTTAAATACTAATGTTAATAACGTTCCAATTCAAAATGTTGCCTCTTCTTCTACGTCAAATGTTGGCATGCCTCTTATTCCAGGTGTAAAGTTCCCAAAAATAGATTTGCCCATTTTTGCTGGAGATTATGAAGAATTAATGAATTTTCATGTTTCTTTTAAAGCTCTTATTCATGATAATCCTCCTTTGGGCGACATTGAGCGGTTTCATTACCTTCGTAGTTCACTTAAGGGTGAAGCTTCTCAAGTCATATCGGGCCTTGAAACAACTGCAGCAAATTACCACGCCGCGTGGCAGTTGCTTCATGAAAGATTACGATAATAAGCGCCTTATAATACATAACCATGTAAAGGCACTTTTCGAACTTTCGACTATTCATAAAGAATCACAAATTGCTTTGAGACACTTGTTGGATAGTTTAAACAAACATTTAAGAGCGTTAGATACGTTAAAGGAACCTGTCCAGCATTGGGACACTTTGCTTATTTATTTAGTATGTTCCAGATTAGACAATAATTCCAGACGTGGGTGGAAAGTATTTGCTGAAACATTAAGTGCTCCTACAACAAAGGAGTTCGTTGATTTTTTAAATAAACAGTGCAATTTACTTCAAATAATAAGTTGTAAGGGGCCAATGTGAAACCAAATCAATATGGTCTTTAGAGCAAAAGGCATGTGAAGAACACTTTGTAGCAACTCACAGTCGAGAGGCTGACGGTCGATGTTTGGTAAATCTGCCACTACGAAATGACCTATCCAAATTGGGAGAGTCAAGACAAATTGCTCTCAATCGTTTTTACTCCTTGAAGAGGAAATTGCAAAAGAATTCCGATCTTAAGATTGAGTACGGCAGATTTCTGGAGGAGTATAAGACACTGGGCCATATGTCCGAAGTTAATCCAGAAAATTCGCTACCTTTAAATTATTTGCCACATCACTGCGTGGTTAAAGAATCTTCTACGACAACGAAGGTAAGAGTGGTCTTTGATGCCTCTGCAAAAACCGATTCAGGAAGTTCGTTGAATGACATCCTAATGGTGGGTCCTGTGCTTTAACCAGAACTATTTTCCACCATTCTAAGGTTCCGTAAACATAAATATGTTCTAACGACGGATTGTGTTAAGATGTATCGTCAAATTAAAATACATAACGAGCGAAGGCATCTTCAAGCCATTTTATGGAGAAGTAATCCTAACGAGCCTTTGAAATCATACACACTTAACACAGTCACCTATGGGACCTCATCTGCTCCATACTTGGCAGTGCGTTGTCTGTATCAATTAGCAGAGGAAAATGAGTTGAAGAATCCAAGAGTAAACAAAATTATTAAGTACAACTTTTACGTGGACGATCTTAATTCTGGAGGTGACACCATCAAGGAAGTTTTGTAATTAAAGCACGATATTACTCAAATTTTATCGCAAGGTAAGTTTGAACATCGCAAGTGGAGATCAAACGACATATCTATTATTTGCAATGACAATAATGCACAGGACATTTTGGAATTTTCTGAAAATAAAGAGTCAAAAACTTAAGGGTTGGTTTGGCACTGCCAAGACGACGTTTTTCAATATCATTAGGAACATATTAATGTGACTCAGAAATATGTTACAAAAAGAACTATTCTATCATATATTTCCAAAATATTTGACCCGTTAGGCTTGATAGGTCGTATAATAATTAAGGCTAAAGTAATTCTCCGGCAGCTTTCCTTGGGTTGAGATGAGAGTGTTCCAATTCAAATTTATTCCAGCTGGAAGACTTACCACGATCAAATTCAAACTCTTCGAACTATCTCTGTGCCTCGTCATGTTACCTATTCAGATCCTCTTAGGGTTAAAGTTCATACCTTTTGTGATGCATCGGAGACTTCTTATGGGGTTTGCGTTTATAATCAATCTTCTATCTCTTCCTCGCTTGGAGCTCTGTGGTGCTTTGTTAGCAGCAAGATTCTCTAGTTCTGTTGTTAAAGTTCTTGATATGCGTTTTGACCACCTGTATTATTGGTGCGACTCTAGTGTTGTTTTAACATGGATCATGGATGAACCATATAAGTGGAAAACCTTTGTAGGTAATCGAGTTGCCGAAATACAGGAACTTTCTGATAAGGAAAATTGGAGATCAATTCAACTTTATGGTGGCAGGGTCCCCAGTGGCTCCAGTATGATTGTATACAATGGCCATCTAGCATGCTGATAGAGGTTTCAGATATTCCTAATAGGAAGAATGCTTCCAGGTTTTAGTTGCCACTGAAATCGACTTATTCCTATTTTTGAGATTTTCTTCATTTTTGAGGCTTCAGAGAGTTGTTGCATATATAATGCGTTTCAAAAATAATGCTTTAAAACATTCAATTGACACGGGACCCGTTAAACCTCATGAACTCGAAACTTCTTTAAAGTACTTGGTGAGACTAGCTCAAAATCAATTTTTTGTCGATGAGACTAAATGCTTGTCTAATAACAAGCCAATTGGTTCAAAAAGCAAACTTTTGAATCTAAATCCTTTTATAGATGCTGATCATCTGTTGAGGGTGGGTGGCAGACTAAAATTATCCAAATTTGAATACGATCAACGACATCCTATCATTTTGCCGAGACGACATCATTTAACAAAACTAATAATTGCTTATGAGCATAGAAAATTGCTTCACGCAGGAGCTCAGGCATTACTGGTTCATATTAGAACGCGTTTTTGGCCAATTGATGGTCGAAATGAAGTTCGAAGGGAGCTGAAGACTTGTGTTGTGTGTTTTAAGATAAAACCCATAACCACTGACACACTTTTAGGCCAGCTACCTTCCAATAGAGTAACACCTGCTAGACCATTTTTTAAATTGCGTCGATTATGCTGGTCCTTTCCAAACCAGGGTAGGATTATCGCGAAGTAGGCAATTAGTAAAAACTTACTTATGCGTTTTTATTTGCCTAAAGACCAAGGCTGTACACCTGGAATTGGTAGTTGATCTTACAACAAATACATTCCTTAATGAATTTAAGATTTATCTCTCGTAGAGGTAGATGCTTAAATATGTATTCTGATGACGGCACAACATTTGTAGGTGCAAACTCAGAACTTAAAGATTTTCTTAATCTTGTTAAAAATCAAAATGTGTTTGCGGATTTTTTTTTCGACTGAGAATATCACTTGGCATTTCATTCCGCCGCGTTCGCCACATTTTGGTGGATTGTGTGAGTCAGCGGTTAAGGCGCTCAAATATCATTTGCGTCGTATTATAGGGTTAGCTTCATTATTATATGAGAAATTTAATACCATTATTGCGCAGATAGAGGCTTGCTTAAATTCCCGTCCTCTTTGCCCTCTTTCGTCCGATCCCGACGATTTCAATCCTCTTACTCCCGGCCACTTTTTAATTGGCAGTTCTCTGTTAGCGATTCCAGAACCAGATCTAAGAGAACTGAACACTAATCGTCTGACACGGTATCAGCATCTTACACAAATCATTCAAAGTTTCTGGGTACGCTGGGCCAAGGATTATGTGACTGAATTGCAATCGCATTCCTGCCAAGGATCTTCTACAACAAACAATTTAACACAGGGTGCGATGGTTCTGCTGATTGAAGACAATCTTCCACCTTCACAATGGCACATTGGACGAGTGCATGAAGTACATCCAGGTGCAGACGGTGTTGTGCGCGTGGCAACAGTTAAGACTTCTAAAGGACCATTTAAACTTTGTCTTTTGCCAAACGATGACTGAACCTTATAGTTTGAGTCGCTAAACCATTTATTTTTTGAACTCGGAAGTGTTCAAGGTGGGCGGTATGTTGCGGACTGTGACAGTATGCCCCCAATTCTTATGGACTCTACAAACACTTAGCATCCCTCTAATTGTGCGCGAGCAGCTAGTAAGATCTCAACGCCGCACCACGAGAAAAACACGACTTTTAAAAATACTTTTTATCCGGTTGTTCTATTTAGTCTTTTGTAATTATTATATTTGAATTAGTAATATACTTTAGTTCAACTTGGTAGAGTGTTTCAGTGTTTTTATTTGACGAAAACATAACAATACGTTACAACGTGGAAGGTGCGAAGTATGCAGCTCAAAAGTCATTCAGACAAAACCAACTTCAATCTGCTCACTTTGTAAAGTATTTTTATGTGTGCATGCCAACAAGAATTGTTTTTCAGATTATCATGGTATCATTAGCTAAAACTAAGTTTTATGTATCAATCTTTTTCTACTTTTATATTAGGAAATAAGTAAATTTTGTTTTTGGTAAAATATACAGCTGTTTATTTTTATGATACAATTACTCCCACCGATACATTTAGGTGCAGTCTTTTTTTTTATATAACAAAATATAAATATTATTTCTTCGAGGGCTTCCTAACATTAATGACAGTATATTGATTTTAAAACCACAACAAAAATATTCAATTTGATGAGAAATGATGTTATGGGATATCCCTAGGGTACGGTGTTCTGGTACCCTCATGTACCTGTGGTACTTAAAGGGTTAAAAACGCAACTAGCTATACTTGTTGGAGATAATAATACCCAATGAAAAGAGAAATTACTGTATCAGATTTCCTACGAATACCTCTCGCTGTGACAGTACCGGATTGTAATGGCTAATTGGCGCCACCAAGTTTACTAGGCAATTGACCATCAGTGAGTCAATGCCGAAGGTGCCATTGATCCATTTATGTTTAGATTAGGAATGTGTTGTTTAATGTATAGTATTATATTATTGATAACATGAACGGTAATTGACCGAGGACAACTACTTAAAAGGTTGTTCCTCGTACATTGTAACATTGTATACAGGGTGAGGATTTTAAAGTGTTACAACGCAATATCTGAAAAACGGCTATAAATATTTTAGTCAAATTTTGGGACGTGGATAGGGAGGTTGGGGGACAAATTTTAAAATATTTTTGATATTTACCCCTCCTCCAGATTTGATGTGGCTAGTGACAAATTTGAAATGTCAAATGGAAAGGTATTTTTTTTTTTGATAATTCGATTCCTCGTCAATAACTACGTAAGTGAGCAGAAAATTGTTACATTTGCTCTACTAGTTGCTTAGTTACGAATTTTTCAATAAATAAAATAGGAATACTTAAAAATGATAATTCCTTAAAAAATCTAACGACGATCATGCTTCAAAAGGTGTTCGAAATGACCCCCATCCATTTCTAAACATTTTGCAATTCTTTTTTGACATGAGTTGCGCACGCGAGTTAACATTTGAGGCGTTACTAAATTACATGCTTGTTGAATACGATCTTTCATGTTTTCTGGTGTGGTCGGTGGTGTAGCCATAACTTTCTCTTTTATAAATCCCCACAAGAAAAAATCTAATGGGGTTAAATCTGGTGACCTTGCAGGCCAATTTACAGGACCACCACGACCAATCCATCTGTTTCCAAACATTTCATTTAGTGTATCTCGAGCTTGTCGGGCAAAATGTGGCGGAGCACCATCTTGCTGAAACCATAGTTCTTGTTGATTTCCATTATTATTCAGAAGTTGTGGCAAATCGGTTTGTAAAAAATTATTATACATTTCTCCATTTAGGTGACGGTCAAAAAAATGTGGTCCAATGACTCTATCTCCGACTATGCCACACCAGGTATTAACCGACCAAGGATGTTGGTTTGGCAGAAATCTCATCCAGTGAGGATTTTGAGGTGCCCAATAGTGTAAATTGTGCCGGTTGACCTTAAATTAAGAAAAGCAAAATTGATTGAATCAGTATAAAATTAAAAATAAATCTAAATGTATGTGAATATTCTCTAAACACCCGTTAACGGGTGTTTAGATATGTATTTATTTATGTACACCCATCAAGTAGTGGATTACATATTTTTGATTATTAAAAGTTACATTAATCCATATTGATTTAAATAATTACCTGACCACAATTGGTAAATGTAGCTTCGTCAGAAAATACTATCTTTCTTAAAAATGCATTGTTTTCGTGAATTAAAGTTTGTAACCACGTACAAAATGTAATCCTATTTTGAAAGTCTTGGCCATACAATTCCTGATGAATAGTTATGTGGTAAGGGTGAAAATTGTGCTTGTGTAAAATAGCCAGTACCGATTTTTGGCACATTCCTGAATCACGAGCAAGTTCCCTTGAACCAACATGAGGATTTACAGCTATTACACCCAACACTCCAACGGCCATATCGTCATTAGTTTTTGTTTGTCTTCTAACTCTGTTCTTATTTTTTAGGATTCCCGTGCTGCGGCCTCGATCTTCTAATCGCTTAAATGCCATATGAGATTTTTGAATGGCGGGAAACCTAACAGTCCACAATTGCGCCGCTTCCCGGTAGTTTTTTCTACATTCTCCCAGAATTAACAACATGTCTATTTCAATGTCATAAGATTGTTCCATAATTGCACTGAATAATGAACTTTATCAGATTATCACTACTTGTCAAAGTCAAAAGTGGTTTCCTAGGATACAACATAATTAAAGGTTTGGATAAACAATAATCATAGGTGTCATGATTTAAAATGTGTAGTTTTAAGTATTCCTATTTTATTTATTGAAAAATTCGTAACTAAGCAACTAGTAGAGCAAATGTAACAATTTTCTGCTCACTTACGTAGTTATTGACGAGGAATCGAATTATCAAAAAAAGAAAATACCTTTCCATTTGACATTTCAAATTTGTCACTAGCCACATCAAATCTGGAGGGGGGGTAAATATCAAAAATATTTTAAAATTTGTCCCCCAACCTCCCTATCCACGTCCCAAAATTTGACTAAAATATTTATAGCCGTTTTTCAGATATTGCGTTGTAACACTTTAAAATCCTCACCCTGTATATATGAGAATTGAAGACTGATTAAATATATAGTATTTATTATGTAGAACTAGATACTGTCGTTTTCTTATCGTATCCTGACTACATTGTTACACAACGAACCAAGAACATTACAGGATATTTACTCGCTTACCTTAAATTTGGACGAGAACTTGGAACTCCAGACGATGTTTAAAGAAATATGAGAGCTATAACTGAAAGCGAAAATTTCGTCCCACAGATTACTACTTACTTGCTTACAATTGCCAAAACGTTACGAGAAGCCCGTGACATCCACGAAAAGCCCAAGAGAAATCCAAGCATTATGTTGATTAGAAGCGTCGTTTCCTAGAACCTTATAAGGAGGGCGACAAAGTTCTAGTTGACACATTCTATCAGTAAATCTAAGGAATCATATACCTCCATATTCGATCCCCGAAGGGATGGCCCGTATATGATAACCAAGGTCGTGCCTCCCACCACTCACCAATACAACAAAATCCAAATATGACCGACGCACCTATCGTAAAATGTCATAGTTCTGCACTAACCCCGTATCAAGGTAGTAGTTCTGAAGACTCGGCATCGGTCCAACCTATACGCCGACGAGGAAGACCTGGAGGCACACGCAAACTTGCGTCGAAAGAAACTAAAATTGCTACCAACCAATTTGAGCCACCAGACGATAAAATCACCGAAAATGATAGTTCCGAAGGTAACCAGAACCACTCCACTACCTTCACACTTTCTGAACCACGTGACGACAGATCCGAGCTCTACCATGTTCCTGCGTAGAACATTCTTCCCAAACACTATTCCATTTCCTGGAATCGCAAAAAACTCATAGAGGTATTCGAAGAAATAGAAAGCAGATGCGAAAAAAGTGTTAATTCGAATTAGACTTCTAGCTTGAGGCGAGCGCTATAACACCCAGAATTTTTTTTTGGTTAACACTTTTTCATAAAATCTTGCCGCATGTTGAAATACTTTAATTAACTACAAACAAGAAATACAGACAGTGTCGAATTGCAAAGGGACTTACTACTTTTTCAAAAAAGTATTGGCAACATCAGAGATGAAACCGATAATATTAAAGAACGTATTTAATTAATTTTGAAGGTGAGAAAAGAAGACGAACTGATGGTAATATGCGAAGTGTTTATGCTAAAGAACCACGTGGTGTAATTACAACACAAATGAAAGAAAGGTTTCCTTATTGGGGTCATTCGCAAGCGGCTGAACTGTTTAACAAAAACTCGTATTTCCAATATTCAAAATATTTTTCTGAAAATATTTTGGATTTTGTTTGTTTGTTTTATCCCATGTTGTGTAAAGGTGAATTAAAGACAAAGCTAGAAGTTATTTACTCAAGGCCAGATCTGAAAAAAATTGTCGGAGCTATGAACATTCTTACATTCATTTTAGAAAATAATCTTGCTGAAACACCCGCAGAAACAATAAAATCATTAAAAATAACTGTAACAACCCCAATGACAACTGCAGAGGCAGAACGTACTTTTTCGACCCTTAAACGTATAAGAACATTTCTGCGAAACAGTATGCTTCAAGACCGAATAAATGCTCTAGCGATGATATCCATGAACAAAAACGTAATAGGGGAGATACGTCTGAGATGACATATTGGGTGAGATGGCATACTAAGAGTTTACCCAGCTTACTGTAATTTTAACGAGGCGCGAGCCGGCTAGAAACGAGCACCAACGAAAGTTGTCGAGTCTATGTATGTGTCGTTTTGTCTAGTCATGGGTAATTAAATAAATTTCGAGAGACCGAATCAATCGGTGATCCATTTATAAAACGATCGAATCTTTTCAATCGTTCGTTTAATCAATCGTTTTCATAAAAATATGCGTTTGCGTATCTATCGCCGCTGCTGATTGAAAATTTCGATTCGGTCAGCGAGTCGGCGGTCACACCGGTTGAATGTTGAACGATCGTTATGTTCTTGAGTAATCTTCAGTTCTGCGAGGGATTCTTTCCCGTGAATCGGTTGTCGGTGTTACAATCTTCAGTTCTGCGAGGGATTCTTTCCCGTGAATCGGTTGTCGGTGTTACTGGTTGCAAATATTCTCGTTACGATATTTGTATAGTTTTTAAATTCTGGTGAAGTACCTAGTTTGTTGTATTTTGCGGTTGCGGTGTTTTGATCAGTGGGTTGTGTTGTTATTAGTGTTATATTACTGTTGGTTGTTGATTTTATTTTAATTTGGATTTGGGCATTGTGTTGTTAGTGGTACCTATATATAGCTAGTATCTAATTCTAACGCTTATAGCGATGAAAATCTATTGCTCAAATTTATAATCAGTATTATGCCGACATTTTTTATGTTTTAAAATTGATATAATATATATAACTAAATACTATTTATTATTTCGCAGCTGAGGGGATGATTATAAATACATTTTTCTCTAAAACCTAAGGGAGGAAAGAGGACACACATATAGTATCAGTGGCGTATTTACGGGGGGGGGGGGGGGCTCAGGGGGCCCGGGCCCCCCCCAGAAATGTATTTTAAATTTTTAGGTACTGGATAAGCACATTACATTTGTTGTGTAGCGAATATATTAATAAAAAAAAGTTTCGTTTTACTTGGGATAAATTAAATAAACGTGGCAACTAGGCCGCAATGTGTATTTGAGGCTCTATAGTATCTAGTAATGTGCTTATGTATATTGTTGATTTTTTAAGTAATTGTGCAGTTGAACACTGATCTGTGTCTCTGTGATGTCAGAAAAACGAAAACCAGTACAAGTAAAAGTAAAAGCATTCTTGACTTTTTCTCAAAGAAATCAAAAACGGGTAAGTAGATAAATAGTAAATTTAAGGTTAAGTTTGGCTGCCGGCTGACAACCTCGTGAACCTAGTTTAGTTGAAAAAATAAATAAAACACAGTTGTCTCTCAAACTCTCGATAATAATATTATCGTCATATTATGACCCCTAATGACTGCATGTCGAAAATATACAATTACTATGTTCGTTTCATAAATACCGATTCTATGTTAGCACACTGCACAGTGCACAGCGACCACAGCGTTGCCGAGTTCAAAAATTTATAACTGAAAACAAGGACTGTTTGGTGTTTGGTTAAAAATACACAGCACTAAAAAGTAGAAAATAATTATTTAAAAAAAGGAAATAGATGGAGACATTTTTAATCTGTATGTAATGTTAGTGCTACATACTGGGCGAAAATTATGACCTCATTAAAATTTTCGTTTCTACAAAAAAGTTTTTAACAACTGCAAATACAATATTTCTTGTGTTATTAGGGGTTCTTTTATTTCAGAAATAGAAGCTCGCAATGCCTTTGCAACTGACTTATTGTCACCAGAAAAAAGTTCTGATGCTACGGAAATCACTCAGCCGTTAGAAGCAACCAAAGAGCCTGATGCTGGAACTTCAGTAGACAGGAAGTATGATATTGTAAATTTTGTAAATAAAAAGCTAGAGGATGCAGTTGTTATGGATGTCTTAGAAAATATATGGACTCCTCAAGCTCTGTTTGCATTTCCATATACGTCTACTAATAAAAAAATGAGAAAATTTTGTTACAATTGGCTGCAACAGTGTAGATGGTTGAGTTATTCACCAACAGTTGATGGAGCCTTTTGTAAATTTTGCGCCTTATTCGCTCCAGCAGAAGCCGGAACAAATAATCAACAGCTTGGCATCTTTGTAAAAAACCCATACCGTACGTGGAAAAATGCACTTGAAGACTTTGGTGAACATGAAAAAAAAGTATACCATGCAAACGCTATTTGTAGGGCTAATGAGTTTATTAAATTTATGAAAGGACAACAAGCCTCAATTGACATAATTATAGATTCAGAGAAAGAAAAACAAATTCAGACCAATAGGCAGAAATTGATCCCTATAATTGAAGCTATTATTCTTTGCGGTCGTTAAGAAATGGCTTTACGTGGCCACCGTGACAGCGGACAAGTAAATATCGAGCTTGAAGACGACAAAATTAATCAAGGAAATTTTAGAGCCATTTTAGGATATCGAGCTAGAGGCGATGAAAATCTCAAACAACTTTTACAAGGAGAGGGGCAACGTACCAAATATATAAGTCCTGGAATCCAAAATGATATTATTGCAGCCTGCGGTAAAGCCATCATTGATGATATTGTTTGCCGAATAAATAAAGCTAAAGCGTTTTCAATACTTGCTGATGAGACTGCTGATATTTCCGGAATCGAACAGCTTTCAATTGGAGTAAAGTACTATGACTTTGAAGAAAATATAATTCGAGAAGACTTTTTAAGATTTGTACCTGTAACTGATTTAACCGGCCACGGGTTAGCGACTACTATCGTATCAGAACTAAAAATGCTTGGCATTGATATGCAGTACTTAAGAGGCCAAGGTTACGATGGAACATCCTCAATGTCTGGCTATTTAAATGGTGCTCAAGCTGTTATTGCACAAACATACAAGATGGCCCCATATGTACATTGTATGTGTCATGTATTCAACTTAGTAGTTACAGATGCATGCGGCGTACCCATTGTTAGAAATGCTTTGGGTACAATTCAAGAGATAAGACATTTTTTTATTTCACCAAAAAGAAGAGCTATCCTTAATGATCAGATAGAACTACTAAATACCACCGCTCAAGGGTTGAAACGACTTTGTCAAACAACATGGATTGAGAGATTTCACGCTGTTGATGACTTTATAGAACTATTTGATCCTGTCATTAATTCGTTAAATGTTATAAGTGGTTGGCCAGATAAATCGGTATCGCGAGAAGCGTCTGCTTTTATAAACACCTTAACTTCTGCAGAATTCCTAGTTGCCATTATTGTAGTGCAATATTTATTTTCTTACGGTCTACCTTTCAGCAAATTTCTGCAAAGTAAAAATATCGATCTAATGGCGGCTCTACATCACGCTAGCAATCTAACCATTGTCTTGGAAAAGATGAGATCTTCTGCTGAGTTAGAATTTAAGAAACTATTTCAAAAGGCTCAAAACCTAGCTAGCGAGCATGACGTAGATATACAGCTTCCCCGGTTGGTGAGTAAACAACGTCATCGCGCAAACCCAAAAGTAAACGATCCAGAAGAATATTACAGAATAACTGTGTTCATAACTTTTTTGGATTTGTTTTTAAGAACACTAAAGGAAAGATTTGAGGCCCATCGTAATTTATTTAGAGGATTTTTCAGTTTACTGCCATCTTCCAATGCGGGATTACTATTACACGAATGGAATGATGGCCTTGATAGTCTGGTTACTTATTATGAACAGGATGATATGCTTGAAGGGAAAACCGTTATTCAGGCCGAGTTTCATTTATGGCATCAAACTATCGAGTCTGAGTTTAATAAAAATGGAATTTGTTTGCCTTCGAATTCTGTAGATGCCCTAAGAAAATGCAATTCAATGCTCTTTCCTAATATTTATAGGCTGCTACAATTGCTTGCGACATTACCTGTTTCCACTGCATCTTCAGAGAGGTCGTTTTCGACCTTAAAGCGACTCAAGACATATCTCCGCAATACAATTGGACAGGTAGTTACCTACCTAATTATTATTACTTATAAATTAATTTTCTTGCCAACCAAAGTTTTTGTCTTGTTACAGAATCGGCTTAATGGATTAGCGGTTTTAAGTGTACATAGACAACATGATATTAATTTGCAAGTTGTTCTCGATAACCTAGCAAGGCAGAAAGATCGCCGAATATTATTATAAAAATTGAAATATGTTAAAAATAGGTAAAATGTATGTTATAAGTATACAAAACATGTTAACTTTCCCTTGCCTATGACTATGATAAACTTATTTTGGGATAACTTATTTTATTTGTTTTTATTGTTGCGTTGCCCCCCCCCCCCCCCCCCGGTATAAGGAGAACAAAGGTTCTCTTTATACCGTGGTATCTACAATACCTACGCGCTATTATACTTTGGGCCTTGGGTTATACAATTGTATTTATTGTAACTTATATTTAGAAAAAATTTTAAGAATGATACGAAAAGGCGGCAAAAATAAACTTAATCAATAATCCTTTATTTCTTTCTTAGATAATATGAAGTAAGGGTGATCGCACACGTTAATTACCGCTCTAAAGGAAAACATACGTAAACCTAATAATTTTACATCCAAAATGGTTGTATCATTTAAAGGTGAGGGGTTGTTTATATAATTATACAGTGTGGAAAAAAAGTATGGACTACCCTTGATATTTACGTTACGTTTAGTTTTCATGAGAAACGCTCGAACACGTCGATTTAGTTTTTTATTCGCCTTTTTGATTTAATTCATTTGTTTTTTTATTGACAGTTGTCAAAGATGTGACGTCATGGACATTTTTTTTTAATGGCACCATACGGCTTGTGATACATTATTCAAAAGCTCTTATTTTACACAGTATGCTCCTAAATTTTGGCGAGATTCTCTAAAGCCATTTCAAAATGGCGACCGATAAATTGTAAATAAATATATTTATTTAATTTGGCTCAAATAGTACTTTGATCGTAGTTAGCTTTGAAAAACAAAACAAGCAAACAAAAATAAAGTGTCAGAATTGACAATAGTGCTTAGATTAAAGTAAGTAAGCTTTCTTGAAAGCAAATATGTCGCTCAGTGAAAAATGTTAGAGAACACTTCTGTGTTATATAGAGTATATTTAGGAACGTACTCTTATTAGTATGTTGGCAGCACTTTTGGTTGAAAAGCGTAATATAACTAGGTGTAACTAACCTAGTAGTGCAGTTCGACTCGATCAGAAATGGCGTCTAGTTGTTCCGGTTTTAAATTAAAAGTTTAATGTAATGTACGGATTGGGTTTACTTAAAAGAATAAATACACAATTAATCAAGCTTCACGTGTTAATTATTTGGCCACTTCATCACGCAATCGAATAGGTTATGGGCCCAGTAACCTGGAATAAAGTGGCTTGAAGTTTGTAAATTGGAAAACTTGGATCTTGTTGTGTAGTGGAAAAAGAAAATGGCTACCAATAATTTGTTGAACAATTTGAAACCGTTTGATGGAAATAATTATTCAAACTGGGAATTTAGAATTAAATTGGCGTTAGAACAAGCTGGCGTGTTAAATGTCTTAAGCAAAGATCCACCAACTAATGAGACGGAATTGGCCGCATTCAATAAAAACGATGTTAAAGCGAGAAATATTATTGTCCAGTGCCTAGCGGACAACATGTTAGAAACTATTAAGTCGAAGAAAACAGCTAAAAGCATAATGGAAGGTTTGCAAGGCATTTTTATAAAAAGGGGTATTGCAACACAGGTACAAATGCAGCAAAAATTGCGTTCATTGAGATTTACCGAGCAAACCTTGCTTACCACGTTTTTTTTTGGAATTTGATCAGGCTGTTTGTGCATTGAGAGCAGCGGGAGGGGAAGTGAAAGATAATGAACTAATCTGTCAGCTGTTAAGTGCTATGCCAGAGACTTACTTAGCAGTCACCACGGCTATAGATGTTCTATTTGATCAAAATCAGTCTGCAGTAAGCCTAGATTTTGTAAAAAATAAGCTGCTACTGGAAGAGTCAAGAAAGTCCAAGAAAAATGAAGAAGAGAGTAAAAATATGGCATTTGCAGGTTTTAAAAATAAAAAATGGATTAAGAGAACAGGAAATACACAAGGTAATTACTCAGGAAATACACGAGGCAATTACTTAGGAAATACAGGAAGTAATCACTCAGGAAATTTTCCATTTAGATGTCATTTTTGTAAAGAAGTAGGACACATGAGGAAAAATTGTCCGAAGAATAAATACCGAGATAAATACCAAACAGATAATAGTGGAAGACAAGCAAATGTAACAGAAAATAGTGACTTAAAAGAAGACGAGGGAATATCCTTCTTGACAGAAGAATCTGAACATTTTGCTGTGAGAAACTTCGACACCCTCATCTCGAAGAGTGTTCTTAACGAAATAAAGTTTGTTGTAGACAGCGGTGCAACTCATCATTTGCTGAAAATAGACAATCAAGATGCAGTCACAAACCAAAAACTGGTTAATCATCAAGTTAACGTTGCCAAGAAAGGTCAAAATTTGGTTGTAGTACAGGAAGGTGATCTGAATGTGATCAGTGATGAGGGAAAGAAAATATCAGTCAAAAATGTATGGGTATGTAAAGAGCTATCACACAACCTACTGTCAGTTCGGAAGTTAGAAGAAGCTGGGTTTGAAGTGACATTTAAAAATAAAGAGGTACTAATTTTAAAAGAAAATAATGTGATCTTGAAAGGAAGGAAATATGGAAATTTGTATTTTGTAAACTTTAAAATTGCACCTTTAGAAAGTATAAATTTAACAGATCAAGAAAACCAGATACTTTTACATAGAAAAATGGGACATTCAAGTAAGTACCCAATATCTGAAATTTGTGAAGTATGTCTGAAAAGTAAGCAAGCTAGATTTCCATTCAGATTGTTGGAAGAAGAAAGAAAATCAAAAAGAGTGTTAGAGGTTATCTCTACCGACGTATGTGGCCCGATAAAACCTACTACACATGATGGGAAAAAATACTTTCTAACGTTTGTAGACCATTATTCACATTTTACTGTATGCTACTTACTTGCTAATAAAAGCGAAGTATATGAAAAATCTATGGAATACATCAAGTATGTTGAAGCAAAATTTAATTCAAAAATATCAAGAATAAGGTGTGACAATGGAGGGGAGTACTGTTCACAAGAACTAAAAGAACTCTACAGAAAGCACGGTATTAGAGTGGAGTATACCGTTCCAAGAAACCCCGAACAAAATGGAGTAGCAGAAAGGCACAATAGAACAATTATGGAAAAGGCAAGATGCCTTATATTTGATTCAAAGCTTGATAGGGAATTTTGGGGCGAAGCTGTCAGAACAGCAATTTACTTGATAAATAGAACTGAAACTTCGACGTTGCCTGAAAAGAAGTTGCCTGCTGAAATCTGGTATGGTTATAAACCAAATTTGGATAAAGTAAAGTTTTCGGTTGTGTAGCATACAATTTTATATCTAAGGAAGATAGAAACTCTAAATTGGATAGTAGAAGCCAAAAAATGATAATGATTGGATATGCAGATAACGGTTATAGACTATGGAATCCAGTTGACAAAAAGGTAGTTCATGGAAGAAACGTAATATTTAATGAAGCAAAAACTAAAGAAGATATGGTCACTGTTGAAACGGAAGAACCACAAAGTGACATAGACACAAAGAAAGAGGAAGAATCAAGTGAAGAAAGTAGAAAAGAAAATATAAATTTGAGAAAAAGTGAAAGATTAAAGAATGTGCCTAAATATCTACAAGATTATGAATTGGACGATAAATATGATGAGGTAAATCTAATAACAGCACTCTCAGCGGGAAACTTACCCATGGAAGTACCACAAAATTACGATGAAGCAATAAAAAATGAAGGATGGAAGAGGGCAATACAGGACGAGTTAGACTCTCTCAAAGAAAACAACACATGGGACTTAGTGGAACTTCCTGAAAATGTGGAAGTGATAGACTCTAAGTGGGTGTTTAAAGAAAAAGAAATAAATGGTGTCATTGTGAAAAAGGCTCGGTTAGTGGCTCGTGGGTTTCGACAGTGCGTGCTAAGTGAAGACGTTTATGCACCTGTGGCTCGTATGGTTACAATAAGGGTATTACTATCATTGTATTTGGAAGAAAATCTTTATGTGCAGCAACTAGATATTAAGTCAGCATTCTTGTATGGAACGTTGGATCAACCCATTTATATGTACCAGCCTGAAGGGCTTGAAAGTAACAAATCAAATATGGTATGTAAAGTTTTAAAATCTTTATATGGATTAAAACAAGCTCCTAAATGTTGGAACTCATTATTTCATGTTTTTTTAATTTCTCTAGGGTTCCATAGATCCATAAAAGATCCTTGTTTATATTTTAAGGAAAATTCAACCTATTTATTAATGTATGTTGACGATTTGATTTTGTTTTCGAAAAACATTAAAACTTTGGACTGTATAAAAATGAGTATTTCTGAACGCTTTAAAATTAAGGAATATACAATTTCTATTTGATTTGATTTCTTAAGGTCTATAAATACTTTCAGAGTTACAGTAATGTATGCATCTAGGTGATGAACACCTGTATATGCAGTAATTTAATGTTATTAGATTTGTAGTTATATGTATATTATAATTTTATTAAATTGAATGGGCAACAATCAGCCCATGATAGTTCATTTTTATTATTTTGATATTTATTTAACTATGTAGAATCATTCACCATTACAACAAAAATCTCAGTTAATCAATCAGGGAAAGAGGTTTAAAAATAACTCGAGCCACACAGACGGATCTGCATGGGGTACATCCAGTGTTCAATATATCACAAGAGCGACACAAACCCAAACAGTAAACACACAATACCCTACAACTGCCCTGCAATAAAATTCTCGTTTTCGTATATATGAAATCTACATTTATTGATGAAAGATTTGTATCTTGTTGTAGTTCTTATTTCTTGGGGCAGCGCATTATAAATTTTAGGTGCCAAAATTGAAGCAAACCTTTGATTGGCATCATATTTTCTGAAGGGTACAGCTAACATTCTGTTTGCTTTACTTCTAGTTTGGTAGCAATGGTCTATAAATACTTTACTTTTAGACTTAAAACACAAAATACAGTTACTGAGATAATATAGACATCGGACATTTAATATACATTTACTGTAAAGTAAGTTTGTCGAGTACATTCTGTCTCTAAAAAATATTATTTTTAGGATAAAATTCTGTACCACATTCAGTGGCTTTAAGGCATTCTCGTAAAGCCCTCCCCAGACTATGTTGCCATATCTGAGAAGCGACTCCACTAATGATTTATATATTTGAACTAGTACATTTTTACTCAATATCCTACGTATCAAATAAAACTTATGAATCAGACTTCTAATTTTGTTTGTTAGGTCTTGAATGTGATGATTCCACTTTAGATTTTTGTCTATTGTGATACCAAGATACTTCATTGTGTCTGTTTCTCTTATATTGAGACCAGACCCAGGCAATGTAATGCAATCGAAATTTGGCCTATTTACGTCACTCATTGAAAATGCAATGTAGAATGTTTTGTCATGATTAAGAGTCAATTTATTCAGGTCAAGCCAGCACTTTACCCTTCCAATCCCCTAATCACTTTATTTTTTGTATTTTCCCAAGTAGTGTCCTTGAAAAACAACACTGTATCATCGGCGTATGATATTGAAATACCCTCTATGTTCAAATTTAGCATCGAATTTATATAAATTATGAAAAGGAGTGGACCAAGTACTGTCCCCTGAGGTATACCGATCTTAACTTCCAGAGGATCGCTGTGGACATTTCTAATTTTCACAGTCTGCTTCCTGTTCGCCAAGTAATTTTTAAAGACGTCCAACACTCCTCCCCGAACACCATAATGTTCCAGAGAATCCATGAGCAACCCATGAGGAACAGTGTCGAAAGCCTTTGCCAAATCCAAAAAAACTGCAATACCCCTTTCGTTACCATCGAGACCAATCTTCACACTATTTATAAGTTCCAACATGGCATCACTGGTACTTACGCCCTTCATAAATCCAAATTGATTATTATTTAATATGTTAAAAGAAGACAAATAATTAAGTAGTCTATGTTTTAAACATTTTTCAAACATTTTTGCGAAGGTTGTGATAACACTAATAGGTCGATAATTAGCAATGTCTGTTTTACAACCCTTTTTATAAATTGTGGTGACAGAGGATATTTTCATAGAAGATGGCACGTTACCTGTTAGAAAAATGAGGTTTATGATATGAACTAACGGTTTTAATATAAAGTTATGGAATTTTTTAATCAATCTGGATGTTATACCATCTACTCCAGGAGAGCTATTGTTTTTCAGAGTACTTATATGTTCAATGATTTCATTATCAGTAACTGGACTTAGCGACATGGAATTTACTAGAGTAGGGTAATTCATTGTGACTGGTGAGGTGGGTACTTTTATACTTGAGGCCATGTTGGAACCTATGTTTATATAATAATCATTACAGAAATTTGCCATTTCAGTATCATTTAAGAAATGTTGTTTATTATGATCAAGTATATTTATATTATTGTTGGATTTATTATTATTTTCGTTTGCTGCTTCAGAGATTATCTGATAGATTTTTCTTAAGTTATTAGTATTTGCATTGATCTGGTCTTTATAATAGTTATTTTTGGTATTTTGAATTATTTTATTAAGTCGACAAATAAAAAGTTAACATTTTTGGGTTTGGAAATTGAAAAAGTAGAGAATGAGCTTTTTATAAGTCAGGTTAGTTTAATTAACAAAGTTTTGAATAAATTTGATATGGATAATGCTAAACCTTCAGAAATACCATTGCAGCCTAAAGTTCAGACGCTTTTAGGTACTGCAAGTGAACCTAAAAATGATAAGTTACCCTATAAAGAACTGATCGGGTGTCTAATGTATATCATGCTGGGATCCAGACCGGATTTAAGTTTTTGTATTTCGTACTTCAGTCAATACCAAAATAATTACACAGATGTACATTGGACATATCTTAAAAATGTTTTAAGATATTTGAGCTTAACAGCTGATTATGGTCTTAAATTTGTTAAAAGTAATAATTCTGATATTAAGTTGATTTCGTATGTTGATTCGGATTTTGCAAGTGATCCCACTGATAGAAAGAGTGTAACAGGATTTTTAATTAAAGTAAATGATAATATTGTACAGTGGAAAACTAGAAAACAAAATGTTGTGTCACTCTCAAGTGCAGAAGCCGAGTATATAGCTCTGTCCACTTGCATAACTGAAAACCTATTTTTGGCTCAGATGTTGAATGAGATTTTGAAAATAAATATGTACCCTATAACAGTATATGAGGATAATCAATCCTGTATAAAGATGGCATCAACACTTGAGACAAAAAGAAGTAAACATATAGATATTAAACATTATTTTGTACGGGATTGTGTAAGAGAAGGTAAAATTGTTTTAAAATATGTTAGTAGGGGAGACCAGGGAGGCTTGAGACAAGGGAGGAATGAGACGGTGTATTTATTTTCTAAAATCGGTTAAGTAGCGCCACCTGTTGATGAGTGACTCATTTCCTTAGGCGAACATACTATTACCATATCAGCAAAGTGGCGACATTCGTTCGTAAAACGTTCTTGTTAGTACAGGTGCAAAATTGATACTGAAAGTAAAATTTTATTTTTTGGTTTGTTGTAGTTTTGTTATAGATAAAAGTCCAAAATCGAGTTGATTCTTCTAGCATATTGACCGCAGGTATGTTTTGAATTAGGCATGTAGTTATTAAATGAATTAAATGTTAAACAATAATTTTAGGTTACATTATTTTGTCAAACTTTACATAGGGAGACATGAGACAATTGTTTTAGGGAGACATGAGACGTCTCAACCCTCCCTATTTTGTATTTTCAGACAATCCAAAACTCATTAATAATATTGTTTTAGATTCAACATGCCCCATTTTTGGAATAAAAAGACAAAGCGCGTAGTCCCTCCACCTGATGTTATGCGAACAGCAGTGGAGGAAGTTCTAGGAGGAGCAAAATTACGCGCAACCGCTAAAAAATACGATATAGACAAGCAAACACTTAACAGATATAAAAATAAGACTCTAAATACTGCTCCAGGTAGCATTTCTTATTCACCGGATTTTAAAACTGCATTGGTGTTTACCCTTGAAGAGGAAACCCTCCTATCAGACTATCTAGTACGTGCTTCGCAAATGCATCATGGCTTAACACTAACATGTGCACGTCAACTGGCTTTCCAATTTGCCAAGGCTAACCATAAACAATATCCAAAAAAATGGGATGAACAATCTATTGCTGGCTACGACTGGTACCGCGGCTTTAGGTATCGCCATCCCGAGTTATCGCTGAGGACTCCAGAGTCAACCAGTTTATCACGATGCACAAGTTTTAACCGCACAAATGTTACCAATTTTTTTAATAATTTAGAAACGGTTCTCAAGCGCGAAAAATTTGAACCCCATCAAATATGGAATATTGATGAAACAGGGCTTACAACCGTACACAAATCACCAAAAGTCCTGGCAGCCAAAGGTGTTAAACAAGTTGGAAACGTCACTTCCGCTGAACGAGGCACATTAGTTACTGCCTGTTGTGGTATTTCTGCTGGAGGGAGATTTATCCCACCGTTTTTTATCTTCCCAAGAGTAAATTTTAAGGAATATATGTTAAGTGGTGCTTTTCCAGGAAGTGCTGGGGCTGCTCATCCCAGTGGATGGATGTCTTCGGACAATTTTGTTGTTTTTCTGGACCACTTCATAAAGCACACGGGTTGTTCCATGGAAAAAAAAATATTGCTCCTTTTGGATAACCACGAGAGCCATATTTCCGTTGATTCCCTGAGAAAAGCCAAAGAAAATGGGATCGTGATGCTCACCTTACCGCCACACTGCAGTCATAAAATGCAGCCGTTGGATGTATCAGTTTACTTCCCCTTTAAAAATTTCTATAATTCGCAGTGTGCATCATGGATGGTTGCAAATCCAGGTCAAACTTTATCCATTTATAATATTGCCTGTTTAGCTAGCCGAGCCTTTGAATTAGCTTTTATACCGAAAAATATTGTATCGGGTTTTTCATCGACAGGCATCAGCCCATTTAATCGTGACGTATTTACGGACCTTGATTTTATGGCTAGCTCAGTGACTGATAGGCCACTAGAAATTACAAGTACCGCTCTAGAAGGTGAAGCATCAACGTCAAAAACTGGTGGGCCACCGGAAATCTTGAAAGCACCAACATTGAAAGACCAAGTGCTGGACGAGAACAATTTGAACACTAAAGACAATTTTGTTAGTCCTGAAATTTTGCGACCATTTCCAAAGGCAGGTGCACGAAAGCAGCTTATAAGGCGAAAACGTGGTTCTTCTAGAATTCTTACCGACACGCCAGAAAAAGACGCTATAGAGGCGGAAGCAAGTGCTCGAAAGATAAAGAAAATTATTGTTCCATTGAAGCATGGCGGTCTTTTGTCAAAAAAATGTAAATCCGTACAGAAGCTTGCATCCCCCCCTCAGTCTTCTTCAAGCGATGAAGATGAACCTAGCCTGTCAGGCGGAAGCAGCGAAGATGTTTCCGATATTGAAAGCTACGAGATGGAACAGCTTCAAATGAAAGCTCTCGAGGATGTCAAGACACTCCAAGCAGGAGACTTTGTGTTGGTTAAGTTTCCCACAAAATCTTCAATAATGCATTATGTGGGTCAAGTGGTAAAAAAGGAATATGATACCTACGAAATCAAATTTTTGCGTCGTCATGGAACTACTTGGAAATTTACTTATCCATTAGTAGAAGATATATCTACAGTTCAAGAACAAGATATTATTTTGAAATTACCCTCTCCGCAGAGTATTAGTGGCACAAAAAGGATGAAATCCACTTTGACATTTGGTTTAAACTTTCGTTATTATACTAATTTTCGTTGATTTGCGCCGTATTAAACCTTTATTGATGATGCTTAATATATATGTTTTATAAGTTTACTACGTCTCAATGCTCCCCATCATGTGTCTCAATGCTCCCTTATCTAGGGAGCGTTGAGACAACATACACCATTTTGTTTAAATTAGCGTAAACAATTAAAATCATATTTTGGAGATATGAAAAATTATGGAGAGATTAAATAAAAGGTACATATTTCACTTGCAATATATACTGCCTTTAAATTATACATAGTGAAAATTCTAGGAAATAAAATTCATTTTTCGTCTCAAGCCTCCCTGGTCTCCCCTACACATCTACAACAAGCAGATATGTTAACAAAACCTTTAGCAAGTACAAAATTCAAACTGTTCAGAGAACTGATGAATGTAAAACAGATTTAGGTTTATTTGTTTTTTTTGAGTAGGATGTTTTGAGATGTTTTTTATTTTTTTTATTTTCTGTTGGAGTGAACACAGAATTGCAAGGGGATGTTAGAGAACACTTCTGTGTTATATAGAGTATATTTAGGAACGTACTCTTATTAGTATGTTGGCAGCACTTTTGGTTGAAAAGCGTAATATAACTAGGTGTAACTAACCTAGTAGTGCAGTTCGACTCGATCAGAAATGGCGTCTAGTTGTTCCGGTTTTAAATTAAAAGTTTAATGTAATGTACGGATTGGGTTTACTTAAAAGACTAAATACACAATTAATCAAGCTTCACGTGTTAATTATTTGGCCACTTCATCACGCAATCGAATAAAAAAGACCGTATTGAAATTCTAATGATGGTTGGTTACGGAAATCGTCGCAGATCAACTAACGAGGTACGGGAACACAACAAATCTTTTGAGGCAATAGATTCTGGCAGAAAATTCCGGGAAGTTTCCAGGTCATTAGGCATTCACGAGGCAACACTAAGGGCTCGTAGAAGAAAAAACTACAGGTCTGGTCCAAGATTAGGAAGGCATTCTACTTCTACGTTCTCAGCTGAAACTGAGAGTCAAATGGCGAATCACGTTCTTAAATTAGCTAAATTGTTTCATGGACTGACTCCGGTGGAGTTACGAAAAATCGCTTTTCAATATGCAGAGACCAATGGCGTACGTCATGAGTTTAATAAAGATCGTCAAGAAGCAGGCAAGGATTGGTTGCAATTATTTCTTAAGAGAAATCCCCAAATCAGTCTAAGAAAACCTGAAGGAACAAGTGTCAATAGGATATAATAATAATAATAATAAACGTTTATTTGTAGTATACACAAATACATCGTTACATTTTTCATCAGATAAAATATACAGCACCGAAATAGAAACATAAGAATACTACAAAAGGGGACCAAAAGGCAGTGACACTGATACTATGTTTATTATATCTGCTTTTAATGAGAAATCCGTTAAATTTTTTTTTTCAAACTTGGCAACTTTGTTGGAAAAATATAAATTTGCTCCGAGCAGAATGTTTAAGGTGGACGAGACAGGGATCTCAACTGTTCAGAAGCCTACTAAGCAACTGGGACCAAAAGGCGTGAAGCAGTTTGGATCAAAAATGTCCTGGGAACGTGGAAAGAATGTCACTGCCATATGCGCAATGAGTGCTTCTGGGAGCTTTATTCCACCGCTCCTTATATTTCCTAGGAAACGAATGTCTCCTACATTGACGAAACACGGACCAGTCGAGGGTATTTATGTAGTTACCGATAATGGCTGGAGCGACGAAAAATGTTTCCTTCAGTGGTTACAGCATTTTAAATTGTATGTTAATTAAAGCCCATCAAACCCCGTTTTGCTGTTGCTTGACAACCATTATAGCCATATATCTCTTCTGATTTATAATTATTGTAAAGATAATGGAATCGTGATGTTGTCAATACCGCCACATACCTCCCACCGCTTGCAGCCGCTCGACACCTCATTTTTTGGACCATTTAAATGCGCTTTCAATAAGGAGTGCGATAATTTCTTAAAAACTGGCAAGCAAGAGAAAATAACTTTCTTAGATTTGGCTGAAATATTTAATAATGCCTACGTTAAAATTGCGACTATGGCAAAGGCTATTTCAGGTTTCAACTCAACTGGGATCTATCCATTTAATCCCGATAAGTTTACAAAAGAGGATTTTGAACCTGCTAGCCAATATCTGCAGCCTACTGTATCTGATGATTTGGACTCTACAAATGAGTTTGATCCTTGCCCCTCAACATCTGGCCTGTCAGCTTCTCGCCCGTCAATTTCAGATCCATCAACATCTGGACTGTCAACTTCTGGCCCATCAACATCTGGACTGTCAACTTCTGGCCCATCAACATCTGGCCTGTCAGCTTCTGGCCCATCAACATCTGGCCTGCCAAATTCTGGCCCGTCAACTTCACACATTCCAGCCATAACTCAATCCCGCCTTAAAGGAAACATAAGTGCTTTAGCAAATGAAAAGGTTAGCATTGCAGAACTGTCACCATTACCGTCATATTCTGCGAAAGGAAAAAGAAAAAAAGGTGTCAAGGGCAAGTCAGAGATATTAACGGCTACACCAATGAAATTAATTCTGGAAGAAAAGCAACAAAAAAAATATAAAATTAGTTCTGCTCGAAAGGGGAAGAATAAAAATATTAAGGCGAAAGTTACGCAAAAAACAACAGAAATATGGAATTAGACTCTGATACTTCCGAGGACAACAAAATTGACGAAAAAGATCTTGTTGATGATGATGAACTGGATGACATGGCCAACATGGATGTGGATTCAAACAAGAATGAGCAATGCTTGGTGTGCGAAGATTTTGGAAAAGATGGGGAAATTTGGTATAGATGTGTTAGTTGCGGGCGGTGGGCACATTCCGAATGCAGGGGGTGGGATTCTGCCACTAATTATAGATGTGACTTTTGCTATAAAAAAGCTTCTGTTCAAAGGGACCTTGTTGCAAAATTCTGATTTAAGTTCTGGAGTCCGGAAATTCGTTTTGTAATGTGTTCTCGTTTTTGATAGTGTTTTAAATATGTATAAGTTTACTTTTCTTTATTTTGGATATTTTGTAGCGATTTTCAAATAAATAGGATTTATACAAACAGTTTTCTTTTGCGTATCATTACCCGACAAAATGCGTACCATTATCCACCATGGAGGGTAATCATACGCAAACCAGAAAAATTGGCTTTATCTATTTTATACAAACCCTTTTTATTTTAGATGAAATTTAAGATAGCTACGTTAAAGGGAACATATAAGTGAACAATTGTAGCAAAGCTGTAGTCTTTAGCGATTAAAACTTCTGATTTAGAACAAATATTGCTTAGGTGCGTACCATTCACCTCCTCTCCCCTATAACGAAACAAGAGTTATTAAAATTGATATTAAAAGTGGATGCAGTATGCTTAACCACAGACGGATGGACGTCCAATATTAATCAAAGCTTCATTGCTTTGACCGCTCATTACATTCAAAATGATAAAGGTAATTATAAACTCGGTTTCTGCCTTTTAGGCTGCATTCCATTCGATGCACGACATACCGCAATAAATTTAGCAGATCATCTGAGATATCAAGTAGATGAATGGGGCCTTACGCATAAAATATCTTGCATTATATCCGACAACGCCGCGAATGTAACCGCTGCAATAAGAATCGCTAAATGGCGTTTTTTCCCCTGTTTTGCACAAAGTCTCGTTTTGGTTCTTCAGGCTGCGATAGTCGAGATTCAAGAACAAACTAGTAAAGTAAAAAACATTGTGCAATATTTTAAAAAAAGTTCAAGTGCCTTATCTAAGTTAAAAAGTATGCAGTCGCAGATGGGGTTACCCGATTTGAAATTGAAACAAGATGTGGTAACACGGTGGAATTCCACATATCCTATGTTGTCAAGAATAATTTCAATTAAGAAAGCTGTTGTGGGTCTTTTAGCAGTGGGTGAACCACGGCTAAATACGTTATCACTTTTGGATTGGAATGTTCTAGAACCGTCTGTGGAAGTTTTAAAACTATTCTATGACATTACAGTGGAAATCAGTGCAGAAAATTCAGTGACAATATCCAAAGTTAGGTATCTTGTTTGTAAATTCTATGAATCGGCACATTCAAAAAAATTTAAATTTGGAACAAAACCCTCCTCAAGTGGTTTCGCTTTTAAGTAGGCTAAAGAATGAAATGAAGGAAAGATTTAAGGATATTGAATCCAATGAAATAACAAGCCAAGCAACATTTCTCGATGCACGGTTCAAAAAATATGGTTTTTCATCTGAAAAAATGTACGAAATCACATTAAAATCCATTAAGGCTAAAATTACATCTTTTGAAGTAAATTCCAATGTAACCCAGCCATGCTTAGAAACGGCATCTAACGCTTCTGAACCTAAACCTGCGAAAATAACGAAGACCTCAGTCTGGAACGATTTTGACGAATCTGTCAAGAATGTTTTAATACCTGAAAAGGCCTCCCAAGTTTTATTTTTAAACCACAATCTTCAATAGGTAATTTTTGTTCTTATTTAATCCATTTTCTTTGTATTTATTTATCTAACGTTTTGTGTTCTGTTCATTAATATACACTTACTGTTATTAGCTAATTTATTGTGTACCTATTACTACCTATAATATTATTCCGAATTAAAGTACATACTATAATTTGTCTGCACTATAATAGAAAAGCAAATCCTAAGTTTACCGGACTATAGTAATTTCAGCCAAGGCCATCGGACGATACACGAATGATCACGTTCATGTTCATTAGAACGTATCATTACATCAAATCGGGTGCTTCTCACTCCCACTAACAGTAGTCTCGCAGCGAGTTGGAATGAGAGCCACCTGATATGAAGTAGAGCTAGGTTCTGATGAATGCGACCAATGATAAACACACGAAAAACGATCAGTGATTGGATCGGAATATTGGAAGTTACAATCATTCGGAGTGAAAAAGATTCGATCATTCCGAGGGAACAAGATTCGAGCGTTCAATACTCTTGGGTGATTCGGTCGTAGTGATCGAATCATTCACGATTGACACACCTCTAGTTCTGTCGAAGCCAGTCTTGTATGAATAGTGGTCATAAGCGGAATAACGCACCATAATAATATTTTTATTGTGAGAATTAATCGCAGTGATTGTGAGTAAATAATTGCCAAAAGGTAAGTTTTTTAGACTTGTAGGTACAAGAAGGTCAATATGTTCTAGTTTTTAGCAAAATTACTGACGAATCTTCCATGGTATAGTTTTTGTAACACAAAAATCACTTGCTTTATATTTTGTTTAGGATGGCATACCATCACTAAGCTGAGATGGCATGGTATGCCATCTCGCCCTGATATTTTTAAATTTAAATTGGTCTTATTTTTCAGCATGGGGCGTTACAAAAGGAAATCCGACAGACAAAATTGGACGGAAGAAAACATGAAAAATGCGATTAAAGCAGTTGAAGAGCAACAAATGGGGTGGCTCTTAGCGTCAAAAACTTATAATGTGCCGTTTAGTACACTTCGTCGTAGAGTAGCTAGAAACATTGGCTGGAAAAAAGGCTACTTGGGTGGCTTTAAAACAACTTTCAACAGTGAGCTAGAGCAAGAAATTGTACTTCATCTTAAGAATTTAGAAAGCCGTTTCTTTAGCTTAACCACAAATGGCGTAAGAAAATTGGCATATCAAATCGCCGCGGCTAAGGGAATTAAACACAGATTTTCGACTGTGTCAAAAATGGCAGGGTGGGATTGGTTGAACGCATTTCGAGAAAGGAACCCCTCTATTAGTCTAAGAACGCCTGAATCTACTTCTGCCGCCCGAGCATCCGCATTTAACAAGCCGCAAATAGAAAAATACTTTCAATTATTATCGGCAGTTTTAGAAAAACACAAAATACAGCCCGAAGAAATATGGAACGTTGACGAGGCAGGACTGACCACTGTTCCTAGCAAAAATATTTGCTACTCGTGGGAGAAAACAGGTTGGCGTTTTGTCAAGTGCGGAAAGAGGGCAACACTTTACAGTGGTATGCTGCACGAATCCGGCTGGTAGGTTTGTTCCACCATATGAAAAATGAACTTATGGACGGAGCACCACTTGGATCAGTAGCATTTTGCCAGGAGACAGGGTGGAAGAACGGGGAAATTTTCTTGAAGTGGATAAAACATTTTGTCAAGTGTGTCAAACCTTCTAAAGAACAAAGGGTGTTGTTAATATTAGATGGACATCCAAGTCACAAAAATTTAGATTTTTTAACGTACGCGAAGCAGAATGGCATTATAATCTTCTGTCTGCCCCCCCATTGTACCCATAGGGTACAACCTTTGGATGTAAGTTTCTATAGCCCTCTAACAACTTATTACAATCAGGAGTTATTGAACTGGTTAAGAAATCATCTCAGCAGGATGATAACCCATTATCAAGTAGCCCAACTATGCAACAATGCATACATCAAGGCAGCTAGTTTATAAACAACACAAAGTGGATTTTCTGCTACCGGAATTGTTCCGTTTAATTCAGATGTTTTCCCGGAATGGATGTTTGCTCCGTCGACAGTAACAGAGCTGCCAATTCCTTCCAACGACAATGCTAATCAGCCTACATCTTATACAGCAAACCAACAGCAGCCCGATGAAGTAAATTGTGTTAATGATGTAGAAACAATTCCTGACATTGATACAATTCTGGAAGATCAAAAAATTGATAATATTCATGATCTAATCACCTCCAAAAGTCAAGAAAATCATGACATATAAGTGGCAGATATCCTTCCCTTACCGTCAACGTCTAAAAATAATTCAAGATCAACAAGAAAGAAAGGAATATTTGGATTTATTAACAGTACACCGGAGTTAGATGCCACCAAAGCTGCTGTAGCTGAAAAAGAAGCCGTAGCTTTGAGGAAAGCTGCCAGGGCTACTAAAAAGAGAATCGTTATCGATAAAGACACATCAGTTCAGCCAATGCGACAATCTTCAAGATTACCAAAAAAAATTGTTTCGCAAAAAGTTGATAACTCTGGTAGTGAAAATGAGTACATTGTAGATCTAGAAGAAGACGAGAATATTCCTTGCATATATTGTAATGAACTTTACCACTGGTCTCGTTCACAAGAGTTATGGTTTAAGTGCCAAAAATGTAGCAAGTGGGGTCATGCAGAATGTGCGGGTCTAAATCCAAAATCCAAGACATTTGTGTGTGATCTTTGTTCCTAGTGTAGAGTTTAGTACCACAACATTGTTTATTTTAATAGGTATGCCATCTCGCCCGAATCGTTAAAGATGAGATGGCATAGCAGACATGTTTTCGTTTTAGGTTTAATTTCTTAATAAATATATTCTTTTATACTTCTTATAACATTTCAATTAATCATTCAGCAGATTTAGGCCCCTAAAAAAAAGTACCTATGCCATCTCAGACATATCTCCCCTACATGAGATCAATGGTTTTGAAGAGAAAGTTATGGGAAAATTTATTTCCATGAAAGATCGTAGAGCGAATTTTAACTTTAGGATGTGAGTGTTACATATTTTGTACTTTATTTTGCTTTTTTCGTTTATTTTTTGCTGTTGAATAAAATTATGACAGTATACCTATGTATGGCCAATCGAGTTTTTAGGTAATTACTTTAGCTATTACAAGGTGAAATAAAAGAAGTCAGTTCTTTGTCAACCGGCAAACAGAGCGTTTTATTTTATAACATGTGGCACATTTTAGGGTGTCCGCAACAGGGGCGCATATGTCGGATGAGGTAAGTAGTTGAATCTTGCCCCCCCCCATCCAAGGAAGCATTATAAAGGTGAATTTCTGAAGAACTTTGGGCGTGGCCCCTAACAATTTTCGCCTGCGGCGCTTCCCCTTCCTGATCTGCACCCCCGTACTTATTCTTCGCGAGCCGCCCCTGTTAGTCACATTAATTTGTTACTATAATTCCTGTAAAAAAAATAGTCTTAATAGGAACATTGATATTTTGTAATCTATTTAATAATTCATTTTAAATATATTTCTTAAGAGAAATGTCACAACTACACAATTTAAGAATACAGTTTGTTTGTAAAGAAAAAAAAAAGCAAACTGTAAATGTAAATTTTTGAATATTTGCCTATTAACTTATTATTAACTACTCTAGGTGAAGTCTTGACAATGTTAGGGCGGGGCTACGAAAAAATTTTCGCCTACGGCTGATTCGGAAAAATTAACCATTAAAGAAATATTTTTAATGATTTCATAGCTTTTGTATATTTCATCATCCAATCATGTAAAAATGTGGGAAATGGATGTAAATATATGATAATGTTTAGATATCAACCCTTTCAATCCCACAATGGGCTATAACAGTTTGCCCCACCCTACCCTACTGTGATTGCTGTGATTGACGCTAAAACCACAATTAAATTTTGATGTATGTGTTCAAGCATGGTTAAGTTTTAGATGATCGCCACTTCTAAGTTGTACTGTAAATCGGTAGGGCATTATCTCACGGTCCGTTTCTTTAAGAGTTCTGGATGATCCCTACTTAGTTCAGAATCACCCCTCAAAAAGAACTGGGACCACCGCAACACAAAACATATGATTGCATAATTTGTATGATCGCCTCCTGAGTAATTTCTTCGTTTAATTTAATTAATTAATTTCTTCAGATTTCACAGCAATTATTTCATCATTTGCACGGATGATATTCGTATTACTTTTGCTAATAAAAACAACCATGAATGCTAGCCTTATATTAAATAGTAGGCCAGATAAAATAACTCTTGAGCAAAGTTGCCAGAGTATTTCTAAACTGAAATAAGCACGTATGAACATCATAAATAACTTTCAAGTGAGATATGATGTGCCAAAAAAGAGCATATTCTTGTTAAAAAAAAACTGATTGTAAGGTTCTAATTCACAATTCGCCTATTCTACTAGTATTACTCCTCTAGAAATATCCATCTTTTGTGATTCCGAGCCCAGGTAGCCGATTGACTGAAGTTACTAATATTTCGAGTGCCTTACCATCAAATGTCTTTGATGCCAAATCCATTCTAGATTGTAAAGTGCCTAAAATTTTGTTTAATTTGAGATACCTCAACAACTGGTTACCATAATCGAATTCCAGATAAATCCTTGTGGCCAGCGATCGACCTTTCTAATGTGGAGTTCCCCAACGAATACAATCTTCAAAAATTTAAATCCAACCCTGCCATCGCACAGCAACCGCTCGCAGAGCGCCCTAAAGCATATTTCCTCCGGTGCTTGTGCCTGCTCATAAAAAAGATGCCAGAAAAAATGTCAACATTACTAATACAGGATGAGTCAACAATACGATAAAGTAATTTAATACAATTTTAAATCAATTTTCTAAAAAAAAACTGTTTAAACCATGCTATAAGTGTGCACATTATAAAAATATTTCTATTGTAAAAGTTGGAGAAAAGTAAAATTATCAAAAAAGTGCCGCAAACTAGTATTCGATATTGTTTTTCAAACTGAAGTTATGAGCAAAAACTTTTTATTTCGAAGCAAATCTTAACAGTTTTTCGCAACATCCAGTATTAATCCACCTTAATGTCATGTCCATATTGAAGGTATCCTTGCTTTATTTTATGACTGAAAAACATATGCACATGTGTCCTACGTTGCTTTGTTTTTGAAATAAATGGTGTCTTTATAAAAATCGTAATTTCTTTAATAGATATCTTAAAAACTCTTTTACCGATTTTGATGAAACTTGGCAGATTTGTTTGTAGTAAGTAGCAAGGGGCCTACGTAAACGTAATAAGATTGGTGCAGTGGCGTCCCGGAGGGTGACTGAATTGATATTTATAGGAAAATTATACGCTACTGATTTTTATAAGTTTGTTTGTTTTAGAGTAAGCAATTAAAAATGCAAATTTTTTGTTCCTCTTTTTTCCGTGCCTTGCTTCATTTTCTTGTCGATGCTTATTGCTATAGGCATATTTTTAAGTTTTATTTATTACATTTTTGTACCTTGTACTAAATTATTTTTTGTTGATATGCACAATGGTGTATTGGCATTTAAATTGTCAAAAACCAAACACAAATTCATAAAGAGAATCGCGCAATACCGGCACGGCCCAAACCTAATCTAACTTGTCGCCAAAGTCGACTATCGAAAACTATCTATAGTTGGTAAAAACTATCGATACAGCCATCGATAGTTCTTCAACACCAAAGGTGGCCGGATAAAGAAAACGCAAAAAGCGGAAACTGCAGAAAATTCTGAGTAGACCACTGGTTTATTCGTGGAAAAATCCAATAGACCCATTTTCATAAATTACAAAGTAACCGAAATGTAAGGGATATCGCAGAATTTAAAATTTTCACAAACATCCCCCATCTGAACAAAGAGCGCTAACAAAATTCTGATGGCAACAATTTTGTATCAAAGAAAACTAGCAATGTGACAGCATCCTTCTGTATTTAGTAATAAAGGAGACGTCGAAAAATGAACATCCTGTAAAAGAAAAAAATATAGTAAAACATTTAGGCAGGCAATGGAAGGGCGCGCGATGAGTTGCGCGCCGCCATTCGTGCGTCATAATGGAATTAATGGAGCACAATACACGAGCGCTTCGCACGTTCGAACACGCTCGTATTGCACTCCATTGAAATCCATTGGTTTCATTACGACGCAAAAAAACGATAAACCGGCCTTAATCAAAACACCAATAATTCCTCATATTTATTTTAGGGTAACAATAAATAGAAATAAATTATACATTTTTATTACAATATAATGACGATGACGTCAACTTTCCAAAATAATATATTTTTGAAATATTAATAAATAACAGATAAAGAAACAGAAACTTAAACCTTATAGTTGATAAATCGTTAATAAGATAAAAAAAAAACACATGGGAAAAGCAATGGCGTTAAGGTTAAATTAGAATTTAGTGGGACACAACCATACAGATTATTTTTTAAATTAAATAAGAGGGTGGTTAGATAAGCAACTTGGTTTCATTACTAAGAAAGGAAAATGGATGAAAACTCAATAGTTACAAGTCATTCTGAGACAACCATTGTTTGGTAGTTGCTTGATCACACAAATTTCAGTGAAAGTGAATAATGGATAAAACTGGAATTCGTAGTGTGACTCAATTATTTTTTCTGGAAGGGAAAAATCTGAAAGAAATTAATTAGAGAATTGCGCCTATATTAGTTTAAAGGATTGACTTATACCCTTCTTACGAGACCATGAGACTTTGGGGTCAACGAATTCTAGTGAGGCGGCCGTTCAAGAAGTATCAAGCGGATTGTTTGCGGTAACAATGGACGAAACTTGGATTCATCATTATATGCCGGAAACAAAACAATAATCAAAAGAATGGGCTGCACGAAGAGAACCTGCTTTAAAAAAAGGCAAAATGCGTTCCATCAGCTAGGAAAGTTAGTTCATCTCTTTTAGACAGACTTGAGGCAGAGAAAGTGTTTTTTACGAAGCCATGTCACTCATCAGCAAAATTCTAGCATCCGATTTGGCTTCTTCGGACTGCCATCTGTTCTCGAGTGGACATAAATTTAGGTACACTGAAGAAGCCATTCAGGCTGTCAACGACTATTTCGAGGGCCTTGAAGAACCCCACTACAGAGACGGAATCGGGAACGCGAAGAATGGTTGGATCAAGAGCTTTGAACTTCGAGGGGATTATTGTTTTTCATATTGAATCAAATTTCTTATCGAACTTATCTCGTATCAAAAAACGGAGAGCCACACTTTAGGAACGAATTATAAAATTGGCAAATCTGCATGCATAAAACTACAACAAAAAGAATCAACTAATGTGTCCATTTAAAAAATGGGAGAAAAATAGTAATTTAATATCCCCTTATTTGAAATTGATTTAAGTCTTAAAGATGACTTAAATTGATTGTAAAGACAAGAGCAGCCTTTACTCATCATTAAACAGCTTTTGCTGAGTCTGTGATTAGCGAGAGACAAAAACTTTTTAAATAAAAGTTGAAGATGTTTGTACTACCGTTTCTTGTTTTTAAAGCAACTGAAAATTTTCTTTTTCAAAGATAAACGTTATTACTATAATGGGCACTGAATGCATTCACTTGTTGCATGCGGTCTCGTCTAATATTAATATCAAATACTTTTATTACCGTATTGAGTAAATATACTGAAAAAACTATAACAAAAGGAAAATAAAAATAAATATTTAACGCTTTGTATACACTTATTTTTTAATAACCTGAGTAAAAATCCTTCATCATTTTAGATATATGTTTTTATTCTTTTTTTGTTTTTGTCTTTGATTTTATTTAATGTGAATGTATCTAGTCTAAATGTATGATGGATTTGGTATTGAAAATTATACTTTTCATTGATAAATAAAAATATTTAAGATAATAAAAGTGCACACACATTTCTTGCAAAATCCATTGTGCCTTTGAACTTTGATATAATATTACTGTATTATTCATCCAATAAATACATTTTGATTTAATTTGCGGGAATGAACCTAAATCGCCAGAATCTGATATATGAAATTAAATTGAATGGCTAAAAGTACGCATGCGCTCTCTTAATTCTTTTTTCTTCCGTGAGCTCCTGACGTAGGGTTGGGTTGGTAGGTTTGAAAGTTTCAAATCAAAGTTTCTGTTTTGAAATTTTCAAAATTGATAACTTTCACCAAATCCAAGAAGTGAAATTTTCAAATGAAACATTTAACTGATAAATTTCCTTATTACATGAGAAACGTTCACGAACATTTAAAAAATTCAGGCGACGAAGGGGATATTCTTTCCACGACTCTCGAGTCAAGCTTAGGCCCAATGTCAATGGACGAAGAAGACAATTACGAGCACAAAGTTCTAGTATTATTGTTTAATAAATTTAAGCATTAGATTATTTTAGATATTTTTATCTGATACTTATACCTTTGTACTTGTTCTTCATGAAAATAAAACACCTATTAAAACAGAAACTAAAATTTAATGAAAATTCCATAAATTTTAATGAATTTTTCATGATATTTAAGGTTTTTTTTTTCACAAAAATTTCGCGGAAATTTCATGAATTTCGTAAAAATTTGAAATTCTCGCAGAAGTGAAATATGCTCAACCCTACCCTAACGATTTAGGTCCATTCCTACAACGTTAATTTAAAAAGTGTTTTTTATCACTAACCAGGAGTACAATGAGCTGTTTATTTAGGAGGAAATACCCCACTTTTAGCACTGAAAGTTATAAGATCAATTTTTTGCAAACCCATTGCCAATGTAATTGAAACAAATTGTTTACGCTACTTTTATTGTTTTTTGTAGATATTCTAGTTGCACTAAGGGTACGAAAGTTTCCATATCATGGTGGGCTTCTATATCATTGTCGGTTTCCAGATCACTGTGGGTTTCCATATCATTGTGGTTCTCCATCTAAGGACACTGAGTATGTAATGTAGATAGTCAGCTTCGTCTTTTGGACCTATACAATTTAAAAAAAATATTGTTGTGTAACAAAAATAGACCAGATTCACGACGAGCGTGCATTAGAACTTAAAAAAAAAACACATAAAATAGTTTTTAGAAACTTCATTCAACTAAACTACTGACATGTTTCTCTCACTTCCGGCTATACCGGAAGTAGCTGTCAAGTTTCGTTTTTTAAATACAACATAGTAGTTCTTATTATATTTTTGGATTCAGCATAAAATTCTAAGTAAATTGTCTAGAACATGTGTTTTGCCCAAGCCGAAAAAAATTTGAATTCGTTATCAGCGACCTAGACATAGACACCCTACGTGCGATCAAAAAATTAAGTGTTTCCACTTTTTCCAATAATTAGTTAAAGTTTATTCATATTCATATTCATACGTTTATTCATAAAGTTTACATTTCTCAACAATGCCATAATACAATATTCATGTTTGAAATCCAAAGCTACAGGCAGCTTGTCTGGATTTCAGGTTATGAATAGTTTTTTACCATCCGGATCCCTAACAAAAAAAGAGAAAAAAAAAACAAAAAGACTACAATGATATGTCAAAAACAAACCACATAGCAAGTTAAATTAGTCCAAAGACAATATCACTAAAGTTAGAATGAGTTACTGAAAGTTATTATTAATATCGAATAGAACTTCAGAACACCCTCTAGTATTCATTCAATAAAGGCGCCGTACAGGTTATTTGCTGATAATTTATCTTTATCCATCTAGAAATGCCCAACAGGAAAGTATGTAAATTTATAGCAGACTTTAAATTCAAGGGTAACATATTGAACAATTTAGGGCCGATATACATAATGTGCCTCTGCGAGGCAGTATATGAGGCTAGTGGAACGACTAGACACCCACTATTTACAGATCTGGTGTGAACATTGTGCATGATCCTACTTTTGTATTTATTACACTTTTTCATAAACCTAAGAGTACCCTTAACATACAACTGCCTTACCGATAGGAGGTCAGCCTCTTTAAATAATAAATCTGATGGGTACCTCTTGCTTCTGTTCATGAATATCTTTATTATGTATTTTTGAGTAATATTTAAACGGTGAAGAATGTTACCACAAGTACTACCCCAGATACTCAAGCCATACATCAAAATTGATTCAATCAGAGCCTGGTACGTCATTTTTAAAAGCTTTAAAGATAAAATTTCTCTGAGTTGGTAAAATTTATATATAGTTTTACGAATTTTTTGGGTAATATAGTTAACATGAGTTTCATACCTTAAATTTTTGTCAATGAATACCCCCAGGTATTTTACACTTTCCCTTGCTAATATTGTCTCTTCACATCTATACACTGACATATCCATAACACATTCATAATTATGCACCCTAAGGTCAGGATGGATTACATTTCCTGGATTATTCATAGAAAAGGCGATATGAACAAGTTTTCTTTACATTCATTGTTAGAAGATTCTGATCCATCTACAAACGTACTCTGGAGATGTGGTGCTCCGCCCTCTGAAATGTCTCTTGCCAAGATTTGCCTCTAACTAAAATCACTGTATCATCAGCATAGCACACACATTCACTATTTTCATTTGGCAGAACAGAAAAGAGATCATTAATATACAAAGAAAAAAGTGTTGGACCCAGTACGGTACCCTGCGGCACCCCAAATTCCAATGTACCCGTTTTGCTCAAGGAATCATTTATTCTTACTCGCTGGGTTCTATTTTTTAAATAAGACTCAAACAGGCTGAGCGCAAGACCTCGCACTCCAACGTTTTCAAGTTTTTTAAGTAAAATTTGGTACGCCACAGTGTCGAACGCACGGGCCAAATCCTCAAATACACCCAATCTTTTAAATTTGTTATTGTAATTTTGCAATATATAATCTGTGACGTGCACCATAGCTTCCTCCGTGCTTACTCCTGATAGAAACCCATACTGAGACTTGGATAAAATATTGCTCGCATTCAAAAAGCTGTCTAAACTTAGTTTTATACATTTTTCAAATAGCCGGCTAATTGAACTAGTTATAGCAATTGGTCGATAATTTTCTTTGTTTAACTTATCCCCGGTTTTGTAAATTGGAACAATAACAGCCCTTTTGAGGATTTCTGGATATTTACCTTTTTCAAATATTAAATTTATTATTTTACGTCATTTCATTTTGTGTCCTATGTGTTCATGATTTGAAATAAAGAAATTTATTATTATTATTATTATTAGATGTAAGAGTGGTTTCACTGGTTTCAGAAGGTAAAATGATTACCTTTTAGTAATTTTGGCGGAATATTGTCGTCACCAGGTGATGCTTTAGTTTTTAACGAATTAATAGCGGAAATTAATTCATTTTCAGTTATTGGATTAAAAAACAAAGAGTTTGAGATACGCTTATTTAAAAACCTAGTTATTTTTTTTTTATTTTAATTGCCAAGTTTTTGCCTATAGTACCAAAATATGCCAAAAATATGTCAGCAATTTCCAGATTTTCGTGAACAAGTTTGTTTTCATTCTTAATGATAGATATTCCCTTACATTTTTTAGTGTCATTAGTCGCATTCTTAATAACTTTCCATGTTTTTTTAATGTCGTTCCTACACTGAACTAGGTTATTCTTGAAATACATATATTTGAAGTTTTTAATAAGATTCGTAAGATTATTTCTATACCTACGAAACCTTTCTATTGCTTCAACATTCTGCGGGGTCCTATCGGCTATTTTTTTAAGTTTGTCTCTATGTTTAATAGACGTAATTATACCTACTGTGATCCATTCTTCTTTTTCTTAACATTCTTTAATTTGATTAATTCAGTCAAGCTGGTGATACAGTTATTCAATATTTGAATGAAACTGTCAGTACATAAATCAATGTCTATACCGCAAACCGAGTCCCAGTTTTGATTCTTAATCTGATTTTGTAGTTTTATGCAGTCTAATCTCTTTATCAGTGAGGGCGAATTGTTACCCTCATCAATAGATCGCAGTCTTGAAGTCTATATTTAGTAATATTGGAAAGTGGTCAGTAAGACCGCAATTTAAGACAACAGGCCTAATGCTACTGTCACCAAGCCTATTGCATACAAAAAAGTGGTCGATATATGACCTGGACAGGCGATCTTGCCTGGTTGTAAAATTTATCAGACTCACATATCCCAATCCATTCAAACAATTTAAATAATTACATGTTGTTTCATTGCCTTCATCCATCAAGTTGATATTTATATCACCACAAAACACTTCTATAGGATTTTTCGCTACCTGTTTTTTAAGAAGAGTTCGCAAGTCGATTACAAATTCATTAGCATTCAGAGAAGGCAATCTATACACAGCAGTCACACCAATTTGAGCATTATTTTTTGTGAGAACCGTTCTTAAGAATTTTGTGTTCCTTACCTGCACTATTTCAAAACTTGGCGACAACACAGATTTAACCACTACAATGGTCCCATCACATTTATTTTGCTGGCTATTATTATAAAAAATGTCGAACCCATCCATGCCAAAATTGTCCAGATCATGCACAATGTTGGTATCGGAGAGCACGATCATCCCAAATTCAACCTTAGTTGATTCAAGAAAAGCAACCAAGTTATCATATTTTTTTTTATGCTATGTATATTAAAATGGATAATATTAATATTTGTCTTAGAGTTCTCAAGAAAGTCTACCTCATCCAAACTATCACAATTAAATGTGTTAACTGAGTGATAATCATCCAGTATATTGTACAGAGCCATGTTAGTAGTTAAGCAGCAATAGGATATTTCCATGTGTAGTTTTAGTAAAATATTTTTACTTTAGTGATTCATCAAACCACTAACATCGCTCTCCTTTTTTATTTTTATGATTGCACTATCCTCACTCCGTCTAACCAGAATACTACCATTTCTTGCCCACACATATTTAAATCCTTTTTCCTTTGGTTCCCGTGCCTTTCTGAAGAGATTACGTTCCTCCAGTGATAGGTCTTCGTTGAAGTAGATAGCTGAATTCTCTCCGGGTATCCCGCAGTTGGCGGAGGTTATTTTTCCCTTGTTTTTCCTTTCCTCCAAGAATGCTTTCTTGTCATCTTTATTTTTAAATTCGACTATTACAGGACAATTTGCTTTCATAGTATTGGGGAGTTTTAATACAATATCACTTCTTTTCAATATTGGACACACATGTTTAAAAACCTTTTCAACCTTAGGTATTACTAGTGGTGGTACATTTATTCCCTCTTCAACTTCATATTTTATTCCCACGACAAGATTGGCACTTCTGCCTACCCTGTCTTGTCGAGATGCGATTCCTTTCAGCTTGTTAATTTCAATGTTCAATCGTTCATTGTCCGTTTTCCAATTGTTTATTTTCCGTTCATACTCTTCATTTTTGATCTTTTGTTCGTCGTATTGCTCGGCGTAGAACTTGATATCCTTTACTAAGTCACGTATCTCCAGTTTCAATTCTCTTATTGATTGCACCAAATCCTCATTTGACTGTCCGCCAGGTATCCCAATACTTTTTCGAGCTTTATCAGACCTCACTTGAAGCTCAAGTTTGGCCTTGCAGTTAGTGCAACACCATTTATTCTGCATTTTCTTCATTACCTCAAGATCAACTTCAGTTAACTTAGTACAGTCCAGATGAAACCATTGCTTACATCTTTCAGCACACTGAACAGTAGCTCTTGATTTCGTCAAGTTCTTTTTGCATTCAGGACACACTGCTTTAGCAGGTGGCATTTTTTATTATACAGATCAAGCCCATTTTCCGCTTCTCATTGGCTGAATCAGTTAGAAATTAATATCACCATGTAAAACTGAACATATTGCCAGTATTCTTGATTGCTAGTAGCGAAGCGCCGATACGGCTTCGCTCTGTTCTTATCAATAAAACCTTAAAAAGAGATAGATGCGGGAGGACTCATATCTGCAAGAAATCGTACTCGGCGGCATCTGGCTTTTAAGTTCCAAGTAATGCACTCGCCAAAACCTCACATTTTAAGTCGCAATGAATGCCGCGCAGAGGCGTCATTTTTTGCTGGAGTTTTTATAGAAGACAGAAATGTAAACAATAATGTTATATTTGTGGCGCTTACTTTACCAACGATGTATATGGGTCATTTTATGAAAATTGATCAAAAATCTTTCTCAACGGATAATTTTTCTCAATTATAAAATTTAGTAAAAATGTAAAATGAACTAACAAATAGAAAGAACCGGTGTGAAGCATTGTTTTTTTATTTTAGAAGCACTTAATGCATATTTAGGTGGTATTCGCCACAAAACCTACCTAACAAAGACTTGGGATCACCGGCATCAATGTTTGCTGACGACACAAAAATCTACAACAACCCAGCTACACAATTTGATACCCTAGTCAGAGACCTCGCCCGTATTAAGCAGTGGTACACAGAATGGAACCTATAAATTAATCAAAGCAAGTGCAGCATTCTCCATATGCGCTCTAACAACCCCACTAGAGCATACAAACTAAGCTATGCATGTTGGAAACATATTCAAAAAGGTAAATTCAATTACATACATTGGCGATGATTTGAAAATGGTTAAGTGGATATGAATCAAATTTGGTGTAGTAACGTTTTTGAGGGCAAGAGAGACGATTTAATAATTAGTTTTTATGATACCTCCGAGAAGACGCTAGTTACACAATATGAGTTTGATAAATTCTCGTATATTTTTTCTTCACTCACATTTCTGACCGCTTCACCTCAAATTAGCAAAAACGGGTATTTTATATGTAAAAAAGTTATTCTTCATTAATCTCGATATTTCAATTCGTTTTTGAAATATTTGCGTACAATTACGTTCTCCAAGCTACAGAGTACTATTTTCTATCCCTATAAAATAAACAATGAAATTGTTGAAAGGGTCCAGTCCATAAAAGACTTGGGGGTGACTTTTAGTCATGACTTACAATTTTCATGTCATATTGAGATGGTTTGTAATAAGGCTATGAAGATGTTGGGATTTGTTCTCAGATATTTTAAAGAATTTAATAATATTTTTATGCTTAAAAATGTATACTGTGCACTTGTAAGATCTATATTAGAGTATGCTTGCCCTGTATGGTCACGTTATTACAATGTCTATATTAGTTTGTTAGAGAAAGTTCAAAAGCGTTTTTTGAGACATATTGCTTATAAGTTGCATATTCCATCTGATGATGTTGATTACAATGATTTGTCTCTTTTATTAAATGTTACCAGTTTGGAAAGACGCAGAACTACCTTTGATTTATGCCTCCTTATTAAATTTATAAATAATCTAATTGATTGCCCTGAGTTGTTAAGCAACATTGGTTTTCGTGCACCTCCTAGACACACAAGGCAGACTCAGCTATTTAATGTGAACTATCACCGCACCAATTATGGATATTTCTGTCCAATGTCTAGGATTTGTAGGAGGGCTAATGCTTTGCCAGATGACATCGATCTATTTAATATGTCCATTGCCAGATTTAAATGTATGTGCAACCGCCTGTGAATGTATGTATGATTTTATTGTAAGTAATATAATGGTACCTGTGAGATTACGATGTTTGTGAGATTACGATGTTTGATAGACATTTTCGTTTTCTTTTTTTTTATATTTAATAATCAAATTCTATATTTTTATTATATTATACCTAACTAAATATAGTTGTAAATGGCTTGTGCGTAAATAAAAATATTAATGCCAAATTAATTGTGACACAACGCAGTACGGCGTGAATAAATTACATTCACTTTGCGACACTACGCAGTTCAGCGTCAAGAGTTTCATATACAGGGTTGGGCAAATGTTCCGGAACGGCTTAATTACAAGCGAACGAAAAGTGATATCGAATCGGGGTTTTGGGCAATCTATAGGACAAAAATTTTACTATTTGACTGGTATACCATATGTCAGTAATGTCACCAACTGTCAAGTGTCGACGATATTTTTTTATTTTTTTAAATGGAACACCCTGTATATTATCAGATATTCTAGATCTTCAATAAATTACAAATATTTTTCATATAGCATACCATATGATTAAATTCAACTGTTTCGGAAATACGGGCAAATGAATGTAGTACATTTTATTTAAACAAAACCAAGGTAATAACTTTAAAACACAATAATATAAAATAATGGTTATTTAATTAAATGTTCAAAATGTCGTCCTTCAGCCACCTGACAGTGTCCAATCCTGTCGGAAAATTCAGAACGCACGTTTTGCAAATGTTCACGAGAAATAACATGCACAGCATCTAAAATTCTGTTTTGAAGATCCTCCAAAGTCTTAGGTTGTGTACGATATACGACAGTCTTTAAATGACCCCAGAGGTAGAAATCTAGAGGTGTTAAATCTGGAGATCTAGGAGGCCATTCAATGGACCCTCTCCTACCTATCCACCTTCCAGGAAAAGTTTGATCTAAATAATTTCTGACATGTATACCAAAATGAGCTGGCGCCCCATCTTGCTGAAACCAAATGTCATTCGCTAGTATTTGATCGTTAACCTGATCATGATATAAATTAATCAAATTTGGTATAATTCTATTTCGAAGCAGATCTAAGTAGTAAATAGATGTCAAGTTTCCATCAAGGAAGAAAGGCCCAATAATATGGTTTCCAATTATACCTGCCCACACATTTAATTTTTGGGGGTGTTGCGTACGGTGCTCAATCATCCAATGGGGATTATGGTCTGACCAGTATCGACAGTTGTGCCTATTGACGAAACCATTAAGACAGAATGTAGCCTCGTCAGAAAATAAAATACGACTTACAAAGTTAGGTTGTAGGTCTATGTAGTCCATTATTTCTTGACAAAATTGCATACGCCTATCAGGATCGTCCTCTGATAGTTCTTGAAGCAAGCTGACTTTATAAGGAAACATTTTATTTTTTTTGAGGATTCTTCTAATTGATTTTTCGCTGTTTTCATGTGCAAGAGCAAGCTTTGGAACTGACGTCTGTGGTTCTTCTTGCAGGGCAAGCAAAACATCCAGGGATTTCTCGTCATTTGTAGCAGTTTTCGGACGACCTGTTTTTGGCAAATTTTTTACCGTACCCGTATGCTCAAAGTTATGGAATATTCTATTAGCAGTTGATTTAGAAATGGGATCTCGAACAGGAAAACTTTGATTGAAAAGGTCGGTTGCTTCTTGAAAAGATCTCCGTCTATCCCCATATCCTATCATTATAAGCAGAGTAATCCGTTCTTGTTCAGTTAGCTGAACCATAGTTTTATCAGTTATATCAGAGGTTTAGTCGATAAATAAAAAACTCGCACAACTCACTTAATACAAATAAATAAAAATTAAATAGGAAATGTGTCAGAGTGACACTTGGGAGTCATGGAAACTAAGACTTTTATTTGGAATGTCATAATAAAAGAAATATGTTGCTTGATTTTTAAACAAAATGTAATATGGGCTTTCTAGATTCATTTGCCCGTATTTCCGAAACAGTTGAATTTAATCATATGGTATGCTATATGAAAAATATTTGTAATTTATTGAAGATCTAGAATATCTGATAATATACAGGGTGTTCCATTTAAAAAAATAAAAAAATATCGTCGACACTTGACAGTTGGTGACATTACTGACATATGGTATACCAGTCAAATAGTAAAATTTTTGTCCTATAGATTGCCTAAAACCCCGATTCGATATCACTTTTCGTTCGCTTGTAATTAAGCCGTTCCGGAACATTTGCCCAACCCTGTATAATATACATAATACAAACCTAGTGTCTCATTTGAATGAGTCAAAGTCAATTCAGCGCCTTATTTTAATGTAGTTTTTGGACTACATAATAGACCCGAATCTTTAAAAAAATCTACTGTTTCAAAATATATTTTTTACAAAATCGTTATCGCCCTTCAACGTGTTAAATATTGTACTATGTAACAATCTTACGAGACATAATAGGTAATGACCGAAGGCGGCTGTGGACGTCACTCTGGACTATTTGCATGCAATTTGGCTAACATGCACATTATAAAAGAGCACAGATTGGGGTTTCAGTCAAAACTAACATGTCGATGTAAAAAGTGTAATTTTACGAAACAAATTTCTACTTGCCCGGAACATCCCACAAAAGTTGATATCAACACATCTGCGGTATGCAAAGCATAGAAAATCAAAGTAAGAAAAGAATTTACTGGTATTGTGATATAATAAAACATTACGACATAACCTGCAAGGTTGGGGAGTAATTAGTTAACAAAGGTGGGTGATAATTTTGTTAGAACTTTTTATTTGGAGGAGGGTATTGGATATAATGATATCAGTAGAGCATTAATGTATGATCAGTGTTAAAGGATTGTGAAGGGTTATTCTCAGGAAAGGACATTCATTGTTTGTTGAGTAATCCTAGGTACCTCGTATAATGTAACGTAGTTCGGACGTCTTAGTAATTAAAATAATAGCTCCTATCTTTTGATACACAATTATACCTTATATGGGGAAATCTCAAACGGCCAATGGCCACAGGTATTTTTATAATTTTCCAGTTACGTAGTAGGTATCATTATATCAGCACATTGATTAGCTATTGGTGACAGCAAGTCAAATTTACGTCATAAAAAAGCCAAAGTACTTGTCGCAGACAGGTAATGGCACGAGAGAGAAAAAGCCACAGTACTTGTTGCAGACAGGTGAGTGACTAAACAACAGAGAGAGTCAGACAGAGTTCAGGTTATAATATTGGTATTTGTATTAATTTAAAGTTAGGATGAGATTAAAAAATGGGGGAAATATATGTAGGATGAAAATGTGCAATGTATACAGAAATGACCTAGATACTTGCATATTATTTTATATTGATTATTAAACAACCAGATTAGGTTGCGATTTAGATTTAAGATATTTTAATTTTATTCTTTTTATACTGCTTTGTCTATAAGTCGTTTTTTCAAACTTCTGTCAACAAAGCTGATTTGATTTAATAAATGAGTTTACAGAGCTCTTTGTTTTATTACACTATATTGGCATAAAGAAAAAATATTAATTGTAGGAAATCAGATAATTCTAATAAATTCTCATGGAGGGACATACAACTTTACCGCTGTACTAAACTTTAAAAAAATAACTGACAAACATACACAACCTAATGTACAGGGTAAAAATTTTGACTTTGTCTAACGATTACAGTCAGAGTAGCCGAAATCAACAAGTGATGAACATACCTGGGGGTCGGTCAGTTTCATTATAAATATTAGTATTATCCATCAAAATCTCCAGTTAATTGGTAACGCCGTAGATGCAATAAATGAGACTATAAAAAGCAATAGTGACTGTAAACTTTTGTGTATCACCGAGCATTGGAAATCCGCGGAAAAACTGAAATACGTAGCCATAAAAAATTTTAAATTGGGAACGTGTTACTGCCGTGAAACCGGACAGCACGGAGGCAGCGCAATCTATGTACATAAAAAAGTTAACTTTCGTCAATGAAACAAAATCAACAAACTCTCAGTGAAAAATGAATTCGAGTATGGGGATATAGAATGTGATTTACATGGGGCTAAGTATACACAGTGTGTAAAAAGTGCCGGACCGGTCAATTATTTAGAAAAAAAATATGAATTTTGCTCAAGAGTAAAGTACCTTTATTTTTAACGATATCGAAAACTATAATTATGAAAAGTTGTTCGGAATGAAAAACTATATTTTAATATGAAATTACATCTTTCTACTTAAGATTTTTCTTTATTTTTACAAAATTTGTCAAATGACCGATACAGAACATTTATCTTTTTTATTTATTAAAAACATGGTAACCTTTCCGTGTCGTTCAGAAAATAATAAGTAAATTCTAACAAAACGAATTTTATCTCTAAAAATTTAATTAATACACCATTAAAATAAAAATTCGTTCAAGTACAATGTAATCAGATCCTCAACTTATTTTTTACTCTTTCCAAACTTATAATTAATTGATTACTAAGTTTACTACAAATTAAACATTTTTAAAAAATTTTCCGAAATTCTATCAATAATAATTAATAATAATAAACAGTAATCACTTATTTTTTTTTGGACACCTGATAACTTTTCAATTACTTAATGCCTGTCTTGTAACATTTTAGCGATGCATTTAAATGTATAATACCATAATAATTGGTTTTGTTGTAATAATTTTAACGAACATTATTAACTTCCTCAATTCACAAACGCCCCAACATATCCGCCTTCTCTGTCAATACAGGCAATTGTTCTATCGCAATTTTTTTTCAATACTCTTCTAACCATAGCCGGACTAATACTCTGAACCGATCCTGCAATGACTCTTTCCAAATGGGCAACATCTGTAAATTGCCTTTGAAGATACACCTTTTGTTTTAGGTAACCCCACAAGAAAAAATCGAGTGGGGTCAAATCTGGAGAACGAGGTGGCCAAGAAATTTCCGAAAACCGATGTATAACTCTTCCATTAAAACGATTTTCAAGGCATTGCCTTACATCTAACCTACTGTGGCAAGGGGCACCATCCTGTTGGAACCATATCTGTTGACGTTGAAGGAGGGGAACGTTGTCAAAAAAATTGTCTAATTCATTCTCTAAAAAATGTAAATAACGGTCTGCATTCAAAGATTCATGAAAGAAAAAAAGGTCCAATTATTGTATTTCCATAAATTCCACACCACACGTTTGTTTTGAATGCATACTGGTCTCGAGTTTTGATGGTAAAATTTGGATTAGTATCACTCCACCAACGGCAATTTTGGATAGAGATTGTTCCATTTGATGTAAAAGTCGCTTCATCCGAAAAAATAATATGTCTTCCCATAAATGGATTATCTTCTAACATTCCTTGGATATCACAACAGAATTCAAAGCGTTTATCATGATCTCCTGGTCTTAACGTATGAATAAATTGGGGCTTGTATGGGTGCAACTTGTTCTTAGCTTCTCGATTTGTTTTATAATTGTCAACCACAATTAACACAATTTCAATTTTATCTTGAGTACTTAACGTTGCTGGCATTTCTACTAAATTTTATAAATACAACTGATTTTTTGAAGTTACTGTCAAACAATTCTTGTCAGTGCATCCTAGATTAAATGTTTCATTTAATTTCAATGGTGTATTGATTAATTAATTAAATTTACTTATTGCTTTCTGAACGAAACGGAAAGGTTATCATGTTTTTAATAAATAAAAAAGATAAATGTTCTGTATCGGTAACTTGAGAAATTTTGTAAAAATAAAAAAAATCTGAAGTAGAAAGATGTAATTTCATATTAAAATATAGTTTTTCATTCCGAACAACTTTTCATAATTACAGTTTTCGATATCGTCAAAAATTAAGGTATGTACTTTACTCTTGAGCAAAATTCATATTTTTTTTTCACCCCTCGTATACACTTGGAAAAATTTATTATCTGATGATTGCATTTTAGGTTTTAGACCATGCAGAACTTTTTATGAAGAATAACTTTTTGTCGTAAAATTAATAATAAAAAAGTTTCCCATATGTAGCCAACTTAAGTAGGCACACTGTATATATATACATATTATATTGGTTGTGTTACTCTTTGATTATATTATAAGAGCTGGGAATATATTTTCACAGCACTTTTTACTTCATTAACCATCTAAGTTATATAACATCAAAAGCGTTCAGCACTATGGGTTTGATAATGCGTAACTCTAGGAATTTTCTATACACAACTATAATCATGCCATACAATAGTCTGGTTCGTCCTATATTAGAGTACGCATCCATAATTTTGGAATCCTGTTACAAACTGTGGCATTGACCCAATTGAAAAAGTCCAAAAACGATTTCTCAGATATATTGGGACAAAAGTAGAGCAACACTTTCGAAAAATGAAAGAAATATCGATTTTATAATATTAAATGCATGATATTGTATTTAAATACGTCTTAAATATGAAAGTAGGCTGCTGTTATCGGAGGCAACAGCTTTCTCCAACAATCAAAACAAATAAACTGATATTGACGTAAACTTTCAAATACAGTATTGCAATGCGTCAAAAGTAAAGCAACATTTTAATATTTTCCTAAAAAAGAAAGGTTTTAGTGAAAGTGAAGGTTAAAATATTTTTGCAGAGTTTATTTCATGTTTAATTAATATTTCTGTGCTGGATTAATCATGCCAAGAAGTATTCCAATTTCGAAAGAATTAAAGCAGAGAGTAGTGAATGCACACTTGGAAGGTACAATACAAGCCACAATTTCAAGACGGTTTGTTTTACCAAGCCAGCGTATCCAAAATAATTTCAAGTTACATTCAAAGGGGACATTTAGAGAATCTACCAAAATCGGGAAGGCCGAGAAAAACAACAATTTGGACAGACAGACGCATCAAAACGATACCTGGATTTTTGCACTTAGAATTATTGCTGAAATTCCCGAAATTATGGTTAGTCCACGGACAGTTCAAAGAGGGTTGGTAGGACGCAAAGTTATTTAGTAGACGCCCGGCTAAAAAGCCCCTTATTTCGGCAAGAAATAGAGTGGTTAGACTTGAATTTGCACGTCGACATTTAAATTGGACAGTAGACGAGTGGAAAAAAGTTTTATTTAGCGATGAAACGAGTTATAAAATTTTCAATTCTGATGGAATGAAGCGTGTAAGACGGCCAATCAACAGAAGGTTTAATCCCAAATACGTTACACCCACAGTTAAAAATGGCAAAGGCAGTGTTTTCTATGGGGTTGTTTCTCATAGAATGGGGTGGGTCCTTAAAACTTCATTAATGACATGCAAAATGTAATGTTGCCTTATGCAGAGTGGGAAATGCCGTTGCGTTTTATTTTCCAACAGCATAACGATCCAAAACACTCTTTACGAATTGTTCAAGAATGGTTTCAAGACAATAACGTTCGGGTTTTGCAATGGCCGGCACAATCCCCAGACCTTAACCCCATTGAAAATCTATGGGAAGAAGTTGAACGTGAAATTCGTGCACAATTATGTCTAAATGAACAATCATTGGTAAATAAAATCAATGAAATTTGGACAAACCTTCCCGAAAATACTGTTCAAAAATTGATTGCCTCAATGCCGCGACGTTGTCGGCAAGTAATAAAAAATAATGGATATTCTGTTAACCATTAAAATAATACTTCTAGCTATTGTAATTATTAAATGTGTTTAATGTTTTTTTATCGTTATAATGTAAAATAAAATACTGTTGACACAATTTGTTGCTTTACTTTTGTCGCACTTCATTTCGTCGATTTTTATAATTATAAATATTTCTCTACCTTCATTTTGTTTAAAGTGTATATAATATTTCATTAAAATTAGCTGGGGATCAAAATCTTACAATTAATTTTTTAAATTCAAAGAAATAAAAGCACTTTGTTGCTCTACTTTTGTCCAATAGTGTATATACTTCCGACAGCATAAAATATATCCCCAACGCATAACTTATAAACTCATGCTAGAATCCTATAAAGTACAAACTCTCTTATACCGGGTGTTGCATCGTCGAGCGGGACATAGGAAATCCCATGTAATTTTAAATGGGGTCAATTATTGGCTTCCCTAATTATTTTAGAGAAAAATTCTATTTAGGTTTATTAAAGAGCACTAAAACCCACATTCAAAAGAATAACTTTAGATATTTTTGATGAGCCCGTTTACGGGTTATCGCCGATTTCTTTTTAACTATTTCTCCTTTTTATGGCCCCGTATTTGCGGGCACCAGTCAAGGTAAAAGATGACTGTCAAATAAAGTTGTCATTTTGAAATGTGTGCTTTATTGTTATAAAAACTCGTACATCGAAAATATTAAAGGTGTATTTATGAGTACAAATTAATCTGAATAAAACTAAAATAAAGTATCCAATTACAAGGTTAATTATGACATTTTACATGTTTCAATATTTTACTAATTAATAGGTAGGTACTATTAAATTGTTAGAACTTTAGGATTTAAGAAGATGTTCAAATATTCCTCCATTGACTGCTAGACAATAACCGAGGCGATCATAAAATTCTCTTCTTACATTCGCTAGTTGGTAAACTGAAATTCTATTGCATTCGGCAGAAATAGCATTTTTTAACTCGTCTAGATTTGGGTATTTTTTATCTTTGTATATCCTGTTTTTTAAATGGCCCCAGAGAAAGAAATCATTTGGCGATAAATCAGGAGACCTGGCTGGCCAATTTACTGTATGATTTAAGCCAATAACATTTCTATTAAAAGCACGGTTTAAATATTCCCGGACAGCCAGGGTACTATGTGCCGGGCAGCCATCCATTTGGTACCAAACTTCCTGATTTTCCCTGGCGGCATTATGTAAAGTAGGTAAAATATGATCTTCAAGTAGTTCCAAAAAATATTCTGCATTTAAATTTCGTGTAAGAAATAATGGCCCGATAATATTTTCTCCGAAAATCCCAGCCCATACATTAACTTTTTGTGGATATTGCGTCCTTGTTTCCACAAACCTGTGTTGGTTTTCTTTGCTCCAATATCGATAATTTTGAACATTGGGTTCATTGTTTAAGGTAAATGTGCATTCGTCAGTGAATTAATTGTTTTTTAAAAATTCCCTATCCATGTTTGCTCTTTCCATCATACCAAAACAAAACTCCTGTCGTCGTATTTCGTCCCTATCTCTTAGCTCTTGGTGCTTTTCATATTTGTATGAATAATGTTTATGTCGTTTCAAAGCTCGTAACGCTGTGGTGTGATCTAATCCTATGTCATCCTCAAGTTTCCTTGTGCTGATCTTCCCATCATTTTCTTCCACGCACAATAAAACTTGCAAGTCCCTATCATTTCTTGCATCTCTTCTTTGTTCCTGCCTTTCTTCACATCTGCAGTTATTTATTACAGTGCCTTTTGTCTCAAATTTCTTGATAGTCCTTTCGACTGTAGATTTTGCAGGTATCGGTCTATTCGGATACAGAGCAGCAAACATGTCTGACACATTTTGATAACTATTTCCTTGATAATACCATTTAATCATCAATATTTTTTCCTCAGAAGTGTAATTCATGGCTAATATTTTCGATGTACGAGTTTTTATAACAATAAAGCAGACATTTCAAAATGACAACTTTATTTGACAGTCATCTTTTACCTTGACTGGTGCCCGCAAATACGGGGCCATAAAAAGGAGAAATAGTTAAAAAGAAATCGGCGATAACCCGTAAACGGGCTCATCAAAAATATCTAAAGTTATTCTATTGAATGTGGGTTTTAGTGCTCTTTAATAAACCTAAATAGAATTTTTCTCTAAAATAATTAGGGAAGCCAATAATTGACCCCATTTAAAATTACATGGGATTTCCTATGTCCCGCTCGACGATGCAACCAACACCCGGTATAGACGGCAGATTCAATGCTTTTTATTCGTTTGCCATATCCTTAATAGTATTAAGTTTAGGAACTACTGTTTTTTAAATAATATTTATATTAATGTACCAAATGTTAATTTAAAAAGACGAGATAGGCTATTTGTGTTGTCACCACTTGCTAATCTGTTAGATCTATGCAACAGACTATATATTAAATACCCCAATTTAGTTTAGTTTAAATATTTTTAGCATATAAATATATAAATCACTCTGCTAGAGACAAAAATTGTCCACTGTACCAAAGAACTGGATATTGTTGGGTCTATGATTAAAATGGATAAAGGTATGCTGTACGTCTTTACGGTTTACTTTCAACCAAATACACCTCTTGAACAATACCAAACTTTCTTCGATATCTTTGAATCCCTGACCTATCTACATGGACATTACATTATTCTGTTGGGCGACTTAAATATCCTCTATCTGGACCCCCCTGCTAATGCCAATCGTCAACTCTAATTATTGTATGATTTTCTATCTTTCTTTGACCCTAACCAACTTAATAGAGTCGGGAATCAGCATGATTCCATTCTCGATCTGGTCATGGCTAACCTTCCCTGTGAAGTGCTCTCGTCAGCCCCCTTTGTGAGAGAGGATGGCTATCATCCCACACTCCACATCATCCCTGACTTGACCTTCTCCAATCAACTTGACTTTCCCTTCAATACTCAGGCCAGAAATTATAACTTTCATAAAGCTAACTACCCACTTCTCTACAATCTCACACTAACAACAAACTGGAAGTTTTTATCCGATATACAAGATACTAATACAGCAGTCAAAGCCTTCTATAACAAACTCTATGAACTTATTGACCAAGCAGTATACCCCCGAAATTATTGCAAACATCAAAGAAAAGTTTAGGCTTTTTAAGAAATGGAAAACCTGTAAAACCCTGCAGTCGTACGAGGCATTTAAAAGCCTAAGATCAGCTATAAAACGCCAAGTTGATGTGGCCTACAGTGCATATTTGAACACGGTTCAAGATTCTATCACAGTTGAACCTAAACACTTTTGGAAGTATATTCAGCAACTACGGAATAAATCGCGAATACCTGGCACGCTTATGAATTCCGATAACACCTCACTTGGCTGTCCCGAGGATATTGTGGATGCCTTCGCAAACTTCTTTCATAGCGTCTACGTAGTCTCAAACCCGCCTGGCATTGCCAGCGAGGGTTGCGGCAACGTCTCATTGGAGCCACTTGATATAACGGATGTACTATGCGCACTAAAATCTACTAAAAATAAAAAGACTGCTGGTCCAGACAATATACCTGCTTTCCTTCTGAAAGATTGTGCTCACGTATTTGCTGAACCATTAACCAGGCTTTTCAATCTTTTCTTATCAACTAATACCTTTCCAGACGCCTGGAAACTAGCAAGGATTTGTCCGGTTTTCAAGGCAGGCAACATCGGCTCCATAGAGAATTATCGTCCTATCTCTATTCTGTCCAACTTTGCGAAGGCCTTTGAAAAATGTATATACAATCAACTACTTTTTAAGATCAAAAACCTCATCTCCCCAAATCAACATGGTTTCTTTTCAGGAAGGTCAACTGTTACCAATCTAACCTGTTTTCTTCAATATACGTATCATGCTATTAATGAGGGTTGTCAAGTTGACACTATTTATACGGACTTCTCTAAGGCTTTCGACAAGATGGATCACGGGATTGTTGCTGAGAAAATGTCAAAAATAGGCTTTAATACTGACTTAATTTATTTCTTCTCTTCTTACCTTTCTCAACGTCGTCAATATGTTGAGTACAATGGTCACAAATCAAAATCATTCACGGCTACAAGTGGAGCCCCGCAGGGCAGTAATCTAGCCCCATTAATATTTTCCATTTTTATTAATGGCATTATGTCCGAAGTAAAAAGCTGCACTCTTTTATTCGCGGATGACTTAAAATTTTTTAATTGTATTCGTTGTTGGGAGGACTGCATACAACTGCAATTAGACCTGGACCTTATCTCGCAGTGGTGTACGGCAAACAGGCTTCACCTGAACACAAATAAATGTAAAAAAATGTCCTTCTCACTTAAACAAATTGAACTTGATCACCCCTACATCTTAAACAACACCATTCTTGACAACTGCGACCATGTCAAAGACTTGGGCGTTTGTTTTAATAAAAAATTAACATTCAACATCCACATAGACACAACTGCCCGTAGTGCACTAAAGTCGCTGGGGTTCCTCCTCCGATCCACAAAACACTTTGAAATTGCACTGTGTTTTATAGTGTTGTACAACACACTTGTAAAGTCCAAGCTACTCTATGCATCACAGATATGGTCACCCATTTATCACATACACATTAATAGACTAGAAAGCATTCAACGAAAATTCCTGAAGCATCTCGCTTACGGATTAGACGGTACGTATCCCCAACGCGGCTTTGATCACCTACAGCTTCTGAATAGATTTAACTTCTTGGCATTGCACCAAGAGCACTCCTTGGCCTTTCTATACAAGCTTTGCAATGGCCACATTGACTGTGCTGCCCTACTATGTCAGTTAAACTTTTTAGCTCCACCCTTTCATACCAGAAATCACAACAGATTCTATCTGCCATCCGTAAGAATTAACCTAGCCACCAAAGCACCCCTCTATCGGACATGTATGAACTTTAATGTTATCGAGAGTCTGGCGTCGGTTGATTTATTCAGCGACTCTTTTCAAAAATTTTAAAGCAAATTGAAGCTCGCTATGATGGAAAATCCAACTTAGCTCTTGCTATTGTTATTTTTTTATTTTTTATTTACTATTGTTATTATTATTATAACTTGTAACTTATTTTACTTTTCTTACTTCTTTCTTACTTACTTTAAGTACAACATTTTCATTAATTTATTATTATTGTACAATTGTCTTTAGATTGGGCTTGTATCCTGTTAGACAATAAACGGTTATTTATTTATTTATTTATTAAGTCTTGGCAGATTAAAAAATTACACTAACTATGGTATCTTTTAATAGACAGGAAAAGTAGAAAACCTACAAATTTAATAAATAAATTAAATGAAGCAACAACAAATAAATGGTCAAAAATTAATAAAGAAGAGTATCTATCAGAGCGGAAAAATAACGTAACAAAGACTAGCATTATTCATCAAAATGTGCAATCGATGGGAACCTCTGTAGACAGTGCCAATAATCTGGTAAAAAGAACCTAGACTGTAAAGTATTATGTGTTACCGAATATTGGAAAATACAAGACGTGTTGAATTTTCTAGCATTGGAGAATTTTACTTTAGGAAATGCCTTTTGCCGAGAATATGGAGGAAGTGCTGTGTATGTGCAACACAACAGTGTAAACCTCAAAGCAAGAGATAAACTAAAAAACTGTGGAATGCGAGTTAAACAAGGTTCAAGTTTTAATTTTGTCAATTTACAGACCACCTATGGGGAATATGGAACTTTTTAAATTCTGCATTGAAAAGATATTGCTGCAAACATTTAAGGAAAATAAAACAATTGTTATTTCTGGTAATTTCAATATTGATTTATTAAGGGTCAGCGAGGATAGTACTAATCTACTGTCCTTAATGTCCTCCCTTAATATGAATCCCACCATTTTTGAGAGCACTAGAATAACAACAACCACAGCTACTTGTATAGACAATATTTTCGCAAATTGGGAATACGTAAGTAGTTTAGTTTTTAATACACACAGTGGTGTACATTTTTATGAACGGTTTTATGATAAATTTCAATCAGTGCTTTTCGTTAAAGTTATTAAATAAAAAAAAAGAAAAAACAAACAAATAAAGATAATGATAAAATGAAAGACTGCAAAAATAGACTAGATGTTTTATTAACCCTGTCCAGGCATGATGGCCGCTATAACGAGCAATATAGAGAGGTTTAAAAATAATATGGTAACTTATTAAGAGCAGTACAATCAGAGTCATATGACATAAAAATAAGACTTTCTGACAATAAGACAAAGTGTATGTGGTCAATTTGCAATGCGATTACAAGTAAAACCATCAAAAACATAGTTAAAATTAATGGTGATCTCAAGAAAATATCAAATAATTCTAATGAGTACTTGTTGTCTGCGGTTCCAGAATTGTTTAATAAATTAGAAAATATGCCTTTTCATTGTAACATACAATCAAACAGCGAGGCAATCTTCAGGAAACCCTTAACTATATCAGAACTAGGTGAAATAGTTAAAAAAAATAGAAAACAAAAAAAGCAGTGAAATAGATGAGGTACCAACGAGTATTGTAAAGGATGCATTGCCTCAGATTGAAAAGGTATTATGTTATTTGATAAGCAACTCCTTTAAACAAGGAATTTTCCCTGATCATCTTAATGTTGCATTAATAAAACCACTATTTAATCCAGAACTGATTAAAAAATATAGACCAATTAGTCCATTATCATCTTTTTCAAAATTATTTGAGCTGGCCATGTGTAGAGATTCGTCGATTTTTTTTAATAAATGCAAATTATTTAAGGAACATCAACATGGATACATAACAGGAAAATTCACACAGACTGCAATTTTTCCGTTGACTATGGCCATTCTGGGACATTTAGAGGAAGATAGCTTAGCGCCAGGTATTCTCTTAGATTCATCAAAAGCCAAGCAGTTGCTTATCAAAAAACTAGAATTATATGGCATTAGGGGAAATGCACTGAAGTTCTTTGATTCTTACTTCTCAGAGAGAAAGCAAAGAGTAAAAGGAACAAAAAATGGCGGTACACACATGTCAGACATTAAGGAGAATAGATTAGATATAGCCCAGGGCAGTATTGCGGAGCCTATTTTATTTATAATCTTTTTAAATTACCTATATACTGTAGTAAATCCTTAGTGACGAAAATATCACATGGTATGCCGACGACACTAATTTAATGGTATGTGGAAGATGGCACAGACATAATGGAGAAGGGAAGAAACCTTTTATTTAGAAGTAATAAATGCTTTAATGAAAACAAACTGATATTAAACCAAGAGAGAACCTTATTATGTTAGAACCAAAACTTTCTAAAATACAAAAACCAACCAACTTAGTTTTTCTGGACGTAAGCATAAAAGTTGTGGCAGATATGAAGTTTTTGGACTTAAAGATCAATGAGTTCCTGGACTGGTCTGATCTCGGGTCAGATCATATAAACAAATTAATACAAGAATTAAATTCAGTATGTTATGGAATTAGAGTGGTGGGAAATTATTAGTGAAAAATCACAAAAGATACTCTACTTTGCTCATTTTGAATCCATTATAAGGTACGGAATTATTTTTTGGGGAAATAACAGCCAGACAGAGAAAGAATTTGTAGTTCAGAAGCGTGTCCTAAGATTATTTAAAAAGATGCAATTTCGGGAAAGTTGTAGGGGCATTTTAGGAATGAAGGCATTCTGACAGTCTATGCGATGTATATGTATGAGTCATTAATATTCTTTTTTTTTTAAACAAAGCAAACTTTAAATTACAATCATTTCATGAATACAATACGAGAACGCTAAATGTTAACTACCCAATCCATCGTCCTATGTTAACTGAGAAAAGTCCTTTTTACATGTGGCCAAAATTATATAACTATCTACCTAACAACATTAAATCTCTTACTAGTCTGATACTGTTATATACAGGGTGTTAATTAATGTCATGCAGATATTTCAGGGGGTGATAGTACTCGTCAAAATAAGAAAAAAAGCAATATATGCATGGTCTAAAACGCGTCATTTTCGTTATACAGGATGGCAAAGTTTCAATTTTTTTTCTCGAATTTTGCGTTTTCTTTCTTATATTCTGTGATAATTGTTTCAAATTTGGAACATCAACCATTTTTTAGAATCTCTAGAATAAAGTATCAAAATTGTCGGTCCCAGTATACAGGGTGTTACATTTTCTTGAATCGGCTACAATTTTATCTTTCACAACTTTTTTTTCGAGCTCCCTGTATGAATTCCGGTACGAAATTTGAACTCTCTGTTCCTTTGTTTAGCGTTCTGGTCTCTTGCACTATTCTCGTATCTGTGACCGTTTTCGATTTATTTGCAAAGGCGAAATAAAGCAGAGTAAAAACCTGTTTTTATTTGTATGTATTCTAAGTAAATATCATTTTTATTTTAGATCAACCGACAGGGTTATCAACAATCAGATAATAATATTACAAATTAAAAATAAATTAAAACAAAACAATTAATTGGATAATCAAATAAAAATAAAACAAAATTATAAAAACTGTTGAAAATGTCCGCCTCTTGCTAAAATGCAAGACATATTCGCAATACTCCTGGACTATTTGGTAGAGTCCGTCAGTCCATGAGGCGAAGACTTGATTCGTGCATTTTAGCAAGAGGCGGACATTTTCAACAGTTTTTATAATTTTGTTTTATTTTTATTTCATTAACTAACTAACTTTTTTAATTTATTTTTTATAATATTTTTATCTGATTGTTGATAACCCTGTCGGTTGATCTAAAATAAAAATGAAAATAATTACTTAGAATACAACAAATAAAAATAGCTTTTTACTCTGCTTTATTTCGCCTTTGCAAATAAATCGAAAACGATCACAGATACGAGAATAGCGCAAGAGACCAGAACGCTAAACAAAGGAACAGAGAGTTCAAATTTCATACCGGAATTCATACAGGGAGCTCCAAAAAAAAGTTCTGAAAGATAAAATTGTAGCCGATTCAAGAAAATGTAGCACCATTGTATACTGCGACCGACAATTTTGATACTTTATTGTAGAGATTCTAAAAAATGGTTGATGTTCCAAATTTGAAACAATTATCACAGAATATAAGAGAGAAAACGCAAAATACGACAGAAAAATTTGAAACTTTGCCACCCTGTATAACGAAAATAACGCGTTTTAGACCATGCATATATTTGCATTTTTTTCTTATTTTGACGAATACTATCACCCCCTGAAATATCTGCATGACATTAATTAACACCCTGTATAATAGTGTTAGAAACTTATTGATCAAGTTGGACCCATATTCAATGAACGATTTTTTTGCCTAGCTTCGAGACTGGTACCTAATATGCTTACATCATATTACGCTGGACCATGACTTTGAAGTACTTACTGCAACATAATTTTTTTACGCTATTTCTTAATATGTTTAGGAAATCTCCTGTAGTTTATTTTAACCCAATTTCAAATAAAGATTATTTGTATTTGTATGGGCTACATTAGTCATTTGACGTAATTAATTGTGTTGTTTTTCTTGCAAAAACTAGGTAATTATTTGGAATAAAAATTAAATAAATAGATAAAAATAAAAAATATATAATATATATTCAAAAATTATAATTTTCACTTCAAAAATTTTATTGTGTTTAGGAATTATTTTCGATTATAAACAATATTGTTTTATGAACATTGTTATAATAATAAATAATGGTACTTCTCTCCTGAAGGATTTTCATATTCAAAATTTAAATTAAACTAAATTCTTAATTTATTAACACCCTGTTCATCAGTACAGAGTAGTCATGGTGATTGGCAAGAAGAAAAGTAAAACAAAAATTTTTTAAAAATTCCATCTTTGTCTGAAACTTCTTGATACATGCTGTATACTAAAGTGTGTTTGAAGTAACATCCGCCAAATTTTAAAGTAGACTCTTCAGCAAAAAATAAGACAAACCTAACTTAACCTAAAGATGCAAGGTGTAACTGTTATGTGCATCTTCAAATGACTAACTAACACAAAAGTCAAAGTTCGTCTTTTGTGTCATAATCACCCACCCCAATTTGTCGTGCGTTTTTGAAATATTAGCGATGGTTTTATTAGATTAACTTTATCACCCTGTAACTCGAAAAAAACGAATTTACGGATTTATGTTTATAGGAACTTTTCTTCTTGTTTTGACGTCAAAAACACGCCCGTCAATTTTCTAAACTTACTAAAGAAACACCATGTATAGACATTTTAAAAACAAAATGTTGACAAACTTTTCAGTTTTATAAAAACATACCTACATGAAATTTAATTAACGTCGTATATAAATAAACAATAAACTTACTCACATCTTGGGCAAAATGGCTTACGTAAACAAACCAAACTCATAGTGTTTAACATTGCTCTCAAGTATGGTTACTGACAAAAGAACTTCAATAATTTCTCTAGCTCGAATACAACGTTCCACCAAAATGCGGTGCTAAAAATAATATTACCTTGTAAATATAGAAATTATGAGTTAGGCACAGTTGTATAAATCCGTCTTAAACTACAATCATTATCTAACAGTTAAAATTAAGTTTATTTTGAAATGTTCATGTGACTGTAATTTCCACCCAAAGTTAAACTATGAACTGTCAGATATAGCGAGGGTAATCTTTAAGTTTGAGTTAAACATGCAAGCAAAGTGAATATATTAATGTTTTATCTACCATTATATTTTCCACCATTCTATAGATTTGCTGGTTTATTATTTACGTCAAACCTAAGTTTAGACTATAGCCCACAAAACTCACCTTAAGTTTTCTGTGACTATATTTTAACTGTAACCTATTCAACTGGGCCTTGAAGAAAATAATATAAATAAATAAATACAAAATCAAGTAATTTTACTCACCATTAACACTAAGGCATTTTGGACAATTTTTAAAAGTTCTTTACAGTGTATTTTAGTTAAAAGAATTGAAAATTTAATAACTTTAAAACTTCATATTTTGCCCTCATAAATAAAAAAAAAAACTAGGGGTCTCCAGCCCCTCACTCTCTATTTAGAATCCGTTAACAGAAAAAAAACAGAAAGGCATTATTATTATTATGGATTTCAGTAGTAGGCGGATAATCCGATGAGACTACTGAGTCTTGTTAAGTACATATAACACATGTAGTCCTTTTCTTTTAAATACAAAATACAAACTAATGTTCATCACATATCAATCACAGATAGGCAGGTATGTCGGTTTTACACTGAATAGTGGATGAAAGTGTTATTCCAGGTTTTCATTTCGTGGTCCAGACGATTCTTAAACTGGTTTTTGGTTTCTGGATTAATGGTGTTGCCGGCTAGACTATTCCAGAGATACACTACCCTGTTCGTGAGAAAATTTGATCTTAGTAGTTTATTACATTTCTCTGTGGTAAGTTTTTGATTGTGTCCTCTAAGATTTGTGTTTTGATTATAGGTGTAGATTTCTTCCAACGTACAGCCGTAATGACCACTGAGAATTTTGTAAGTTTCGATAATATCACCCCTGGTTCTTCTTTACTTTAGTGTAGTAAGGTTGAGTTGGTTTAGTCTTGCTCTGTAAGGCATGTCTTTTAGTTCTTGTGGTAGCCTGGTGATACGTCTTTGCACCCTTTCAAGTTGTTGTATATCCTTCACATTCATACGATATTGGTACGGATCGTCAAATTAAATTAGATTCTTTGATTCAATGATCATTAAATCTTTTTGTTAAGTTTAGAAAGTTTAGTTTCAAATGAACTGTATATGTTTTTTGTTACCTGATGATTTTGTCAGTTAGACAGATAATATAATTGAGAATTTGTTGTCAGAATTCCAGACCTATTATTTTGAAATTGAAATCGATATAGAACAAGAAATTAGTTTTATCGTTGCATATTAAATTTCTTGTCGTGTTAAAGTGTCTTCTACATTTCTTGCTGTGTCTATTACTTTATTTATTTTGTTCTGTAATTTTTTAATAAATCGGAACTCCCAGGCTGTTACTCTGATCAATTTGTCGAAATTTGAAAATGTTTCTATGTTTGGTAAACCATCATTTGATAAAAACGTGGCCATGACTGCTTCTTTTTGATCTTCATTGTCTTCAATTTTTAAACTTGATATTTTTGCCTCCGGCCAGTGTGATTTGTCATCAGTATATAAAAAGTATGGACCGTGCAGCCAAAAATTGATATTGTCATGAATATGCTATTTAGTATTAATAAGTCTACTAAATATTTCTCGCCCTGTATGATGGTTGATCGTATAGTTAGCATTTGCTGACTAATCATAAATGATATACGGTGAGAGTTTGGTTTTGCTACGATCGGGGAGTCAAGTCCGGGCCGTGACGGTGTATGGTGATACTGGGTGGTCGTCCTAAAAGAGCTGAACCCTACGTAGATCTAATAATGTAAGTATCACTTAATTTCTTTTAATTTTAAGCAAGGTCTTCTAGCAATTCACTTAATTTCTGTAATTCATGTTCAACTTATTCAACTACCAATAAATATGTAAGTATTTGTTTTGTACTTGTGCCTTTAATTTAAACTCATCTGTTCTACCCCTCAAATAACGACAATACAACTTAATTAACTCTCATTAGTAACAAACGCTAAGTCGAAACATGGTAGAGGCGATAAACGCTAAGCCGTGACATGGTGGAGGTGCCGTTTTGTTTCTCGGGACGTCTAATCTCCCTATTAGACGTCGTTACCGTAATGTTTAACTATTTTTCTCTTTGTTTTGTTCTTCTCGCACAGCCCTTAATTTTTTTTTTTTCGATATTTATGACTTGACTCCAAGCTAGAGGACCTTGTAATTTGCTTACACATTGCTTATTTTTTTTTTATTTTTTTACTAATTTACTGTTTCCATTGTTTTTTAACCTATTATCTCTAAAACGCAGAGGCATAAAGAAGTAATATTTCAGCGGATGGCACGTTTTAACCTCGGAAATTATTATTTGTTATTATTAAATATTTGAACCTTAAGGTCACAACTTTTCGTTAAAAGCATCATGACAAGTGAAAACGTAATTTCCCCATTTAACTTTAATTGAATTTATTTAACTAGAGCCTCTCGATCCAAATTTTAAAAATTGCGTTTATTTTGAATCCCACTAGCACCGGGACACCCTGTATTTATATTAAAATAGTTCATGCATAGGCATAAGCTTAATCAATTTTGAACTAAAGATAAATAATTTGGTCATTCTATTATATAAATATTTTTATTTTATTAATGTATTTTCCTCTAAAAAGATTAACTAAAGAAACGAATTTCTTTGTATTTAAAAAGTAATATTTTTTCTTCGGTAAAATGCATACACAGCAGATTGTTTTGATTTAGATCTAGGTCATTTTATGCATAAGTAGGTCAGCGAATTTTGTCACGTATGAAACAAGTAGGTAAAATTATTGTTATCATTTCGCAATAAAATTATAAATATACTAGTTAACAAATTAATAAACAACGGCATTATTTTAAAACATGAAATGCCAACATATTTTCTTTTAAGTAAAACACATTATTCAAAATATTTGGAGAAAAAACGAAATTATTTCATAAAAGCATTTTAGTTAACGTAGTTTTTTTTCTCTTCGTCTAATTTCGCGTATCTTCCACGTTGGAAGCAAAATCTACTTCATTGTATTTTTATTTCTCTTTACAAATATAGGTCACTTATCTCTAGCACGTCGACAACGACGTATGCAATTCACTAAATATCTACTTTTGTCACTATAGACATAACACAAGAAGTACATTATCGACCACTTATAATAATAATAATAATAATGAAATTTTTGCATAAGATACAAAAGGAGAAGTCGAAGGCATAGATCAAATTGTTACAATATAAATATACCTACAAGGTAAAATTTTGTTACTTGAAACGTAGTATATACAAGCAAATTGCGACTACAATAATTATACAATCATTTTGTTGAAATGTAGTTTACCTACAAAGCCTAAAATGCGCGAAAAGTCCACTTCATTTATGTCATTAAATAAAATAACATATTTTTACTATTCTAGGTATGGAGCAACAAGCTATAGCCACGCAGAATAAAAAGCATATTGTTTCCGCTGCACATATACAGGGTGCATTTTATTTTATGTCTCTACCAATCGTCTAATTTTGGTTATTAAAAGCAAGTAATATTTTTTTTCAGAGCCGCTGCTAATGTTAATCGTACTTTTATTTTTACAGCTAAATTTCTTACAGGTATGTTATCCACCTACCGTTATATACAGGGTCACTAGCCAAACATGTGCTACATTGTTGTTAATGTTCTACATTAACGGGTAATGGTATTTAACAAAATGGTATCAAAATAATTTCAATAATAAGCTCGCGAGTTGATTTTTATTTCCTTTGATTATAAAAGTGGTTTTATGGCAATATAAATTTGATGAAATATGATATTTGATTTTGAAAGTTTATGTGTAACATGCATGTTGATATATGATTGATGATGATATTTTTTTATGGGTTTCGGAAAATGAAGCTTGCAGAGTGCTGCACACATTTTCCATGATATATGTTGAAAATAAAACAGGGGAGCATGGAAGATGGTTCATTGTAGGAGCTGAATGTTCGCCTTTTTTTTTATTGGTTCCGGAAAATAGTGCTTGGAAGAGTACTGCTTAAATTATTGATTTGTAATCCAGCGCTCGGTGGGGCACATAGCCCAGAGAATAGCTGTTAAACTGAATTTTCAGTACTTTCACAACACATTTTCTATGATTTATAGAGAGTAGGGGGACATGGAAGATGACTCCAATAAGAGAGTTGAATGTTTGCCTAACCTCAATGTTATTAAAAGTTTGCATGTTGTTTGTTGTCAAAATGTGACAATGGAGAGTAGGGGGACATGGAAGATGACTCGATCAGAGTTGAATGCCTGCCTAACCTCGAAAATAAAAAGTTGTGTAATTTTGTTCTAGTTGTGTCATATGAATTAAGCCATATAAAGTATATTTTGGTACCAATATTTCGAAAATCTAATTTTTTTATATATATAATACATAATATAGCCCTGATAACTTCAGAAGAGATATAGCGGAGGTAATTTTATTTTCAGATCGAAACATTATTTAACGAATTGTCTATTTGTAATTGTACCCATTACCTGAAACTTAAGACTCATGTAAGAAATACTTTTGAGTTTAACCACGTGGTTTATCTTCTAACTTTCACTCTGTGACCCTCAATGGTTGCACCTAAGTTTTATCGCGATTTTTATTTTGATATAATGTATACACGAGTGCACAAGCAGCATAATAAGTTATCTAGATAAACAAATTATTTTAACCTAATTTTTTTTTTTTAAACGAGACAATATTATTAAAAATTTGAGTAAAAGTAGGCCTACGTCAAAAGAAACCCTAGGGATCCCCCAATCCACTAAGACCTTATCCACAACCCTACCCCCACTAACCTCACTAGATCCATTGGATGATTGCATCGGCACCCATGGCAATGCTGATATGGCGCCTAAAATTAGTATTGTACATGGTCACCCTTGCTTCATTAATAGCTAGTAAACCCTTTCTATTTTTTTGTTTAATTTCAATTACAACGAACACGAACCCCCTTCTTTTTTTTATATACTTCTTTAGTAACGATAAAAGTGAACTTTTCTTCTTTATTTATTTTTTCTTATAAAATCGAATATTGTACAAGTCTATGTTTAAAAAATTCTCGTAAAACAGAAATGTGATATGGATATATAATGTCTTAAAAACAATGATTCTTTTTTCTCGCACTGAAATAATATATAAAACGGACATCGTATAAATTGAAAGTTTTTAAACTATACCTACCTGTCCTTTCTGATTACCTACGCATATTTGATAATATTTGATTTATTATAATGAGCACAAAAAATTATTTTTTTTTGGGGGAGAGTTACTATTAAGTATTTTATATTTAAAAAACATTACGCACGTAAAAATTAATATGAAAATAAAAAATTCGATTCTGCATTATTGCAAGATAACTCAATTTTTGTTATTTTTTTTTGTTTGTAAGTTGAACTGTAACCTTATTAACTAAAATATTTGATTGTTTACATATTTATTTATTGATTTATTGATATATCCTTGCTTTATTTACCGAAAAATTTAATTGCTAACTTATTTATTTGTTTATTAATTCATCCTTAACAATTGGAAATGTTATCTATATATGAAAAGTTTAATTCAGGCATAACCAAAAATTTTGTATTTTTCTTTTACATGTAAACAACCAATCGCCAATGGACCACTGTAGCTGACTTTTACGCCAAGGACGGCCTGTCACCTCCTGACGCATCGCAAGCCGCGAAGTCACCAATCATCAGTATGATGATCAAAGCAAACCTACATCGACAGCACATACAACAAAAGTCAATTCAAAACAACGAAAGTCAATCCGGAACACACCATGCGATCCATAGGAAGCACATCAGCATTCAATTCCAGGAAAATGGCTGGTAACTATAGAGCTTCAGGTGTCCAGGTGCCCATGCTGGCATCCATCCATAACACTGGTCCTCGCCAAGAACCAGAAGATTGCGCAAGGTCATAATGTAGGTACCATACATTGTAACGACAGGTCCGTACTAAGGCAGTTATGTCACTCAGCGTATCGCAGTGCAGTTCCTACCGATTGTGATGGTTGTAATACTTTATAACGTATAATTTTGTATATCACTGAATATTAATGGAAACTTTTAAAAATATTTCTTTTTATGATATTTTTATTGAAATTTTTATGATTTTACTGTTATTATAAAGTTTTTCACATACTTTGATAATTCTCTCATCGACCTTTGCATACTTTTTTTAGATTTTGCTTAAAATTTTCATAACATTACTATTATTGTAAAATATTTTATTTGCATTGATAATTTTCTCATTGACTCTTGGATATTTTTTTTTTTTTTTCCTTTTTAAGATTTTGACTAGATTTTTACAAAATTACCATTATTGTAAAGTGCTTTGTATTCACTGGTAATTTTTTCATTGACCTTTTAGCTTTATCGCTGGGGTCCAGCTCTTCTACGCGGGGGGAATGTCATGAATATGCTATTTAGTATTAATAAGTCTACTAAATATTTCTCGCCCTGTATGATGGTTGATCGTATAGTTAGCATTTGCTGACTAATCATAAATGATATACGGTGAGAGTTTGGTTTTGCTACGATCGGGGAGTCAAGTCCGGGCCGTGACGGTGTATGGTGATACTGGGTGGTCGTCCTAAAAGAGCTGAGCCCTACGTAGATCTAATAATGTAAGTATCACTTAATTTCTTTTAATTTTAAGCAAGGTCTTCTAGCAATTCACTTAACTTCTGTAATTCATGTTCAACTTATTCAACTACCAATAAATATGTAAGTATTTGTTTTGTACTTGTGCCTTTAATTTAAACTCATCTGTTCTACCCCTCAAATAACGGCAATACAACTTAATTAACTCTCATTAGTAACAAACGCTAAGTCGAAACATGGTAGAGGCGATAAACGCTAAGCCGTGATTATTGATATTGCAAACTTCATTTGATCTGGTAGCAAGATTAGTATTTTCTTGTATTTCTCCGATTCTATGAGATTCAAACTGCCCTAAGCTCTTGCCATTTCCTCTTAGCCAATGCATCACAGTTGTTGAGTCTGTCCATAGGTAACTTTGGGTAATTTTTATTTCCAATTGTTTCTTTAAGGAAACAAAAATCCTACTTCCCATTACAGCAGCCTGCAATTCTAAACGGGGAATAGAAAGTGGTTTAATTGGTGTAACTTTAGCCTTGGCAAAAATAAGGGATCCGTAAATGTCATTCTTGGTGAATGTAAGCAAGTACGCTGCTACCTCACAAGCTTGTTTACTTGCATCACAAATTATATGCATATTGTTCCAGACAGATTGGACATACTCAAATTTTGGTCTTACATAGGTCTTGTATAGTTTTGATACCATTTCTTTGGAAAGATCCTTAAATGCTTTTTGAATGAGATATATGTAATTGAGTTGGCCTTTTTTACTATTTAAGAAATATGGGTCTCCCATTTTAAGTCTGAGGTGATGGTGATTCCTAGATCTTTTTGCTTTGTAACTGACTTAATTGGTGTTTGCTGGAGGAAATAGTCATGTTTGGGATTATTTTGACCAATATGCAATATGGTACATTTAGAATCATTAAGTGGCATTTCCAGCTCTTCGTCCAAGACCTAATTTTAAGGAGATCTTCCTGTAGGTCCACATGTTGAAGTACTGGATTGCAGTAGATATTTCCATCGTCAGCATAAGATGCGTTTTTTGTTTTAAGTCCTTGGAAAAGATCGCTCAGGTATGTTATGAAAAGCAGAGGTCCAAGGACAGACCCCTGTGGTACCCCGCTGTACACTTCATGCTCTTGTGACAGTGTAGTACCTATTCGTACTTGGTAAGTACGGCCAGTAAGAAAACCTGCAATAAGTTTTAACAGACTTCCTCTGATACCAAAATGGTCAATTTTGTAAATTATATAGTCTGTAGGTATTTTGTCAAAGGCCTTTTCGAAATCAAGATAAATCACATCAAACGGCTCGTGGTTATCGTCAGCTAATGTCCAATCATTAAGTCTTGTTAACAGATTTGTGAATGTAGATTTTCCTGGAAGAAAGCCGTGCTGTTGAGCCGGTATGATGTGTGTTGCTAGAAGGAAATCCGTTAATTCCTTTGCCAAAATCTTTTCCATGCATTTGCATATTGCGCTGGTAAGACTTATTGGCCTGTAGTTTGCAGCCAGTTGTTTGTTTCCTTTTTTGTATATTGTCGTGACAACAGCTCTCTTCCAAGCTGCAGGGAAGTCACCTGTTCTAATAATATGATTTAAGACAGCTGCAGGGGGCTCCTTTAGGGTTTGCAGACAGTTTTTAAGGAAAACTGGTGGTATGCCATCTGGCCCCGGACTGGAATTCAGTTTCAGTGCTTTCACAGCGTTTTCGACTTTTTCTGGTGTGAATATGATGTTACTTAGTTCGATATTTGCACGGTTCTCAGGGGGCAATGTTGGCATAACATCATTTGTACTTAACCTGGTAAAGACACTCTGTAATTGTTGCGTAAAACATTCGGAGATTTCCTATGCTGAAGCTGGCATGCTTCGAATTTAAGGTACGACCTATGTATGCATAGAATTGCTTGGTGTTGCTGAGTACATTGTGCTCATAGTTTCGTCTGGCTGTTACTATGCATTTCTTGGTTTTGTTATTTTGTTGTTGATATCTAAGATAATTACCATCAGTTCTTTGGTTCCGGTATTTATGCCAGCAATCGCTTTTCCTTTGGATTTCCCTAAAGATTTCCCTCGTAAGCCCCGGTTTTTGTGTATTGACTTTCTGAAGTTTATTGGGTACGTGTTTGTCAATTGTTACCGTTATAGCCTCAAAGGAATCAGTAAACTGAGCTGGATTAGCTAGTTGAGTTAATTGTTGCTGGAGAGTTTCATTGATAGCCTGGTCATCAACTTTCCAGAACTGCCTTTTGTAGACTTTGCAGGTTTGTCTGGCTATTTTCTGTAGTTGTGTCTTTGCTGTAATTACTATGTGGTCTCTCTTCCCCAGAGGGGCATGTTGTTGAATGCCAAAGATTAATCGTTTTCCATTAACAATCAGCAGGTCCAAGAGTGAAGATTGATCTTTTCGAATTCTGGTGGAAAAAGTGACAAGTTGATGGCCTCTGTGTGTTTTGTAACTCTCCAGGAAGTCATGGCCACACTGGTTATTTGGATGTAGTTCCAGTGTATTTCAACTGATTTCTGGATAATTGAAGTCTCCCATCATATAGACTGGGTCGTTTAGTAACATTGCATTTTCAATAGCTTACACAAGCTCCATGTTTTGCTCCTGAGTGGTTTTTTGTTTTTGTCGATTAACACAAGCTACCTGAAATTTTACTTTGCATATTGTTATTTCAAGCCATAGTGATTCCACAGGTCCGCTGGTGTTAAATTGTTGGCTTATAATTGGGTGGACACTATGCCCTGCGATAGAATTTTTAACGTAAACACAAATACCTCCACCATCTGTTCCTCGATCCTTGCGAAACAATAAGTAGCCTGGAATGGTAATTAAGCTGTCTGGTATTTGGTCAGTTAGCCATGTTTTAGTGATCAGAACAATGCATGCCTTAGTGTTTTTAATGCTGCCCTTTAGTTCATCCAGTTTGTTCGTCATTGAGCAGAGGTTGCTATACCAAAAGGAGACCTCCACCAGAAATGATGTTTATTTATTTATTAACGTATACACATTTACAAGATATTATCCTAATATAACTTTCTTAGCACAGGCTTTAAATCGTTCTTTGTTAACATTAAAAAAATTCAAATGTTCACAATAAGTATTTACATTAATGCACATTCGGTTGGCCGGATTATACATTAAGTAAAGTGTCCTGGATTGCGGTATATGCCAGAGGGGCGTATTACGTGTTCTATAAGCAGGAACGTGAATACGTAACATTTCAAGACATTCCGAACAAGTAATATGATTATTTAAAATGTTATAAATAAAACAAACATCATAATATTCCCTCCTGCACTTAAGAGTACCCAAATTTAGGTATGACATTGTTTGTTCAACAGTGAAATTAAGTCCACTCCTACTGGGCTTATACATGACAAACTTTATAAATTTTCGCTGAACATTTTCAAGACGATTGATATAAATATTGAAGAAAGGTGACCAGATAACATTGGAGAATTCCATAATTGATCTTACATAACTAATAAAAAGTATTTTAAGAACATTTACATCGGTAAAATCCTGACAGATTCTCTTAACAAAACCCAACATTCTATTGGCACGAGCAATTATTTTTTCGTAATGATGTGTAAATGTTAGTTTATTGTCAAGATATACACCTAAATCCTTAATAACAGACACTTCCCTCAATGAAACGCCATCTAAATCATATTGCAATGGGATCACAGTTCTTAACCGGCTATATCGTATAGAAAAACATTTCTCTGCATTCAAACGCATATCATTGAGAGTGCACCAGCTAAAAATTTCATTCAAGTCATTTTGAAGTACGTTTTGGTCTAAAGTAGAGGTTACCATACTGTATATTTTTAAATCATCAGCAAATAGCAGAAAATTTGTCTTTATGAATTTCCAATATCATTAATAAAAAGATTAAAAAGTAAGGGGCCAAGGTGAGAGCCCTGTGGTACTCCCGATGTAGCACAAAATTCATTAGATAAGAATCCCCCCACTTTAACCTGTTGATAACGACCAGAAAGATAAGACTCTATCCACAACAATAAATTTCCCGAAATACCATAATGAAACAATTTAGATAAAAGGAGCGAATGGCTGACCTTGTCAAAAGCCTTACTGAAGTCCATGTAAATGGCATGAACTTCAGATCCAGCAGCCATGGCCCCAAAAATGTAATTGGTATATAGAAATAAGTTTGTGTCAACTGACCGACCTGATATAAAACCGTGTTGTTGAGGTATCAATAATTTTTCGAAAACACTACATAGTTTCTGCTCAACACAATGTTCAAACAATTTAGGTATGGTGGACAGTACACTTACAGGTCTATAGTTCCGAACATCACCTTTGTCTCCAGATTTATGAATTGGCCTAACATATGATTTTTTCCATACAGCTGGAAATTCACCAGTTTCTAAAGATTGTTTGAAAATTAAATAAAGTGGCAAATAAAGAGAAGAAGAACAATGCTTTAATAACAACGGGGGCACACCATCTGAACCCATTGGCTTAGTTGTGTTAAGTTCAAATAGTTTTTTCTCTATATCAATTGCAGTAATATTCATATATGAGTAGATATTATACAGAGGGTAAGCAGGAACATTTACGGAGCTAATAGAAGGAGGACTGTAAACAGACGAAAAGTAGTTAGCAAAAAGATTAGAAATGCTATCACCATCATCAGCTATACTGTCATCCAACTTCATTACATTTGGACAATCACCACCATCTTGCTGAGATTTTACAAAATTCCAAAAATATTTAGGATTATTCATAATAGAGTTTTCTGTATGTCTAATAAAATTATTATAGTTAAGCTTTGTTAAAGAACAACATTCATGTCTTAATTCAGCAAAATCTCTATAATCAACAGCTTGTCCCGTTTGCTTATATTTTTTATGAGCAATATTTTTCCTAAAGATAAGCCTTTTTAGTTCATTGGAAAACCAGATCGGAAAGTTACTGCTAATAGTTTGTTTAATAGGTACATATTGCTCGAAACCATCATATAAGATATAATAAAAGTTATCAACAGAAGCAGTAACATTCTCACAAATGATGGAATTCCAATTTATGCAAGAAAAGAATGTGTTTAATTCTCGATAATCAGCACTCTTAAAATCAAAATACCACACGCAATTAAACTCTAGTTTATCTCTAAAATCAGTTGATAAACAAATTTCAAGAGCAGGATGGTGACTGTCAATGCTTACTAAACCTTTACAGTTTATTACAGATTCAACATTAAAATTGCAGAAACACAGGTCTAAGATAGTATCATTGACATTTTTTACACCATTATGCTGGGCAAGTCCCAAAAAGGTCATGCCATCACACAACATAAGCTCATTCGGACTTCTCACGTTGCCCGGGAGAAGACCAATATAATCATCAGTATGTGACCACTCGACATGTGGAAGATTATAATCTCCCAGAACAATTACCTTATCAAACTGACTACTGGCCCTCTCCACAGTTTCAACGTGAACAGCACACAACGCAGAATCCATCAAAGGAGGAATATAAACATTACCGAAAGAGTAGTGATTTTTACCGAATTGAACAGAAACAAAGACTTCTTCAACTGCAGGGTTTGAAAATTGAAGTAGCCTAGATTTAAAGTCCTTCCTAACAGCAATAAGTACTCCACCTCCACGTTTTTTTATACTGTTATTTATATTTCTATCTGTCCGATAAGCTACATAATTATTTGAAGAAGTAGTCCATCCTTACAGTGGAGTAGGTAATATAGATAAAAACAAAACTTCTGTCTTCCTCCACAAATAGTATTTATTTCAAAAATTAATTTCTTTAAAAGTGATTGTCCCTACATGTTTCGACTGTACAAACAGTCATCTTCAGGGGAACTAAAAGGAATCTATGAAAGTACAATGACAACAGGCACCATAAAGGACTTACCTAAATCGAGTTTGGTCTCGGTTTTAGTAGTTGCCTCAAATAAATGAGTACAACTCTTTTCAAATTTCATTTGCCTTATGATCTTAAAAGAGTTGTACTCATTTATTTGAGGCAACTACTAAAACCGAGACCAAACTCGATTTAGGTAAGTCCTTTATGGTGCCTGTTGTCATTGTACTTTCATAGATTCCTTTTAGTTCCCCTGAAGATGACTGTTTGTACAGTCGAAACATGTAGGGACAATCACTTTTAAAGAAATTAATTTTTGAAATAAATACTATTTGTGGAGGAAGACAGAAGTTTTGTTTTTATCTATACATAATTATTGGAAAAAATCTCAGCATCATTTATTTCACAGTCCAACCAAGTTTCAGTGAGGGCAACAATGGGATATAATTCAGATAATGCAGCTGTCAGAAACTCCCTAAGCAGACCTCTAACATTTTGGTAGAAAACAGTGATATTTTTTATAGATTTTGTTGATTTTTGTTGACCTGTTGAAAATTTCCGTTGTCTCTAGGATATCTGCGGGGACGATACTCTTTAATTGCAGTTCCAGTAGGCCATAGTCCAGGATCTAAGAGACCCTTGATGAGAGTTTCTTTAACCCCTATTTTAAAAGAACAGACATCCTCATTTTTGTCAAGTACAAAGCATTTTACGTCCGAAATTTCAAGATTGTTCTTGATATAATCAGTGACATCATTCTCAGTGGCGTGTTTAGTTTTTTGCGTTACCATGTTGTTCTTGGGTGTAAATTATTTAGTACATTGTTCAAAATCAAAATATCAAAATATCAAAATTGTTGAAATATTTGACCCTCAAGTTTACCTCTCCTTTTTGTTTATGTTCATTCAACTCTGTCAAGATGTCTTTAAAATACGTTCTTTGCAGTGGGGTTTGATCAGACTTAATGTAGATGTTTTCTTCATTTAAATTGTTTTTATTTCTAAGTATCTCTCGTGCCATAGTTGGTGAGGGAAGTATGACTCTAATTGGTCGAATTTTAACTTGTGATGGTGCCCCAAGGCGATAAACTTTGATTTCACTGACCCGAATGTCTTATTTAATCTTTTTGATCATGAGGATAGCTTTTTCCAGATCGAAATCAGGTTCACTTTGTGCAGGGCTTTCTGTGACTTCAAGCAGCAATACGTTTGAAGCTCGCCTTTCGCGCTCAGCCATCTCGCATATTGTAGGTTTAATTATTTTGGCACTATCTTCTGTTGCAATTGAGGTGGTTGGTTTTGGAATAGCTTTTTGAGTGTTGACCTCAGTGAATAGGATTTCTACTTGCTTTTTAAGATCTGTAGTATCAGCAACTACCTGGGCATAAGATGGTGCATTGTTATTTATAGCGGCTTTTAGTTCTTGTGTTTCCTTCTCCATTGTCCATTCTTTTGTTGATGGAGGGTAGATCTTTCATGCCTGCATCACTAAAAAATAATGAGTCTCCTGGCCCTGATGGAATAACAGCCAATATTATTAAACGTAACCACAAATACATTCTGCAACCACTAAAGCATATAATAAATTTAATTTTTGAAAAAGGCCTAGTTCCTAAACAGTTTAAATTATCCACAATTACTCCTATCCACAAAGCTGGAGATAAGTTAAGGATCAGCAATTATAGGCCTATTAGTGTAATAAATAATTTTGGTAAAGTTTTCGAAAAATGTTTAATAAAAAGCAGTTTAGTTAATTTTTTTAATCAGAATAACATTTTGCATGAACAACAATTTGGTATTCGAACCGGTAGAGCCACATCTGATACAATATGTAGTTGTTATTAGTAATATAACAGAGGGTATAAATACAAACAAAAAATCTATCGCAGTATTCTTAGATCTGGCAAAGGCGTTTGATACAGACAACCATCAGATGCTACTTAGTGTTCTGGAGAGATACGGAGTTCGTGGTGCAGTGTTAGACGTTTTCAAAAGTTATTTATCAGATAGGGAACAACGCGTAAAAATAAATAACACAATCAGTGAACCAAACATAGTCAAAATAGGAGTGCCCCAAGGCACACTCCTTGGTCCAGTACTCTTTTTAGCACATATAAATTCCCTTTTGTCTTTAGCCACAAGAGCGAAAGTAATATCATACGCAGACGACACAGTTGCTGTCTTTTCTAAGGATACGTGGATTAAAACAAAGACATCTGTCGAACTCGGCATGAAAAAGATTCAAACATGGCTTGGAATGTATCAGCTTTCATTGAATATTGGCAAAACTCACTATATGGCATTTTCTTTAAATAAAATAAATAAACCTGACTTCACATTTATTAAAGTTGCAGGGATGAAGGAACATATTAGGGAAACAAACGAGATCAAGTACTTGGGAATAATCGTCGAAAGGAATTTAAAATGGACCAACCATGTGAACTATTTAACAAAGAGAATAAGGAAATTAATTTACAAATTCTACCAATTGCGTGAAATTGTTTGCAGGAAATTATTAATCATGGTTTACAAGTCTCTGGTAGAATCACTCCTTTCCTATGCTATCCTCATATGGGGTGGAATGTACAAGAATGCCTTACAAAAATTAAATACAACTCAAAATTATATACTAAAGATCATGTTTAAGAAACAAAGATTGTACCATACTAACCTTCTTTACACAGAAGATATAAGCAATATTCGAACTTTATATTTCCATAGCATTTGCATTTATGCATTTAAAAATAAATCATTTCAGAACTACACATCTTCTACATACAATATCCGCAGTAATAAGTGAGCTTCTGCCTACCCCTAGATTTAAGAGAGATATATGTCAACGATTTTTAAAATATACCCTACCTAAAACTTGTAACCTACTGCCTATTCATATAAAACACATAAAAAACCCAAAAACTTTTTCACGTAGCTCTAAAAAATTCATCTTTGACAATTATGTTATATTTGAACGAATTTTGGATGATTGATTCTGGAAAAGTGTTAAGATATTGCTGATTTTCTGTTTTTTTTTTTGTTATTATTTTTCCATTATTTTCACTCTCACCTATCTATATCTATTGTTTTCTTTTACTGTGTTGCACTAATTGTTTTATTGGGAGCACAATACAAGTGATTTATTCACTTAGGTGCTTTTTTTTCTTCTTCCTAAATATAGATATACATCTAATTTAAGTATTTAGTATTATGTATATTAAAAGGCTAGATATATATTATAGAACACTCGTATTTTTCTGTACATCTGTTATGGAATAAATAAATAAATAAAATAAAATTAATTAATTCAAGGCACTCCGGACAGAAGAATTTTAGACACAAACGAGTTGAGCACAGGACCCGAATCTCATTGGACCCGAAGCGAGCACAGTTTCTGCAAAACACTTTTTTGCATAAATCACATCCACAGCCAAAAAGTTCCTTAATTTCTTTGCTCTTAGTTGTATCTATATTTATTATTTATTTATTATTAGCAATAGCAAAAAAAAATATTACATAATACATTCCAATAAAGCAGTATAATCATAACAAGGATACTTGGCATTCCTATCATTTTTGACTTTACTAAAACAAACAACCTCACTATTGCCATATTTGGCACACAATGGTATTTGAAATACTGTGGGTGAGCCTTATAAACTAGTAAAATTTTTCTTGAGGTAGTAAACTAATTAATTATGAATTAATTTAGTGCATATCTAATTATACAATATAGTCTATGTTACAATTAGTGATCGACCGATATGACTTTTTTAGCCGATACAGATAATCGGCCGATACCGATAATGTCTTGGCCGATAACGATATATATCGGCATATCGGCCTTTTTTAATTGATAACATTATTAATGTCTAAAATCTGAATATTCTGTAATATAATTTATAATTCTTTAACGTTCAATTTAAAATCACAAAAATAACCATTCCAACAACATCTTCTTGTGACACAAAATCATCTTCTAGGGCATCCATTTGTGAAGAAATGAATGCTGAAATTACAGAATATAAGAAACATCCTCTTCTTGAAAGAAAAGCGAATCCCATTTCTTGGTGGCAAGAAAAACGAGAAGTTCTACCATTATTATATAATCAAGCTCTTATATATTTATCTGCACCAGTTGGCAGTGTTGCAAGTGAGCAAATGGTTTCAGAAGATGGAACCGTAAATTCGGCGAAAAGGAATCGGCTGAATCCAGAAACAACCGAGAAACTAATATTTTTACATGATAATTTGCCTAAACTACATTATTCATATTAAATGCCTATTTCATGTTATATCTACCATAATTTCTTAAGATTAACTTATTTGAAATATTACTTTAAATTTAAATATAAAAAAAAATGTTTTAAGCTGCTATGGTTGTTTTTATACATCGGCCGATATAGCCGATATATATTTACATCTATCGGCCGATACCGATAATCGGCTCTCGGCCGATATAGCCGATATATCGGTATCGGTATCGGTCGATCACTAGTTACAATTACTGTCAATTAACCATTTATTGATTTCTTTTTTAATTAACTGATATGGTTTAGATCTAATATTAATTGGTAAATCGTTATATATCTTTGGTCCAACGCAGTAAATGTGTCTTTGACATACCGTGTGTCTAGGATTTTGAAGCATGACATTATTCTGCAATGCATGTCTAGTATTGACATTGTGGTCCAAAGCTTGTCTGTATTCCAAATTACTTAGCATAAATCTAATTATTGACTTAATAAAAAGTTGGTTTGGAGTTAATAATTTACTTTCGCCATAAACCAACTGAGACGGATATGTTCTGTCCTTAAAAAACATTATTTTTAGAATCCATTTTTATTTATTTATTTATTTATTTATTCAGTAAAGCATCAACAGTTTACAACCAATAATAGATACTTTTAACTATGCTAGGTAGCAGGTATATAATAGGTACATTGTACAGTTCCACTTAAAATACTAAACATTGTTACGTAGTTTATTATCGACGCACTTTTTAAATTGTCCAACACTGACTAAACTTACATCTATATCCCCTGCAAATTTATTATAAATATCACACATACGGAAAATGGGAGAATTTCTATATAACTCCGTTTTTGGAAAATCCAAATAGAATACCGTTTTACTACGAGTATTTATGTTATTAGCAGCAAATGGGAGCTGTGCTAGAATGTCAGGGCTATCTATACTATCCTTTAGAATTTTAAACAAGGTAAGTAAGCAAGCTTTTATTCTTCTTTTTTCTAATGATAATCTATTGAAAACACTAAGCAGTCTCTCGTGATCATATCCCTGTACCGGATAATAGCCAAACCTTTTAAAAAACATGTATTTTAAAAATTTTCTCTGCACCCTCTCTATAGATTTAGACCAAATAATGTAGTGCGGAGACCAAATTACACTGCCATACTCTAGTTTAGGCAATACCAGGGAATCAAAGAGTCTTAGACATACATCCACACTGAAATGTTTAGTGGAACGAACAATGAATCCTACCACTTTAAATGCAGCAGATATGGTGTCAGAAATATGAGTATTAAAAGATAAGGTTTCATCATAAACAATTCCCAAATCTCTTTGGTGTGATCTTCTCACTAGTTCATTATCATTCATAAAGTAGGTACGATTAACTGGTTTGCTTTTTAATGTAAAAGTCATACAATAACATTTTTGTGCATTTAGTTTAAAACCGTTTTTATCACACCACTCACACACACTGTTTATGTCATCTTGCAATCTTTCACAATCGTTCTCATCCAAAATCCTCAAAAACAGTTTAAAATCATCGGCGAATGCTAATACATTTGAATGTTTTGTCACTTGAATGAGTCCATTAATTGCTATTATAAACAATAGTGGTCCCAGATTAGACCCCTGCGGTACCCCAGAACTGCAAACATACATACTAGATTTACCCCCTCGAACCTCCACATATTGCCTACGAGAGGAAAGATAAGACTGAATTAACATAATTAAATTATTTGTAACATTCATATCTTTTAGGGATTTGATAATTACACTATGTTTGACCTTATCAAAAGCCTTTTCCATGTCTGTGTATATTACATCGACCTGCGATTTATTATGTAGGGCATCATGTACATATTGTGTAAATGATAGCAAGTTAGATAAAGTGGACTTTTTGGGTAAGAAGCCATGCTGATAAGAAGAAATGCTTGTTTTAATTTCATTATAAATTCTATTAAATATAACTATCTCGAATATCTTCGATAGAGCACTTACAATCGCTATGGGCCTAAAGTTATTAATTTCATTTCTGGAACCTCCCTTAAATACTGGGATTACTTTAGAGACATGCCATACATCAGGGTAGACAGAGGTTCGTAGACCAAGATTAAATATGAGAACCAAGGCACTTACCAAAAGATCCCCACAACCCTTTATAATGTATCCCGGCAACCCATCAGGTCCTATGGCTCTATTACCCTTTAGACTTTTTAATGCCGTGGAAACCTCTTGCTTGGTAATGGGCACATCGCAGAAATGACTCGCATTATTAGATCCAACAAAGTTGTCATTTTTCTCAGAAGGTGAAAAGACAGAACAGAAAAAATTTGCAAAACCATTTGCCACATCCTGAGTACCAGTGAATGTTATATTATTTAGATTTATCTCTCTGGGTATATCTGGGTTACTTTTCTGTGTTTTGATATAAGACCAAAAGTATTTAGGATTTTCTTTTAAACTTAACTGTACCTGATTCATATAGCTCCTATGACAACTCTTGATTTTATGTTTAAGATTTTTTCTAATTTCAGCATATTTTTTGTACGAATATTTACATTTATTTCTTTTGTATTTTTTGTGATAGTGCTCTTTTCTTTTAATTAATTTAATGATATCTCTGTTAAACCAAACTGGAAAAACTCGCCCAGTTTGGGTGGAAAGGGGTACACATTCGGCAAAAATGTTATTGAGTATCCTATACATATGCTCAACCGCTGTATTTACGTCATCAAAGTTCTCAAACACATTCCAGTCATACAATCTGATCATATTATACATTTTAAAAAAATCAGCCTTACTAAAATTAAACTTAGTATTTACAACCTGCTCACACTCCAGATATACATTCCTAACAGCACACAACACTGTCAAGCCAGGATGATGCTGATCCACCGGTAGTAAGGGGCTATCATCCGTTAGAACTTCTACATCCTGAAACACGCTGCTAACTACCACAAAATCAAGCACAACCCCATTGCAATTTACTATTTGGCTTTTCTGAGTCATATTAGTAAATGATAAAAAACTTTTAAAGCTACACAGCATTTGACTTGGCACATCCCTTATATAGTCAGGAATATTAAAATCGCCCAAAATTATACAGTCCTTATCTATAAAGTTAGTTTCAATGCTATCATAAAACTTGTTATACAATTCAATATTAGCGCCAGGTACAATGTATACAACAACAATATATATATATATTTATCATTACCCATGGATACTCGTACACACAGAGCCTCCATATCATCTGCAAAAATATCACACTCGACTACTTTATATTCCCCTTTGATTGCCAGTAGAACACCCCCACATTTTTGAACTACTTGCAGTCTATTTATAAGGGTTGAACCAGCACTGCCCCATATCAACAAGCCATAGTTAATAACAGACTCCACGAGTGCGTAATAAATTGTTTTAAGTGTCTTTAAAGGCAGAATGTTTCTTAGTTCGTAGAATTTAAAATCACTTTTCTAATTTTATTTGTGACATATTCGACCTGCTCTTTCCAGTTAAAAGTTTCATTAATTATAATTTCCAGATATTTTAGACTGCATTTTCTTTCAATAGATTGATAGTAGTATTGGCCTTTGCACTGTGAGCTATTTATAGGATTCATTTCACTTTTTAGGTTCATCAAAGACTTAAAATTTTTAAATAATATTTCTCTTGGGTCAGTGCCCATGCGCGAAATAACTTCAACTTCTACTTTATTTAATCTGTAGTATAAAATATTACATTTTTACCCTTTCAGATCTATATCATGTCAATCCTAAGCTAAGCATTATTATCTAATAAAAAATATTTAATATATGTATATACAAATAAATCAGTATTCCCAAAAAAATCACATTTTTGAATCACGTGACAGTTTTAGGACAAGGAGATACTCATATAGGGTGTTCCTTAATGTCGTGCTAATATTTCAGGGTCATATTCTGCAGTAAAGTTCATATGATGTCCGTAACGACTTGATTTTTTTTAAAGCATTATTTTGTATGATTCCGCAAGTAGGTACTTTAGATATTATTTTCAATTTAGTGGCGTTCCTGTATACTATTATTATTTTTTACAAACAAAATGGTACGCCGTGGACCTTTTTCCATGTGCGTATATTTTCTGTTTAGTCCTGGTCAATTCACCATGAAAACAGTCTCCTGCATTTTCCCGTCGGACTTGTAAAACGCAAAATAACGTTTTCATGTAAAATTGCCTAGGCTAATCAGAAAAAAATTCCTGATAGAAAAATGTCAGTGGCATACTACTTTTTTTTGTAAGAAATATCAGAGGACATGTTCGCAGAGATGCCACTGGAGAAACAATAGAATTATTTTCCCGACTAAAACAGGTAGTTTTATATTCTAATAACCAGCGGCGGCGCGTCGGGGGGGCCTGGGGGGGCCCGGGCCCCCCCACTATTTTGACCCTGCCTTCCTTTTTTAGAGGTAAAGGGAACAATATTTTATAATATATCAACAATTATTGTTAATATAATCAAAATTATTAAGTAATAATTAATAATTAATAGCGAGCCCTATTAAAACAGAAAACAGAACAGTGAAAGCGTGGCACGCCGGCCGCGCCGTTGTATTATTTTAAATATGTCATTCGTAGCAATCGTAGGAGGTCGGGGACGCTCGCTGCACCTGCACTTGCACCTGCCGCCTGCCGCGACTCTTGCGCCCGCCGGCCGTGTATTATTATACATACTAGACTATCGATAATTTAAAATTGATGCACATTGCACATGCGTTGTGTTATTTTATTTGGTGGGTGAATAAGTATTCCTCGAAGTGTGTTCATTCTTTTGCAGGTTGCTGTTAATTTGTTTAGGTAAGAAAATTATAAATAAATCTACTTAGTAGTAGTAATAATAATAAGATTTATTTTAGCAATTCTGCTATTATATTATAAATTTTAGTTTTGTTTACAATAATTTAAACATTTAAAACAATATTTCTTCTTATGTACTTACCTACCAAAAAATATTACATAAATTTTATCAGATTTCTTGTTTCCCATGCAAGTAAAGTATATTTTTAAGGAGTTTCTTAAATTTGTTTAAGAAATTTTGTTTCTTAATCAAAAATTCTATATTATGGTATTCGTGTAGTCCTTTGTCCTTTAAAAAAAATTCATTTATATATCAAATTCTTTGTCACTTTACCTAAACATATATTTTGATTGTTTCTGGTTTTAATAATTAAACATATCATGTTTATTAATTTAGAGTTTTTTTTAGACATGGCTAAGAAACAAACATCGCTTGACAATTTTTTTGGCAAAAACATAGCTTCCTCAGAGCAAAAAAAAAACGATTTGCCGAAAAATACAACGTCAACTGTCGTATTTTCTGCACCAGGTCAGACGCTTTTACTAGATGACGACATATGCATTTCTGACAAAAGAGACCCATTTTTTGGCGTTGACACTATTGATATTGGGGCGGGACCTTACCAACCTCGAGAGTCTTTTAAAAATTCAAAATTTGGCGAACGTATAAGAAATTTTAAGGTCCAATGGTATGACTGTTATTCCTGGTTAGAATACAGCCCAAAACTAGATGCCGCGTTTTGCTTTTATTGTCGTCTCCACTGTTCTAATCAGCCGGGATGCGCAGATGAAGCTTTTATTAAAACGGGGGTAAAGAATTGGAAGAAAGCGCTGGAAAAATTCAAAAAACATGAAGAGTCAGGAGTTCACAAAAGGTCAACTCAGTTCTTCTTGGAGAAAAGATCTACGGGACAAAGTGTAATGTGCCAGGTTGATAGTTTTCATCAGGAAACAATTAAAAAAAATCGGGATTTTCTTCAGTTTGTCTTAGAAACCATTTTATTCTTGGGGAAACAGGGAATATCTTTTAGAGGACACAACGAAAGTTTGGATTCGGTAAATAGAGGCAATTTTTTGGAGTTTTTAAATTTTAGATCTGTAGATAAAAATTTGGATTTTAAATTGTTTTTGCAGTCCAAAGTTTGTAATTACACAAGCAAAGATTCTCAAAATGAAATGATTAAATTAATTGGGGAATCCATAATCGGGGATATAGTGCTAGAAATAAATAGTGCTACTTGCTACTCCTTAATTGTGGATGAAACCACTGACGTTTCTCATATTGAACAGGTAGCAATAGGGTTCCGCTACTGTTCCATTCAAGAAAATAAGGTAACCATAAAAGAGCGATTTCTGGGGTTTGTAGACTGTGCTAATACATCGGGAAGTTTTTTATTCCAAACAATAAATGATTACATGATCAAAATTGGCGTAAACGTAAAAAATCTTCGATTCCAATCCTATGATGGGGCTTCTAACATGAGCGGCAAGTTTAATGGTTTGGCGGCAAAATTTAAAGAAATAGAAACAAGAGCCCTATATTTTCATTGTCATGCGCATCTTCTTGAACTTGCTGTTGCTCGTACTTGTGAGAATACAAAAAGTTTAAGGGATGCCCTAGGCACCGTAAATAGTTTATATAACATTATAGAAGCGTCAGCTAAACGACACGACATTTTTCAAAAAATTATTTCAGAAGTTTGCCCCAATTCAAATATAAAATCTTTAAAAAGTCTATCTCAAACAAGATGGACGATGCGTTATGTCTCTGTTAAAACGGTACTAAAGCTTTTACCAGCTATAATTCCCACATTAATAAATATTTCAAATGATGCTAATAATACAAAGGTCTCAGCTGAAGCATCCGGATTACTTGTTAATATTTTAAATGAAGAGTTTCTACTATCATTAATTATAATAGAATTGATTTTGGGCACAACAACCATACTTTCAAAACATTTACAAGCAGCCGAAATAACCATTTCTCTTGTTCTTCCTAAAATAAATGCGACAATTGCGACTCTGCAAAGTTACAGAAGTGACGAATATTTTAGTAAGATTTTTGAAAAAATGAAAGTGTTGTCAAGAGAAATAAATGAATTAGGCTATGAAGTTAAAGAGGTTTCTTTACCACGGCAAAGAAAGATTCCAAAAAAGCTGGACGAAATGGCAAATACTTTCAATTTTTCGAACATTAAAGATTTCTTACGCGTTAAGTCTTTTTTGGTATCTCTTGACCTTTTAATAGAAAATTTAAAATTGCGTTTTTCCGAAAACGATTATAAATTAATTTTGATGATCGAAAATTGTCTGCTCATTCATACAAATAAGTACCTTGAAAGAGAAGCAGAAGCACTTAACAAATTTTATAAATTTGCTGAAGATGTTAGCCAACTATATAGGGAAATAGAGATTTACAGAAATTGTATAATTGGGCAACATAACAACTCAGATACTAGTCTTAGTAGTAGTAGTATTGAAGATTATGCGAGTTTATTTTTAAAATATGAATTAAAGTCAATGCTGCCATTAGTTTGGCACCTATTCGAAGTAATCTTAACTTGTCCGGTAAGTACCGCATCAGCTGAGAGGTATTTTTCTTCTTTAAAGAGGTTAAAAACCTACCTACGGAACACTATGGGCCAAGAAAGGTTGTCTGGTCTAGCCTTGATGACAATTGAAAAGCACAATACCTTAAAGCTGATGAGTCAAGAGGGACTGGATATCCTTACAGAAAAGTTTGCTAGTCAAAAAAATAGAAGGATGTTATTTTATTAAAAAAAGCTGTTCAATAATATCGTTAGTTTATTATGTGAAAAAGTTAGTTTTAAACCTTTAAAAAGTTTTTGTTTTTAGAGAGGTACCTACCTATTTATATAAAACTGTACACTGTACCACTATATTTTAAGGTCTGCCTAATTTTTTTTTTCTTTTTCTATTTAGATTTTATTTTTGTTTATGTTGTTACTATACCTTCTTATTTGTAATATAACTGAGTTATTTAAAAATTCATATTTTTGAGTATAAATATTAACCCAACAAATTAAAAAAGGGCGTGGCACCCAAAAATTTTTCGCCTGCGGCGCCTTTTTTAAGAAAGAAAGAAAGAAAGAAAGAAAGAAAGAAAGAAAGAAAGAAAGATAGACAGACTATCTGGCCCCCCCACTTTTTGAAGGCACGCGCCGCCGCTGCTAATAACCCATAGTTATATTCATCCTTCGAGACTGCTAGACGTGTATAAATTTGCTCCGACTTTTTTTAAGGTTTTTGATAGTTTATTCTATTAAAATGAACCAGTGTTTGGTATCAAAAAAGGCAGAATATTTTCGGTAACATATTGCATCAAATTGGAAGTGAATTGAAACTGTTTTGTAGTGAAAAACTGCATATATGCAATTTAGTAATCTTGAAAAATAATAATTAAAGTATCGTAAAAAATATCGAGTGAAACCTTATCAGCAGATAAAGCAAACAACAACAATAACAAAAAAAGTAGTTCTATGTGGTGCCTACAATTTAAACTGAAATCAAGATAAACCGTACCAGTGGCGTAGTGTTAACAAGGCCTGATATGGTCAATAAGCAAAAATGGAATGTTCAATAGATTGTTAAACAATATTTTAAACGATCTTTTTCATTGATAAATAGAAGTAATTTTGTAAATTCTCTTAAGCAGCAAGACTGGGTAGACGTATTTGAAACGGATAAACTTGATGTAAATAAACAATGGTCAATCTTTATAGGTTCGTTTATACAGATATTTAATGAGTGTTTTCCAAAAAAATTAGCTAATAAGAAAAATAAGAAAAATAGTTTATATAAAAACTCAGAAGAGATTAGAGAGGTAAAAAGTAGATTAGATATATTGTTATCATTAAAAAATAGTAGTGCTGAATATACAGAAATGTATAAAGATGTGAAGAAAAAATATGACAGTTTATTAATTAGAAGTAGATCCGAAAATTATGGAAATAGGATAAATAATTCCGATAATAAAAACAAATGTATGTGGTCTATTCATAATGAAATCACAGGTAAACTAAAAACAAGTGACACAATGGTTTCTGGAAACGCTGATGATATATCTAATAATTATAATGACTATTTGCTTAAAGTAGTTCCAGAACTCATAAAAAATCATATAAGACAAGCGGAGTGGCAATCCAACATTCAAAAAAATAATAATATCTTTCAGTTAAAACCTGTATCATCTGAAGAAATATTGAAAATTAGCCAAAAAATTAAAAATAAGCATAGTAGTGGAGATGATGAAATTCCTACAAGTTTAATTAAACTCAGTGTTCCAGTAATTGTAAATGTTATTTGTTATATAATAAACAACTCACTAAAGGAAGGGGTTTTTCCCGAACAATTAAAGCTAGCTTTAATTAAACCACTATATAAAAATAAAGGTGATACAGAGATACTAAATAATTATAGACCAATAAGCTTGCTTCCGGGTTTCTCAAAATTGTTCGAAATAGCCATGTGTGATCAAATTATGAATTTTATGAGGAAGTTTCTCTCAGATAACCAGCATGGATATCTTGAGGGAAAATCCACCCAAACAGCTCTTTTTCTGTCGAGATAGGGAACTTCTTTTAAAAAAACTGGATTTGTACGGTATAAGAGGGAATGCCTTAAGATGGTTTGAATCCTACTTAAGTCAGAGAACTCAAAGAGTTATTGTAAAAAAGAGCAACGTCGACTCAAAATCAAGGATAATGCAAAATACAGTGGGCATTCCGCAGGGAAGTATTCTTGGGCCAATCTTATTTATAATATTTGTAAATGACTTAAACTTCGAAATAAATCATGAGTACTCTACTATTACAGCTTATGCAGATGACACAAATCTGTTAGTGGGCGGGGAAAAGATTCCTGAAATTGTAAATAATGCAAATGATACTTTTTTGACAAGTAAAAATTGGTTTGAAAACAATAAACTACTATTAAATAAAGAAAAAATAGGTACAGTTTTATTTCGAACAAAGTTGTCCAGAAAGGAAAAACCAGAATTTATTGAAATAGATGAAAATCAGTTAACCATACAAAAAAATATAAAATTTCTCGGCATTTATATTGATCAGTTCCTCGATTGGTCACACCAAATTCAGTACCTCAGTAGTAAATTAAATCGAATTTGTTATTGTCTACGGATTGTATCTAAATACCTAAACGAAACAGCGAGAAGAACACTGTATTTTGCAAATTTTGAGGCATCTGCTAGATTTGGTATTATTTTCTGGGGAACAAGCTGAAAGATACAAAAAATATTTGTGATTCAAAAAAGAGTGTTAAGAGTATTATATAACATGTCATATTTAGAGTCATGTAGGGGTCTTTTTAAATCAAACAAGATACTCACAATTTTTGGTTTATACATTTTTGATACGATTTTATTCTTCTACAAAAATATGAACATGTTAAGGGTGCAAAGCCAACACAATTATAATACCCGAACAAATGATATTAACTACCCAATCCATCGATTAACATTATCTGAAAAAAGTCCACATTATATGGGTATTAAATTTTATAATAAGTTGAGTGATGATATTAAAACGGCCCCAACAGAAAATAAATTTAAGAGAGAGGTAAAAAAATTACTGTTAGAATTGGAACCTTATAGTATAAGTGATTTTTTGGAAATGTAGGGTCCAGGTCTAAGATATCCTATGTTACCAGTTGGGTGAGGAATGTTTATGTGGATATGTATGTATCTTGTAAGCTGAAATAGTATGGTTTTTCTCTGACATGTATATTCTGTATATATTTGAAATTGTGCACTGGTGCAAATTTTTGTCTGACGTCATTTCATTTCATGTTTATTTATATATTTTGTATAGATTGATGTAATTTGAAATAAAGATTTTTTCTATTCTATTCTATTCAATATGTAAAAGAATTCAGCAACCGACAAAGGATAATAAAAACCCCTGTTTCCCTTGTGATACATGCCAAAAAGAATTATTTGTTCCGACTGCAGCGAACTCACTCCGTCTGAATTAAGATGCATACCATTACAAAAAAGAACTCTGAAATTTTGTTGCAAAAAATGCAAAAACTCTGAAATAATAGAAATCTTACAAAAAACAATCGAAGATAAGGCAAGAATCATTAAAGACCAAGAAACTATAATACAACTACTACAAGAAAAAATTAACAACACAGAAAAGCAACAAAACACTCCATTGTATTCCTCAGTCCTAAGAAATGAAAATGTAAAAGTATCAAACAATTTCCCAAAAATAATATTAAAGCCAAAGCAGAATCAAAGCACTGATCAAACAGTGAAGATATGAATACAAACATCAACCCAGTGGAACTAAAACTTGGTATCACTAATGTAAAAAAAAACAAAAAATGGATCAGTAATTGTAAACTGTCAAACAAAACAAGAAATTGAAACACTAAAAATCGAAATGGAAAATAAGCTTCAAAATGCATATGAGGTACAACTAACAAAAATGAGACGACCAAGAATTAAAATAATCAACTTTAATCAAGAAATGGCAGCAGATCAGATCCAAAATTCTTTAATACGACAAAATCAGTTAAAAGGGGAAGTAAAAGTTGTCTATATTAAAAATACAAGACAAGGCCCAAAGACAATCATCTGTGAATGTTCACCTCAAGCATATTATGAAATAATGTCTATGAAAAAAGTATGTATCGGCTGGGAGAGACATATGGTTTACGAAGATTAAGGTGTTTCAAAATGTTTCCACTGCCAAGGTTTTTACCACAAGAAAGACAACTGTACATTTAAAACCGTTTGTGCCAATTGCTCAGAAGAACATCATATAGGCCAATGCAATAATCAGGTTCCCACGTGTAAAAACTGTATCATATCGAACCAAAAATACAAAACGAAGTACAAAGTTGATCATAAATGTGATAGTCGAGAGTGTCCGACCCTGGCCTACCACACTGCTGTCCTTAAAGGTAAAACCAATTATAATTTATAATTAATGGATATAGACGAAGAAAATATTTTAAATGAACTCGAAAATGAAATAATTGAAGATAGAAAAATGAAGTCAGAAAATATAAAACAGTTTATTAAAAAAATTGAACTCTTAAAGAGCAGCACGCATTTTAACTTTCTACACCTTAATATAAGAAGTGCTTTTAAGAACTTTGATGAGTTTTTGATATTTTTAACATCCTCTAATCTAAGTAATGATATTGATGTAATAGCTCTTGGTGAAACGCGATTTATTCACTCTACCTCAGATTTTATGATTCCTGGATTTATCACCAGTTTTAACCACAGTAATTTAAACCAGAATGACGGCATGCTAATTTTTATTAATAGCAAAATTAATTTTAACATCATGCATACAGTCTTACCCTTAACCAAAGTAACCTTATCAAACTTAACCTTTAACAAGGATAAAACTTTTTTCAATATATTAACTTGTTACAGATCACCTTCCACAAAAGAAAATTTATTTATAGAGGATCTGGATAATTTCATTTCCAACATAAACAAAAAAGATTATGATATCATTATAGGAGATTTAAACTTTGACATACTAGATGACGCTGATGCAATGAGTAATAACTATTTAAGTATGCTTATGTCTCACGGATTTACTTCATATATTAATACTTATACTAGAATTACATCTCACACACAATCCTGCCTAGATCACATATTTGTAAGGTCGAAGTCAACTGCAAATAAAGTTGAATACAATGCCTCTGTAATTAACACAAATATAACAGATCACTTTCCGGTGTATTTGTCCATAAACAACATAATATATAACCCTTTGGCTAAAAAAAAGATAACTTATAAACAGATTATAAAATTTGATAGTGAAGCGTTTCTCGATTTATTATCAAGAACGCAATGGAATATAGTACTTTCGCTTAAGAACTCATCACTAGCTTATGACAAATTCATAGACATTTTGACTAGCCTAATAAATCAATGTACAACCACAAAAAGTATAAAAGTAAAAGAAAATAAAAATATTAAACCATGGATTACCGAAGGAATAATAATTTCGATTAAACATAGAGACAAATTAAAAAAACAAGTAAATAAAAACAGACAAAACATAGAACTTTTTAATAACTATAAAAACTACAGAAATCAACTTAACAGAATTATATCGACTGTCAAATCCAATTATTATGCAAACATTTTAGAAAACACTAGACATAAAAAAAATTTATAAAGTTTTAAAAGAGGCGACAAATGAGAACACTAGTAAGACAGTAGAATAAATGAATATTGTGTATAATGAAACAAATGATACTTTCTCTTGTGCTAAAGACATGGTTAATTATTGTAATAAATACTTTGCAGAAGTCGGCGTAAAATTAGCAGAAAAAATTGATAAACCCCCTACTAACTATAAAATAAATTACCCACAAATAAAAGAATCTATGTTTTTAAAACCGGTTGACGAAAATGAAATTATCTCCCTTATCAAAACTTTAAAAGAAAATAGTTCTCCCGGATTTAATCAAATAACATCGAAATTAGTAAAAAAATATCACAACTTTTTCTTAACACCTCTTGTTCACATTATTAATCTAATATTTCAAAGTGGAGAAATCCCAGAACAACTCAAAATATCAATAATTTTTCCAATATATAAAAATGGTAATAAAACCCACATAACGAACTATCGACCCATCAGTCTTATAAATACCACAACAAAAATCTTTGAGAAATGTTTAAAAGTAAGATTTATTATTTAACAAAACATAATATACTAAGTGAAAACCAATATGGGTTTAAACAAAACACGAGCGCATGTGATGCAATGTTTGAACTGGTAAATCAAATTAAAATCAACTTAGATAAAGGCAACAAATGTGCAGCAGTGTTTCTTGATCTGGCAAAGGCTTTTGACACGGTACCTCATGAGACTTTTTTAAATGTCCTTGAACATTATGGAGTGAGGGGTATTGTGCTGAAACTTTTAAAGAATTATCTATTTCAAAGAAAACAAATGGTTAAAATAAAAAATACTCTAAGTGACCCAGAGGAGGTAAAGATGGGCGTCCCCCAAGGAACTGTTCTTGGACCAATATTGTTCTTAGTATATATAAACTCATTATTAAAAACTAAAGTTGATGGAACAGTAATTTCATACGCAGATGACACTGTTATAATTTTTAATGACAACACTTGGGAAGATGTAAAGATCAAAGCACAACAGGGCATTAGTAGAGTGAAAAATTGGTTAGATTATCATAAACTTTTCTTAAATATTAGCAAAACAACGTTTATAGCATTCTCAATAACAAACATTAATCAACCAAAATTTAACTTACAAATAAATAATAACTTTGAAATAAACATGTCTGAAAAAACGAAATATCTAGGAATCATAATTGACCAAAAGCTCAAATGGAATGAACAAATACAATCTCTTATAACTAAATTACGAAGATTTATACACAAATTTTATGAATTAAGAAAGTTTATGAACCATAAACAACTTATAATGATTTATAAATCACTGATAGAGTCAATCCTTCGATATGGCATAGTTGTTTGGGGGGGTGCATATGATGCAACCTTACAGCCTCTTAGAGTTATACAAAATCGCATTGTTAAAACTATGTTCAGAAAACCATCACTTTATCCGACAGCTCTCCTTTACAACAGTGAAATACTGAACATAAGAACACTGTATTTATACTTGTGTTGTATTTTCATATATGGAAAGCCACTTTTAAGAACCACTGCTAAACATTCTCATAACACAAGAGCTAGATCAAATAACCGCTTGATGACACCAACGTGTCAGCGTGATGACACCAACGTGTCAGCGTGATGCCAGCCAACGATATGTTACCACAGTTGCTCCCAAAATTCATAACAAGCTCCCGAGGAACATAACAAATATAACCACAGTAAAATAGATTGATTTAGCCGATACTTGATGGAAATCCATTATAAATTTTAAACAGAAACAAAGTTTTAAATTTCCACAATTTTAATTTTTTAAAAAAGCCGTAACAAGTTTCGGCACCCGGTGCCTTCTTCGAACGGACTGTCCATGCACCGTGTGCCGAAACATGTTACGGCTTTTTTAAAAAATTAAAATTGTGGAAATTTAAAACTTTGTTTCTGTTCAAAATTTATAACCACAGTACATAAATTTCGATCAAGAGCTAAACAATATATCGCTGGAAATTTGGATTTATTTAGGGATATTCTGTAACAAATGGAACACATTTTAATAATTAATTAATTTACTCACCAAATGTCATACTGTGATTATATAGATATATTTTAGTTATTTTTATATTGTAGCACATACAGGTGCATGCACCTAGGTGCTCAGTCATCATTCATTATCTGTAAATTATTAGTAACTTTAATGTTAAACTGTAAATGTATAATATATAAATATAAATAAATAAATAAAAAAAATAAATTGAAAATACTACTAAATTAGGTACTTTCAGAAATATTACAAAATAATATCACAGCCTGATATATTAGCACGTCATTAAGGAACACCCTGTATACATAAATAGTACAACTTTTAAAAAGGAATGCCTATTCAAAGCTTTTGTCAGGTATTGCTTTTGTATATAAAATCGAGAAAAATTCACCTTTTTGGTCACAGGACAGACTTAAAAATACAAAAGTAGTACAATTTTGATAACAAAATAAATCTTAGTTATTTAATTGGTTTATGATTTTCGATTTAAAGTGACAATCATTATTCAAGAAAATCTGATTTTGTATCATCGTCAAAAAAGGCTTCAATATGTAATAAGCCCTATTTTCCAGAAGCAATCTTATTTTACCATTTTTTGCTTGTTTGTATTCTAAAACTGATTAGCAAAAAGTTACATATTTTTATTAGGTAGGTAAGTATGTTCAATTCATGTTTCTGTAGATAGTGCAGAATTTCAGTTGTTAAATTGTTTTTATTTCTAAAACTATTCTGTTTTTAGCGATAAAATTTACACATTCTAGTACAGGGATCGACAAGAAATTTTTAATGGGGTTCGGCTTATTTTTATCGAGATCGTCAGTATAAGCCCCTCTTATACTACTGGCCTGGGTGTGTACATACCTGGTAAATGGTCCAAAAAAATAATTTTGGACACTCGCAGTAATGCCAAGAAGGATGCAATCCATTTATCATTATCATGTGGTATGCTCAGTTTGCAAAAAATCACTTAATAGGAGAGAAACCTTTGATTGAGACATAATTCACAAGAGGCATATTTTGTAGGGCCTCACCAAGGTAATAATACTGCCTGATGGACTTCCCTTCTTTTCAGAGATGTATCCGAAGTTTGTCTATAATATACTTTTCAAAGTATATCACACTCTATGAATATCAAACAACTCTAAACTAAAACAAACATCAAATCGTTTAGAACTTTACACACACAAGAATAAAGGTTAGTTTAGAACCTAACCTATTTCTTCCTCTTTTTCTTGTCAATGGTTTTCATCCGGAGAATGATATGCCAGCTCGAACCAACAATATACGACAATTTCTAATTTATTACTTTTGGACCGTAGTGACACTTTATTTTTTATTACTATTATTATTGTTAAGGCAAAACATCTTATCATTATTTTTTTTTCTCTTTTTAATATACGCTTTGGGGCTCTTAGTAAAGACCAATAGCACAATACAAAGGAAGGCACTTGGAAAACACATATAGAGCCCAGGCAGGGCCGTAGATAAGGGGGGGGGGGTTTAGGGGGTTCAAACCCCCCCCATAACAACGAATGTTCAGTTCTACCTTGTTAACCACCGTAAATTTTAATAATAATTCTAATAAATTGCCACAGTTTTCTTACCTAAACCCCCCCCCCCCCCCATGGGTAACGCCTAGCTACGGCCCTGAGCCCAGGCATATAAAGGAGGTTCAATCTTCGATTTTCCTAGAAAAGAGGAGTTCATTACAAATTAATTCTATTATATGTTTTTTTTGAAAAAAATAAATATATTACTTATTGTAAGATAAACAATTACAAAAGTAAAACAAAATGTAGGTACTCTAATCAGTGCCTTGAGCACTGGCCTCGAGAATACAATTTTATACACAGCATAGAAGCATATTTTTACACTAGAATATTGCATTATTATAAGTCTTAAATTTAAATCAGCTTACACCATGTTACAATATGTTTTTAGTTTCCTAATAAACAATGTATATAAGTATCACCATTTCTTTAATTTCTATTGGAAGATGATTAAATACATACGACAGCTTAAAAAAAGGATTGTTAGTACCTATACATGTTCTGTTTTGTATGTGATAGATGTTGTTTTGTGTTCTTGTTGGGTAATTATTATGTATTTCGTTTGTGACTGAGAATTGAGAATTTTAATGTAGGTGCATATGTAGGGCGACTTTACACATTATCTATAATTTAAAAAAAGTTTTACATGTCACTACCAGGTAAAACAGCAAAAAAACTGCAGAATTATTAACAAAATACAGGTTTTTATTATATTTGAAATACGAACAGATGTTTTAAACTTAAAATACATTTCTTTTTATAAACAAAAACAGTACCAAACTAAAAAAACATTAAAAAATATATAAAAAAAAAACATGACAGAAATGGAAACCTTTGAACTTTGAACTGTTCATCATCCTTTCTGGATATTTCATGCCTCGTCCAAAAATTGATTTACTGGATCCCGGATCGTCAGACAAATTAGTCTCATCGTAATTTAGTACGTTACACGGAGGAATGTTTTGTAAGCTCCTTTCTAAATTTGCAAAATATTCCTGGATTTCATCTAGAGTTCTTTCTGCCCGGCAACGTTTTATATTTTGACAGCTTCTTTGGCTTAATCGATCATTGTGGCGTTCCAAAAACTTTGCCACCCAATCAACTCCGGGCATGTTTGCATCAAATTGGCGGATAGTCTTCCCTGCTTTATCCAAATAAATTTTTACCAATATTCGCAGATCGAACGCAGTTAATGGGCTTCCAAATTCTCCAGCCACCAAAAGTACATCGACAAAGTGCCGTTTCTCGATTTCTGTTACTTTTGTAGGACCTCCAACTGTTTTACAATGCTTGCCGTTTACCTTATTCCATATGGTATTCCATGGTATTCCAAATCGCTTTCCGGCATCTCTATAAGAGGTTTTATTTAACACCAACCGTACTGCAGATTCAAGATTTTGTTCCGTGTAGTTACGGTAGGGTCGACTGCCAATTTTTCTTTTATAAAAGCTGCCCATTTTTGTTTTTAATCGCCTTCAACTAAAAAAAAAAGAAAAAAAAATGTCTCAGATTGTGTGTAAAGTCTCACGTAGAATTGCGTGTAAAGTATCACAAGATCAAAAATAATTTAATATTTTCCCCACTCTTAAAAATTATTTGCAAAATCACATTAATCTATTATCACAAAGGATGGGGCTAACTACCACACATATTGCTAAAATCTAATACCTTACAATAATAGTTCTACATACCTTAGCATTTCACGTATGCCACCACATGCGATAATCGTCGTGGCGTTCTGCCCACTACTATGTTGTCTACGATGTTACTAAAGTAACGCCGACGGCGCGCGTTCTCGACTCACCATGTCTTCTGACTTGTGTCTCACCCGATTTTAGCTTGGTTGACAAATTTCTGAGATATATGTTATTTAGTAAAAATTCACGTGGTTGTGTAAAGTTACCCAGAAGTTGCAAAGTATCACCACCTCACGGTACTGTATAAGGTGTCTGTGTGAGTAAGCCTGTCAAGATTAAATAATATTTTTAATATTTTGTTTTGTACAAACTGAATAGTCTCAAACACACCCTTTCCACACATCCCCCATACTGTTATAAGGTACCGAAGGTGTGACAAGAAAAAGGCATTGTATACCAATCTCTTAGTTTTGTCCGTAATGTAATTTCTAATTTTAAATATATAAAGAATCATAGAGAGATTCTTTTCAGTAAGCTTGGTGACATGTTCCCTTTAATTCAGCCTATCATCCACCATCAATCCCAAATACTTTACACTTGCGACCCTTTCCAAGATAAGATCATTTATTTGTATTGTCATTTCACGCACTATTTTGTTTTTTTGTTTAAAAAGCAAGAATTTCAATATTTATTTTAAGTTTATTGAAATACAGCCACTGATTGTATTTTTTGAGATCAACATTTACTTCTTCATTTAAGATTTGTTCATTAGTTCCCGAATATACTAATGCCGTGTCATTAGCAAATGTAAAGTATGTGGCTCTCAAGTTAGCACACCTTAAGTTTCGGACATACAGAGAATACAAAAGAGGAACAAGGACCGATCCCTGTGGCACTCCGTATGTGTTTGTTAACAAAGTACTACAAGTCTGCTCAATTTTAGTATACTGTTCTCGACCTGTTAAATATGTTTTTATCACGTTTAAAGTTTTTCCCCTTATTCCTATATTTTCAAGTTTCTCCAGAAGTAAGCCAAAATCAACAACATCAAATGCCTTTTTTAAGTCCACAAACACCGCCACCACAATATTTCCCCCGTCGAGTGCTCTTGATACAATTCACAAAGTCCAATGTTGCGCTTGAAGTACTTACTATTTTTCAAGAAACCATACTGAAAGTTGTCTAATAAATTATTATTATGTATGTGCTTCAGAAGTCTTCTTTTCAAAATCTTTTCAATAATTTTTGAGAAAACACTTATAACGGAAATTGGTCTATAGTTATTTAAATTATTTTTTTTTCCTGATTTAGATATAGGTGTAATTTTGCTTATATTTAATTATTTAGGAAATGTCCCAACAGTAAAAATATTATTAATCAATGTACATAAAATTTCTACAATACTATCTTTAAGTGTTATAATATCATTGGTGCTTATATTATCATGACCTGGGGCTGAAGTTCTTTTTAGTTCCGATATGATTTCTTTAACCTCCTGTACAGTGGTTAATTCTAAATTTAGACTATTCTGACAATAATCTAAAATATTATTCCGCGTATCACATTCTTTCAGTCTTATTTCTTCCTCTTAGTCTTTTACAATAGTTTCCCCCACTTTAGCAAAATGTAAGTTAAATGAATTTACTATACCTCCCTTAGTAGTAATATCCCTATTCTCGATTTTTATAGAATTAACTTTTGAATTATTTTTATCATCTTTAAAAAAAACCATTAATAAACTTCCACTGTTTTTTTTTAATGATTTTACCAGCTTGCTCCCACTTATTGCGAAAAGGTTTATTTTTTAGTACTGTAATTTTATTATTAATTTGGTTTTTTAAGTCTCTTACGTCACCAGGTTTATTACATTTTTTTTTGTAAAGCATGTCCCGCTGGCTCATCATTCCAAGAATCTTCTGATTTATTCAAGTATTTTTTGTTCTAATTTTAATTTTTTCTACTGATTCTGATGCCCCTTTACATTTGCTTATTACCTCAGCTAGATTCTGGAACGATCCAACCGTGACATTTGCTGTTTCCCGCTCAAATTCATTCCGAAATTTTAAGTAATTAATATGTTTAATTTCATGATGAGTTTTTGGCTGGTAGATTTTTAATTTATCCTCTAGCGTTATGGATAATAATTTATGATCAGATAAACTAGTGTCTTCAATTTTGATTTTACATTTTAATTCAGAGAACTTATCAGAGAGAACATGATCTATGACCGTTTTCGTTTCTCTTGTTACCCTTGTAGCTTTATCTTCAGTTATTTCATTATTAATTTGGTAATTATTTAGAGTAGGTAAGTAGATTTTTATAGTTTTTTACAATTATGTCATTATTCTTTAATAAATTTATATTAAAATCTCCAACAATTAAGTGTTTTTTTGGATACTTTACCAATATCGTTTCTAAAAATTCCAAAAACTCATCATCTTTCTGAGTGGGAGGCTTGTAGACAACACTAACTTTTAAGTTTTTTTTTGCCAACACTCACACACGCCCAGTTTATATTTCCATCTTCTGATTTGTCCAGCTCACAAAACTGTATAGAATTTTTCACATACAGGGTGGGGAACGCTGCTTATAGCTGATCTGAGAATAAGATTTCACTAAAATACAAAAATACGTCCTCAAAGATTTTTTATGGGCTTCGTTTTTGTCATGTAAAAAAAAATTTGGGCCCCAAAGAGGGGGCGCAGCCATAACCAACTTTTTTTATAAGATTGAAAGACACCACTTGTGACACCTTTTTGGAAAGCTCATTGAAAAAGGAGTTTATCAATCAATTTTTTTGACATCTGTCAAACCATGTGCCAGAAATTTAATAAAATCTAATTTTAAACAATTATATTAACCGTAACATTTAAAGCTGTAATGTCATCTTTTTAACTTTATAATAATTATTGTTGAAAATGTGCCCCATTAACCAGTTGGCACAAACCTAACCGATGGTAAAACTCTTCCCTTACTCTTCCCAAAACTTCTGGCGTGATTAAACGTATCTCTGCCCGAATCCTTGCCTTTAACTTTTCCAAATTGTTAGGTCTGGTAACATATACCCTACTTTTTAAATCCCCCCACAACCCACAAATAAAAGTCTAAGGGTGTAATATCCGGTGATCTGGGCGGCCACTCTAAAAATCCTTGCCGCCCTATTCACCTATTTGGAAATGCAGTGTTTAAGAATTCTCTTACAATCCTTGCAAAGTGGGGAGGGGCTCCATCCTGCTGAAAAAATATCCTTCGATCTAGATTTCCATAATTTGGGAATATTCTTTGGAGTTCTGGTATAAAAAATGTTTGAAGAAAATTTAAATACACGTCTCCATTTAAATTATGTTCAAAAAAGAATGGACCAATTATTCTGTCGCCTATTATTCCAGCCCAAACATTCACTTTCCCTTGGCGTTGAGAGTGACATTCAACAATCCCATGAGGATTTTCGCCGGCATAATACCGGCAATTTTGACGATTAACCTAAAATGGAAATTAATTAATAATCGGTTTAGAAAGTAAGACTTTGCCCAGTGTTTGTCAAGAACAATGGTTAATTCCCTTTGACTTTCAAACTTACCTGGCCCTCTAAAGTAAATGTTGCTTCATCAGAAAAAAGTATCCACTCTAAATCTATGTGTCGGTTGTCCAATGCGGTCATCATAACTTGGCAAAATTCTACCCTTCTATCTAAGTCATCATCCAATAACTCTTGCACTGGCTGCATTTTGAATGGCTTTATGCCAGCAGATTTTGTGATCTTCAACACCGTTTTATGATCAATATTGTGGTCACGAGATAATTGCCTTGCTGCAGTAATTGGGTTTTCTTGATAACTCAATAGGACATTTAATTTGGTTTCATCTGATACTCTTGGGGGTCTTCGTCTCGGAACATGTCTTACATGACCTAATTCCCTAAATTGCTTTTCAATTTTGCTGACTGTACTTCGCGACAGAGGTAGCCAATCGGGATGAATTTCATGAAACAACTCACAAACTTCTTCTTGACTTCATTTTCTTTCTCCAAACCCGACCATCATCAGTATTTTAATCTTTAAGGATTCAGTTAAATACATTCTTAAAATTTTTAAATGAAAGCGTCAAAAATAAAATTTTAATTAGTACCTGCTTGTACCGCCATATATAATTCAAGGTTAGTCTTTGTCAAGTCATGGTTCAGGTAGATTTTTTGTCTTGCGTAAATCCCAGGTCTTTGGTATTCAAATCAAATCTACCCGTAGACCTCATGAATTGCATTTTCTTATTGTTGTCTTTGAATATAACCTTAATTGCGCTCTTGTCCTTGTCATTTCCTAATCTCATAGCAACAAAATCATTCTCGCCAGTTACAGAGCCTTCAGTTTTTCGGCAATTTTCTTTATGATTTGATTAATATTTTCGTTTAGTTGGAACTCCTTGGATTATTAAATTATTCTTCCGCTCTACTTGATCCTTTTTGTTCAATTGTTTTTTATCTGTACAATTTCATCCTGCAATTTTTCATTAGCTTTTATCTGTTTTTTGAGTTCCGCCATAATTTTGTCGTATTTATCCTCCATACTTAAGAAAATCATTTTATATTAATCTAATCAATTTGATGTTTATGTTAACTAGTATAATTGTCATATTGAATGGAGGTGTGATTCCACGAAGCCTCGTCGAATAGAAACTTCAGAATGGGATTAGATATGTTTTATCCGTCTACCCTTTAATGATTATTAATTAGTAGGTATTGTATTTTAATGAATAAAAAATGTGTTTTATTTTAACCTATTTTATTAAATAAAATGGGGCGAGGTATGTTAACCAACAAAATTAACTTTAAATAATGGAAAATAGGTTAGAGGGGTTTAAAATTGTTCATGTCTAAAATATTAAATGGTTAAATTACTATGTTAACTTAATTTCTTTTCACACTAACTATAATATCACACAAGGAAACTGTCTCAAAACACCACCAAAGCAATAAAAAATGCCTCGAAAACAGAATGCTACCACACGGAAGCAGACAATGAGACAGCTTGGTAACAATCAACAAGCGGTTATAGAGTACGCCCGAACACGATTCTGTTTTTAACAACAGTTTCTTTTGATTTTTGTGTTGCCTTCCTTAGTAACTAGAAAATGACACATGCAATAAAATTCTAACATTAACTAACTTCTTTCCTAACTGAAAAATACTATATCGACAGGGTTCGTTACCATTTGTAAACATAAATATTTCCTATTTTTGAATTCTGTATAAATGCTCGCACTGTGCGTGATGTAACTCAAAACCCTAGTAGCACTCGACATTGACAAAATATTAGGGCAATCTCTATGTAATATTGATTATTGTGGCAAAATTGTCAACCTACTCGCAATATTTATAAAATATTGTGGGTTTGTAGATTTGCAATATAAAAAAAACATTTATTTAATATCTTTTATACCGTAAAACGGGGTGAATAGCTACAATTTTCAAATTCAAAGCTGCGTAACTTTTTTTCTAGAGTATTGGAAATTGTTTAGTGGGTTTAAAATTATGGTCTTCTCTTAGACTCGTATGCCTTAGTGAAAAAAAGTCAAAAAAAAATTTGGTTTGCTAAAAAAAAAAATAAAACCCTGGTGTAGCTATTCACCCAGCACAGGTGGTGAAAAGATACATGATAGTGATTTCATTCCTAAAGCGATGGACCACCTCCAGGGGGTCAATCAATACCACCAAAAAAATTTTTCTTAGTATGGGCTATTTATAGAAACACATTTCATCGAGAAAAGTTCTTTAATATAAACAGTATCATAGTGTAAAAAAGCAGAAAACTAAAAAAAATCAAACTTTACATTCCTTTATTTGTGTTAAATTTGAGGAGTTCACGTCCATATGGTCTTGGCTCTTCCAGCTTTTCGATAACTTGGTCGTAAGTGAATCTATATATGTCTGGAACATCAGGATATCCATAAATAAATCCCCTATCGTCCCTCGTTAACTTGGATCGCAGAAAGGAACCTTCGAATTCTTCCTTATTGATGTTGGTGACTATTTTACAAATATGTAGGGTGGGCCAAAAATCAAGGAAAAAAATTTTCTTTGGAAATATAAATTGCGGTAGTGAAAAAAAGTTGTCTTAGATGAAATAAAAAGCAGAGAAGAAAATTGGATGATATTGACGAATATCTAGCCGCGCCCCTGGGGGTTGAAAGGGGCTCTTTTTTGAATTTTACTTTTTTCATTAGGGGTAAAAAAAAACGTTTTTTAAATAGTTTTCTTGGCAAAAAAAAATTAGCCCCAAACATTACAGTTTAACCGCGCCCCTATTACTTTGAAATTATTTATTTGTTATAAATAAGTAACATATACCTATTTTATATTAGCTGTGCAATGTGCAGCTCTTCGCCTAGTTGAATATTCAATTTTTTATGACAGTTTTTTTTAGTAGGATTTATATTTGAATATTTAACCAGCCCAGAACTCCCCACGGGGAGGTGGCCGCACCTCGAGTTTCACCCTCCCACCCTTTCCTTCTTATATGCATTAGTTGAGATTTGCGTTGTAGTACTGCCCTTTATTTTCGAAACTTGATAAGTCTGCTCTAGCTAGAAGCTTTGCCTTTATAAATCTGTTGCGAGATTAAGCTCCGCAGACTGTAGAAGAAGCCTCCGTTATTAACTTTACAGCCCTTTCGACTGCCTGGGTATGACAGGGGATTTTTTTTATAGTCGAAACTTCTTCGCGAACCATCAAATGAAGATCATCCTTTGTAATATGCGTCGTAATGGAGGTTCTGTTATATTTTGAGTCCAGTTAATAAGATTCATGTAATCAGCAGCGTCAAAGTTTACCTTTGGTATTCTAAAAATTCTAATGCCACTTTTTGCTTTACTTAGTCTTGCCTTTAAAATTCTTTTTACGGCAAGTTCACTGATATGTGGCCGTTCATCTGCCAACATGGCTATCAATACATTTTCTGCATGGGCAAAGTACGCGTTACCTGTTATAACCTTATTAATATTTGCCTGAATATTGTCAGGAAAATGTCTAAAGGCCCGTATTGTGTCCCATAAATGTCGTGCTCCATATTGAATGTACGGCTTTGATTTAATCTTAAACCACATAGGTACATAAACTTTTAAGATAAATTGAACTATCACAAGAAAGGATTCCGTTGGTTCCTCAGTGGAAATATACAGTCGTAGTATTCGATTCGCAGTAGTTAACCATATTGCGTGACTCATTTTCCCAGGATTTCGGGAGGCAAGATTTTCTGAACAAGAACCAAAATTTATTGTTTGCGAAATTAAATATAAATATTGTTGGTCTGTTCAAAGATCTTTTTTGTCTATTTCAGGCAAATCAACACCCAAGGATTTAAACTGTATAACGGATAGTTTTTCACAATCTGTAAGTCGTGAACCTATCGGCCCTGAAAATGAATATGGTCCTGTTGTGTCACCATCTAGTTGTTGCAACATATGTCGTGGTGGCAGTTCATTTTCATGAAGCAAACATATGCTTCATTGGAGGGGTTTCTTTAGTTGGATTTCAAGTAACCGAATTACACCTCCTCGCCAGCGGGTGTTAAGGTTCGTTCCATCGCATCCAATTACTGCCAATTTAGTTGTACTAACGTTATTTTCTTTTACGAAAGATATTAGTCCATTTAAAATATCAACTGCTTTAGTAGGTGGTACTAAAGATACATGACTCAAGTATTTACTTTCAGGTTCTCCGATTAATGCGATGTGTTCCTCAGCAACTATTACTCGACGCCCATTTTGATATGCCATCGTCTTGTCCTTGCGCCTGTCAAAGTATAAACCCTCAATAGTACTCATGTCAAACAAATCTGATTTTATACTCTGCTTCCTGTTCCTTTCAACCTCTCTCCGTATTTAATTTTTTATCCACAACCTTCGCTTGATCGGCAGCAGACAGCAGACACCAAGTTTACATCCTCTAGAACTCCACTAGCAATTTTTGCCACGCTCTGGCTCGAAATACCTGTCAAATCTGCAGCTTTAGCTGCATGTGTCAAGGGAATTCTCATCTGATTTGTATTTTTTGAGGAAATTTCAGACTATTTGCGTTTTTCTAAAGAGTAAGACCAATATTTATTTCCCAGTGATCAATTATATAGGGAGAGCGCGATACTGGACTTACGCCAATTATTTTTTAGACAGCTAGCTTGTGTAAACAGTATAAACGTAAAAACTCAAATAACTATGTAAAACACAAATACTCCACACGACAAAGAGAAAATACATTTTTGATTCCGAATATTAAGAATACAATTGGTGAAAGATGTCATTCCTATTTAGCACCTAAAATATAAAACGCCATTCCAAACGAAATTGCGTTTATTAATTCTTTTGCTCTTTTTAAAAAGCAGCTAACAGCTTGGATTATGCGATTACCTAGGGTACAAATTCATAAGTTGGTAGATTTAAAAAACATGTACTTTTAGAATGGGTAGTATTCAAAATGGAATACCTACCAAATGTATGGCAATAATTGTAATTGATATTGCACTTAATTGTTATTTAAAAAATTACTTTAATATTTTCTAATTTCAGACAATATTATATTATATACTATGTTTGATGTGTGATGAATATTTAATCAAAAACTAATTTATTCAGTAAAATAGTTAGGTTAGTAATTACTCGGTATTGCTTAGGTAGGAGTACTTATTTATTGTTTAATAAGAAACCAACCACGTACAAGGACTTTCTTTAGTGGCACTGGTTTATTTGTGAACTTTATGTTTGTTCCTAATTGAGAGACTTGTAATTTGCATTTTTATATTCATAAATAAACATTATTATTATTATTATTATTATTATTATTATTTAAAATCCTCATCACTTATACTATGAACATCACTATCTGAATCTGATGATAATGTACAAATAGAGAATGAAACATTAGAACTGTTTATTTTATTCGAGGTCTTAAGCCCTTTTCCTTTCTTTTAGTTTTTTCCTTAATTTTTTCCGTAGCATTTTTATCTACGGGGCCGATGTACATTTTACGTTCATTTCTTTGATCTAGTATTAACGGACACTCTGCTACTGGTATTTTCGTTTGCTTGCAACATTTGCAAGTCAGGGGACTGGAACATTTGCAAGAACAAATATCAAATAATTTTTGCGCATCGGATTTAAATTTTTCCAGCTTTGCTGATAAAAAGGTGTGTTGGAAGTGATGCACGTTGCCATATAATTTCAAGTTTTTGTGCCACAATGGTTGCAATTTCATTACTAAGAGGCTCCTTGTTTCCGTCACCTTTTAGTTCAAGACGAATATTTTAAAAACATTTAATAATCTGTTCATATGTGGAAAGAAAAAGCACATCGTCTGAACCAAGATCCTCTGCATTGCCAAAGAAACAAAGTCTATTACAAGCACGAGTATTTAAAGATTTTCTAGACATAATCACATAAATCACTACGCAAATGTTTTTAAATAAGATTTAATAAAAAATTAACGACTAAATATTGCTCAGAAAATACGTCCAAACCAAATTTGCTTAGGTATTAAACTAATCCGCGCGTCGCACGTTATTTTAGAAGTGGATACTCTCAGTGGCGGGAAGCGCAGCGATAAAGCAAAATAAGGTAGAGGGGCGCGGCTAAACATTAATATTAAATGCGCAAAATTTTTATACGTAATGAGAGAATAATAATAAATATTTTTATGACTACCCCTTCCTTATAATATATAATGTACAAAATCATCTTCTTTTACCCCCCGCGGGGCGCGGCTGAACGTTAATAGAAAAATCCTAGTTTTTGTGTGCGTAATTTAGTAATTCTAAGACAACTTTTTTTTACTACCGCTTTTAGAAATTCCAAAAAAAATTTTTTTGGCCCACCCTAAAATATAGTCCCGTGTTTTAGATGAACCAGCCTTACTGGTTAAGGGAGAGAACCCCACGAGAATCCAATCACCTATTTTAAGTTGGCTATGTCCACTTTTTTGACATGATCGATCTTGGCCTTTAAGATTGACAACGAAACATCTTCACTAGAACTATCATCATCTGTTGAGTCCTCCCTTCGAGGTAGTGGTAGTGGTGGTAAATCAGGTTCATCTTCATTAGATGATGTGTTTTCGGGCTCTGAGAAGGTAGCAGTAACACTTTTTCCTGGTGCGACTTGAATTTTCTTTTTTCTTTCTGGAGGTTTTTTGGTATTTGTGTCACCATAACGCATTGTTTTGAGAAAGGTTACAAGAGAATTGTCCATAGCATTTGTAGTGGCAGTGTTGTTGTCAGTTTCTATATCTAGAGGCAACATATCCAGAACCTTCTGGCGATTCAAAGGAACGATTCCGCATTTCACAAACCCAGATTTTAGATTTGACACCCTGTTAGTGTCAATTACGTTAATAAGCTTCGTTAACAGTCTCGGAAACATATTTTTTGGTATGGTTGCAGTAGTTTGCCCTGGTCCCATTTTCCACTCCATAACTATTTTACGCCACGCCGTTTTAAGAGGGCGAAAAAAAGCAACATCTAAAGGTTGCGTGATGTGCGTAGAGTTTGCGGGTAGGAAGACAAAGTCAATGTTGTGTTATTTACAGACCTTAATGGAATCGACAGATAAATGGCTCGACAAGTTGTCTCCTATAAGAATTTTTTACCGTCCTTTCGTTTTAAAAAAGGAATGGCAACTTTATTAACCCAGTCATCAAAGGAATTACTGTCAAACCATCCTGACAAGCTTCTGTTATAACAAGTCCCTTTTGGCCCACCCTCTATCCAGGAGTCGTATAAATTTGAGGCTTTGTACACTATATAGCAAGGGAGCAATTCTCCTTTTCCTGATCCAGCAAACATGATGGAAGTAGAAGACTTCGATGAGTTCATAACGCGTTCGGGATATTTACAACCTCGCTTGGTTATAATAGTCTTTCGGCCTGGGTCATCCGATAAATTAGTCTCTTCATAGTTGATAATATTGCTTGGTGGAACACCTGCTAGTGGTTCTGTCAAATTGTCGAAATAGTTGTTTATTTGTTCATGGTTGACGGCAGCTCGTACCCTTTTTATGTTTTGACAGATTCTGGGGGCCAAAACATCTCTATGTCTTCTAAGAAATGATTTAGCAAATTCGGTGCCCGGTAAATTTTTTCTGAATTTTTTTATAGTTTTGCCCTGTTAATCAAGATAATCTTTAACAAAGACTCTCTGTTGAGAACACGCTGAGTGTTAAAGCAAAGTACGCCACTGATGGCATTCTTGGAAGTCTAATTGATGTATATAGTGTATATATAACGCTTATGTAGCTATCGCACGATGCAATAACAAACGCGGTGCTGACTGCGTTTTTATTAGCTCATCTCTTTTCCTCACGTATACGTAAATATCCAAGATTCATCATAAAACCCACATAGTAACAGCGCGGCATTGTTGTCATATGTAATCAGGCGCTTCACCAAAAATAATCACCTACCAAGCTGCGTGAGGAAGGGAGACAGACGCGAGAAGGGATGAGACAACGCAGCCTCCAGACGGTCGCCAAGCAGAGTTTGGCTAAACGCATAAAATATAAGTTTATCAAGGGGACTGTTCCCCGAAAGTTCGGCGGTGCATGTCGCACGACTGCTTTTAAAAAGTAAAGCACGTCACCGAGTGGAAATTGTCCACATTTCTTGTACTATGTAGTTAAAGTTAACAAAAACAAAGTTCAACAAGTTAATACAATGTGAAAGTATTGAGTATTATGGAAACGTATGTGTGAATGCAATTTGAAGTGTAACTAGTAATTTGATGTAGTGTAGTCTCAGATAGTGGGAAGTTATTAAGTGAATATTGTAAATAAAACGTTAGTGCTACCTTACGAATAAAATGCTGTTGGAATTAAATACAGTGTTTTATTAAATCGACAGATCTACACAAGAGCCAGCTACTCAGCCTACGGATACACAGTAATAATAAAATAAGTATTAAAGGCTGAACCATAGTTGACTTTAAAAACACTCTCAAATAGTAAAAATCACGGGGGTATCCCCATTGGGCACAGGTCAATATTCTGTCAATAATTAACTTCTCCTCTTCCTCAGATAATGATGTTTGACCACCCTGTTTTTTGACGGCGCCTTTTTTTTTAATATACTGGCCTATTATTGTAAAATGGATGTCAAATCTTCTACCTGCTTCGCGCAAACTCATTCCTTGTACCACAGCATCCAAAGCCTGCTGTAAAACCAACTTGGTATGTTTTTTATAACGTTTTCCACGAGGATTTGATTTGTAAATCCTTGGCATCGTAGGTGTAGCTTTTCACCCCAACGAAATTCTGAAAGTGAATAAAAATACCTAAACCAAATTTCTCACAAAACAGTCATATATATGTCCAAACCGATACTACTTTAAAGTTTACTAACCTTTTTCACAAAATAAACGAGTATCCACCACTATCAAATGTTTTCACTTGCCGTTGGGTAAACTTGCTTGCTTGCTTGTTCGTTTTTTGGCGCTGCAACTAGGCAATTTGCCAGCACATTTGATTACGGGAAGCCTCCAGCTTGGCGAGTATGTACTCCTGGAAGCTTCAGATCTACAATTTGAGTTATTGGGGATTCTAACATTTATGATAGGTGTAGACATGCGTATATACTAAAGAATGAGGTTGAGTTGTTAGTATGACACAGACAAGGGAAATTTGGTAAGGGAAAGTGAGTTTATTCTGCAGGTATATATTGAGCATTAAGTGGTACGTTAGATGATTATCAAAGTTTGATCTTATTATAGCTAAGGAAGTAAAGCAGGAGTTTTAGGGTCTTTTTATTGGTATTAGACAGGATAATGTCTATATTAAAGGGTGTTTTGTGCCCTGTGGATCTAATTTTGTCATGAAGGTTGAAATTAGGTATTATGTTGATGGGGCATTCAAAGAAAATGTGATTGAGGTCTTCAATTTGTCCACACTCACAGTTAGGATCATCCTTGATGCCTATTTTAAAGAGGTGTTGTTTAGTTAGGCAGTGCCCAGTGCGCATTCTCGATATAGTAGAGATATGTCTTCTGTCAGTGTAGGCAAGATCAGCAAACCATTTTTTCCTTTTAAATGTTCCCGCAATGTTCGCATACTGTTTTCCCTTAGTCAGGGTAGTCCCTTTCCAGAATTGGGAAAAGTCATTAAGTATGTTGGTTTTTATTACATTTAAAATTTCTTTTCCATCTATTTCCATATTTTTGGGGATATGAAGGTCTGTACCAATGTTAGCCAATTTGTCCACTTCAACATTGCCTGAGATATCCGAGTGTCCCGGAATCTAGGCTAGGCCAATGCTGAAGTTGTTTTGGTTTGCTTCAATTAAGTGTTTTTTTGTGGTTAGAGTTAGTTGGTTGTTATTTATATCTATGGTAGTATTGGTTAATTTGGTAATTGAACTTAGGGAATCTGAGAAAATTATTGCATATTTAAAGTTTTTTTTTTTAGGATAGTGATAATTCCCTCATTGATGGCCACCATTTCCGCAGAACTAATGCAAAGTTCGCCCGGAAGTCTGGACGAGAAACTGTAGTTAATTTTTGGGATGTAGACGCCGAAGCCCACTCTGTAATTTTTTTTTATGCATCTGTGTAAACAAAGGCATTTGTCTCTTCCAGGTGTTTTGTTTTGTCTAGAAATTGTTGTTTATTAAAAGTGTCTTTTTTTTTTTAGGTTTACATTAAATCTTTTTATGGGAGTTATTTGCATATCATAATTAAATTCATAGCATGGAGGGAGGTCACCTTTATTTATTTTGTTATCAAAGGGGGATAGGTTTACTAGGGCCAGCAGTAGATAGGGCATGTGCTCTACCCTCCAGGCGTCAGTATTTTGTAGAAGTGTCAGCCTCCATTTCCTTAAGGTTTGAATTAAGGGGTGGTTATAATGCGAGATGACTTTGGCTACAAATTTAGTTGCCAGCCATTTTCTTCGGAAATCCAAATTCATTTCGCCCGCCTCTGCTAGTATAGCATTCGTGGGTGTTGATTTCATGAGGGCCAGACATGTTCTAAGACCTTCATGGAGAACGGTATTAATTTTTTGTTGGTTTTTTTTTATTATTAGGGTTAAGAAAAATTGCTCCGAAGTCGAGGTGAGACCTCACAAGGGCATTGTGAGCTATTAACATGGTTTGCGGGTCCGCGCCCCACCAAACTCTACAAAATGATTTGAGGATGTTAAGACCTTTTTTTGCTTTATAGACCATATTTTGGATATGGGAGTCCTACTTCATATGCTTATTTAAAATAATGCCAAGGTATTTAATGTGTGATTTGTATGGAATAGGGTGGTTGTTGATGTGTATGGGAGGTGTGGGGTTTTTTCGCGTGCCCTTGGTGAACCAGATGCTTTCACATTTTTCAGTAGAAAGGGACATATTATTTTGGCTTAGCCATAAATGAATTTGATTAAGGGCTTGATTTATCTTATTGACCATGTTTTCTATATTTCTCCCTTTTGTAAAGACTACTAGGTCGTCGGCGTATCCACTGAGTTGGATGTCCTCTGGAAGGATGTCAAATAGTTTGGACAGGTAGATATTAAATAGAATAGTGCTCAAGGGGGAACTCTGAGGAAGTCCAGTAGTTGTAAGGTAAGGGCCCAGTAGTGAGCCATCTGATTTTCTTGTATAGAGGAGTCTATTCTTTAGAATGTTATATGTAAGGTTAGAGAGGTCTATGGGAATGTTTAGAGCATTCATTTTGTTATATAGTAGATAGATATTAACCGCATCGTATGCAGATTTAACATCTAAGAATACGGCTAGAATGTTTTCATTTTGGGTAAAGGCAAGCTGGATATTAGATGTGAGAGTGGCTATATTGTCATTTATACCCATTCCCTTCCTGAAGCCTGTTTGGTTGACATTAAAAGATTTGTTTTTCTCCAGGAGCCAGTCAAGCTGATTTTTTATCATAATTTCCATTATTTTGCAGTAGCAGGATGGGTCTATAGCTGTCTACATTATTGGGGTTTTTGTTAGGTTTGAGTATGGTCAGTATATCATATCTTTTCCAGGAAACAGGGATTGGGTCTCCTGCAAGGCATTTGTTATATATGTTAAGGAGGTTAATCATTGCATTGTTAGGGAGGTTTTTTTTTATCATTGCATAGGAAATATCATCCAAGCCTGGTGCCGAAGCCTTTTTCCCTTGTAGGCTATCACTTAGTTCCCGGAGGGTGAATGGCTTTATATTGTTGTTTATTTATTTATTTATTTATTTATTGACGGCCAGTGCCATTTTTTACAAATAACATACAAAATAATAGTAAGGACTATATCTAAGACTAAGACTAAGACTAGAAATAAAATGATAACTAAAGCTAGCATGCATAGTTCGTTAAAGTGTGAATAGGTTCTATAATAACCACTTTACAAGTACTACCACTAAACTAAAGTATGAAAAAGAAAAAGAAAAGACTTGACATCACTGTTCACCCATTCGCAGTCCAACAGCGTTCACCTCATATAGCTGTTTAATAAAATTCTTAAGGGGGCAAAAGAAGTTTAAGCGTTGTAGCTGATTCTGGTTAGCGAGAGACACTAACCTGGAAAGAAAGGAATTACAACCATAGTTGGTGCGGTGATATGGTTGGTAGAAAGTTTGGACGTTTCTTGTGTTGACAGGGGGTACATGCAAGGTAACACTAGAGGTAAGGTATGGACAGTCGACAATAGAGTTAATGATTTTAAAGAAAAGGAGAAGATCATGGAGACTTCTTTTATCATGAAGTGGTGACATATTCAGTCTCTGACACATTCTCTCGTAGTTATATTCAGTGTCTCTGAAAAATCTAAAGTGGATATGGTGCATAAACTTCCTCTGCACGCGCTCAATTCTGTTAACATGACAGGCATATTGAGGATTCCACACAGAGGCTGCATACTCCAAACCACTTCTGACAAGGCTGCAAAAGAGGATTTTAAAGGAACGAATAGTCATAAAGTATCCCGTAGTTCTGCTTACGAATCCCAGCATTCTCAACGACTTGCTCACTAGTGTAGATATATGAGTAACAAATGATAATTTTGAGTCGAGAATTATACCCAGATCTCTCATGTTGTCAACAGAAGTTAAAATTGTGCCGTCTAAGTTGTAATCGTAAATAGTTTTTAATTGCCGACGAGAGGATACCAAGAGATTGCACTTTGAGGTGTTAATATGCATACCATTGTCATGAGACCATGCTACAAATCGGTCGAGGTCATCCTGCAAAGCAATGCAGTCCTCGGGAGTTGAGATAACTTTGAACATTTTTAGGTCATCCGCGAACAGAAGGAACTCAGAATATGGGAAACAAGGTGTAACGTCATTGACAAAGAGGTTAAAAAGAAGAGGACCTATGTGGGATCCCTGGGGGACTCCCGATGGTACTAGTATCTCTCGCGATAGAAAGTTATTAATTTTAACTATCTGGATCCGATCAGCAAGATAGCTAGTTATCCAGCAAAGCATAGATCCAGATATCCCCATAGTTTCTAGCTTTCCAACTAATATATTGTGCGGGACCTTATCGAAGGCCTTGGAAAAGTCGGTGTAGATTAAGTGGACCTCCGCCCCACACTCCAATGCCTGTGTTATAGAGTGAGTGTAAGACAACAAATTTAATTCGGTATTTTTGCCCACACAGAATCCAAATTGCTGGGTGATGACCTCGATAGTCAATAGCGAAGTTAGATATTTAGTAACAAGATTTTCAAAAACTTTAGGGAATGTATTAATGATAGAAATTGGTCGGTAGTTTTTGATGTTAGATTTATCCCCCGATTTATGAATGGGAACGACAAAACTTGATTTCCAGAATGTAGGGAAGAATCCGCTCTCTAGGGATTTATTGAATATGATATGTAAAGGCCTTGCAAGTATGAAAGAGCAGTTTTTAAGAAAGATGGGATGAATATTATCAGGGCCAGGTCCTTTGTGTGGACTCAGTCCACTAAGCTCTGTATATATTTCAGATATGGATATTGAGCAGTTGTTTATATTATGATGATTCCATGATAATTTTCTACCATACACTGGGCTGTCAAAAGAATAAACAGATGAGAAATAGTCTGCAAATAGATTTGCAGCGTTAGGCCTCATGTTTACTGTTTCATTATCTAGTGTCAGCACATTGGGTATCTGAGGTGTTGTACGTCTCGAGTTGACAAAATTCCAGAATGGCTTAGTGTTGCTACAGAGAAGATTTTCAGTACCTTGTACAAATTTTTTATAGTGTTCTCGAGAGAGAACCTTGCACTGAGATCTTAGGTTTGAAAATACCTCATAATCGTGAGCGGACTTACTAATTTTGTAATTCTTGTGAGCAGTTTTTTTTTCAATTGTTAGATTTTTTAAGTCATTGCCAAACCATCTAGGGAACTTTCCGCTAGGCACCCTCTTAATTGGAACAAAAAGATCAAAGCAATTATAGAGTATATCATAGAAAATATTAATCATATTATCAACATCCGTGTTCACCAAGATACTGTCCCAGCAGAAAGTAGACAAGTAGTCATTTATCAATCTAAAATCGGCAGACTTAAAATCATAGTAGAAGTTGTCAGCTCTCGGGCTGACAACTCTGAAACCAGGGTTTGGAATATCCAAGTTGAAGCATAAGGGAGGATGATGGTTATCAACAGTGACCAGAGGATCGCACTGTTCGACTGGGCTTAAGTTACGTGAAAAGATCAAATCTAAAATAACATTATTAACATTCTGAATAAGATTTTTGAAATAGATTGTGAAATGCGCAAAAATCAGAAATAGCTGCTATTTTTTGTACAGTTTGAGGAGCAACATAGACATCTGGACGGGGAACACCAACTGTGCAGATGTCCTCGTTGATCCATCTGGCCTTGGGTAGGTTAAAGTCTCCGGCTACACAGAGTTCTGCATTTGGGTAACAATTACAGATCATGTCAGCAGTGTCACTAATCATCAGATAGTTTTCAAAGGTAGAATCAGGAGGCAGATATATGCAGCCAAGAACACACCTCACATTGGAAGAACCAATGGTTACATAGACTTGCTCGATTGGTGCAGTTGTTGGAAGGAGATTACAGGTGATGGATCTGTGCACAGCCAACAAAACTCCGCCAAGACACTCTTTTCTACTTGTTTCCCTTGAACGATCCTTTCTAAAGATAAAGTAATTGTTTAAGCCCAGCTCTGAATCAGATATATCAGCCGATAAATTGGTTTCGGTTAGCATAATTACATGGTAATTGTACAAGGCTACATTGCAAGTGAATGTTGTGAGCTTTGTCCGCAAGCCACGGACATTTTGGTTGTTGCTTCTGATCAAGGAGAAGTCCGGATCTATGTTAATTATTGCCATTTTTTGGATTATTTCTTTTCGTGTTTTATCCTCTAAATTGTTTTTATTTATTATGTTGTTATTATTTGAAATTTTTTTAATTTTTTGCCAGACATAGCTGATATTACTGTTTCTGTTAAGAGAGTTGCAAAAGTGTTTAAATTTTTCTTTCTTTTTATTTTTTAGGAATTTTTTTGATATAGCTATTTGTTTTTTGGTTTCAATATAATTTTCCAGGCTTGGATATTCCTGAAATTTTTTTATTTTTTCTTTTCGTAGCTTGGTGTTTTCAGAGCATTCATCATCCCACCACGGGTTGCCTAATTTACATGGTTTATTATTAATTTTAGAAGGGATTGAAGCATCTGCAGCCAAGTTGATTATGTTATCTGGGTCAGCGAAGTCAAGAATTTCAGATGTATTAAGTTGTGTTAGGATTGATTCGTTGAATGCTGTTCAATCGGCTTTTCGGAAGTTTCGGGATGTATAGGGATTAAGGAAAAAATTCTCTGATGGAGGTATGGATTTGTAGTTGAGTTATATTAAGATAGGGAAATGGTCACTATGACCGCAGTCACGAATGACTTCCCAGCATGTTGAGGTGGCTAGATTATTGCTTATTATTGTGATGTCTACCGCGCTATTATTTTGATTCGGAGGTTGAAGAAGTGTTCCTGTCCCATCATTTAGGATGACCAGGTCTTTGTTGAATATGAAGTCGCTAATTATCCTTCCACCAATATTAGGAGGACATTGGTCCCAAATGGGATGATGAGAGTTGAGGTCCCCCATAATGAGGAGGTTTCCCGATAGGTCATTAACCATTTCGTTTAAAAATGCAAGTGCAAAATTATTATTAGAGTTCGAGTAAATGTTGATTATGTTAGTGTCTGCGATTTTGGTTACTATGTAGGTACTGAATTACATTATTATTGAATTTTTTAATTTCTTTATGGATGATATTGATTTTAGTTAGAGTCGCTACTCCACCATAGCCGTCATCACGGTCTTGTCTTATTGTATTGTAAGATTTTAAGTAGAATTTTTGAGAGGGTTTTAGCCATGTTTCATTAATGATGATAATGTCTGGGTCATGTTTGTTAGCTAGTGTGACTAAATTGTCCCTATTTGAGTTAATACTTCTCAGATTCCACTGTAAGATCTTTAGTTTTTTTGGTGGATTAGCCATTGAAATATTATGTATTAAGATAATCCATTGGATCATCAAGGTCCTTATATTGAGACATTTGAATGTGGGATAGTAGGAAGTTCTTTATGCAGTGTTTGTTTTGGAGGGAGATGTCAAGTAATTGTTTTTTTTTTATATGTTCAACTATGTCAGTTTCTGATATGTTTGTTTGTGTGTGATGACGGGCACTGGTAGCAGGCAGTTGGTATTGTGAGTTTGTGTCGAGATGTTCTGTTGTCGTTTTTTTATAATTGGGTGTGTTAAGGTTTATATTTCTTTCCGTTCTTGAGTTGGGAAAGAATAAAGCTTCTTCGTGGCTTTTTTTTCTCGTAGCCTTTTGATATTGTCTTTTTTTTGTTAGTATCTTCAGAGAGTACTTGTTGAAATGATCGTTTTGGTTGTGTGTTAAAGTCAAACGTTCGTCTTTGCGAAGGCATAATTAGGTTTTGTTCAACAGATTGATTTTGTTTTTTTGGAATGTTGTTTTTTAAATCTGGAAAATCTTGGGAAATGTAAACAAATTCATTATTGGAATAATTTTTTTTGACTGAGTTATCAGCGTCGTGATAAATGAGATTTTCGTATGCCATAAGTTTTTTAATTTCTTGTTGTCTTTTAAATTCTGGGCAGGTTTTTGATGAGGATTTATGGTTGTCTTTGCAATTTCGGCATTTGGGTATGCATGAGAACTGGGTACCTGCCTGAAGGTTATTATAATCAGTTTCGTGGGGAAGTTCTCCACAATTAAAACATCTTTCTTTACCTTTACAGTTGTTTTTTGTATGGCCATATAGTAGGCATGAGAAGCACTGAGTAACTGGAGGGATATATAGAGAGACTGGTGTGTCCAAGTCGTAAACTTTTATGATTCTAGGCAACATGGTGCCCCTAAATGTAATTAGAATCGTGCCCGTTGGCAGGTATTCTGCCTTACCATCATTGATGACTTTTCTGTTGAGTCTCTTTGCGTCCAAGATTTCCGCGGAACTATTACAAAAGCTTGATAGGTTACTGATGTTTTCATCTAGATCTATACGCCTAACAATGCCCTTGCATGATACAAAGTTATATGGGATAAATAATTTGAGGCCCTTTTGTTGTATTGTTTAGGGAGATGTTTGCTGCTTCGAAATTCGTAAATTCAACTGAAATACGGTTTAAACCTTTATTATTAATTTTTTTTATGTGAGTCAGTTTGAGGTTAAATATTTCTTTTGCTATTTTTAAAAAGCTGAACCTGCCTACACTAGCCGAAGAACTATCGCTTGGGGATTCAATGTAGACCATAAAAGGGCCTGGATCATTAATATTATACGCTATTTGTTTTTTTGGGGCCGGTTCAATATATTCAAGGTTGGATTATTTTCTCTTTTTTTGAGGGGGGGGGGCTTCATTGTCATCCGTTACGCCGATTATTTCGTTTATTATTTGGGGGGTTATTCCCCTCTTTTCGACGTCCATCTACCAATGAGAAGGACAATTGAGTAAAATATGAATGATTTTGCAATCTATAGCGGTAATTCAGGGAAAAAACAGATTACACTCACCAACAGCACAACACGTGTTAGTAGGTAGCAATTCTTTTTTTTCACTCACAACCTCGTTGTTTGACATGCGACGCGGGAATGCCGTTGGGTAAACAAAGTTTTGCAGACTACAAATTTGAGGTTATATTAACACCAAAGTTGACACGACTAGAGCGGTCTTAAAAAATTACGTAATAATTTATTTCATCTTGCAAAATAAGATTTAGATTTTAAACCCTGTAATATGAAAAATAAAAGTTTTGTAGCTATTCGCCACCTAGTAGCTATTCACCCCGTTTTACGGTATTTAAAATTATTTGTAGTGTTGCAGACATATATTTCCAATATATTCACAATATTTAATAAATATTGTCTTTTATTAAGACACAATGCTTAATAGATATATTTAAAAAATATTTATAATAATATATAACTTGTCCTTGTTTGTGCGAATTAAGTAAATATATTTAATATTATGTTTTATACAAATATTTTTGGAACATATTGGTTTGACATATTTATTTTTTATTACCATAACATAACTAATGGTTGCTTGAAACTGCTAGAAAAGTGCGCTGCACTACCTACGTGGCCAAATGTCATCGGTTTAAGGAGTTTATTTTATCTGAACATAGGTATAAGTTCACCCGAGCCATCCAACATACGAATCAAATTTTCTTAAATTACCTAAAAATGCCAGAAAAACAGACGAACAACAACAAGCAACCCCTTCAACATCCTTTAACAACACAAATACCTAACAAAACCAAGAACAATTAACAAAAAATAATCAAAACAGACAAACACAGACCAAACAGGCGATTCGACAAGAAAAATCCGCGATCCACCAATTATTCTCAAGGAGAAAAATAAATACGATTTTGTCACCAATTATTTAAAAGTAAATAAAATAAATTTCAACAAAGCAATGACAGTGGCAGCGGGAATGAAATTTCACCTATCCACCCCCCTTGATTTAGAAAAAATGCTGAATCTTTTGGTAGGACAAAGTATTCTGCAACAGACGTTCCGAATAGTAGACGAAAAAGAATTACACGTAATATTAAGAGGAGTTCTGGAAACATGGACAGAGACAAATTAAGGGGGACCTGGAGGAGTTAGGTTTTACTCCATCCCATGTAATCTGCTGGGCCCGAAAAAATGGCGATAAAATGTCTCTGACACTGGTTATTTTACTCAAAACTCAAAAACATATTTTCGATCTCACCTCTAAATCCGCATAAAAGTTGAGGAACAAAAATCATAGAGCCACCGATACCAATTGTTTGGGCACACACAATTCAGGGGTACTGCCAATATTAAATGCTTTAGGTGTGCTAAGGACCATATGTCCCATCTATTCCCAAGCAAAGGGCAACAGGAGGCACTGTGTTGCGCAAATTGCGGCGTAAACCACACTGCAAATTCAAAAGAATGTCCTAAACAACCGCAATATCTCAAACAACTTAAAAATAAAGGCAAAAATAGCAATACGTTCCAATAGGGAATGCAACGTTCCCCAACTATAAAACATTCAGAAACGATAGAAAAGCAAGACCCATGGGAGGAACCACGATTCTTGCAAAGAGGAACATCATTGCGCAATCAGTGCCAGGCCCAGAAGAATGCGGCCATATTGAAGGCACCTACATAAAAATTAAAACAAAAGACAAATGGATACACATTGGCTCCGTATACTGCAGTCCCTCGCAAAACTATGCAGCGAACTGTCTGTCAAAAATTTTTGACAACAATCTGACTGCGATGATGGGGGGAACTTAACGCCAAACACAATATTTAGGGATGGAGATTCTAGCCTACGGTATACCGGCATGGTGCACCGTAGCAGCGAAGAGGCATAAAAAAACTGCAAATACTTCGAAATAGGGCCCTGAGAATAATAACTGACGCACCTAGATACACACCGACCGCACTAATTCACAGAAAACTTGAAATAGAGAGAATCAACGAATTCATTACTAGACAAATCACAAATTAGTACAGACGATCCGACATATCCACTAACCCCAGTGGCGTAGCCAGCATTTTGGGGCGGAGGGGGCGAACTAGCGAAGAGGCGTAGATTGCGGAGCTAAAGCGCCGCAGGCAAAAAATTTTTGGGACCACGCCCAAATTTCGTAGGAATTCACCTTCTTCATGCTCCTTAGGGAACAGGGGTCTGGCCCCAAATGAAGGTAAAATCCGCTATATAAAAAAAAATAAATTTAATGTGATGGGAGGCTCTCAAAACCGGTTTTATTAAGTTTACTCCCATCGCTCTTCTTTACTAAAAATATAATAAGACCGATCTTGTTTTTTAATAATGATTTTTTAAGTAGTGAAGGGGCGCCAGGCCAAGGGGGGCGGGGGGGGGCGATCGCCCCTCTTCGCCCCTTTGTGGCTACGCCACTGACTAACCCCCTAATTACCGAATCCCATGTACGCTCCAACTACCCGGGAACGTACAAACTACCACGTGACTGGCTTCCCCTGAGGATAAGGCGCGCACACTATCGAAACGTCGCATAGGGCAAGCATATCAACTCAGCATAGGCTGAAGCAAAAACATAACCAAATACAAAAAGCGAGAGCTTCACAAACACAAAATACGAGTAAAAGGCATAAGCCTAACTTAAGTAAACTGATCGATTTAATAACATAGGTATACGATATGTGCTTGCCCTGTATTGACGAGCACAATAGAGTTTGAAACTGCAGGTATTTAAGCATTATTTATTTGGTCTTTGATGATTAAATTTGATCTTCCAATCCTTATTACATTGTAAGGATTAAGATGTCATCTATATAGTTTATGGCAGTGGCGCCAGTGGCTAGAGCTTACTAGTATTTACGAGAGTAAAGTTACTAATTTAATGCAAACATCAGTTATGTTATAGGTGCAGGTGGTATCTTCATGTTTTAGGGCAATGTTAAATGTTTTAGTTTGAAGTATATAAAATAAATATTTCCACAATATAGAACTGTTATATACTATAAAAAAAAATCTGTCAAGCACAATATTGTGAAATTATGTGTTAAAATATTTTTTTAATATTGGTGTGCTACTAGGGAAGTTTGATAGAAATATAATTTCTTTGAGCGGTCATTTTGTCCTCCTTTCTTAGCTTTGAAAAGTTGGTCGACTTAAATTTGAGCGTAAATATTTTCCCCAATATACTGACAAAAATGGATTTACCGATGTCGTGGGTTGCAGAATTAGAGCTACTTTAACGCACGTTTCTATGTTATTCAAACTGAGCCTACGAATTATCACAAATTATTTAAAAACGCTACAATAACTCGGCTTCTTTTGATTCGCATCAACACAGAAATATCAACATTTTAAACACATTTGGGATTACCACAATCCTTTATTTTGTAACCATTTTATGAGTTATCTGAACTCAGTTTTTGGATTGGGAAAACTTACTAACTGATTTTAAATTGCCGTTTTGACCCAGACGTGCATTATTTTAATTCACAGCCATGTGTAAATTATTTTCAGTTGAAGTAAGTCATAAAGAGTGCTCTAAAACCCCATGTCGAGGGTAAATCACCGATCGAAAGGTCACGGAAAGTTCCGAATTCGCGCTCATGCCGATTTGGCGCGGTAACTTCATTCCATTGTTATTAGTACGTCATGCACGTCGCGTCGTCATGGACCACATAGCTGGATTTGCTATCCGCGCAATCGTTGATCGGAGTGATCTTTTTTTTATTTTTGTTCAGAGTTTGTTCTCATACAGGTGCGTGAAAATGAGGATACTCCAACTTTAGGACAGATTAAATCTATAGACGTTAAGTATTCTAGAACAACTGAAAGGTCCAGTTTTGATAGCTCGAATCATGAGTTAATCTAGCCCGAGTAGTAACGCATCACAATTCCCATATTGGTCTCTGGCAGCTTAAACAATGAATTGCTGCAGCCCACGTCGCATGTGCTCGTCAAACCCAGTTAAATATTGTTTCTGTCTATTGCCTTTTCTGTAAAAAATTGTTTAATGAAGCTTCTGGGTAATTTATGTTTCTTTGGTATTGTCCCAATCTTCTTTGGTATACCAAACATTGAATATCTCTTGCTAAGTGTTTGCTGTCTTCTGGCTTTAATTTCAGTATAGTATATAGTTGGGACACTTTTCCTCTTTGGTGATACACTCTTTAACTTTGTGTTCCCCACTACATCTATGACAGCAATGCTTTTCTTTGCAGTGTTTGGCTACATGTCCAAACTGTAAGCAATTGAAACAAATCGCCAAATTGAAGTGTTCCTGGACATATACTTTCATTAAGTCTAGATTTATTTTTTGTTTCTTAAGGAACCATTTGGCAACGTCCGTTGATGATTGAAGAATCCAATTTTCCCTGCTTGGATTTCTGCATGTATTTTTTGCCACAATTTTTATTTTATCGGTTATAGCATAACCTAACTCCGTTTCTATTTCCTCATTAAGGTTAACAATCTCATCTAAATATTCTTCATTTGTTAATCCTTTTCTTAGACCGGTCACCATTAGCATTGGGCCCATATTTTGTGTCTCTTTGACCGTTATGTTGGTTTTATTTTGCAGGGCAAGTCTAAGCTTTTCTTGTTGGTCTTTGTTGTAATTTTCCAGAATTACTTAACCGCTTTTTAAATATTTGACATTCTTAAATCCTCTATCTATCTGTATCTTTGCCAGAAATATTCTCGACAGCGTCAGTAATTTTGTCGATTGATATCAAAGTTTCAAGCTTTTTTTGCACTATTGGTGTTCTCCATGTTGTTTTTACCTCTGTTCTTGTTTCTTGTTTTGTGTTTGTTTTTACTCCGGTAATATCAGCACATGTCTTTGGTGTTCCTGTTGCAGTATTTTCGGTGGTAGGGTTTGGTGAACTCTGAATCATGTATTTGGTATTTTAATGATAAATTTTCTTTTTCCAAAACACCAATTTTATGGATTAATAATGTCAGAGGTTTATGAATTATGCTACTATTTTTACTCAAACATTCCCGGTCCATTTTGGAAATGCTTTCTTCATTGCCCATAACGGAAATTTTATCCAGTGATGAGAATACCTCTAATTTTATATTTTCTATGTATAAATTAGCTTGTCCATTATTTAATACAGTATTTCCAGTCTGGACGTATTCAGTGTTAAATTTCTTGGGTTCATTTAGGGATACGTTTCTATCACACTGTCTTTTTATTGCCTGTTCCGATTCCGGGGTCACGACGGACCTACTTCTTTTCCAGAGCACTCAGAATATTATTAATATTACCTGTATCTGTTGCTTGTGGAAAAAGACTTTTTCTTCTAAATTAAAATTTATAAAGAATTACCTATTTACGATCCACTAGGTTACAAAAGTGATTAAATGACTTATAGCCATAATTGACATAGATAGCGAAATATTAGACAGTCTAAACATTGAACAGAGTATATCTCAATTTGCAGAAAATAAAGCAAGAAAAATTAGATTTTGTAAAAACATATTGATTATTACTGTTATACCAAGTTTATGTTATTTTATTTTTCTATAAAGTTTTGAATTTTGAGTTTTGTGGTTTTTGTGCAATTAAAGAAAAACATTCCGTAGGTATTTTTTTGATTTATTTCGGGGTCGCCAATGAGATATCTGCATCAGGCTATGTGCCTTGGCGAGGGCATGCCTGCAGGCATCCCATCACCCTTCATTTGAATTATACAACTAACTAAATAGGAAAAAAAAGGAAAACATTACATATATTATTAGGTGAGTACAAATATACTTATAGAATTGTTAGAAATGGCAAACCTGTTATGCATAAATTAAAACCCAGAGAAACAAGCGAGTTAAGTGGAATAAAACAAAACCAATTATGTTTACTTTGTTTTCTTCGCCTGAAAACGATATGAATGTTTAGACTAACTCGCGCCGAATTGAGCGATAGAGATACCAAGAAACTACCACAGTAATATTATTTTTCACACTACGTTTTAGTTATATGTTATCTGTGGAAGTGAAAATAGTGCTGTGTTGTGTAATTTTTGTAATTAAAGTGTTTTAATTATTATTGGAATCAGGTGAGTTGTCTCACTGACTGTCTTTACGGATTGAATTTATTGGTTTTGTATTTTAAATAGTGCCTGAGATAGCCGTATCATAAATAATTGAACATAAAGAATTAAAGGATTAATAATGCTATGACTACGGTTTAGGCCTTACACTGAGATTTTATCATAAGATCCGTATGTAAATAAACATTTACGATAGTCTTCTGGAGGGGACACAATATAGGTAAATCCCTTTGTGATCCATTGCACACCTCAGAGTTTATCAAGCAGAGTTGAAGTAAATAGGTCAGCGTTTGAGGGTGCACAATGTAGGTAAATCCCTTTGTGCCCATTACAGCCGTCGGCGCTGAGTCAGGTGGTAACTGGGGAAGGATACATTGTCGGTAAATCTTTTTGTGGTTCATTGCACGTGTGAGTTCCATCGTAGGTGTTATATTGGAGTGGATCGTATCTGGAGAGGATCATAATGTAGGCAAATTCCTTTGTTATCCATTGCACCCCTCTGTACTATGCCAACTGGTATCTGGAGCGGAAATACAATGGAGGTAAATCCATTTGTGTTTTATTGCACGCTCAGTGCGAATGACGAGAATAAAGTAATCTGTTTACTCGTACAAATTAACTCAGAATTAACTAAGTCATTCTTGAAGCAAATTAATTAATTAATCCATATCTAAAGATTAAATAGATTGCCCGTTAAAGAATTGAACGCTCATGTGAGATTTTATTTATAGGTAATATTCAGTTGTGATGTCTACATTAGGAAGATCCTCGACCCTTGAGCAACCGGGTACGCTGGCATCCATTTGAGATAGAAAATAAATAATAAAACACGAACTGGGGTGACCCTGGTATGACTTAAAATATTAATCACAATCATCTTAAAGACGATTACTTAAATATTAATGAATACAAATGAAAATTAAATCAAAATAAATATAAATCGTCTTACAAACCACTTTACTAAAAAATCTCTTTGTCCCTTCGCTAAGGGCACATAACACCAGTTCATAGAACTACACACTTATTTTAAAAGTCCTTTTAACATGTTAGTGATAACTTATGTTTATGGAATAATTTATCACTCATGAGCAGAAAAACACCTCGCTCAACAATGTATATTAAACACATCAAATTAATTTTACTGCGACAGCAAAGAGTCATGAATTGAACCAATAAAATTATTAATTATTCTTATTGTATCGCCTCTTTGCTGTACGTCCGAAATGTCCGTTTATATACCTCATGTTTATGTTTTTGGGTGCTTCGTTCTCCATTCCCTGCCCCTCTGTCGCCGTAGCGCTTCCGGTCACGTCTTTTTTCTTATAATTTTTGACTTTTACTCTTTAACTTAATTAGTTTTACTGGTTATAATAAAATAGTCCTTCTGAATGTTAACCCTCTACTGCATGATTTTTTGGAAAATTTAGTTTTTTTTGGGAAAAAAATATTTTAAAGTAAATTGTGCGGTCCTGATAAAACAGGAAACAGTAAAAACTCAAAAACGAGGTAATTTTTTCCTAAATAGCCATTTCTTTTTCTGTTATTTCTGTTCCCTATCGGGAATATTATGTGCAGGACTTATTTTCGTAATTTGCAACTAAAACAATTTTTGTGTTATATTAAGTTTATTTTTATAATATATGCTAGGTAACAACAATACAACTTCCTATCTAAGTGGTATGAAAAGTTAAAAAACAGTTTTTATTCGAATTACAACACAAGTGCACCTTACATTTTGAACACTTTACCCTGGATTTACCCGTGCATTGCGGAAACTTGCACCTCTCTCTTTCAGTCGTCTAGACTGGCCAATGTTCTGATCCATCAAGTTGGATATTTTTGCTTGGTGTAGGTTCTTGGCATTTTCTTTTTGGCGCAGAAAAATAATTGTTACTTGGGCGACCCCTTTTATTCCTATTGCCAATACCCCTATTGCAGAGCTGCATAGCGAGTTTGATCTTGAATGTTAGAAGAGGAATAATCTTTTCCTCTTGAGCAGTCTGTTTTTTTATTTTTTTATCCATGCATTCACTATAGCCACATCAATCATGTGGTAAAAAAAAAATTCTATGGTACCATTTCTTGCTCTTTACCTTTATCGGATATAGGCCCAGTAACGAATCTTGCAAATCCACTCCACCCATATGTCTGTTGTAAAGTTTTACAATATCAGGACAATTTATTTCCTTTCTACAATTTTCCGATTTGAAAAATCACTCTACTTTGGCAATTGGTTCAGTCCCACAATAGGTAGATAGCAAAGTCACTATTCTGTTATCAAGCCACTGAACTGCGTGTAGATTGATGTCTGCAAGAAGGGTAGATTTTTCTATAATGGCTCCTCGTCCTAGGGTTTTCATTTCTTTTTCCGTTTTTGGTTGCAAATTTTTGAGCCGATTGTGTCTTATGGTGGCTATCGAAAGAATTTTTTTCTCACGTAAATATGCCGCGAGTGGCAAAGAAGAAAAATAATTGTCGTAATAAACTTTCTGGTTTACATTTGAAGGAACGTCACGGCATAATCGAATAATAACATTGCTGGAAGCACCCAAATTAGGCTCATCGGCTGTCATAACAGTGTCCTCTGCTCCAAAAAGTTCAAAATTATAAGACATTCCCGAAACCCCAGAGAGAACCCACATTTTTTAAACCCACTTATAAGGATTCTTAGGGTTGTAAGTCTTCATGTTTGCGATGCGTCCTTTGAAAGGAATAATTTGTTCATCACAAGATAGCTTTCCTTCCATGGGTAGCTTTTTGCAAGCTTTTCGGATCTCATTTATAAGCGGTACAATTTTTTCGGCTTTCTTATTTGTTCCAGAAATGTCTATAAAGTGAATGTTACTTTTCAATCGTTCAAATCTATTTACGCTCATCACATCGGCGATTTAAGCAAAGCGGGTGTGAGGTGACCAGTGCCTTCTAGTTGTGGGTTGCTTTACCAAAGATGTCCATATCAAAATGCCAACAAATCTCTGCAGTTCGTCAACGCTAGTAGTTAAAGGTTTATTGGGATTCTTTTGGACACTGTAGATGCAGCTTTGACGGGCGACATAATCAAAAAAATCTTCAGAAATAAAAAACGTAAACAGTTTGTAAGGCGTATTCAGAGCTAGAACATCCTGAGGTAAAATATCACTTCCAGAAAACTTTGAGTCTTCGTCATCCCTCTTGGTTTTTGTTTCTTTCCACTGTAGAGTTTCCGGTGATTTTAATTTTTCGTTTATTTGAATTACGCTTAATCGTACTTATATAATCTTCTGGGTCATATTTTTCTTCCGAGCTACTTGTTTCTGAATCGTGTTCTATTGGTTGTTGTTCTCATGCAACTCATCATCAGACAGTTCCGAGTCTTCACTGTCGCTGGGTATTGGCCTTATTTTATCAACAAGGGAATTTTTTGGACGACCGTAGAAGTTTTTTGCGTCTATTTTTTGAAAAAGATCAGGGTCCATTCTAAAAAACAAAGAGTTGATAGTTAAAACTATGCAGTTTGCACCCAAATCTTTATTATGTATCTTACCTCTTTTCATAATGTCCCATACGGGAACAATACAAAAATAAGGAGTTTCTAGGGTATGTTTACCATACTCATAATGTTCCCAAACGGGAACAGGAACAAAAACCAACTTTTTTTATATATTGTTTCATTATAAAAAGTTACACTTTATATCAAAAAGCATTCTATATACATGATTCCCATTAAAAATAATAAGATTAAGCAATTAAACACTTACCTGAACGTAAATTCTTGTAATCAAAACGACACAACAGGTGCGCTTTCGCAAACTATGGCAACATCTGATTGTCAAATAAAAATAGACATAACTGGCGCCATCTAGGCACTGTTTGATACATCATTGCCTACATACGGCATTACTTCACATTTATGGTAACAGAAATCTATTGATTTACAATTTTTGTAAATTGTATTGACAAAATTTTAAAAAGTTCTCTTACGGGAACCGTTTGCAGTAGACTGTAGAGGGTTAAAATAATTCTGTTGATTTTAAAAATAAATACTATTTTATGCTTGAGTAATTTAAACAAACGATCAGTGTCATTCAATAAAACATTCAAGTAGTTAGATTGCAATGTAAGTAGGTAGGCACTACTGAATTTAAATAAAAACAATTTTTATAGATAATAATTTAGAAACCCCAGTTCTGTCTGAACATTCAGGCATTAAACAAGTGCTTATCTATGATAATCAGCCCTATGATCAAAGGCTCACTTTAACTTTTAACGTGAGTGTTTCCATGACAACAACCGAAAACAGCCTACTTGTTGATTTTTCACTGTGGTTGAGAAACAGCTGAGCCGTTAAGTTATCGGATGTAATTGTCAGATTTACGTGTCAGAATTCTTAACCTAAAAATAGTATAGATTTTAGAGAGAAAGTTTTAGTGTGCGTTCGAGATACATTATTTTATGTCGTAAGTACCTATTTCTATATTTTAATTGAATGCTTGTTTACATATTTACATTATTACAGCCGTTTTTTTTAGAATATGGATTGGAATCAAAGTATTAACCAGTAAAGAACACAGACACGAGACAAAGTTTATTTCAATTGGTAACTGTGACAAGTTTTCACCAAGAAAATGGCAAAAGAAAATATTTGATACGTAAAGAGGTTAGGTATTAAACAATTATATGTATTTACCTACTACTTTATATTAAATATACTTTTAATTACTTTAGGGCTCCAAGTGGGAATAAAGATTATTAGTATTTGTATTTGTAGTCCGGCTTACACTTATGTATTAACATCAGTAGAATGTGATTGCTGCATGAAAATTAAAGTAGGTACTCAATAATTTATCTGCTTAACAGAAATTGAGAAGAACTTGTGTCAGAAAACTTCCTTAGAAAAAAAGAGATTATGGTATGAGATGCTTTTCAACTAGACAGATAACTCAAGAGATTATTCGCAGTGAAAGCAAAGTACCTATGTATTGTATAATTTTAGATTTTTTTTTATTTTAGCCTTTTTCTCAGTGATATAATGTGATGTTATAGGATATGACCAACCTAAAATTACCAGCACATCAGGACTCAAGAAGATTCCAATGTGATTAAACTCAATTCAATTTTATTCACTATAAAAGGATCATTATCTAATATTGTCCTGTCTTAAAATATAGTACCTACCTAATTTTTTATTAGTATTGCTCAAACTTCTCTACTAGTACAGCTGCTTCCGATCTCTTGGAATATATTTATAAAACAATAGATTCTAATTACTATACTATAGCTCTATTTTTCGATTTAATCAATACAATACAATAATATTTATTTGTTCAATAATAAGATGCTTACATTTACTATAAACATAATAAAAAAACCCAATAGGGGCTATTGAACAATGTCTGGAGAGATTTTTGTAAATAACCATTTTAAATTTGTAATTACATTACATTTAGACAATGACAATTTTGATAAAATTACACATGCTTAAAATTGTAACAAACATTTAAAATTTAACACTGAATTATTCCTTTATCAGGATCATCAAAGAATTCATTAAGGTTGTAGAAGGCCTTACTGACTAGATATTTTGTTAAGGTATATTTTAGTTTATTCTTTGGCAGGTTTCTAATTTCGTCTGAGAAACAATTAAAAATTTTTATGATACCTACAGTATTTTACATTTTTTTGGAGGTATGTATAGTTATATTTTTCTGGTACTAAATTAATTTTATGGCGAGTATCATAATCATGTTTCACATTAAAATCGAGGAAAAGATCCCTATTATCACATACAAATATTACAGAGTCCAAAATGTACATTCCTATCCAGAATATTTTTTTCTACAAAAACAGACCTACAACTTTCCTGCTGTTTCATCCTAAAAATATTTCGGATGCACCTTTTTTGCATGACGATAATTTTGTGTATTTCCGATTAACTACCCCAAAATATCACTCCATATCTTAGCTCAGCGTTTAACTGCGTCGACACTGCCATCTTGCTCAAAAAGTTGCATGCTATGGGAATACGTGGTAATATTTCTGACTGGCTGGAATCACTTTTCTCTAATCGCCAAATAAGAGTAAAACTTTAGGGCTCCTATTCGGAGAAACTAAATATCAGATAGGGCGTTCCCTAAAGAGGCGTAATCTCTCCCTTGCTTTTTGCATTATTTATAAACGATTTGAAAAAATGTTGCAACAGTAGCCATACCTGCTTCTACACTTAATCAACTACTTGAAATAACTTATACAATTCTGCTTAGATTTTCTGTTTGGTGCCAAACAAATCATCTTGTTGTTAACACAAATAAAACCCATTACATGGCATTCTATAAAAAGCAACAGGTTCCTGATTTATACTTAAAATTAAATAATAATTCTATTACAAGAGTAGAACAATGCAAGTTTCTGGGTCTTCACCTAGACTCACAATTAAAGTAAACAGCCCATGTAGACAATGTTGCTGCAAAACTAAACTGCTTATTATGCCTTTGTCGACTTAAAAACCTTTATGAACCCCAAACAATTGTTAAATATATATTATTCTTTGGCCTGCAGCCACTTTACTCTTCTTGTGCTTTACTGAGGACAAACTACTCAGAACATCAAAGAATATTTATTCTTCAAAAAAAAATTATTCGTAAAATCTACTCCTTAAGCCCACTTGAGTCATGCAAAGAAACCTTTCGACAGCATTAGATTCTCACACTTCCTGGTATTCTGATTCTTAGTGCACTGATGTTTGTTAAAAAACACTCCTACAAGTTTTAATATACTTCAAATATAACACTAGATACTCTAATAAAATCTATATTTCAGGCTACAAAACATCATCATATCGGAAAAGCCCTTTCTGCTGTTGCAGCAGATTATTAATTGCACTTCCAGAGTACCTTAGAGAAATTCCTCAATTAAAAAAGTTTTAAAAAAAAGTTAAGTGCTATCTTCTTGAAAATAATTTTTACGACATACGTGAATACCATAACATTATCCTCTAAACGCCTTATGACCTATCACTTTAGATCTCTAATTGTTGAATTCTTGACGTTGTCAGCAGTTTACATTCTAAATTTATATGGCTGAATATTTAAAAAATATATATAAAAATAAATAATCTGACTGGTTTGGTGCTAGTGGACAAAACAATTAAAATAATCTTTGCACTTCGGGACGATATCAATGTTAGGGACAACTTGAAAAAGGTCCATTTCCTGGGTGTCCAACTGGACTGCAAGTTTAAATGGGACCATCATGTAGACGATGTAGTTGGCAGGCTTCGGGGGAGTATTTGTTTTGCAGTCTCTATATGTGTGTGTCAGAGGTTACAATGAGGATGGTATATATTTGCCATCTTCCACTCAGTGATGTCCTATGCAGTCCTGACATGAGGCTGTGCAAGCCAGTCAGGGCAAGTTTTTGGTCTGCAGAGGATAGTAGTTTGAATAACTCTAGGACTAGGCTGAAGAAAAAACTGCAGAAAGGCATTCATACAGCTAAAAATTCCCACTTTTCTATCTCAGTACATATTAGAGTGCCTGTTACATGTCAAAAAGAATGAACAATCCCTTACAAGACATAGAGACGTGCATGAGTATGAAACCAGGAGCAGAGATGCTTTGGTTCCAACATATTGCTGACTGAGGAAGTGTCAAAGAAGACCAGATTCTACTGTCATCCAAATTTTTAACAAGTTGCCTAATAATATAAAACAACTACCACTTTATGGGTTTAAAAATAGTGTTACCTCGCTGCTCATCTATAACGCTCTATAATAGTGTGAAAGAGTTTTTAACTTTACATTTTAAACTGTTTGTCGAATTTTTGAACACTACGTTTTAAACTGTTCGTATTTGGATGTCTATTTGTGTCCTTTAGCAGGCAGCATTTGACAATATTATTTTGCAGTCATTTAGAAATAGGTAAAATCTTGAAGAAAAATTTTAAAGATGAAATGACAAAGGTCGAAATTTGTCGAATCCTTATTCGTTTTATTTTGACTAACCTGACCTAATCGTTTGCAAGTGTAAACTTAAAATTGATAAAAAAAAAAGTGCTAAGGCTTATCATTAATTGGCTGTAGTCATCCCTTCATAAAAGGTCTCGCTTTCATCTACTATAAACTACATAGTATATTATTCGACGTTGGTAATGTGTAGAAATTTTAGTTTTTGCTTTCTGCCATGGGGATAATTACTATACAATTTAAAAATGTGTTAAAATAAACTTGATTTATTTTTGAATTTCATTTCAAAATACTCATTCAACAAACCTTTTTTGAGCAATCATAAAAGTTGGCTTGTCAAATGGAGTATTATATTTGTGAGAGTGCAACCACACAACCCCATGAGAGTGTGGCCACACGTTTACATATTTACATCTTCCTACACGATTGGGATCAGTCACTCCCCTTTCCCTTATTATTCGCTTGAGAGCTCAACCACCACACTTAATATGAGAGTTCAGATATTCCCCTTTCCCTTATTATTCGCTTGAGAGCAGACCCGCACACTCTAACCGTACGAATTTCACGCTGCGACGTCATCGGGCTCGGAAGCCATGCCATCGAACTCTTACAAGACAATTAACCTTGTGCTCGGTTGAATTTAACAGCGTAAGCATAATTCGATATTCTACAGGGTGTTCATTGCTTAAACAAAGAATGAGATGGACAGACAGAGACATACAGCAGATAGAGAGAGAAAAAACAGTAAAAAAAACAGCATTTAACAGTAAAAAACAGGAATCCAGCCAGAGACATACAGACAGCGAGAGAGAAAAAATAGGAATTTAACAGTAAAAAACAGGAAACCAGTAACAAAAAAAAAAACAACAGGAACAACAGCGGTACTATATCATACACAGAGTAACTTTAGGGAGAAAAAAAAACAAAATAATTAGTAACAGTTTCTATAAATATATAGTAATTTTACATTTGCCAAAGCGCGCCAATTACCATTCTTATGAAAATAACATTCTAGAATTTTCTTAAATTTACTTAACTTTGGCTCTTTACCAATAGGAACAGTTAACAAATTTTTCTTAAATGGGGATTTAAATAGATAGTTTGAACGGCGAATCCCATCATAAATCGCTAATTCTTTTGGGACGTAACCAAAGGAGCAGTGGTATCCTTGAATGTCCATAAAAACAGATGCCTCACTCATGTTAAGTCAGTAAATGAGGTTCGAAAGTTACGGAATTATCCTACTCACAATTACCCCACTCAAATATTATCTAACCTTTTGATTAAAGTATGGAAGGAGATTTTGCTTTAAAATGAGACTTGCAAGACATTTAGTTATTGTTAATAATGCATTCTTCAAGTAGTGCATTAAGCCAGCATGTTAAGAAATTACATAAGACCTTTTGTGAGAAGATTAATGAGCAATATTATTTAGCTATGCAAAGTAACCCGCAGTGGTGTAACTTCTATCAAGACCAAGCAGAACATTATGGAAGAGGTGCTGACGCATGCGTAGATTTTTTTGAAAGTTTCAACTTGGTGGATCTGGTGCAAGAATTCAACAGCCGTGGGTTTTTTGCAGAACTACTCAGTTTAAAACCCTATGTTACGGATCCTATAGTATTGGAGGCAATCAATATAATTGATGAAGAAGAGGAACCTCTGAACATGTCGGCTTAATATACTAATTATAATGTAGACTAAAATGAAAAATAAAACAGTAAATACAAATAAATTTCTTTTATTCATTCATCAAAACGTTTTCGTACAGATAAAACACGTTAGATAATGCACAAACAGAAGGTGACCTTGAATGATATATACATCTGGGTGTTGATTGAGGCAAGGCTGGTTCTTCGTCTAGTTCGATTATGGGCTTGGAAGAATATTTTCTTAGAAACTTTGCTTTTTCTGGTCCTTTAACATAAATAAATTCACTATTTTCAGTAATTTTCTTAGCTATATCGCTGAAATGATGAAGAGGGGTAGGTCCTAGGTTCCAGTTTATGCAATGATGATTTTTCATTAACCAGGTAGCTTGCTTGTATTGTTCCTTAGGAAGCAAATTTATTGCAAAGGGTTGTTTGAAAACATAGTTACTTATTTTATAGCCATCAAAGGTTGCCAATTCCTTAGGTATAAATTTATTATGTTCATCCTTAAACCCTTGTACATCCATAACAATTCTGGAACCCATCATTAATTTTTAAAGCAGAAAAATTTTTAAACATAGAAAACTTTTTAGAATAGTCTTCGATATCCTTTTTAAGTATATTTAACTTATACATAAAAGTTTGTAATCGTTCAGAAAACTCCCCTTCTAAAGACATTCTCACTAGTACTAAGCTTCGCAAATAACTGAATATATATAAAACATTAGTCTGGGTGGTAGGGGATTTAAAGTTGCTTTACTATTTTTGTTAGCGGATTGTAACTGAATATTCTATCATGAATAATGAGACAATACCCAGCGGTTTTGGCAGGTATTTTTTCCTTTGTTTTAAATTCAATCCTCATAGTAACTGGACAAGTTTGTAACAGATCCCTTTGATGTGAACAATTTATGTAGGAAATAGGCGCATTACTCTTAAACTCGGTAGGACTAAAAACTGGTTCCATCGGAGAGTTATAATATACTTGACGAAAATCACAAAACATTTCATAGAGTGTAGCGAATTTGTTGTTTTTAAAATCGAGTTGAAGGTCGTTATAGGGATATCGTTCAGAGTTTAAAAATACATTTATATTTCTTAATTCACAGTGATCAAATTTACTCATGTCCATTTTTATATTGCCACGCCTATTCTTTTGGAAAGCGATTAAAACATGACGAGGTGTTTCAACCTTGGTAGAAGTTTTTACAGGCCAATTATGCCTTGTAGTTTCTAGTAATTCAGGATATTCAACTAGCTCCCAACTTCGAAAAGTAATTAGTATGTCACTGTTTTTCTCGACAAGTTTCGTTAATGCCAATTCTTGTGGGATTGCCGGAGTAAGATGTGGAACCCTCCAGCAAAGCCTTGTGATTACAATTTTTGCTGTTTCCGCAGCCTCGGTAGTGCGCAGTAACGAATCAACCGAATCATTACTTCTAATTAAGATAAGCTCTTGAGAATTCAGGATAATTTTATTGTAATCTTCAAAGAACCCTGAATACATCTTTAATGGAATGCACAAAGAGACGTTTCCTTTGTCATCTGTCATAATTTTATCAGTTGCTTTCGCTTTTGGATACCAGCCGGCATTAACCAATTTTGCGCTTTCGTTTTGGTTAAACGACGTATAACCCTTAAGTGTTGAAGTGATGCCGAGATCTCTAACAGAGTCAATAGTAACACCGTTTAAAACATAACGCATTTCTTTAAATAAGAAGGCTGGGGCGTTGTTGACTAAAAAAGTGTTTGCTAACGGTACACCATCTTCTTTGGTAACTTGTAATTCCAAATATATTTCACTTTTGCAGGGCAAGGGATACTTCCCGGTCTGTTGCAGGGCAATGCGAATTTCATCATTTGGTCCGAGTTTTGTTGGATTAAAGGGATCGAAGGAAAATACCTCCCAACTTAATATTGAATCATCAACAAGAACATTTTCTTTGACGTTTAGATACTCCATATTTTATTTAATTTTAAAACCCAAACTTATAAGAAACTGTCTATTTAACGGTGTTAGTCTTTGCGAGTTTTGTTTATTACTGAGAAAATTACGATTGTTTTCTTTCTTATTAAGCTTTCCACTAAAATATTGATTTTTCCTGTTATAAATAATCACCATCGTTCATCTAATTTTTTAAGACGTAGTCTTAAAGTTATGGTTTCTTCTCTAAAATTAACACGTTCTCCCTCTTGGTCTAATATTTTAATAATGATTTTATCTATTACCTTGGCAGTAACTGGGAAGTATATAACGTTTTGGGGTGATTCTATTATTTTAAAACCAGGAGCCACACTCGGGAAAAATTGATGTATTATATGCACTGGATTACCATTTAAGTATGAACCTTCAGCGATACTGCAATCGATATTTATTGAGTTTACTTTAATTATTTCTGCAGGTCGTTCAGAAATATGAATTTCTCTCGAATCTAGTATCTGATTTTGAAATCCCAACAATGTGCCTATAGAGCCGTCTCTAAAAATAATAGTTTCGGAGCATTTAATTACTGAACGCAACGTATTATTATTAGCGTTAAGATAAAATGAAATTTGTTTTTCTTCTAATTTGTCTTGCAGTAATTTGTTGATATTATCAATTTCATAACTTCCTGGCGGGATAGTTATAAATTCACCAGTTTCACCGTAAAAGAAACGATTATTACTCTCATCAATGTTGGGAATTGCATTAAATGTTTCAAAATTTACAAGTCCAATAACATAATCGATATTTTCCTCTAGATATATGGGAGGGTGAAATTCAGTAGTTAAGATGGCTGAATTGCCGCTAATAACAAAACTATAGGACATGTCCCTTTAATATTTCGCAAATGAATAAATCTTTATTGGGTATCATGTGTTATTATAAAGAAATATTGTCAACAAAATGGCGGCACCCAACTTTCACACGACTCGACCACTGTGCGTTGAGGTCGCGGACCACTGTGCCATCCAATGTCAAGGTTAATAGAACAAGACTTAGCACTTTCGGTGTATAAATACCCGAACATTGGATGGACAAGGCACCTTCGTCTTTCCGACCTGGTCAACTCCCATACCCTCAGGAGTGCTATAGAACGGATGATCTAGGCCCCTCTCCTGATCCCTTCCTTTAAAAACACCCCTCAGGAGTGCTATAGAACGGATGATCTAAGCCCCTCTCCTGAGTCCTTCCTTTAAAACACCCCTCAGGAGTGCTATAGAACGGATGATCTAAGCCCCTCTCCTGAGTCCCTACTGTGAACCCACTGTCCTAGTTACCATCCCCTAGTAGAACACCGCCACGTCCCCCAGATAAGGTCCCCCGGAACATGCTAAGCGGTCTCTGGGCTACTGGGTAAATTATTGTAGAATACTTATCATTAATAAAAGGGTACTCTGTTTTTAGACAAGCGTCTTATTTCCCACTCCACGCCCCCTCTAGGACCAAAACGGCACTAAGTCGTGACATGGTGGAGGCGCCTAACCGTTTCCGAGAGGCTTAATCATCAAATTAAGTCAACACTAGAGCCAAGGAGGACCCCCGAAGCGTGAAGGACCAAGCAACGAGAACCACCCCTCACCAAGAATTCTTGACGATTTGGCGGACAAGACGATAATATAGCAGTACATCACGAATTCCTGACAGTTGGCGACGATAGGAAGAATCCAGCCAGTGCCCACGTCCCAAAGCAAAAAGCCGATGCCAAACTACGACCTTAGAAGCCGGGAAAAGCAGCGTACCCAGTCAACTAGCGCCCTATCGGACTTCAGGCCTGACCATCAAAGCACAGCCGTCGCCCCCTCCCCGTTCCAACGAAGCCAAAGGTTAAACCGCAGCCCAACAGCCTCCCCTACGCTAGTAGAAGTGGTCCTCGTCGATACCCCCCGCAGCACCACACAACAGACCACCCCGAAACCAAGAAGCCAGTCCTCTGAAAATACAGGAAATCTGACAAAAGCCACACCACCAAGAGTTCAGGAAGCCACGACACCAGAGCGCCGAGCCGGCAGTCCAAACACAGGCAGCAGCGACACGGAAGTGCACAACTTCACCCCCACACCAATAATGGCGACGGTGAACCAACCAAGTATGAACATCACAATATCGGACGCAATGGCATCACCCAGACAAGCCGCTGTACCGCAGTTCGTGAGCCCAGCTACATTCAACCCTACGAAGGTATCAGCCACGAACTACATCAAAACCTACGAACGGACGGCGTTAGCAAACAGCTGGGACGAAAACCTAAAGATAGCATATTTCGGAACATTCATGGACGGAGCCGCAAACATATGGTTCAACGAGTTCAAAGCATCTAACGGCGACAAAACTTGGGGCGATCTATGCAGAGCATTCCTCCACGAATTTCAAGATACAAACACACAAGCAATACATAGAAAAAGAATCGAAGAAAGAAAACAACACAAAGACGAATCAGCAAGAGAATACTTCTACGAGTTGCGAGTCCTATACAATGAATATAAGCCCACAATAGACATAGAAGAATTCACGAATTTCTTCGAAAGGGGCCTACTGCCCGACACATTTTATCACTTTTACTGGCTCACAAACCCACCAAATTCACCACCTCAAACAGAGACAGAGCTCAAGAAAATCGCCACGACAATTGACAACGCACCCAAACTGCCAGAAGCAACAAGAACAA